>OY986985.1:8706685-11106685 GCA_963920545.1 Lepidium didymum | reverse complement strand
AAGAATTACTAAAATTTTCTATAAAATATAACGAAACCAAAATATATATTCCCAAGATTTAATAGTACTCATTAGTATTTTTAGGTTTCCCAAACGGCATATTAATCTTTGAATGCATGCCTTAGAAGTTAATGACATCGTTTACTTTTCTTTTTACTAGAAAATAATATAATTTGTCTATTAAGCAAAGGAAACCTTTCATCATCTCTTCTCTAGTTTACGTTAAAAAAACATCTTATTCTCTTTCTACCTTTGTCGATTTTTATGCGAAAGAAACGTCAATCAACAGATCCTTCTCCTTCCAACGGGAAGCAGTTGAGCACTAATTCAGATCACATCTTTACACATCGCTCAGATGTCGCATTCCAATGTTGTAGACATGTTTTCTGAACGAAGTGGTGGGCAATTAATTTATTTTATATTTCTTTTTAATTTTATTTTTTTATATGAAAGTCGAGAAGTCGCAATTAATTTATTTTTACTTTTAGATTTTTCTTATCACACCAACGGTATTTTAGGGCTTTTCTCCTTCTCCAAGGTTTTTGTAAAAGAATTACTAAAATTTTCTATAAAATATAACGAAACCAAAATATATATTCCCAAGATTTAATAGTACTCATTAGTATTTTTAGGTTTCCCAAACGGCATATTAATCTTTGAATGCATGCCTTAGAAGTTAATGACATTGTTTACTTTTCTTTTTACTAGAAAATAATATAAATTGTCAATTAAGCAAAGGAAACCTTTCATCATCTCTTCTCTAGTTTACGTTAAAAAAACATCTTATTCTCTTTCTACCTTTGTCGATTTTTATGCGAAAGAAACGTCAATAACCAGATCCTTCTCCTTCCAACGGGAAGCAGTTGAGAACTAATTCAGATCACATCTTTACACATCACTCAGATGTCGCATTCCAATGTTGTAGACATGTTTTCTGAACGAACTGGTGGGCAATTAATTTATTTTATATTTCTTTTTAATTTTATTTTTTTATATGAAAATCGAGAAGTCGCAATTAATTTATTTTTACTTTTAGATTTTTCTTATCACACCAACGGTATTTTAGGACTTTTCTCCTTCTCCAAGGTTTTTGTAAAAGAATTACTAAAATTTTCTATAAAATATAACGAAACCAAAATATATATTCCCAAGATTTAATAGTACTCATTAGTATTTTTAGGTTTCCCAAACGGCATATTAATCTTTGAATGCATGCCTTAGAAGTTAATGACATCGTTTACTTTTCTTTTTACTAGAAAATAATATAATTTGTCTATTAAGCAAAGGAAACCTTTCATCATCTCTTCTCTAGTTTACGTTAAAAAAACATCTTATTCTCTTTCTACCTTTGTCGATTTTTATGGGAAAGAAACGTCAATCAACAGATCCTTCTCCTTCCAACGGGAAGCAGTTGAGCACTAATTCAGATCACATCTTTACACATCGCTCAGATGTCGCATTCCAATGTTGTAGACATGTTTTCTGAACGAAGTGGTGGGCAATTAATTTATTTTATATTTCTTTTTAATTTTATTTTTTTATATGAAAGTCGAGAAGTCGCAATTAATTTATTTTTACTTTTAGATTTTTCTTATCACACCAACGGTATTTTAGGGCTTTTCTCCTTCTCCAAGGTTTTTGTAAAAGAATTACTAAAATTTTCTATAAAATATAACGAAACCAAAATATATATTCCCAAGATTTAATAGTACTCATTAGTATTTTTAGGTTTCCCAAACGGCATATTAATCTTTGAATGCATGCCTTAGAAGTTAATGACATTGTTTACTTTTCTTTTTACTAGAAAATAATATAAATTGTCAATTAAGCAAAGGAAACCTTTCATCATCTCTTCTCTAGTTTACGTTAAAAAAACATCTTATTCTCTTTCTACCTTTGTCGATTTTTATGCGAAAGAAACGTCAATAACCAGATCCTTCTCCTTCCAACGGGAAGCAGTTGAGAACTAATTCAGATCACATCTTTACACATCACTCAGATGTCGCATTCCAATGTTGTAGACATGTTTTCTGAACGAAGTGGTGGGCAATTAATTTATTTTATATTTTGTTTTAATTTTATTTTTTTATATGAAAATCGAGAAGTCGCAATTAATTTATTTTTACTTTTAGATTTTTCTTATCACACCAACGGTATTTTAGGACTTTTCTCCTTCTCCAAGGTTTTTGTAAAAGAATTACTAAAATTTTCTATAAAATATAACGAAACCAAAATATATATTCCCAAGATTTAATAGTACTCATTAGTATTTTTAGGTTTCCCAAACGGCATATTAATCTTTGAATGCATGCCTTAGAAGTTAATGACATCGTTTACTTTTCTTTTTACTAGAAAATAATATAATTTGTCTATTAAGCAAAGGAAACCTTTCATCATCTCTTCTCTAGTTTACGTTAAAAAAACATCTTATTCTCTTTCTACCTTTGTCGATTTTTATGGGAAAGAAACGTCAATCAACAGATCCTTCTCCTTCCAACGGGAAGCAGTTGAGCACTAATTCAGATCACATCTTTACACATCGCTCAGATGTCGCATTCCAATGTTGTAGACATGTTTTCTTAACGAAGTGGTGGGCAATTAATTTATTTTATATTTCTTTTTAATTTTATTTTTTTATATGAAAGTCGAGAAGTCGCAAGTAATTTATTTTTACTTTTAGATTTTTCTTATCACACCAACGGTATTTTAGGGCTTTTCTCCTTCTCCAAGGTTTTTGTAAAAGAATTACTAAAATTTTCTATAAAATATAACGAAACCAAAATATATATTCCCAAGATTTAATAGTACTCATTAGTATTTTTAGGTTTCCCAAACGGCATATTAATCTTTGAATGCATGCCTTAGAAGTTAATGACATTGTTTACTTTTCTTTTTACTAGAAAATAATATAAATTGTCAATTAAGCAAAGGAAACCTTTCATCATCTCTTCTCTAGTTTACGTTAAAAAAACATCTTATTCTCTTTCTACCTTTGTCGATTTTTATGCGAAAGAAACGTCAATAACCAGATCCTTCTCCTTCCAACGGGAAGCAGTTGAGAACTAATTCAGATCACATCTTTACACATCACTCAGATGTCGCATTCCAATGTTGTAGACATGTTTTCTGAACGAAGTGGTGGGCAATTAATTTATTTTATATTTTGTTTTAATTTTATTTTTTTATATGAAAATTGAGAAGTCGCAATTAATTTATTTTTACTTTTAGATTTTTCTTATCACACCAACGGTATTTTAGGACTTTTCTCCTTCTCCAAGGTTTTTGTAAAAGAATTACTAAAATTTTCTATAAAATATAACGAAACCAAAATATATATTCCCAAGATTTAATAGTACTCATTAGTATTTTTAGGTTTCCCAAACGGCATATTAATCTTTGAATGCATGCCTTAGAAGTTAATGACATCGTTTACTTTTCTTTTTACTAGAAAATAATATAATTTGTCTATTAAGCAAAGGAAACCTTTCATCATCTCTTCTCTAGTTTACGTTAAAAAAACATCTTATTCTCTTTCTACCTTTGTCGATTTTTATGGGAAAGAAACGTCAATCAACAGATCCTTCTCCTTCCAACGGGAAGCAGTTGAGCACTAATTCAGATCACATCTTTACACATCGCTCAGATGTCGCATTCCAATGTTGTAGACATGTTTTCTGAACGAACTGGTGGGCAATTAATTTATTTTATATTTCTTTTTAATTTTATTTTTTTATATGAAAGTCGAGAAGTCGCAATTAATTTATTTTTACTTTTAGATTTTTCTTATCACACCAACGGTATCTTAGGGCTTTTCTCCTTCTCCAAGGTTTTTGTAAAAGAATTACTAAAATTTTCTATAAAATATAACGAAACCAAAATATATATTCCCAAGATTTAATAGTACTCATTAGTATTTTTAGGTTTCCCAAACGGCATATTAATCTTTGAATGCATGCCTTAGAAGTTAATGACATTGTTTACTTTTCTTTTTACTAGAAAATAATATAAATAATCAATTAAGCAAAGGAAACCTTTCATCATCTCTTCTCTAGTTTACGTTAAAAAAAAATCTTATTCTCTTTCTACCTTTGTCGATTTTTATGGGAAAGAAACGTCAATCAACAGATCCTTCTCCTTCCAACGGGAAGCAGTGGAGAACTAATTCAGATCACTTCTTTACACATCACTCAGATGTCGCATTCTAATGTTGTAGACATGTTTTCTGAACGAAGTGGTGGGCAATTAATTTATTTTATATTTCTTTTTAATTTTATTTTTTTTATATGAAAGTCGAGAAGTCGCAATTAATTTATTTTTACTTTTAGATTTTTCTTATCACACCAACGGTATTTTAGGGCTTTTCTCCTTCTCCAAGGTTTTTGTAAAAGAATTACTAAAATTTTCTATAAAATATAACGAAACCAAAATATATATTCCCAAGATTTAATAGTACTCATTAGTATTTTTAGGTTTTCCAAACGGCATATTAATCTTTGAATGCATGCCTTAGAAGTTAATGACATTGTTTACTTTTCTTTTTACTATAAAATAATATAAATAGTCAATTAAGCAAAGGAAACCTTTCATCATCTCTTCTCTAGTTTACGTTAAAAAAACATCTTATTCTATTTCTACCTTTGTCGATTTTTATGGGAAAGAAACGTCAATCAACAGATCTTTCTCCTTCCAACGGGAAGCAGTTGAGAACTAATTCAGATCACATCTTTACACATCACTCAGATGTCGCATTCCAATGTTGTAGACATGTTTTCTGAACGAAGTGGTGGGCAATTAATTTATTTTATATTTCTTTTTAATTTTATTTTTTTATATGAAAGTCGAGAAGTCGCAATTAATTTATTTTTACTTTTAGATTTTTCTTATCACACCAACGGTATTTTAGGGCTTTTCTCCTTCTCCAAGGTTTTTGTAAAAGAATTACTAAAATTTTCTATAAAATATAACGAAACCAAAATATATATTCCCAAGATTTAATAGTACTCATTAGTATTTTTAGGTTTCCCAAACGGCATATTAATCTTTGAATGCATGCCTTAGAAGTTAATGACATTGTTTACTTTTCTTTTTACTAGAAAATAATATAAATAGTCAATTAAGCAAAGGAAACCTTTCATCATCTCTTTTCTAGTTTACGTTAAAAAAATATCTTATTCTATTTCTACCTTTGTCGATTTTTATGGGAAAGAAACCTCAATCAACAGATCCTTCTCCTTCCAACGGGAAGCAGTTGAGAACTAATTCAGATCACATCTTTACACATCACTCAGATGTCGCATTCCAATGTTGTAGACATGTTTTCTGAACGAAGTGGTGGGCAATTAATTTATTTTATATTTCTTTTTAATTTTATTTTTTTATATGAAAGTCGAGAAGTCGCAATTAATTTATTTTTACTTTTAGATTTTTCTTATCACACCAACGGTATTTTAGGACTTTTCTCCTTCTCCAAGGTTTTTGTAAAAGAATTACTAAAAATTTTTATAAAATATAACGAAACCAAAATATATATTCCCAAGATTTAATAGTACTCATTAGTATTTTTAGGTTTCCCAAACGGTATATTAATCTTTGAATGCATGCCTTAGAAGTTAATGCCATTATTTACTTTTCTTTTTACTATAAAATAATATAAATAGTCAATTAAGCAAATGAAACCTTTCATCATCTCTTCTCTAGTTTACGTTAAAAAAACATCTTATTCTCTTTCTACCTTTGTCGATTTTTATGGGAAAGAAACGTCAATCAACAGATCCTTCTCCTTCCAACGGGAAGCAGTTGAGAACTAATTCAGATCACATCTTTACACATCGCTCAGATGTCGCATTCCAATGTTGTAGACATGTTTTCTGAACGAAGTGGTGGGCAATTAATTTATTTTATATTTCTTTTTAATTTTATTTTTTTATATGAAAGTCGAGAAGTCGCAATTAATTTATTTTTACTTTTAGATTTTTCTTATCACACCAACGGTATTTTAGGGCTTTTCTCCTTCTCCAAGGTTTTTGTAAAAGAATTACTAAAATTTTCTATAAAATATAACGAAACCAAAATATATATTCCCAAGATTTAATAGTACTCATTAGTATTTTTAGGTTTCCCAAACGGCATATTAATCTTTGAATGCATGCCTTAGAAGTTAATGACATTGTTTACTTTTCTTTTTACTAGAAAATAATATGAATTGTCAATTAAGCAAAGGAAACCTTTCATCATCTCTTCTCTAGTTTACGTTAAAAAAACATCTTATTCTCTTTCTACCTTTGTCGATTTTTATGGGAAAGAAACGTCAATAACCAGATCCTTCTCCTTCCAACGGGAAGCAGTTGAGAACTAATTCAGATCACATCTTTACACATCACTCAGATGTCGCATTCCAATGTTGTAGACATGTTTTCTGAACGAAGTGGTGGGCAATTAATTTATTTTATATTTCTTTTTAATTTTATTTTTTTTATATAAAAGTCGAGAAGTCGCAATTAATTTATTTTTACTTTTAGATTTTTCTTATCACACCAACGGTATTTTAGGACTTTTCTCCTTCTCCAAGGTTTTTGTAAAAGAATTATTAAAATTTTCTATAAAATATAACGAAACCAAAATATATATTCCCAAGATTTAATAGTACTCATTAGTATTTTTAGGTTTCCCAAACGGTATATTAATCTTTGAATGCATACCTTAGAAGTTAATGCCATTGTTTACTTTTCTTTTTACTATAAAATAATATAAATTGTCAATTAAGCAAAGGAAACCTTTCATCATCTCTTCTCTAGTTTACGTTAAAAAAACATCTTATTCTCTTTCTACCTTTGTCGATTTTTATGGGAAAGAAACGTCAATCAACAGATCCTTCTCCTTCCAACGGGAAGCAGTTGAGAACTAATTCAGATCACATCTTTACACATCACTCAGATGTCGCATTCAATGTTGTAGACATGTTTTCTGAACGAAGTGGTGGGCAATTAATTTATTTTATATTTCTTTTTAATTTTATTTTTTTATATGAAAATCGAGAAGTCGCAATTAATTTATTTTTACTTTTAGATTTTTCTTATCACACCAACGGTATTTTAGGGCTTTTCTCCTTCACCAAGGTTTTTGTAAAAGAATTACTAAAATTTTCTATAAAATATAACGAAACCAAAATATATATTCCTAAGATTTAGTAGTACTCATTAGTATTTTTAGGTTTCCCAAACGGCATATTAATCTTTGAATGCATGCCTTAGAAGTTAATGACATTGTTTACTTTTCTTTTTACTAGAAAATAATATAAATAGTCAATTAAGCAAAGGAAACCTTTCATCATCTCTTCTCTAGTTTACGTTAAAAAAACATCTTATTCTCTTTCTACCTTTGTCGATTTTTATGGGAAAGAAACGTCAATCAACAGATCCTTCTCCTTCCAACGGGAAGCAGTTGAGAACTAATTCAGATCACATCTTTACACATCGCTCAGATGTCGCATTCCAATGTTGTAGACATGTTTTCTGAACGAAGTGGTGGGCAATTAATTTATTTTATATTTCTTTTTAATTTTATTTTTTTATATGAAAGTCGAGAAGTCGCAATTAATTTATTTTTACTTTTAGATTTTTCTTATCACACCAACGGTATTTTAGGGCTTTTCTCCTTCTCCAAGGTTTTTGTAAAAGAATTACTAAAATTTTCTATAAAATATAACGAAACCAAAATATATATTCCCAAGATTTAATAGTACTCATTAGTATTTTTAGGTTTCCCAAACGGCATATTAATCTTTGAATGCATGCCTTAGAAGTTAATGACATTGTTTACTTTTCTTTTTACTAAAAATAATATAAATTGTCAATTAAGCAAAGGAAACCTTTCATCATCTCTTCTCTAGTTTACGTTAAAAAAACATCTTATTCTCTTTCTACCTTTGTCGATTTTTATGCGAAAGAAACGTCAATAACCAGATCCTTCTCCTTCCAACGGGAAGCAGTTGAGAACTAATTTAGATCACATCTTTACACATCACTCAGATGTCGCATTCCAATGTTGTAGACATGTTTTCTGAACGAACTGGTGGGCAATTAATTTATTTTATATTTCTTTTTAATTTTATTTTTTTTATATAAAAGTCGAGAAGTCGCTATTAATTTATTTTTACTTTTAGATTTTTCTTATCACACCAACGGTATTTTAGGACTTTTCTCCTTCTCCAAGGTTTTTGTAAAAGAATTATTAAAATTTTCTATAAAATATAACGAAACCAAAATATATATTCCCAAGATTTAATAGTACTCATTAGTATTTTTAGGTTTCCCAAACGGTATATTAATCTTTGAATGCATGCCTTAGAAGTTAATGCCATTGTTTACTTTTCTTTTTACTATAAAATAATATAAATAGTCAATTAAGCAAAGGAAACCTTTCATCATCTCTTCTCTAGTTTACGTTAAAAAAACATCTTATTCTCTTTCTACCTTTGTCGATTTTTATGGGAAAGAAACGTCAATCAACAGATCCTTCTCCTTCCAACGGGAAGCAGTTGAGAACTAATTCAGATCACATCTTTACACATCACTCAGATGTCGCATTCAATGTTGTAGACATGTTTTCTGAACGAAGTGGTGGGCAATTAATTTATTTTATATTTCTTTTTAATTTTATTTTTTTTATATGAAAATCGAGAAGTCGCAATTAATTTATTTTTACTTTTAGATTTTTCTTATCACACCAACGGTATTTTAGGGCTTTTCTCCTTCACCAAGGTTTTTGTAAAAGAATTACTAAAATTTTCTATAAAATATAACGAAACCAAAATATATATTCCTAAGATTTAATAGTACTCATTAGTATTTTTAGGTTTCCCAAACGGCATATTAATCTTTGAATGCATGCCTTAGAAGTTAATGACATTGTTTAATTTTCTTTTTACTAGAAAATTATATAAATAATCAATTAAGCAAAGGAAACCTTTCATCATCTCTTCTCTAGTTTACGGTAAAAAAAAATCTTATTCTCTTTCTACCTTTGTCGATTTTTGTGGGAAAGAAACGTCAATCAACAGATCCTTCTCCTTCCAACGGGAAGCAGTTGAGAACTAATTCAGATCACATCTTTACACATCACTCAGATGTCGCATTCCAATGTTGTAGACATGTTTTCTGAACGAAGTGGTGGGCAATTATTTTATTTTATATTTCTTTTTAATTTTATTTTTTTTATATAAAAGTCGAGAAGTCGCAATTAATTTATTTTTACTTTTAGATTTTTCTTATCACACCAACGGTATTTTAGGGCTTTTCTCCTTCTCCAAGGTTTTTGTAAAAGAATTATTAAAATTTTCTATAAAATATAACGAAACCAAAATATATATTCCCAAGATTTAATAGTACTCATTAGTATTTTTAGGTTTCCCAAACGGTATATTAATCTTTGAATGCATGCCTTAGAAGTTAATGACATTGTTTACTTTTCTTTTTACTAAAAATAATATAAATAGTTAATTAAGCAAAGAAAACCTTTCAACATCTCTTTTCTAGTTTACGTTAAAAAAAAATCTTATTTTCTTTCTACCTTTGTCGATTTTTATAGGAAAGAAACGTCAATCAACAGATCCTTCCCTTCCAACGGAAAGCAGTTGAGAACTAATTCAGATCACATCTTTACACATCACTCAGATGTCGCATTCCAATGTTGTAGACATGTTTTCTGAACGAAGTGGTGGGAAATTAATTTATTTTATATTTCTTTTTAATTTTATTTTTTTTATATGAGAGTCGAGAAGTCGCAATTAATTTATTTTTACTTTTAGATTTTTCTTATCACACCAACGGTATTTTAGGGCTTTTCTCCTTCTCCAAGGTTTTTGTAAAAGAATTATTAAAATTTTCTATAAAATATAACAAAACCAAAATATATATTCCCAAGATTTAATAGTACTCATTAGTATTTTTAGGTTTCCCAAACGGTATATTAATCTTTGAATGCATGCCTTAGAAGTTAATGCCATTGTTTACTTTTCTTTTTACTATAAAATAATATAAATAGTCAATTAAGCAAAGGAAACCTTTCATCATCTCTTCTCTAGTTTACGTTAAAAAAACATCTTATTCTATTTCTACCTTTGTCGATTTTTGTGGGAAAGAAACGTCAATCAACAGATCCTTCTCCTTCCAACGGGAAGCAGTTGAGAACTAATTCAGATCACATCTTTACACATCACTCAGATGTCGCATTCCAATGTTGTAGACATGTTTTCTGAACGAAGTGGTGGGCAATTAATTTATTTTATATTTCTTTTTAATTTTATTTTTTTTATATAAAAGTCGAGAAGTCGCAATTAATTTATTTTTACTTTTAGATTTTTCTTATCACACCAACGGTATTTTAGGGCTTTTCTCCTTCTCCAAGGTTTTTGTAAAAGAATTATTAAAATTTTCTATAAAATATAACAAAACCAAAATATATATTCCCAAGATTTAATAGTACTCATTAGTATTTTTAGGTTTCCCAAACGGTATATTAATCTTTGAATGCATGCCTTAGAAGTTAATGCCATTGTTTACTTTTCTTTTTACTATAAAATAATATAAATAGTCAATTAAGCAAAGGAAACCTTTCATCATCTCTTCTCTAGTTTACGTTAAAAAAACATCTTATTCTCTTTCTACCTTTGTCGATTTTTGTGGGAAAGAAACGTCAATCAACAGATCCTTCTCCTTCCAACGGGAAGCAGTTGAGAACTAATTCAGATCACATCTTTACACATCACTCAGATGTCGCATTCCAATGTTGTAGACATGTTTTCTGAACGAAGTGGTGGGCAATTAATTTATTTTATATTTCTTTTTAATTTTATTTTTTTTATATAAAAGTCGAGAAGTCGCAATTAATTTATTTTTACTTTTAGATTTTTCTTATCACACCAACGGTATTTTAGGGCTTTTCTCCTTCTCCAAGGTTTTTGTAAAAGAATTATTAAAATTTTCTATAAAATATAACGAAACCAAAATATATATTCCCAAGATTTAATAGTGACCATTAGTATTTTTAGGTTTCTCTAACGGTATATTAATCTTTGAATGCATGCCTTAGAAGTTAATGACATTGTTTACTTTTCTTTTTACTAAAAATAATATAAATAGTCAATTAAGCAAAGGAAACCTTTCAACATCTCTTCTCTAGTTTACGTTAAAAAAAAATCTTATTTTCTTTCTACCTTTGTCGATTTTTATGGGAAAGAAACCTCAATCAACAGATCCTTCCCTTCCAACGGAAAGCAGTTGAGAACTAATTCAGATCACATCTTTACACATCACTCAGATGTCGCATTCCAATGTTGTAGACATGTTTTCTGAACGAAGTGGTGGGCAATTAATTTATTTTATATTTCTTTTTAATTTTATTTTTTTATATGAAAATCGAGAAGTCGCAATTAATTTATTTTTACTTTTAGATTTTTCTTATCACACCAACGGTATTTTAGGGCTTTTCTCCTTCTCCAAGGTTTTTGTAAAAGAATTACTAAAAAAATTTATAAAATATAACGAAACCAAAATATATATTCCCAAGATTTAATAGTACTCATTAGTATTTTTAGGTTTCCCTAACGGTATATTAATCTTTGAATGCGTGCCTTAGAAGTTAATGACATTGTTTACTTTTCTTTTTACTAGAAAATAATATAAATAGTCAATTAAGCAAAGGAAACCTTTCATCATCTCTTCTCTAGTTTACGTTAAAAAAAATCTTATTCTCTTTCTACCTTTGTCGATTTTTATGGGAAAGAAACGTCAATCAACAGATCCTTCTCCTTCCAACGGGAAGCAGTTGAGAACTAATTCAGATCACTTCTTTACACATCACTCAGATGTCGCATTCCAATGTTGTAGACATGTTTTCTGAACGAAGTGGTGGGCAATTAATTTATTTTATATTTCTTTTTAATTTTATTTTTTTTATATGAAAGTCGAGAAGTCGCAATTAATTTATTTTTACTTTTAGATTTTTCTTATCACACCAACGGTATTTTAGGGCTTTTCTCCTTCTCCAAGGTTTTTGTAAAAGAATTACTAAAATTTTCTATAAAATATAACGAAACCAAAATATATATTCCCAAGATTTAATAGTACTCATTAGTATTTTTAGGTTTCCCAAACGGCATATTAATCTTTGAATGCATGCCTTAGAAGTTAATGACATTGTTTACTTTTCTTTTTACTAGAAAATTATATAAATAATCAATTAAGCAAAGGAAACCTTTCATCATCTCTTCTCTAGTTTACGTTAAAAAAAAATCTTATTCTCTTTCTACCTTTGTCGATTTTTATGGGAAAGAAACGTCAATCAACAGATCCTTCTCCTTCCAACGGGAAGCAGTTGAGAACTAATTCAGATCACTTCTTTACACATCACTCAGATGTCGCATTCTAATGTTGTAGACATGTTTTCTGAACGAAGTGGTGGGCAATTAATTTATTTTATATTTCTTTTTAATTTTATTTTTTTTATATAAAAGTCGAGAAGTCGCAATTAATTTATTTTTACTTTTAGATTTTTCTTATCACACCAACGGTATTTTAGTGCTTTTCTCCTTCTCCAAGGTTTTTGTAAAAGAATTATTAAAATTTTCTATAAAATATAACGAAACCAAAATATATATTCCCAAGATTTAATAGTACTCATTAGTATTTTTAGGTTTCCCAAACGGCATATTAATCTTTCAATGCATGCCTTAGAAGTTAATGCCATTTTACTTTTCTTTTTACTATAAAATAATATAAACAGTCAATTAAGCAAAGGAAACCTTTCATCATCTCTTCTCTAGTTTACATAAAAAAAACATCTTATTCTCTTTCTACCTTTGTCGATTTTTATGGGAAAGAAACGTCAATCAACAGATCCTTCTCCTTCCAACGGGAAGCAGTTGAGAACTAATTCAGATCACATCTTTACACATCACTCATATGTCGCATTCCAATGTTGTAGACATGTTTTCTGAACGAAGTGGTGGGCAATTAATTTATTTTATATTTCTTTTTAATTTTATTTTTTTATATGAAAATCGAGAAGTCGCAATTAATTTATTTTTACTTTTAGATTTTTCTTATCACACCAACGGTATTTTAGGGTTTTTCTCCTTCTCCAAGGTTTTTGTAAAAGAATTACTAAAAAAATTTATAAAATATAACGAAACCAAAATATATATTCCCAAGATTTAATAGTACTCATTAGTATTTTTAGGTTTCCCTAACGGTATATTAATCTTTGAATGCGTGCCTTAGAAGTTAATGACATTGTTTACTTTTCTTTTTACTAGAAAATAATATAAATAGTCAATTAAGCAAAGGAAACCTTTCATCATCTCTTCTCTAGTTTACGTTAAAAAAAAATCTTATTCTCTTTCTACCTTTGTCGATTTTTATGGGAAAGAAACGTCAATCAACAGATCCTTCTCCTTCCAACGGGAAGCAGTTGAGAACTAATTCAGATCACTTCTTTACACATCACTCAGATGTCGCATTCCAATAATGTAGACATGTTTTCTGAACGAAGTGGTGGGCAATTAATTTATTTTATATTTCTTTTTAATTTTATTTTTTTTATATGAAAGTCGAGAAGTCGCAATTAATTTATTTTTACTTTTAGATTTTTCTTATCACACCAACGGTATTTTAGGGCTTTTCTCCTTCTCCAAGGTTTTTGTAAAAGAATTATTAAAATTTTCTATAAAATATAACGAAACCAAAATATATATTCCCAAGATTTAATAGTACTCATTAGTATTTTTAGGTTTCCCAAACGGCATATTAATCTTTGAATGCATGCCTTAGAAGTTAATGCCATTGTTTACTTTTCTTTTTACTATAAAATAATATAAATAGTCAATTAAGCAAAGGAAACCTTTCATCATCTCTTCTCTAGTTTACGTTAAAAAAACATCTTATTCTCTTTCTACCTTTGTCGATTTTTATGGGAAAGAAACCTCAATCAACAGATCCTTCTCCTTCCAACGGGAAGCAGTTGAGAACTAATTCAGATCACATCTTTACACATCACTCATATGTCGCATTCCAATGTTGTAGACATGTTTTCTGAACGAAGTGGTGGGCAATTAATTTATTTTATATTTCTTTTTAATTTTATTTTTTTATATGAAAATCGAGAAGTCGCAATTAATTTATTTTTACTTTTAGATTTTTCTTATCACACCAACGGTATTTTAGGGCTTTTCTCCTTCTCCAAGGTTTTTGTAAAAGAATTACTAAAAAATTTTATAAAATATAACGAAACCAAAATATATATTCCCAAGATTTAATAGTACTCATTAGTATTTTTAGGTTTCCCAAACGGCATATTAATCTTTGAATGCATGCCTTAGAAGTTAATGACATTGTTTACTTTTCTTTTTACTAGAAAATAATATAAATAATCAATTAAGCAAAGGAAACCTTTCATCATCTCTTCTCTAGTTTACGTTAAAAAAAATCTTATTCTCTTTCTACCTTTGTCGATTTTTATGGGAAAGAAACGTCAATCAACAGATCCTTCTCCTTCCAACGGGAAGCAGTTGAGAACTAATTCAGATCACATCTTTACACATCACTCATATGTCGCATTCCAATGTTGTAGACATGTTTTCTGAACGAAGTGGTGGGCAATTAATTTATTTTATATTTCTTTTTAATTTTATTTTTTTATATGAAAATCGAGAAGTCGCAATTAATTTATTTTTACTTTTAGATTTTTCTTATCACACCAACGGTATTTTAGGGCTTTTCTCCTTCTCCAAGGTTTTTGTAAAAGAATTACTAAAAATTTTTATAAAATATAACGAAACCAAAATATATATTCCCAAGATTTAATAGTACTCATTAGTATTTTTAGGTTTCCCAAACGGTATATTAATCTTTGAATGCATGCCTTAGAAGTTAATGCCATTGTTTACTTTTCTTTTTACTATAAAATAATATAAATAGTCAATTAAGCAAAGGAAACCTTTCATCATCTCTTCTCTAGTTTCCGTTAAAAAAACATCTTATTCTCTTTCTACCTTTGTCGATTTTTATGGGAAAGAAACCTCAATCAACAGATCCTTCTCCTTCCAACGGGAAGCAGTTGAGAACTAATTCAGATCACATCTTTACACATCACTCATATGTCGCATTCCAATGTTGTAGACATGTTTTCTGAACGAAGTGGTGGGCAATTAATTTATTTTATATTTCTTTTTAATTTTATTTTTTTATATGAGAGTCGAGAAGTCGCAATTAATTTATTTTTACTTTTAGATTTTTCTTATCACACCAACGGTATTTTAGGGCTTTTCTCCTTCTCCAAGGTTTTTGTAAAAGAATTACTAAAAAATTTTATAAAATATAACGAAACCAAAATATATATTCCCAAGATTTAGTAGTACTCATTAGTATTTTTAGGTTTCCCAAACGGCATATTAATCTTTGAATGCATGCCTTAGAAGTTAATGACATTGTTTACTTTTCTTTTTACTATAAAATAATATAAATAGTCAATTAAGCAAAGGAAACCTTTCATCATCTCTTCTCTAGTTTACGTTAAAAAAACATCTTATTCTCTTTCTACCTTTGTCGATTTTAATGGGAAAGAAACGTCAATCAACAGATCCTTCTCCTTCCAACGGGAAGCAGTTGAGAACTAATTCAGATCACATCTTTACACATCACTCAGATGTCGCATTCCAATGTTGTAGACATGTTTTCTGAACGAAGTGGTGGGCAATTAATTTATTTTATATTTCTTTTTAATTTTATTTTTTTTATATGAAAGTCGAGAAGTCGCAATTAATTTATTTTTACTTTTAGATTTTTCTTATCACACCAACGGTATTTTAGGGCTTTTCTCCTTCTCCAAGGTTTTTGTAAAAGAATTATTAAAATTTTCTATAAAATATAACGAAACCAAAATATATATTCCCAAGATTTAATAGTACTCATTAGTATTTTTAGGTTTCCCTAAAGGTATATTAATCTTTGAATGCATGCCTTAGAAGTTAATGACATTGTTTACTTTTCTTTTTACTAAAAATAATATAAATAGTCAATTAAGCAAAGCAAACCTTTCAACATCTCTTCTCTAGTTTACGTTAAAAAAAATCTTATTTTCTTTCTACCTTTGTCGATTTTTATGGGAAAGAAACCTCAATCAACAGATCCTTCCCTTCCAACGGAAAGCAGTTGAGAACTAATTCAGATCACATCACTCAGATGTCGCATTCCAATGTTGTAGACATGTTTTCTGAACGAAGTGGTGGGCAATTAATTTATTTTATATTTCTTTTTTATTTTATTTTTTTATATGAGAGTCGAGAAGTCGCAATTAATTTATTTTTACTTTTAGATTTTTCTTATCACACCAACGGTATTTTAGGGCTTTTCTCCTTCTCCAAGGTTTTTGTAAAAGAATTACTAAAAATTTTTATAAAATATAACGAAACCAAAATATATATTCCCAAGATTTAATAGTACTCATTAGTATTTTTAGGTTTCCCAAACGGCATATTAATCTTTGAATGCATGCCTTAGAAGTTAATGACATTGTTTACTTTTCTTTTTACTAGAAAATAATATAAATAGTCAATTAAGCAAAGGAAACCTTTCATCATCTCTTCTCTAGTTTACGTTAAAAAAAAATCTTATTCTCTTTCTACCTTTGTCGATTTTTATGGGAAAGAAACGTCAATCAACAGATCCTTCTCCTTCCAACGGGAAGCAGTTGAGAACTAATTCAGATCACTTCTTTACACATCACTCAGATGTTGCATTCCAATGTTGTAGACATGTTTTCTGAACGAAGTGGTGGGCAATTAATTTATTTTATATTTCTTTTTAATTTTATTTTTTTTATATGAAAGTCTAGAAGTCGCAATTAATTTATTTTTACTTTTAGATTTTTCTTATCACACCAACGGTATTTTAGTGCTTTTCTCCTTCTCCAAGGTTTTTGTAAAAGAATTATTAAAATTTTCTATAAAATATAACAAAACCAAAATATATATTCCCAAGATTTAATAGTACTCATTAGTATTTTTAGGTTTCCCAAACGGCATATTAATCTTTCAATGCATGCCTTAGAAGTTAATGCCATTGTTTACTTTTCTTTTTACTATAAAATAATATAAATAGTCAATTAAGCAAAGGAAACCTTTCATCATCTCTTCTCTAGTTTACGTTAAAAAAACACCTTATTCTCTTTCTACCTTTGTCGATTTTTATGGGAAAGAAACCTCAATCAACAGATCCTTCTCCTTCCAACGGGAAGCAGTTGAGAACTAATTCAGATCACATCTTTACACATCACTCATATGTCGCATTCCAATGTTGTAGACATGTTTTCTGAACGAAGTGGTGGGCAATTAATTTATTTTATATTTCTTTTTAATTTTATTTTTTTATATGAAAATCGAGAAGTCGCAATTAATTTATTTTTACTTTTAGATTTTTCTTATCAGACAAACGATATTTTAGGGCTTTTCTCCTTCTCCAAGGTTTTTGTAAAAGAATTACTAAAAAATTTTATAAAATATAACGAAACCAAAATATATATTCCCAAGATTTAATAGTACTCATTAGTGTTTTTAGGTTTCCCAAACGGCATATTAATCTTTGAATGCATGCCTTAGAAGTTAATGACATTGTTTACTTTTCTTTTTACTAGAAAATAATATAAATAGTCAATTAAGCAAAGGAAACCTTTCATCATCTCTTCTCTAGTTTACGTTAAAAAAAAATCTTATTCTCTTTCTACCTTTGTCGATTTTTATGGGAAAGAAACGTCAATCAACAGATCCTTCTCCTTCCAACGGGAAGCAGTGGAGAACTAATTCAGATCACTTCTTTACACATCACTCAGATGTCGCATTCCAATGTTGTAGACATGTTTTCTGAACGAAGTGGTGGGCAATTAATTTATTTTATATTTCTTTTTAATTTTATTTTTTTTATATGAAAGTCGAGAAGTCGCAATTAATTTATTTTTACTTTTAGATTTTTCTTATCACACCAACGGTATTTTAGGGCTTTTCTCCTTCTCCAAGGTTTTTGTAAAAGAATTATTAAAATTTTCTATAAAATATAACGAAACCAAAATATATATTCCCAAGATTTAATAGTACTCATTAGTATTTTTAGGTTTCCCAAACGGTATATTAATCTTTGAATGCATGCCTTAGAAGTTAATGCCATTGTTTACTTTTATTTTTACTATAAAATAATATAAATAGTCAATTAAGCAAATGAAACCTTTCATCATCTCTTCTCTAGTTTACGTTAAAAAAACATCTTATTCTCTTTCTACCTTTGTCGATTTTTATGGGAAAGAAACGTCAATCAACAGATCCTTCTCCTTCCAACGGGAAGCAGTTGAGAACTAATTCAGATCACATCTTTACACATCACTCAGATGTTGCATTCCAATGTTGTAGACATGTTTTCTGAACGAAGTGGTGGGCAATTAATTTATTTTATATTTCTTTTTAATTTTATTTTTTTTATATGAAAGTCGAGAAGTCGCAATTATTTTATTTTTACTTTTAGATTTTTCTTATCACACCAACGGTATTTCAGTGCTTTTCTCCTTCTCCAAGGTTTTTGTAAAAGAATTATTAAAATTTTCTATAAAATATAACGAAACCAAAATATATATTCCCAAGATTTAATAGTACTCATTAGTATTTTTAGGTTTCCCAAACGGCATATTAATCTTTGAATGCATGCCTTAGAAGTTAATGTCATTGTTTACTTTTCTTTTTACTATAAAATAATATAAATAGTCAATTAAGCAAAGGAAACCTTTCATCATCTCTTCTCTAGTTTACGTTAAAAAAACATCTTATTCTCTTTCTACCTTTGTCGATTTTTATGGGAAAGAAACCTCAATCAACAGATCCTTCTCCTTCCAACGGGAAGCAGTTGAGAACTAATTCAGATCACATCTTTACACATCACTCATATGTCGCATTCCAATGTTGTAGACATGTTTTCTGAACGAAGTGGTGGGCAATTAATTTATTTTATATTTCTTTTTAATTTTATTTTTTTATATGAGAGTCGAGAAGTCGCAATTAATTTATTTTTACTTTTAGATTTTTCTTATCACACCAACGGTATTTTAGGGCTTTTCTCCTTCTCCAAGGTTTTTGTAAAAGAATTACTAAAAAATTTTATAAAATATAACGAAACCAAAATATATATTCCCAAGATTTAGTAGTACTCATTAGTATTTTTAGGTTTCCCAAACGGCATATTAATCTTTGAATGCATGCCTTAGAAGTTAATGACATTGTTTACTTTTCTTTTTACTAGAAAATAATATAAATAGTCAATTAAGCAAAGGAAACCTTTCATCATCTCTTCTCTAGTTTACGTTAAAAAAAAATCTTATTCTCTTTCTACCTTTGTCGATTTTTATGGGAAAGAAACGTCAATCAACAGATCCTTCTCCTTCCAACGGGAAGCAGTTGAGAACTAATTCATATCACTTCTTTACACATCACTCAGATGTTGCATTCCAATGTTGTAGACATGTTTTCTGAACGAAGTGGTGGGCAATTAATTTATTTTATATTTCTTTTTAATTTTATTTTTTTTATATGAAAGTCGAGAAGTCGCAATTAATTTATTTTTACTTTTAGATTTTTCTTATCACACCAACGGTATTTCAGTGCTTTTCTCCTTCTCCAAGGTTTTTGTAAAAGAATTATTAAAATTTTCTATAAAATATAACGAAACCAAAATATATATTCCCAAGATTTAATAGTACTCATTAGTATTTTTAGGTTTCCCAAACGGCATATTAATCTTTGAATGCATGCCTTAGAAGTTAATGCCATTGTTTACTTTTCTTTTTACTATAAAATAATATAAATAGTCAATTAAGCAAAGGAAACCTTTCATCATCTCTTCTCTAGTTTACGTTAAAAAAACATCTTATTCTCTTTCTACCTTTGTCGATTTTTATGGGAAAGAAACCTCAATCAACAGATCCTTCTCCTTCCAACGGGAAGCAGTTGAGAACTAATTCAGATCACATCTTTACACATCACTCATATGTCGCATTCCAATGTTGTAGACATGTTTTCTGAACGAAGTGGTGGGCAATTAATTTATTTTATATTTCTTTTTAATTTTATTTTTTTATATGAGAGTCGAGAAGTCGCAATTAATTTATTTTTACTTTTAGATTTTTCTTATCACACCAACGGTATTTTAGGGCTTTTCTCCTTCTCCAAGGTTTTTGTAAAAGAATTACTAAAAAATTTTATAAAATATAACGAAACCAAAATATATATTCCCAAGATTTAGTAGTACTCATTAGTATTTTTAGGTTTCCCAAACGGCATATTAATCTTTGAATGCATGCCTTAGAAGTTAATGACATTGTTTACTTTTCTTTTTACTAGAAAATAATATAAATAGTCAATTAAGCAAAGGAAACCTTTCATCATCTCTTCTCTAGTTTACGTTAAAAAAAAATCTTATTCTCTTTCTACCTTTGTCGATTTTTATGGGAAAGAAACGTCAATCAACAGATCCTTCTCCTTCCAACGGGAAGCAGTTGAGAACTAATTCATATCACTTCTTTACACATCACTCAGATGTTGCATTCCAATGTTGTAGACATGTTTTCTGAACGAAGTGGTGGGCAATTAATTTATTTTATATTTCTTTTTAATTTTATTTTTTTTATATGAAAGTTGAGAAGTCGCAATTAATTTATTTTTACTTTTAGATTTTTCTTATCACACCAACGGTATTTCAGTGCTTTTCTCCTTCTCCAAGGTTTTTGTAAAAGAATTATTAAAATTTTCTATAAAATATAACGAAACCAAAATATATATTCCCAAGATTTAATAGTACTCATTAGTATTTTTAGGTTTCCCAAACGGCATATTAATCTTTGAATGCATGCCTTAGAAGTTAATGCCATTGTTTACTTTTCTTTTTACTATAAAATAATATAAATAGTCAATTAAGCAAAGGAAACCTTTCATCATCTCTTCTCTAGTTTACGTTAAAAAAACATCTTATTCTCTTTCTACCTTTGTCGATTTTTATGGGAAAGAAACCTCAATCAACAGATCCTTCTCCTTCCAACGGGAAGCAGTTGAGAACTAATTCAGATCACATCTTTACACATCACTCATATGTCGCATTCCAATGTTGTAGACATGTTTTCTGAACGAAGTGGTGGGCAATTAATTTATTTTATATTTCTTTTTAATTTTATTTTTTTATATGAGAGTCGAGAAGTCGCAATTAATTTATTTTTACTTTTAGATTTTTCTTATCACACCAACGGTATTTTAGGGCTTTTCTCCTTCTCCAAGGTTTTTGTAAAAGAATTACTAAAAATTTTTATAAAATATAACGAAACCAAAATATATATTCCCAAGATTTAGTAGTACTCATTAGTATTTTTAGGTTTCCCAAACGGCATATTAATCTTTGAATGCATGCCTTAGAAGTTAATGACATTGTTTACTTTTCTTTTTACTAGAAAATAATATAAATAGTCAATTAAGCAAAGGAAACCTTTCATCATCTCTTCTCTAGTTTACGTTTAAAAAAAATCTTATTCTCTTTCTACCTTTGTCGATTTTTATGGGAAAGAAACGTCAATCAACAGATCCTTCTCCTTCCAACGGGAAGCAGTTGAGAACTAATTCATATCACTTCTTTACACATCACTCAGATGTTGCATTCCAATGTTGTAGACATGTTTTCTGAACGAAGTGGTGGGCAATTAATTTATTTTATATTTCTTTTTAATTTTATTTTTTTTATATGAAAGTCGAGAAGTCACAATTAATTTATTTTTACTTTTAGATTTTTCTTATCACACCAACGGTATTTTAGTGCTTTTCTCCTTCTCCAAGGTTTTTGTAAAAGAATTATTAAAATTTTCTATAAAATATAACGAAACCAAAATATATATTCCCAAGATTTAATAGTACTCATTAGTATTTTTAGGTTTCCCAAACGGCATATTAATCTTTGAATGCATGCCTTAGAAGTTAATGACATTGTTTACTTTTCTTTTTACTAGAAAATAATATAAATTGTCAATTAAGCAAAGGAAACCTTTCATCATCTCTTCTCTAGTTTACGTTAAAAAAACATCTTATTCTCTTTCTACCTTTGTCGATTTTTATGGGAAAGAAACGTCAATAACCAGATCCTTCTCCTTCCAACGGGAAGCAGTTGAGAACTAATTCAGATCACATCTTTACACATCACTCAGATGTCGCATTCCAATGTTGTAGACATGTTTTCTGAACGAAGTGGTGGGCAATTAATTTATTTTATATTTCTTTTTAATTTTATTTTTTTTATATAAAAGTCGAGAAGTCGCAATTAATTTATTTTTACTTTTAGATTTTTCTTATCACACCAACGGTATTTTAGTGCTTTTCTCCTTCTCCAAGGTTTTTGTAAAAGAATTATTAAAATTTTCTATAAAATATAACGAAACCAAAATATATATTCCCAAGATTTAATAGTACTCATTAGTATTTTTAGGTTTCCCAAACGGCATATTAATCTTTGAATGCATGCCTTAGAAGTTAATGACATTGTTTACTTTTCTTTTTACTAGAAAATAATATAAATTGTCAATTAAGCAAAGGAAACCTTTCATCATCTCTTCTCTAGTTTACGTTAAAAAAACATCTTATTCTCTTTCTACCTTTGTCGATTTTTATGGGAAAGAAACGTCAATAACCAGATCCTTCTCCTTCCAACGGGAAGCAGTTGAGAACTAATTCAGATCACATCTTTACACATCACTCAGATGTCGCATTCCAATGTTGTAGACATGTTTTCTGAACGAAGTGGTGGGCAATTAATTTATTTTATATTTCTTTTTAATTTTATTTTTTTTATATAAAAGTCGAGAAGTCGCAATTAATTTATTTTTACTTTTAGATTTTTCTTATCACACCAACGGTATTTTAGGGCTTTTCTCCTTCTCCAAGGTTTTTGTAAAAGAATTATTAAAATTTTCTATAAAATATAACGAAACCAAAATATATATTCCCAAGATTTAATAGTACTCATTAGTATTTTTAGGTTTCCCAAACGGCATATTAATCTTTGAATGCATGCCTTAGAAGTTAATGACATTGTTTACTTTTCTTTTTACTAGAAAATAATATAAATAGTCAATTAAGCAAAGGAAACCTTTCATCATCTCTTCTCTAGTTTACGTTAAAAAAAAATCTTATTCTCTTTCTACCTTTGTCGATTTTTATGGGAAAGAAACGTCAATCAACAGATCCTTCTCCTTCCAACGGGAAGCAGTTGAGAACTATTTCAGATCACTTCTTTACACATCACTCAGATGTCGCATTCCAATGTTGTAGACATGTTTTCTGAACGAAGTGGTGGGCAATTAATTTATTTTATATTTCTTTTTAATTTTATTTTTTTTATATGAAAGTCGAGAAGTCGCAATTAATTTATTTTTACTTTTAGATTTTTCTTATCACACCAACGGTATTTTAGGGCTTTTCTCCTTCTCCAAGGTTTTTGTAAAAGAATTATTAAAATTTTCTATAAAATATAACGAAACCAAAATATATATTCCCAAGATTTAATAGTACTCATTAGTATTTTTAGGTTTCCCAAACGGTATATTAATCTTTGAATGCATGCCTTAGAAGTTAATGCCATTGTTTACTTTTATTTTTACTATAAAATAATATAAATAGTCAATTAAGCAAAGGAAACCTTTCATCATCTCTTCTCTAGTTTACGTTAAAAAAACATCTTATTCTCTTTCTACCTTTGTCAATTTTTATGGGAAAGAAACCTCAATCAACAGATCCTTCTCCTTCCAACGGGAAGCAGTTGAGAACTAATTCAGATCACATCTTTACACATCACTCATATGTCGCATTCCAATGTTGTAGACATGTTTTCTGAACGAAGTGGTGGGCAATTAATTTATTTTATATTTCTTTTTAATTTTATTTTTTTATATGAGAGTCGAGAAGTCGCAATTAATTTATTTTTACTTTTAGATTTTTCTTATCACACCAACGGTATTTTAGGGCTTTTCTCCTTCTCCAAGGTTTTTGTAAAAGAATTACTAAAATTTTTTATAAAATATAACGAAACCAAAATATATATTCCCAAGATTTAATAGTACTCATTAGTATTTTTAGGTTTCCCAAACGGCATATTAATCTTTGAATGCATGCCTTAGAAGTTAATGACATTGTTTACTTTTCTTTTTACTAGAAAATAATATAATTTGTCTATTAAGCAAAGGAAACCTTTCATCATCTCTTCTCTAGTTTACGTTTAAAAAACATCTTATTCTCTTTCTACCTTTGTCGATTTTTATGGGAAAGAAACGTCAATCAACAGATCCTTCTCCTTCCAACGGGAAGCAGTTGAGAACTAATTCAGATCACATCTTTACACATCGCTCATATGTCGCATTCCAATGTTGTAGACATGTTTTCTGAACGAAGTGGTGGGCAATTAATTTATTTTATATTTCTTTTTAATTTTATTTTTTTATATGAGAGTCGAGAAGTCGCAATTAATTTATTTTTACTTTTAGATTTTTCTTATCACACCAACGGTATTTTAGGGCTTTTCTCCTTCTCCAAGGTTTTTGTAAAAGAATTACTAAAAATTTTTATAAAATATAACGAAACCAAAATATATATTCCCAAGATTTAATAGTACTCATTAGTATTTTTAGGTTTCCCAAACGGCATATTAATCTTTGAATGCATGCCTTAGAAGTTAATGACATTGTTTACTTTTCTTTTTACTAGAAAATAATATAATTTGTCTATTAAGCAAAGGAAACCTTTCATCATCTCTTCTCTAGTTTACGTTAAAAAAACATCTTATTCTCTTTCTACCTTTGTCGATTTTTATGGGAAAGAAACGTCAATAACCAGATCCTTCTCCTTCCAACGGGAAGCAGTTGAGAACTAATTCAGATCACATCTTTACACATCACTCAGATGTCGCATTCCAATGTTGTAGACATGTTTTCTGAACGAAGTGGTGGGCAATTAATTTATTTTATATTTCTTTTTAATTTTATTTTTTTTATATAAAAGTCGAGAAGTCGCAATTAATTTATTTTTACTTTTAGATTTTTCTTATCACACCAACGGTATTTTAGGACTTTTCTCCTTCTCCAAGGTTTTTGTAAAAGAATTATTAAAATTTTCTATAAAATATAACGAAACCAAAATATATATTCCCAAGATTTAATAGTACTCATTAGTATTTTTAGGTTTCCCAAACGGCATATTAATCTTTGAATGCATGCCTTAGAAGTTAATGACATTGTTTACTTTTCTTTTTACTAGAAAATAATATAAATAGTCAATTAAGCAAAGGAAACCTTTCATCATCTCTTCTCTAGTTTACGTTAAAAAAAAATCTTATTCTCTTTCTACCTTTGTCGATTTTTATGGGAAAGAAACGTCAATCAACAGATCCTTCTCCTTCCAACGGGAAGCAGTTGAGAACTAATTCAGATCACTTCTTTACACATCACTCAGATGTCGCATTCCAATGTTGTAGACATGTTTTCTGAACGAAGTGGTGGGCAATTAATTTATTTTATATTTCTTTTTAATTTTATTTTTTTTATATGAAAGTCGAGAAGTCGCAATTAATTTATTTTTACTTTTAGATTTTTCTTATCACACCAACGGTATTTTAGGACTTTTCTCCTTCTCCAAGGTTTTTGTAAAAGAATTATTAAAATTTTCTATAAAATATAACGAAACCAAAATATATATTCCCAAGATTTAATAGTACTCATTAGTATTTTTAGGTTTCCCAAACGGCATATTAATCTTTGAATGCATGCCTTAGAAGTTAATGACATTGTTTACTTTTCTTTTTACTAGAAAATAATATAAATAGTCAATTAAGCAAAGGAAACCTTTCATCATCTCTTCTCTAGTTTACGTTAAAAAAAAATCTTATTCTCTTTCTACCTTTGTCGATTTTTATGGGAAAGAAACGTCAATCAACAGATCCTTCTCCTTCCAACGGGAAGCAGTTGAGAACTAATTCAGATCACTTCTTTACACATCACTCAGATGTCGCATTCCAATGTTGTAGACATGTTTTCTGAACGAAGTGGTGGGCAATTAATTTATTTTATATTTCTTTTTAATTTTATTTTTTTTATATGAAAGTCGAGAAGTCGCAATTAATTTATTTTTACTTTTAGATTTTTCTTATCACACCAACGGTATTTTAGGACTTTTCTCCTTCTCCAAGGTTTTTGTAAAAGAATTATTAAAATTTTCTATAAAATATAACGAAACCAAAATATATATTCCCAAGATTTAATAGTACTCATTAGTATTTTTAGGTTTCCCAAACGGCATATTAATCTTTGAATGCATGCCTTAGAAGTTAATGACATTGTTTACTTTTCTTTTTACTAGAAAATAATATAAATAGTCAATTAAGCAAAGGAAACCTTTCATCATCTCTTCTCTAGTTTACGTTAAAAAAAAATCTTATTCTCTTTCTACCTTTGTCGATTTTTATGGGAAAGAAACGTCAATCAACAGATCCTTCTCCTTCCAACGGGAAGCAGTTGAGAACTAATTCAGATCACATCTTTACACATCGCTCATATGTCGCATTCCAATGTTGTAGACATGTTTTCTGAACGAAGTGGTGGGCAATTAATTTATTTTATATTTCTTTTTAATTTTATTTTTTTTATATGAAAGTCGAGAAGTCGCAATTAATTTATTTTTACTTTTAGATTTTTCTTATCACACCAACGGTATTTTAGGACTTTTCTCCTTCTCCAAGGTTTTTGTAAAAGAATTATTAAAATTTTCTATAAAATATAACGAAACCAAAATATATATTCCCAAGATTTAATAGTACTCATTAGTATTTTTAGGTTTCCCAAACGGCATATTAATCTTTGAATGCATGCCTTAGAAGTTAATGACATTGTTTACTTTTCTTTTTACTAGAAAATAATATAAATAGTCAATTAAGCAAAGGAAACCTTTCATCATCTCTTCTCTAGTTTACGTTAAAAAAAAATCTTATTCTCTTTCTACCTTTGTCGATTTTTATGGGAAAGAAACGTCAATCAACAGATCCTTCTCCTTCCAACGGGAAGCAGTTGAGAACTAATTCAGATCACTTCTTTACACATCACTCAGATGTCGCATTCCAATGTTGTAGACATGTTTTCTGAACGAAGTGGTGGGCAATTAATTTATTTTATATTTCTTTTTAATTTTATTTTTTTTATATGAAAGTCGAGAAGTCGCAATTAATTTATTTTTACTTTTAGATTTTTCTTATCACACCAACGGTATTTTAGGGCTTTTCTCCTTCTCCAAGGTTTTTGTAAAAGAATTATTAAAATTTTCTATAAAATATAACGAAACCAAAATATATATTCCCAAGATTTAATAGTACTCATTAGTATTTTTAGGTTTCCCAAACGGTATATTAATCTTTGAATGCATGCCTTAGAAGTTAATGCCATTGTTTACTTTTATTTTTACTATAAAATAATATAAATAGTCAATTAAGCAAATGAAACCTTTCATCATCTCTTCTCTAGTTTACGTTAAAAAAACATCTTATTCTCTTTCTACCTTTGTCGATTTTTATGGGAAAGAAACGTCAATCAACAGATCCTTCTCCTTCCAACGGGAAGCAGTTGAGAACTAATTCAGATCACATCTTTACACATCACTCAGATGTTGCATTCCAATGTTGTAGACATGTTTTCTGAACGAAGTGGTGGGCAATTAATTTATTTTATATTTCTTTTTAATTTTATTTTTTTTATATGAAAGTCGAGAAGTCGCAATTAATTTATTTTTACTTTTAGATTTTTCTTATCACACCAACGGTATTTCAGTGCTTTTCTCCTTCTCCAAGGTTTTTGTAAAAGAATTATTAAAATTTTCTATAAAATATAACGAAACTAAAATATATATTCCCAAGATTTAATAGTACTCATTAGTATTTTTAGGTTTCCCAAACGGCATATTAATCTTTGAATGCATGCCTTAGAAGTTAATGCCATTGTTTACTTTTCTTTTTACTATAAAATAATATAAATAGTCAATTAAGCAAAGGAAACCTTTCATCATCTCTTCTCTAGTTTACGTTAAAAAAAAATCTTATTCTCTTTCTACCTTTGTCGATTTTTATGGGAAAGAAACGTCAATCAACAGATCCTTCTCCTTCCAACGGGAAGCAGTTGAGAACTAATTCAGATCACTTCTTTACACATCACTCAGATGTCGCATTCCAATGTTGTAGACATGTTTTCTGAACGAAGTGGTGGGCAATTAATTTATTTTATATTTCTTTTTAATTTTATTTTTTTTATATGAAAGTCGAGAAGTCGCAATTAATTTATTTTTACTTTTAGATTTTTCTTATCACACCAACGGTATTTTAGGACTTTTCTCCTTCTCCAAGGTTTTTGTAAAAGAATTATTAAAATTTTCTATAAAATATAACGAAACCAAAATATATATTCCCAAGATTTAATAGTACTCATTAGTATTTTTAGGTTTCCCAAACGGCATATTAATCTTTGAATGCATGCCTTAGAAGTTAATGACATTGTTTACTTTTCTTTTTACTAGAAAATAATATAAATAGTCAATTAAGCAAAGGAAACCTTTCATCATCTCTTCTCTAGTTTACGTTAAAAAAAAATCTTATTCTCTTTCTACCTTTGTCGATTTTTATGGGAAAGAAACGTCAATCAACAGATCCTTCTCCTTCCAACGGGAAGCAGTTGAGAACTAATTCAGATCACTTCTTTACACATCACTCAGATGTCGCATTCCAATGTTGTAGACATGTTTTCTGAACGAAGTGGTGGGCAATTAATTTATTTTATATTTCTTTTTAATTTTATTTTTTTTATATGAAAGTCGAGAAGTCGCAATTAATTTATTTTTACTTTTAGATTTTTCTTATCACACCAACGGTATTTTAGGACTTTTCTCCTTCTCCAAGGTTTTTGTAAAAGAATTATTAAAATTTTCTATAAAATATAACGAAACCAAAATATATATTCCCAAGATTTAATAGTACTCATTAGTATTTTTAGGTTTCCCAAACGGCATATTAATCTTTGAATGCATGCCTTAGAAGTTAATGACATTGTTTACTTTTCTTTTTACTAGAAAATAATATAAATAGTCAATTAAGCAAAGGAAACCTTTCATCATCTCTTCTCTAGTTTACGTTAAAAAAAAATCTTATTCTCTTTCTACCTTTGTCGATTTTTATGAGAAAGAAACGTCAATCAACAGATCCTTCTCCTTCCAACGGGAAGCAGTTGAGAACTAATTCAGATCACATCTTTACACATCGCTCATATGTCGCATTCCAATGTTGTAGACATGTTTTCTGAACGAAGTGGTGGGCAATTAATTTATTTTATATTTCTTTTTAATTTTATTTTTTTTATATGAAAGTCGAGAAGTCGCAATTAATTTATTTTTACTTTTAGATTTTTCTTATCACACCAACGGTATTTTAGGACTTTTCTCCTTCTCCAAGGTTTTTGTAAAAGAATTATTAAAATTTTCTATAAAATATAACGAAACCAAAATATATATTCCCAAGATTTAATAGTACTCATTAGTATTTTTAGGTTTCCCAAACGGCATATTAATCTTTGAATGCATGCCTTAGAAGTTAATGACATTGTTTACTTTTCTTTTTACTAGAAAATAATATAAATAGTCAATTAAGCAAAGGAAACCTTTCATCATCTCTTCTCTAGTTTACGTTAAAAAAAAATCTTATTCTCTTTCTACCTTTGTCGATTTTTATGGGAAAGAAACGTCAATCAACAGATCCTTCTCCTTCCAACGGGAAGCAGTTGAGAACTAATTCAGATCACTTCTTTACACATCACTCAGATGTCGCATTCCAATGTTGTAGACATGTTTTCTGAACGAAGTGGTGGGCAATTAATTTATTTTATATTTCTTTTTAATTTTATTTTTTTTATATGAAAGTCGAGAAGTCGCAATTAATTTATTTTTACTTTTAGATTTTTCTTATCACACCAACGGTATTTTAGGGCTTTTCTCCTTCTCCAAGGTTTTTGTAAAAGAATTATTAAAATTTTCTATAAAATATAACGAAACCAAAATATATATTCCCAAGATTTAATAGTACTCATTAGTATTTTTAGGTTTCCCAAACGGTATATTAATCTTTGAATGCATGCCTTAGAAGTTAATGCCATTGTTTACTTTTATTTTTACTATAAAATAATATAAATAGTCAATTAAGCAAATGAAACCTTTCATCATCTCTTCTCTAGTTTACGTTAAAAAAACATCTTATTCTCTTTCTACCTTTGTCGATTTTTATGGGAAAGAAACGTCAATCAACAGATCCTTCTCCTTCCAACGGGAAGCAGTTGAGAACTAATTCAGATCACATCTTTACACATCACTCAGATGTTGCATTCCAATGTTGTAGACATGTTTTCTGAACGAAGTGGTGGGCAATTAATTTATTTTATATTTCTTTTTAATTTTATTTTTTTTATATGAAAGTCGAGAAGTCGCAATTAATTTATTTTTACTTTTAGATTTTTCTTATCACACCAACGGTATTTCAGTGCTTTTCTCCTTCTCCAAGGTTTTTGTAAAAGAATTATTAAAATTTTCTATAAAATATAACGAAACTAAAATATATATTCCCAAGATTTAATAGTACTCATTAGTATTTTTAGGTTTCCCAAACGGCATATTAATCTTTGAATGCATGCCTTAGAAGTTAATGCCATTGTTTACTTTTCTTTTTACTATAAAATAATATAAATAGTCAATTAAGCAAAGGAAACCTTTCATCATCTCTTCTCTAGTTTACGTTAAAAAAAAATCTTATTCTCTTTCTACCTTTGTCGATTTTTATGGGAAAGAAACGTCAATCAACAGATCCTTCTCCTTCCAACGGGAAGCAGTTGAGAACTAATTCAGATCACTTCTTTACACATCACTCAGATGTCGCATTCCAATGTTGTAGACATGTTTTCTGAACGAAGTGGTGGGCAATTAATTTATTTTATATTTCTTTTTAATTTTATTTTTTTTATATGAAAGTCGAGAAGTCGCAATTAATTTATTTTTACTTTTAGATTTTTCTTATCACACCAACGGTATTTTAGGGCTTTTCTCCTTCTCCAAGGTTTTTGTAAAAGAATTACTAAAATTTTCTATAAAATATAACGAAACCAAAATATATATTCCCAAGATTTAATAGTACTCATTAGTATTTTTAGGTTTCCCAAACGGCATATTAATCTTTGAATGCATGCCTTAGAAGTTAATGACATTGTTTACTTTTCTTTTTACTAGAAAATAATATAAATTGTCAATTAAGCAAAGGAAACCTTTCATCATCTCTTCTCTAGTTTACGTTAAAAAAACATCTTATTCTCTTTCTACCTTTGTCGATTTTTATGGGAAAGAAACGTCAATAACCAGATCCTTCTCCTTCCAACGGGAAGCAGTTGAGAACTAATTCAGATCACATCTTTACACATCACTCAGATGTCGCATTCCAATGTTGTAGACATGTTTTCTGAACGAAGTGGTGGGCAATTAATTTATTTTATATTTCTTTTTAATTTTATTTTTTTTATATAAAAGTCGAGAAGTCGCAATTAATTTATTTTTACTTTTAGATTTTTCTTATCACACCAACGGTATTTTAGGACTTTTCTCCTTCTCCAAGGTTTTTGTAAAAGAATTATTAAAATTTTCTATAAAATATAACGAAACCAAAATATATATTCCCAAGATTTAATAGTACTCATTAGTATTTTTAGGTTTCCCAAACGGCATATTAATCTTTGAATGCATGCCTTAGAAGTTAATGACATTGTTTACTTTTCTTTTTACTAGAAAATAATATAAATAGTCAATTAAGCAAAGGAAACCTTTCATCATCTCTTCTCTAGTTTACGTTAAAAAAAAATCTTATTCTCTTTCTACCTTTGTCGATTTTTATGGGAAAGAAACGTCAATCAACAGATCCTTCTCCTTCCAACGGGAAGCAGTTGAGAACTAATTCAGATCACTTCTTTACACATCACTCAGATGTCGCATTCCAATGTTGTAGACATGTTTTCTGAACGAAGTGGTGGGCAATTAATTTATTTTATATTTCTTTTTAATTTTATTTTTTTTATATGAAAGTCGAGAAGTCGCAATTAATTTATTTTTACTTTTAGATTTTTCTTATCACACCAACGGTATTTTAGGGCTTTTCTCCTTCTCCAAGGTTTTTGTAAAAGAATTATTTAAATTTTCTATAAAATATAACGAAACCAAAATATATATTCCCAAGATTTAATAGTACTCATTAGTATTTTTAGGTTTCCCAAACGGTATATTAATCTTTGAATGCATGCCTTAGAAGTTAATGCCATTGTTTACTTTTATTTTTACTATAAAATAATATAAATAGTCAATTAAGCAAATGAAACCTTTCATCATCTCTTCTCTAGTTTACGTTAAAAAAACATCTTATTCTCTTTCTACCTTTGTCGATTTTTATGGGAAAGAAACGTCAATCAACAGATCCTTCTCCTTCCAACGGGAAGCAGTTGAGAACTAATTCAGATCACATCTTTACACATCACTCAGATGTTGCATTCCAATGTTGTAGACATGTTTTCTGAACGAAGTGGTGGGCAATTAATTTATTTTATATTTCTTTTTAATTTTATTTTTTTTATATGAAAGTCGAGAAGTCGCAATTAATTTATTTTTACTTTTAGATTTTTCTTATCACACCAACGGTATTTCAGTGCTTTTCTCCTTCTCCAAGGTTTTTGTAAAAGAATTATTAAAATTTTCTATAAAATATAACGAAACCAAAATATATATTCCCAAGATTTAATAGTACTCATTAGTATTTTTAGGTTTCCCAAACGGCATATTAATCTTTGAATGCATGCCTTAGAAGTTAATGCCATTGTTTACTTTTCTTTTTACTATAAAATAATATAAATAGTCAATTAAGCAAAGGAAACCTTTCATCATCTCTTCTCTAGTTTACGTTAAAAAAACATCTTATTCTCTTTCTACCTTTGTCGATTTTTATGGGAAAGAAACCTCAATCAACAGATCCTTCTCCTTCCAACGGGAAGCAGTTGAGAACTAATTCAGATCACTTCTTTACACATCACTCATATGTCGCATTCCAATGTTGTAGACATGTTTTCTGAACGAAGTGGTGGGCAATTAATTTATTTTATATTTCTTTTTAATTTTATTTTTTTATATGAAAATCGAGAAGTCGCAATTAATTTATTTTTACTTTTAGATTTTTCTTATCACACCAACGGTATTTCAGTGCTTTTCTCCTTCTCCAAGGTTTTTGTAAAAGAATTATTAAAATTTTCTATAAAATATAACGAAACTAAAATATATATTCCCAAGATTTAATAGTACTCATTAGTATTTTTAGGTTTCCCAAACGGCATATTAATCTTTGAATGCATGCCTTAGAAGTTAATGCCATTGTTTACTTTTCTTTTTACTATAAAATAATATAAATAGTCAATTAAGCAAAGGAAACCTTTCATCATCTCTTCTCTAGTTTACGTTAAAAAAAAATCTTATTCTCTTTCTACCTTTGTCGATTTTTATGGGAAAGAAACGTCAATCAACAGATCCTTCTCCTTCCAACGGGAAGCAGTTGAGAACTAATTCAGATCACTTCTTTACACATCACTCAGATGTCGCATTCCAATGTTGTAGACATGTTTTCTGAACGAAGTGGTGGGCAATTAATTTATTTTATATTTCTTTTTAATTTTATTTTTTTTATATGAAAGTCGAGAAGTCGCAATTAATTTATTTTTACTTTTAGATTTTTCTTATCACACCAACGGTATTTTAGGGCTTTTCTCCTTCTCCAAGGTTTTTGTAAAAGAATTACTAAAATTTTCTATAAAATATAACGAAACCAAAATATATATTCCCAAGATTTAATAGTACTCATTAGTATTTTTAGGTTTCCCAAACGGCATATTAATCTTTGAATGCATGCCTTAGAAGTTAATGACATTGTTTACTTTTCTTTTTACTAGAAAATAATATAAATTGTCAATTAAGCAAAGGAAACCTTTCATCATCTCTTCTCTAGTTTACGTTAAAAAAACATCTTATTCTCTTTCTACCTTTGTCGATTTTTATGGGAAAGAAACGTCAATAACCAGATCCTTCTCCTTCCAACGGGAAGCAGTTGAGAACTAATTCAGATCACATCTTTACACATCACTCAGATGTCGCATTCCAATGTTGTAGACATGTTTTCTGAACGAAGTGGTGGGCAATTAATTTATTTTATATTTCTTTTTAATTTTATTTTTTTTATATAAAAGTCGAGAAGTCGCAATTAATTTATTTTTACTTTTAGATTTTTCTTATCACACCAACGGTATTTTAGGACTTTTCTCCTTCTCCAAGGTTTTTGTAAAAGAATTATTAAAATTTTCTATAAAATATAACGAAACCAAAATATATATTCCCAAGATTTAATAGTACTCATTAGTATTTTTAGGTTTCCCAAACGGCATATTAATCTTTGAATGCATGCCTTAGAAGTTAATGACATTGTTTACTTTTCTTTTTACTAGAAAATAATATAAATAGTCAATTAAGCAAAGGAAACCTTTCATCATCTCTTCTCTAGTTTACGTTAAAAAAAAATCTTATTCTCTTTCTACCTTTGTCGATTTTTATGGGAAAGAAACGTCAATCAACAGATCCTTCTCCTTCCAACGGGAAGCAGTTGAGAACTAATTCAGATCACTTCTTTACACATCACTCAGATGTCGCATTCCAATGTTGTAGACATGTTTTCTGAACGAAGTGGTGGGCAATTAATTTATTTTATATTTCTTTTTAATTTTATTTTTTTTATATGAAAGTCGAGAAGTCGCAATTAATTTATTTTTACTTTTAGATTTTTCTTATCACACCAACGGTATTTTAGGGCTTTTCTCCTTCTCCAAGGTTTTTGTAAAAGAATTATTAAAATTTTCTATAAAATATAACGAAACCAAAATATATATTCCCAAGATTTAATAGTACTCATTAGTATTTTTAGGTTTCCCAAACGGTATATTAATCTTTGAATGCATGCCTTCGAAGTTAATGCCATTGTTTACTTTTATTTTTACTATAAAATAATATAAATAGTCAATTAAGCAAATGAAACCTTTCATCATCTCTTCTCTAGTTTACGTTAAAAAAACATCTTATTCTCTTTCTACCTTTGTCGATTTTTATGGGAAAGAAACGTCAATCAACAGATCCTTCTCCTTCCAACGGGAAGCAGTTGAGAACTAATTCAGATCACATCTTTACACATCACTCAGATGTTGCATTCCAATGTTGTAGACATGTTTTCTGAACGAAGTGGTGGGCAATTAATTTATTTTATATTTCTTTTTAATTTTATTTTTTTTATATGAAAGTCGAGAAGTCGCAATTAATTTATTTTTACTTTTAGATTTTTCTTATCACACCAACGGTATTTCAGTGCTTTTCTCCTTCTCCAAGGTTTTTGTAAAAGAATTATTAAAATTTTCTATAAAATATAACGAAACCAAAATATATATTCCCAAGATTTAATAGTACTCATTAGTATTTTTAGGTTTCCCAAACGGCATATTAATCTTTGAATGCATGCCTTAGAAGTTAATGCCATTGTTTACTTTTCTTTTTACTATAAAATAATATAAATAGTCAATTAAGCAAAGGAAACCTTTCATCATCTCTTCTCTAGTTTACGTTAAAAAAACATCTTATTCTCTTTCTACCTTTGTCGATTTTTATGGGAAAGAAACCTCAATCAACAGATCCTTCTCCTTCCAACGGGAAGCAGTTGAGAACTAATTCAGATCACATCTTTACACATCACTCATATGTCGCATTCCAATGTTGTAGACATGTTTTCTGAACGAAGTGGTGGGCAATTAATTTATTTTATATTTCTTTTTAATTTTATTCTTTTATATGAGAGTCGAGAAGTCGCAATTAATTTATTTTTACTTTTAGATTTTTCTTATCACACCAACGGTATTTTAGGGCTTTTCTCCTTCTCCAAGGTTTTTGTAAAAGAATTACTAAAATTTTTTATAAAATATAACGAAACCAAAATATATATTCCCAAGATTTAGTAGTACTCATTAGTATTTTTAGGTTTCCCAAACGGCATATTAATCTTTGAATGCATGCCTTAGAAGTTAATGACATTGTTTACTTTTCTTTTTACTAGAAAATAATATAAATAGTCAATTAAGCAAAGGAAACTTTTCATCATCTCTTCTCTAGTTTACGTTAAAAAAAAATCTTATTCTCTTTCTACCTTTGTCGATTTTTATGGGAAAGAAACGTCAATCAACAGATCCTTCTCCTTCCAACGGGAAGCAGTTGAGAACTAATTCAGATCACTTCTTTACACATCACTCAGATGTCGCATTCCAATGTTGTAGACATGTTTTCTGAACGAAGTGGTGGGCAATTAATTTATTTTATATTTCTTTTTAATTTTATTTTTTTTATATGAAAGTCGAGAAGTCGCAATTAATTTATTTTTACTTTTAGATTTTTCTTATCACACCAACGGTATTTTAGTGCTTTTCTCCTAGGTTTTTGTAAAAGAATTACTAAAATTTTCTATAAAATATAACGAAACCAAAATATATATTCCCAAGATTTAATAGTACTCATTAGTATTTTTAGGTTTCCCAAACGGTATATTAATCTTTGAATGCATGCCTTAGAAGTTAATGCCATTGTTTACTTTTCTTTTTACTATAAAATAATATAAATAGTCAATTAAGCAAAGGAAACCTTTCATCATCTCTTCTCTAGTTTACGTTAAAAAAAAATCTTATTCTCTTTCTACCTTTGTCGATTTTTATGGGAAAGAAACGTCAATCAACAGATCCTTCTCCTTCCAACGGGAAGCAGTTGAGAACTAATTCAGATCACTTCTTTACACATCACTCAGATGTCGCATTCCAATGTTGTAGACATGTTTTCTGAACGAAGTGGTGGGCAATTAATTTATTTTATATTTCTTTTTAATTTTATTTTTTTATATGAAAATCGAGAAGTCGCAATTAATTTATTTTTACTTTTAGATTTTTCTTATCACACCAACGGTATTTTAGGGCTTTTCTCCTTCTCCAAAGTTTTTGTAAAAGAATTACTAAAAAATTTTATAAAATATAACGAAACCAAAATATATATTCCCAAGATTTAGTAGTACTCATTAGTATTTTTAGGTTTCCCAAACGGTATATTAATCTTTGAATGCGTGCCTTAGAAGTTAATGACATTGTTTACTTTTCTTTTTACTAGAAAATAATATAAATAGTCAATTAAGCAAAGGAAACCTTTCATCATCTCTTCTCTAGTTTACGTTAAAAAAAAATCTTATTCTCTTTCTACCTTTGTCGATTTTTATGGGAAAGAAACGTCAATCAACAGATCCTTCTCCTTCCAACGGGAAGCAGTTGAGAACTAATTCAGATCACTTCTTTACACATCACTCAGATGTCGCATTCCAATGTTGTAGACATGTTTTCTGAACGAAGTGGTGGGCAATTAATTTATTTTATATTTCTTTTTAATTTTATTTTTTTTATATGAAAGTCGAGAAGTCGCAATTAATTTATTTTTACTTTTAGATTTTTCTTATCACACCAACGGTATTTTAGTGCTTTTCTCCTTCTCCAAGGTCTTTGTAAAAGAATTATTAAAATTTTCTATAAAATATAACGAAACCAAAATATATATTCCCAAGATTTAATAGTACTCATTAGTATTTTTAGGTTTCCCAAACGGCATATTAATCTTTGAATGCATGCCTTAGAAGTTAATGCCATTGTTTACTTTTCTTTTTACTATAAAATAATATAAATAGTCAATTAAGCAAAGGAAACCTTTCATCATCTCTTCTCTAGTTTACGTTAAAAAAAATCTTATTCTCTTTCTACCTTTGTCGATTTTTATGGGAAAGAAACCTCAATCAACAGATCCTTCCCTTCCAACGGAAAGCAGTTGAGAACTAATTCAGATCACATCTTTACACATCACTCATATGTCGCATTCCAATGTTGTAGACATGTTTTCTGAACGAAGTGGTGGGCAATTAATTTATTTTATATTTCTTTTTAATTTTATTTTTTTATATGAAAATCGAGAAGTCGCAATTAATTTATTTTTACTTTTAGATTTTTCTTATCACACCAACGGTATTTTAGGGCTTTTCTCCTTCTCCAAAGTTTTTGTAAAAGAATTACTAAAAAATTTTATAAAATATAACGAAACCAAAATATATATTCCCAAGATTTAGTAGTACTCATTAGTATTTTTAGGTTTCCCAAACGGTATATTAATCTTTGAATGCGTGCCTTAGAAGTTAATGACATTGTTTACTTTTCTTTTTACTAGAAAATAATATAAATAGTCAATTAAGCAAAGGAAACCTTTCATCATCTCTTCTCTAGTTTACGTTAAAAAAAAATCTTATTCTCTTTCTACCTTTGTCGATTTTTATGGGAAAGAAACGTCAATCAACAGATCCTTCTCCTTCCAACGGGAAGCAGTTGAGAACTAAGTCAGATCACTTCTTTACACATCACTCAGATGTCGCATTCCAATGTTGTAGACATGTTTTCTGAACGAAGTGGTGGGCAATTAATTTATTTTATATTTCTTTTTAATTTTATTTTTTTTATATGAAAGTCGAGAAGTCGCAATTAATTTATTTTTACTTTTAGATTTTTCTTATCACACCAACGGTATTTTAGGGCTTTTCTCCTTCTCCAAGGTTTTTGTAAAAGAATTATTAAAATTTTCTATAAAATATAACGAAACCAAAATATATATTCCCAAGATTTAATAGTACTCATTAGTATTTTTAGGTTTCCCAAACGGCATATTAATCTTTGAATGCATGCCTTAGAAGTTAATGCCATTGTTTACTTTTCTTTTTACTATAAAATAATATAAATAGTCAATTAAGCAAAGGAAACCTTTCATCATCTCTTCTCTAGTTTACGTTAAAAAAAAATCTTATTCTCTTTCTACCTTTGTCGATTTTTATGGGAAAGAAACGTCAATCAACAGATCCTTCTCCTTCCAACGGGAAGCAGTTGAGAACTAATTCAGATCACTTCTTTACACATCACTCAGATGTCGCATTCCAATGTTGTAGACATGTTTTCTGAACGAAGTGGTGGGCAATTAATTTATTTTATATTTCTTTTTAATTTTATTTTTTTTATATGAAAGTCGAGAAGTCGCAATTAATTTATTTTTACTTTTAGATTTTTCTTATCACACCAACGGTATTTTAGTGCTTTTCTCCAAGGTTTTTGTAAAAGAATTATTAAAATTTTCTATAAAATATAACGAAACCAAAATATATATTCCCAAGATTTAATAGTACTCATTAGTATTTTTAGGTTTCCCAAACGGTATATTAATCTTTGAATGCATGCCTTAGAAGTTAATGACATTGTTTACTTTTCTTTTTACTAGAAAATAATATAAATAGTCAATTAAGCAAAGGAAACCTTTCATCATCTCTTCTCTAGTTTACGTTAAAAAAAAATCTTATTCTCTTTCTACCTTTGTCGATTTTTATGGGAAAGAAACGTCAATCAACAGATCCTTCTCCTTCCAACGGGAAGCAGTTGAGAACTAATTCAGATCACTTCTTTACACATCACTCAGATGTCGCATTCCAATGTTGTAGACATGTTTTCTGAACGAAGTGGTAGGCAATTAATTTATTTTATATTTCTTTTTAATTTTATTTTTTTATATGAAAATCGAGAAGTCGCAATTAATTTATTTTTACTTTTAGATTTTTCTTATCACACCAACGGTATTTTAGGGCTTTTCTCCTTCTCCAAGGTTTTTGTAAAAGAATTACCAAAAAATTTTATAAAATATAACGAAACCAAAATATATATTCCCAAGATTTAGTAGTACTCATTAGTATTTTTAGGTTTCCCAAACGGTATATTAATCTTTGAATGCGTGCCTTAGAAGTTAATGACATTGTTTACTTTTCTTTTTACTATAAAATAATATAAATAGTCAATTAAGCAAAGGAAACCTTTCATCATCTCTTCTCTAGTTTACGTTAAAAAAACATCTTATTCTCTTTCTACCTTTGTCGATTTTTATGGGAAAGAAACGTCAATCAACAGATCCTTCTCCTTCCAACGGGAAGCAGTTGAGAACTAATTCAGATCACATCTTTACACATCACTCATATGTCGCATTGCAATGTTGTAGACATGTTTTCTGAACGAAGTGGTGGGCAATTAATTTATTTTATATTTCTTTTTAATTTTATTTTTTTTATATGAAAGTCGAGAAGTCGCAATTAGTTTATTTTTACTTTTAGATTTTTCTTATCACACCAACGGTATTTTAGGGCTTTTCTCCTTCTCCAAGGTTTTTGTAAAAGAATTATTAAAATTTTCTATAAAATATAACGAAACCAAAATATATATTCCCAAGATTTAATAGTACTGATTAGTATTTTTAGGTTTCCCTAACGGTATATTAATCTTTGAATGCATGCCATAGAAGTTAATGCCATTGTTTACTTTTCTTTTTACTATAAAATAATATAAATAGTCAATTAAGCAAAGGAAACCTTTCATCATCTCTTCTCTAGTTTACGTTAAAAAAAAATCTTATTTTCTTTCTACCTTTGTCGATTTTTATGGGAAAGAAACCTCAATCAACAGATCCTTCCCTTCCAACGGAAAGCAGTTGAGAACTAATTCAGATCACATCTTTACACATCACTCATATGTCGCATTCCAATGTTGTAGACATGTTTTCTGAACGAAGTGGTGGGCAATTAATTTATTTTATATTTCTTTTTAATTTTATTTTTTTATATGAGAGTCGAGAAGTCGCAATTAATTTATTTTTACTTTTAGAGTTTTCTTATCACACCAACGGTATTTTAGGGCTTTTCTCCTTCTCCAAGGTTTTTGTAAAAGAATTACTAAAATTTTTTATAAATTATAACGAAACCAAAATATATATTCCCAAGATTTAGTAGTACTCATTAGTATTTTTAGGTTTCCCAAACGGCATATTAATCTTTGAATGCATGCCTTAGAAGTTAATGACATTGTTTACTTTTCTTTTTATTATAAAATAATATAAATAGTCAATTAAGCAAAGGAAACCTTTCATCATCTCTTCTCTAGTTTACGTTAAAAAAAAATCTTATTCTCTTTCTACCTTTGTCGATTTTTATGGGAAAGAAACGTCAATCAACAGATCCTTCTCCTTCCAACGGGAAGCAGTTGAGAACTAATTCAGATCACTTCTTTACACATCACTCAGATGTTGCATTCCAATGTTGTAGACATGTTTTCTGAACGAAGTGGTGGGCAATTAATTTATTTTATATTTCTTTTTAATTTTATTTTTTTTATATGAAAGTCGAGAAGTCGCAATTAATTTATTTTTACTATTAGATTTTTCTTATCACACCAACGGTATTTTAGTGCTTTTCTCCTTCTCCAAGGTTTTTGTAAAAGAATTATTAAAATTTTCTATAAAATATAACGAAACCAAAATATATATTCCCAAGATTTAATAGTACTCATTAGTATTTTTAGGTTTCCCAAACGGCATATTAATATTTGAATGCATGCCTTAGAAGTTAATGCCATTGTTTACTTTTCTTTTTACTATAAAATAATATAAATAGTCAATTAAGCAAAGGAAACCTTTCATCATCTCTTCTCTAGTTTACGTTAAAAAAAAATCTTATTCTCTTTCTACCTTTGTCGATTTTTATGGGAAAGAAACCTCAATCAACAGATCCTTCCCTTCCAACGGAAAGCAGTTGAGAACTAATTCAGATCACATCTTTACACATCACTCAGATGTCGCATTCCAATGTTGTAGACATGTTTTCTGAACGAAGTGGTGGGCAATTAATTTATTTTATATTTCTTTTTAATTTTATTTTTTTTATATGAAAATCGAGAAGTCGCAATTAATTTATTTTTACTTTTAGATTTTTCTTATCACACCAACGGTATTTTAGGGCTTTTCTCCTTCTCCAAGGTTTTTGTAAAAGAATTATTAAAATTTTCTATAAAATATAACGAAACCAAAATATATATTCCCAAGATTTAATAGTACTCATTAGTATTTTTAGGTTTCCCAAACGGTATATTAATCTTTGAATGCATGCCTTAGAAGTTAATGACATTGTTTACATTTCTTTTTACTAGAAAATAATATAAATAGTCAATTAAGCAAAGGAAACCTTTCATCATCTGTTCTCTAGTTTACGTTAAAAAAAAATCTTATTCTCTTTCTACCTTTGTCGATTTTTATGGGAAAGAAACGTCAATCAACAGATCCTTCTCCTTCCAACGGGAAGCAGTTGAGAACTAATTCAGATCACTTCTTTACACATCACTCAGATGTCGCATTCCAATGTTGTAGACATGTTTTCTGAACGAAGTGGTAGGCAATTAATTTATTTTATATTTCTTTTTAATTTTATTTTTTTATATGAAAATCGAGAAGTCGCAATTAATTTATTTTTACTTTTAGATTTTTCTTATCACACCAACGGTATTTTAGGGCTTTTCTCCTTCTCCAAGGTTTTTGTAAAAGAATTACCAAAAAATTTTATAAAATATAACGAAACCAAAATATATATTCCCAAGATTTAGTAGTACTCATTAGTATTTTTAGGTTTCCCAAACGGTATATTAATCTTTGAATGCGTGCCTTAGAAGTTAATGACATTGTTTACTTTTCTTTTTACTATAAAATAATATAAATAGTCAATTAAGCAAAGGAAACCTTTCATCATCTCTTCTCTAGTTTACGTTAAAAAAACATCTTATTCTCTTTCTACCTTTGTCGATTTTTATGGGAAAGAAACGTCAATCAACAGATCCTTCTCCTTCCAACGGGAAGCAGTTGAGAACTAATTCAGATCACATCTTTACACATCACTCATATGTCGCATTCCAATGTTGTAGACATGTTTTCTGAACGAAGTGGTGGGCAATTAATTTATTTTATATTTCTTTTTAATTTTATTTTTTTTATATGAAAGTCGAGAAGTCGCAATTAGTTTATTTTTACTTTTAGATTTTTCTTATCACACCAACGGTATTTTAGGGCTTTTCTCCTTCTCCAAGGTTTTTGTAAAAGAATTATTAAAATTTTCTATAAAATATAACGAAACCAAAATATATATTCCCAAGATTTAATAGTACTGATTAGTATTTTTAGGTTTCCCTAACGGTATATTAATCTTTGAATGCATGCCATAGAAGTTAATGCCATTGTTTACTTTTCTTTTTACTATAAAATAATATAAATAGTCAATTAAGCAAAGGAAACCTTTCATCATCTCTTCTCTAGTTTACGTTAAAAAAAAATCTTATTTTCTTTCTACCTTTGTCGATTTTTATGGGAAAGAAACGTCAATCAACAGATCCTTCCCTTCCAACGGAAAGCAGTTGAGAACTAATTCAGATCACATCTTTACACATCACTCATATGTCGCATTCCAATGTTGTAGACATGTTTTCTGAACGAAGTGGTGGGCAATTAATTTATTTTATATTTCTTTTTAATTTTATTTTTTTATATGAGAGTCGAGAAGTCGCAATTAATTTATTTTTACTTTTAGATTTTTCTTATCACACCAACGGTATTTTAGGGCTTTTCTCCTTCTCCAAGGTTTTTGTAAAAGAATTACTAAAATTTTTTATAAATTATAACGAAACCAAAATATATATTCCCAAGATTTAGTAGTACTCATTAGTATTTTTAGGTTTCCCAAACGGCATATTAATCTTTGAATGCATGCCTTAGAAGTTAATGACATTGTTTACTTTTCTTTTTATTATAAAATAATATAAATAGTCAATTAAGCAAAGGAAACCTTTCATCATCTCTTCTCTAGTTTACGTTAAAAAAAAATCTTATTCTCTTTCTACCTTTGTCGATTTTTATGGGAAAGAAACGTCAATCAACAGATCCTTCTCCTTCCAACGGGAAGCAGTTGAGAACTAATTCAGATCACTTCTTTACACATCACTCAGATGTTGCATTCCAATGTTGTAGACATGTTTTCTGAACGAAGTGGTGGGCAATTAATTTATTTTATATTTCTTTTTAATTTTATTTTTTTTATATGAAAGTCGAGAAGTCGCAATTAATTTATTTTTACTATTAGATTTTTCTTATCACACCAACGGTATTTTAGTGCTTTTCTCCTTCTCCAAGGTTTTTGTAAAAGAATTATTAAAATTTTCTATAAAATATAACGAAACCAAAATATATATTCCCAAGATTTAATAGTACTCATTAGTATTTTTAGGTTTCCCAAACGGCATATTAATATTTGAATGCATGCCTTAGAAGTTAATGCCATTGTTTACTTTTCTTTTTACTATAAAATAATATAAATAGTCAATTAAGCAAAGGAAACCTTTCATCATCTCTTCTCTAGTTTACGTTAAAAAAAAATCTTATTCTCTTTCTACCTTTGTCGATTTTTATGGGAAAGAAACCTCAATCAACAGATCCTTCCCTTCCAACGGAAAGCAGTTGAGAACTAATTCAGATCACATCTTTACACATCACTCAGATGTCGCATTCTAATGTTGTAGACATGTTTTCTGAACGAAGTGGTGGGCAATTAATTTATTTTATATTTCTTTTTAATTTTATTTTTTTATATGAAAATCGAGAAGTCGCAATTAATTTATTTTTACTTTTAGATTTTTCTTATCACACCAACGGTATTTTAGGGCTTTTCTCCTTCTCCAAGGTTTTTGTAAAAGAATTACTAAAAAATTTTATAAAATATAACGAAACCAAAATATATATTCCCAAGATTTAGTAGTACTCATTAGTATTTTTAGGTTTCCCAAACGGTATATTAATCTTTGAATGCGTGCCTTAGAAGTTAATGACATTGTTTACTTTTCTTTTTACTAGAAAATAATATAAATAGTCAATTAAGCAAAGGAAACCTTTCATCATCTCTTCTCTAGTTTACGTTAAAAAAAAATCTTATTCTCTTTCTACCTTTGTCGATTTTTATGGGAAAGAAACGTCAATCAACAGATCCTTCTCCTTCCAACGGGAAGCAGTTGAGAACTAATTCAGATCACTTCTTTACACATCACTCAGATGTCGCATTCCAATGTTGTAGACATGTTTTCTGAACGAAGTGGTGGGCAATTAATTTATTTTATATTTCTTTTTATATTTATTTTTTTTATATGAAAGTCGAGAAGTCGCAATTAATTTATTTTTACTTTTAGATTTTTCTTATCACACCAACGGTATTTTAGGGCTTTTCTCCTTCTCCAAGGTTTTTGTAAAAGAATTACTAAAAAATTTTATAAAATATAACGAAACCAAAATATATATTCCCAAGATTTAGTAGTACTCATTAGTATTTTTAGGTTTCCCAAACGGTATATTAATCTTTGAATGCGTGCCTTAGAAGTTAATGACATTGTTTACTTTTCTTTTTACTAGAAAATAATATAAATAGTCAATTAAGCAAAGGAAACCTTTCATCATCTCTTCTCTAGTTTACGTTAAAAAAACATCTTATTCTCTTTCTACCTTTGTCGATTTTTATGGGAAAGAAACGTCAATCAACAGATCCTTCTCCTTCCAACGGGAAGCAGTTGAGAACTAATTCAGATCACTTCTTTACACATCACTCAGATGTCGCATTCCAATGTTGTAGACATGTTTTCTGAACGAAGTGGTGGGCAATTAATTTATTTTATATTTCTTTTTATATTTATTTTTTTTATATGAAAGTCGAGAAGTCGCAATTAATTTATTTTTACTTTTAGATTTTTCTTATCACACCAACGGTATTTTAGGGCTTTTCTCCTTCTCCAAGGTTTTTGTAAAAGAATTATTAAAATTTTCTATAAAATATAACGAAACCAAAATATATATTCCCAAGATTTAATAGTACTCATTAGTATTTTTAGGTTTCCCAAACGGCATATTAATCTTTGAATGCATGCCTTAGAAGTTAATGCCATTGTTTACTTTTCTTTTTACTATAAAATAATATAAATAGTCAATTAAGCAAAGGAAACCTTTCATCATCTCTTCTCTAGTTTACGTTAAAAAAACATCTTATTCTCTTTCTACCTTTGTCGATTTTTATGGGAAAGAAACGTCAATCAACAGATCCTTCTCCTTCCAACGGGAAGCAGTTGAGAACTAATTCAGATCACATCTTTACACATCACTCATATGTCGCATTCCAATGTTGTAGACATGTTTTCTGAACGAAGTGGTGGGCAATTAATTTATTTTATATTTCTTTTTAATTTTATTTTTTTATATGAAAATCGAGAAGTCGCAATTAATTTATTTTTACTTTTAGATTTTTCTTATCACACCAACGGTATTTTAGGGCTTTTCTCCTTCTCCAAGGTTTTTGTAAAAGAATTACTAAAAAAATTTATAAAATATAACGAAACCAAAATATATATTCCCAAGATTTAATAGTACTCATTAGTATTTTTAGGTTTCCCAAACGGCATATTAATCTTTGAATGCATGCCTTAGAAGTTAATGACATTGTTTACTTTTCTTTTTACTATAAAATAATATAAATAGTCAATTAAGCAAAGGAAACCTTTCATCATCTCTTCTCTAGTTTACGTTAAAAAAAAATCTTATTCTCTTTCTACCTTTGTCGATTTTTATGGGAAAGAAACGTCAATCAACAGATCCTTCTCCTTCCAACGGGAAGCAGTTGAGAACTAATTCAGATCACTTCTTTACACATCACTCAGATGTCGCATTCCAATGTTGTAGACATGTTTTCTGAACGAAGTGGTGGGCAATTAATTTATTTTATATTTCTTTTTAATTTTATTTTTTTATATGAAAATCGAGAAGTCGCAATTAATTTATTTTTACTTTTAGATTTTTCTTATCACACCAACGGTATTTTAGGGCTTTTCTCCTTCTCCAAGGTTTTTGTAAAAGAATTACTAAAAAAATTTATAAAATATAACGAAACCAAAATATATATTCCCAAGATTTAATAGTACTCATTAGTATTTTTAGGTTTCCCAAACGGCATATTAATCTTTGAATGCATGCCTTAGAAGTTAATGACATTGTTTACTTTTCTTTTTACTATAAAATAATATAAATAGTCAATTAAGCAAAGGAAACCTTTCATCATCTCTTCTCTAGTTTACGTTAAAAAAAAATCTTATTCTCTTTCTACCTTTGTCGATTTTTATGGGAAAGAAACGTCAATCAACAGATCCTTCTCCTTCCAACGGGAAGCAGTTGAGAACTAATTCAGATCACTTCTTTACACATCACTCAGATGTCGCATTCCAATGTTGTAGACATGTTTTCTGAACGAAGTGGTGGGCAATTAATTTATTTTATATTTCTTTTTAATTTTATTTTTTTTATATGAAAGTCGAGAAGTCGCAACTAATTTATTTTTACTTTTAGATTTTTCTTATCACACCAACGGTATTTTAGGGCTTTTCTCCTTCTCCAAGGTTTTTGTAAAAGAATTATTAAAATTTTCTATAAAATATAACGAAACCAAAATATATATTCCCAAGATTTAATAGTACTCATTAGTATTTTTAGGTTTCCCAAACGGTATATTAATATTTGAATGCATGCCTTAGAAGTTAATGACATTGTTTACTTTTCTTTTTACTAAAAATAATATAATTAGTCAATTAAGCAAAGGAAACCTTTCAACATCTCTTCTCTAGTTTACGTTAAAAAAAAATCTTATTTTCTTTCTACCTTTGTCGATTTTTATGGGAAAGAAACCTCAATCAACAGATCCTTCCCTTCCAACGGAAAGCAGTTGAGAACTAATTCAGATCACATCTTTACACATCACTCAGATGTCGCACTCCAATGTTGTAGACATGTTTTCTGAACGAAGTGGTGGGCAATTAATTTATTTTAAATTTTTTTAATTTTATTTTTTCATATGAGAGACGAGAAGTCGCAATTAATTTATTTTTACTTTTAGATTTTTCTTATCACACCAATGGTATTTTAGGGCTTTTCTCCTTCTCCAAGGTTTTTGTAAAACAATTATTAAAATTTTCTATAAAATATAACGAAACCAAAATATATATTCCCAAGATTTAATAGCACTCATTAGTAATTTTAGGTTTCCCAAACGGCATATTAATCTTTGAATGCATGCCTTAGAAGTTAATGACATTGTTTACTTTTCTTTTTACTATAAAATAATATAAATAGTCAATTAAGCAAAGGAAACCTTTCATCATCTCTTCTCTAGTTTACGTTAAAAAAACATCTTATTTTCTTTCTACCTTTGTCGATTTTTATGGGAAAGAAACCTCAATCAACAGATCCTTCTCCTTCCAACGGGAAGCAGTTGAGAACTAATTCAGATCACATCTTTACACATCACTCAGATGTCGCATTCCAATGTTGTAGACATGTTTTCTGAACGAAGTGGTGGGCAATTAATTTATTTTATATTTTTTTAATTTTATTTTTTTATATGAGAGTCGAGAAGTCGCAATTAATTTATTTTTACTTTTAGATTTTTCTTATCACACCAATGGTATTTTAGGGCTTTTCTCCTTCTCCAAGGTTTTTGTAAAAGAATTATTAAAATTTTCTATAAAATATAACGAAACCAAAATATATATTCCCAAGATTTAATAGCACTCATTAGTAATTTTAGGTTTCCCAAACGGCATATTAATCTTTGAATGCATGCCTTAGAAGTTAATGACATTGTTTACTTTTCTTTTTACTAGAAAATAATATAAATAGTCAATTAAGCAAAGGAAACCTTTCATCATCTCTTCTCTAGTTTACGTTAAAAAAACATCTTATTCTCTTTCTACCTTTGTCGATTTTTATGGGAAAGAAACGTCAATCAACAGATCCTTCTCCTTCCAACGGGAAGCAGTTGAGAACTAATTCAGATCACATCTTTACACATCACTCAGATGTCGCATTCTAATGTTGTAGACATGTTTTCTGAACGAAGTGGTGGGCAATTAATTTATTTTATATTTCTTTTTAATTTTATTTTTTTATATGAAAGTCGAGAAGTCGCAATTAATTTATTTTTACTTTTAGATTTTTCTTATCACACCAACGGTATTTTAGGGCTTTTCTCCTTCTCCAAGGTTTTTGTAAAAGAATTATTAAAATTTTTTATAAAATATAACGAAACCAAAATATATATTCCCAAGATTTAATAGTACTCATTAGTATTTTTAGGTTTCCCAAACGGCATATTAATCTTTGAATGCATGCCTTAGAAGTTAATGACATTGTTTACTTTTCTTTTTACTAGAAAATAATATAAATAGTCAATTAAGCAAAGGAAACCTTTCATCATCTCTTCTCTAGTTTACATTAAAAAAACATCTTATTTTATTTCTACCTTTGTCGATTTTTATGGGAAAGAAACGTCAATCAACAGATCCTTCTCCTTCCAACGGGAAGCAGTTGAGAACTAATTCAGATCACATCTTTACACATCACTCAGATGTCGCATTCCAATGTTGTAGACATGTTTTCTGAACGAAGTGGTGGGCAATTAATTTATTTTATATTTCTTTTTAATTTTATTTTTTTTATATGAAAGTCGAGAAGTCGCAATTAATTTATTTTTACTTTTAGATTTTTCTTATCACACCAACGGTATTTTAGGGCTTTTCTCCTTCTCCAAGGTTTTTGTAAAAGAATTACTAAAAAATTTTATAAAATATAACGAAACCAAAATATATATTCCCAAGATTTAGTAGTACTCATTAGTATTTTTAGGTTTCCCAAACGGTATATTAATCTTTGAATGCGTGCCTTAGAAGTTAATGACATTGTTTACTTTTCTTTTTACTAGAAAATAATATAAATAGTCAATTAAGCAAAGGAAACCTTTCATCATCTCTTCTCTAGTTTACGTTAAAAAAAAATCTTATTCTCTTTCTACCTTTGTCGATTTTTATGGGAAAGAAACGTCAATCAACAGATCCTTCTCCTTCCAACGGGAAGCAGTTGAGAACTAATTCAGATCACTTCTTTACACATCACTCAGATGTCGCATTCCAATGTTGTAGACATGTTTTCTGAACGAAGTGGTGGGCAATTAATTTATTTTATATTTCTTTTTAATTTTATTTTTTTTATATGAAAGTCGAGAAGTCGCAATTAATTTATTTTTACTTTTAGATTTTTCTTATCACACCAACGGTATTTTAGGGCTTTTCTCCTTCTCCAAGGTTTTTGTAAAAGAATTATTAAAATTTTCTATAAAATATAACGAAACCAAAATATATATTCCCAAGATTTAATAGTACTCATTAGTATTTTTAGGTTTCCCAAACGGCATATTAATCTTTGAATGCATGCCTTAGAAGTTAATGCCATTGTTTACTTTTCTTTTTACTATAAAATAATATAAATAGTCAATTAGGCAAAGGAAACCTTTCATCATCTCTTCTCTAGTTTACGTTAAAAAAACATCTTATTCTCTTTCTACCTTTGTCGATTTTTATGGGAAAGAAACGTCAATCAACAGATCCTTCTCCTTCCAACGGGAAGCAGTTGAGAACTAATTCAGATCACATCTTTACACATCACTCATATGTCGCATTCTAATGTTGTAGACATGTTTTCTGAACGAAGTGGTGGGCAATTAATTTATTTTATATTTCTTTTTAATTTTATTTTTTTATATGAAAATCGAGAAGTCGCAATTAATTTATTTTTACTTTTAGATTTTTCTTATCACACCAACGGTATTTTAGGGCTTTTCTCCTTCTCCAAGGTTTTTGTAAAAGAATTACTAAAAAATTTTATAAAATATAACGAAACCAAAATATATATTCCCAAGATTTAATAGTACTCATTAGTATTTTTAGGTTTCCCAAACGGCATATTAATCTTTGAATGCATGCCTTAGAAGTTAATGACATTGTTTACTTTTCTTTTTACTATAAAATAATATAAATAGTCAATTAAGCAAAGGAAACCTTTCATCATCTCTTCTCGAGTTTACGTTAAAAAAAAATCTTATTCTCTTTCTACCTTTGTCGATTTTTATGGGAAAGAAACGTCAATCAACAGATCCTTCTCCTTCCAACGGGAAGCAGTTGAGAACTAATTCAGATCACTTCTTTACACATCACTCAGATGTCGCATTCCAATGTTGTAGACATGTTTTCTGAACGAAGTGGTGGGCAATTAATTTATTTTATATTTCTTTTTTTTTTATTTTTTTTATATGAAAGTCGAGAAGTCGCAATTAATTTATTTTTACTTTTAGATTTTTCTTATCACACCAACGGTATTTTAGGGCTTTTCTCCTTCTCCAAGGTTTTTGTAAAAGAATTATTAAAATTTTCTATAAAATATAACGAAACCAAAATATATATTCCCAAGATTTAATAGTACTCATTAGTATTTTTAGGTTTCCCAAACGGTATATTAATCTTTCAATGCATGCCTTAGAAGTTAATGACATTGTTTACTTTTCTTTTTACTAAAAATAATATAAATAGTCAATTAAGCAAAGGAAACCTTTCAACATCTCTTCTCTAGTTTACGTTAAAAAAAAATCTTATTTTCTTTCTACCTTTGTCGATTTTTATGGGAAAGAAACCTCAATCAACAGATCCTTCCCTTCCAACGGAAAGCAGTTGAGAACTAATTCAGATCACATCTTTACACATCACTCAGATGTCGCATTCCAATGTTGTAGACATGTTTTCTGAACGAAGTGGTGGGCAATTAATTTATTTTAAATTTTTTTAATTTTATTTTTTCATATGAGAGACGAGAAGTCGCAATTAATTTATTTTTACTTTTAGATTTTTCTTATCACACCAATGGTATTTTAGGGCTTTTCTCCTTCTCCAAGGTTTTTGTAAAACAATTATTAAAATTTTCTATAAAATATAACGAAACCAAAATATATATTCCCAAGATTTAATAGCACTCATTAGTAATTTTAGGTTTCCCAAACGGCATATTAATCTTTGAATGCATGCCTTAGAAGTTAATGACATTGTTTACTTTTCTTTTTACTATAAAATAATATAAATAGTCAATTAAGCAAAGGAAACCTTTCATCATCTCTTCTCTAGTTTACGTTAAAAAAAAATCTTATTTTCTTTCTACCTTTGTCGATTTTTATGGGAAAGAAACCTCAATCAACAGATCCTTCCCTTCCAACGGAAAGCAGTTGAGAACTAATTCAGATCACATCTTTACACATCACTCAGATGTCGCATTCCAATGTTGTAGACATGCTTTCTGAACGAAGTGGTGGGCAATTAATTTATTTTAAATTTTTTTAATTTTATTTTTTCATATGAGAGACGAGAAGTCGCAATTAATTTATTTTTACTTTTAGATTTTTCTTATCACACCAATGGTATTTTAGGGCTTTTCTCCTTCTCCAAGGTTTTTGTAAAACAATTATTAAAATTTTCTATAAAATATAACGAAACCAAAATATATATTCCCAAGATTTAATAGCACTCATTAGTAATTTTAGGTTTCCCAAACGGCATATTAATCTTTGAATGCATGCCTTAGAAGTTAATGACATTGTTTACTTTTCTTTTTACTATAAAATAATATAAATAGTCAATTAAGCAAAGGAAACCTTTCATCATCTCTTCTCTAGTTTACGTTAAAAAAACATCTTATTTTCTTTCTACCTTTGTCGATTTTTATGGGAAAGAAACCTCAATCAACAGATCCTTCTCCTTCCAACGGGAAGCAGTTGAGAACTAATTCAGATCACATCTTTACACATCACTCAGATGTCGCATTCCAATGTTGTAGACATGTTTTCTGAACGAAGTGGTGGGCAATTAATTTATTTTATATTTTTTTAATTTTATTTTTTTATATGAGAGTCGAGAAGTCGCAATTAATTTATTTTTACTTTTAGATTTTTCTTATCACACCAACGGTATTTTAGGGCTTTTCTCCTTCTCCAAGGTTTTTGTAAAAGAATTATTAAAATTTTCTATAAAATATAACGAAACCAAAATATATATTCCCAAGATTTAATAGCACTCATTAGTAATTTTAGGTTTCCCAAACGGCATATTAATCTTTGAATGCATGCCTTAGAAGTTAATGACATTGTTTACTTTTCTTTTTACTAGAAAATAATATAAATAGTCAATTAAGCAAAGGAAACCTTTCATCATCTCTTCTCTAGTTTACGTTAAAAAAACATCTTATTCTCTTTCTACCTTTGTCGATTTTTATGGGAAAGAAACGTCAATCAACAGATCCTTCTCCTTCCAACGGGAAGCAGTTGAGAACTAATTCAGATCACATCTTTACACATCACTCAGATGTCGCATTCTAATGTTGTAGACATGTTTTCTGAACGAAGTGGTGGGCAATTAATTTATTTTATATTTCTTTTTAATTTTATTTTTTTATATGAAAGTCGAGAAGTCGCAATTAATTTATTTTTACTTTTAGATTTTTCTTATCACACCAACGGTATTTTAGGGCTTTTCTCCTTCTCCAAGGTTTTTGTAAAAGAATTATTAAAATTTTTTATAAAATATAACGAAACCAAAATATATATTCCCAAGATTTAATAGTACTCATTAGTATTTTTAGGTTTCCCAAACGGCATATTAATCTTTGAATGCATGCCTTAGAAGTTAATGACATTGTTTACTTTTCTTTTTACTAGAAAATAATATAAATAGTCAATTAAGCAAAGGAAACCTTTCATCATCTCTTCTCTAGTTTACATTAAAAAAACATCTTATTTTATTTCTACCTTTGTCGATTTTTATGGGAAAGAAACGTCAATCAACAGATCCTTCTCCTTCCAACGGGAAGCAGTTGAGAACTAATTCAGATCACATCTTTACACATCACTCAGATGTCGCATTCCAATGTTGTAGACATGTTTTCTGAACGAAGTGGTGGGCAATTAATTTATTTTATATTTCTTTTTAATTTTATTTTTTTTATATGAAAGTCGAGAAGTCGCAATTAATTTATTTTTACTTTTAGATTTTTCTTATCACACCAACGGTATTTTAGGGCTTTTCTCCTTCTCCAAGGTTTTTGTAAAAGAATTACTAAAAAATTTTATAAAATATAACGAAACCAAAATATATATTCCCAAGATTTAGTAGTACTCATTAGTATTTTTAGGTTTCCCAAACGGTATATTAATCTTTGAATGCGTGCCTTAGAAGTTAATGACATTGTTTACTTTTCTTTTTACTAGAAAATAATATAAATAGTCAATTAAGCAAAGGAAACCTTTCATCATCTCTTCTCTAGTTTACGTTAAAAAAAAATCTTATTCTCTTTCTACCTTTGTCGATTTTTATGGGAAAGAAACGTCAATCAACAGATCCTTCTCCTTCCAACGGGAAGCAGTTGAGAACTAATTCAGATCACTTCTTTACACATCACTCAGATGTCGCATTCCAATGTTGTAGACATGTTTTCTGAACGAAGTGGTGGGCAATTAATTTATTTTATATTTCTTTTTAATTTTATTTTTTTTATATGAAAGTCGAGAAGTCGCAATTAATTTATTTTTACTTTTAGATTTTTCTTATCACACCAACGGTATTTTAGGGCTTTTCTCCTTCTCCAAGGTTTTTGTAAAAGAATTATTAAAATTTTCTATAAAATATAACGAAACCAAAATATATATTCCCAAGATTTAATAGTACTCATTAGTATTTTTAGGTTTCCCAAACGGCATATTAATCTTTGAATGCATGCCTTAGAAGTTAATGCCATTGTTTACTTTTCTTTTTACTATAAAATAATATAAATAGTCAATTAAGCAAAGGAAACCTTTCATCATCTCTTCTCTAGTTTACGTTAAAAAAACATCTTATTCTCTTTCTACCTTTGTCGATTTTTATGGGAAAGAAACGTCAATCAACAGATCCTTCTCCTTCCAACGGGAAGCAGTTGAGAACTAATTCAGATCACATCTTTACACATCACTCATATGTCGCATTCCAATGTTGTAGACATGTTTTCTGAACGAAGTGGTGGGCAATTAATTTATTTTATATTTCTTTTTAATTTTATTTTTTTATATGAAAATCGAGAAGTCGCAATTAATTTATTTTTACTTTTAGATTTTTCTTATCACACCAACGGTATTTTAGGGCTTTTCTCCTTCTCCAAGGTTTTTGTAAAAGAATTACTAAAAAATTTTATAAAATATAACGAAACCAAAATATATATTCCCAAGATTTAATAGTACTCATTAGTATTTTTAGGTTTCCCAAACGGCATATTAATCTTTGAATGCATGCCTTAGAAGTTAATGACATTGTTTACTTTTCTTTTTACTATAAAATAATATAAATAGTCAATTAAGCAAAGGAAACCTTTCATCATCTCTTCTCGAGTTTACGTTAAAAAAAAATCTTATTCTCTTTCTACCTTTGTCGATTTTTATGGGAAAGAAACGTCAATCAACAGATCCTTCTCCTTCCAACGGGAAGCAGTTGAGAACTAATTCAGATCACTTCTTTACACATCACTCAGATGTCGCATTCCAATGTTGTAGACATGTTTTCTGAACGAAGTGGTGGGCAATTAATTTATTTTATATTTCTTTTTAATTTTATTTTTTTTATATGAAAGTCGAGAAGTCGCAATTAATTTATTTTTACTTTTAGATTTTTCTTATCACACCAACGGTATTTTAGGGCTTTTCTCCTTCTCCAAGGTTTTTGTAAAAGAATTATTAAAATTTTCTATAAAATATAACGAAACCAAAATATATATTCCCAAGATTTAATAGTACTCATTAGTATTTTTAGGTTTCCCAAACGGTATATTAATCTTTCAATGCATGCCTTAGAAGTTAATGACATTGTTTACTTTTCTTTTTACCAAAAATAATATAAATAGTCAATTAAGCAAAGGAAACCTTTCAACATCTCTTCTCTAGTTTACGTTAAAAAACAATCTTATTTTCTTTCTACCTTTGTCGATTTTTATGGGAAAGAAACCTCAATCAACAGATCCTTCCCTTCCAACGGAAAGCAGTTGAGAACTAATTCAGATCACATCTTTACACATCACTCAGATGTCGCATTCCAATGTTGTAGACATGTTTTCTGAACGAAGTGGTGGGCAATTAATTTATTTTAAATTTTTTTAATTTTATTTTTTCATATGAGAGACGAGAAGTCGCAATTAATTTATTTTTACTTTTAGATTTTTCTTATCACACCAATGGTATTTTAGGGCTTTTCTCCTTCTCCAAGGTTTTTGTAAAACAATTATTAAAATTTTCTATAAAATATAACGAAACCAAAATATATATTCCCAAGATTTAATAGCACTCATTAGTAATTTTAGGTTTCCCAAACGGCATATTAATCTTTGAATGCATGCCTTAGAAGTTAATGACATTGTTTACTTTTCTTTTTACTATAAAGTAATATAAATAGTCAATTAAGCAAAGGAAACCTTTCATCATCTCTTCTCTAGTTTACGTTAAAAAAACATCTTATTCTCTTTCTACCTTTGTCGATTTTTATGGGAAAGAAACCTCAATCAACAGATCCTTCTCCTTCCAACGGGAAGCAGTTGAGAACTAATTCAGATCACATCTTTACACATCACTCAGATGTCGCATTCCAATGTTGTAGACATGTTTTCTGAACGAAGTGGTGGGCAATTAATTTATTTTATATTTTTTTAATTTTATTTTTTTATATGAGAGTCGAGAAGTCGCAATTAATTTATTTTTACTTTTAGATTTTTCTTATCACACCAACGGTATTTTAGGGCTTTTCTCCTTCTCCAAGGTTTTTGTAAAAGAATTATTAAAATTTTCTATAAAATATAACGAAACCAAAATATATATTCCCAAGATTTAATAGCACTCATTAGTAATTTTAGGTTTCCCAAACGGCATATTAATCTTTGAATGCATGCCTTAGAAGTTAATGACATTGTTTACTTTTCTTTTTACTAGAAAATAATATAAATAGTCAATTAAGCAAAGGAAACCTTTCATCATCTCTTCTCTAGTTTACGTTAAAAAAACATCTTATTCTCTTTCTACCTTTGTCGATTTTTATGGGAAAGAAACGTCAATCAACAGATCCTTCTCCTTCCAACGGGAAGCAGTTGAGAACTAATTCAGATCACATCTTTACACATCACTCAGATGTCGCATTCTAATGTTGTAGACATGTTTTCTGAACGAAGTGGTGGGCAATTAATTTATTTTATATTTCTTTTTAATTTTATTTTTTTATATGAAAATCGAGAAGTCGCAATTAATTTATTTTTACTTTTAGATTTTTCTTATCACACCAACGGTATTTTAGGGCTTTTCTCCTTCTCCAAGGTTTTTGTAAAAGAATTATTAAATTTTTTTATAAAATATAACGAAACCAAAATATATATTCCCAAGATTTAATAGTACTCATTAGTATTTTTAGGTTTCCCAAACGGCATATTAATCTTTGAATGCATGCCTTAGAAGTTAATGACATTGTTTACTTTTCTTTTTACTAGAAAATAATATAAATAATCAATTAAGCAAAGGAAACCTTTCATCATCTCTTCTCTAGTTTACGTTAAAAAAACATCTTATTCTCTTTCTACCTTTGTCGATTTTTATGGGAAAGAAACGTCAATCAACAGATCCTTCTCCTTCCAACGGGAAGCAGTTGAGAACTAATTCAGATCACATCTTTACACATCACTCAGATGTCGCATTCCAATGTTGTAGACATGTTTTCTGAACGAAGTGGTGGGCAATTAATTTATTTTATATTTCTTTTTAATTTTATTTTTTTATATGAAAGTTGAGAAGTCGCAATTAATTTATTTTTACTTTTAGATTTTTCTTATCACACCAACGGTATTTTAGGGCTTTTCTCCTTCTCCAAGGTTTTTGTAAAAGAATTACTAAAATTTTTTATAAAATATAACGAAACCAAAATATATATTCCTAAAATTTAATAGTACTCATTAGTATTTTTAGGTTTCCCAAACGGCATATTAATCTTTGAATGCATGCCTTAGAAGTTAATGACATTGTTTACTTTTCTTTTTACTATAGAATAATATAAATAGTCAATTAAGCAAAGGAAACCTTTCAACATCTCTTCTCTAGTTTACGTTAAAAAAACATCTTATTCTCTTTCTACCTTTGTTGATTTTTATGGGAAAGAAACGTCAATCAACAGATCCTTCTCCTTCCAACGGGAAGCAGTTGAGAACTAATTCAGATCACATCTTTACACATCACTCAGATGTCGCTTTCCAATGTTGTAGACATGTTTTCTGAACGAAGTGGTGGGCAATTAATTTATTTTATATTTTTTTAATTTTATTTTTTTATATGAGAGTCGAGAAGTCGCAATTAATTTATTTTTACTTTTAGATTTTTCTTATCACACCAACGGTATTTTAGGGCTTTTCTCCTTCTCCAAGGTTTTTGTAAAAGAATTATTAAATTTTTTTATAAAATATAACGAAACCAAAATATATATTCCCAAGATTTAATAGTACTCATTAGTATTTTTAGGTTTCCCAAACGGCATATTAATCTTTGAATGCATGCCTTAGAAGTTAATGACATTGTTTACTTTTCTTTTTACTAGAAAATAATATAAATAATCAATTAAGCAAAGGAAACCTTTCATCATCTCTTCTCTAGTTTACGTTAAAAAAACATCTTATTCTCTTTCTACCTTTGTCGATTTTTATGGGAAAGAAACGTCAATCAACAGATCCTTCTCCTTCCAACGGGAAGCAGTTGAGAACTAATTCAGATCACATCTTTACACATCACTCAGATGTCGCATTCCAATGTTGTAGACATGTTTTCTGAACGAAGTGGTGGGCAATTAATTTATTTTATATTTCTTTTTAATTTTATTTTTTTATATGAAAGTCGAGAAGTCGCAATTAATTTATTTTTACTTTTAGATTTTTCTTATCACACCAACGGTATTTTAGGGTTTTTCTCCTTCTCCAAGGTTTTTGTAGAAGAATTATTAAAATTTTCTATAAAATATAACGAAACCAAAATATATATTCCCAAGATTTAATAGTACTCATTAGTATTTTTAGGTTTCCCAAACGGCATATTAATCTTTGAATGCATGCCTTAGAAGTTAATGACATTGTTTACTTTTCTTTTTACTATAGAATAATATAAATAGTCAATTAAGCAAAGGAAACCTTTCAACATCTCTTCTCTAGTTTACGTTAAAAAAACACCTTATTCTCTTTCTACCTTTGTTGATTTTTATGGGAAAGAAACGTCAATCAACAGATCCTTCTCCTTCCAACGGGAAGCAGTTGAGAACTAATTCAGATCACATCTTTACACATCACTCAGATGTCGCTTTCCAATGTTGTAGACATGTTTTCTGAACGAAGTGGTGGGCAATTAATTTATTTTATATTTCTTTTTAATTTTATTTTTTTATATGAAAGTCGAGAAGTCGCAATTAATTTATTTTTACTTTTAGATTTTTCTTATCACACCAACGGTATTTTAGGGCTTTTCTCCTTCTCCAAGGTTTTTGTAAAAGAATTATTAAAATTTTCTATAAAATATAACGAAACCAAAATATATATTCCCAAGATTTAATAGTACTCATTAGTATTTTTAGGTTTCCCAAACGGCATATTAATCTTTGAATGCATGCCTTAGAAGTTAATGACATTGTTTACTTTTCTTTTTACTAGAAAATAATATAAATAGTCAATTAAGCAAAGGAAATATTTCATCATCTCTTCTCTAGTTTACGTTAAAAAAAATCTTATTTTCTTTCTACCTTTATCGATTTTTATGGGAAAGAAACGTCAATCAACAGATCATTCTCCTTCCAACGGGAAGCAGTTGAGAACTAATTCGTATCACATCTTTACACATCACTCAGATGTCGCATTCCAATGTTGTAGACATGTTTTCTGAACGAAGTGGTGGGCAATTAATTTATTTTATATTTCTTTTTAATTTTATTTTTTTATATGAAAGTCGAGAAGTCGCAATTAATTTATTTTTACTTTTAGATTTTTCTTATCACACCAACGGTATTTTAGGGCTTTTCTCCTTCTCCAAGGTTTTTGTAAAAGAATTATTAAATTTTTTTATAAAATATAACGAAACCAAAATATATATTCCCAAGATTTAATAGTACTCATTAGTATTTTTAGGTTTCCCAAACGGCATATTAATCTTTGAATGCATGCCTTAGAAGTTAATGACATTGTTTACTTTTCTTTTTACTAGAAAATAATATAAATAATCAATTAAGCAAAGGAAACCTTTCATCATCTCTTCTCTAGTTTACGTTAAAAAAACATCTTATTCTCTTTCTACCTTTGTCGATTTTTATGGGAAAGAAACGTCAATCAACAGATCCTTCTCCTTCCAACGGGAAGCAGTTGAGAACTAATTCAGATCACATCTTTACACATCACTCAGATGTCGCATTCCAATGTTGTAGACATGTTTTCTGAACGAAGTGGTGGGCAATTAATTTATTTTATATTTCTTTTTAATTTTATTTTTTTATATGAAAGTTGAGAAGTCGCAATTAATTTATTTTTACTTTTAGATTTTTCTTATCACACCAACGGTATTTTAGGGCTTTTCTCCTTCTCCAAGGTTTTTGTAAAAGAATTACTAAAATTTTTTATAAAATATAACGAAACCAAAATATATATTCCTAAAATTTAATAGTACTCATTAGTATTTTTAGGTTTCCCAAACGGCATATTAATCTTTGAATGCATGCCTTAGAAGTTAATGACATTGTTTACTTTTCTTTTTACTATAGAATAATATAAATAGTCAATTAAGCAAAGGAAACCTTTCAACATCTCTTCTCTAGTTTACGTTAAAAAAACATCTTATTCTCTTTCTACCTTTGTCGATTTTTATGGGAAAGAAACGTCAATCAACAGATCCTTCTCCTTCCAACGGGAAGCAGTTGAGAACTAATTCAGATCACATCTTTACACATCACTCAGATGTCGCATTCCAATGTTGTAGACATGTTTTCTGAACGAAGTGGTGGGCAATTAATTTATTTTATATTTTTTTAATTTTATTTTTTTATATGAGAGTCGAGAAGTCGCAATTAATTTATTTTTACTTTTAGATTTTTCTTATCACACCAACGGTATTTTAGGGCTTTTCTCCTTCTCCAAGGTTTTTGTAAAAGAATTATTAAAATTTTCTATAAAATATAACGAAACCAAAATATATATTCCCAAGATTTAATAGCACTCATTAGTATTTTTAGGTTTCCCAAACGGCATATTAATCTTTGAATGCATGCCTTAGAAGTTAATGACATTGTTTACTTTTCTTTTTACTAGAAAATAATATAAATAATCAATTAAGCAAAGGAAACTTTTCATCATCTCTTCTCTAGTTTACGTTAAAAAAACATCTTATTCTCTTTCTACCTTTGTCGATTTTTATGGGAAAGAAACGTCAATCAACAGATCCTTCTCCTTCCAACGGGAAGCAGTTGAGAACTAATTCGTATCACATCTTTACACATCACTCAGATGTCGCATTCCAATGTTGTAGACATGTTTTCTGAACGAAGTGGTGGGCAATTAATTTATTTTATATTTCTTTTTAATTTTATTTTTTTATATGAAAGTCGAGAAGTCGCAATTAATTTATTTTTACTTTTAGATTTTTCTTATCACACCAACGGTATTTTAGGGTTTTTCTCCTTCTCCAAGGTTTTTGTAGAAGAATTATTAAAATTTTCTATAAAATATAACGAAACCAAAATATATATTCCCAAGATTTAATAGTACTTATTAGTATTTTTAGGTTTCCCAAACGGCATATTAATCTTTGAATGCATGCCTTAGAAGTTAATGACATTGTTTACTTTTCTTTTTACTATAGAATAATATAAATAGTCAATTAAGCAAAGGAAACCTTTCAACATCTCTTCTCTAGTTTACGTTAAAAAAACATCTTATTCTCTTTCTACCTTTGTTGATTTTTATGGGAAAGAAACGTCAATCAACAGATCCTTCTCCTTCCAACGGGAAGCAGTTGAGAACTAATTCAGATCACATCTTTACACATCACTCAGATGTCGCTTTCCAATGTTGTAGACATGTTTTCTGAACGAAGTGGTGGGCAATTAATTTATTTTATATTTCTTTTTAATTTTATTTTTTTATATGAAAGTCGAGAAGTCGCAATTAATTTATTTTTACTTTTAGATTTTTCTTATCACACCAACGGTATTTTAGGGCTTTTCTCCTTCTCCAAGGTTTTTGTAAAAGAATTATTAAAATTTTCTATAAAATATAACGAAACCAAAATACATATTCCCAAGATTTAATAGTACTCATTAGTATTTTTAGGTTTCCCAAACGGCATATTAATCTTTGAATGCATGCCTTAGAAGTTAATGACATTGTTTACTTTTCTTTTTACTAGAAAATAATATAAATAGTCAATTAAGCAAAGGAAATATTTCATCATCTCTTCTCTAGTTTACGTTAAAAAAAATCTTATTTTCTTTCTACCTTTGTCGATTTTTATGGGAAAGAAACGTCAATCAACAGATCATTCTCCTTCCAACGGGAAGCAGTTGAGAACTAATTCGTATCACATCTTTACACATCACTCAGATGTCGCATTCCAATGTTGTAGACATGTTTTCTGAACGAAGTGGTGGGCAATTAATTTATTTTATATTTCTTTTTAATTTTATTTTTTTATATGAAAGTCGAGAAGTCGCAATTAATTTATTTTTACTTTTAGATTTTTCTTATCACACCAACGGTATTTTAGGGTTTTTCTCCTTCTCCAAGGTTTTTGTAGAAGAATTATTAAAATTTTCTATAAAATATAACGAAACCAAAATATATATTCCCAAGATTTAATAGTACTCATTAGTATTTTTAGGTTTCCCAAACGGCATATTAATCTTTGAATGCATGCCTTAGAAGTTAATGACATTGTTTACTTTTCTTTTTACTATAGAATAATATAAATAGTCAATTAAGCAAAGGAAACCTTTCAACATCTCTTCTCTAGTTTACGTTAAAAAAACACCTTATTCTCTTTCTACCTTTGTTGATTTTTATGGGAAAGAAACGTCAATCAACAGATCCTTCTCCTTCCAACGGGAAGCAGTTGAGAACTAATTCAGATCACATCTTTACACATCACTCAGATGTCGCTTTCCAATGTTGTAGACATGTTTTCTGAACGAAGTGGTGGGCAATTAATTTATTTTATATTTCTTTTTAATTTTATTTTTTTATATGAAAGTCGAGAAGTCGCAATTAATTTATTTTTACTTTTAGATTTTTCTTATCACACCAACGGTATTTTAGGGCTTTTCTCCTTCTCCAAGGTTTTTGTAAAAGAATTATTAAAATTTTCTATAAAATATAACGAAACCAAAATATATATTCCCAAGATTTAATAGTACTCATTAGTATTTTTAGGTTTCCCAAACGGCATATTAATCTTTGAATGCATGCCTTAGAAGTTAATGACATTGTTTACTTTTCTTTTTACTAGAAAATAATATAAATAGTCAATTAAGCAAAGGAAATATTTCATCATCTCTTCTCTAGTTTACGTTAAAAAAAATCTTATTTTCTTTCTACCTTTATCGATTTTTATGGGAAAGAAACGTCAATCAACAGATCATTCTCCTTCCAACGGGAAGCAGTTGAGAACTAATTCGTATCACATCTTTACACATCACTCAGATGTCGCATTCCAATGTTGTAGACATGTTTTCTGAACGAAGTGGTGGGCAATTAATTTATTTTATATTTCTTTTTAATTTTATTTTTTTATATGAAAGTCGAGAAGTCGCAATTAATTTATTTTTACTTTTAGATTTTTCTTATCACACCAACGGTATTTTAGGGCTTTTCTCCTTCTCCAAGGTTTTTGTAAAAGAATTACTAAAATTTTCTATAAAATATAACGAAACCAAAATATATATTCCCAAGATTTAATAGTACTCATTAGTATTTTTAGGTTTCCCAAACGGCATATTAATCTTTGAATGCATGCCTTAGAAGTTAATGACATTGTTTACTTTTTTTTTTACTAGAAAATAATATAAATAGTCAATTAAGCAAAGGAAACCTTTCATCATCTCTTCTCTAGTTTACGTTAAAAAAACATCTTATTCTCTTTCTACCTTTGTCGATTTTTATGGGAAAGAAACGTCAATCAACAGATCCTTCTCCTTCCAACGGGAAGCAGTTGAGAACTAATTCAGATCACTTCTTTACACATCACTCAGATGTCGCATTCCAATGTTGTAGACATGTTTTCTGAACGAAGTGGTTGGCAATTAATTTATTTTATATTTCTTTTTAATTTTATTTTTTTTATATAAAAGTCGAGAAGTCGCAATTAATTTTTTTTTACTTTTAGATTTTTCTTACCACACCAACGGTATTTTAGGGCTTTTCTCCTTCTCCAAGGTTTTTGTAAAAGAATTACTAAAATTTTCTATAAAATATAACGAAACCAAAATATATATTCCCAAGATTTAATAGTACTCATTAGTATTTTTAGGTTTCCCAAACGGCATATTAATCTTTGAATGCATGCCTTAGAAGTTAATGACATTGTTTACTTTTCTTTTTACTAGAAAATAATATAAATAGTCAATTAAGCAAAGGAAACCTTTCATCATCTCTTCTCTAGTTTACGTTAAAAAAAAATCTTATTCTCTTTCTACCTTTGTCGATTTTTATGGGAAAGAAACCTCAATCAACAGATCATTCTCCTTCCAACGGGAAGCAGTTGAGAACTAATTCAGATCACATCTTTACACATCACTCAGATGTCGCATTCCAATGTTGTAGACATGTTTTCTGAACGAAGTGGTGGGCAATTAATTTATTTTATATTTATTTTTAATTTTATTTTTTTTATATGAAAGTCGAGAAGTCGCAATTAATTTATTTTTACTTTTAGATTTTTCTTATCACACCAACGGTATTTTAGGGCTTTTCTCCTTCTCCAAGGTTTTTGTAAAAGAATTATTAAAATTTTCTATAAAATATAACGAAACCAAAATATATATTCCCAAGATTTAATAGTACTCATTAGTATTTTTAGGTTTCCCAAACGGTATATTAGTCTTTGAATGCATGCCTTAGAAGTTAATGACATTGTTTACTTTTCTTTTTACTAGAAAATAATATAAATAGTCAATTAAGCAAAGGAAACCTTTCATCATCTCTTCTCTAGTTTACGTTAAAAAAACATCTTATTTTCTTTCTACCTTTGTCGATTTTTATGGGAAAGAAACCTCAATCAACAGATCATTCTCCTTCCAACGGGAAGCAGTTGAGAACTAATTTAGATCACATCTTTACACATCACTCAGATGTCGCATTCCAATGTTGTAGACATGTTTTCTGAACGAAGTGGTGGGCAATTAATTTATTTTATATTTTTTTGAATTTTATTTTTTTATATGAAAGTCGAGAAGTCGCAATTAATTTATTTTTACTTTTAGATTTTTCTTATCACACCAACGGTATTTTAGGGCTTTTCTCCTTCTCCAAGGTTTTTGTAAAAGAATTATTAAAATTTTCTATAAAATATAACGAAACCAAAATATATATTCCCAAGATTTAATAGTACTCATTAGTATTTTTAGGTTTCCCAAACGGCATATTAATCTTTGAATGCATGCCTTAGAAGTTAATGACATTGTTTACTTTTCTTTTTACTAGAAAATAATATAAATAGTCAATTAAGCAAAAGAAACCTTTCATCATCTCTTCTCTAGTTTACGTTAAAAAAATCTTATTTTATTTCTACCTTTTTCGATTTTAATGGGAAAGAAACGTCAATCAACAGATCCTTCTTCTTCCAAGAGGAAGCAGTTGAGAACTAATTCAAATCACATCTTTACACATCACTTAGATGTCGCATTCCAATGTTGTAGACATGTTTTCTGAACGAAGTGGTGGGCAATTAATTTATTTTATATTTCTTTTTAATTTTATTTTTTTATATGAAAAAACATTATATAAACAATATAAGTACCATAACAATAGCTAAAAGTATCGTTACTAAACAAAATAAATCAATTTTAAAAATTAACATATGGAGACTTCACCTGAATTCTACTGCTTATATATACAGATTTCATCCGAAGTCTACTTTACAATATAGTAGACATCACGTGAAGTTTACGAAGATAAATAGTAAACTTCACATGAAGTCTCTATAGGTTATTTTTGCATTTGACTAAATGTTGACTTTCCAGACGCAGACTTCACCTGAAGTCTACTTTTTAGGAGGTTATATTTGCAATTACCCAGGGTAATGAATTTTATTAGTAGCTGAAGTCTACTTAGTTTCATATGAAAATAGTAGTCTTCACATAATGTCGTAGATTTCACCTAAAGTCTACTCTAGAAAACATAGGTTACTTATGCAATTGACTAAGTTTCACTTTTAATACAGAAGTCTACACGTGAAGTCTTCGACAACGAAGACTTCACATGAAGTCTTCAACGTAGTTTAGAGTAGACTTCAATAGAAATCTACTTTATTTTATAAATAATTAAATTTTTTAATTAATTTCGCAGAATTCATACGAGTGCCCATTACTTAGTATCTAACGTAGACTTCATCTGAAGTTTGCAAATTTAAGAAGACTTCACGTGAAGTCTGTGTTTTCACGTAAATTTCTAGAATCTATTGGTCAAATAATCGTTATGTTTGTCAATTTCAAGAATAACCCCTCTAAGAGAAGTAGACTTCAGGTGAACTTTGCGAGTTTTACGACTTCATTTGAAGTCTACTTAAAAGTCAAAGTTTCAGTCAATTGCAAAACTGACTCAAATTTCATCTGAAGTCTGTTTTTATTTTTATTTTATTTCCAAACAAGAATCAGCAGACTTCACATGAAGTCTATTCGCAGAATCCGAAAAATGGTCAAATGCAAACTAACATATGTGTTGACTAGTAGACTCCAATTGAACTTTACATGGAACACATACTTCACCTGAAGTTTAATCTCTTCAATTGAACTCTACATGGAACACATACTTCACCTGAAGTTTACTCTCTACAGATTTCTGAAGTATTCAAAATTAGCTAGATTTGAATTAGGGATGAGATTAACCTTACTTAAATGCCTAAAATTTCTAACTAAACCGTTAATCGTTACTTTTAGGTTCTAAATGCACCAAAAATTTAAGCTTTAAGAATTTTGAAAATGTTAAAATGAAAATTAGAGAGATTTATGAATGGAAATGAAGAGAAAATGAGAGATAATGTGGTTGAAGATGGTGAGTGTGCATTTAGAGCTCAAAATGGGTATATACATGAGCATTTAGAGCTTTCTTTTTAGTTGTTAATGGTGGGTGGGAGAATTGAAGAAGATGACATTTTGGTAAATATTTGAGGTTACAAGAGTATTTTAGTCATTTTATGTTTTGTTGAAATTTTTTTTAAAAATAACTTAAAAATAATGACATAATCGAATTAGTAAAAAAAAGAAGGGTAAAAAGGAGAAATTTTGAGAGAGAAAAAAAGAATGGTTATTTCATCCATTGATTTTAGATTATAAACAATCCCTTTTCGTTCTTCAATTAATCAAATATGCAACTGGTAACGTGATTCTTGAGGAAATGAGGATTCCTCAACTTTTTATGTTACCCATTAAACTCTTAATCTTAATTGCAAGGATTTTTCTTTAAATAATAACAGGAATATCCAAAAAGAATATTTATAATTAGATTAATCTTAATCGAGGATCATGGATTTGAATATGCTCCAGCACGAGGATTACTTATGGATTATTAAAGTAAATTTGTAGATTTTTTTTGTCATCATTTTATTAATAAAAGGCACGTATGAACCGCAAGGGAAAATTTGTAGAGTAACAATAGAAAATACAGGCCTAGGTCTAATAGAATAAAAGAGGTCATAAGACCACGAAACTTTGAGACACAAGGTACAATTGCTAATCATCACTTGAAGTCGAGAAAACACTACCATTTGATATTGATCTTCGTTTATCTGTTTCTAAGGTCGATGCTACCATGTCGGACCTCCTCTTGATAAATAAGATGAAAAATGTAAGTCCTGAATCACACTCATAGCTAGTTTATGGGATGTTGAATTATCCTTCTGCAATGACATTCTAATGATGTATTAATGGTTGGGCCTGAAAACTCCCAGGCCCACCAAACAAATACAGGAAAGGTCTGAAAGAAGCCTACAACAGTGGAAAAGGCCCATGCAATAATTCAGAAACAAATCACAGACTCACATCAGCGCACCTACGAGTAAAAGGAATGACTATTGTCCAGATTCAAGGAAATCAGCGCGTTGATTAAATATAGAAATACTATTCTCCCTAATTTAGGAAATTGATCGGGATTATAATGATCATATAAATCTCGATCAATCTGGAGATGATAAAGAAATCAAAGATATTCCCAAAACATAAAGAAGGACCAGATGTATAAATACCAAGGCATTTGATCCAAAAAGGCAGACAAATTCCACTTGAATAATCACAAGAAAATACTTACTTCAAGATCGAGAAAGAGTTCGACTCTAAGCAGATAAATCATTCAAATCCTTTGTATTTATTTGCTAGATTGTACAAAACGGTTTATTTTTTGGGATTGTTTGTTTACACATAAACAATTTAGCACCCACCGTGGGGCCAAAACAAGCTTTTTCTCGATACAAATATCTAACTAACAAGAATGGTGACCAGAAGTCAACAAGCAACGCTCGCATCGCAAACCGGAGAACCAGGCGCCATCACCACAAACAATCCGGCAAATCCCAACAGAGCAATGGAGTTAGTTCAGGAAGAGCATGCAGCTGGAAACAATGTCCAAGATGCGCCACCCGCCAAACCAATTCCACAGCAAAATCGTACGACGTTAGAACTTAGGACGATGGTCGGACAATTGACCAAACAAGCCAAGCAGAATGCAGAAAGAAGAAGAAATCTTGAAAGACAATTGAATAGGCAAAACAGGGCTCACCTGGAACAGATGAAAGAAATGAGACACGCTAACAAGGAGATAAGAAACGCACTATTGGAAAGAGTGTATGTCTCATCGTCTATGGGGGACCGCGAACATGAAGAAGAGTCAGAGCGAGACCACTACAACAACCAAGAAGAGGAGAATTTAGAGGAAGCAGAAATAACATTACTACCTGAAGCTGATAGGCTTGCCAAGATCTTATCCCTGGTGCGACAGAACCAAGCAGATTACCGAGCGCACGTCCCACCTTCAGAAAAACTGAAGTTCACACAATACTCATGGGACTCGGACCCAACAACATTCCTAAAGTCGTTTGGTCTGGTAGCAAATAACGCATACCTCAGGCTTGAGGAACGAGACCCATGCCTTTGCCATACAAGGGTGTTGCACTGTATTGGTTCTCAGGGCTCAAACCTAATTCAATTGATTGGTTCAAGGAACTAGAAGAATCATTCCTCAAGCAATACTCAATTTTTATTGAGCACCGCATAACGACAAAGAACATGATGAGTATGAGGCAGGAAAAACACGAGCTTTTACGATAGTTCATTGACCGATTCAAAGCAATGAAAGCTAAGAGCGTACACGTAGACTATGAAATGGCCCCACTAGACTCAGCGTTATGGCCAACGTCACCGTTCAGAGCAAATTTAATTCAAAACCCTCCCACGAGCTTGGATGACGCACTTCACAAATCGTTAAACTACTCAAATTTAGAGGAAATAAGGAAAGCAAGTCGGGGAAGACGAAAAGAAAAGGAATGCACGAAGTTCGCGAGACAGCCACAAAGAAAGGGAACCAGAAGGAGACAAGAGGAAACAATCATACGCTATCGCCAAGAAAAGGATAGGAAAGAACTATGGGAACTACGACTCGAATAAATTTTGTGACTACCATCAGGCAAAGGGGCACTCCCTTGAAGAATGCAAGACCGTTAAGTACCTCAAAGAAGAAGGAAAATGGCGAGAGGAAATGAAGAAATAATGGAAAGACCGCGGGGATTGCGCTAAAAGAGACAGAAACCCTCCACAGACAGAGAGAACAAATCACGAAGACGACGGATCACCCCCACCAAAACAGAAAACAAGAATCGCTTTTCTCCAAGGATGATCGTAGCTCTTTTGAGACTTAATTCGATCTAGGTACATCAACGCAGAGCGAACGACCCAGGAGTATACAAGGAGCACCACGACGATATCGTATTCCAAGCAGAAAATGCAGAAGGATTGAACTGTCCCCATGACGACGCCCTATTGACCCATGTTGGACGTGGGAGAATTTGCACTACATAGAAATCTAGTTGATACGGGAAGCTTCGTCGACCTGCTATTTCATGACACCTTCAGAAAGATGGGGTTCAAAGATAACAAACTCGAAGGAGAGCAAATCCCGCTCACCAGTTTTGCCGAAGAAAAAATCTATCGTTGGGAACAACTAGGCTCGCGGTAGTAGCTTGCGGTGTGAGAAAATCGGTTAGCTTCGTGCTAGTACAGAAGAAAGTGCCATGCAATGCGAGTTTAGAAAGGTCGCGGTTACACGTGACAAAGACAGCGCATCAATTTTTCAACGCCTCGAGGAAACACTATGATAAGAGGAAATCAAAAGGCAGTGCGCATGTGTTACAAAGATAACTTCAAACTCTCAAAGTTCAACCCGACATTGTAATTATTACAACTCGAGGCCTCATTCGAACAGAAAATCAAAACTTACCAGAACCCGAAACAAGACCCACCAGAAATATCAATATTGGAACAAGTTCAGGTCGACCCTGCGGACCCAGAAAAGCAAGTTGGAATAGGATGAGACCTCGACCCGGAAATCAAAGAAGAACTACTCCGCTTATTGAGCCAGAACGTACACACTTTTGCATGGTCAACATCTTTACTAGCTGGAATTAATCTGTCTATCGTGACTCATAAGTTGAATGTCGATTCAACCTTCAAACCAATAAAGCAAAAGAGAAGAAAACTGGGTAACGAACGTGCCATGGCGGTCAATGCCGAAGTAGAAAGGTTCTCTAAACTAGGGTCCATACATGACGTAAAATACTCGGAGTGGTTGGTAAATTCAGTTGTCGTCAAAAAGAAAACGAAAAGTGAAGGGTCTTCGTGGACGTCAGAGATCTAAACAAGGCATACCCTAAAGACAGCTTCATGCTCCCATACATAGACATATTACTATAGACCACTGTAAGATATCAAGTGATGTCTTTCATGGATGCCTTCGCTGGATATAATCAAATCGCCATGCACCCTGATGATTAAGAAAAAACATCGTTCATAATGGATTAAGCGGCATACTACTACAAGGTTATGCCGTTTAGGCTGAAGAACACGGGAGCGACATACCAGCGATTAGTGAATAAGATGTTCTAGGTACAACTCAGACAGATAATGGAGGTTTATATCGGCGACATGCTAGTCAACTCGGCACAAGCAAAAGACCACATAAGTTAGCTCGAATAATGCTTCAAAATTCTGAATGAATACGACATGAAGCATAATCCAGCTAAATGCTCCTTCGAAGTCGCATCATGAGAATTCTTCGGGTACTTGGTCACATAAAGCGGGATCGAAACCAACCAAAAACAAATAAATGAGCTAGCAGTGACACCACCCCTGAGAACGCCAAAGGACATACAACGCCTAACAGAGAGAATCGTGACATTAAACCGTTTCATCTCCAGATCAACCAATAAATGTCTCATGTTCTACAAAGTATTGAAGGTGAACAAAAGTTTTGGATGGAACCACGAATGCCAAGAAGCGCTGGACAACCTAAAAGCTTACCTCGCCAACCCGCCAATCTTTGCGAAACCCGAGGATAGAGAAACTCTCTACTTATACGTCGCATTATCAGAGGATGCAGTCAGCAGAGTGTTAGTCCGGGAACAACACGAAGAGCAAAAACCGATGTACAAGATCAACAAATCACTCGTGGAAACGAAAACTAGATACCCTACTATGGAAAAATTAGAACTTGTTTTCGTCACAGCAGCCTGAAAACTCCGCCCTTACGTCATGTCTTATACCATACAAATAATCACGGAGCACCCACTATGAGCAATTCTGCACAGCCCCAGCTAGTCCGTATGATTAACAAGATGGGCGATCGAATTAAGCAAGTAGAACATCAAGTTCAATGCCAAAACAGTAACGAAATCCCAAGTACTAGTCGACTTCATCGCCGAGTTTACTTAGCCAAAAGAAGATCAAATAGTCATCCTTCCACCATGGAAATTGCATGTCGACGACGCTTCATCAAAAACAGGGTCGGAGATCGAAATCCGACTCACTTAACTAGCCAGAGAAATCCTGGAGCAGTTATTCTAGCTTGGATGCAAAGCCTCGAACAATGAAGCTGAAGACGAGGCCCTCGTAGCAGGTATGGAACTTGCTGTAATTTTGGGGATAAAATCCCTTCATGCCTATAAATATTCGCAGTTGGTAGAAAATCAGTGCAACGGAGAGTATGCGACGAAGGATTCGAAAATTGAAAGCTTCCTCCAGCTGGTGAAGGAACTCACTGCAAAGTTTGATAAATTTGAACTCACCAAAATACCACACGGTAAAAATACCACGGTAGACGTATTGGCCGCCTTGGCTTCCAATTAGATCCACTTGTAAAATGAATAATTCCAGTAGAGTTCAAAGAAATTCAGAGCATCCAAAAAGCTAATGTGGTAATGAATGTCCTAAACAACAATGACCAAACAAATGAAGAAGTCAGCAACTAATCCGATCATGAAGCACAAACTGCTTCCAAACCGAACTAGAGGGAACTGATCATCCGATATATTCAGCACAAGACATTACCAGAGGACCAATGGCAAGCACATAAACTCAAGATCCAAAGCGCTAGGTATTGCATGATAGAGGATAAATTGTAAAAACAAAGCTTTATCAGATCGTACCTACAATGTGCAAGCCCGAGCAAAGCCAAGAAACTACTCACTAGAGTACACGAAGGGTCGTGCGGAAGCTATTTAGGAGGACGAGCCCTGACTATCACGATAAAATAGCAAGGATACTATTGGTCCACAATGGTCAGAGAGAGTGAGGAGTACTCTAAAATATGCGACAAGTGCCAGCGATACGCCTGTACAATACACCAGCCAATAGAAGCCTTATCTTTGGTGGTCATCCTGTATACTTTTATCTAAATCAAGTTTAAGTAGCATCCAACCTCGTGTATCTTTATTCGTTTTCATTGAATGAATGGTCTCTTGAACAATCACAATATTGTCTGTACTAAGATGCCATGGGATGAAACTAAGTTGGTTCTATTATCAGTCACGATCACGTCCACCCATTTCTCGAGAATACTTTACAGGCTGCAGCTCTACTAGAATAGTGGGTTGTGTAGATCATCTGGGTCATCTCTAACTTTGCTCTTTTAATTCAATGAGAAAACTTAAGCAGGTGATCCGCTATCACCTTACCTCTTTGTTCTTTGTCTTGAGAGGTTATGTCACAAAATTGTAATTGCAATGGCATCTAAAACGCTAGAAACCAATACATTTATCGAGAGGTAGACCGGTTGTATATGTTTTTGTAGATGATCTCATTTTTTATGCTTAGCATCGATGGCGCAGTGAATGTTATTCGGTCAGTTTTGGTCACAAACTTATCCAAATGAACGGGTGTATATGATCTGCATAAATGAATTAGTTAGACTAAGACAGCATTATCATCATGCAAATATTAAAAACTATTTATATCCAATTGAATTAATATATAAATAAGTTGAGTTTGGGATATAGTAATTTATATTTTATGAATTCGCTATATCTATAAATTTACTGTGGTTGTCGGTTGATACTGGATCTGCAAAAACTATAAAATTAAAGGAACTTATCAATGATTATATAGTTTTGAGACTTAAATATTCAAAACATTAGGGATGAACATTGTGGTTTGTTCGCTTAGAAATTTGACTTGCTTTATACACTGTTAGAAACTTTGCACAAAGTGACTGAAACCTAAACAAATGTTTTTTTTAAAATAATTTAGCCACTACTATAAGATATCTAACAATCCGTGAATTAAGAGAACATATTTAGCTAGCATGAATAGACCTACAACCCTGAATGCTATAACAAATCTCACATCAGAATTTCATTCATTTGTTGCATGAACGAGTGGTGTAACACTAACACTATGGTAGGTATAAGTTGCTTCATGTGCATGACCCGAGAAAAAAAAGTATCATGTCGTTCCATGAGTCATGATCATATCTACTAATATATATAATCAATGAAAATGCTATTTCTTATACTTTTCTTTCAAAAAACTTATCATGCCAAACGCAATAGATAAACTAATTTTCTTGAAATACATTTAGAAAATACCAGTGTAATAATATTGGCAATAGTGGTCGTGAGGCACACAAACATTGCATAGTGTTGTGTTTGTGGTCCGTATGTCATTGTTCGTCAGTATGTGTATAAGTATTGTATACATATTTTATATTTAAAAAAAAAGCGTATTTAAAGACATTTGTATTCCACTGTCCAAACTTTAAACAGCCCATGATGAGTATGTTTGTAGTTACACAACTGATCAATAATTGATTATATTATTGTCTTGATGTGGCAAATAAACCACTTAAAATTAATTATCATGTATATTAATTTATTTAATAACCACAAATGTACCCTCTATTTATATTCTAACGTATAATTTTTCATTATTGGTAAAAGCATGTACTGTTTGTCATTTTGACGTAAACATGAATAACATTTGTAATATTACTTTATAAAATAAAAAAATACATTGCGTTTAAGAATTATATTATTTCGTATTGTCGAGTTGTTCTTATTTTGGTGATTATATACACTAACTAATTCAAGTATTTAAAGTTTGATTCTATAACATTATATATGAATAGAAAATTTTAGAGATAAATTATGTTTGGAATTGGACCGTTGTGCTAAAATACGGGCACATCGAAGTGTTTAATCGGCAAGTAATCGCTCATCGGCCTCTGGCCGCCGCTACTTTAACATATTCGGCCAATTGATCGGGAAACTAGTTGAAAAATCAAAAAATTTGAAAAAGCTCATGTTTTTTTGTCAATTTAGAGTTCTAAATAAAATATCTTCGCTAGATCTATAATTTTAGGATGCAAAACACACAAAAACAAATTGATGAGAAAAGAGATTGTCTGCGGCTAGCTTAGTAGAGAAAATAGGTTTTGTGAAGAGGAAGATGATAAGGAAAAAACAATTTTATCCTCCATTTAAAATTAACAAAAATACCAAATATAGATTTGACAGATATCAAAGTGGCAACAAGGAAGATCTACAAAGTGTCTTTTGACCACTACACTAAAGGGGGTTTTTTAAACATAAGTTAAATTTTGATTAGTATGACAATTACAAAATTTACAGAACTCTTAGAATTAAAAAATCTTGTAGATTTTATTACAAATTTTTATCAAAATCTGATACATACTCTGATATACTATCAAATTTTTTAGAGTATATTATCATAGAATCTTGTTAATATAAGTTTAAAAAGTTTATTTTTAAAATTTTTATTTTTCATTATTATTTGATATTGTCTTGTCGTTAAAGTTTTGTGAATAAAATTTATTTTTCTCAAAATTGTTTGTCGAAGAATGTATTTAGCCAAAACTGTTGTTGGTTAATATATAATGTGTGTTCATAGTTTCTTACTCCTGTTATAATTTGCCGGAAAAAAAATCATTTTTAGGTTTCATTTTCTAAATAAAATTGGTATTACTCTTGAATTTCAAAGATGTATTATCATTGGAAATTTGATATATTCTAGTTCATATTTTTTTTTCTTTTTTGCATATTTATTTTTAATTATATTTTACAACATTTTCATTTTATTAAAGAATATATTTTTTTTCTTAGAAATTATGTTTCCAAGAAAAAACAACTTTAAAATCCTAAGGTAACACCTAAGATTTTAAAAGAGTCTTTCTATAAACAAAAAGTCTTGAATAACACTAAACTTTAAAATACTTGTAAATCATTTATATTTATTTTTGTTGAATAACACATAATTTTGAATGACTTTTCAAAATCTTCTACCGAATAACACATGACTTTTAAATATTTCAATCAGAATTTTAAATATGAAAACCAATAACACACAACTTTAATAGAATTTTCAAAAGTTAAGATTGAATAACGACAAAATTTTAAAGATTTTTTTTGTCAACACTGGGTCACTTGGCCGGTCCATTAGTCAACATCCTAATAATGTTGGTAGTGAAACTCGATTCTTAAATATGCAAATGCATTTACCTTTAGTAAACTTACCACTTACCACTAGATTAAAATTATAATGATTTAACTCATTATAAATCATAGCAACAATAAACCCCGAAACTAACATTCTTGAAATATGTATAGAGTATATAATATATAATACTAAACACATATAAATGTCCTAAACATTCTTTAAACCACTATGCTGCAATGATATTTCTGGTACTATCATACAATATATAATATATATAATGATAAATACAAATAAATATTTTAAAATAAATTCCTAATTAATCTTTGTATAATTCCAATTAATTGGCTAGGCGCTACTCGCTGTCTTACCAAAATTGGGATTGGACTAGATAAAAATCGGAAATAAATGGAGCCAGAAAGTTGGGAATTCAGAACACATCAAACACATTCGTTATACTAGTACAGTAACAACTGGGCCAAGATAACGACCCTACAGAAGCCGAATTGTAAGCCCAATAGGAAGCAAAGCTTTAATGTAGCGCACGTGCGTGGTACCAAATGGGGTGAGTCAAAAGTCAAAGACACACGTGACGTATCCAGCAATTAACCCACACTCGGTTTGTGCCATCACTCTTTTACTATTTTTCATACCAAATCATTCAATCTGTCATTCTCTTTGTCTCCAATTAAATGATTGTGAAAGTTCTGTGTTTTTTTCATAAGTTTTCTTTCCCTTTTTTGCATCTTTTTTCTTTTAAATGTATGTTTGAACATTAGGTAAACCATGAGTATATATGTGTTTAAACAATTTCATAAGCCATTGTGAGAATTGGTAGCATAATGTGTTAGACTCTATATTTCGACTTTTACTAAGAATGATCTTACACGATTTACAAATCCAGTTCTATATTAACAACAGCCTAAAAAATACAAAATCAAGAATGAAATTAAATTTATAAATTAAAAGATGAAAGCAATAGATTATCTATTTTCTGAATCCAATGCATCTCTTACAATAAGACGGTAATATATAGAGAAATTTGAATACCAAAATACAATCACCATAGACCATGATCTTTTCACCAAATGGTGGAATCCTCAAACCTTTAAACTCACAAAAAAAAAAAATTACTATGAACAACAGAAATTAAGAAATCGAATAAACGTTTAAACAACCTCAAAAAAACCTTTGTAAAATCTATTGAATCTATATAAAGTAGCTATTGATACAAAACCAGTGAGAATCAAACTTATTAATCATCAAATTTGCCGTTACTCGAGTTTGAATTTAAATCAAATTAATAAATTATATGGTGAAAAAGAAACATGGAAAAGTAAGATACTTTACTATAAGACCAATTGAATAGTAGTATTGTAGGGAAGATTACCTCTACTCCCCTAAAAATTTTGGGATTATTTTGAGAAATGTCATGTTTGAGTTTTAAATTCTTTAAAATGCCATAAAACATAAACTGTTTCCACAATGTCATTTTGACCAAGTCAACTTTAGATTAAAAGACAAAAATGTTCATCTTCATTCTTCTTCCTTTTTCATTCATTCTTTTCCTTCTCTCTTTTTTCTATTTTCATTATGTGTTCGTTTTATACGTATTTATGTCCATTTTATGTCAATTCATTCGACCATGGACATATCCATGTTCATTTTAGACATGTATATGTTTATCACTTACGTCTATGTTTGTTGTAGACATGTTTGTGTTCATTTTAGATATGTTCATGTCCATCGCTTATGTTTGTGTCCGTTTAAAACATGTTTATGTCCATTTTAGACATGTATATGTCCATTTTAAACGTCCATCGTTTATGTTCATATTTGTTACCAAATACAATTCACATTTTATGTCCATCTTAGACATGTTCATGTCCAAGGCTTATGTATGTGTCCATTTTAGACATGTTTATGTCCATTTTAGACATGTCTATGTTCATCGCTTATGTCTATGACCGTTTCAGACGTCCCTCGTTTATATCTATATATGTTGCCAAACACAATTCATATTTTCTCTTTCCAACTGCCACATGTCGCTCATTCATTGCCCAATTCTTTCTCTTTCTTATTTTCTTCCCATTCACTGAGGAAAATCTATTTTCTCTTTCCACCATTTTGTTATTGTCTTCGTTCTCTCTCCCCTCTCTCTTCCCTCTTTCCTTCCATATTGAAAAGAGCAAAATGGTAATTAAGAATGCCACAAAGACCTCAAAAGTGGCATATCAGAGGAAGATTGAGTCTTATGGCATTGTAGAGAATTCAAAAAGTTGTTGGGGTGTTGGAGGCAATTCTTTCAAAACTTTTACTGTCTGCCTAATTTCATCTAATTTAAACATTATCGCTTTTAGCCCCCCCCCCAAAAAAAAACTTTCATATCTGCCTCTATAACCCAAATTTTGATTTATGCCTAATTCGACCTAATTTAAACTTCGATGTCCAATACCACTTACTTTAAGCTAAACTAGATAAAATTGAAACCAATGTGTAACCAATTTCGCTCAAGAAACTAAAACCCGACTTGGCTAGATTCTGCAACCAGAACAATTTTACGCAAGATCGGTATGAAGACTCTGTTCACACACAAAGTTGCTTCTGCATATCCAGGCTAAACATGCAGATTTAAAGATCAGATCTTAGGTTGCATCAGTGTGACAATTGATGATATCAGTTGAGAGATCTAATCGGGTACAATCGATTTTAGTTTCATGAGCAAAGTCAGGTAGACATCAGTTTTGCTTTTATTTAGTTTAAGTTAAATTAGGTAAAATTAGGCAACAAAGTTTGAATTAGGCGGAATTAGACAGAGCTTAAGAATTGGGATTATAGAGACAAATATAAAATGTTATAGGGGCCTAGAGTTAACAAAGTTTAAATTAGGTAGAACTAGACAGAGGATAAAAGTTTGGGATTACATAGGTAGATACAAAATTTTTTAGGGGACTAGTCCTAGGCACGGGTTGGATATCCGAGATTTTCATGATACCCAGATCTGGATCTGAACACTATAGATATTCGAAACTCGATATCTGTAGATATTCGGATCTGGATATGTGGATATCCGGACCAGAATTATTATTACATTAAATAAAAAATTTCAAAAAATAATAATATCATAATTGTAATAAAATAAAATTATGGTATTAAAGTTTATAAAAAACTATTAAAAAAACTTTGTTTTTAACCGAAAATATAAAATATATTAATTTTTTAATAATTTATATTAAAATATTATTATAATTTAGAATAACAATATTTTTGTATGTTACATTAGCATTTAAAAATATTATATATTTTGTGATTTGAAAGTTTAAAAAGAATCTACACAATAATACATTTAAAATTATATAATATAAATAATATATATTATTAAAAATTATATTCCAAATATTCTCAATCGGATAGGATCCGAATATCCGGAGAAAAAATTTTATTGCCCAGATCTGGATCCGTACCTGCGGATCTATAATTTTTATCACCTGGATCCGGATATGTGTATCCCGAAAACCCAAAATTTTGGAATGGATCGAGACGAATCACGGATCGGATCTTGGATTTCGGATCTCGGATAATATGCCCAGACCTAATTCGAAGTAGTCTCCCCTAGTATTGTACCATAAATTTTTTACAAATAATACAAGATCTTTATCTTTACTTTTTTTTCACCTTTTTTTTCATCAATTAATCTTTATTTATAAAAATTTTACAAACATTTGTATATACAAATCAACTCAAGAAAACGTGAAGGTTCTATGGATGCATCTCACAATAAAAATGATTGGACATGTGTTAATCCATTAACATTCATCGTCCAAAAATCCAATTCCGATGAAATACTCGCTGCTTGAAAATAAACTTAACAACGAAATTTTGTTGATCAGAGATATGACCAATTCATATAAGAAGGACAAACATCAATCGATCTCAAGTTGTCGCTGGATTCCGACAAACTTGAAGTAAGATAAGATCGATTGAATGAAAAGTCATTGACCGATTGTCTAGAGTATTGGGACTTAAATACAGAGGAATAACAACTACAAGGCTTTTAACATCACTCTGGGATAAAAATCTCTAATCTTTAAACAAAGGCATAGTGAAATCCAATAACCATCTTGAGTCAATACCTAAGTGAAAGCTGTAATTCCATAGAGGAATCGCACTACAACCCAAACTGAATTGTATGTCCATACGAGAACTAGAAATGCTATATAGAAACCGACGATATACAAAACATTTAGTTTTTTTTTTATCTCGGGAGAGAATCGGCCAACACCAGAAACTTAACCAGCCATCATCATCACAGATGATGCTAAACAACCTAACCACCTAACCAGCCTCTAAGAAGCCAAAACATATAATCGCAGGTATGATAATATTTCTCTTGTTATATATGCGTATGTTTTATAGTTAAAGTATATTACTATTTAGCCGATAATTTATATTTGTTACATAATATTATCACAACTAATTACATGTATATATACAGTTATGCATAATGTGTTATCTACCTACATCATTTGATTACAAAAGCAGTTTTGCCATTTATTGAGTCTGTTAACCGCAAAGAACAATTTTTCTCACAACTTGGCAAATTTTCGTCATCATATTTATTGCTACTTCCAAGATGATAAGTAGTTTAAGCTGTTGTTAGGAAAAAGTAAACTATTAAATTGCAATAGAAATTTCTATTTTTATGCAGAATTGCAATTTCTATTTTTATGCAGAATGAATATTGTATAAAATACTTGCTCTACATGTATATTGTATGAAAATGAAGGACATCATTATATTTCAATTTTAACATAACTAAGTATAGGCGTTCGGTTAAATGGTTCGGGTTCGGAAAATAAAATTTGGGTTCAAGAAATTTGTAATTCAAAAAAGTAGCTAAATAGTAAATTATATATGTTTGGTTTGGTTCGGTTCGGTCTTGGGTTCGGATTCGATTTTAAATTTTTTATAAAATAAGTTATATGTATGACCAAATTATATTTTTATTAAGTTTTTGACCATAAAATAAAAATAAAAATAAAAATAATTAATTAATTTTAATTAAAGATGATGTATTTTTCATATAGTAAAGATACGTCTATATTTTTAATTAAAATATTAGTTATTTACATGAATATCACTTAATTTTTTTTTGTTTCACATAATTCATATTCGATTCGGTTCAGAAAAAGTTAATTTGGTGTTGAAAATTTCATTACATTTGGATAAATTTATATATCGGTTCGGAATCGGTTTGAAGAATATCGGTTTGGATTCGGGAATTTTTGCTCGGTTAGGGAATTATGCCACGTATAAACATAACAGTTGGATCTACATACATATTAGTCATTTATTTTTTGAAGCTTATAATATTAACTATTTTTCGATTATTTAAATTCTGGATGATTCTTATTCATCTCTCGATGGTGTAATTATAATTTACTAGATACGCATTATCATCAGAGAAAACTATGGCTTTTTAATGATATTTTGCTTTTACAAGTGGGTACAAAACAAGTTCGTATATATATGCCCGATATGTTAATAATTTATATACTTTATGCTGTTTCATTTTAACTTTAAGCCTAGCTAATTGCAAGAAAAGTAAATAAAATGGATTAAAATCGTTAAAGAAACATAAATTGGCGATGTACATATGACTAAAAGCTAATGATTATTAAGCCAAAAACATTGGAGCAAAATTAAAATTAACATAAAAATTAGACACACAGACATAATAATTAATCATTTTATCTCGATATTCATTTGATTACAAAATCAGTACAAATGGGACTAGAACCTTCTACATAGCACAGAGTCTCTCTTCTTCCTCAAAGTTTCCTCCTTAGTTACTTCCCCACTGCTTGTGACCAGGAGCCCATTTAGGACACTTGGGGCTGAAGTAACTATCAACAACCCTAGAGTTTAGAAGCTCAATGATCGGAGCAAACTTTACACACCTCGGTGTCTTGTACTGATTGATCGACGCTCCCAAGCTTATGGCGTAATCCATGAGTTTATCGAAAGTCCCTGACTCTACCATCTTGATCTCCAATGGTCCAATGGACTTGTCACTGACTCTTCCTTGTCTATACACACTGTTAAGTGATTCTTCTATGGTTAAACAGCAATCCTCGAAGACTGATGGAGGAATTGGCGTGTTACCGTTCAAGCAGAGCTCCCAGAACAAGACATAGTGGCCTGGGATAGATGATGTGTCCGCATAGCTAGTGTACTCAGAGAGTGAAGCATCGAACGGAACAAGATGTGTTACCGCGTTTTTAACAGCGTTTTGAAGCTCTACTTCGTCGGTTTTGTCTGAGTCAATGCTTAGGACCACGTTCTTGCGGCATATGAAGCTGAATTGAGGCGCATTGTTCTTGAATCCTGCAACTCTTAGGACATCGCCCACTCTGTACCTATATAGCCCTGCAAAGAAATTCACAACATTCAATTTTTGTAAGCAAATCGATCGAATTTCTGTAAACCAAATCAATGAAAGATGGTAGTTGTTTTTTACCGGCATAGGTGGTGACCACAAGCTCATACTCCTGACCAAGCTTGACATCAACTAGATCAACAAGCTCTTTCTGTTCTTTCTCAGTGAGTGCTTTTGGAAGACTGATTGAGCTAGTGACTGCGTTGTTCCTATGAACAGGCAAAAACTCAAAATACGCCATGTTTGGTATGAGAGTGTAAGAGACTTCGCTTGGTTTACATAGCGGCCTGAGATTCACGCCGAAGTAACATTCCGAAGAAGCATACATTGTGCAGACTAAAGGCAAACCATTGCTGTAGTAATCCAGAGTTGGAATGTACTGTGACATTGTCCCTGTCACTATCACATCCACATACTTGGTGTTTGGCCAAATTCGAGTAATGATCCCTTGCCAAGACGTCTTCCTGCATTCCGAATCAATGAAATCAGCAAGCTTTGGATCTGGCTTAAGAATCTCCTCAACCGCCTCACGAACTGAGAGATCTGTTATCTCGGAATTGAGGGTACCGGTTCTAATGTCACGGACTAGCTCAGGCCAATGTTTCTCAAGAAATTTGATGGCTCTGATGAAACCAGAGGCAAAGACAGCACCAACACGAAGAACCTCTTTGTGTTGGCATAAACCACAGAGAATTTGAGAGTACATGCTCTGGTAAGAGTCAGGACAAAGGATGGTTTGGTTAGGACTTGTGTAGTTGGTGTAAGGATCAAAAGGTCTGTTTTTGAAGTGAGATGATTTATAGTAACTGGTTAAGACAGGACGAGCAGGGAGACCACCAGGTGTCTTGGATTCGGATTTGATGAACAGAAAGTACATTCCTTTGCCTTGGTCAAGACCAGGAACAAACTGGTTCATCACAGGCATCAAAAGACTATAGAGAAGTGATCTTCTGTCTAGTTCCTCTTCAATTGTTGGCATCAATTTCCTCTCTCCACCAGAAGTCCCTGAACTGTTGACATGATTTAACATAAATCCATGTCAGACTTCACTTGAGAAAACTTCTCTTGCGAATATTTTTGTAAGTTTCGAATTGTATTTTCAATGATTTCGGAAAAAGTAGACCCATCAGAAAAAAGTTGTGATGTTCTTTTTCTTTTTGGATAAAGGTTTTAACAGTGAACGGATGAGAAAGTTAAAACCTTTTTGAGTACCCATTAAATCCCAAAACTAACCCTATACAGAGATTCAAATAAGCTGAATGATGAAACAGAGCATAAAAAACAAAGTGACTGAAACAGGTCTTAAGAAGATCTCAGTAAGAGAAGAAAGAATCATAAACTTAATAGAAAAATGGTCAAACCTTGTGAGGAACTCAGAGATGGGGTTAGAACAGAGGATTTGAGATTTGTCGCCATTAGCGATTCTGTTGATTTCAGGTTGAATATCTTCGTAAGTAACGACAGGCATGACGTGTTTGAAAGTCTCACGGTCGGTTCGTCCTTCGAGCCCGTGTCGTTTGAGGTACTCCACGTCAGCATTGCGTGACAGGATCTCCTCGAGAACTCGTTTCTGGACATCGTCAGCGTTCAAAGTCACTTCCTCGATGAATTGGAGCTTGTTCATCTCAGCGAGTCTCTGATCAGAAACCTCTGAAGCTGCGATCTTTGGTGCCTCAGGCATCGTTAGAGGTTTTGAGTTTTGTAGTTAAAATCTAGAAATGAGATCAAAGAGCTTGAAGAAGAGAGTAAAATGGTGAATAAAGTTGATCTGGTTTTTTTTTGAAGCTTTAAGAGTGTGAGGAAGAATGGAAGAGAAAGGGCTAATATATATAGAGGGAACGAGGAAGAGGGTGAAGAAGATATCGAGGGTGTAAAGGTAATTTCACAGTAGGTTAAAATCCAGGATTTAAGTGAACGCTTACTATTCGTGTTTTATTTTTATATTTTATTTATATTCCTTTTGTTGTCTTTTATTACAAAAGGTCGTATTTTAGTATATTTTAAATTTCCGTAATGGGCAATACCTGTACTAACTTGAAAAAAGTTTAAGAGTAGACTATTCTAAAGATATCCAAATTATATAATTAAATTAATGATGAGGTATACTAATTGTCAATTTATTTTACCCCATCATTAAACTTAAAAACAATTCTTTGAAATAAATTTGACCATGTAAGTTTTACTTGTCATTATTCTATTAAAATTATGTAATTCTAATAAACTAGTCATTTTTCCAAAGCTTCTTTTCTAATCATTTCCGACCGGATTTGCCGTCAGTATAGCTGTCTTGTAGTATAAACACATGTATAATCTTTTGGAAATACCGAAAATTAGATGCTAAACAAATAAGGTCTTGCATGTTTTAGTTCTTTTTTATATGGTTTTAAAATATATGGAATTTTAGTGGAATCAATGTTTAATATTTTTAGTTTGATTTGGTAATTAATGTTACTTTTAGAGTGTTAATTACAACGAATAATCTACCATTTATAGTTTAAACCCTGCTATTTGGAGTCAAAACTTTGGTATTGAACAATGCAAAAATAGAAATTTATTTATTTAAAACTGTATAACAAAATAATCTTTCCGTTATATTTATTTTCGTTGTATATAGATTTATGTAAGATTAAAATAATAGAGAAAACAATTATATAAAGTATAATAATGTGAGAAGAGCGATCAAATTGCAAACATAAATAAGCTCACGAAAGATACAAATGAACCCAAATGAGGACACAAATTTTAGAACGGGATTTATCCGGTTGACTAGGACCGTGAAACCGGCAATACCCGGTTAATCCGCAGTAGTTTCTAACGGAGTTGTCCCACAAAGCCTTTTCTAAAACCCTAAGCTAACAAAATCCGTTTCCCGGTACACCAAACCAAAAACAAAATAACGGCGTTTTAGTCAATGCTATTGCGCCAAGATGATGTGGGGACCATTACAGCTGGACTCCATAGTGATTTGTTGACACGTGTACTTGCTGTTTATACTTCACTAGTTTGGTGCCTTCACGTAGTTCGTTTTTATGCGACTTTTTTGCTGGATTTGTTATAATTTTCATTATCCATGAAATTTAAATGAGTATATATAATTAACATTTTGTTGCGTGTGAAATAACTTTTCCTTGATACAAGATAATAATTCTCTTTGTTTTTTCAGAAATAACAATATTTTTTATTGAAAAAGAAAAGATAATTTATTTTTTGTTAAAAAGAAAATACAATATTGCGAAGCCTAAGATTTTAAACTCAATGATTAATAAGTGTTACTGAGTTATTACATCGGAGACACTAAGGTTTGACCTGAAAGTACAGATTAAATAAGTAGAATTAGATACGAGAAAGATGGTGATATTTAACAAAGATATTATTCCCGTGTGAGATCATCCAATTTATTATATTCTTGTTTATCTTAATTAAATTCTCATTTTCTCAGATTTTCTTTTTGGAACGTTCCATCATATAGTGCAAGAAAAATTCTAGAAGAAGATACTTAGGAACGGGAAGATCGTTCCAAGTAAATTTAAGGTCCTGTATTACTAAACTAAAACATTAAAAGAAAAAGAATTTGGCCTTAAGTTTAAAATATAATTGTATAATAGTTTACAAATAGTTCTAAAGACTTAGAGAAATACTGTATAATATTTTTAAAATGGGCATTCAGTTTAGTTTACTGGAGCCGTTAACTTTTTGAACTCTAAGCTTTGTTAAAAAACAAAAAATTCTTAAGACTTAAAGAAAAAATAGTATGATATTTTTAATACAAGTCTTCAATTTTTTGGAGTCCTATAACAGATGTCACATCACAACGGCCAAATAAGAAGAATTAAACGATGCTATACATAAAAGCTAACGTCTACGGTTAGTTGGTTTTGTTTTCACTTTAAAGAAAAACGTAAAATAACAATTGAAAAATCTGTAGGTGTATCACAAAAACATAAACGAATCATATAAGATATTTATATATGAGTTTTGTGAGAAGTTTTATTAAAAACCAACACATATATATTCGTAAGTGTTTATTATATATGAAATTTAACAAAGTACTCGTCATATCAAGAAAGCATATATAATATATATTCGTTAGTTTTCAAGTAAATCAAACATTTATTCGACAAGCAACAAAGTTTAATTAGTTAATTATAAAAAAAACAAAAAAAAAAGTTTAATTAGTCACTAAAAAAACATGTTTGATGCAAGCATATCTTTAAAAAACTCAAAATCAATCAACGCCACTGATAATTTATGTTGTAACGTATGAGGGAAACTTTTAAGTTCTATAGATGCAAAATATATATATATATCGCAAGGGTGCACATCGGTAGAAACTAGAAAGAGACTAATATATTCTTAGGTTAAAATCCGGTGCCTAACAAATTACACAAGAGTAGACTTTCGTACAGCTTAAGAAGCTGTTTTTGTATATATATATATATAATCAGTTACGTATTTGTATTTAGTAGGGATAGGCACGGAATAGATACCCAAAAAAATATATAATATCTGTGATTTGTTCCGTTTTATCCGGATATCTGAATTTGTGGTTTACTTCGATCCAAAAATTTTCGGATATCCGGAAACTTGAATATCGGTTTTTTGTTAAAAATCCACGAATAGTTCGCTCCGATCCATTTTTAAACAATTAACAAACATAAAATACAGAAAAATTACAAAAATAATAAAATATATATATATATATATAAACTAATGTCAATATAAATTTCTAAACCCAAAATAAATATTTTTTAATATACATTTTGAAAATAGAAATATAACTAACTATTAAGGATTAAAAACTCTAGTTCCAAAAACTAAACTCATAGTATATCACAAGAAGAAAAATAATAACATCATAAAAAAAAATATAAAACAATAAAACTTAATTACATGCTATATTTTATTCATCTCCAATCATATAAATATGCACAACACTATTTATAATATAATATATGTATACATAATTAAGATATAAATATATACAAGTAAGATACGAATCAGAGTGGATATCCGGTTTTTTGAAAAATGATATTTGATATTTGCTTTGTTTTTAATAGATATTAGATTTTTTTATTTGTTTTGCTCCAAAAGTTAATGGATATTTAGAATTTTTTGATTAAATTAAATCAAATATCAGATTAAATCAAATATCAGATTGAATCAAATCTTATGGATATTTTGGCGACTCCTAGTATTTAGAAGTCAAACTTTTAGGTAACCTATTTGGCTTACCAAAAAAGAGTAAATCTCTCCATCGTAGTCAGACTTCAACCTTATTTATTTATGTTAACAACGTTTAAGAGTATTCAACCCGCTTAAAAGAGTATTAGTCTATTAGTATATGGATAATTTTGGTTGGTATTCAGCCCGCTTTTTTGTTATTATCTTTTGAGAAATTTTTTTTTTTGGACAACAAAATTATACTCCAATTTGATTATTAATAAAGAGTTTATTATTATTATAAAAAGGCAATCAATTGTATTTTAACTAAGCACTAAAAAGAGCATAGAAGAATGCTCAATATTTATAGAGTTTCTCCTAAGCATAGAACATTAAACATAATTAAAATATAATTTTACTCTTTTTAATTTGATTAATATTCTACTGATAATATTTAAAAAAATTAATAATATATAATATTATAATTTTAAGCTAATTATTTACATATTATAAATATAATATTAAAAGCCTATATCCTCTTTTAATCTTTTCTATACTTATGCTTTTTGTTGCCATAACAATATATTTTACATGATTGGCCTTAGCATATGATCGTGATTCCAGGGATGATCAATAATAACTACAAAAAATGAAGAGAAAAGGTAAAATAAGTGTAAAATTGACAACGCAATTGATTAGAAAAAACTGGAGGTTGATAATTCGATTAGAAATATACCATAAAATAATCTAAAAAGTCATATAATCGAATGACAACAGAGACGGATAATATATTAAAGACTGGCCAGAATTTAGGAAAATTACTGGCTTCAGCCCAAAACTACCTACTTAAAAAAAATTGATTATGTCCAAAGGGAGATGGGTTACGGAACATATTGTTATGCCACGTGGGAGCTCGGGAGGAAGTGAATGGAGGGAGAGGGAAGGTACGACCGTACTCTTTCACTATCTCTGAGTAATGAATAGTGATGAAGGCGTTTTGTGAACCTTTTATGTAATGTAATAATCATATTTTTAGTACAACTTATTGTAATTCTGACTATACGTTTCATCTCCACACAAAATAAAGATGGAGTTTTTGTTCTGCCATTTTACGGAAAGGCTTTTATTTGGGAGGCACCGACACATCATTTCATATCTTTGACCATTGACTATGTATCTCTTTGTTTCCGAACTAGTCAATTTGAATTTTTTTCATAATTTTAATTTTGAATTAGATATTTTTTGTTTGTTTTTAAAACGTATAATTTGTGGAAATGTTTTTATTCACATTTATAATCCATTTCATAAGTTATTTCTTATTCACATTCTCAAATATCTATAAACCCAATACTTATGATAAATTAGACCCAACAGTCCCGTAATAGTTAATTAAGGATCAAATCACAGAAGCCAAGTGGTAGGTTATATGTCGGATGAGCAATTTCCTTGTAACTTGTTTGTTAAAAACGGGAAAAATAATCTTGTAAAGTGTTTAATGTTATTAATATTCAAACTATTCTTCATGCATGGAAATATGTAATATACTAATATATACATACTTTTTATTTTCTTTCCGATATGAATGCATGTAACTCGCACGTGATAATGCAAAAGCAATATAGTTCTATATGTGTATACCTACGTACGTACATACATATACGTTGTGTACATGCAAATCAATTATCGTGAGCACTAAAAAGAAGTGAGAACAGAGATAATTAAAAGCTGAAAATCTAAGTAATTAATTAATTGATAGATTGTGGAATAACTAATAATGATGGTGTCGCAAAGGTGCATGTGGATGGTTGAATGTTGAAAGGTGGCTTTATATATGGTTTACTTCCAGGGAACAGCACATAGGATATATCTGCCTCTATTCATTATTCTTAATTGCTTCTTTAATTTCTCATTAATTTTTGATTTAAGTATATCAAATTAGTTCGCGGGAACCAATGAAGTGGTCCCTAATTGTTTCTTGTTTACCGATCCTCTAATTAAGATCATGTAGTCTAAAACTCTCTAAGCCCTAGCTTTGTGTTTACACTCATTTTTATTTTATTTTATTTTCTTCTTTTTTTAATCAACATTATTAAGTATCGGGTTCTTCTAGCATCTGTCTGAAGTGAAAGTGGGCTGATTAATACTTCCGGTAAATACTTTGTTCGCATGTCAATTATTGGATAATAGCTAGTTTATACGAATAAATACAAATTACATCGAGCTTTAATTGAATCCATAGATATACATGAAGTGTAACGCGAAGGCAGGAACGTGTTTGTTGAAGAGGTTAAATATATACTACAATTAAGATTATAAGATAATTACAAGTAAAGTGGATTCAGAAAAAAACCACACGAGAAAGTGACTTCTCTTTTTTTGACAGTCGAAAAGAGCTTTGGAGATTGTGTTTTAAATCTCAGTTTCTCATCTTTTCATGTAGATGGAATCTATAGTGACATAAATCATGGAGTTTTCTTCTTTTCTCCTACTACATTCATATAATATTAGAGGAATCCAATAATATTAGAAATTGGTTAACTTTTTTTGTTTTTTTGTACTCGTAAAGATGTCATGGTTTCGCCACAGAATTTGTATATATATATATATATATATATATATATATATATGATATAATTGCATAAACTATTTAATGGAATTTTCCATTACTTTGGCTTTTTTACTGGCTTTGGACTTTTAAAATAAATATATATATATATATATTTATTTCAAAAGATTTTATTTTTAATCTATTTATTTTAAAGACATAATCCATTTTCTTAATGTTTATGTCAACATCATCTATTTTATTCCTATGTCTAGTGTAATTGGCATGAATATTTTTTCCACCATAAAAATTTGGCAGGATAAACATAGATTTGAAAGTAAATTCCATTTAAAACATTGAGAATATTGATTAATACTTTAGTAGTGTATGGACGTAATTAGAAAGAAGAAAAGGAGGTGGATAGTAAATAGAAAGAAGTGGGTTCAATGAATATGTTTTTGACAATTTGTACGAAGAGATCGTACGGTGTTAGCTCACAAAGACAGTGGTACTCATAAACGAGCCAGAAATGAAACGACATATTTTTCACAACATCAATTGTGTTTTTAAGATTTTAGAAATTTGGTAACGAAGGGAAGGACAATAATACAGAATAGTACAATTTTGAATGACGGAAAGGTAAAAGTCACGAACATATAAAATAAAGGTTTGATTTGATTTTTAAACTTTCTTCAGAAGAAATGATTCCAATGCGTAGCGTCACTTCATTATGCATTATTATTACACCATTCCATATGTTTTTTTTTTTGTATCACATCATCTTTGATTGAAATGAAATTGTTCCACAATTTCCAAACTTTTTTCTATCTACACAGTTTTCATTTTTTTTTATGTGATTTCTTTTCTTGTCTGGTTGATATGTGATTTCATAAATAAAACAAGGGAAAGTTTAGGATTCCCGGTCTTTCATTTATGGAATGCACAAGTTATTATATGAGGTTTTGTTATCCGTTTGGATTATATGTATGTTTGCTTTACAATGATTCAGTTTTTCCGGGTTGAAATTTTTATACCAGATCTTGTTCATTTTAGTTCTTTCAAATTATTTTATAGTTTTTATAATTTAATAGTTTTTCTTTTTGGGTCTAGTATCCGAGAAAATTTCTGACTCTAATATTCATACAGTTTCTTCTATATTTATAAAACCAGATGAAAGGAAAAAAAAGAAAAAACTACAAGTTTAAGATTACAAAAACCAACAAAACATCAGTAATAATTATACAAGAAAAACCAAAGGGCCAAAAAATAGAAACTACCAAAAAAAACGTCTACAATTATACATAGACATAAAAGAAAGCAACTCCTAAGAACCAAATTTGTTGGCAATCACCAACATGTAGGCGTTAGGACTGCACGTAGAACTCGAAAAAAAACCACAATGGTTCCGACCGAGAACATGAACAAAGTCAAACTAAAAGGCAGCAAGAACATGGAGAAAACACAAAATTATAAAGCTAATTGGCTTCAAACAACAACTCCAAATCAGCCACTCGAAAACAAGGAACCTTGAACTTTGAGAGAAAACACCAAAAACATCAGCAAAACTTGCACACGAATATAACGAAGCTATCTTTAACTTCTTACTACCAAAGAAGAGTACACAAGAAAATAAATTAGAGATTGAATTCACAGCATCAGCAAAACCCCAAGAGCCGAAAGATCATAGAGAGAAAAGTAAATTAAAGAACTAGAAGCAAAGATAAATGAACTATCTCGAAGCAAGATAGTTAATTAAAATTCTTATCAATTACACCATACTACATAAAAAATTTCCACAATAGTTTTGTTTTCTTGACAAATCTCGACAGCTACTCCTACTCCCATATTTTGTTATAAAAATCAGACTATATTTTTGATAAATTCTCGTCGTAAAACTTAGTATTCTTTGTAGGCTGATAGTAATGATATTATTGTATTATATATCGTTATCACATTTGATGCAACAACTTGGATGTGTATCAATTTAGCACCATTACATAATTTTTTTTTTTGATAAATTTTTTTTGTTTTATTGGTTAAAATATTTTTTGTTCATCTATCTAATCTAGTGGTATTTTATTCCACCATTCTCACATCAAGAAGAAGGTTCGAACCTTAATACCTAAATGACTTTTAAAAAGAATAGTACTACTAACCCATCTGTACATTAATACTTATAGTTTCAATATTTTTATGTAGTTATTATAAATAAATATATAGGTAAATAATTGATCTTAATTATTTGTAAATGTCCAATTGTATTGTGCTTACATCACCTTTATATACAAATATGACGCACATTAAAAAAATTTATCTGCATACTCATATAACTTATTCCAAATGTATAACATCAACCATCCTATGTTTTGATGATATCATTTCGATTGTCCTACCACATTTACCATATGTACGACACGGTCTCATACTTAAACCTGCCACTCGATTTTTAGCATCGTCAGCATCTTAAAGCTTAATGTCTACATCTTAATTCTATCTCTTGTCGTGTGTACAATTATTGATCGGTCGTGCATCCATCAAAATTATATACAAGTACTGTTATCCTAATCATTGACTTTTTTCTTGAGAGGTAACTATTAAGAAACCCACCAAGTGAAACTAGGGCAAACAAAACCTCTTGCGATTGAAGGAAACTTTGACAATTTGTGTCTCATGTCTTCTCTCTTCACTCCTTTAGGGTACTATGCATGCATTTTCAAATAGCGTTATTGGTCTTTGTGTCTTTGATTTAACGAGATGTTTTATCCTATTCTATTCACTTGGGTGAGTTAAATAGTTGATCATTTGCTTTGGTATACGTACATATATAATCAATATGAGACTTTTTTTCTATTCATTTATTACCATTAAAAGTTGAACTACAAGCTTTCGATTAACAGTTTTGTTTGGGAATTGTCTCTCAAGTGTCCCTCTCTTTACATATGCATAGCAATGAATATATGCCACTAAATCATTTGAGTTAAACCATTTAATAAAGTGTGTTTTAAAAAAAAGACACTACTCTTTTATTCAAAAATTCTAAAAACAACATTTTTGAGTAATGCTTATGGATTTTTAAAAGATTTATTCATTCAAAACAACAAATTTTTTTAAACAGCTATTTAGAGTAACGCTTACAGATTTAGATACTTTTTGATTATGAAATTAAATCACAAAAAATATTATCACTCGGATTTTCTTGATTATGAAATTAGAGTTTAGTATTTTATATAAAGTGTAATTTAAAAAAAAAAAAGAACCAAAAAACCTAAATTTCGTAAATATTTTTCAAAGTTGCTCTTTTAAAATTTTTGTAGACAAATCACCTAAATCTATATAAAAATCTCTTTAATATGGCAAAATTACAGTTTTATACAAAATACTAAACCCTAATTTTATAACTAAGGGAACTCAAATGCATGTGATTATGTTTTTGTGGTTTTTGTTTCATAAAACCGTTTTTACGAGTTGCAAAAAAACAAAAACAAAAAGTATCTAAATCTATAAATATTATTAAAAAGTCCTATTTTCAAATTTTTTTTTTATAAAGTGGTTTTCATAATTAAATCTTTATTAATTTATCGATGGAATCAATTATGTTTTTTTCTCTCTAGATTGCTTATTACAATCTTGAAGACTTTTTATATTCCATGAAAGAAAAGAAGTCTAAGAAAACAATATTTCTTCACTTCTTGTAAATGGTATTAACTAGGTAAATCACTAAATCTGATTTTGCTTTATCTTTTAAATTACTACTAAATTGCAGAATGAATTCACGTTCTCTATATATATCATTCTCTTGTCAACTATTGGGAAGATGCCCTATAATCAACTGGTTGAATGCCACTTTTGATAATTTTTTAATTACAGATAATCGTGTTTACTCCATAATATTATTAAGGGCTTCGGAAGGAGGATTTGACTATAGTTTGAATTTTTGTCTATCCCTTATATATTACTGTAAGTATCAGTCAAAAATGAAATAAAAACTAATTAATTTTGTTTCATTTAAGTTTATATGTAAATTATTAATCACTTTTTCTTCCCGCTAATTGATTTTGATTGTTTCATTTAAGTTTTAGTTTTCTTGGCTTTAACCATATAAATATATGAGTAAAATTACATTTATAATATTTGTAGGTGCTGAGACAGGTGACCAGTGATAGTGATCACTTTACAAATCCTCATATATCAGGGTTTGATTTTTTCCGATGCAAAAGGAATGAAAAAAGAAAGATTTTAGGATATAGGATTTGATTATGGATCAAGTCTTGTCGATCCAATTATAAGAGTAAGGTTGACAAAAAAAAATATTTGTAGTCAGACCTAATAATTTTGCAAGTCACTTTAATACCAAAGTTGTTAGAACAACATGCTAATTAATGAAGAAAAAAGGAAAGTATGGACTCGAATCACATGCAACTACTATAAAAGAAAATGAGTATGTCGGTTTTACTTTTTTTCTATTTTTCATTTCAATCAAATATTCCATATTAATGTTATGTAATATTTTATATTATTACACTGACTACTATCTTGAATTGTAGACTTAGGCTTAGGTCTATAATAAATAGCACGATAAAAAGCATTGGTGATTAGCAATTTTGGTAAGGATCAACATTCATATGAATCCAAGAAAGATTGACAAGATGGGTCATTAGAAAAAAAGAAGATCTAAGCACAATTAAAACTTTAAAGATACAATCTCATAATGACCTAACAATGCTTTTTAAGTTTATCCACGCATAGATCAGTCTTCTCAATAGCACCGTAGGTCCTAAACTTTTTCGAACTATCCTATTTTATTGTCACACTTTAGTGAGTATGTTGGAAAAAAAAAGTGGGTGAATTGGTTCAATAGCAATAGATAGTTGTGATATTAACAATATGACAATGATAAGTTTTAATTAGGAAACTAACATCACGTATTACCAATAAACCCCTTTATTTTTATAGATTAAATTGAAATAAATTGAAAATATTAACTAATTGAAAAATGTGTCAGACAAAATAGAGTAACATTAATGAATTTAGATACGAATAATACTATTGTTTTATAGTTAATGATATAATTAAGAATCTAATTCAAATCATATGCAAGTATTGTAAACTGGTATTGTTTTATTTATATATATAATTGTTGTTGTATGTTGGTAATATAGTTTGTGTGAAATTGGATGTATAGAAGTAATTGAGGAGGAGGGAGAGATGAGGGAGGAGGAGTAAGAGGAGGAGGAGGAAGAAAAGAAGGAAGAGGAGGAGGAAGAAAAGAAGGAAGAGGAGGAGGAGGATATTGGATGTGTACCAATAACGGAGGATTTACCGCGATAAATACAAATGTAATGCAATAATTTAAAGATAAACATACAATAAAAATAAAAACATGATAATAAATATATTAGCAATGCTTCTTAATAACAAATAATAAGTACGTATATATTCTGACACAAACACGCAAAATTATAAAATAGGGGTAAAATATTTTAAAAAATTGCAACAGTATGCTAAATTTTTTGTGCTTGTTATTCTCTTAATTTACCACTTATATTTTGTTATGAAACCTAAATTCTCAAAAACAAAAACAAATAGGTGTACACGCCAATTTTTTTTTGTCCACGGGTAAAATCCAATTCATAATTCGAATATCTCTAAATTATAAACAATATCATACAATAAAATACAATTTTTTAGAATCTCAATTATAAAAAAAGAAAGATGTAAACATAGACATTTAGACCAAAATACTTCATAGGTTCAATTAGTAGTTTTGAATGATATCTAAGAAAATTAAATTTATTAAGGACAACATCAATAAAGAAATCAACAGGTTGTTCTACCCTAAAATAAAATAAATAAATAAACTTTTGACTCAAAAAATTTTTATTTTGTCAAAAAGTAAGTGATCCAGTTGGTTTGCCCTAATTTAGTTTTGTATTAGGTAGTGAGTTCGAATCTCACTCGTTTCAGATGAAACATTTAGGTTATAGATTAGACTTTATTGATCCAATAAATAATGTTGATAAAAAATAATTTTATTTTAATTTTCTAAAAGATCATTTGAAACTTGACAGGCCGCATTACCTTAAATCAAAGAACAGGTTACAGGTAATTGGAGCATGGAGACGACAATCTTACCACTGATAAATGGTATAGTATTTTAAGAACATTTGTAAACAGAAAACTAAACCAAATATCTATCAAAACATGGCTAGGTGGAATAAGATTCCATTCTTTTATCTAACCAAAGAAAAATTATACAACTATAATATATATTAGAGCCAATAATATAACTCACTTGCGTAAAATATAATATTAATATTATGTATATTCTCTGTAACAAAATATATACTGGTTAAGATAAAATGCACAATAACTAAAAAAGATTGTAAAATTATTTAATATATCATATAAAATAATTAATAATATAATTAATACAAATAAGTAATAAAGTTAAATGAAAAAAATAAATGAAATTTTTATGTTAGAAATCTAAAAAATAAAGTCAATACATTATTTATATTGATATAGAGGAAATAATATATTAAGTATTATACCATAAATATATAAATGGCTAATTCTCTAGTAGAAATTTATAACTTGAAACTGATCTAAAATTGATTATATGGTATAACTGAAGTATTCAAAATGAATGGTATTTTTTATAAAAAATTTGATCGATAAGATCTCCGATCTATAATTCAAATTCATCTCCAAACTTTTAACTTTTTAATTTTCAGTTGTAATGAGATTAATTCAAACTCTAAATGTCTAAACCATAATTGGCTGAAATACGTAACCACCAGAATAAGAAAACTTCAACAAATAAATGGTTAGTAGAGCCATTATTTTTTAAAAATGTGATAAGATAAATAAGATAGAACTATTATTAGTATATAAAAATATAATAAGTTCGGAAAACATAACAAACAAAGAAAAATATCTAAAAATAATAAGATATTAATAGAAAGAATGTTTGCAGAGGAGGCGACTAGGGTTCAGAGCAAAACACGTAGGATACCGTCATGTTGGAGACCAGGATCATGACCGGCCACCAGGGGATCCTCCGGACTGCCCGTCGTCGTGGTCAGCTAGGGTTTCAGGTTCCTCGCCGGGTGGAACTTCTATTCCTGAGCATCGTACCAAAGATGAGTTCATTCTGTCTCGCGTGTAAGCCACGTTTTCCGAACGGCAAGGATAGTGAGCCACAAATTATTGTCAGAAAAGATGTGATTGATGCGATGAATAGTTTGTGGGATAACTGCATCATTGTCAAAGTTCTCGAACGCTCATTTAATATTGCTGCTATGTACGAGAAATTACGAGAGTTGTGGAACCCTGCATGTTCTTTGCACGTCATAGATCTTCCGAGGAATTTCTTTATGGTTCGATTTGGGGTTGAGTCAGAGTATCTGAATATGTTGTCAGGTGGACCTTGGAGAATGTTTGAGAGTTATCTTCTAATCCAAGCCTAGAGCCCTAATTTTGATCCTACTAGACATAACACCTTGACTACACTGGGGTGGGTATGAATTGAGAAGCTATCGCTTTATCTATATCACAAGTCGGTTCTTATGAGTATCGGTAATGGGCTTGGGAATGTCGTTCAGGTTGATTCCACTACGTTAAGGATGGATAGGGCCATATTTGTAAGAAGCAATGCTGAAACGTATGTGATGCAGCATGACCCGCATAATGTTTCATAACAGTTTTGGACGTTTGCAAGCTGATGTTTCTCGACGAAAGTCAAACAATAATTTGGATGTGTGTGCTAAGGATAAAGAGAACATTGTCGAATGGAAAATTGTAGCCTAGTTTGGGTAAAGGACAAAGTAGTGGTCAGGTGAAAGAGGTCACGATAGTTGGACACAAATTGGTATCGGCGGTTGTTGTGGATTCTAATAGTGGCCAATCAAACGCAAGTGTGAAGAAGGGGAAAGGTATCAAAGGTCCATAGGTTGTGTAGAATGCGAGTAGAGAGATTTCCATGAGTACGGAGGTCGTGAACACGCATGTTATGAAGGAATCAACTGGTTTGGAGCTTGTCGGACAAAAAAGTGGCAACCAAATTGTTTCTTCGAGCTCTAGCTCTGGCCGCAATAGTTTTCCAAATTCTGGGGTGGTGAAGAAGGTTATTGATGGGAAGAGAGTGGGTAGGCCTTGTGGACGAAGTCCGCAAGCCCCAAGTCGACCGACTAACGAGCTTATTTTTGGTCCTACGAGATGGGATTTGGAATTTTCGAGTGCAGGGAAACAAATGAGAATGAAGACGATGGGTGTTGGTAAACTTGATGGTGTGGGAGTATCTAGTGAAGCCATTGTTCCTTCTAATCTTACCATGTCTAATGTTCCAAATAGACCTTTAGAAAGCCCTCTAGTACCTCCACCTATAGATATTCGTATCATGGAACCTGCAGTTGCAAATCCGAATATAGCTAAGACGGATGATTTGATGGGGGCGTGATATTGCTTCTCGGTGGTTCTTTTCATAACCCATATTTTTATGATGATGAACTGCATATTTTAGAATTATTGGGGGGGCTAATTAACCTAGTTTCTGGAGATCTATACGATGTTTAAGAGAAATAAAATAAATGTTATATGTTTGTTTGAAACTCACGCATGTGGCAGAAAGTAGGGTTATGGCTCATTTGGCGTACTAAGATTGGAGCGGTTGTCATTGTGGACTCTTTAGAACAATACATATATGCGAACATTACTAAGGATCGAGAAAGGATTCATCTGATCAGTGTATATGCTGCTCCACCTGTTTCACGTCGAAACGGTGTATGGAACTCTTTGGGATCACATATTCAATGAATATATGAGCCACTTATTTTTGGAGGTGACTTTAACACAATTGTTTGGCTTGATGTGCAGACTGGGGATAATGGTCGTCTCTCTGCTGATTCAGCTGAGTTTGGGTCATGGATAAATGGTCTGTCACTTATTGACTTAGGGTTTCAAGGTAGCAATTTTACCTGGCGGAGAGGACAATCAGAGAATGTTTTCATTGCAAAACGTTTAGATCATGTCCTTTGCAATGGTTATGCTCAGATTAAGTAGTAGGATGCGTTGGTGACACATCATCCATTTCTTTCTTCAGATCACTCCCTATTGTTTTCACAGCTGTGTCCGGTAGTGTTGTCAAATCCACGAAAGATGCCGTTTAAATCATTTCGGGTTCAAGGAATTATTACTTAACTCATGGAATCCTTCTCTTTCGATGCTTATGGCTTTGAAGAGGTTACATATTCAGTTGCAAAAATGGAATAGAGAGGTGTTTGAGGATATTCACAAGAGAAAAGAACGTTTGTTGGAGGATCTTAAAACATTCAAGATGAGATTGATGTGTCACCATCGGACGAGCTGCTTGGTCATGAGGAGGGGTTGGCTCGAGCTCTAGACAAGGTACTAGCACATGAGGAGGTTTTGTGGTATCAGAAATCTAGAGAAAAAATGGGTTGAAATGTGAGATAGGAACACTAAGTTTTTTCATGCTTCTACCATGGTGAGACGACGACGAAATCGAGTAGAAATGTTACGTAATGGTAAGGATCGTTGGGTTTCTAACACGGAGGTGCTTGAAGCGATGGCAATTGAATACTACCGTAAACTTTACTTCATTGAGGACATGGAATCAATAGTGGTTACTTCACCTAGGGAGGGTTTCACGGCTTTATCTGAAGAAGAGGTAGATAAGCTGAACTCGCCTTTTACGGGATCATATATCGAGTTATCTATCAAGAGTATGGGTAAGTATAAAGCCCAGATTCGGATGGGTATCAACCAGTTTTATACCAACACTCATGGGACGTCATTGGGGAGTCGGTGATCGCCTTTGCTCTAGAGTTTTTTCCGTACAGGACAATTGCCAAGTGGTATGAATGAGGTGTTAGTTGTCCTTATCCCAAATATTGGTAAACCGGAATGTATGACCCAATTTTGACCAATTAGTCTTTGTAACATCTGGTAGATAATCACCAAGACTATGGTGATGCGACTCAAACAAGTTATCCCGAATATGGTAGGACAGGCTCAAGTGAGTTTCATACCAAGGCGATAAACTACAGACAATGTATTAGTGGTTCAGGAAGTTGTCCACTCTATGCGGAGAAAGAAAGTAAAGCTTGGTTGGATGCTCTTAAAACTCGACCTTGAGAAAGCTTACGATAGAATCAAGTGGGATTTTTTGGAGGACACAATATGACCCACAGGTTTATCAAAGATGTGGGTCACTTGGATCATGAAATCCATGATGGGTTTATCGATGAATATATTTTGGAATGACAAGAAATTATCAGCATTCAAACCAGCTACATGCTTATGCAAAGGTGATCCCTCTTCGCCTTATTTGTTCGTTTTCTGTTTGGAACGACTTTGTCATCTAATTGATAGATAAGTGGGAAAGAAATAGTGGAGACCGATCTCTATATCTCATCATGGTCCGAAACTATCTCACACATGCTTTGCTGACGACTTAATACTCTTTGCAGAGGCTTCATTGGCTCAGATTCGGATTATTCGTGGGGTCTTACAACTGTTTTGCTTAGCATCGGGGCAAAAGGTAAGTTTGGAAAAGTCTGTGATATACTTTTCGGAGAATGTTGACTGTGAGTTGGTTAAAAAGATTAGTGATGAAAGTGAAATAAAACTCATTAAAGATCTAGGTAAGTATCTCGAAATACATGTTCTTTATAAGCGAGTGAGCAAAGGCACATTCAGAGGTGTTATTGAGAAAGTCTCCTCTCGCCTAGCTGACTGGAAAGGAAATTTTTTGACTCTTGGAGGTAGGATAACCTTGACTAAGGCCGTCCTTTCTTCCATCTATGTTCACACGATAAGTATTATGGTTTTACCAAAATCGACTCTTCATTCACTAAATCGCATCTCCCGATCTTTCCTTTTAGGAAGTAGTGTAGAAAGGGAAAAATAACACTTGGTTAAATGAAAAAATGCATGTAGGCCTAAGTGGTATGAACAAAGCTTTTATTGCCAAGGTGGGTTGGCGCATGCTACATGATACAGATAGGCTTTAGGCTCGTCTACTTCATACGAAATACAGAGGTTGTAATACTAAGGATCGGATGTGGTTGTTAGCAAAAGGATCATAGTCTACCACCTGGAGGAGTGTTTGTATTGATCTACGTGACGTTGTTCTTCCTAATATCTGGTGGGTTGTGGGTAATGCCGAGAAAGTGAAATTATGGACTGACTCCTGGTTTGAAACTTTTCCTCTAGCCAAGTGTGCTAATCATACTCTGCCATGGAATTTTTCGGAAGTCTATGTTAGTTATATGTGGCAGAACAATTCTGGTTGGGCTTTTGATTCTTTCATGAATTATGTACCAAATCGAACTCGGTTACAGCTAGGTTCCATTGTGTTGGATAAAGTAATAGGTGCAATGGATAGATTGTCTTGGCGAGGCTCCTCAAATGGCCATTTTTCCGTTAACTCGGCTTATACCCTACTCATGAAGGAGGATATGCATGAACCAAATATGAGTAGATTTTTTTATAAAATTTGGAAAAATCGGGTTCCAGAGAGGATTTGAATGTTCATGTGGTTGGGTTCACACCAAGCACTCATGACAAATGCAGAGCTAACTCGTCGCCATTCAGGTACATCAAGCATATGTTCAATATGCAAGAGTAGTGAGGAAACGATACTACATGTACTTCATGATTGTCAAGCCGTATCAGGTATTTGGGCTCGTCTAGTTCCTCGTTAAAAACATAGTATATTCTTCTCTCTATCATTATTTGAATGGCTTTTTACTAATCTAGAGCACGATAAAATGGTTGACGATGTGCTTTGGTTGATGTTGTTGATAACTGGTATTTTTGACGTGTTTTAACCCTTGTTTTCCATTGTTTTATTGAGTCAAAGTACGTATTTTAGATTCCTTAGTCTATTATCGAGTCTTTTCAGGTCATAGGTCACATTAGAATAACTTGGAGCTGTTTTGAATGAAAACGAGCATATAGAGATGCAGAATGAGGTAAAGACGTCAGAAGTTTAGCTTTCGTTGAAAAACTTCTCATTATTGGATCGAGCTGATATTTTGACACAAGATGTCCACGGGAGTTAGCTATCATTTGGAAGTAGTTTGAGGGAAATCGTACCGGAGGTTATGAAGATATTACGATTTTACGGAAGACATGTCATTTTGTACCGGTCTTGCGAGAAAACTGGAAATCTTTCTTATTTCGCCCGGTTCAATTTAAGTTGTACCAGAACGTTTTTGAGAACACGCTTTCATTATTTTTTTCAGCCACTTTTATTTTTTTCCTTGGAGCTTTAGGGAGAAGATTTCATTCTCTGCCACTCTTTGGAGAAGATTTCTGAACCTTCTTGATATTTTATTACAATTCTATTATGATTTCTAAGATGTCTATTGTTTTGCTTTCTTTGATTATGTCTGAGTAGTTTTCCAATCAGGTTTAGAGTTTTCTAGGGTTATTAGGGAATCAATGGATTAGGGACAAATATGGTTCTTATCCACAGTGTTCTCCATCTATAGTTGTTCTTAATGCTTAGGTTAGAGTAGCTAATTAGCTTATGATCATAGGTTGTTTAACTCACCAAAAGTGCTTGTTAGATGCCTGAAAGAACATAGATGAACAATTAGTCTTTAACCAACGAAAGTTGATGTTAAGGCTAATTGTGGACTTATCAGACCTTATTGATAATGCGTATTTAGATCTCTACGACCAAACAACAGTTTAGGATTCTAGGTTGCTAAATATAGTAGTCGATGCCACGATAGTGGGTTTGCTATACAGTTATGTTTGTGTCGAGAATTGGTCTTAATCTTGTCCTGAATAGTTCCATGGTTTAGATCCCTGATTTCCTGATGAATTCCCTGAACTTGATGCTTTTATTTATTGAGTTTACATCGTTGTGTTTTTTTATTTGTTTAGTTACAATCACCACCATTATTTTGATTTGTCTTGAGCTTAAGTTTGGTTTAGAGATTGATAGTGTAACTATTTGGTATTCGTGGATTCGATCCGTAGAATACTATTTCGATTTGCTATGCACTTGAAGTAGGATAATAGAGTTAAAACTCTGTGTATCAATTATTTGCGGTTGTAATTTGGTGGAGGTGGAAATGGCGGTGTGGTAATGTCTTTGGGTCTTCAATGAAGTGTAGAGACCGAACGATGTTTGTCAAAGATAAAGCAACCGAGTTTCATGCAATTTGAGTAGGGAATTTTTTTTACTTCAGCCAGAAGTGTATTGACTGAGGTTTTAATTACTTGGTCTCGACCACGCGTGGAATGGTTTAAATTGAACACAGATGATGCATCTTGGAGAAATCCAGGATTAACGGCTGCTGGTGGAGTTCTTCGAAATAGTGAAAAGGAATGGTGTCGAGGTTTCTCACTCAACATTGGTATATGTTGTGCGCCTTTAGCCAAACTTTGGGGTGTATACTATGAACTATACATGGCTTGGTAGATGGGTATATCTCAATTGGAAGTGGAGATAGATTCTGAGCTGGTCGTTGGTTTCCTCATGAAAGGGATATGTGATTCTTATCTTTTTTTTTAGTACGACTGTGTTATGTCTTTCTAGTAAAGAACTGGAATGTCCAAATTAATCATGTTTATAGAGAAACTAACCGCAAATAGTTTAGCTAATTATGTTTTTGATCATTCTTTAGGTTTTTTTTTATTCCATGTTGCTATTTTTGTGTAACCTTGTTGGTTGAGGATAATTTTATCGGCATGTCACATCCACGATGATTATGTAGTGGTGATGGCTAGCTGTTGTTTTTTATTTTTGAATAAAGTTTTTTTTTTGTCAATATTGGGCCACAACTAGCCGGCCCATTAGCCAAGTTCCTACATAATGTAGGCGGTGGGACTCGATCCCTGGTTGTGTAAATACGTTGTCTTTACTTACCGCCTACCACTAGACTAAAAGCTATTTGCATTTTTGAATAAAGTTTAGAGAGGCTTTTTTCTTTTTTCTACTAGAAAGAAAAACAAAGAAAAAAATCTTAAGTAAGAAACTTAATAGTTCTATGCTTGGTGGTATAGTAAGAATTGACTAAATATTCTATGATTGTTTTACGGTTTAAGACTTGAAGCGACAGACAAAGAATCAATATAGAGAAAACAAATATCAAAGCAAGTTGGTATTCAATTAGTATCCTTAATTAATTATTAAATACAAGTGCATCAAAATGTCTTGAGATCATGAAGTTGAGATCCAATGAGAAGCGAGTAAATTAATTAAGTCTTAAGTCGTAAGAACTTTTAAGCCCATCGGTTCATGTCTCCAATTACCATAAACGGTGGGTCCATTTTACTTATTGAACACTCGCTTGACTACAACTACTCTTTATATCCCTTTTCGTGAAAAACATTAGGTATTGAACAATAAATTCTGGTAGGGAGTGGGATTAAAACTTTAAGGAGTTTACAGTTTTAATTTCCCTATTATTCAAATTAAGTCATATTTTTTTATTCATTTTATACGGATATAAAATTTTGCTTTCAACTCATTTGAATATCTGACAAAAAATTTATCTGTGTGTTGCATTTCCGGTAAATATTAATCTAAATCTTAAATACACAATTGGGGTAAATTCATTTTTTTAAAATAAAAAAACAATAAATTCTGTATGATTTATAATAAAATCGTCCTCCGACGTACTTGAAACATGATAACTAGATTTTTGTATACTTTTTGCTTAATCTCTTATCTTAGTCACAGTCATAAGTCGAAATCAGCCGTTGTTAGAGCAACTCAAATGCATGACATCAAATGTTTATAGCGTCAAAGTGCTCTAATCCAACGACATAATTGATGGCAAAGACCAAATTTTAGTGTTTTGTGAACAATATCACACTTTATTTAGTTTGATATTATTCCAAAACACAAAAAATAAATTATTATTAGAAAATGATTAAGTATAATATTTATTACTAATATTATTTTTAAGTATTTTACCAAGATCTGACTGAAACATAAACAATTTCCCAAATAATGTCCATAACTAACTAATATTATAAGTTGAAATTAAAAAAATATACTCTAAAATATTTTGAAATTTTTTTTTAATAATATGAAATTGAGATGATGGGTGATAGTATTCGGTTTCAAGAATTTTTAACTCAATATAGAAAGATTAAAGATCAAGAAACTCATATCAAACTTCAAAATGCACCAATTGAACACTTTTGGTCTCAGTATATTAATCCTGAAAATTAATACGATATAAATTTTTATTATATTTTTAATTATCAAATATAATAAATATGATTTATAAGAATATTTATTCCTAATTAATTATCAAAACTATTAAAAATTAAAATAATGCTAAATTTAATAGTATAATAGTGAAAATAATATTAAATTTAATAATATTATAGTAAGAAATAATTTTTTTTACTTTGGTATTGTAATTAGACATAAAAAATAAAATAGAATACCATAATACTAAATTTGGTGTTATTTTTAACACGGAATGTGGTGCATGGTTGGAGATAACCTTAATAGTAAATAAATGCTGTAAAATATCTATTTTATCAAAGATCAAACTAAAAACACAACATGACTAACCCCTATTTTTAAACACTGACACAATACATCAATAATAGATTTTTATATTTTTAACTAGAAAATCGTCTAGATACTATATAATCTCTTGAAATTACTAATTCAATAAGACTAAATTTAGAAAATTTATGAGATTTTTGATTAAATAACATGTCATTTTTCGTAATCTTAAGAGAAGCTATTCAAAATTAATGTTTCAATACACCGCATCTTTTAATTTTCTTTTTTCTTTTATACCAATGTCAAATTCAAAACATTTTCAAGTATATATACTATCTCAAAGATTTTGAAAATTCTGCCTTCATATACATACATTCATTGTGTATATAAAATAGTTATTGGGGGGTTTGGGATAACAAATTTACAAGATGCCTACAATATATTGCATGACTTTGCGAGTTTTTAGTCATAGAAATAATGATTCTGCTGATTCTTGTCGCATCGTTGGAAAACTTTAGGGTATGGAAAATGATTTAGATATTGGTAAGGTTTTTGATGATGCAATGAAGTTTTTTAAAGCTTTGAAAGTGGTTAGTGCCCTTTATAAATTTGCTTTTGGTTGACAATAATTTTGAGAGAAAATGATAGATATGTTTTATAAAATACAAAGAAATAACAAGAAAAATAAAAGGAGAAGAGCTTTTGTTGGAGACCAAAGAAGGTGGGGAACAAACTCAAGACATAAGTGGAAAACATAGAGTTGTATTGATGTGTACGCATAATACCTAAGCTTATAGGCTTCATAAGTATGCTTTCACAAAATACATTTTATTTATATATTAAATAGGAGGTTGAAAATTTAGTAGGATATGTTCGACCCTAATCTGGAAAATTCGAATTTAATTATATAAAAACTTTTTGCAAAATGGGATATAATAAATAAATTATGAGAAAAAAGGGAATTTGACCATGAAAATCAAAACCGGCAAACAAATCGGATCAAATCAGATTTGACTATAATTTAGTACATCAATGTTGGACTAGGCATAGTTCTTCTAGCTAGTTTATTAAAGTTAATTAAATGCGCATACGTCATGCACAAGTCAGTTTTGGTGGAATTTTCGAGGGTTTAGTCAAAGAAATTGAGATTAATGTTGTTTCATAAGACCATTTAAAAGTGTTTAAACTTGATTATATTTTGACAAATTAGACCATATGACAAACAAATCGGTGTATCAAAAAAAACGGCCAGACTTGTTAAAGCCAGGTCGGCTCAAAATGTAAAACCTTATTGTATACTCTCTAATCATGCAATCTAATTAGTAAACCTAAAAATTCAAAGTTAGGGCATCATGTCTATTTGATAAATATATATTCAAAAGAGATATAAATATCTGAGAGGAATAATGAGGTTTGAAAAGACAATAAAATCGCATAATATATTTTGAGAAGGTGATTTCAAGACTTTTTATTTGATTTTTCTAAAACTTTTATGCACATTTTATGTTTATTCAATAAATATATATTATATGTATTCTACAGGTTTTCTTTCATAGGTTGCATTGTTTTAAACTGTGTGTTTTATGTAGAATTGTTTTAATAGTTTTTGAATCTTTTCTCTTATATCGTGAAAATTTCATAAGAAGAAATGGAGGATAATACTATTAAATTTTTTTAATACATATTTTTTGAGAAGAAAATATTTTCCAATAGTGCACACTTGAATAATTAGGCGACACCCTTTTTTTGATAAAATTTTTATCAGGAGACACCTTGCAAATTGAAATGAGGTAATAATTAGATTCATTCAATATAAACAAACTTATAAATTTGGAAGACAAACTTTGGTATTGGAAAAGCTTTAAGCTTTAAAGGGTTTTGTGTTTGTGGACCAATAATGTCTTTGAAATTAACTGTTTGGCTGTCTACTTACTGCGATCAAGAAGACAAAAGAAGAAGATGAAGAACATTAAATAGTGAGGAATAATATGATAAGATGGAGAGAAAAACAATTTGATTTTTTAAAAGTAAATGTGTTTCTAGATTGAGTTATCTCAAATATAATTCTTTCCTCTTATTGTTGACTTGTTGTGTGTATTTGTTTTAGTCATAGATGAATGATTCCTTTAATTTAATTGGTATCAATTATATGTTTTTATATGGTTAATGTGTGAGTGGGTGTAAAAGATAAGGAGACTTCTTTTATTTTGTTTTGTTGGTATCCACTTATTGTTCCCCATGTAAAGGTTTCTGTCTCACCATTACATTATCCTGTTTTGCAGTTTTTCTATGAGAAATTCCATATTATTAACCAAAATTTTTAATCAATAGTATTATACGCTGTACCAATTGATGTTATATATTTGCTAAAATGTTATATTACATCTTTTAGATTTTATAATTCTAGGAACATTGTGTTTTTTTGTTGCTGTCTAAATTTTAATGTGTTTTAGTTTCATCACCATGCAATTAGTTTTTGCACGAAAGACATGCGAAACAGAAAATTAACAAGGAGGTAAGATTTAAATAGCAAAAGTTTCATTGATGGTTAGTAATACACTAGGTTTGATACCCGAAATCAAATATTTGAATTAAAACCGACATAAAATATTGGATATCAGATATTATCAAGAATTAAAACATATATTTAATGAGTTTTCTTTGTTTATACCCATAGATATTAGATAATATTTAGAAACGAATTGATATCCGAACATATACACGATTGACCAATATACTTGTAAATATATTATAGTCTTTCAAATATTTTTGGTATTTTTATCGGATATTTGAGTATTTTTCATGTATTTAGGTAGCTTTCTGAGTCTTCAATTATTTTTTGGATATTTTAAAAAAATTATTTTTGTATTTTCATGTATTTTGGTTATTTTTCTAAAACTTTTTAAAAATTTATTTCGGTGCACTCGAAATTGATCGGTTTTTATCTGAAACTGAACTAGATATTCGAACGCACACTAAATATAATATCCATTATAATTGAATGTTATATTGCATGATTTAGATTTTATAGTATTATTTTGCAAACACATATTTTATTTAAAAGAGTATTTTGAATATTACTTTAAGATATTTTTTGTACATATTTTATTTGGAGGGTTTTTTTTGGACCAATCATAGTAACTTTGAAAGTTGTTTTGTATATGTTTTATTTGGAAATTCTTTTTTACAAATTATAATCATTTAAATAAAAAATGTGTACATGTTTTACTTGGATGATTTTTCTGAAAAAACCTAAATTTGAAACAAATTTTAAAACAATAGTGTTATATGTTGCACCATTTTTATATTATAATATATTTGATAAAATATTATATGTATGAACTAAATTGAGTTGGTCGAGTGCTTCATGATTATTTTTTTGATAGAGTTCGAATGTTTTTAAGTAAAGTTGACTTTGCCCTGTAAAAATATTGATCATTCGTAAACTTTTTCAATAGTAAGAAAACTCAATTTCTAAGGATTTCTGATTAGTCTAGATTTGCACTTGACATTTCCCCAGTTATAAAACAAAATGTTATATATGTTATATGGTGTAATTATACAGGAAAATAGAAAGAGAGAACGGTTGTACAATTGTTATAACATTGCATAAATACAGCAAAAATGTGCATGTTTAGAATTAGTAAATGTATAATTGTACATCGCATATAAAGTTATGATTATTATATATTTGTAATTGTGTGGAGGAAGTAAGAAACACAATTATAGTTTCTCTTGGATTTGTGGATTGTGCCACTTCTTTACTTGCAAAGCTGACATTTTGCGTTAAAGCCATTTTACATATAAGTCATGGTGCTGACACACAAATGTCAGTGGCCACATTTATTGGATAATACATGTTTCATACCCTTTGTTTAATATATTTCTTTTCATTAAATATTTTTTTATTGTTAAATATATTTTTCTTTTTAATACAACAACAATTTTTGTTTGTCATTCAATCATTTTCTCTACAATTACATTTCATTGAATGTGATATGTAGTTAAGCCACCAACAATTGTGTAATATTCATAAGATCTACAACTTAGGCAATAAGTAAACAAAACTTTCACCATTGTGAGATTACTCAAAAACAGAGACTTGTCCATTCCAACTACAAGAGGCGACCACATTGGGCAAAACAGGATGATATGCTACATCAACGCAAGGCTGTTCATAAGCCTTGAGCTTCTTAATGAGCTCAGTGGATTTGTAGTTGTACATGTATATAGATCCGTCAGATGAGCCAGAGACTAAAGTTTCTCCGTCCGGTCTGAAGTTGCATTTGATTGAGAAACCCGCGACCCAGTGACCTTCGTATCTCTTGTATTTGTTAAGCTTGAAAGGCGGGTTCGTCGAGAAGATTGCTGTGTAGTTACCGTGTGATTGGGCGATGAAGATTGGGTCTTGTGGGTGACGTTTGATGCAGGGGCAAGTGTATGCTTCTACATAGACCTGAGAGGAACAGAGAAAACAAGATATATATCATTATGATAGTCTTCTCTCTAATAATTAAAGTCCAAAATCACTGTTTAATCATCCTTTAGTTATACAGTGAGTGTGAGCTATGAGTTGTTAACTTGTTATCTAGGGATGTTCAATTTGGAAAAACCAAAGCTAATTAAACCAAACTGAGAAAAAATTATGGTTTGGTTTTTGGTTATGCCATAAAAACTGTATGGATATAATTTTATAGAAACCGTAGGATACGGATATGGTTTGGTAATAAAGCAATTAAACCAAACAAAACCGTGTATTTAATCATAATACAATTAATCATATTAGTAAAGATCAAACAAATGTAAAAAACTGATTTTTCAAAGGTTTCGCTAACACAGTTCCTGCTACGACTAGCTTGGTCAGAAAGTTAGTGATGATGTGAACAACTCCCTGACTTGGTGATGCATCAAACAAGAGAACGTACAACAAATTCCTATAAAGAGAGAAAAGGAAACAAGGAGCTTCCTTGCTTCTCTATGAAACAGCTACTAGAAACGTTAAGGAACATAGCAATAATTCTTTGGCACATTCTTACATAAACATTTTCAGCTTATGTCTATAGATGCAGTTTCTTTCTAGTATCAAGAATCTATTAGCTAACATTTAACTTATAATTTACTTTATATAAAACAAAGTAACCCCTTATTAATACTGAATTAGAAGGAAATGTAGTATTCATATTACTGGGAGTGAGGAACTGACCTGATTAGATAGAGGAACCTCCCTCGAAATATCCCAGACCATAACAGCATTCTCACTTATATTTCTGACGGACACATCACTTGAAGAGATGAACCGCTTCCCACCGGATATAAACTCAACATCAAGAATTGGACCAAGATCTCGGATGTATTCATGTACGACTTTGTTGGCCCTAATGTCCCATAGTCTAAGACTACCTTTTGATCCTCCGGAAAGAAACACGTTGAAATTATCTGGATGGAATTCAACAACTCCGATAACATGATCCTCCTTAAAAGATTGTATCTCTACCCCTAATTCAACATCATATAGTCTTGACGTGCAGTCATACCCGCAAGAAAGCAGCGATAATCCTTGCTTTGACCACTTCACATCTTTAACCGGTGCATTATGATGAAGAAAAGCTCGTACTTTCTTCTTATTACTGCTCCACACATTCCACAAGCAAACAGCACCATCAAGCCCCGCAGAAGCAAGAAGGTGAACTGCACAATAACTCTAATGAACAAATGAATGAGACAAAGGATATAGCAAAAGATTGGTGATTAGAAAGGAGTATTAAGTCTATCATGCAATGATAGCAATCTTCACCGAATACTTAACAAGAAGATAGCACAAGCCAAGCATCACAGACTCTGTAAACTCAAAAAAAAGAAAGTGCAAAAAGCTACAACAAAGGGCAAGAACATTTACCATGACTTGTTGACCAATCAATGGCACTAACAGCCTTTGTATGGCCGGTTAACGAAATCGACATCCTACTGGGCATTTCAGTTTGCAATGAGGATCCTTTAGGCCGATGTCTAACCGAAGATAGAACATGGCGAGGCACTTCTGAATCCGAGATGCTCCCAAGAACTGAGATAAATGACGAAAATTAACGAACGTTAAGCAATTACTCAAACTCAATTGATATTCACAATTCCGCTAAATTTGTGTGATTGTCTACGGAGCTTTACCTTTACCTAGAACAAAAACTAACACCAAACACTAAATTCTAAACCAAAAATTAACAAAACCATAATCGCGAAAGTACCAGTAGGAGAGTTAGAGGATAGTCTCTGACTCGAATCGGAAACTTGATCTTGACTAGGAATAGTTGGAAGAGAGGCTAGAAGCGATCTCTCTCTCTTTGATACGTACCGACCTGTAACCGGAGTCGGCGTCGGAATCGAAACCGAAGAGCTCGTTTGAGGATCTGAATAGGAACCATACAGTCGATACGGCCTACGCGATGGTTTGTATTGTAGCTCTTCCGGGACCGGATATGGACGCTTGGAGGGAATAGACGCTTGTACGGTAGTTCCAGATGTTAACCGGTCATCGGCCACTAGTTCAGGTTCGTCGTCGGAGTCATTGGCATACGAATTACAAATAAGATCCATCGGAAACTTGAAAGTTAAACCACCGAAGAGGTGCTCGGAACAAAAGTAAATTGGCCTTCGAGGCTTTCGATCAGCAGGACGAGATGCTAAACACTTCGTGGGCTTTCTTTGGGCCACAAGAAAGGCCTGAATATTTCGTGGCTTTTAAATTCACTTTTAAATGGCTTTTAATAAATTCACTTTATTTAGGCCACATGAATGGCCTGAATATTTCCTAGGCTTTTGTTATACAGATTTTATTGAAATCTACCCAAAAATTAGGAAAATTAGTAAAATCTTTCAAATATCTCACACTTGAAATCTACCCAAAAATTAGGAAAATTAGTAAATATCTTTCAAAATTCCTTTGCTCTACCACTTGATCACTATCATCTTAGTATTTTCTTTCTTTTTCTTTTTTTGTTAACACTGATTTGTTTATTCATTTGTGTATATACGCATATTTGTATTATTTTTTTGGGTTAAATTATATTGTTGGATAGATTGTATAAAGAGTTAGTTTTATCACTAGCTATGTTCGGTACAAAATTCAAATCAATAACCATCATATTTTAAAAAATTAAGTATATGACTAGAATTTCGTATAATTTTTTTAATGGAACATAAGATATGAACTATAGTTTTTCGTTTTGTATGGTATCTATTGGACCGAAAAGTCTTAACATCTAATTAGAATTGCTTTCATTTTTTTTTGCTTTAATAAACAAAAATATTTAAAAATTGAAATTAAACCAATCATATTTTAATTTGTTTTTATTCTAAAATATAATTAGTTTAATTTAAATCTCTAATTTTATTTTTCAAAACAATTAAACAAAAATAATTAATAATTTTAAGGGTCAAATTAAAATTATTTTTGTTTTATTATTTTAAAAAGCAAAAATGTTTGTATGAGATTTAAACTAAACCAATCAGCAAAAAAAAAAATCAAAAAAACCTCCGATTTCTCTCTAGAAATCGTGTTCTCTCTCGGAGATTTACCTTTCCGATCAATTGCAAAATCCTTAACAACTCCCTCTCTCCCAATCGAGCACTCCCTAAAAGCAAGATAATCATCTAAATCCCAGCAAAAGAGATTTGCATGCACATGTGCTTCACCACTTCGCCATTTCCCAATCCCAAATCCCTAAATCTAACCTTCAGCTGTTGAACCAAGGAAGAAGGTAACAGGAGGCCAATCATCAATAGGAACATTTGAGCTCAAAATCAGGACCACGATAGGTTGGTAACCTTATGGAACCTCTGCTACTACTCATATGGATGCTCAGCTGCTAGCAAAACTCCAATCGATGGCAATCGGGGAGGAATCCGCCATTGAACTCCCGGAGACAGGCCAATACAACATCACCGCCAACAATAACTGCACTATCATCGGTAAGATCCTTAATCCCGAGTCCCAAAATATGGTTAGGCTGATGATGGGTCTTCCTCGCATATGGAAACTACAAAATCGAATCAAAGATACGGTCTTAAGTAGTGACACTTTTCAATTCTGATTCCAATCAGAAGAGGATATCAAAGAAATTTTGAAACATAATTTATGGAATTTTGAAGATTGGGGTTTTGTAATAACCAAATTAGATGCTAGTTTCTCTCCAGAAAAACTCCAATTAGTTCCCTTGTGGATTCGCATCTCGGACATCCCGAGTGTGCATTTCATGATGGACATGTTTAAAGCAGTGGCTAACTCTCTGGGTGAGGTTCTTGAAATAGATTATAACCCAAAAAAGAATAATCTTCACTCTTTTGTGAGAGTGAAGATCCTTTTTGACATTAACAATCCAGTGCGACAGAGCAGAAGCTTTAAGTTGCCATCGGGGGCATCAGTTACTGCTAAGGTGACTTTTGAAAGAGTGAGGAAGCTATGTGGTCACTGCCGCAAACTAACTCATAAGAACGAGATTTGCCCTTACTTGTTACCGGATAATCAGCCCACGGAAAAGGAGAAAGCGGAAGTAGTTCACGATGTCAGTCAACAGAAGGCCGAGGAAGGTCCACTAAATAAGCAGACACAGAAACCAAAGACAATTTTTTTACAACAAGAAGCATATCCAGGAAAACCGGTTAATCCAGATTCCCCAACGGCAATAAAACCCCTCTACCAACCGAGCACATCATCAACTTTTGGCTCTGAAGCTAATGGAAAACTTGAAAATAAATTTAGCAATATCAATACTCTCAAAAGAAGTATTGAATCGATCACCTCACCACATCCAACTCTTCACCCAAGACATGATGAAAGCCAAATGATCACACAAACAAATGAGATGACTCCCGATGAGCTCGGTGGAAGTAAGGAAGGAAATAGGGGGAAATATAAGACATACAAGAAGCAAAAGAAAGACAAGGCTGCCCTCGTAATCCCATCTGCAAACACGACAACAACTCAACATGGTGTGGTGACTCTCCAGAAGTCACCCAATACACAATGAGTATACTAAGTTGGAACTGTCAGGGCGTGGGGAGCACCCTGACAGTTCGACGTCTAAAGAAAATAAGGAAGTCCTTATTCCCAGACATTCTGTTCCTCATGGAGACAAAAAACGACAAGGATAAGCTTGAAACAATTAGGAAATGGAACAACTATGATCACATATTTACAGTAGAACCAAGGGGATTAAGCGGTGGGCTGGCGTTATTATGGAAATATCACATGACAGTCCAAGTTCAACAGGCAGGAGAAAACTTTATTGACACAACCTTTTACATAGGAGAGGATCTTGCAATGGCAACCTTCGTATACAGTCATCCGGTAACTCACCTGCGACCTACGATATGGAATAAAATCCAGATTATAGGTAGTGGAAGATCCCAGCCATGGATGCTCATTGGATATTTCAACGAACTCTATAGCAATAGGGATAAAATAGGTGGACAGCCAAGAGAAGAAAAATCCTTTAGATTCTTTCGATCCTTTATTCGAAATTGTAAACTGCGGGAGATATCAAGCTCGGGCCCCCATTTCTCTTGGATGGGGAACAGAAATGACCAATGGATACAATGTCGATTAGACCGCAGCTATGGAAATAGTAAATGGTTCCTAAAATACGAGAGATCATCTACTGAGTACTTACCAATTATGGGCTCGGATCACCGACCTCTACACATGACAATCATGGCTGATAGCTCCAGATTCTAGAAGCGTTTCTGTTTCGACAGAAGATGGATGAAAAGAAGGGATTGAAAACGTGATCAAAGAAAGCTGGGCCAAATCATTGAATAAACGGGTCAGTACAACTATGAATTGCATAGCAGATTGCAGAAAGGGAATCTCCAATTGGAAAAAGAAATCAAACTCTAACTTAAAACTACGGATTGAGAAAATTAGAGAGTGCTTGGAAACGGAGATTTCAAAAATAAACCCTGATACCACTCTCATTTCAAACTATAAAAAGGAACTTGGCTTGCTTGTAATAGAAGAGGAAAAATTCTAGAAAGAAAAAAGCAAGCTACGGTGGATCAAAGAGACTGATCAAAATACCAGCTTCTTCCATAATTACGTCAAGCACAAAAGGACAACAAATAGATTAATATGTCTCAAGGATTTGCGGGGTAACTTATGTTTTGAGGAAGGCTATAAAAGGGATGTGGCAACCAACTACTTCCAAAATCTCTTCCAAACCTCCAACCCCCACGGGATTCAAGAAGCACTACAAGGATTGCCAATCAAAGTCACCAATGAAATGAATCGGGAACTACTAAGGCAGGTGACGCCGGCAGAAATAAAAGCAGTTGCTTTTAGCGTAAGAGGTGACAGTGCCCCAGGACCAGACGGCATGACCGACGCTTTCTTTCAAAATTATTGGACCATAGTAGGGGAAACAATTACCAAAGAAGTTCAACAGGCCTTTACCAATGGTGAGTTCCCTAAGGAGTGGAATTACACCCACATAGCTTTAATTCCGAAATGCACTAATCCCAAGGAAATGACGGACATGCGGCCAATAAGCTTATGTTCAGTCCTTTATAAGATCATCTCCAAGATCATAACAAAAAGACTCCAAAAAATACTACCACAAGTAGTCTCTGAAACCCAAGGAGCCTTTATATCTGGCAGACTTATATCGGACAATATTCTCTTAGCGCACGAGATAATGCACCACCTCCGCACTCACAAGAAGGGACATGAGGAGTACATGGCCATAAAAACGGATATTTCCAAGGCCTATGACAGATTGGAATGGAATTTCCTATCGGAAACACTTAAAGCTTTGGGCTTTGCGCATGAATGGATAAAGCTTGTAATGTTCTGCGTATCGTCGGTGACCTACTCAGTTATCATAAATGGAGTACCCTTTGGATATATTACTCCGCATAGGGGACTCCGTCAAGGTGACCCCTTATCCCTGTTTCTCTTTGTGATCGGAACAGAAGCGTTAATTCACATAATGAAAATGGCTGAAAGGGAAGGCAAGATCACGGGCATCAGATTACACCCAAGCGGACCCTTAATACAGCAACTCTTATACGCTGACGATAGCCTTTTCATAAGCAAAGCCACAACGCAAGAAGCTAGCACTCTAAAAGGCTGTCTTCAAATCTATGCAAGGATTTCGGGACAATGCTTCAACTACAATAAATCAGCCATAACCTATTGGGAGAAGATCAATGGAGCTAAGCGGCTGGAACTTAAAAATATCCTTAACATTCAGTCGGACCATGGTATTGGTAAGTACCTAGGACTCCCTGAATGCTTTAAAGGCTCGAAGAAGGATATTTTCAATTTTATCTCTGAAAGCCTTGCAACAAAAATGGATAACTGGTTTGCAAAATCTCTCTCTCTGGGGGGAAAAGAGATCATGCTAAAAGCCGTTGCAATGGCGCTCCCGGTTTATGCCATGTCCAGTTTTAAAATCTCCAAGATGCATTGCAAGAAAATCACAAGTGCTATGACACAATATTGGTGGACTACGGTCAAAGGAAAAAACAAGATACATTGGGTATCATGAAAAAATATGTGCAAGCCTAAGAACAGAGGAGGATTGGGATTCAGAGATATTGGGAATTTTAGCCAAGCATTGCTGGCCAAACAAGCGTGGAGGATACTCAGTAAACCTGAAACGCTGCTAGCAAAAGCATACCAAGCGAGATACTTCAAAACATCCTCGTTTCTTGATAGTGGTACAGGAAATAGGCCATCGTATGGGTGGAGAAGCATTTGCTATGGACGTGAACTACTCACACATGGCCTAATAAAACAAATTGGAGATGGACAAGACACTTATGTATGGACTACCAGATGAATCTATCATCGCCAACCGAGACCACCCATAAGCAGGGAATCCATTTTCGATGTCTGCCTCAAAGTTTCGGATTTAATAACCGACGGGGAATGGGACCTAGAGAAGGTCAATAACACTTTCCTACCACTTGATGTCAAACAGATATTAGAATACCCTCCGAACCCTGAGTCAAAAGATACATGGATATGGTGCTACAACAGATCCGGGGAGTACACGATAAAGAGTGGGAACTGGTTACTTGACCAACAAGGAAATGGGAATGTACAAAGCACCCCAAATACTATGGACTATGTCTCAATAATGAAATAAAAAATATGGAATCTTCGGATACCCAGGAAGATTGCAATTTTCTTATGGAGGATCTTATCTGGCGCCTTGGCGGTACGAGCGCGACTAAAGTCCAGAGCTATCATACAAGATGACCAATGTCAGATATGTGGCCAGGGAGCAGAAACCATTAATCACTGCCTTTTTATTTTCCCCCCAGCAAGACTCTTGCTAGCAATGGCTATGGTGCCTATACCACCAAGCGGATACTCACAAAGCTCCCTTAACTCTAATATCATCTTTCTGATAAATAACATGCAACCTGAGAGTGTCAGCACATGACAAAGTATCTCCTTTCCGTGGATGCTCTGGGCAATCTGGAAAGGCAAGGAATAGACATGTTATACAAGGGGAATTACCAGACATGGCAGAAGTTTATCGGGAGGTGAAGCAAGAGGAAGGCCTTTGGCAAACCACAAATACTGCCAGGTCGGGACAAAAAACAACAGCTAACCACAAGGTCATAAATGAACAAGATAACACATTGGGAAGAGCCTGCCGGGCTAGTTGGAATGTTAGCTGGGCACCACATACTAACCTTCATGGAGCAGCATTTCTTCTCAGCAAAGAACAGGTCCCATGGATACATGCCAGACACGTAATAGTGGATGCTCACTCACCGCTACACCTGGCAATCAAAGCTATCCTTTGGGTTCTTAAAGCAATGATAGAGCTGCAGGTTACAAGGGTTTTAGTGGAGGTGGATAACGCCACATTACACAAAATCATTTGCTCCCCAGATAGCTGGCCTCGATATGATGCATGGAATAAAAAGGTTCAAGATCTAATCTCCAGATTTAGTGAAATAACTTTCATTAAAATTCATCTAAAAGAAAATGGCAAAGCAACTGCAATAGCCCGCAGTGTGGTACAAGACATGCGGTATAACGATTATATAGAAAGAGGTGAACCGGCTTGGATAACGGCTCAGACTAACTAGACCGTTGTTTCAATTGCCAACGGTTGACGCATAGCACTACTTTCTGCACTCAATTGCTCTCTGCAGCGGATTACCTTGGGAATCCGCTCGGACAGGTACAAGAAGATAATGTGAGCAATGACAGCACCTACTCCTCTGACAACATAACAACTCTCACAGGTTCGATCACCACTCAGCCTCCGTCCCCTCTCACGAACAACACAAGAGACCAAAGTTCGGGATGCAACATTAAGGGACAGGAAGGAATACACCCCATGGTATCAGAAGGAGTGAATCCCGAAGACACCACAAAGGCAGGGCCTTCCTCAGGGACCACGACGAAGAAGGAAATGTGAATGCAATGGAATTTCAAGCATGGGGTTTCTGGCTAATCATTTTCTGGTCTTTGAATGTTATTTTTAGTTTTATTCACGTCTTAGTATTCCTGGTCGTGTCGAGATCTTTCCCAGCTATTTAGGTTTTGTGTGTCAAGTCTTTTGTAAGGTCTGTACCTCATGTGATGATCTCTATTAATAGAAAATCTTTTTCTTGCGTCAAAAAAAAAAAAACTAAACCAATCATATTTTAAAGTAAAAAAATTAAAATATAATTAGTTTAATTTCAATTTTTATATAAAAATTTTTGCTTTTTTAAAATAATAAATCGAAAACAAAGTTCTTTCCAATTTATGGATATTACTCAAATGAATTTTGTTTATATACACAGGTGAATATTGAATAATGATTTCTCCAATAAAAGTGTTAATAATTACATGGACCCAACAGATTTAGTTATAAAAAAGTTGGAAAAACAAAAAACAAAGTTTGAACATAAAATGCAAAGGCTATCACAAGTCTCACGCGTGTAAAACTGCATGAGGCACACGTGGGCCAAGCTAATAACCGGTTACCTGCTGCGTCTTCCAGAGTAATACACAGAACAAACGACCTTTACAAAAACAAGTGACGACTCATGTCCAGGTAACCGGTACATTTGGGACCCACATATGGTCCACGTGGACCAAATCTATTAGTTACGTTAACTAAACCAGTTCTCTTCATTCTGGGCCCCACTAAACTTATGTATCGCGTGACGCTCTCACAGTGGCATATTTTGTAATTTAAAATGATTGACAAAATATCCGAAATTCTCTCCTATAATAGAATAAAATCATTATCTCTTAATTAATCATATTTAAACGATAAGATTATGTAGGTCGTATTTAAATGGCTAGAAGTAAAAAGACAAAATTACCCTTTGAAGAGTGAGAGTTTTGACTGCCGCAAATTTAACCGTTACCTGTTTTCACAGAAATTACGTGGCACTGATGAAAGATGGAAAGCCCCGTCTTCGATGAATATTGTCAGACAAAGGCTCTGAAATTTTGACAATAATCTTAGCCTAGTCAACTTCATTCATTAAATCAAAAGAAGCAAAATGTAACTCATTGTAATTATTCATGTGGTCTCAATTTCATTTAATGTAATTCCTCTTTTATACTAATCAAATAATACGAATAAACAACAATTCTTAAGTGAACAAATTTAACATTAAAAAAACACATTTTAGTTAATAGTTATTGCTACATTTTACTTAAATGGCTAAATCTTATTTGTGCAATTGTTTTTACCAGAATTTAATTCCAGCTAGCCATGAAGTTAGACTTACTAAAATTTAAAATTTAAATATAAACAAATTTTGTCGATCAAATTACTAACAAATAGTACTTAGTTAGATTTTTTTAAAATGAGTACAACTAAACATTTACTTTAGTATTGTGAAATATTATTTAATCATTTGTTTTGTGAAATACGCAACAATAGATCAATAGTCCAAGATACAACATTTTTAATTACTAATTTTTAAGTACTTATTCTATTGGAACTACTTATGATAAGATGTAATTAAAAGAAGCTTTCATCACCAACAAATAGACAAGAAAACAAAAACTAAAACTAAATGATGAAGTATTCTGTATTACTCCTTAAACAATCAATTTCTAGCATCTAATTTATACTCATTAGGTGTAGAATTACCCTACAATCAAAGTTAATTATATAATTAGCACGTAACCTCTACACATATTCCATATGCCACAATACAAAGACAGAATATGACACACATGCCTTTGTTGACAAAATATAACATACAAAAAAAACACTTTACATTAGTAATTCTATAGAAGGATAAAAATATCATTTTTTAGAAATTAGTAATTTTCATGAGCTAATAAATAAATAAACAAACAATTATAAACTAATTCGAGTAACATTTTCGAATGGTTGCAGATATAAAAACTTCAAAGTTGCCTTGGTGGTTGATAATAAATACGTTATTTTCTTTCATTAGAGACTTTGATCATTAATTTAATTATGATTTTTCACACATTGTTATTAAAGCTAACTTTGGTTTGTCCAACTACTCTTTTGTCATTATATCTCCACATTTCGTCAGTCTCTATATTATTTCCATTTTTTCTCAACGAAATTCGAAGCTTATGAACTTTAATCAATTAACCAAATCTATTATAAATATGGCCCCACTCATTCACCAACCAAGGGCAAATACGTCATTTCACCTTCTCCTCCTTCCTCATTTAAGATCATCTCTCTCCAATTGAATCATCGTCGTAAAAAAAGTAATTAAGAACTCTCTCTCTTTCTCAGTGAAAAAGCTATGAACAATCTCATAATTCATATGATCCTCCTCTTCGCCACTCTCTTCCTCTCCTTCTCTATCTCCTCGCCAGCTCCTCCAACGATCCACGACGTTCTCCGATCAAAAGGTCTCCCGGCGGGACTATTACCACAAGAGGTTGATTCTTACACTCTTTCCGACGACGGTCGTCTCGAGGTTTTCCTCTCGGCACCGTGTTTCGCCAAATACGATACGAGAGTGTTCTTCAATGAAACCGTGAGAGCGAATCTGAGCTACGGGAGTCTCATTGGAGTTCAAGGGTTTTCGCAAGAAGAGCTTTATCTATGGCTTCCGGTGAAAGATATCGTCGTTGAGAATCCTAATTCCGGCGTCATTGTATTTGATATCGGCGTCGCTTTTAAACAGCTTTCGTTTTCTCTCTTTGAAGATCCTCCCAAGTGTAATCCTCAAGGTAAACACATTTTTGAATTACTTTTAACAATAATTCAAATAAGAATTGATTATCCAAGAAAATCAAACAATTTATTTTAGTTTTTGTTATCAACAGATTAAGTTTTTGTTTTTCTCGTGACTTATATTTTAATTATAGCAATAATAGTTATTTAGATTTTCTTAATTTAATATCATGTGGTTACTATAGATTATTGAACAACCGACAATGTGCAAAAAAAAATCATTAATTAATAGAGTTTGTTTTGTGTTAATAAGTAGAAAACTTTTTTTTACACCAACGAGATTAAGATATTTTAGGTTTTTCTTTTCAAAATTGTAGATTGAGTTTTTGAATAAATTTTAAAAATAAAAAATTTGAATAACATCTATGTGGCGAATTACAGTGTTAGTATTTGTTTTGTTTTCAAATGTTATGGTTCAATCCTTGTTAGAAGCTTAATGAAATTTATTACTTCGACATTTCTTTGTTTATGTCAAATTTTATATCAAGTTCTCTATTTTTCATTCATAAAATTGTAGAAATTGAATTACAAATTTAGTTTATATTTCAAAGAAATAATAATATTATTGTGTCTCGTGAAGAATAGAAGTGTTACAGTAAAGTCATGAGATTGGGTTGTTGTTAGTCGTTTATGTTTGGAAGACTTTGAAAACTCTTTTGGATCTTATTGTCTAAATGTCTTTTCCAGTTTCAATACCAGTCTTGTCTCTGTAACTGCTGACATAACATTTCCTTTCCTTTTCTTTGCTTTCTTTGTTTTTTTATGTCAATAAAGAAATTATTCCATCAGTAACTTTTACCAAATTTTCTCATTTATTTCTATTTTACCCAATATAAATGTTATGTTCAATTCTCTTTTTGTAGTTCAAATAACCTATTTCAAGAAATGGAAATAATAGAATAAACTACACTTTTTTAACTTCAAAATTTTTGAATTTTTGTTTTAGGCGTTTTGAAGAAAAAGATAGAAGAGGTAGAAGATTTGAAGCTCTAAGATGAAAAGAATAAAGAAGGACGAAGAGCCCGATTGTCCATTTTTAAATTTTCACATTATGAACTAATCAGAAAGATTAGTATGCTAATTAAATGAGTAGCTTAGATTTTTGTTTGAAAGTTCTTGTAAAAATGAGATTCCAATGTTCTATCCTATGTTTTGTTTTCAGTTTATAATTCTATATTTCATTATCTTTGACTAAATTGATGATGTTTGGTTAGTGAGGTCTATGATTTTTAATTATTCACTTATATAGCTCAGTGATTTTAGTTTGGTCGTTAGTGATTTTTTCTGGTATGTTTATACAGTCTCATGATACATATACTAGGTTGCTTCGAATAGTAAATTTATTCAAATATATTTATGCTATAAAAACACATCACTGAAATTTAAAAGGTTCTACATAATTGATATGTGAAAAATTCAAACTTTAGTTGTATTAGATTTTACATATATTGAGTTCATTAAATTAGATTGTTATGGCTACATAGGTTCGTTATATTGATACCGAAGTAAACAATAAGAAAACTAATTTTGAAATAAGTAGTTTGCATTCAAATGTTAACTCAAATTTTAAAAATATTGTGTTTATTAAATGTTTTTTTCTTTTTCTGGTAACTAGAAAGATTTATTACAATAACCCATTTTATTTAATAATTTGTTAAAATCACTTATTTTTTAAAGAGTTAATTGAGATAACTTACTTTTATTTTTTCCTCGGTAAACTCTTATTAAAAATTGTTAGTATTTTTCGACAAAAAAAGAACTGTTAGTATTTGGATAAGTTTAAATTTAGGATGAAGATGAGAAATAACTTATTAGGATATATATGATTTAAATTTAAAATTGTTCAACAATTCATAATTAATGATGAACAAGTGAATATAAATACTAAGTTAGAAGTTTTGGTCATCAACAAAGATTTTGGGAGAATTTCACATATATTATGGTGAAATTATGGTGAAAGAGATATCAAATCAGAGTTTTAACAATCAAGATTCAATTTTAATGGATAATCAGGTAAACACCTAAGCACAATATTTTAATTTAGGATTTTACTAATCAGAAATCAATGTATATAGAATTCTGGTAAACTTCTTGCAAGTCTGCAGGACTCTGGCAGACTTACTGCAAGTTTGCAGGACTATGGCAGACTTAGTACAAGTCTACGAAATTCTGGCACACTTACTTTGGCAGACTTACTACAAAACTACAAGGACTTACTGCAATTCTGCAAGATTCTGGCAGACTTGCTGCAAGTTCGCTGGAATATGGCAGACTTACTGTAAGTCTGCTGGAATTTTGTTTTGTGATGTAGAGATCGATCGGTCCTTGCACGGATCTATCACTTCATTGACCGATCGATATGTTTTTACGACGTAAAAGTCATCTTTTTGCGTGATGTAGACATCAATCTTTGGTGCACATACCAATTGATATGTTCTCCACGAAGTTTAAATATTTTTCTGTGTGTTGTATAAATCGATCGATTCACGTTCTGGTCGATCGGTCTATGCTATTGTATCAGATATAGTGAATTGATTCCTAGTCCACTCACAATTGTTGGTTTATATAAATCTTTGTAATAATAATTTTTTTTCTCTGTGTGCTGAGAGATACTGATTTAAATGAAACATGTGGAAAAATAGATAAAATGCAAAGAAAATGATGAAAAAGTGGCACTATTGATGGATTTGAGCAGGATGAGCAAGCTAGTGGTACTATTGAGGGGTTTAATACTGATCAAGAAAAAAGTGGTACACTTGATGGTAGTTGTGAAGATGAGGCACAAAGTGGTATTCCATATAAACTATCAGATGATGAATTACAAAGTGGAACACTTGAAGATTATGGTATATATGAGACACAAAGTTTTACATTTGATTTTTACGAAACGGACAATCAATGTGGTCCCATCAGCGATCTTCAGAGGATGAAGGTCAAGAGAATGATCATTTTGAAGATCAAAAGACTCATAATTTAGAAGGTATTCATAACACTCTAAAGGCTTTGAGCGTATCAAAGAAGGGCAAGTATATGATAGCAAGGATGAGTTACAACTGAAGTTGTGTATGATCATAATTTTTGAGAATTTTAATTGTACAACTTGCAAGTCGACGAAATTTTTGCTGGTAGTGCAATGTTATGTCCCTAGTTTTACTTGGAGGATTCGTACATCAATATTTTGTGGAACTGCTCAGTTTAAAATAAGAAAATACATAGATATTTATACATGTTATGTTACACAGAGGTGTGCTCGTTATCGACAAGCTACTCCAAAATGTATTGGAGAGTTATTTTTAGCATAATTTGGGAGCATTGCTGTCGGGATTAGACTTGTGCATATAATAGAAGCCATGAAGAATACGTATAGTATTTCTATCGATTACTGGAAATTGTACCATGCTTTGGTGCATGCTCGTGAAATGGTACGTGGTACATGGGAGAGTTGGTATGATTGAGCTATTTTGTATTTATGTCATTATGTCCATTTTAATTTTACTAATTATTTTATTTTTGACAAAAAATATACATGTTGTGTTTATCATATCGATAACATACCTTGTGAACATGCTCTTGCTGTTGTTGTGAAGCATTGTAATGTATCTTTGGAAATGCCTGTACATCCGTATTACTCAAAGAATTATTGGTACAATGCATATCGAGAATCTATTAGTCTGATAAATGTTGATTTTGAGCCTCTTGTAGAAATATTAAATGTAATATGTCTTCCTCCAGAAGAAAAATGTGGTGCTTGTAGACCTAAAAATTAAGATATTTTTTGGTTCTTGAGAAAACAATGGGTAAACAACACGTACGGAAAAAGATGAAAACATAAGAACAAGAAAACTTCCATCTTTCTTTATTGCTTGTATAAGAACATCAACTTTTTTATCACTACCATCATTGTCCCAAATAGCAGGTTCCAAATCGTTGATTTGGTTATTTATGTTACCCTAAAAGATAAAAAAAATTAACCATTAAAAAAAAAAATCCAATTATAAAACAAAAAAATCAAACATACCTCATTCTCAATTACAATACTATGGATGCCTCTGTTCCTTTTCCCTTTGATACCTTTGTATTTAAAAAGAAGAGGACTATAAACATTTGATGGCCGACCTATTTTTGCTCCAAGATTAGGTACGACACTATACACCCAAATTTGAAGTGGTTGAATGAACCCATGAATTCTGCATGATGGTGCATCAAAATTTAGATTGTTTACCGACTCTATCAATTGCTTAAAAGCTAATCGATCGATCGGTAAACAGATCGATCTATGTACTTCGATTTAAAAAAAAAAAGCCACAATTGTTGCAAAATCAAGAGAAGAAAAAAATAAGATACAACATTAGGAAAGAAAAATTACCAGATTCTCCACCAAAGCAATAAATCAATTTCAGAACAAACAGAAAAAAATATCAAGTTTAAGGATCAAGGGTATTTGGGTATTGTAGTAAAGAGGTTATCTAAGTAATTTTTAAAAAGTAGGTTATCGAAATAATTTAAAAAACGATATGTTATCTAAGTAATTTATTTAAAAAAAGTGGGTTATATTAAATAATTTTTTCTTTTCTTTATTAAGCGTTAAATTTTTCTTTTATTAAGAGATAACCGAGAGTAAACCATATTCCAATACCTCCATTCAAGTGGGAGCATACAATCAGTATGCAAAACTTGGACTTGAATGTATTGAATCTATCACGCCCAAACGGTTTTGTAAATATATCAACCAGCTATGTTGTAGTGGAGACATGTTGTAATTATATAGTTCTGGCTTTTACTTCATCACGTACAAATGCAAGTTGAGCTCAACATGGTTAATTATCTCATGAAACAGAGGGTTGGTGGCAATATAGATTGCCGACTTGTTATCACAGTTCAAGTGCATCGATTGTGTATGAGGTACACCAAGTATAACCAAGATATGTTTCAAACCAAAGTAACTCATGTGCTAACTATGCAATTGAGCGGTACACTGCTTCAGAAGAAGAACAACTTGTAATGTTCAGTTTCTTTGTCTTTCAAGATATTGGCGAGTCACCAAATTGCATAAAATAACCTGAATTTTTACCTCCGTGTCAATGGGCATGTAGCCCAATCATATTCACACCATCATGTTATTTACAAATTGTCTTTTGCTCGTAAGAGTATCCCTTATCTCGGATCAGATTTTAGATAGTGAACCAAACAAAGTGTAGCTTGCCAATGATCCTCATATGGCTTGCTCTTAAATTATGACATAACATGGACTAAGTAAGATAAGTATGACTGAGTAACCAATAAGTATATTGCACATGTGGCCTCGTTGTAATAGGCCTTGAGCCAATAAATGAATCCTCATTACTTAATTTTTTGCAATCGATGCCCACAACCATTTGTCCCCAACAAAAATCAATTCTGAAACTGATGCTTCTGTAAATGAAAATTTTCCTTTTAAGAACATTACATACCTTGACACAAAGAATTCTTCTTTATCCAAATCATGTAACCTTTATCTTTTCTTCCCATATGGATATCCAACAAAGATACATCAAAATCTCTCATGTGCAAATTTGTGATAGTCTCTTTGTTGATTATGAGCATAACTTAAACACCAAAGACTCGAATATGTGAATATGTAGGTGCTTTCTTGTATAAACACTCATATGGAGTGAGATTGTTGACAATTGTACTGAGAGTTCTATTGATCAAATAACATGCTCTGAGTACACATTCTCCCAAAAACTCAAGAGGAAGAGGTGCAAAGCTCTTGCCACATTGAGTACATGACGATGTATACACTCAACTTGTCCATTTTGTTGAGATGTGCCAACAAAAGAGGTTTCGTGTTTGATATCTCATTGTGAGAAGTACTGAGACATCATCATGAACTCGGACCCATTGTCACTACAGATCGTCTTAACCTTTACTTGAAACTGTCGTCTGGTCATGGCTAAGAAATTTTTCAAATGAATGGGTACATGTGTCTTGTCGTGTAATAGATACAACTAAACACATCTTGAATATATTGTCATCAACTATCGTGAGAAAGTATTTTGCACCATAATGAGATTGAGTCTAATACGGTCTGCATATATCAATGTGGGTTAACTAAAAAACCATTGAAATTTTATTATTGTTTAACAGAAAATAATCGCGAGTATGTTTTGCGCGGAGACAAACATCACACGCTTTATTAGAAGAAACAGAGATAGAAACATGAGGAAGCAAATAAACAATTTTCGAAGATGGATGTTGTAAATGACTATACCACAACTCAAACTCAAATTCAGCCTTTTTCAATATTGCCGCCACTCTTTCCAGACATCGAAAGTGAAAGCTACTACCAACTCTTACCGGACTTAATCACCATCCTCGAATTGCAATCTTGTATTACAAGATACTGATTAGCTATTTGAAATACACAACTATTTTTATCCATCAACTGCGTAACTGATATCAATTATGATTTAAGTTCTTTAACATAGTATATTGATTTTAAATACATGTCTAATCCAATCCTTATGAAGCGAGCCTTAACTGAAACTTATTCTCTACCATCTGCTGTAATTATCAAAACTAGTGGCATATCACAAACATTTGATAGCTGCTCAAAATGTCTCGTGAGATGGTGAGAGGTGTCTCTATCTAGTATCCGAGGGCGAGATGAAGACATACCTGACAATATCGTTGCAGGCGGAGCTGATTCTTTTCCAGCATTTAAGAAACTCTTCAACATGCACCATTGATCATCACTTAGTTTCATGTCATCCTTGTCTTGATCAGTAATCACATAGTTAACATGTTCAGCTGGTGACTATATATGAGGCATGTATACACGATTAGCGTATTGTGTATGTTATCTTCCACGTCATGAAACACCACATCCCTTGCCAATTAATATTTGACCTTTAGGTCTATCTCCACACCATTCAAGATATCTGATTACAACAAAGCACCTGTCAGACTTATGTGTAGTTTGATTGCAATGAGCACATACCATAATGTTTTCTTTCATCTCTGACCGATACTTCACAGTTTTTGATTGTGCAACAAAAGCAGTGACTTCAAGGGAAATGTCACCACCAACTCCAAGATTTTCTTCGTGTCTAACCATGTTGTAAACTTCTTCAAGAAGTTGCATTAGCACACGTAAAACAACCGAGGAGAAGATAGAACAAAACTGATCATCAAGGCCATATAAGAATTGATGCACCTTATCCTCTTCTCGATCTTCTTTTTGGAAAGTAGATAGATTACACTCGCGCTTGCCACAACTACAAGTGCTCATTGGATGTTGGCTATTGAGACTGTCCCAAATGCAATTGAGTTTGCCATACTATGATTCAATTGCAAGACCTTTCGATTTGCAGCAGGCAAGTTCAGATTTCAATTCCCGGTGTTTAGAACCACCCATCACAGAGAAGTGTTTCTTCACGTAATTCCATAGATCTTGTGTGACATTTGGTGAGAGATGGTTGAACATAAAGCATGGTCAATGGTCATACGAATCCATAAAACTAAGAGAGCTAGAATCGTCTTCCAATATTCATAGTCTGTTGGGTCTTCAGCAGGTTTAACAATAGATCCATCGAGAAAACTTAACTTCTTTCTCGATGTCAATGTTGTCTTCAATCCACTTGCCCACTCATCATAGTTTGTGCCTTTGAGAAGAGGGTGTGAGATCACAATGCCAAGATTATCAGCAGATGACAAATCATAAGGAGAGATTGTCCTCCTCCCTTCAGTTGCAGCAGCAACATGAGAATTTTCAGCCGACATGTTTTATATAAAATTTCAATTTTAGGGTTCAGACTTTGATACCATATAGAAAAACAAATTCTAAATGTTTCGTGTGTTCAACTGAAGAAAGTTACAAACATTTAAGTTGAGATACAAAGCTAAAAAAAATAGGCTTATATACAACTTGCTTGGTAAGGTTTTTTGTTGAGCATTATGCTTTTTTAAAAGTCAATCACATTTGAGAAAATTTAAATGGACATATATGATTGACTTTTAAAAGAACATTATGCTCAACAAAAAGTCTTACTAATTAAGGATTAAGCTAACAAACTTACAAACATATAAGAATCAGATGCTAAGAAAGTGTAATTACAATTTTTTAAAATAACCGAGAGTAAACCAGAATAAGTCAAACCTCAAACCTAAAAAAATTAAACCCAATACTCATCCTAACTAAGGTATGTCTTTGAATTGAAACCTTAAAAAAATGAAAAAGAAAAAAACAGTCACTAATAAATAGATTCGATTGTAGTATGTGGCTACTTCTTCATATACTAATTGATAAAACCATATTCTAAAATGAAATAGTAAACGAAAAAGTTGATAATCTTTAGGTATGAGATCGAAAATAGCAAAAGCTGATAATCCTTAGTGTATATTCTTGTATGCATGTATGGACTATACACGAGAAAAGACGTGATGTTAAACTAATTGATGATAAGCTAAGTGAATACTGAAGATGTGTGGATTCTAAGTCGAAGACTAAGTAGGAAAGATGACTAAGTCAAAGCAGAGCTGGACGAAGTCTAGCTGACCAAGGAGGAAATCAAGATAAGGAGATGTTAACAAAAACGACAAATCACTGTCAAACAGAAATGAAAACTTGTCTTAACTTGGAATTTCCATTTCTGGAGATTTGGGAGATTTTAGGTTAAGGTATACGGCCTATAAAAATGTCTTAGGGTATAGCGAGACTGCTTAACACTTTAGAGACATTAGGAGAGTTTTTGGTTTAAGGTTTAGCTAGAAAGAAACTCTTGTGAGTCTTGTGATTGTGTTGAGTGTTGTTCTTTTTTTGTGTTGGTGAGATTGTAACCAGCTAGTGTAAGGCTTTTGTAAAAAAGTTTATATTAATAAGAATGAGTTTGTGCATTGGAACAACGCTTTCCTATCAAAATTTGTGTGTCTTGATCTCAATACAATTTCAAATACAACACACAAAAGAAGTGAACGCATGATTTACGTTGCTCTGCTACGCACAGAAACATCTCATGTGTTAATACACGAGTGTTGTTTTTGAATCCTCCTCCAGGAGCATTTTGATGAGTGGCTTCGAAATATCATCCAATATTAACGACTCTAAGCCAATGCTTGATTCAGGATTAAGGAAATAAGATGACAAAAGACGAAAAGTAACTCTGAAAAACATGTTATATGGAAGATGAAAACTATCTTGTTAACTAAACAACATATTTTCACTTTAGATTCAATCGAGTAACAATTTTACTAGCGTTGAGAGCATCTCCAACCTAATTCTATTTTTTTACTCTAAATGCTATTTTAGTGTAAATTCTACTATAACCCACCTCTATTTTTGACTCTAAGACCAATCTCCAATATATTCATCTATATTTTACTCTTAAATAGAGGAACTCTATAATAGAGGTGTGTTTTACTCCAATGTATTCTTCTATTTTTTATTCTATAAAGGAATATCCTAAATAGATTCTAATTTAAATTTATTACTAATACCTAATTATTTCTAAAAATTGTAATTTAACCTCATTTATTTTATTCTTTGAAATTTTTTCATATTTTTAGAGTTTAGTTCGCCATTTGTCTTTTGTGTTGTTTACTCTATGAAATTTATATTTTTGGAGTTTAGTTTTGTCTCATGCTAAGTGTTTCTCATATCTTGGTTTATAATATTATTATTTATAATATTTAAAATTTAATTTTTATTTAGATGTTTAATTATTATTTAGATATTAATTATCATTTGTAATATTTTAAATTTAATTAAAATTTAAAATTTAATTTTTATTTAGATTTAATGGTTATTGTCAAGTTGCTCTCAGTCTGGTGGTTAGGATGATTCAGCTAATGACTTAGCACTAGAGTTCGATTCATGCATGCTGCATTATGGTAGCTTAAAAAAGGGGTTATAGGGGTGAGTTTTAGGCTATGGATCGGACCTTGTCGATCCAATTATTGACAAAAAAAATTAATGGTTATTTATAATAGTTAATGATTATTTATATCATTTACAAAAGGTTAAGGATTGTTTTGTAAATATAAAAACTTCACCTTTAAAATAAAGAAAAAATAGCATTCCCCTAAATATAAAAACAAAATAGCATTTATTGTTTTAGAGGCAAAAATAGAGGTGAGTTGGAAATAATTTTACTCTATAATAGTATTTAGAAACAAATATAGAGATGAGTTGAAGATGCTATAAAATAGAAGAATACTACTTTTTCCTTTATGTTTAAGGAAATGCTATTTTTTCTTTTATTTAGAAGTAACTTTTTAGAGTAAAAACGAAATATATTTAAAACATTCTTTTTAAAGTAATAAATAGAAAAATACATTGAAATAAAACACACTTCTATTATAAAATACTAATTTTTAAAGTAAAAATAGAAGAATATATTGAAGATTGACTTGATCTTCAAAAGGATTTACACTTTTGATCTTTTGTTATAATTATAATGTGTACATTCATTTATGTGTTTTATCTAAACATTAAGATCAATTTTTATCACTCATTCCATGAGCACGAACAAAATATTATTCGATACTTTCACATAAAATTCTTTTATTTAAGTCCCAGATCAAATATGGACTATTTGAAACTTGAAATTTGAAATTTTGTTTATAGGTGATACAAAATAAATGGTAGAGGCAACTTCATTGATGTATTAACGAAAATCTCAAAATTAATTTGTTTTTTTTTTTCTTGTTTGCTAAATATTAGTATTCACTGAATAATATCAGAAATTGCAAGTGGCCTTTAATCTAGTGACAGACGGTAAGTCCACAGAAGATATGCGCACTTGCATAACCAGGGATCGAGTCTCACCGCCTACATTATGTAGGAACTTGGCTAATGGACCGATCTGTTGTGGCCCAATGTTAGAAAAAAAAAATATATCGGAAATTTATGATGAACCGAATCTGGTTTGAAGCTATGAAGCATGGAATCGCCATTGATGGTGTGTTTCTCGCTCCGGAAGCGGAATCGGAATCAGAAGCGCTTAGAAGCGCTTGGAATCGTCCCGGAATCGCGATTCGAAAAATGAAGCGTTTGGAATCGAAACAGAATCGTCTCGGAATCATATTGGAATCGCGAATCCGAAAATGAAGCATATGGAATCAGCTCGGAATCGTGTCGGAATCATCTTTGAATCGCGAATCCGATTACAAGTAATGACCAGGTGGATGTCTTTTTAAACTCTCCAAAATCACAGCTTTGAGATAACTCAGCTTCCCCAAATCTTCATTTGGATACTTCACCATGATCGCCATAATCCATTCTTCATGATCGCCATATTTCAAACAAGAAGCTTTTAGACCCTTCTTGCTATTCAAACATAGAAACAAACTTAACCTTCGTTGGAGTTGTTGATCTCAGAGATCCTCCGCGTGAAGAAGTTGGAAGAGCAATTGAAGATTGCAGAGAAGCTGGAATCAGAGTAATGGTGATAACTGGAGATAAGAAATCAACGGCTGAGGCTATTTGCTTAGTTTTGGGCTTACAAAGTTTAATTTGTTTTTGTGGCCCAAATTATATATTTTACTAACATAAATTTTAAAACCCTATTTAGTAAAGAACAAAAGAGATACAAAGTTAGAAACTGAAAAGTCTATAATTTTATTATAGTGTTTTATGAATATATATATATATATAGTATATACGCTTCCAATACGTACCCGTTTCCTAAATATTTTTAAAAATTCGCTTCTACGCTTCTTAACGCTTTCGCTTCCGCGTACCCGCTTCTGATTCCATGCAGCTTAGGTTTGAAGTACTTAGGGAAGTACTCAACAGACACACTTTGACTTAGTAAATGTTGATTACAAAATTCAGACCTGATTACGATATTAATTAATATTAAATGTCGGCCATTTTCAAATGTGACGTCATTTTATCTTCGTGGATAAGGAATTTCTCTTTTTTAAATGTTTCATCGATATCGAAAGAATACAGTCTTCAAATACCTAAAATCGAGAGAGGAAATTCGCGCAGTCGTGATCGATCCATTTGCAATCAATCTTCAGACCCATGGGAGGAGGAAGAGCGATGACGACGGCAGCGAGGGTGGCTGGAATTGGTGTTGCGAAAGGAGGGTTCAGGGGAGGATTCGGATTACCTCCGGCAACTGAGCAGATTAAGGTCACAGGGGCCGCCGCGTCAAAGCCGGTGTCGGCCTCAATTTCATCGGTGGCTCATTCTTCTGTCGATGAAGACGCGACGATTATGCATAGGCCGGTTTGGGACGATTGGGAATTTGCCGAAGAGGAGCCACTTCCTAGGGTTGTTTTTAGCAAGCAGCCTCCTACACTCCAGGAGGCTAGGGAAGCCACTGAAGATCTGAAAGAGGCAATTGATATGTAAGCTATTTCTAAATTTTGACTCCTAAATTCGAGTTATGGACTTAGAGTTCATCAATTTGACCTAATTTTATGGATTTAGGCTTAGGATTGATCTTAGTTGTTTGCCATTTCCTTCTTTCTCGTGTAGTTATAAGTTTTTCATTTGAGATTATAGTTCGATGAAGTAGAAGAATTTGCCAGTTTGTAATGCAATCTATAATGATGGAGTCTGTTGTTAAAATTTGTCTAAAATAAGGATCTTTCTCTTTGAAACATTTACTTTGATTTTTGTTCGTATATCTGTGTAGAACTAGCTAGATCTTTGATCATCCAACATCTGTCAGGGTTTATATGTCATCTTCGAAGTCGTCCTCTGCCAAGGAAGACTCAAGTGAAGGTGGTTCTGTCTCCAAAATGTTATCAAGTTTTCAACCTTCTGAAAACCGAGCTGTTGAATCAGCTGTTCCACAAGTTGCCCTTCAAGCTTTTGCTTTTCTGAGTGAAAACACCGCTGCACAGGTATATCGAATTTATTTCTTTCCTCGGTTAAGCTTCGCTGCTGCTACTCCTCCTTATCCGTTGTCAACACAAAAGTTTTGAGAGTCAAAATTGTTGCTCTTTCTTTACAGACTGTTGTTGCTTCTATTGCGTCTGACCCAAAAGTATGGGATGCTGTAATGGAAAATAAGGATCTAATGAAGTTTCTCCAGACCAACAATGCCGGTAAAGAATATTTCACCGTTCTTGCTAAATCCGTTGAAGTTTAATGTCTTAATGATAAAGCAACTTATTAAAAAAAATTCCAATTTTCAGTAGCTTCCTCTCAGGTTGAATCTGACAATGATGACCAATGTGAACGTTCGAGTACAACTGATTGTGAAGCCACTGGAGCAAAGCCAATGGAATTCTTAGAAATTCTGCAAGACATGAAGCTAAAAGTGGTCCAACTGATGGAAAACATCTCCTCATACTTCGGGGGCCTGTTTGGGTTAGGATCAGGTACAGAGGATGGAAACGACAAGAAACAGACGTTGTTCAATGACCCCCGTACGCTGTTTGGATTAGCTGTGGCCGTCATCTTCATGGTAGTTCTGAAACGTGCTTAAGATGTCTGATTCCTAAATTTGCCGATAGTACCTTGCTCCCTTTCCTTCGTTATCACTTGAAACTCTTCTTTTGTTTGGAATGATTTGGAACCGTCTTGGATCCTTTACTATTGTATAAATAAAAGGATCCCCCCGATGTTCTATCATTTGTTTCCTGTCTACACAATTTTTATGCAAAAACAGAATTGTGTGAGTACATATACGTATGTCCGAACTCAAATTTACACCAGTCGGTTGGATCACTACAAATCTGGTATATACGGTTATGTTAAACAATAATAGTGTCGAGTAAATTTGTTCGTTCTTGCTGCACTCTCTTGAAGTCTGATATATTCAATTTGGATCTGACCATAGATTCCTTCACTAGATATTTGTATTGCTCATAACCTAATATATCTGGTCAAGGAATTCAAGACAAAATGGGAAATTGAATTCAGACAAAAGGAACCTACTTCTCCCTTGGTTTGCAGAAGCAAATAAGCAAGGAAACTGCAGGTTTGGTTTGGTGGTATGTTTCGATACTCTCTGGTTAATTGTCTCAATCGCATCAAACCACAGGTACCGTAATCGATCCATCTGTTTTGCTTTAATTTTGGAATTTAAAATCTTCAACTATATTTAATTTCACTTTAAATGGGGTTTATCAATTACATTTGATTCTGCTCTATTTCTGCTTGAATCATCTACGAGTGTAAACAAAAAAAAAAGATTGAAAATTGAGCTATTGTATGAATAATCCGTGTGTATATGTATTCCTACTCTATTTCTGTCTTTGATATCTTATTTCCATTGACATTTGTAGTCTTTTGTGATACCATCTGTTTCTGTTGCCTCTTGCAGAAGCTTGCTGGAATCTGATGAAGAAGAGTTAAGATCAATCCGTGACGAATCAAGTACGTTTCGAAACCATTGAGCAGATGCTTTAGGAATCCTTGTGAGATTGTTCTTAAAGTCAACATAGTAGATCCCGAACCGGACTGTGTATCCCGAGTTCCATTCCCAATTGTCTAGCAATGACCACACAAAATACCCTCTTACGTTGCACTCATCATTTCTGCAAAATGAAAATTTTTGGGCACACTTCATTTTACTCAAGACTTTGTGGAAGAATCTCTGCAATATGAAACTTACCTTATGGCAGCTGATAAGTTGGAGAGGTAATCTCTGTGGAAGCTAATCCTCTTGTCATCTTGTAATGATTTTTCCAGGTCAATGAATAGACTGTTTTTTTCATCAATGCCTGCAATAATATGATCACCTCTCAATGTTAGAATCTGATTCTGAGTATCACATTTGTGGAATTTGAGATACTTACCGTTTTCTGTGATGAATACAGGAGGGTTTCCGTAAACGTCTTTAATATACACTGCCAGTTCCCTTATTCCCCATGGGACAATGTGTAGCCAGCTTGATCCTGCCTGATTTTTTCAAGTATGTTTCTCATCAGATAACTGTTTAGTCTCTTTGAAGAGCTAGTTTAGTATGAGTCAAAATTGTCAGTGTATCAGAAAACATACTCTTTCTCCTATAGGTACTCCACCACGAAAAGCTACAACAGGTAGGACCAAACAGAGAGTAGAAAAATCAGCTTAGTCCTTTTGTTTTGTAGCAGTAATGAGAATTTGGTGTATCTTACAGCTTGTAATAACGGCTGCATCAGAAGAAGCATCTCGCAGAATCAGTTTCCTTATCTGAGTTCTGTCGTTCCTAGCGTATAATGTCGTGTAGTGGTTGATTCCTATGTAATCGAATGCCCCTTTTATGGTATTAGACATCTCTGGTGTTATCTTAGGTAATCTCTCTTCCACTAGACTCTTCATTGAAGCTGGATAGTCTCCATTGATTAAAGGATCCATAAACCTGTTTTAAAATCTCATTCTGTCACTGTGGTCTTTTTCTCTATTAGACTTCTTTTTAATGCAAATATCTAATAGAAAGATCTTATATTTTACCATCCAATTTCAAAATCCATTGATCTACGAGCTGCATCTTTGTCCTCATCACAATCAGACATAGGCTCATACCATTTTGCATCTAATGCTATCCCGATTTGACCACGTTGTTTATCCTTGCATATAGAAATTCCCACATTTCATTCTGGACCAAGAATCATAAGACGATCATTCATTCTTCTGTTCTGTTTTCTTACCTTGAAGTTTCTGTAGTAGGTGTGGTACGCAGCAGCATGAGACAAGAGAATATTATGAGCTACAACATACGGTTCAACAGATGATTTCCCTTTCTTACAGAACCAATGCCCCAGAAGCGAACACCTCCCTGGAGCTTGTATCCCTGTGTCATAGCCTTGGATCGCTAACCCGTGTGGCTCATTGAAAGTGACCCAATACTTCACTCTATCTCCAAATTCTTTGAAACAGGTGAATGCATAACGCTCAAAATCATCCCTGTACCATTTTTTTGTTTAAGCTTTTTGTCTTTGTAATCATCATCTCAACACATCAAGATGTCACATTTTTTATCCAAAGATCATATACTCACACAACTTTTCTTCTTAGCCATCCTTCATATCTGTCTTCTAAAGCTTGTGGGAGATCCCAGTGATACAATGTCACAAAAGGTTTGATTCCTTTGGCTAGTAGAGCATCTATGAGACTGTTATAGTACTTTATCCCATCTGGGTTTGCTTCCCCGGTTCCATCTGTTTAAAACCCGAGTTTAACAAACCCGTAGAAACGCACAACATTCCTCTATCGCAGCTGAATAAGTTAGACTTACTAGGGAATATTCTTGACCAAGATATAGAAAATCTGTAAGCATCCATTCTCAGATCTTTCATCAGGTCTATGTCACTCTGTAAATAGCAAAATTTCAGCAAAAAACAAAACGAAACAAAGAAAGAAAGGTTCTTGCTTCTTAGATTCTCTCATTCATAGTCTGTTGCGTCTTATCTTAAAATTGTTTAGATCAATTTGCTCTGTGAAGAAGCAACCCTACATGTATCTTCAAGCTTAAGTCAAAACAAATGTTTGCTTGTTAGGTAATACTTGCATGAAACCTATGATATTGATCCACCGCAGTATCCGCATTGCTGAAATCCAATATCTTTCCTGTAAATTAAGAAGAATAGCAGTTAATCATCTGAAAAACTGGACTTTTCTGTGTTTGTTTCTTTGATACCTGGTTTCTTCGTGAACGTGTCCCATATGCTTTCTCCTCTGTTTCCTTCATTCACAGCTCCTTCAAACTGATTTCTTGCAGGAAAATGCGATCAAACAATTTCAGAATCTTGGATCAGTTTGAAGAAGAAGAAGAAGAAGAATGTCACCTGGTAAGCTGAAGAAGCTGTCCCAAACACAAACCCATCTGGAAAATCCGCTCTGCTGATAGATTCTGACGAAACCTGTTGAAGAGGCACGACGAAGAACAAAAACAGAACCAAGACGTATCTCATTAAAGATTCCATTTTTGGGTCGCATGAAGAATAGACAGAGGGAAAGAGATAAAGGGATGGAATTTTTTGGTGAATGAAAGATTTGGCTTTTAAGAAAAGACTAAAAACGGAAGATTTGGAGGCACGAAAATGGAGTTTTGATGTTTTTTTAATTTATCAAGTGGAAGAAGAAAGGGGAAGAGTGTAAAGCAAAAGCTCTAGTCTTTGAAGGCTCTTCTTTGGTGTTGACATTTGTTCTCTGTTCACGTTTCTTATACTTTAAGCCAAAAACTGAAAGTGGTCACTTCAGATATAAGTTTGTTAGTGAGATATACTAACTCACCTAATTAGCAACCTATCTTCTCCTCTTTTATTTTTATTTTTTTATGTTTGTATCTATAATCAAATTGAATTCCTTAATTGAACAACTAATTATGTACTTTATTTTTAGATGAGTTGATAAATTAATATAAAACTAATTTAGGGAGTCACAGGCATGTAGCATCCATATCCACTTATCTTTGTTGTTGTTTGTTTTTAAAGTAATGTTATATATCAAAGAGGATAATAATGTTGACTTATTTATTTCAATTTTTGTTTCCTCCATATTTCAAATAACTACAAAACTCTTTTAAAATAAAGAAAGAAAAACGAAGCACTAATTGGCATCTAGCCTATTTTAAAATCAGTTTTTGAGTTTTTCTTTAAAATTTAGAGGAAATTGCACAACAAAATCCAAATTTTAGGTGTTTGGCTCTTTTTCAACATTTGGTTCTTTCAAGTTAAATTTTGAATCTTCGAAATAATGTATTTGTAGCCAACGACATTGCTAACAAGAGCAGCATGTTTTCTTTTCATATGGTTTTAGATTCCTAAGATGGTTTTGTAGAACTATTTTCCGTACCAAAATCAAAATAATTACTCTGTACCAGCTGAAAAATACTCTAAATTATCACTTGATGATCAAGTTGAAAAAAGAAGAAAAAAAAAGTGTATATACAGATGTGTTTTTAAATGGGCTTCAACATTTTTTGCTTTAGGCTCTAAAATAATTTTGGACCGGGCTTCTATATATGTTTAAAACTCAAAAAATTATATTCGATTAAATCCATTGGTTAGACTTGAGTATTATGCTTAGGCCTGGTCTAAATACGGACTGGACTATGCATAGTTTTCACATTTAATATTAATCTGATATATTCCTTTTAACTTACGAAGTTGTGCAAGTAGTTTGCGTACTTGCACAATTAGGGATCGAATTCCACCGTCTATATTATGTATGAACTTGACTAATGGGTCAACTAGTTGTGGTCCAATTTTGACCAAAAAAAACTTACAAAGTTGTTGATAAAATAATGTAATTACAAGTGACATATACGATAATTTTGCAATAATTCTTACGTATATCGTCATTTTTCTCGTATGTACATATTTTCTAAGATTTCTCCTCATATACTTTTATTCTCAAAAAACTATTTCTTAAAAATCAGTCCATTGAATCTCTGGCAATGGCTATGAGGCTTTCAGCAGTAGCGAACTGCAGAAGTAGCTGCGGTTCCGTCTGTTCTATTAAAATGCTTCAAGGTTCATTTTTCTTTCTCTACAATTGGTAACCTAAACAACATCTCGTCCTTAGGCATGAATTTAGCACCCTATTATTAGTAAGTTTTTGAAATGAAGCTTAAACATTGGACTCGATCAGTCAATTATTTTCTTTGTTCCTTATAATTCATATCTTAGTCAATCGAAAAGCATAAACCCATGTGTACAACATCTCATACAAATATCTATGTTAGGTCTAATAACTATATTTTGTACGTACGCCATGTCATTAAGTCCTGTTCTGTCCTGATGTTGTGTCTCACTTTCCGGAAGGTTGTTACGGGCAGAGTATCTGGATTTGTTCCAAAGGGTTTGGATTTGTTACATATACACCACCTTAGAAGATTCCGCAAAAGGCAACAAGACTAGAGACAAAAACTGTAATTAATAGCTCTTAAAGAGGAAGATTGATTGTTCGTTGGATGATTGATTTCATTTACAGACCGATTAATAATAAGATTGATAGGGTTCTAAGAATACAGATCGATCCGGCTTGGTTTAGTTGATTTATGGTCTAAAACAATATTACTTTAAATAATGCATTAATGTCAAAAGTGTGTATTAAGTAATTAATGTATTTTGAATTTTACAAAATAAATTAATTAAAAGAATACAGTTAGTGATCTTATTGGGTGGTAACTAGATTAATACTCAGTTTTCTTAATTTATGTGAAATATTCAGGAAAATTAAACTTTCCGTAGCAGGGGAGGTAGTATCTTTCATTTTGTATTGAAAAATGGAACCTATAAAACAGACAATGTTTTGTTTTTCATTTAGTGATTTTTCTAACTACAATCTTTTTGGTGAACCAAAACATTTAAGCCTCAATGTGACAAATCATTTTCATAAAACCCAAATGGCCAATGGGTCCGTAGCTATTAACCAATCACTAACTCGAAATTTACGAACCATTATACGTACATTAAAAGTGATTATAACAAATGGGAAAAAGTCATTGGGCGCAACAAAGCAACGTAGAGTTCTCACAATTTCACGTGGAGCTGTCTAGAATCTACACGAACAAGTCCATGGCTTAAATAAACTTATGCAATAAATATTATAAAGACAAAAAAAAGGAAACAAATATATGCAAAAGAGATACCGTTCATACTATAACATTCCTTCGCTGTCCAATTACGTTTGGTGAGACAATTCCCTCTTTCTCAAGCAACCATAACTCATCATATCAAACGATGCCTATTTTTGGATTGTACTTAGCTTATTATGATAATAGTGATATGTTTTGTTGTTTGATTGTGATCTAATTAATCCTTATACGTTTAATAGTTAGTTGTAATTACAATTGTCGACCATAACGTGTACAATTGTTCTTTTGTTTCCAAGTTTGAGGAGTGGGTACAAGTCATATTTAACTTGCATAAACTAACTGAATGCGATTATCTCAAAATCGGATAACGTTTCTAATTAAGTTATTTTCAATCGACGATCGATGATCGATCTTATCAATTTTTATCTTTTAATAATTGTCGGTTAGATTCATTTGCGCGTGACACCTAACAAGAAACAACATAACTAACTTATTAACTCTATTATCCAAATACATTCTACTAATGAGAAATAGAATAAATCATTTTTATTTAGTGAAAAAGTTATATATATATATATATTGCGTACTTTTTGTTTTTTGTTTTTTGTTTTCTCAGAAATACTATAACGTACTCGAAAATAATACTCTATGAAAGTCCAAACAAACTTTAAAATTATGTAAGATTATATTTAAAAAAGTTAAACAAAAAGATAAGATAAAAAGAATCTTCAGGCGTAGAAACGTTTTCACAATACTGTATCCAAACCATAATCAAAAGTTCAAAATAAAATTCGATACGACCAAATCTATCTAATTTGCTTCATGTGTGCAATATTGAACCTATAAAGCAGGGCAATCAAGAAAATGTATCAAGTGGTCCAAAATGATTCTCAATAAAAAACAAAATGCATGTTTGTATACTAAGTAAGAATATAAGTTCCAGTTACGGAAACAAAATTGATTTACGTCGACAATGTGAATATGAATCTACTTCAGAACTAATTAATATCTTTAAAAAGAAAAGAAAAATCAATCATTGTATTTGTACCATTGTTTTTTACAAATGGGATTAATAATGATTAAATCTTCATCTCCTATCACTCTTTCTTTTTCATTGTTTTAATTGCATTTTTTTGCTTTTGTATCTTCATCTTTTATTCGCTCTTTTTTATTGCTAATTAAAAAATGTTTTAAACAATTTATCCATACCATCTGTCGAGAATATGTATGTTGATAGTGCTTTCTTTACAAATACTTAGTTACCAAAGTTCTGAGTCTCTTCTCTCTAATGGTAGAATAAAAGATCATTAGATCAATCGACAAAAAAGAATATCATGGCATTGGCTCCAGTGAAAACCAATGGAATGTATAAGATATATGTGTGTTTGCATTTGCATAATAATCAGTAATGACTCTAACAATATTAGCGTATCAGTTCATCTCCCGATTTATACGTAACCAACTATAAACCCAACTACGGTTAAACAGATAACAACTGTCAAGGGCATATTCGTCATCATAACATCAAGATTCTTGACTACCTTCTATATATTACCTTTGTTCCATTAACAGAATCTCAAATAATATTAACCTCTTTATAAAGAATCAATTCCAAAGATTTTATAAGAAGTTGGAGAGGGAGGTATCAGGTGTGGTGTGGTGTAGGATATGAAATTCTTGTTGGAGCTTGTGGTGCCTTGTTTTGGTTCGCACCAGTTCCAACGAACCGAAGATGATTCTGTTTCTAACGAAGCGCATACGCAAATGAAACAGCGAAGGCGGCGGAAACGCGTTAGAGTAGCGGGTCAACCTGGACAGGTGGCAGAGTGGAGACCGTCGCTTAGCGTTATCTCGGAGAACAAACCGGCAATAGATAAATCGAAAGAAGAGAAGAAAGTTCGTCGGAAAAGTGAAGGCGACGGCGAAGACCCGTCGGCTAGATCCGGTGGTGGTCATGTTCGTTTTCGTAGTGACGATTTCGGGTAAAATTCTCATAACTTTTATTTTTGTTATTTGGCAAAGTATGAATCTTGTAATTAGGAGGTTATTAATTAGTATAGTGATGATAGTTTAAGATGCTAATATTAGTGGATAAAGATTCGATATAATTGCTTTCGAACAAATAATGATTTTGGGTTTTGCAGGAGAAATGCTTTCGAACCTGTAATTCCGGCATTTTCACCGACGCCGTTTATGTTTTGAGTACCTTGTAAAGTTTCCGGCTTTACATACATAAAATGTATCTTTAGGATGTATATACAGAAAGGAATTGCATCTATATCCATGTTTTGATATGATAGTGCAAAACAATGTTAGTTGACAACAACCTGAAGAATATCCAACTATTTGACTACTACACAATAGGATCATTCATTCACATATCTACATGGATTTAAATTAAGAAACGTGACATCTTTTGCTATATGCTATTAACCTATGACTTATTTACAAAGTCTTAGTTAAAATTTGTCACCCTCTTTCTCGACCACAAAGAATAAAGGAACCTTTCTTCCTCCATTGAGTCCCTCAAAACACCCCTTTCAAGTAAGTTTTCTTGTTCAAGACTCAATTTCAATCAACTCCAATAGGCTTGAGACTCCGGTTTTTGATGGTATTTGTTCTGATTACATCCGTAGAAGCAATTGCCTGCGACATGACTACGTTACCCTTTAAATCTTTCTTGCTGTAACTCTTCGTCTCTTGGCTGATCACTATGTTGCATTATCTCCAACTCTCACACATCAATTCTATCCCAAAGTACGTTAAATGATCAGAAATACTCTTTCCCATCACTGATCTAAAAGTACAAGGCAAAAAAACAATAAGAACATAAAGCAATAGATGGAGGAGAAAAGCGAATGGATACATATGGAAGAAAGGAGGAAGGAAAGTAATATTGGTGAACAAGAAGAAGTAATGAACAAAACCCCCGAACTCATAGGCTGTGAAAAAGAAAACATAGCAATCACATAATGACAACATTGTAGAAAAAAACGCAAAAAAGAAATTGAAAATGAACATTATGGTCACAAACTTTCAAAAACAGCCAAATTTAGAGTGGTTAGATAAGTAAGAACCTAATAGAAAAGAAACAAGTTCATACAAGGAAGCATAAGACTAAAATGAGAAGACTAAAGAAAAGCAAAGATGAGAACAATAAACAAAACATGAGCAGTCAATGACGATCATATCAAGAAGACGAAAACAAACTGTGACAAGAATGATGGCATTGATGCATAAGAGCACCCGAGGCAGTCCACTGTAAGGAAGCAAAATGAACAAATGAAAGAAAAGAAGAACATAGAGAACAACCCAACATTGCAGATAACATAAATGAGAAAACAAAACATCACAATACCAGATCGAAAGGATACTGAAAGAAAACCAAAAACAGATCATGTAAGAGCATATTCAAAATGTAAAGTTTACCAAACAGAAAAATTCAGATTGTTTACAAAAACACAAAGGAGAGATACGTGACAATACATACGTAAACAACAAAAATTGAAGGAGAACCAAATTTACAATAACCAAGAAACAAAAGAAGGCAGAAAAAATCGCAAAAAGTAGAAGTAAACATTTACTCACGAAAACTTCACAAGCACCAACAAGGCAACAACAACAATATGCAGCGAACCAAAAGCGGCAGAACTGAAGCAAAACTGCAAAGATAAAACAATAAAGAGACCATAAAATAAAAAATTTAAACTTTTACCAACAAAGACATTCAAATTTTTTACAAGAGTATGGAGAACGCAGAAGGTATATGAGCGAAACAAGGAAGATGAAGAAGCATAAATCAACAAGAACATAGAAAGTAGATCACACTAACGATTTGAAAGAAGTAAACATAGTTTTCACGTAAGGGAGTCGAAAGCAAAGGAAAAGCAAAATCAAAATGGACTACATTGAGCAAAAGACGGTAGAAAAGAAAGATAGAAGAGTAGACTTTTAAACCGGTGAGACAAAACGGACTTCACTGTTTCGCAATCACGTCGAGAAGACGACAGAACTCCTACGCCGTCTCCAATATGGTCTGCAACATGCAAACCCGTAGACCCATCAAACGCATCATTTCGTCGATGCACACCCTAAGACCGACGAACTCTCTAAACAATCGGAATCGCCGTCGGAGATATTATGGACATCGGGATTGCTCCGACTAGCCTTCTGTAACTTCTGCGATATCCAGGAACCCGCATCCGTCGGGCACGCCGCCGATAACGTTCGCCTCCGATTTCGAGTCTGAACCATCACGAGAATCCAAACTATGATACTCTCTCTTCCAACACGCAACAGTAAATCCTTAGATGCAGTAAAGTCGTTTCAATTTCCGACTCACGACTCAGTTCATAAAGGGCAAAATAGTCATTCTCCGTATAAGGGAAGTCCCTCACAGTCCCTATTTTGGAAAAGTTTATTAATTTCGATCCCTTTTTTGGTAATTATCTCTTTGATATAATACTATATAAATTTTTTTGGGTCGGCTAATACTCTATATAAATGTGTTAATTACTTGTATAGTCCAAATATTTGAGACTTACTCAAATAGTTTTATAAATTCCTCATATTTTTTTTCTATGTAAACAAAAACATAATTATAAAAATATAATTAATAAACATTACCACATCAACATTTTTTTCATTATAAATTCTACCAAGCAAAGAATGTTAGATTTTGTATAATACAGTAGAGTTTTGGCTTTTTGGGATAGATTTTCCAAGTTATTTCAGTAGGGTTTATCGTTGCCTATTTCAGATTAATATTTCTCGTTTGGTAGAGTTTATATTGACGTTTTGTAGATTTTCTTGGTATATTTTCTAAATTATATTAGGATAATTTAGGTTGACATATATCTATTGAGTTGAAAATTATTTTACCGGATAACAGATATATCTATATATATCAGAATTTATCATACATACAACAATTCTAAATAAACAAACTGAAGCATATTTAATCATAAAGTGATTACTTTCCTTAGCCTATGTACTATTTACATTCTGCTTTATGTATTTTTTCATTAAGTATTTCTTTGGGTTTTAAATAATAGAGGTTCGGATTTCGATCTAGTGGTTATTTGTTGATAAAAAAAATTATAATAGAGGTTCAGAAATAATGATAGTCACATATAGTCTTGTGAATTCAGATCTTCGGGTCGGGTCGTTTCGGATCTTGAATTTTTATACCCATATAGGACTCATTACTATTTCGGTTCGGTTTGAGGTCGGTTTCATTCAGGTTCGGGTCGGTTCGAATCCAAATTTAAAAAGTTATAAATTATCTAGATACCCAAATACCCGAGAAATATCTAAAAGAATCCTAAAAATATCAAAAAAATACCTAAAATACTAAAAAGTATCTGAAAATATCGAAAAAAATATTTTTGAATACCCAAATATTCAAAAAATATGTGAAAATATATAAAAATACCAAAAATACTCATAGAATACTCTAAAAATACCTTAAAAATATTATAAAATAGGTTTTCGGGTACCCGTTTGATTCTCGGTTCGGGTCTGGATTCAATTCTGATTTTTTAGGTCCTAAATTTTTAGACCCATTCGAATATTTAGGCATTACATATTCGAGTTTAGTTTTTTTTTCGTGTCGGATCTAAATTCCAGTTCACATACTCTCCGTTTCATGAACAGAACTTTCATGTGGCCGTATGATGGGCAATACCAAACAAAGCCCATTGGACGTCAGTCCAGACAATAGACTACTTTTTTCTTTTCTTGAAACAGACAATCGACTACTTTATCAAGTTATCATTATTGATCATGTTGAGAAAAGAAAATACTTGTAGTTGTACCTTAAGTACCTAAAATTCTTAAACCCTAATATAGTATTTAGTGCACTAAAGAGGCCCCAAACGCGTTTTTTTAATGCATCTTTAATCACAATCTCACATGTAAGGTTACCTTTTTTTTCTTCTCATAATCAATGAATCGCCAAATTTGTGTATACAACGAATATGTATGTATATACGACCATGTCTATGTATGGAGACAAGAGAACATGGGGTTGTACCATGCACGTGGAGACGACATGTGTTGCTTAATGATCATGCGACCATTTAACAAGTAAACTTACAACTTGAGGAATATTTGCTCTCAACTTATTCATTAATTTCATCTCACCCCTCAATTTATAAATTTTACTCGATGTTTCCCTACTCTCTATCATCATCCCATCCTCCCCAAATTAAGTTTTTAATCCCCTTATATATTTATTTACATATTTATAAGATTTAGTAAATAATGTTAAAGTAATTTGGATGTATTTACAAATCTAAATCCAAAATTAAGGATCTGCCACCCTATGAATTAGTCCTGCCACTTCAGATATAACGGTTTGGGTCGGATCGGTTAATACGAAATTCAGGTATTTAGCAAATTTTAATGTTGTACCGAAATTATCCGAAATGTTAAAAAAATCAGATCAGGTTAGATAGTTCGGGTAGTAACAATTGTTGCCAAATCAACCCGAACAAAGTAAAAAATCCGTAAAATGGACTTTTTAACAAATAACAGACAAGTCACCAGACCAAAAAAGTGTATACCATGACAACTAACTGGTATACATAAGTTCAAGCTTATGACATTAAAAGGTATAATGCATACCACAATCCACGACATTAAAAGTTAAAGTTGAAGACATAAACAAATAAGAAATTCAAGGCAGAAAAAGTAAATAACACATAATAGGTGGTTAAAGACAAATAGATTGTTCCCTAACCAAAGTTATTCTCTGATCCCTGCAATAAAATGATACAAAGAGACAAGTATTAGTGGGTGACTGCATAATGCAATACTGAAAAATCCATTGCTGCAGAGTAAAAGATATCAAGTGAAGATCAAGTGTACTTACATTTCCAGTTGGAGTCTCTAATTCAGAAGAAGGAGAAGCTACAAAAAGAAACAATTATTCATAAGCTACACACAAAAACAATTAAACCTACATCTATTGAATGAGGTAATGTAAAAACAATACCTAATGAGTCATGGAACTCCAATTCATCAAGCATTTGAGCCAAGTTTGCAATCTTTTCAACATTTATTGTGTTTCTTAGCCACTGTTGTAAATAGAGCAGAGCTTCAATCATATGAGGTGTTAAGCAACTTTTGTAAGGGTCCAAAATTCTTTCACTTGTGCTGAATGCAGACTCAGAAGCAATTGAAGAGACTTGAATGACAAGCACATCCCTAGCAAGCTCAGATAGTATAGGAAACTTTACACTGTTACGCCTCCACCATGCAAACATGTCATAATCCATTCCCAAGATATTTTTCTTACGTGGCATTGTTTTCTCCATCAGGTATATGTATAACTCACTACTTGCTTCCTCATTAGCAGTTTCATTATCCATCTCTTCATACAAACCGTCCATGTCATACCCATCATGATCAGACAAACCAAACAACACATCATTTGTGTGTTTGGAATCCCCTATGTTGTCACTCTTGAATCCCCTGTGTTAGCGACATAATCTTCATATAGATTCTTCATTGTAGCCTTAATTGATGATCTAAGATGCTTACTCTCCTCAGTGTCTTTACTATAAAGCTTGTCAAAGAAAATATATGGAAACTGCATCTTATTCCTTGGGTCAAAGACACTAGCAATGATCACCAATGGATTCATGTTGAGAAGTCCATCCCAATACTTCTCAAACTTAACCCTCATGGCTAATGCTTGTGTTTGTAAGAGCTCAACTTGGTGGGAACTTAATGGAATGAGATGTTGCTCTATAATGACTATCTCATTATAGCAAAATGAAGATGTCACTGTCTTAGATGCTGAAAATGCTAAAGTGCAGTTGAAAAACAATTTCAGAAACTTCACATACCTCTGAATTTCATCCCAGTTTTCAGAAGTTGGAGGTCATATCCTTTCTTCTCCATCCTCATCTATCTCCTTGAAATAGAAGTTGTAAAGTTTGTCTTCTTCAAACAGCTTCTCAAATGCACCTCGAAATTTCAAAGCAGATGTTAGTATAAGGTAAGTCGAATTCCACCTTGTAATGCAATCAAGTGTGACACTTCCTCTACTAACATTTCCTGTGTCAACACGCTTTTGTAATGCTTCTAGTTTTTGTGTTGATGATCTCACATACTTCACCGCATTCCTAATGGCAATTACACTTGTACTCATTGATGCTAGACCATCTCTCACAATCAAGTTGAGAATATGAGCACAACAACGAACGTGTAGATATGTATCTTCTCAAAGTATCTTTCAATAACCTTAATGCCTTATCATTCGATGTGACATTGTCAACTGTGACTGTGAATACACTCCCAATTCCCCAATCCTCTAGACATTGACTTAGCTGCTTAGCAATGGTTTCTTCTTTATGGTCTTTGATATGTTTGAAACTTATGATTCTTTTCTGCAACACCCAATTTGCATCAATGGGCTGTCACCACCATGTAACTCCATGAAGTTGTAGGAGCTGTCCATATATCTGTGGTGAGAGATACTTTCTTCTTATCACAGCTAAACACCTTCTTCATCATTGCTTTCTCTTGCTGGTACATGGAGAATATGTATGTCGTAGTTGTCTTCCTACAGTGATCCGTGTACATTGGGAGTACATTGAAGCAGAATCTCCTAAACCCCTCTGATTCCACAAATGAAAACAACAGCTCATTCAATACAATCAACTCATTCACAGACCTTCTGAACATGTCTTTATCATACTTCATGGTTGTGACTACACCACTACTAACAGGCGCCAAAACAGACTTAGACCCACTCTCTTTATAAGCCATGAACAACTTACATCTTTCCAAGTGATTCTTCATGGGAGTTGTTCCGGTTTTCTTATTGTCACAACCAATTTTCTTCCCACAGTACCGACAATTGCTAATTGCTTATTCCGCATTAACATTCTCAATGAAATGTGCTATACTGCTGATCTACGAGCATGTCTTTTCCTAGGTTTTGGTGGAACCTCACTAGTTGATTTTTCAGTTGCTGCCTTTTTCCTCTTTCCAGTTTCATTAGGTCCTACACTTCTTCCTCTTCATCAATGAAATCGTTATTGTTGTTTTGAAAAGAAGTCATCTACACGCACAACACAATACCAAAATCAAGCACACATGGTTCTCTAATGAAATCAATTTGAAATGACAAATTGCAGGGCTAGTTCTTATTGACTAATTCTATCACTTTCAAATGACAGAAGGTTGTAAACTACTATGAATTTCAAATATCAAATGACAAATGGTTCTATAATTCTATCACTTTCAAATGACAATCACAAATGCAAATCACAGATGACAAATCCCTTAATCACATATGGTTCTCTATCAACTCTAATTTACAAATAACAGACAAAAGCTACACCATTTAGCTCCTTAAACTACACCATTCAGTTTATTAAACTCCACCTTCAGCTCATTAAACTCCTCCTTCTTTCAGCTCTCATTAACAAATAACAAACACTAATCCAAAACAAGAAATTGTCTCTAACTTTTACCGAATTCCTAATGGACATGATCGATCACCACAAACCAATTTCTAAAAAATCTAATAAGACAGTGACACTAAAGAAATAAAAAACAAGAAGCTGCTATGTCTCTGTCTTAAAATGGACATGAATCTAGGTCTGTAGAAGTAATAGACCCAAATAATTCTCAATTTCATAATGCAAAACTCTAATTTCCAACAAATGCTCGATGAGACCCAATTTCATAAACTTCCAATTCTATCAAATATCCAAATGGTTCTAAGTTCTAACTACTAATTCCTAAACTTCTAATTCTATCAAATATCTAAAAGGAAACAATGTAGAAAAACTTACAGAAAATCGTGGAGAGCCTTCTTGGATCTGGAATGAAGAAAATCAAGTGACAAGAAGCAGCAGAAGTCTAGATAAAAGAAGAAGAAGTCGAAGGTGAAGAAGTAGTAGTAGCACTTCCTTGAGTGAGAAGAAGAATAAGTCGAAGAAGAAGAAGAAGACCGAAGAAGAAGAAGATCGAATAAGAAAAAGAAGACTGAAGAAGAAGAAGATCGAAGGAAGGTAAGGTACGGTGAAAGTATCGCCGTTTCAGCTTCGGAAGAAATGTGAAGAAATGATGAGTAGACTTCAAGAATTAGGGTTACCTATTGTCAATTTCGGTTATCGGATAACCGAACGGTTATGGTGTACGAATCGACCCGAATAAGATAACCAAATTGACAATTGGTTCTCTTCCGTTTGACCCGAAATTAAAATCAATAACCAAACCGATTTGTCCAAATCTCAGTTCGGTTCGGTTCGGTTATAAATCCCAGGACTACTATTAATCATAGCCACATTTCCTTTTCTATATGACTATTTTATCTCTATGTTATTTTTCTCATTTTCTTCCCTTTCTTTGTAACGATTTCTTTCTTCTCTTCCAAATTCTCTCTAAATAAATAGTGAAATTAAAAATCAGTAATAATTAATTGTTAGCTCTTCAAACGGGCCAGTTACAAATGAGGTGCAATCATCACACCAAAGCAATGCGGTCGGAACTGTAAGCTAATAATATTTAAAGATCGTTTGGAACATTGATATATAGATTGCCTCTAGGTTTGGGTTGATACGATATTGGGACAATTTGATTAATTGATTGGTTTGTGTCAATACAGTTGGATATTGTTGATAATTTTTATGCCAAATTGTATTGGTTGATTAAATGCGGATACTTTTACTATGAATTGGTGTTTGCTTATTGTAATCGATGAGTCAACTTGTACTCCATTGGGGGTGTATAGGAGTGGTAGGCAAAATTTATAGGAGAGTAGGTGAGCCCTCATGTGTCTGATAATTTTACCACAATAATAATTTTGTCTAATTTATTTGTTTCTCAACTCCGCCAGCTCTGATTTCGTTAGTATATTCCCTGATTCAACTCCAACCGTTCTTCACGCCATTGTAATTTGCGGTATATAACCGGTGAAGCTCATGATAACGGTTGTTTAATTTGTGTTGTCGTATTTTATCAGGTAATACACATTTTATCAAATAATAAATATGTTAATAGATAATAGATGTTTTAATATATATTTTAGCAGATAATATATATGTTAATGGGTATCGTATGCGTTAACGCATAAAATATGTTCTATAAAAATATGTGTTACTAGATAATAAATATGTTAATCGGTAATAAATGTGTTAATCGTATAATCTGGTAATATTTATATTACCATATAATATATATGTCAATCAAATACATATTTTATCATATAGTAATAAATTTGTTAATATATAATAAATATATGTATTAATATATATTTTACTAGGTAATATACGCGCTAACTATTAACGCATGTGTTACCGAGTAGCACACTCGGCCTCACTTTTTTCTTTTTCTTTTGTTACAATTTGGCTGAGAACAGTCTTGTAATTAATCATATATTCTCATTGTCAATCATTTAATTTAGAAAACTGAAGTGGTAGTTACTACATTTCCAATCTTCTTTTGTATATCTACTTAGCTCACTCTATAATGTAAAACCCTTCTACAAAAAAGAAGTTTTAAATAATGTTAAAATGCTAATCTTTTAAAACTGGCATCTAAGACTAGTCTAAAGCTCATTTCGAAAACTTTTATTAGTTTTAACTTTTAAAACAGAAATTATTTTCAAAACTTTGACATGTACGAGCAAGTAGTAAGATGAGTCACGTTTCATTATTACATAAATCTTCAAAAAATATTTTGGACAAATACTGAATTCAATCTTGTCTCCTCTTGATAAAATTAAAAAGAGATAAATAAATAAATAATAAAAATAGAAAGAAGAGAAAATTATAGTATCTTGTGTTGCGTCTCCACTCTCTCCTCTGCCAACGTGAAAACAACATATAAACTACGCAAAGAAACATTATAATCAATAAAATAGCAACATATAATTACTACATATATAAATTATTTATAAATAATCTCTTTCACACAGTCATACATGTTGTATATATATTTAAAGTGGTCAAATACATTAACATGCAAGGAAGATCTTCACGTGTTCTCTTCGTTGTCTTGGCTAGGCTTTAAGCTACTCTGTACAATGGAATAAATGAATTGTAAAAATATACATTAATTTTCATTTTTTTAACATCTAAAGTAGTAAAGTTATTCATAAATTTGATATTTTGTCACTATCAATTACAAAGAGAAATATAGTTAAAAGATGATTTTACACAATGCTGTTTTAAATGAATTAACTATCTAACAAAACTTTCACAATGTGTTATATTTAGGGTAAAAAATCAATATCTGTAGATAAGAAAGAAAAAAACTTCATTCATAAATTAGAAAAATTGAATTATGGGCGTGTAAGAAAAAATGTCTTGTTTACTATTAATTTTTAGTGTGAGATAATGTTTGGTTTCGTGTCTGGTAAATATTTGTACCAAGTAACATTAGAGAATTACTTGTGCCAATAATCCGGGATTTTATCTTCGTTTTATTCATGTTAGCTCAGACAACGTAAACAATATTTTATTGAATTGTTGCATTAATGATAAATGTTTCAATCAATAAATGTCTCTATATCATGTCAGAAGACAACTTAAAAATTTCACAGAATTGTTTGAATACGGTCCGATTGGCAATTGTTTTTATTGTTTTTAAAAACAAAAATTCTTATAAAAAAATTAAATTAAATTAATAATATTTTAGAGTTAAAAACAAACTACAATTGATTTAATTTAATTTTTTATAAATATTTTTGCTTTTCAAAGCAACAAAAGCTATTGCCAATGGAAACCATAGTCTAGAGAAATCGGCAATAGATTTTCAGGCCATTTACAATTGATTTAATTATATTTCTTGTCCATAAGAATTATTATTATTATATATAAAATGCTTTATTAGGTTAATTGATTTTTGGATGAAGATTAGATCCAACTAATAATCTTGAATGTGACATTAGGGGAGTTAGGTGGATATGTGTAACTGCATGCTATCGGTTACAGACTTATTACTTATAGTTTCACAATTTATCTACTCACGTATTAACTAACTTCCCAACTCTCAAATAATGAGATAAATCAGATACATTGGATATATCTAAATTTTCCATCATTAATCTTTATAAAAAAAATGGTACAATTGACTTGCATCTAATATAACTTAATATTAGACCATAAATTCAAATTTTACTCTGCTCTAATTGAAGCAATTTGGCTATAAATTGAGTTTATGGATTCAATTGTTGACAAAAAAATCTATTATATTTAATTTCATAAATAAAATTCTCACACTTAATAACGTTTTTTATTTGGAATTTTTTTTTCTTTTACCCAATTTATTTAAACGATAACATGTTTGAAAGTTAAGTACATGACTTAGCATTAAAACTGAGTAATTGAGAAATCAGATTGATAATGATGACACGCTTTATTAGTACGACATATGAATGAATGTAACAGAGAGAGGTGTGCCAAAATCATAAAGACCGCGATACAGGTAACCAAAACCCAGGAAAATTCGTCACGGAAAACCAAAAGTCAAGAGGATAAATACATCCAATCATAATAAGTATCGACATATTCGTAGGACCCATAGCGGACACGTCACAAACACTTTCTATTTTTGCGCAAATAATTTTATCCGATTATTACACTGCTTATGCAAATGACATTTACTAGAGGTAAGTAATAAGTTTACTAAAACATGTGTACTTGTATAATTATGAATCAGAGTATAATTGTCTAATGGATCGGTCAATTGTGTGACTCGTGTTAATAAAAAATAATGAAGTACTACATTTATTTACATTTTGTTCACTAATTATATTATATTTTGACATGGTAATAATAGTCAAAATTAGTAGATAAAAGATTTATCCTATTACCAGTCCATGACCTTGTTGAATGTCAGTTTTGATTTTTGTTAATAGCCAAAGTTAATTAAAAACTAAAACCACAGAAAACTTTTTAACGAAATTATACTGTACCAAAGTGCAAATTTATCGACTATTAGTGTACTAATGTTTAACAAATACATGGATATAACGAAATATTCACACGAAACAACATCAAGTTACGACATAGATCTTCTTTAATTTATGCTTGGAGAATATCGAAAACTCAAATCCGGAGAATTCAAGTCTCGGATCAATAGATGTAACGTCATTTTAATAAAACAATTATTAAATTGTAAAAGATTATTTTGAATCTTCTATAACCTTTATTTTTTTACACATTACAAATCTACAACATATAAACAAAAAAGTCACAAAACTTAATTTTGTTTTGTTTTCTTTCTTTTTTGTTATCGTTTGCTTGAAGTAGAACCTCTCCTCTCTCTTGGGTACTTTTCTCTGCAATCAAAGCAAAGCTCTGGAGAAATTTTCTCTCCCTTTCTCTTCAAACTTTTCGTTCTTACGGAACCGTAAAAATGCACCAGTTTTTTAATATCCTACACATTTCTACAGGTAAAATTCAATTCTTCTGCGAGTTTTCTGTTGTGTAGAAGGTGTGATATTTTTTTTTCTGTGGATTTTTGTTGTCGTTGGGAAAATCTTCTTTGGATTGCTGAAGAAGACGGAATGGTGGAAAATTAAACGACGAAAGTCAGGGAAAGAGGAATAAAGAAAGGTTTTCAAGCGCCGTTTCAAAAGTTGACCTCCAGATTTCATTTTCAAATTCTTTCTTCTGTTTACTTTTATTAGGATCTAGACGCGTTTGTTTGCTGGGTTTTACTAATTTTCCCGAGAAAATTAGTTTGCTAGATAGTAAGCATTGTGGTAGGAAAGTTCAACTTCTGAAGTTGAATTTCACAAAATTCTACTCGAGTTAAAATTTTATGTGCTTTACAAAATCTCAGTAATCTTATCTTCTTGAGGTATTTGTTTTTGATTTTATTTAATGTCACTGAAGATATGAATTGATTTTTATGCTGAATCCATTAATATTGAATATCTCCGCAAGCTTTTGTTAAAGAGTTGAGTGGTCAACGTTAGCTATTTTCTTATTTGAGCAATGAGTTGTTGTCCTCCTCTTCCTCTGACATTAGTGCCATTAAAAAATTCCTTTATCTCTGATTCATTGTTATTTGGTTTTTGTCTTTGCAGAGGCGTCTAAAAGAACTTGATGCATTAAGGGGAAAACATTATTATAGACAATGGAAGGAGAATCCTTTGGATTGATTGTTGGGATCTCACTGGGTTTGGTCATTGGTGTTGTGTTAGCTATTTCAGGTTTGTTCTGCTTTAGGTACCATAGAAAGAGGTCTCAGATTGTGAACAGTGGATCGAGAAGAAGTGCAACCATTCCCATCAGAGAGAACGGAGCTGATTCTTGCAACATTATGTCGGATTCGACAATGGGTCCAGATTCACCTGTGAAATCTTCAAAGAATGGGAGGTCTGTTTGGCTTGAAGGGTTTAGCAAGAGGAGCAATGTAATCTCTGCTTCTGGCATTTTGGAATATTCTTACAGGTTTGTCTCCTCCTCTGACAAGATCTGGGTTTAATATGCAATTAAATTCTCATATTCTTTGGATCAGAGTTTCTTCATCAAGGCTTTTGTTTTTTGTCTTAACTATTGAGGACTAGACTTCTTTCATTATGGTACTTTGGTCATCATTGCTAAGCCTAAAAATTCATAAGGAGGGGATACTTGGATCTTGTTGTCAATAACCATATCATCACGCTGAATCTTGTGGATATCATAGTGCCTTATGTTCTTGGACTTATGTACCGGTGTAAACATATGTTGTTTGGTGATTGATTCAGGGATTTGCAGAAAGCAACATGTAGTTTCACGACTTTGATTGGCCAAGGAGCATTTGGACCCGTATACAAAGCTCAAATGTCTACCGGTGAGACTGTGGCTGTCAAAGTTCTTGCCACTGATTCTAAACAGGGAGAAAAGGAGTTTCAGACAGAGGTAGATATGTGTTTAATTATTCTGTATGATATTCATTTGCAAAGAACAAATCAGTTTAGAAAACATGAACAATCAGTAGAAAACTAACAGTAGGCAAATTTGAATATGCTAAGACTTAGGATTTCTGTATTCTCTAATATTTCATCTTCAATCAATCCATAAGTCCTCAATCTACAAGAGATGTGTTGTCTCGGATATAGCCTTCCATATCTTTTACTGTCTGCTTCAATTTTTGTTTACTTGCTGTTTTTTCCTTTCCAGGTTATGTTATTGGGAAGGTTGCATCACCGTAACCTAGTGAACTTGGTTGGATATTGTGCAGAGAAAGGCCAACACATGCTTATATATGTCTACATGAGCAAACGAAGCTTATCTTCTCACCTATACAGTAAGCAACAATCTGTATCTACTCTGCTTGTCAATATATGAATATTTATGCAATGTTAAACTATTCTCCTTTCGCTATGAGACATATATTCAAATCTAGTATGCTTTCCTGGTACAGGCGAAAAACATGAACCGCTGAGCTGGGATTTGAGAGTATATATTGCTTTAGACGTGGCACGCGGTCTAGAGTATCTTCATGATGGGGTAGGCTAATTGTTGAGACAATTCAACACCTTAATGCATCTCTTGAGAAACATAACTTCATGATCCATATGTTTTTGTCTTTCCAGGCTGTTCCTCCTGTAATCCACAGAGATATTAAATCTTCCAATATTTTGTTAGATCAATCCATGAGAGCTCGGGTACATATATATCTTCATCCGTCCTTGAGATCTCAGTTTATAATCCAGCTCAAATTTCTCATGGTGAATTGTCAATTACTTTAGGTTGCTGACTTTGGGCTCTCTAGAGAAGAAATGGTAGATAAACATGCTGCTAACATCAGAGGAACATTTGGTTATCTGGATCCTGAATACATTTCCACAAGAACATTTACCAAGAAGAGCGATGTTTATGGCTTCGGGGTTTTGCTTTTTGAGCTTATAGCAGGAAGAAATCCTCAACAAGGTCTAATGGAATATGTTGAGCTGGTAAAATATAAAACTAAAAGAATCCTCAAAATCTCCAATCGTTTTTATATGAAGAATTACACATAAAAAAGAAGTTTCTTTGTTTGTTTATGAATAGGCAGCGATGAATGCAGACGAAAAAGTTGGGTGGGAAGAGATAGTGGATTCGAGATTAGATGGGAGATTTGATTTACAAGAAGTGAATGAAGTTGCTGCTTTTGCTTATAAATGCATCTCTCGTGCACCTAGAAAACGTCCCAACATGAGGGACATTGTTCAGGTTTTGACACGTGTTGTTAAGGTGAGACATTGCAGAAAACGACGTAAAAATTGTCTGTCACCTTCTCCGCCACCGCCTCCTCCTCCCCCTCCGGTTGTGGTTGAGTCCGATGGTGAGCTAACTGGAGCCGCATCATTACGATCGGAAAATCATCGGAGGGATACTTCCGTGGATAGTAGTATAGCTGAAGACTTGTGATTTATTACAACAAAAGAAGAAAATATCAAAGTTTTTAATTATTACCAACTTTTAATTTGTAATTTGTTTATATATTTTTTGGGTGATTAAGACGTTAGGAGAAAAATACAACTGCTGATACTGATGGATTCTACTAGGTTGTCAATATCTTTGTTTTGTGAATGAATTTGTTTCTTTTTTTTTGTTAAATCGAGTTCAACGTTTTAGGTATGTTTAGGCTATAGACATGGTTTTATCCAAGGCCCAATACAGGCCTAGCCCAGCTGATTAACTTCCGTACTTAAAACGGCGTCATTTAATCGTTATCCAAGTTTTATCGTCATCGGTCGAACGGATAGGACGAAGAGGAAGAAGAAGAAACAAGTATTAACCACTTCGCCAGTGGAAGTTGCAGAGCGAGAACAAAGTAGAAAAATGGCAACCATGTTTGCTCTTCAGAGCTCTTTTACTTCTCTTTCTCTCTCCCCCAACTCTTCTTTCTTTGGTCAGCGTCTACTCTCCCCGATTTCCCTCTCCGTCACTTCTCCGGTAACTCACAATTTTCGATTTTCTGGTTCTAATCTCTCTCTTAGGTGTTTAGTCTCGTTTGAGCTTTTAGATTCTGTAGTTCAACTTCGGTGCGTTGTTTTCCCTTTCGCTGTTTATTTGCGATGTAAGGATTTGGACTTGTAGACTATCTTCATTCATTCGCTTCTGAAGCTATAAACCAAAAGGAACAAAATTCCATGCCCATTTCGAAAATTCTTTCTCAAACGAGTGAAATTTTGATAAACTGAATACGTGTTGCCCATTTCTAGTTTCTACTGAGATATTGAAGTATGTGCATTGTCTATGATTTTAGTGTTACTAGTTACTACTGAATTGAGATGAGTTATGAGCACTTCAGTTTCAGGAGCATTATTCTGTCTTCATACTGATTGTCTTACTAGTGATTTGTTTTAAATCTAATAGGTGAATTCTACTATTCGTAGCTAGTACCTTGTCGTTATAATACGATATGAACGATACTCACGTGACATGGACTCACATTTTTACGGAGGAAAGTGGTTCTTTTGCAGACTTAGTTTCGTAAGGTTCTGCTTGAACACAGCTTCGAGTTTTTATTGAGTCAGAAGATTAATTTGCTTGATGATTTCATGTTGAATAATTGCCTGCGGCTGGATAGTTCCTTATTATCCTGCTTATCTATTTGTGCTCATTGCAGGTCAAGCCTTCTGCGAACCCATGTCTTGTTCTTGCAAAGGTTAGTGTTATGACCTGTTACTTTATACTTCTCATTCTGCATTTTCGTTGATATAATAACTATACTAGCTTCGAACCACAAGAAACTTGAATTCTCTACCCATGAGATTGTGGAGGAAAACTGTTGATAGTTTCTGCTGAAACTAAGAGATTGGAAGATGGGTATTTGTTCAAAGATTTATAAGTTGATTACTGGAAATGATTTCTATGTGTTATGATTGTGATATATGTTTTTGCCGTTCAGCTCAAGCGTTGGGAACGAAAAGAGTGCAAACCAAACAGTCTTCCAGTTCTGCACAAAATGCATGTTAAGTTTGGAGATACAGTAAAAGTAATATCTGGACGCGACAAGGGTAAAATCGGAGAGATCACTAAGATCTTCACTCATAACAGTACCATAGTGGTCAAAGATATTAACCTCAAAACGAAACACATGAAGAGCCGAGAAGAGGGAGAACCTGGTCAAATTGTTAAGGTCAGTCCACTCAAATGACCCCCTCGTGCCTTAATCTGCTAATCAGAAACCATATATGTAGTTTCCTCTCTGGCTCTACTGTCTTTGGCAAGATATGAGTGATGATCAAATATTGTGCAAATTGTATTATACTTTTCAGATAGAAGCCCCTATCCATAGCTCAAATGTGATGTTGTATTCAAAAGAAAAGGAAGTAGTAAGTCGGGTGGGCCACAAGGTCCTTGAAGATGGGCAGAAAGTAAGATATCTGATCAAAACAGGGGAAGTTATCGACACCATCGAGAAGTGGAAGCAACTTAAGGAGGCAAAGGATAAAGAAACCACCCAAGTTGCAGCTGCATCCGCATCTTAGCAATCTCATTTCTTTCTTGTCATTGCACTTTTGATATATATAGACCTATGCATTTGATGGATGTATTGAATCGGTTTTCAGGTTAAGTATAAATTTCAACCAGATGCACACTTTTTTACTTCCTTAAGTAACCCAAGGCTGAACCTTAAAAAATATTTTCGTGATGATTTCACATACAAAGCTATGTTATATGTAAGAGTAATCAAAGTTTTAGATAGAGCAACGAATCTACATAGTACATACGCTTCAAATGGCTTCTAAACTATGGTCTTGAACCTTGAGATATCACGTCAATTTTGGGTTCCGGTACTTCTTCTGAGTAGCCCGCTTTCAGTTATACATGTAGATAAAGGAGTGATCTGTAGATAATCATCAAATACGTCAACATGAATTCTGGTTCAGAATTAATCTTCAAGTTGATATATATATATATATATATATGTGTTTCTAGACTTCAATTTTACCAATCTTTTTCATCATTGAAGACTTGTGCATTCTCTTTTTAGTCTAATATTTTGTATTAATTTATTACATTTTAAAGTTTTAAATAGTGTGAGTCGCACGTTACATTCATTGTTCATTTTAGGTGAATTGGAACCTTAGATTAAGAGAGGAATGTTTTAGGATAGCATTTAACAAGCAAAGAGATGTATTTTTGGAGAGAAAAAATCTTGTAATGGTCCACCGACCTTTACAACAGACTGCAAGGGAGATGAACAAAACTTCTGGAAATTTGTAACAGCCAAACAACCGTTCTGAGAGGCCGGTGGGACGTGCAAAAAGCTTTTTGAAGTCCATGCATATCAAATGACCGTTGGGAGAGGCCAAGTCCATACTGACCATTTGACCGTTAGAGAGCCTGGTAGGAAGCAGCTTCCTACGAGGCTCGATGATCAGCTAAGTGACGGAAAAATGAACTATGAATACTATCAAAAGATTCTGGAACCTGAGAAAGAGATTGGAGTCTATAGCGAGTTCGAAATCTTTCAGCATCATTCCATTTCTGCAACGTCGTGTCTGGTTCGTCTGGAAACAAATTTTCGTGTCGATTTTGCAGCTCTGAAGCTTAATTACCATGGACATGTTGAACGTGATCAAGTCTTCACGTAAATCATTAACTTAGGAGTATATTATAAACAATATTATAGTAAGTAATTGTGTGTAATCTATTTGGTTAACGAAAAGGTACGAATGAAAACAGTTACCTTTGTATGTTTGTGTCTCCACATCGGGTTGTCTTCTAGAAACATATCCTTTAGTGAATGTGTGTCATGTAAACCTTTAACTACACTTTGAATATCTAATAAAATTGTGTGATAATCAAAGAGAAAATTCTGTTGAGTGTTGAACAAGAAATTGAGAGAGAAACAAAAACAGAGTAAAATCTGTGTTGTCCGATCGTTAACAACTTTGAGAGAGCAAAGTTCTACAGGACAGAGCTCCGAGTTCTCATTTTCCCCCTTTCCTCACCATCGAAAGTTGAATCGGATCTGAGAAAGCTTATTATTCAATAAAATTGGAAGGGAAACGAAGGAGGAACAAGAAATGGAGGTGAAACCAAAGTGATGAGAGGAAGAATTTCTTTGATAGTATTTTTTTTGTCAAATAACCATTAGATCGATAAAACCTGATCCTTAGACAAAATTCTCCAATTAGAGCATAGGGGGAATCGAACTCACCACCCACTGCCTAGCTAAATCAGGGAAGCCAATTAGGCCACCTGTTTTTTTGCGCTTTGATAGCATATTAGTTGTAACAAAATCAACAAAAGAATAAGAATGATTTTATGTTATTCAACCAGTGTAAGTCTCTAACGTAATTTCAATCGAGAAATATACAAATATATAAACCAACTTAAACCGAAAATGTATGTACAATCTAAGTTAGATTAAGCTAAACCATCTTGATAGATACTGAAGAAGAGGGAATTTTGCGAGGGGATTGCTTCTTCCCATTGGAGAAGCGCCACCGTTAATAAGCGACTAATGGCGGAGGAGAAACAAAAGGGAAATTGCACTCACACTCGCACTTGAAGACCTAAACTTCTTTACTGGCATGTTTCTTTTGTCATATCTGACGGTTTGGATTAAAGAATGTTGTTTGTAACTTGTGTTTAATTTTTAATTTCTTTGGTGTGTATGGTTTACCTTTTATTTAATTGATTCATTTTATTAAAATACAAACTACATCACAAATACAAATTTAACATAGAAAGAAATACAAACAATTTGAAAACAAAACACAAAAAACAATATTATTACAATCTTTGGCCCACAAGTGATATGAAGGTCGTCTTCCTATGAAGTAAATGCTTCAACAAATACACCCTGTCCACCACGACTTGAATCCTTTGGAAATGTGCTCAGTTTTGGGTCCAGGGACCTTCTTCTGCTTATTGAGCTTCCATCTCGCGTAGGCTATAATTAAAAAGAGCGGAATTGCGAATACAACAAACAAGTAGATATTGATGTAGAAACTCTTTTCAGTATCGTAGGTAGAGGAACCATATATAATATACTTCCTGTACGTCGAGAGTCCAAAAGAAACGGTGAGAGTTGTGATAATAGCTACAAACCAAATAATGTATTCTCTACCCGCTGGTAGAAGTATGAATGTCCACGCAACAGACAAGGCATAAGCGGTAATATTGAATCCCCATAGTAGCACCATCCCGCGTACGATGTCTCTCTTCTTTTGAATAAATTCACGTGTTTTGACTATTATATACTTGCCTTTCTCATCCACCATTAGGTCACTCACGCTAATCATAGAATTATTCCCTAAAGTTACATTACTTAACAACTCAATAATTGTTTGATCCTCTAAATTATCTTCCTGGATGGCAGTCGTATAAGTAGCTGTGATTATCAGAGCTGCTATTACTAGAAGAGCATTCCGTGTATTCTCTGGCATACGACTCCGGTAACGTGCCATACTCGTAGAGCAATATATCCAGAAATTGACCGGTGTTCTAAGGAGATCGGACGCTGGTGTAACTTTATTTATAATAGCGTTGAAGGGCTTACCCCCTTTATCTTGTATGAGTTTCTCTGTCTTTTTATTCCTGTGAGTTTCATTTTTTCGTAAGACATCAAGGGCTGTACAATTATCATTGTTCACGATGTTCCGGTTCAGTAACGTGCATTTCAATAACTGTTTTACTGCCTGTATATATAAAATATATATAAGACAACTCAAATACAAATGATTTAAATATATATTTAAGAAATGCACTTTAAAACCAAAGAAAAAAGCACTTTACATAGAAGATTATAGAAGTAGTTTGAGTTATTTTAAGAGAACTTCAAACTACATTTAATTAATAACAAACTACATACCTCATGATTACTCGTCTTTGCTGCGAAATGCAAAGCCGTGTTGCCTTGATTATCGCAACTGTTCAGGACATGAATCTCGGTGGACGAAGCATCAGCACTGCGCAATCGTTGCATCCACCCAATGAGAACTTTGAGCTCTTCCCCATTATTGTTTATGACCGTGATGTGTAACGCAGTTTCTCCATTTACATTTTCATCTCTAATACTATCAGGACATGCCAAGAGAAATTTTGTAAGAAGATAGATGCCACCTTTTTTTGCCACAAGATGCAATGGTGTCATACCTGGGGTTAATTACGAGACATAACAAAACAAAAAATTAAATCTCTCACCAGCCAACTTTATATTTGTATGTCTTAAAATATATTTGTCAAACTTATAAAGAAAGAAAGAAAGAGAAAGACTCAAAGAACAAACAAGAAGTTAAGATTTAAAGCAAATACCTTCTCTTCCAGGAAAACGAATAAGACTGGGATCACATTTGACTAGCCGGAGTGCTAACTCAACTTGGTTCTTCTCAACGGCAAGATGAAGGGGACTAAACCCATCTGCGTTTAGTTTCTTCGCCAAAGATGGCTTAAGAATCATCAATTCCATTGCAATATTTATCTTCCCGAAAGCCGAAGTGTTATGAAGAGGTGTGTCTATGAAATGTAAACCATCAATCTTTTCAAGAATATTTGGATCCTCTTTCATAATAGAATATAAGTCACCAACAGTACTCTCGGGTTCAGTAAGCGAAAACAAACGTGATTCCATAGAATCCATGCTTAACAAAGAAAGAAAAATATATGTAAGGGCCAAGTAGTGTTGTACGTTAAACCTATGACTGAGCTATGATTATATAGTTTTTTTTTTCTACGTTTGTGCGGAGCGAGTCTATTGACTTAATTATCGCCAATCAAATTGGTCACTCGTGATGTTCCCTAAAAACTAGATAACACGCGTTATTTTGTAAAAATTTGAAGGGTATTTATTAACCTTTATGGCATTGCTCAAAATTCTATGAAAATTTTAAATAAAAATAAATACATATCTTATATATGTATATATAATTTTAATAAAATATATTGTAGATTTTAGTCTCCTTCAATACAGATAATGTCTTTAATAATAAGAAAACGAAGCTTTAAAATGTATATATATACACATATATATATATGTATAATATTAGTTTATATATATATCTTTATGCAATATATATAGGTAGTGGCGATACTCATGTAACAAACAAAAATATCTCTTTTGTCACGGATTTAACCTTGGGGCACTTAAGAATTACTCTTTCTTAAAAAAGTGTAATTCTAACTTTTTTTACACAAATTAAAAAAATAATATAAAATATCATTTTTATCCAAAATGATTAAAAATAATGATTTACTAGATTTTATATTAAATATTTTGATTGGAAATTAAAATTGGAATTTTTTGTTAAAAGTTATATTGAAATTTAGAATAACATTTTTTGTGAAACATTTTTAAATAAGTTGAGAACAGTCACGCAAACATGTATCTTCTAACTTCATAGAAAATTGAATTCAAATAAGCACAAAACAAAAATAGAGTGTGCGATTTTATTTTTCTTTGATATTCCGGGTGATTCAAATTTGGGTAGCATATGACACTATTCCAAACTCAATTATACCCGGAGACCAAAAGAAGTTAGGTAAATATATCTAAAATACTGCAAAAAGTGTGATTTTATTTTCATAGAGGATTGAATTCGGGTAGCATACAACCACTGCCCCTTATTCTCTCTTCAACACCATTAGATCACAACGATACTAGCATAGAGCATGCGATTATAAATTAAACTAAATGAAACAGAGACAATGCAACAAATGATTTAAAAACTTGAAAACAACAATTCTAACAACACTTAGTTCATGGAAAGAGATTTCACTTTTCACATTCTAAGGTAAGAAACATTCATTCAATTTATCCATCAAATAGCTAATCCATTGGCATGAAAGTTCAAAATTCAAAGCTACCTCATTTTTTTGATTCTAACTTATTTACTGGTGCAACGTGTCACTAGCCAACGGGGAGATACGCAAGTCTCACTCTTTAATGAGCCTTTTATTTTATTTATATAAAACATAGTAAACCTTTCGGACCTAAATTGTTTTTGGTTTCACCTCTAAATATTTTTTATTTGGCTTCATACAGTTTGACATTCTAGTGTACTAGTTTTTTTAATTGTGAATTACTCATATTCACCATAGGAAGTTTCACCATCAGTGTGAGTGTTTGATTAGTCACTGATGGTTTTAAACTTTGGTCAGAATAGTAGGTTTCTCGAGTTTGTTAATCTAGTTTTTTCGGAGGTTAATAATTTACTTCCTTCTTTTGAATTTAAGTTTTTGGGAATATTCATGTCTTCTACCGACTTTAGTTTTTTATCATTGTGTTCCACCCATATATTTTACTTTGGTTTCAATAATAATAATGAGTGACAAAAAAAACCTTTTGGACCTAATTATTATTAGTTTGATTTTAATAAGGTTAGGTAAAAATAATTAACTATGCCAATTAACGGATATCATAAGCAGACTACAAATAAAATGCCTCATTTCAACAAAGATAAAAAAATTATAAAAGTAATTACTCTCATTATATAGCAAAAACAAGTTAGCAAACAGAATATTAACTATTATATTCCACAAAAGTTTCAAAGCCAAATTTCTAACCGATTATGTTTCAGTAAATAAAATAGTAAATCAGTTAGTCTTTTGTATGGCATACGAACGTTTAAAATCGACTCATCAAACTATTAAATTATTACTATTAGTAAATTGTACTTTTTAAAAATTAAACGAAATTCTAAATATTTATTTATATTTTTAAAATTCATATATATATATGTGTCTATTATTTGTGATAAAACAAATAAAATATCTGCCCTAACCCAATATTTAATTTTGTTATCTTGTGGCATGGCCTTTGATAAGGACGGGCAATGGATTACTAAAGAAGATGATTTGATTTAGGAATCTGTTAGGCATTTTTTTGAGCTTTCTTCTTCTTCAAATTTTGCATTTGGAGAGGTAGATAGTTCAGAAAGTTGACACAAAATTTCTGATTGTAGAATCAGATCCTTATTTCACCTGCCACTGAAATGAAGGTAAAACGAGCATTATTTATAATGCACCCTGGAAAAACTCCGGGACCAGATGGGAGGACTGCTTTATTCTTTCAGAAGTGTTGGGAAACAGAATTAAATAATACCAATATTTTTCTAATTCCTAAGGTCGGACGACTGAATCAAATGGCAGAATTCAGACCCATTAGTTTATGCAATGTTGGTTATAACATTATTTCCAAAGTATTACATCTTTGATTAAAAAAGACTCTCCAAAGCTTCTTTCAGAAACACATTATGCCTTTGTTTTAGGGAGACTTATTTCTAACAATCCTCATTGCTTAGGAAATGTTCAATAATCTGCCAACAAATAAGGCCATTAAGAGTAAATTCATGGCGATTAAGATGGATATGAGCAAAGCTTATGATAGGGTAGAATAGAACTTCGCAGAGAGTCATCTGCAAAAATTGGGCTTCCATGAAAAATGGATAAACTGCATTATGTTTTGTATTCGTTCTGTGGAATATTTGGTTTAATTTAATGGATCACCTTAGGGATCGATCATTCCAAATCGTTGTCTAAGGCAAGGACATCCATCATCCCTATATTTATTTATTCTCTACACTGATGTTGTGATTGCAAAACTAAAAACGGCATAAGCAGATTAGTTGTATTTCTATTGCTAGGGCCAGTTCTAAAATTTCTCATATATTGTTTGTTGATGATAGTATTTTCTTTTGTAAAGCTAACAGAGAAGATACCACAAAAATTATTAAGATCTTTAATGATTATCAAACTGTCTCTTCACAGCAAACTAATTTTCAAAAATCATATGTCCAATTTGGACATCCATTTTCTGAGATGGATAAACCTCTCATTTATAAATCATTAGGAAACCATTCTGTGGGAGGAATGAGAACCTTTATAAATCATTAGGAAACCATTATGTGGGAGGAATGAGAACCTATCTAGAAATTTTTGAAAGTTTAGGCGGAGCAAAAGCTAAGATTTTTGCCGTCATTCAAGAGAAATTACAGGAACGAATCAATAGTTGGTCATCAAAATTCTTACCGAAAGGGGTAAAAGAAGTTCTTATCAAGTCAATCATGACAACACTTCCTACATATGTTATGCCTTGATTTAGTTTACCAAAATCCACAATTTTGAAGCTAAATTTAGCATTTGCACAATTTTGGTTGAGAAATTCTACAACAACAAAAGAGGTTTATTGGTTTGGGTGGAAGAAATTATGCAAACCAAAATCTAGGGAGGACTTGGTTTTAGAGCTTTGGAAGACTTTAATTTCTGCTCTTTTAGCCAGAAAATTATGGCGTTTGTTTGATTTCCCGAGTTCTCTATTTTCAAAGGTCATGAAAGGGATATACATTAAGAATGCTAGTTCGATGGACCTAGTTGCTAAAAATTTCCTATCCTATGGGTAGAGAAGTATTAGTTCTGCTCGATCACTAGTTAGTAAAGGTATTATTAAGAAAATTGGAGATGAGACAATAATATCTATTTGGAATGATCCATGGATTGCAGACGTACTCCCGCGCCTAGCTATTGGTATAAGCCCAAATATTTACATAGATCTAACCAGAAGGTCCTGCAAAGAGACATTATTATATCATTTTTTTGATCCATTAGATGTCAAAATTATTTTAGGCTTGGTTCTCGGGAGAGCACCACGACCAGACTACTGGGATTGGCATTTTACAAAAATGGGTCGCTATATAATTAAATCAGGTTACAAGACCAAAGAAGTTGATTCTCAGGTGGTGAATAGATATTGTGGACCTTAATTCCAGGATCGTTAAAAATTAAGAACTTATTTGGTAAGCTATTTCTGGTTGTGTTGCAGTTAAGAATAACCTTAATCACAGAGGTATCAAATGTGATAAATTATGCAGTATGTGTGGAGTAGAATGAGAATCGATTAACCATGTGATGTTTCAGTGCCTTCCGGCCTTACAAAGAATGAGAACAGCCCATCAACTACACAAAATTTCCCAACATCGTATATTTGAAGAATTTAGATTACCTAATTTTGAGAATTCTCCAGAATGTAGATACTAGTATTTTCCCCTAGATTATTTGGAACTTATGGAAATGACGAAATGAAAAAAATATTTTCAAATACTAATTACGATCAACGATGAATTATTCAACTAGCTGAGACCGAAGCCACATATTGGTTCTCTGCTAATTCCCAAGTTTCCAACACAACTTTGGAGTCTTGACGCATGGTTCTCTCTGGCCTAGAGGTATTCTATCCCTCCATTTCAACTTTTGGCTTCAGGGGATATAGATGTATCGTCGATGGATCTTGGAAAGCCTCAGATCTTCTCTCCGGAATTGGATGGTTTTGCTTCTCTTATTGAATTGAAGGCATTTGTTGTAGTGCAAAAGGTATTAGGTGTAGTCTCTCTCTTCTTCATGAGAAGTTTAAGCCGTCCTTTGGTCTATGGAGTGATAATTTTAATGGATGTCTTTGAAGTGGAGGTAACATCAGATTACTCAGATGTTCTAAAGATTTTTCATCCTCCCATGAGTGGCTAGCCTTGGCACCCTATCTAGAAGATTATACAAGGTTAAAGAGTTATTTCTGTGTTTTCTCTGTATATGTATTTCCTAGGTCTTTGAACCAATCAAGCTGATAATCTAGTTCGTCGTATTAGAGAATGAGCTTATGTTTCTTAATTTGTAAACTCTCTCTATTTTTGGGATATATTAATGATATTCTTGGTTGACAAAAAAAAAAGAATCCTCTCCATCACATTCTTTTAACATTAAAAATTTATTACTATACAAGATATAGAATTGTTATATGATATAATTATAATTAATATGAAAACATTGATATGTTTTCTCTAACGTGAAAACATATAGATGATGCGTTGTACAAGTTGTTTGTTGGAAATGTTTTTAGTTCAAATTGATAATATCTTCTCAAAAATAGTGAATTAGTTATACTTACATAAAATAGACATTCTATACTATATAAAATAAATTAGAACATTACATACTACATAGACGAAATATCTATGAATATTAATGATATTCTTGGTTGACAAAACATAAGAATCCTCTCCATCACATTCTTGTAACATTAAAACTATATTACTATTTCAGATCTAGAATTGTTATATGATATAATTATTATTAATATGAAAACAGTGATGATGCGTTTTCTAACGTGAAAACATAGATGATGGATTGTACAAGTTGTTTGTTGGAAAAGTTATCTATTTTTTTATATTTAGTATAGACCGTCTATTTTATAGATGTTACAGCGCATCATCTATATAACAATTCTATATCTCATATTAAAAATGTGACTTTCTATAACATATGCATAAATTGATGATTTTGTAAGAAAATAAATATTTTATATCAAATAGACATTATATATATTGGTCTTCTATATAAAATTAGTTAATAACATATTTTGTTCATTTTAAACATTTTTAAGGCTTAGTATACGTTGAAATTTTTTATGTCTTATTAAGAGAATATTTAGCTATGATTTAGGTTTTTTATATTAAAAGTTATATAGTAAATAGAATTGGAGGAAGAGAGGAGTGAAGAACATACAAAAAAAAAACTTAAATGAAAAAAGTATAATGGCAAATATTATATAGAATATGTTGAATATTGTATTCATTAGGGTTTTAGCCATATTGTTAATTACAATTGAAAATATGGTTCTTCTGCTAATAATCCCTTAAAAAGAAAACGAAACCCTAGCTTTTACTACACATGAGAGGTTCTAGAAACCTAGCTGTTGTGGAGCCTAATTCTCACGTCTAGAAGCTTCACAAGCTTGAATCTTGAGTTCCGCTTCGTGGTAGATAGTCCTCTAGATCTTGCAAATTTATAGTTCAGTGTGCCTATCTCATTGCATGGTACACCATTTACTAATCTAGTACTGATTCAATTTGTCGTTAATCTTCACTAGGAAAGTAAGCAGTCAATAACAGATTCAATTAACCACTCAACTCATTACTTGAAAATGTCGTTGAATAGCTTGTTTAAGCATCTGATTAGCCTTTTAAGCATTATATTGAGCACATATCGAGCGATAACAATCTAGCAAGTTGAAGCTAAGTTGATCAGATTTAGACATACATAAACCTCATTAATCGAATATGGATTCTAGCAATTTAAGCACATAATGTAATCTTAATAGCTTAGACCATCTCTAGCTAGCTAACTCAATCCATGAGTCTAGCTATGATCTACTCACTAGTCAACATAGAAACAACGAAACTACAAAAGTAATAGCTCAACATAATTAGAAGAGGAGAATAAGATATAAGTGTAATTATTCATAGGATCAATCGGTTGAATTCTTCAAAATTCCGATCAAATCATGAAGAACAATGATATATGTGTTTTTAGGCTTAGGTTTCACTAACATTCATCATCATATAGCATCATTTTTCATTCATTTTTTTAAAATCTTCTTTTAGTATAGAATCTTTGCATATTTTGCATTTCAGATTCTTAGATAGTTTAATTGCATATTCCATCATTATTGAGTTATTTTAGGTGATTTGAAGTCTGGATTGTAGAGTGGGTGTTTGAGGATGATGTAATGCACTTGTTGGAGAAAGAATGAACTTATACCTAAATATCGAGAGAAATACTCGAAAATACTATGAGTCATTTGGCTTATGAGTTTTGACAATATGAAGCAAAACAAAAACCCTTCCATTTATGGGACATTTATACAAAACAGCTCAAAGGAACATTCTCTTAAAATTCAAAGCAAGCATGATTGTGATTGGAGTGCCATTGCCCACGTAGATAATTTGTATCAAGTCCCTCTACAAAAGAAGTTAATCAGAGGTATTCTTGACAGGGAAGAGAATGTGGATTAAGTTATGGGATTACATGATTTACCATGCACTACACCATGTGAGCACAAAACACTTCCCAAAAGAGGAGATCAAGGTCAGTTTAACATTCCATGTACTCTTGGGGATTTAAAGCCTAATGATGCTCTTTGTGATTCTGGTGTAAGTGTCAATGCTATATACTTTGAGATGGTGAAAAGGTTGGGGATCAAGGACATGAATGAACACTCAACATCCACTATATTTGAAGATGCTTCTTCAAAGTTTCCACTTAGAATATTTGTTGTGTATCCTCTCAAGGTTGGAAGTTGTCTAGTTCCAACATATTTCACGGTTGTAGAGATGGTATAAAACTGTAAGGTGGCACTCATCCTAGAATGACCTTTCCTCAATACCATTAGAGCATATTTTGCATTTCAGGTTCTTAGATAGTTTAATTGCATATTCCATCATTATTGAGTCCTTTTAGGTGAATTGAAGTCTAGATTGTAGAGTGGGTGTTTAAGGATTATGTAATATAGTTGTTGGAGAAAGAATGAACATATACCTAAATTTGGAGAGAAGTACTCGAAAATACCTTGAGTCATTTGGCCTATGAGTTTTGACAATATGAAGCAAAACAAAAACCCTCCGGAAAATTGTATCGACCTATAGGGCGATGAAATGGACCGATATAACTGACACAAGCCTTTGAAAGGTTTCTAGAAAATTATATTGACTGTATCGTCCTATAGGCTGATGGGATGGACCCATATAACCGACATAAGCCTTTGGAAGTTCTTTAAACAATTGTATCGACCTATAGACTGATATGTTAGACCAATACCACCATCTTGAAGTTATTTAATTTAGTTAAATTCGAACTAGCTTATCTTGGGTCGACTCGTTTCCCTTTCTGAACATTAAAACCTAGTTTTCTATCTCATTTTTAAGATCAAGAGAGAAAGTATAGCAGACTTTGTGAGAATTTGTTGGATCTTGAGATCTTTTTCTAATATATTGATTTGTCTTTTCTCTTCTTAATTTCTCTGCATTATGTCTTCCTTTCTTTTTCGTTCTTTGTTTATCTTTTCTTTTCTCATTGAGCATGTGTGAGTAGATAGATGATGAGTTTGGGTTTAGTAAGTTGGGGTTTGTTGACTAATAGATGAAGCTTAGGTTGCTAGATTCTAAGTTTCCCTCCATTTAGGTTATTTTTATTGCTAGTTTTGATTTGATCAATCAAGTCTAGATCATAGGATTTTCACTGCCCGAAAAGTGTTTGAAAAAAATCTTGAACGAACTTAAATAATCTTTTCTCCCCTAACCAATTATAGTTGATGTTAGGGGGATTAATGGACTAAATTGTTGATCATTGTTCATTGTTTACTTGAGTAGCAAATGAGTGTTTAGTTTAATCAAGTGATTAGTGCCATGAGAGTGGGCTAATTTTGATTAGTGATCCATGTCATAGGATTGTGATATAATAAAGGTAAAGTCAATGCAATATTGCCCTCCGTCATCATTATTAAATTTTTAAAGTTATAATAAATAATATATCCAATCAAAGCTTACAGAATTCAAATCTAGTCTTAAAATTTTGAAAATAAAAAGCATCATAAAAGCCTTTTAAAATTTCTATAAGAGTTATGTTGTATTGATTTTAAATTATATGGTATTGATATACATTTATATTACTTAGAGGGTTAAATATATATATATATATATATATATATATATATGTTTTCACATAGAAATTTTGGATTTTAGTATTTATCCTTAATCAATGTCGAAGTAATCTTTATTAATATTATATCTGAACTTTAAAATATAACTACATAAGTATTTATAAATATATGCTGGTTAGAGAACTAAATTAGACTAAATGATTAATGTCTATATCTGCCGCAATCTTCACTAGAGTTCGACACCAAATAGACCTATAAACCCACATAATTGAGTTTAAATTTTAAGTTATCGTCAGGTTTTATTGATGTATCTATAATCCCAATATTTTAATGTCCATCAATAAAAGACGAATCCTTAATAATATTTACCAAAACGTAAATCATCTAGTGGCTGAACTTTTCTCAATTTGAAAGTTTAAATGATTCAGTTAATAATTTTGTCATCCAAAATTCGATTTTTCTCACTATAAATAAAAGATTAAAAAAAGTTTTAAAGAGTAAACATTATCTATAGAAAAAAAATTATCTTCTAAGTGAAACTCAACTATATCTTAAGACCAAGTGTGCTATGAATTACGTCTTCACCTATGACGTAAGCTTTGCCTTTCTGCAGTATGAATCTATGGTACTTTTCATTTACTTTATTCGGTTTTTTTCATTCCATGTTACTTTTCTTCTTATTTCTCATTAATAAATCCAGGTACCATTTATATTTTTTAAAATAATATATATATATGTATATATATTAATATCAAGAATTATACATATATATATAGAAAACAAAAAAAGTCTTTGTGTCGTCTTGAGTATAATATCTCGATGTGAAAATCATAAGCTTAAAATTTAAATATCGAGAACTACAAGTTTCATGCCAGGTTTTTTTTTTTTTTTTTTTTTTTTTTTTTTTGCTTTTCTTGAGCCCAAAAAACTATTAGGAAGTTAATTTAGCTCTTTTGTAATCATCTCCTTTCCTTTTGGTAATAAATTTTCATTTTATCAAAAAAAAACTTTAAAGGTTTATGTTTTAAGTGACTCCAAGTTTAAAGATTTTTTATGTATTTTCCAATTATTTGGGTGTTTGTATATTTAATATATGACATAAAAATATAGTTAATAGTCTGTTTAGTTATATGTTATCAATAGAGTTGTCAATTTGGATAAATTCAACAGGAAAAAAAATTAGGCCATATTGGTTAAGGTTATAGTTTTGAGTTTTTGGTTGTAAAATTTAGACTATAGGTTTTCTATTATCTTGTATGATTTTGTTTTGGTAAAGTTCATATATTTAAGTTATTGGGTTTTTGGTCTTCCACAACAAAAAACATTCCACAAAAAAAAAATCTAGAGCATAATTGATTCAATTTCGGCCTTCTAATTTTATTTTTTGCTTTCTAGAGCAACGAGAACAATTGTCAATCATGTCCTTAATACTACTTTTGGTTTAAAATATCATCTTTATTTTTTATTGTACATACAATTTAAAATATACATTAGCTGTAATACTTATGTAGTTATAAAGCAATAGTAAATCTATTAATTTTGCAATGCAAATCTACGAAGCCAATTGCGAGTCTAAAGTTTTAGTTTTTGATCTAAATTAGCTTTAATAACTAAAATGAAATTGTAGTCTTCCTACCACCTGCTCTTTGTATAATTTTATCTTTAGCCATGCCCTTGTGAGCTTCATTGGGTTGTATCACCAGCAATCATGACTGGCCATTGCCATATCAATCTTCCTAGCAGACGAAACTTCATGGAGAGGTGTGTGGATGAAAGATAAAACGTCCACATTTTCGAGAATATGTGGCTTTGCTTGAATAAGGGAATATAAATCATTTACATTAACCTATTGAGTACGAAAGCAAAAGTAAATCCGTACTTTAATAAAGATAGGCAAATAATTATATGAGATAAGTAGGAGGTCATACGTTAGTTAACTTGTGAAATTAAGAGCAGGATTATATTGTTTGTTTTTCTTTTTCATTAATGAGTAGAGAATCTGGGAATAGGGTTTAGGTCTGGACATTCAGATATCCAAACCCGATTGCGTCGGGTCTTTCGGGTTTCGAATATTTTGAGTTAACCTATCTAACCCTCGTTCGGGTATTTTTGCGGGTTTGGGTATTAAATTTTGGGTTTCGGTCGGGTTAAGTTCTTATAAAACACTTTATTTTGGATCGGGTTTGGTTTGGGTTCGTATATCCACATTTTTATTTAATTTTTTATCAAAACAGTTTAAAAAACTAATTTTTTTTTATAAAACCATAATTTAACTTAAGAAATTTAATATTTTAGTTTTTTTGGTTATTTTGATTCCAAATTGATTTGTATATTTAGATTTATAGCTATAATTTTAAATATTTTTGTAACTAAAAGCATATATGTAAATAATTAATTCTAGATATATTATATATTTCATGTATTTTGGGTATCCGTTAAGGCTTCGGGTTTTACCTGATCGGGTTCAGGTATTTGTATTATCATGATCTAAAATCAATTCGGATATTTTGTAGATTTTGGTTTGTTTTGATGTCAGATATTTCGAATTAAGTTTGGTTCAAATTTAGTTTTTTGGGTATTATACCATGCCTAACTTTAACTTGCTCATTGCCTAGAAACTAGAAAGAAGAACAAAGACGGTCCTACATAACATAATGAACACGCGTGAATACAAGATAGTCAAGTCTGTGTGAAAACGAGAGTACGTGGGGGATATCTGCCACTTGGGGCATTTACTTTCCTTCGTCGTGGTCCTCTCATTGTGGTCCATTCTTAATGCTCCTACGACGTACAAGAAAATTGACGTCACCTTTTTTTTGCTACCTGATGCAACGGTGTCACACCTACCAATATGAGAAAATATACAGCTCTCATCAAGTAACTCTATATTATCTCGTTCGGAATGAACAAGGAACGTAATGAATTTTTTGAGTTCAAGATTTCTTCGATTTAAGCTTGACCAATGGAACCATGGTCTGTTTTGCTTCATTTTTTTTCTTGTCTATTTTGTCAACAAATTTTTTCCATAATCTATTTGATAAAGTTTGTGATTACATAGAATAAAATCGATAGCAAAACATATCTCAAAAACACATAACAAAATCCATAAATTAAACTCATCTGGATGGAGAAAGTTAAGCACTTCGGAACTCTTAAATAGATGATGAATTTATATTCTCGAATAAAAAATAGAAACTGACTAATCTGAGTTATGTCGCCACTAGAATCAGTCTAACAACCAAGGGACTCTTTAAAAATTAAATTTTAAGCTTTGATAAACTTCCTCTGCGATGTACAGAGAAATAATTCTATCTCACTGGACCGAAATCTACCATAAGACAGATTACCCTTAATATTAATCTTAGAGTAAGTAGACCTCTATATAAACCTAATCTAAAACCCATGAACCAAAACCTTTTCTCAAAAGTAAAGTCCAATAGGTTTACTAAAGAAATGATTACGAAGTACCTTCTGGAAAGTAAGGACTATAAACCCGGCCCATTATTAGGTCTAACCCATGCAAAAGTGAAAATTCTAATTTAGGTGCCAGTGCCGCTATAATACCAAACACGTTGGAACATTGCCGAAAAAACAGTATTCATGAGACACACAAGCCCACTGACACGACAGTGGAAGAGATGAAGCAATAGTTCTAGGCCTACACTCGCCGACGATGAGGGTGTTATTGAATCTTTTGGTGTTATTGAGTTTCAATATCAATCTAGTGATTTACTTATTCTCTTCTCAATCTTTTCCACTATGTTTTCAACATGCATAAGTAATGTGATAATGGGTTAGGGGTTTATTTGATTTAGGAGAATTGATGATTGATTGATAATGTCTAGGTTACTAGATACTAGATTTTATTTCATTTAGGTTGCTTATAATGCAAGATTTGACTTAATAAATCAAATGTAGATGATATGGTTTTTCACGATTGAAAGGTATTCGATAACATTTCTAACATAACCTTAAATGAGGTTTTCTTCCCTATCCAATGAGAGTTGATGTAAGGGTGAGTAGTAAACTTTTTGGGCCTTGTTTTAATCCTTAGTAGACATCTAATTGGCAAATATAGTTTAGTTTGATTGAATGTTTGGTAAGGCGATCAATGTCATGAGAGTGAGTTGATTTTGATTTGTGTTTCATGACTTAGTACAAGTTTAGTGTTTTTGGTTAGCATCATTAGTTAGTTTTAATTCCTTTGGATCAATTGCTTAGCCCTTACACTCATTACATAGTTGGTTTTCTTTCTCTTTATCGGTTTAGTGTTGAATTGTTTTTCATTTATTTAAGTTTGAACTGTGGTTGATCTTGCTTAGTTCATTTGCTTGCTTTTGTTATATTCTCAATTTAGTATACTTGCTTGGTTATTGTTTGAGTTTAGTTAGACGTTAGGTTAAAAACCAAAATCTCTATTACTTTAGATTAGATTGGATTCTCATATCCTAATGTTTTAATTTTAGGTTCCTTGTGGATTTGATCTTTAAGTGCTACAATGACATGTTTGCACTTTGGTTAATTGTTTAAGTGTATATCATCTTGCTGTCGTTGCTGGGGAATCTAAGCAGTTAGCCATTTGGATTAGGATTTAGTTTGAGACTAAAGCCTTATTTTTACTTTGTTACCAACCGTTTTTGTTTGCTTTTGCTCTTGTGCTCTTATGTGAATGCAATGTAGGATTCATCTAGGAGGGATTCTTAGTTGTATACCAGAATCGGGACAAGTAAAAAGAACAAATAAGAAAACCGTTATAGAGAGACAAGCCAAAGAATGTGAAGAGCACTTGAGACCCTTAGAGTTTCGACATGTAGGGTATGCTTCCAATTAGGGCACATCGAATTTCAACCTGAAGGGTATGCTTTAGCAGTTGCTAGAAGGTCAAACAAAACGGCAGTTAGATATGAATAAGAGGATGGCTGAGATTCACATCAAGGTGGATGGGGCATACAATGATTTACAAGCCAAGATAAACAACATAAATGCTCACATCAAAATTCTTGATAGCCAAATAGTTCAAGTTACTTCAACGAGCCATATACCAACAAGTAAGCTTTCCGGAAAGCTTGAAGCAAGTCCCAAAGAGTTCTCCAGTACCATCTTTACAAATGATGATAGTGAAAGGGCGATAGAAAAAATCTCTAAACTCCTCTACAATTCTGATTTTTGACAGTTTGGTTGTTGACAACAATGTGAGATTGAAAAGTGTACTAAAGGAGATAAAGAGGTATCTAAGAAGGTCGAAAGGGAAGGAAACCCTAAAATGGAACCTTTTCTTTATGGGCCTAAGCTCCCATTTATTAGACATTTATACATAAAAGCTCAAAAAAAACATTCTCTAAAAAGTCAAAGCAAGCATGATTGAGATTTGAGTACCGTTGCTCCACATGGATAATTTGTATCAAGTCTCTATACAAAAGAAGTTCATCAAAGCTATTCTTGAAAACAAAGAAAATGTCGATTAAGCTATGGGATTACATGATTTACCATGTACTACACCATGTGAGCACAAAACATTTCCCAAAAGAGGAGGTCAAGGTCAGTTTAACATTCCATGTACTCTTGGGGTTTTAAAGCTTGATGATGCTCTTTGTGATTCTAGTGCAAGTGTCAATGCTATCTCCTTTGAGATGGTGAAAAATTTGGGGATTAAAGAGATGAATGAACACTCAACATCCATTACATTTGGAGATGCTTCTCCAAAGTCTCCACTTGGAATACTTGTTGTCTATCCTCTCAAGGTTGGAAGCTGTCTAGTCCCAACATATTCACGGTTGTAGAGATTGTGCAAAACTGTAAGGTGGCACTCATCCAAGACAAAGCTTTCCTAAATACCGTTAGAGCAAATATTGATCTCCTTAGCAAGAGAGTTATCCTTAACCATATTAGCAACAACATCTCGTATCCTTTCAAAACCTCTAGAAGTGATTTTTGTGGTGCAATCACTTATAAGGAGATTTCCACCAAGGAGATCCATTAAGATGTTGTCGTTGTACTCCAAATCTTTCTAGAGAATAGCTTACAATTAATGGACAGAGAATCAAAGCTTACATAGCTGGATTTGCGGTAGAAGAAGTGGATAAAATCCCACTTTCTTACCCTCTAGTCGCATCACAAATGGTGAACAACATCTATCTAGAGACATAAAACATGCACATTTGGGAGATAGTTCTATGGTATCCTTGTAAATACATTTTATTTTCTTTATTTTATATCATTTTGGGTTGTTCTTGGTTGGTTTTGATCATAGGAAAGCATAAAGCTCTTGTAATGGGAGTTAAATCATAGGGCTTTAATCGCAAGGTGTTTGAGAAAATTCTTGAATGAACTTCAATAAGCTTTTCTTCCTTAACCAATTAGAGTTGATGTTAGGGTGGTTAATGGACTAAGTATACTTGTTGATCAATGTTCATTGTTTACTTGATTAACGAATGAGTGTTTAGCTTAATCAAGTGATTAGTATCATGAGAGTGGATTAATTTTGATTAGTGATTCATGTCGTAGGATTGTGTTATAGTAAATATAGAGTTAATGCAATATAATCAACTACAAGAAAACAACTGATTTGCGATGGTATTTTGCGACATAACATCAACGTTGCAATATTGCAATTCCGTTGCGATGCGATTGGGAGGAATAACCTAACATCGCAAAGACGTTACAATGTTGCAACGTATTCTGGACTCGCAAAATTGCGACACCTTTGCAATGTTGTTGTGACGTATATTTAGCAATCACAAGGGCGTAGCAATATTGCAACGTTGTAGTGATGTGTTTCCTGATAACAAGCTTTTAGCAAGTTGAGGTCAATCAAATCAAATGCTACCACAGAATGCAAACATATCGATGCAGTATGATAGGTGTCAATCTAAGTCCAGTGTGTTACTAATAGTCAGGAATTATACGAATCAACCTAATCCAAGTTCGATAATCAGTTCATCCAAGTATCACAGAACTGAAGCATAGTGGTAGCAATAAAAGGAAATAAAACATGCAGAAAAGAACAGAAACGACTTAGTAAGAAACAAAACTAAAGCAATGAACGAAAACAGAGCAATTAAAACGAGAATAAACGATCAACGGGAAACTGGGCATCGAGGAGTGAGGTTATTTATTCATGCTTAGCTTGGAGACTCTAGACTGTTTAACAAACCAACATGCGATGATCTCAGACGAGGGGTTCAACGCAATCAATATCACTCCTGTGACTATGTTCGACTAGAACAAGACCTAACTCCCGTTAACGGTATCCAACCAAACAAGCATGAAAAGACAACTCACATCAATCAATAAGTACTCTAGACAACTAATCCCTTAGGCTAGAAATGCAAATCACAGAATTTAGCCCATTCAAACATTTCATCAAACACTTGGTAGGTGGATGAATGCAATGGATTAAATTTCAAATAGCTAGTAAGAAACAAGCATGAGGCTCACTAAATCTGATGAGAATCTATTAACATTAAGCTTAAGCAGTCTGGATTCCCCTAGTTCCACATAAATCTACCTCATTTCCTCAACACCCATAAGAAAATTACTCACTGATCATGGGCTGATGAATGAACTCAAAATTTAATGCAAATGACATGATTAGAAAGATGATGGAAAGATAAACAACAATGAAGAAGAAATCAAAGGAAAATACTCAATTAATCATCATCAAAACAAGCATTCAATACAAGAAAAGTGAGAGAAAACTAGAGGCAAAAGCGTCCCTACTTCTGAGTGTTCATGGGTATTTATAGTATAATACCCAAAACCCTAAAAAGTCAAAACGCGGAATTTAAAAAATCAACAAAATAAAAGATCAAAGAGGTGACTCGACCAGGTGTTGGTCGAGTCCCTAGATCGAGTGGCGTCTTTGGTGTTCGCATCCTAGCCGGCTCGCGGTCTATCAGTCGATGGGGAAGTCGAGCCATGCCTCGGTGGTGAAGTTGAGTCCTAGACTCGACTCAACTGGTCGAGTCTATGTCTCGAGGTCTCCTTCTGGACTCGCTGTGATCTCCGGATTTGACCTGGCGTATCAAGTGATTAGGACGAGGTTCGCATTTTTTGCATCCAAATCTCTAAGCTCGACCAAGTGTGGTCAAGTTGCTCAGTAGAGCTGGATGTTCCCTTTCCGCATCTGGTTCTTCTTATCATGGTGAATACTCGAGTCCGTTCTGTGCCAGCCTTTATGTCTCATATTGCTCCAAAATGATCCAAAAAGCCTCCAAAGTACCTAGAAATTCCTCCTTATGCCATGAAATGCAGAGTATGTAGTATAGATCTAAAACGACTCTAAAATGATGAGAATGCAGTTAATATGCATGCAAACTAAGTTAAATGAAACCCTCAAACATGGTAAATTTCATGCATATCAATTTCCCCAAACTTAGATCTTGCTTGCCCTTAAGCAAACAAACCAAACCAAGATAGAGGCAAAGGAGCAGATGGGGATTCCAAGCAAAAAACGAGCTGATATGAATGCTATACTCACAGTCCAAGATATAAGTTCTAAGATGCACAACTAAACAAGCCGTACTCTAAAAAATTTAGCCATGTGAATAACAATCTAGCATAAGTTCAACCTTAACCTACACATGCATTCACTTCAACTAATCCTTTTAACATTCAATTAGCACAGAACCATGAATCGAGCATAAACAATAATTTAAAAGCTTGTTTGGCTAAGGGTAAGGTCTAGAGATTAGAATGATCTCAATATAGTAACTGGTCAATCAATGTGCAAGGATCACTCAATAAAATGGATTAAGCTTCAGCATAATGCTAAAGGTGAGAACCAATAGGCGCATACAAAGGCATGACTTCATGTACCCGTATACCAGTATCGGCTTCATCCTAGCAATCTAAACCCGAAATCTGATCCTAGTCTACCTTTTTTATTTAAGGCGTCATTCTTTTTTAGCCACCAAGATCATACTCACAAGCTTTTCCATTCACAATTCTAAGAAGGGGGTTCACCAACTTACAATGCTTTCCATCCCCTTTTCTCCTCAGAAAATCCTTAGCTTGGCCTTTCCTTTTCATTATCTTCATTCCTTTTCCTCTTAGACCCAAGCAATCCTACACCTAAAACCGAAACCACCTAATCCTATCTGGTCCAAAAGAGACCTCACGAACACATAACAAGCAACAAATGGTTTGAAAGAAGGTACAATGCATGGTGGGAGTCTACTTGAATTAACAAGATAGATTGCAATGATGATAAAGGAAATCCAAATATTTTCTACAATCCACAAGCTTTAAATTGATGCATATACTTGATAATTATTAGTCAAGATTACGGTCATCACTTAAGCAAGGACTAGCATCATATCGCAACATGATTCAATCAGGCATGAATGCTTATACTAAACTTTCTTAACATGGTGCAGTTTTATATTTCAGACATAAAAGTATGCAGCAAACAACTTATATCTAGGGCGGTGAATTTAGCACAACGAATCAACAAGCTAAACATGCATGAACATCATAATCCTCTATGCAAAACTAGACTCGATCCTACATGAATGCACGTACATGACACTCTTTTTATGTATTTAGAAAGAGTTTTTCGATGTTTTTGGTTTTTATATAAAAAATCTGAATGGATTTTTATGCTAAGTATGCAATGAATGAAAAACAAACTAAGAACAAAGCAAACATAATTAATATTCTCTAGAACCCTCCCCCAAACTTAAGTCACACAGTCCCTTGTGTGTATAGAAGCTTGAAAGAGAATTCTAGACCAGCAAACAGAAACAAATATGCAATGGTATTTAGAAGGGAAGAATGACGTTGGTATCTTGTTGGAGATGAAAAAAAAGAATTTTGGCCACATTCCTTGTTTCCGGACCTGGCTTCCTCGACTGATCCAGTCGAGCTTGGTTTATCTGCTGTGCAGAAATGGGACTCGACCTCCATCCAATCGAGTGCGTAGGTCTAGTTTAGATTGTGGTGTCCAGAATCAGCTTCTCTTAGACCATATGACGTTCCACACTCGTCCCCTAAGCTTAAAAACAAGAAACACCAAATAAACAAAGAAAATTGCAAGGAAATATATACAAGGATACCATGGGATTTCCTCCCAAGCGAGCTTGTTTATAGTCACTAAGCTTGACTCTTCACCGTATTTAGAGGTGGAGCCGTTCATCAAGAAGAACCGAAGTCTTCTCGGGGATTGTTTTGTTGGCCAAATAAGGCTTCACCCTCTGATAATTAACGGTGAACTAATCTCCTTCCTTCTTGAGCAAAGTGATGGCACCATACTGCATACCTCCTTTACCCTTAACGGACCATACCATCTTGACTTCAGTTTTCCAGGGAACAGCTTAAGCCTTGAGTTAAATAAAAGCACTTGATTGCCAGCTGTGATCCTCTTGGGTGTGTTTTTCTTATCATGCGCAACTTTGGTCCTTTCTTTATAGATCTTTGAGCTCTTATAAGCACCGAGTCTGATCTTTTCCAATTCGGTTAAGCCTATGAGCCGCTTCTCCTGAGCTGTCTTGAGATCAAAGTTTAGGTATTTTGTTGCCCAAATTGCTTTGTATTCGATCTCGACGGGAAGATGGCATGATTTGCCGTACAGAAGCTGAAAGGGAGTCCTTCCAATGAGGGCTTTGTAAGTTGTTCGGTATGCCCATAGCGTATGTTCTAGCTTCATTTCCCAGTCCCTCTTGGATACACCAACGATCCGTGAAAGAATAGCTTTTATCTGCTTGTTCAAGACCACCACTTGGCCACTAGTTTGCGGGTGATAAGGTATAGCTACCTTATGCTTCACTCCATATTTCCTCATTAGATTTTCGAACAGCTTGTATGAAGTGGGAACCTTCGCCACTGATTACAACCCTCGAGAATCCAAACCTGGGAAAGATTATATTCTTGGACGGCTTGAGTACAACCTTAGCATCATTGGTGGGACAAGCTACAACTTCGACCCACTTAGAGACGTAGTCCACGACCACAAGGATGTATATGTTCCCGTGCGAAGGTGGATTGAATAGACCCATAAAGTCGATTCCCAACAGTCATACACTTCAATCTCTAAGATCGGGTTATGCGGCATCTCATTCTGCTTGTCGATATTGCCCATCCTCTAACATGGATCGCACTTTGAGATAAAGCTATGTGCATCTTTAAACATAGTTGGCCACCACAAACTGGATTGCTGAATCTTCTAGACTATCTTGAATGTTTCAAAATACCCCTTGGACCTTTTATTCAGCTATGCATCGTCTAAACAATCCGTCGGACCCTCTCTTATACAAGTAGGGTTCATTCCAGAAGTAGTGATTCAAATCTCTGAAGAACTTCTTCTTCTGATAAGGATCCAAGCATTTAGGCATCTCCCTAACAACCAAATAATTAACTAAGTCTGCATACTAGGGTACAGATGCTCCAACAAGCTTGGCTTTCGGGTAGAAATGACCCTCTGTTGTTGCCACACCCAACTTGAGTCGATGTATGTCGAGCTTGCTGGTTGAGTTATCCCGACCTGTGCTAAGCTCGAGTCTCAGTTGGTCGAGGCTCCATGTTGAGTTTACATGTGGAGTCTGATTTCCTACTGCTTTAAAGTTCATCAGCTGCTCCTCCGACATTGAATCGTCTATGGGGATTGAATCCTCAATCATCATCTAAGACAGGTGATCAGCTACACCATTCTCAACCCTCAGTTTATCTACAACTTCCATATTAAACTCTTGAAGTAGCAGAATCCATCTTAGTAGCTGACGTTTTGCATCTTTCCTCTTCATTAAATATTTCAGGGCAACATGGTCCGTGTGAACAATCACTTTGGATCCAACTAGGTAGGACCTGAACTTTTTAACTCCAACAAGCTCTTTCTCTGTTCTGGCATACTTGATTTGAGCATCATCAAGCGTTCTACTTGCGTAGTAAATCGCATGCAGTTTCTTATCCTTATGTTGTCCCTATATAACTCCGACTGCGTAACCGCTTGGACAATCGGTGCACTCACCAATGCTTCCTTGATTTTCAAGAACACTTCAAGGCATTCGAAATCAAAAGTGAATTTTGTATCCTTACACAGCAGGCAAGTCAACGGCCTTGCGATCTTGGAGAAGTCTTTTGATAAAGAATGAACCAGCAACTTGACCCGGAGCAAGGAGAGTTAGGAGAGCTTGGACCTGAGGAACTACAATGAGCTATGGACGTGCCTAGTGGACCTATTACTCGAGCTAAAGCTAAGATACTTGAACAAGCCGTTAGCACAATGCTAATAAGTGCTGAAAGCAACCTTAGTCCAAAGGCTAATCAAACCACATGGGTTTTGATTCAAGCCGACTAAGGGTTGCCTAAGGGAGGTGTATGCTCTTACACTCTTTTTTCCTTCGTCTAGTTTTGTCCCAACTGAGGTTTTCTAGACAAGGTTTTTAATGAGGTAAGTTGCATACACTCTCATATATAATCCCTTAGGTGACATTGTTCAAGATTCCAAGGATTAAATGGGCTGATTTTTATTTAGAAGAAATTAGTACTTCATGTTGTTGATTCTTTTGATGGGCCGACTTGTTCATGGCCCATCTTAAAACCTTCATTTCCTTTGTTGTCTCCATTATAATCCCTTTGTAGCCTTGGAATGAAAGCATCAAACTTTTTCTGCTAAGAACCTCTCTTGTTTGATCTGAGTGGCCTAAAAATCACTCTCTTGCTCTTCACTCTCATGTGTCGTATCCTGAATGAGTGTAAGTTGAAGATCAAAAGCTTTCCATCACTTTTGATAGTTCACATCGATTCCACCTCGACCATTTTCGACCATTAGTCAACCCGCATCACACCTTTCCGGCTTTTGCTCGACCATCCTTCAACCGCTGCTACATTTTGGTCGATTCGGGTTGATCGCTTACTGGATCCAGTCGAGTTTGGTCTTTTCGCAATCCATTAGTTTCCATCTGGCTCTCTATCTAAGATCATATTGATCCGAGAAGTGATTCTTCAAATCCCATCATTCAGATACGAAGCAAAAGGGTATGAATTCCGCTCACGTGAAGTAACTACCACTTGATCTTGTTCATAGGGGTGTATTATGTGGTATCAGAGCCAAATCAAGTCAGGCTGTATCTAACCCATCTAACCCTTTCAACTTATTTCCATTTTCGAATCACTTATCACCTCAAACTTGTTGATTTATGTTTGAACGTATTTGGTGGTTAGTAAGGGTGTTAGATTTGTTAAAAATCAAACCATTTGAGTTGTTTAAGTCCTAGTTGTATCACTGAATGTTTCGCAAATCAAATCTAAGGTGTTAATCAACTCTGTTCTTCAATTAAAGCATATGAATTCGAATAGACACTCCATTTTTACTCTGTTTTGTGTTAAAACGTATTGATAGGTGTCTCATCGTGTTCTATTATTGGTTTAAGCCTTTTAGGAACAGTTCACATGCCTGTGTTTGTGTCTAAATCGCAGGTACAATGGCTGGCCATGAGATGGATGAATCAGAAACTAGCAACTCTCGACACGATAGACTTTATCTAGAAGCTATAACCGCCAAAATGACTAAGCTGATGGATAAGAGATTCGAAGCCTTTAGAAGAGAAGCCCGCCCTGGTCGGTCTGGTACTGATTGTGATCAACCCACTACACGCCAACACCACCATAGAACCAATCGTACCCAACCTATGCGTGAGAGAAAACCAGCCATGCATAACGTGGAAGCTAAGGTATATTATGATGAGGATAGTGGTGAATCACAAACAACGACAGAAGTAGAAGGCGTGGTAGACGTGATGAAACGCAGATGAACAATCCACCTTCTGGTTTGAAACTCAAGATTCTACCATTCTACGGAAAGAATGACCCTGATGCATACTTAGAATGAGAAAAGAAGATTGAGTTGGTCTTTGATTGTCAATTCTACACCGAGGAAAGCAAGGTTAAATACGCAGCTACTAAATTCTATGACTATGCCCTCAGCTGGTGGGATCAAGTAATGACTATGTGTAGAAGAAACAGAGAACTACCAATCCGCAATTGAAGACAAATGAAGTTGCTACTACGAAAAAGATTTGTCCCAATGCATCATAACATGAGCTGCACTCTAGGTTGCGGAATATGTGTTAATGGACTAAATCGGTTGAAGACTGCTACCAAGAGTTGGAAACTCTAATGTTGCGAGTTGATATCCAAGAAGATCGAGAAGCTACTATATCACGGTTTTTAGGAGGCTTACATAGGGACATAGCTGATCAATTAGAATTGCAACATTATGTGGAGATAGAGGAACAATTACACAAGGCCATACTGATCGAGAAACAGCTTAAGCGAAGAGGAGCTCGATCCAATTATGGTTAAAACAAATAGAATCTTCCACGAGTTGATAAAGTGATGTTCCAGAAGGATTTTAAGCCTTATTGCAAGCCAAAGACTAAAGAGTTTGATCCCAAAAGCAAAGCCAAAGTGACTGGCTGAACTAGAGATTTAAAATGCTTCCAAGTGTCACAGCATTGGACATTATGCTAGTGAATGTTCTAATGCAAGGGTGATGATCATCAAAGCTAATGGGGTGATTGAATTAGAAGATGGATCAATTGAGGAACCATCCGAGGAGTATGTGGAGGTAGCGCCAAAAGGAAACCTTTTTGTTGTTATGAGATCATTGAGTGTGATTCGAAAAATGGATGAACAAGAGCAACGCACAAATCTGTTTCACTCAAGACGCGTGATCAATGATAAGCTATGTATGTGATCATAGACAGAGGTAGCTGTACTAACGTGGCCAGTGAAGACATAGTGTAGAGACTTGAGCTAAAGGAATTCCCTCATCCCCGACCTTATAACCTTCAATGGTTAAGCGAAGATGGTGAACTTTCTGTGGAGAGATAAGTTATGGTACCATTGGCTTTTGGGAAAAATATGAAGATGAGGTTCTATGTGACATTCTTCCTATGGAATCAAGCCACATCTTGTTGGGCAGAACTTGGCAATCAGACCGAAGAGTGATACATGATGGCTATACTAATTGCCACAGTTTTGTGGACAAGGGCAGAAAGATTTTCTTGGCTCCTATGGCACCGCATGAGGTCTATTTTGATAAGCTTAGTATGAAGAAGAAGAAGCAAGAACAAGCTGAACCATCTGAGAATTCCACTAAAATGGCTGAAGGGAGTATTTCTTCTAACATAATGATGATGACTAAGGAAAACTCGTCTAAGCTAACTGAGGTGGAACCGGCTGTGCCGAGTAGCATTCTTTCTCTTTTTCAGGTATATAAGGACGTGTTTCCAGAAGAAAACCCACCAGGATTGCCACCCATAAGAGCATCGAACACCAAATCGATTTCATTCCTGAAGCAGTTTTGCCGAACAAGCCAGCTTATCGATTCAATCCTACAAAAATTAAGGAGCTTGAAAAACAAGTGAAAGAACTCTTGGAGAAAGGCCACATCCGAGAGAGTATGAGTCAATGTGTCGTACCCGTTCTGTTGGTACCAAAGAAAGATGGCAGCTGGAGAATGAGCGTGGATTGCCGAGGCATCAACAATATAACGGTTAACCCTATATCTAGGCTAGATGATATACTTGATGAATTAAATGGGTCTAGTATATTATCTAAGGTTGATCTTAAAAGTGGATATCATCAAATTAGGTTGAAAGAGAGGGATGAATGGAAAACTACATTTAAAACTAAACAAGGTTTATATGAGTGGTAAGTAATGCCATTCGGTTTAACAAATGCACCTAGTACCTTCAGATTAATGAACCATGTGCTTAGAGCCTTCATAGACGTGTTTGTAGTTGTCTATTTTGATGATATTCTAGTGTTTAGTAAGAACCTAGCTGAACATGTAGGACATCTAAGACTTGTGGTAGAAACAGTTAGGAAAGAAAAGTTGTATGCTAATTTAAAGAAGTGCACTTTTGGAACGAATAACCTTGTCTATTTAGGTTTTGTTGTGAGAGCAGATGGTATGAAAGTAGACGAGGAGACGGTGAAGAAAATCCGAGAATGGCCTACTCCTAAAGGCGTGAGTGATGTGAGGAGTTTTCACGGCCTTGCTGGTTTTTATAGACGGTTTGTTAAAGACTTCAGCTCCTTGGCTGTACCACTCACGAAAGTAATCAAAAAGGACGTTGGATTTAAATAGGAACAAGCTCAAGAGGATGCTTTCCCGCTTTCCAGAATCTTAAAGAGAAGCTTACTAACGCCCCAATTCCATACTTACCAGATTTTTCTAAAACTTTGGAAATCGAATTTGATGCATCTGGTGCTGGTATTGGTGATGTGCTTATGCAGGACAAGAAGCCTATAGCCTTCTTTAGTGAGAAGCTTGGTGGAGCTACCTTGAACTATACCACATACGATACAGAGTTATATGCGTTGGTAAAAACCTTGCAAACGTGGCAGCACTACTTGTGGCCCAAGGAATTTGTCATTCATACAGATCACAAGTCTCTTAAGCATCTGAAGGGCCAACATAAGCTCAACAGAAGGCATGCACGATGGGTTGAGTTTATTGAGACCTTCCCTTATGTAATCCGGTATAAGAAAGGTAATGATAATGGGGTTGTTGACGCATTATCAAGAAGGTACACGCTTCTAAACACCCTTGAAGCTAAATTACTCGGTTTTGAACATATCAAATCTCAATATACTACTAACCCTGAGTTTGAGAAGATCTTTGCAGCTTGTGAGAAGTTTGCTCATGGAAAGTACTATAGGCATGAAAGATTCCTTTTCTATAACAACCACTTATGCATTCTTAATTCTTCTTTGAGATATTTGTTTATTAGGGAAGCTCACTGTGGTGGCTTGATGGGCCACTTTGGAGTTGATAAGACGCTGCAAGTCATGCAAGATCACTTCCATTAGCCTAACCTGAAGCGTGATATTGAGCGACATTGTGCTAAATGCACAACTTGTAAGCTGGCTAAGGCCAAAACCCAACCCCACGATGTGTACACACCTCTCCCTATTCCTTTGCATTCATGGCATGACATTTCTATGGACTTTGTTATGGGTTTTCCTAGGACTAAAACATGTAGAGACTCTATATTTGTGGTGGTAGATAGATTCTCTAAGATGGCACACTTCATTCCATGTCATAAAACTGATGATGCTGTTAATGTTGCCAATCTATTCTTTAGAGAAATTGTTAGGTTACATGGTATGCCTAAGTCGATAGTGTCTGATAGAGATGTCAAGTTCCTTAGGTACGTTTGGAAAACATTATGGTCGAAACTAGGAACCAAATTGTTATTTTCTACTACATGTCATCCCCAAACCGATAGGCAAACCGAAGTAATAAATAGAACATTGTCAACATTCCTTAGAGCTGTGGTTAAGCATAACTTTAGAACTTGGGAGGAATGTTTGCGATACGTTGAGTTTGCATATAATCATGTTGTACATTCCACAACTAAATATTCACCATTTCAAATCGTTTATGGTTTTAATCCCTTATATTCATTGGATTTAATGCTTTTATCTTTGAGTGAAAGAGTTAGTTTGGATGGTAAGAAGAAAGCTGAAGTGGTCAAAAAAATTCATGAGCAAGCAAGGCTCAACATTCAGTCCAAGACGGAAAAGTATGCACGTCAAGCCAACAAAGGGCGTAAGGAGATGATCTATAAAGAAGGTGACCTGGTTTGGATACACCTAAGAAAAGAACGATTCCCAAATGAAAGGAAGTCTAAGCTAATGCCAAGGATGGATGGACCGTTCCCGATCATCAAGAAGATCAATGACAACGCTTATCAATTGGACTTGCAAGGCAAGTACTCTGTTAGTAATAGCTTTAACGTTGCTGACTTGTCTCCTTATGTTACAGATGATGTGGATTTGAGGTCAAATCCTTCTCAAGATGGAGGGGATGATATAAGAATGGACCAGCAGCTTGGCCTGGAGCAAGGAGAGTTAGGAGAGCTTGGACCCGAGGAACTACAACGAGCTATGGACATGCCTAGTGGACCTATTACTCGAGCCAAAGCTAAGCTATTCGAACAAGCCGTTAGCAAAATTCTCTAATAAGTGCTGAAAGCAACCTTAGTCCAAAGGCTAATCAAACCACATTGGTTTTGATTCAAGCTGACAAAGGGTAGCCTAAGGGAGGTGTATGCTCTTACACTCTTTTCCCTTCATCTAGTTTTGTCCCAACTTGGGTTTTCTAGACAAGATTTTTAATGAGGTAAGTTGCATACACTATACTATACAACCCCTTAGGCCACATTGCTCAATCTTCCAAAGATTAAGTGGGCCGATTTTTATTTAGAAGAAATTAGTACTTCATGTTGTTGTTTCTTTTGATGGGCCGAGTTGTTTATGGCCCATCTTAAAACCCTAATTGCTTTGTTGTCTCCTTTATAAACCATTTGTAACCTTGTAATGAAGGTGAGATGTCCCCGGATGATTCCGTAATCTTTAAACTTGCTCTATCCAGATCGTCGACCACATTTGGCCCCTAAATCGTTCTATTAGAATCCAACAACTGTCTATACCCCTTTGTTTTGATATGAAGGTACCCGTCCATGCCATCCTTTGTCAAAGCGGTTTGAAGACTATCCTCCTCAACTAGTTCCTTAAATAGCTCATCTGCTAGTGTGTCCATCTCTTGTACCCAAAACAACTGAGCTTCAATTTTTGGCTTTCTCATGATATCTTTAATGCTGAATGTCATTTTAAAATCCTTTCCGAGGTTCAGCTGAATTTCTCCCTTCGATACATTGATTACAGCTCCAGCAGGAGCTAGGAAGGGTCTACCAAGAAGCAACAGGTCTTTTGGCTATTCGTCCATGTCTAAAACCACAGAGTCAGTAGGTATATCTGCGTTACCGACTCGCACATGCAAGTCTTCTAGCAATCCGTGAGGGATTCTAACAGATCTGTCCGCAAGCACTAGAGATATCTTGCATGGCTTGTAGTTATTAAATCGAAGCCTCTGGGCAACAAAGAGAGGCATCAAGCTGATTGATGCGCCTAAGTCGCAAAGGAATTTTGTGAAAGATAATGGCCCTAAAGCACGTGAGATGGTAAAGGTTCTTGGATCATCTAACTTCTTTTGATTCACCTTTTTCTAGATTATTGCACTAATCTCATGTGTAAGCACTACCATGCCCTCAACTTTTTTAGGTCTTTCTTTAATCGTATCCTTCAGAAATTTTTAGTAAGGATGCATCAACATGAAGGCATCCAAGAGCGGGATTTTACCTCCATGTCTTTCATCTGCTTATTGAAAAGGGCCTTATACTTTTCCACTAAATCCTTCTTAAATCTCTGGGGGAAAGGCAGTTGCGGTTTGTACGGTGGGGGATTGAATGGCTTGTTCCGCTCTTGAGGTATTGGCTAGTTTTCAACATTAGAGGGTGTGACTCGAGTTGTGTCCGGTCGAGGTGGCAGATCGAGTGGGCTTGTAGGCTTGATTTTTAGTGAGTTCTTCTCACCAAAGGGTGCAACTTGAGTCACATCAGGTCGAGGCCGGGAGTCGAGTTGGGTAGGTAGTGTCCGTTTGGGTGAAATTTTCTCATCTTGAAGAATGACTCGAGTGCTATCCGGTCAAAGTAGTGAGTCGAGTAGGGTGGTTAGTGTCGTTTTAACACAGTTGTCAACCTTATCGTCGATGAGGTTATTCTTCCCCTCTTGAGCATTATTGTCCTCAGTATCCAAAGCACTCCCAACACGATTGGGCAGTTCCCGTACACTCTGAAGAGTAATTGCACTGGAAATATTCTGCTGTGTGTCCAGAAGCGTCATAGTAGATAAGGATTCTTGTTGGTTCTCAACATACTACAATCTCGCAGTCAAGGTTTCCATCTTACCATTTAAATCAGTGTGAGTAGCATCGATCTTATTGTGCAATTCGGCTTACATCCTGGACAACTCTTGAGCGCTAGATGTTTGTCCTTGAACGAGTTGCTGAAGCATACCCATTATACCCGGCGCTGGTGCTGTAGTGGGTTGCTGGTAAGTGGTGTTGTGGGAAGGCAATGCCAGATTCTGCGTGTAGTGCTTATAATCCCCATGATTCTACACAAAACTAACTTCCTCAACCCAAAATTCTTCGTCTTCGTGAACCATTGCAGCTTCGCAAACCGTATAAACTTATTTTGGAGAGGATACCGAGATGATTTCGTCCAACTTATCGTTAAGGGCTTTGATTTCCTATTTACCGACTGCATCTGATCCGTCTGAACCATTACCCAGTGAAGCTTGATCATAGTCTTCACCGTAATTACCATCCGCAATGGCGAGATTCTCCACTAATTCCCAGCCTTCACCAACCTCTTGGTTAAGGAAGTTGCTATTACTTGCTGTATCGAAAAACATATGAATCTTTGGGAGAATACCCTAATATAGCGTGCTAAGTAAAGAATCATTGTTGAACCTGTGATGAGGGCATTGGGATTGGTAAGATTTGAACACATCTCATGCTTCGGAGAATGACTCAGAATCCTGTTGAACAAAGCTAGAAATGGTATTACGAAGGGTTGCTGTCCGAGAATTTGAGAAAAATTTATCAAGGAAGGCTTTCTTGCATTCGTCCCATGAAGTATGGAGCTCGGAGGTAGATTTTTCTCCCATTGACGTGCTTTGTCACGTAGAGAGAAAGGAAAAAGTCTCAACTTAACAGCGTCTTCACCCATTTTGTGAATCGTAATGAGGCCACAGATTCTTTCAAAGTCATCAAGATGATCAAGAGGATCCTCCTCATGACGACCATGGAAGTTTTGATTTTGAATCATGGCGAGGAGTCCGCTCTTGATCTCGAAGTTATGGTTCAGAATGGTCGGGGGAACAATGCCATACTGTGTATTGTGAGTACGTGGAGCATCTCTAGCACCAATATATTTCGGCCTCCGTTGTTGAGGCTCTCGCACAAGTGTTGGTGGTGCCTTCTGGTAGTCAATACGTGCTTAATCTGACTGATTACCCCTGAATTCTATTTGCAGATACCCTGATGTTCAACCTAGAAGCTAAGCTCGACCCAGTGCAGGTTGAGGCAGAGACTCGAGTTGCTTCAAACGGAGCAGCAGATGTGGCACTCGACCAAAGTAGATCGAGTAGGGTACTCGAGTTAGGAATTAGAGTAGCTGGAATTGCAACTCGACCTGATTTGATCGAGTGGCCCTGAAATGCACCAAAAACAGAGAAAACTAGTAATTAGTTCTCTCTATAAATGTGGGGGACTTGGTCTCAAGATATCAAAATTTCCCCAATGTAGCAAGCAAACACTTAATTTGGCAACAACACCAATTTGATAACAAGTTTTTAGCAAGTTGAGATCAATCAAATCAAATGATATCACATAATACAAACATGTCGATGCAGTATGATAAGTGTTAATCCAAGTCAAGTGTGTTACTAACAATCGGGAATTATACGGATCAACCTAATCCAAGTTCGATAATCAGTTCATCCAAGTGTCACGGAACTGAAGCATAGCGGTAGCAATAAAACGGAAACAAAGCATGCAGTAAAGAACGTAAACAACTCAGTAAGCAACAAAACTAAAGCAATGAACGAAAACAGAGCAATTAGAACGAGAATAAATGATCAACAGGAAATTGGGCATCGAGGAGTAAGATTATTGATTCATGCTTAGCTGGGAGACTCTAGACTATTTAACAAACCAACAGGCGATGATCTCAGACCAGGGGTTCAACCAGACCTAACTCCCGGTAACGGTACCCAACCAAACAAGCATGAAAAAACAACCCACATCAGTCAATAAGCACTCTAGACAAAAACAAAACCTAGACCATGATTGATTTAATTTCGGCGCTTAAATTTTTTTTTGTTTTTTTCAAGAGCGACGGAAACAATTGTCAATCACGTCTTTAATACTAGTTTTGGTTTACAATATCATCAATTTTTTTTTTGTTCCTAAAATCTAAAATATAATTAGTTGTAATACTTATGTAGTTATAAAGAAATAGTAATCTATAAATTTTGCTTTTACATTATGCAAATCTACGCAGCCAATTTCAAGTTTAAAGTTTAAGTTTTTGATCTAAATTACCTTTAATAAGTAAAATGGGATTGTATGTTTTCCTACCACCTGCTCTTTATATAATTTTATCTTTAGCCATGCCCTTGTGAGTTCATAGGGATGTATCATCAGCAATCATCAGTGGCCATTGCCATATCAATCTTCCCAGATGACAAAGACGGTCCTACATAAAGAAAACTCTAAATACAAAATAGTCAAGTCTGTGTGAAAAGGAGAGTAAGTGGGGGACATCTGCCACTTGTGGCATTTATTTTCCTGAAAGTCGATATAAAGTTTGATTTTTTAATATCTGCCCATTTTAATTTTGCAATTTAGATTGAAATATAACACAAAAGACATAAAAAGAAGCAAAACGATTTTTACTATCTATTTTCCAGGTTGGACTTGTACGATCTTCACCCGTGATTGACTCTGCTTTTCCAGCTTGATTTTTTGTCGCTTTGGTGAGTTGCTGACTTATTGCTGTTGCAGAATCTTCGTGGACTGATCTTCATATTGGCCTGATTTAACTTCGTCATGGTCCTCTCATTGTGGTCCATTCTTAATGCTCTCAGGGCGTACAAGAAAAAATTACGTAAGAAGATTGACGTCACCTATTTTTTGCTACCTGATGCAACGGTGTCATACCTACCAATTTGAGAAAAAATAGACAGCTCTCATCAAGTAACTCTATATTTTATTTTATTTTTGTCAAACAAGTTACTCTATATTATCTCGTTCGGAATTAATATGTAACGTAATGAATTTTTTCAATTCAGGATTTCTATGATTCAAGTTTTGACCAATGGAACCATGGTTTGTTTTGTTGTATTTTTGATATGTGTTTTTAGGCTCAGTTTTCATTCACATTTTGCATCACTTTTTTCTTATTTCTTTTGTCAACAAACTTCTTTCCTAATCCATTAGATAAAGTTTTGTGATTACATAGAATAAAAGCGGTATCACAATATTCACAAATAAACATAACAAAATCCATAAATTTAAACTCATTTGGGTAGAGAAGCTAAAACACTTTGGAACTTTTGGATAGATGATGGATTTACTTTCTTGAATCTAAAATAGAAACTGAACTAATCTGACTTATTTCGCCACTAGAAACAGGCGAACAAACGAAGAAGCTCTTTAAAAATAAATTTGAGCTTTGATAAACTTCCTCTACGATGTATAGAGAAATAATTCTATCTCAGTGGACCAAAATCTACCATAAGATTGAGTGGCCTTATTATTAGTCTTAAAGTAAGTAGGCATCTATATAAACATAATATAAAGCCCATGAACCAAAACTTGTCTTCAAAAGTAAATTCCAATAGGTTTATTAAAGAAAAGATTACAGAGTACATTCTGGAAATTAAGGCTCATAAACCGGCCCATTATTAGGTTTAATCCATGTAAAAGTGGAAATCCTAATTTAGGTGCACCCACTATCGTTATAACAGCTTACACATTGAAACATTGCTGAAAAACAATTTTTGTGAGACACATGTGCCCACTCACACAAAGGTGGAAGAGATGAATCAATAAATTTAGCCCTACAATCCCCAACGACAAGGGTATGTGGACTAGAAACACTGTTAGATGCTCGATGAAAGTGTACATCTTTGTGACAACAACCAAATTGAAAGTTATGAGTCATCTTCTCCAATGACAATTATTAGTAGAGCCAAGAAAATCTGAGGAGGTGATGCGCGATTCTCGTGGCCAAGAGAAGAAGGTGGTGGTGATGATGTCAAAATTATCTTTATCCTTGGAGAACAGAGCATCAAAGAATATTATTGTTGGCCAAGTCTTCAATTATGCAAGAGGGAGAAGGAAACAAAAAGAGCAAAAGAAAGAATGTAAATATTGCATGGGTCTCACAATGCTAGTGGAAATGCATTCTCTAGTGCTGCCGGTATTGATGAGTGGTGTTGATGAAGGTGCCTCGGTAATTGGGTCTAAGAGCGTTTACAAATTTTTCATTTTCTCTGAAGCGTTAAATGGTCAGTAAAATGCATCCTTTTTTTTATGATATAACTTTTATTTCTTCTCATTTTAAACTAATTTCTTACATCTTTTTCATCTTAGAGTCATAGGTAGGTTGATTCACATATTCTTTTATTTTTGATTCTTTTTATGTGGATTTGGAATTTGTTTGAAGGTTTTTAGACTTGAGGTTAATCACAATCAAAAGAATGGAGTTCTTTGAGCAAAAAATCACCTAATCAAACCCAATGATTCTTTGAATGATGCCATCCACCTCTAGGTTGATGGAATGAACAAAATACACGTGAAGGCCATGTGGTCTATGCCAGAAGCCGATTAAAGAGCACGAAATGACCAGAATGTTCTGGAAGTTGACATCAACCTCTGAGTCGATGAAATTGGTGGATGCCAAGCTTAAGACACAGGAAAACCATTACGTGTGATTCCATCAACCGTTAGCTCGACGGGAGAGGTTGATGCAGTTCACACGCGCCAAATGAAATATGTAGAAATTTTGATTAACCTTATGGTATATCTTACAAGCAAAGAGCAAAACGAAGCTTCTGGAATTTCAACATCTGTGTCAATGTAGCAAGTCGATGAGACCTCCTTTATTTTATTTTTAGTTGGATCTGACCTGGGTTTACGGCTATAGCCGGTTTGGTTTCTAAACGTTTTAAATCTAATATTTAGCCAGTTAGAACAATTTGGGGATACAATATAAAAATTGATTTTGAATCTTTTGTTGTTTATGAGTTTCAATATCAATCTACTGATTTTCTTATTATGTTCTCAATCTTTTCCATTATGTTTTTGAAGATGCGTGAGTAGTGTGATAATTTCTTAGGGGACTTGATGATTGATTGATAATGTTTATGGTATTATATATTAGATTATCCTTCATTTAGGTTGCTCATACTGCTAGATTTGACTTGATAAATCAAATGTAGATGATATGAGTTTTCGAAAGAGTAAGGTATTCGATAAAATTTTGAATATAACCTTAACTGAGGTTTTCATCCCTATCCAATGAGATTTGATGTTAGGGTGAAAAGTGGACATGCGGGCCTGGTTTTAATGTTTATTGATCATTTAATTGAAAAATATAGTTTATCTTGATTGAATATTTGGTAAGGGGATCAATGCCATGAGATTGAGATGATCTTGATTTCTGTTTCATGAGTTTGTAAGAGTTTAATATTTTTCTCTAGCATCCTTAGTTAGTTGTCTTGGATCAATTGTTTAGCCCTTTAACTTATTACTTAATTGGTTTTTTTTCTATATTGGTTCAGTGATGAATTGTATTTCATTTATTTAAGTTCGAATTGTGTTGATCTTGCATAGTTTATTTGCTTGCTTATGTTATTTTCTTGGTTTAGTATATTTACTTGGTTATTATTTGAGTTTAGTCAGGCCTTAGGTTAAGAAAAAAAATTTCTATTGTATTAGATTAGATTGGATTCTCATATCTTAATGTGTTGATTTTGGATTTTTTATGGATTCGATTTTTAGACCATTCGCAATGGGAGTCTCTCACAAGAGCCTCTCATCAAAAAAAAAAAAATTAAATAATAATGTTTTATAAGAAGAGTCTCTCAATAAAAGTAAATGAGTCTCTCATTTGAGAGATTATGGATGAGAGTTCCTAGAATTTTGAAAAACTCTTTAAATAAAAAATAATATATATATTAGTTTATTATTTTAATTTTTCTATGAGAGACTCCCATTGCAAATACTCTTAAGTGCTACAACGACATGTTTGCACTTTTGATTAATTGTTTAAGTGTATATCAATTTGGTGTCATTGCTGGGGAATCTAAGTAGTTAGCCATGAAGATTATGATTTAGTTTGAGACTAAAACCTTATCTCTGTTACGAATCGTTTCCATTTTCTTTCTCTCTTGTTCTCTTATGTGAATGCAATGTAGGATTTTCGGAATTGGGACAAGTAGAAAAAGAAATAAGAAAATTTTCATAGAGAGACAAGCCATAGAATGTGAAGAGCATTTGAGAAACTTAGGGTTTCGAGATGAAGAGTATGCTTCCAATTAGGGCACATCGGATTTCGACCTGAAAGGTATGCTTCAACAGTTGCTAGAAGGTCAAGCAAAGGGGTAGTTAGAGGTGAACAAATGATGGTTGAGATTCACAGCCAAGTTGATGGGACATTCATACAAAAAGCTCAAAAGAACGTTCTCTTAAAATTCAAAGTAAGCATGATTGAGATTGAAGTGTCATTGCCCCACATGGATAATTTGTATCAAATCCCTCTACAAAAGAAGTTAATCAAAGCTATTCTTGACAGGGAAGAGAATGTAAATTAAGTTGTGGGATTACATGATTTACCATGCACTACACCATGTGAGCACAAAACACTTTCCAAAAAAGGAGATCAAGGTCAGTTTAACATTCCATGTACTCTTGGGGATTTAAAGCTTGATGATGCTCTTTGTTATTCTGGTGTAAGTGTCAATGCTATCTACTTTGAGATGGTGAAAACATTGGGGATCAAGGACATGAATGAACAGAACACTTAACATCCACCATATTTGAAGATGCTTCTTTATCCAACGATTTCAACCCTCTTATCCCTAAACAAGGTACAACATTCACCACTTTGTATATATTTATCCAACTTAGATCATCTCTAGCTAGCTACCTTTATCCATGTGTCTAGCTGTGATCTACTCATTAGTCAACATAGAAACAACGAAAAAAAGGTTATAGCTCAACATAATCAGGAGAAGGAGAAGAAGATGCAAGTGTAATGGATCTAGGGATCAATCGGTTAAATTCTTCAAAATTCCAATCAAATCATGAACAATGATATATGTGTGTAGGCTTCGATTTCACTAACAGTCATCATCATTTGGCATCATTTTGTATTCAGTTTTTTCAATCTTCTTTTAATAGAATCTTTTGCATATTTTGCATTTCAGAGTCTAGGGTAGTTTATATTGCATATTCCACCATTAATGTATTCATTTTAGGTAAATTGGAGTCTTGATTGTAGATAGGGTGTTTGAGGATGATGTAATGCAATTTTTGGAGAAAGAACTAACTTATACGAATCTTTAGACCGTTCCACGAGACCAATTTAGAGAGCATTAACGTACTGGAAAATACTATGAATCATTTGGCATATGAGTTTGGCCAATATGAAGCAATACAAAAACCCTCTGAAAAATTGTATCGACCTATATAGGCCGACGGGATTGACCGATATATAAGCTGGAAAATTTCGGGAAAATTAAATTGACCATATCGCCCAATAAGCTGATGAGAAGGATCAATATAATTGACACAAGCCTTTCGAGGGTCTCTGGACAATAGTATTGACTTGCAGACCAATACTACCATCTTGAAGTTACTTTAGTTAAATTCAAACTCGTTTGTTTCCGAATGACTTGTTTCCCTTTCTAATCATTAAAACATAGTTATGTATCTCATGTTTAAGATCAAGAGAGAAATTATAGCAGACTTTGTGAGGATTTTGAGATCTTTTTCTAATCTATTGATTGTCTTTTCTTTTCTCAATCTCTCTACATTATTGATATCATGAGTTGTAACCTCTAAAAACTACTCCATGTGCACAACAAATCAAAGTAATATTTTAGGGATCGAATCCATGAAGACCAAGAAAAGCACTATCAATTTCTACATCAGAATTAAGCTAAGACAAATAAATGAAGTGGTGATTGTAACTAACAACTTAAAGCAATAAACAGTTATAAAGTTAAATAATAAAAACACCATGCATAGGAAATTCATAGGAAATAAGGAATCGAATCAAGAAATTAATAAGGGCAAAAACAACAACCAATTCTCGATACAGACATAAAAATATAGCAAACCCACTGTTTTGGCATCAACTACTATATCTAGCAACCTAAAATCCTAAATTGTCGTTTGGTCCTAGAGATCTAAACATTCATTATCGAATTGGTTTGATAAGTCCACAATTAGCCTTAAAATAAACTTTCGTTGGCTAATGACTAATTGCTCATCTAGACTATTTCATGCATCTAACAACACTTCTGGTGAGCTAAACAACCTAATATCATAAGCTAGGTTATCAAGCTAACCTAAGCATTAAGCTCATTAATAGACGGAGAACACATAAGATAAGGCCCTATTTGTTCTTAATTCATTTGCTCTCTATATCCCTAGAAAACCCTAATCTTGATTATGGAACTACTGAGACATAATCAAAGACCATAAAATAATAGACATGAATGAAGGCATAATTAAATTGCATAAGAAAAAAAAAAGGGTTCAAAAATCTTCTCCAAAGTGTAGAGGATGAAATCTTTTCCTAAGAAGCTTACAAAGGAATAGCAAAAACGGCTGTGAAAAATTATCAAAGTTTGTCTCTAAATGTTCAGAAAACCTAATATAAAAAGGCCTAAAATGCGTCCGGTAGAAAATAAGTAAACCGAACATAAATAAGGAAAACATGGATTTTTCTCATGCATCCTCGTGGATCCGTCGATCCACTATAAAATGGTCAATCCTGATCTCGCTGGTTGTATTGCATATCGAGCGCAAACGTCTTCTTAATGGTTGGATTGATCCATCCAGAGGGGGGATCGATCGATCTTCAGTTTAGAATGATTCCAACAAGTAGCTGGTTGATCCAACAATTATACGTATCTTCTAGTAATGTTGGGATTGATCGATCCAGGAGGGGATCGATCGATCCTGCTCTCTGAAAGCACCTGAAACGTTACTTTTTGCTCCAATCTATGTTTTGAGTGCTTTGTTCCATCCTAACTCGTTTTGTGCCTGAAAAGACTCTAAAAGACTAACAAAGACTCGAAAAAACATTGAAAATATGAGTTTAAAACCGATAAAAATGTGATACATCAACTCCCCAAGATTTAGCTTTTTGCTTATCCTCAAGCAAATAGAAAAACTGAGACTGAAAAACGAAGTGTAAGCAAAGGCACTCATTCGTCATAAGAATACTATAAGAACAATCTCTTTAGTAAACCACTTGAAAGACTTACCTGACAGAACCGAGACCAACTTTTACTCCCCCCAGAGTTTATATTTTTCCGAAACAAACTCCACAATCCAAGTGAGCAATCCGAATGCACCACACCGACTTCTTAAAATATCTAAGTGCGGTCTCATCGAGGGATATCGATCAGGGGATATATGGATTCTTCCTCAGCCTTACACAAACTATCTTGTCTACGGTTTGTTTCCTTTCATTTTATTTACATTGCAACCGATTTTTCCCTACTTACCTCGGATATCATTTTATTTTTTCTATCGGATGCACAACCAATTTCTCCCTACTTACCTAGGGTATCTTTGGATCTTTTTCTTGGTTGGTTCTTTAGTAACTCAAAGAATATAAGCAAGAGTAGCTTCATTGGAGATTTTTTTTCCTCAGTCTACTAACATTGCAACCAACTTTGTTTTATAGTTACTACAGAGATAGAACATTCAGCAAACACACTTTGAGATTAACCAAAGAGGGGAACCATACTCACACAAACAAGTCTTTCAGGTATGAAGAGAGAATCTGATCCGATGTATGCCAACCCTCTTGACAACAAAAGAAGGAAAGATAGTGTTAGTCACAGCAAGTGTCCTCCCTCAAACTTACTCCACACTGTCCCGGTGTGAGAATAAACTTGAAGGAAGCACGACTTACGCATAAAAAAGAAGATTAGGAAAATACAATAAAATGCAAAAAAAACAGGTAAAAGAAATAGAAAAACTCTAGTGGTCTTGCGGACTGAAGCTTTTGCAATCTCCTAGAGTTCTGGAACTTCGTGAAAGGCGCATGTCAATAGTCTCCTCGTCATCCTCATGCTCTGAAGCAGCAACACACTCGAGTCCAGAAACATCGGGTCTTGTGTCAGTAACTCTGGTGCTCGTCTCAGCTCATGCACTCCCTAATGGATCCCCTAGGCACTAGCACTTTTATCCTTCGCAGTGCGTCCCAAATGTGCCGCATCATAGAGTGCTTCTTTACCTTTGTCTCATATACCCATCGCATGTACTCCTTGTCAGTAAAATCATCAGAGAAAGGAAGGAGACTATACTCAATAGTATACTCTAGAATGATGTGCTCTATCATAGTATTTTCAAAAGGATGTGGCTGAGTAGTAGGCGGCAAAGATGCCTTATTTGCATATCGACGGGATTTAGACTGTCGTGTACAACCAATCTTAGGCTCTACTGTCTCCAGAGGTAAAGGCAGGAAGAGGAAGCTTGCACAAATAGGTCTTCGAGTTGCGGGCGTAATACATGTATCTAAGTCTGGTCGTCATGTAGGTGCAGCTGGTGATGAACCTCTCATCCACCAAATGGATTCTCTTGATATTGGGCTTGTCACTAAGATCAATCTTGTGGTGCAAGAATATCAGAGTTAGCAAACTCCCAATTGTGTCCTTCAGCGGTGTACTAGGCGAGCCCCTAAGTTGGCGAAAAGTAAGCATCTCGGCAAAGATAAATCCCCAGTTGATGTCATGACAGAGCTGTATAGCCGGACGAACTTCACTGTAAAGATCCGACATTGTTGTGGCAATTACATAATGCAACAAAGCAAGCTCTGGCTTAGTAACTGCCCAAGACTCCTCCTTGCCAGACATCATGGAACCAATGATCTTCCCAACCATCTGAATCGCGGGATTCCTGATGTGTATCTGTTTTGCTGCACGAGCTTCATACCCACCATCTACTATGATGTGCCACAACTCTGAAGTAGGTAGTGAATACGCTGAAGGCAATCAATCCTTGGCATGTCTATGGAAGCCGTAAAGATCGTAGAGTTGTGCTATCGACATCTCGTACAACACACCACTAGAGAGGAAGGTGAGTGTAGCTTTCCTCAATGGACTATACGGATCAGCAGACTCATACAACTCACAAGAGGCCAAAAACTGACAAACAAGCTTAAGATACAACGAGTAGCTATGATGTGCACACGTTCCAAAACCAAATCTATCTAGCATACCACTCATGTCATCCAATATGCCCAATCTCCTCAACGTATTGGTTGTAAAAGACATTGTGATGACGCACCCACCGTCTCCTCTGGCTCTTAATTTATAGGCTCAGTTTGACTTTAGGTTAGACGGGTCTATCTGGAACGCTCATGATTAAAAAAAAGTAATGTCCATGCGCGGCCATGGTTTACAAGTCCGAGGTTCATCAATATCGTCAGGCCTATGTCCCCTTTCTTGATCTTGTAGCGAAGATTGTTTGACCTATTTAAACGGTTTCTTTGTGCCAGTACGAGCCATCACCTCAAAGACAACAAACACGAAAGTCCAAAGGCATAAATCGACATTTATAGTATAAAAAATTAAAATTTCCAGACATAGAACGAGAATCATGTGCAAACATTAAGTTAAACTTAGTAATAGTACATTAAAAATCTAGAAATACATTAAGCAAATCATTCCAAACTCAATTCTAAACCAAAATTTCTAAAAATTTCCTAAATTCTCCTTAAACCTAAAAATCAAATTCTACACAAAAATATTTCAAAATTGGGGAATTCTAGGCAGTTAATCATTATACAATGGCATGAGGATGTATTATACATCATGAATCCAACACATTGCAAAAATTAGAAATTCCCAAACTTTCAATTTTTGCGGAATGGAAAAGTGGAGAAAGAGGACTATACCTTTGCAAAACGAGAATGAGACTACGATAATCAGAAAGAGGAGGAAAATCCGAGTGGGTTAGGCTCAAGAATCGTTCAAAATCTTTGATAATCAAAAGAGTTATGCTAGATTAAAGTTTCTGGAAAAATTCTCCTAAAAATCATCCAGGAGGAAAAAAGTTTCTTGAAAATTGATGATTTTGATCCAAAAACTCGGGTTTTTGTTGTCTTAAAAGTGTTTCCAGGTCAATTTAAGTGAATTGAACTAGTTTTAGAAATCAGAAGAATAACCTTGCCCGTGGATCGATCGTTCTGATAACAGATCGATCGATCTGATGTCTCCACCCAACTCCCTTGTCTTTAAGATCGATCGATCTCCAGTGGTGAAGTTGATCTGCAGCTCGGGCGCAAATGCCAATGAATAATAGGATCGATCAATCTACAGTGTTTCACCTTACCCAATAAGATCTCATCCTCATATGCTAACTTGGTCAATTCTCCACTTCTCGTGCTGAAATCAAAATTAGAATTGATTACATTACAAGATTCCTTGGGATTCTTCTCCACCTTCTATAGAAGAGCTCCCTCCACCTTCTCTAGAAGAGCTCCCTAAGGCCTTCACATCGCCTATCCAATCTGAGCAACCTCAGTGTACAACTTCTTCACATGAGCACACACTGACTCATACTTATTTTTGAAGTCATTGTACATCCCATAAACCTTAGCATTGATCTCTCTTGAAGTTTTCTGCTGCTCCTTCGTAACTTGTTGCATCATCGACTTGAGCTCGTTGTTAGAAGTGCTAGATGAAATTGCTGGAGCTTGTTGTTGTGGTGGTGGTGCCCGCTGAAAAGGCTTGAAAGGTTTATGCTAGTTTTTACCTCTGCCAGAATTCAACACATAGAGTTTCTGGTAGTTCTGATTGTTCCACTTCTGACCCTAACTTGGCACGAATGGTTTTCAATGAAAAGATGCATTGTATGCGTTGGGTACACCTGATCCTAGGGATTCTCCACATTAGTGCTACTGTAGAAAAGATTGGACTGATTTTGTCCCCTGTTCTGCCAATTCACATAATCAACCTCTCTCTCTTATCCTCTCGTAGATCCGAATTCTCTTGAACATAAGCTACCTCTCTCATGTCGTCACACTGGTATACGCTCCTCTGTTTGATTGGCTTGCTTTGATTAGCACATCCAGCTTCTCACTACGCTCGTTGATCTTCTGTGACTCAACTCTATTGACCTTCTTACCTCGGTCATACTATGGACAATGGCTACCAGAACTTGCAGCTAAGTTATCAATGAGGGAAAAAGCCTCTTCCTTGGTCTTGGTCATGAAACCGCCATTACTAGCTGAATTCATGGAGTTCTTGTAATCCCACTCGATACCACCATAGAAGATGTTCAATAGTTGCTCGTCGGTATACCCGTGGTGTGGACAATATCTCTGGTACTCCCTGAATCTCTGCCAAGCTTCATTAAAATACTCACCAGAACGTTGCCGAAAAGCAGTAATCTTATTCCTCAATGCAGCAGTTTTGGACTTAGTGTAAAACTGGTCCAGAAAAGCAAATCTGACCGCTTCCTAAGTAGTAAGTGATCTTGCAGAAAGTGACTTCACATAGTCTACAAGGACTCCATTACACTTTGAGATGCCTTTTCAGACAGAGAATGATGGAAAAGCTTACACTTTACATAGTCCGCAAGGACTTCATTATAACTAGTCGGGTTCCACACGTCTTCAACCCTAGAATCCTAAGTTGTCATTTGGTTGTAGAGATCTAATCACGCATTATCGAATTAGTCTGATAAGTCCACAATTAGCCTTAACATCAACTTTTGTTTGTTAAGGTCTGATTGCTCATCTAAGCTATTTCAAACATCTAACAACACTTTTCGTGAGTTGAACAACCTAATATTATAAGCTAGGTGATCAAGCTAACCTAATAATTAAGCTCAACAATAGACAGAGAACACTTAAAATAAGGCCCTATTTGTTCTTAATTCATTGATTCCCTAAATCCCTATAAAACCCTAAACCTGATTATGAAATTACTTAGACATAACCAAAGATTATAAAGCAATAGACATGAATGAAAACATAATTAAATTGCAAAAGAAAATAACTAAGGGTTCATAAATCCTCTCCAAAGTGTAGAGCATGAAGTCTTCTCCAAAGAAGCTTACAAAGGAATAGCAAAAACGGCTATGAAAATTATCAAAGTCTGTCTTCAATAGTTCAGAAAACCTAATATGAAAAAGCCTAAAACGCGTCTGGTACAAAATAAGTAAGCCGAACAGAAATAAGGAAATATAGATTTTTCTCGCGTAGGCTCCTAGATCGATCGATCCACTATAAAATGGTCGATTTTGATCTCGCTAATCGTTATGCAGATCGAGCGCAAATGTCTTCTTAATGTTTGATCTAGAGGGGGATTGATCGATCTTCAGTTAAGAACTATTCCAAGAAGTAGCTGGTTGATCCAAGGGTCGTACGCATCTTCTGTTCATATTGGGATCGATCGATCTGGGTTTCTGAAAGCGCTAGAAACGTTCCTTTTTGCTCTAATCCATGTTTCGAGTGCTTTGATTCATCCTAACTCGTTTTGTATCTTAAAAGACTCTAAAAGACTAACAAAGAATCGAAAACCAATGAAAATATGAGTTTAAAACCGATAAAAATGTGATACATCAACTCCACCAGACTTACCTTTTTGCTTGTTCTCAAGCAAACAGAAAAACTGAGACTGAAAAACGAAGTGTAAATGTCTAAATGAACACATGTCTACAAATCTAAATGAACATGAATATAAAAACGTAAATGAATACCGGTTTGAAACTCTAAATGGGCGCGGGTCGAAAAACTTAAATGAATATGAGTCTAAAAACCTAAATGAGACGAGTCTAAAAAGTTTATATACAAAAGTTGTAATGTATCAAAACCTAAATCAATAGAAATAGAAAAATATATCTTTTGTAACAAATTACTTTTAAATTTCAATATTTTAAGGTCCATCAATATAGGAAGAATCCATAGTATATAATATTTATCAAAACTTAAATAATCTAGTGACTGAACTCTTTTCAGTTTAATATTTTAGATGACTTAGCTAATAGTTGTCATCTGGAGTTCGATCCTCCCCAAATATAAATAGAAAAGTATAAATGGTTTTAAGACTGAGCATTGTGGTGTAGAAAAAGAAACATCTTCCAAGTGAAATTCAATTATATCTTAAGACCAAGTGGAGCATCTACTTTATTCGTTTCTTTTATTCCATGTTACTTTTGTCTTATTTCTCATTAATGAATTTTGGTACCATTTATTTTTGTACTTATTAATATATATATATATATATATATATATGTATACAAAAAGTTGTCTTTGTGTCGTCTTGAGTATAATATGTGGATGTGAAAATCATAAGCTTAAAATTTATATATCGAGAATTCGTAAGACATTATATGACAGAGATCATGAGTAACGTCAAAAACATTATCTGATGCTAAGTTATGAAAAATATAAATTATAAATTTAGGATTTAGAAATCAACGTAACCCATTACAAATATATTTCTAATCTTTTTTGTGCATTGGTTAATTAAAGATCGTAATTATATTGTGAATAGTAAAAACATTTCTTGAGAAACATGTACATATATAATCTTAGAATGTTAGTATCCGATAGAGGTGCTTTTGTTGAGTGTTTATGCTAAATTTCATAAAAATTATGCAAAGTTATGAGTCACTCAAACCTTAAACTTTCGAAATTTTTTACTCCATAAAAAGTTTTAACTTTAATTATATTCTAATTTTAACTGTCAAAGTAATTCCGCTAGTTATAATCACAAACGTAGCTCTCCTTAAGTTAATGTTAGGGTTATGTTATGTCTATTGTTACATCCATAATTTTTTGTTAAGTTTTATATATTCCACGTGCCATTTTATGAAATCGTGATGCTTAAAAATCATCATAATTGTAATCATTATGATCTTAATTGAGACACTGTTTATAGTTTCACAAATTACATGTGAAATATATAAAACGTAACGAAAATTGATTGACGTAACAACATACATAACATAGACTTAACGACAATTACGTTTCAGGTGATTCTGACAAATGAAATCACTTTGAATATATTAATTAGAAAAAAAATCAAGTCAAATGTATTGTATTAGAGTGAAAAAGCTTTAAAGGTTTAAGTTTTAAGTGGCTCTAACTTTAAAGATATTTTATGATTTTCCTGATTAGTTGGTTGTTTGTATGTTTAGTATAAGACTATAAAAATATAGTAAATAGTACATTCACTTAAACATTGTACTTAAATATAAACACATTTAAGTTTACACTTATTTAAATCCATTTAAATGCTTTCAATCGGCCTCAGAGTAATGGAAATAATTGTCAATCACACCCTTAATACTAGTTTTGGTTTACAATATCATCAATTCTTTTTTTGTACCTACAATCTAAAATATACATTAGTTGTAATACTTATGTAGTTATCAAGCAATAGTAAATCTATAAATTTCGCCTATACATTATGCAAATCTACGCAGCCAATTCCAATTTTAAAGTTTAAGTTTTTTTTATCTAAATTAGCTTTAATAAGTAAAATAGGATTGTATGTTTTCCTACCACCTGCTCTTTATATAATTTTATCTTTAGCCATGCCCTTGTGAGTTCATAGGGGATGTATCATCAGCAATCATCAGTGGCCATTGCCATATCAATCTTCCCAGATGACAAAGACGGTCCTACATAAAGAAAACTCTAAATACAAGATAGTCAAGTCTGTGTGAAAAGGAGAGTAAGTGGGAGACATCTGCCACTTGTGGCATTTATTTTCCTGACAGTCGATATAAAGTTTGATTTTTTAATATCTGCCCAATTGAATTTTGCAATTTAGATTGAAATATAACACAAAAGACATAAAAAGAAGCAAAACGATTTTTACTATTTATTTTCCAGGTTGGACTTGTACGATCTTCACCCGTGATTGACTCTGCTTTTCCAGCTTGGTTTTTTGTCGCTTTGGTGAGTTGCTGACTTATTGCTGTTGCAGAATCTTCGTGGACTGATCTTCATATTGGCCTGATTTAACTTCGTCGTAGTCCTCTCATTGTGGTCCATTCTTAATGCTCTCAGGACGTACAAGAAAAAATTACGTAAGAAGATTGACGTCACCTATTTTTTGCTACGTGATGCAACGGTGTCACACCTACCAATATGAGAAAAAATAGACAGCTCTCATCAAGTAACTCTATATTTTATTTTATTTTTGTCAAACAAGTCACTCTATATTATTTCGTTCGGAATTAATATGTAACGTAATAAATTTTTTAAATTCACGATTTCTTTGATTCAAGCTTGACCAATGGAACCTTGGTTTGTTTTGTTGTAATTTTGATATATGTGTTTTTAGGCTTAGTTTTCATTCACATTTTGCATCACTTTTTTCTTGTTTCTTTTGTCAACAAACTTCTTTCATAATCCATTAGATAAGGTTTGCAAAACATATCACAAACAAACATAACAAAATCCATAAATTAAAACTCATCTGGGTGAAGAAGCTCAAACACTTCAGAACTCTTGGATAGATGATGCATTTACGTTCTCGAATCTAAAATAGAAACTAAACTAATTTGACTTCTTTCGTCACTAGAATCAGGCGAACAATCAAAGGAGCTCTTTAAAGATAAATTTGAGTTTTGATAAACTTCCTCTACAATGTATAGAGAAATAATTTTATCTGAGTGAACCAAAATCTACCATAAGACAGATTGGCCTTATTATTAGTCTTAAAGTAAGTAGGCCTCTATATAAACATAATCTAAAGCCCATGAACCAAAAATTGTCCTCAAAAGTAAATTCCAATAGGTTTATTAGAGAAAACATTATAGAAAATCTTTTGGAAATTAAGGCCCATAAACCAGCCTATTATTACGTTTCACCCATGCAAAAGTAGAAATCTTAATTTAGGTGCACCCGCGGCCGTTATAATAGCATACACGTTGAAACATTGCTGAAAAACACTTTTCGTGAGACATGTGCCCACTGACACGAAGATGGAAGAGATGAAGCAATAAATCTAGCCCTACATTCCCCAACGACAAGGGTATGTGGACTAGATACACTGTTAGATGCTCGATGAAAGTGTATATCTTTGTGGCAACAAACCACCAGAAAGTTATGGATCATCTTCTCCAGTGACAATTATTAGTAGAGCCATGAAAATCTAAGGCGGTGATGCGCGATTCTCGTGGCCAAGAGAAGAAGGTGGTGGTGATGATGTCAAAAATATATTCATCCTTGGAGAACATAGCATCAAAGAATATCATCGTTGGCCAAGTCTTCAATTAGGCAAGAGACAGAAGGAAAAAAAAAAGAGCAAAAAAAAGTATGTAAATATTGTTATGGGTCATCTTCTCCAGTGACAATTATTTGTAGAGCTAAGAAAATCTGAAGAGATGATGTGCGATAGATTAGATTGAATTCTCATATCTTAATGTGTTGATTTTGGGTTTCTTATGGGAGTCTCCCACAAGAATCTCTCATCCAAAAAAAATTATTAAATAATAATTTTTTTATTAGAAGAGTCTCAATAAATGTAAATGAGTCTCTCATTTGAGAGATTATGGGTGGGAGTTCCTAGAATTTTGAAATATTCTTTGAATAAAAAAATATTATTTATTAGTTTATTATTTTAATTTTTCTATGAGAGACTCCCATTGCAAATGCTCTTAAATGCTACAATGACATATTTACACTTATGATTAATTGTTTAAGTGTATATCAATTTGGTGTCGTTGCTTAGGAATCTAAGTAATTAGTCATTAAGATTATGATTTAGTTTGAGACTAAAGCCCTATTTTTACTTTGTTACCAACCCTTTCCATTTGCTTTCTCTCTTGTTCTCTTATGTGAATGCAATGTAGGATTCATCAAGGAGGGATTCTTGGTTGTATTTGGGAATTGGGACAAGTAGAAAGAGAAAATAAGAAAATTGTCATAGAGAGACAAGACAAAGAATGTAAAGAGCATTTTTGAGACTTAGGGTTTCGACATGAAGGGTATGCTTCCAATCAGGACACATCGAATTCGACCAAAAAGGTATGCTTCAACAATTGCTAGAAGGTCAAGCAAAGGGGTACTTAGAGGTGAGCAAGAGGATGGTTGAGATTCACAACAAGGTTGATGGGGGATACAATGATCTACAAGCCAAGATAGAAAACATCAACACTCACATCAAGAGTCTTGATAACCAAACAGCTCAAGTCATTTCAACGAGCCATATACCAACAAGTAAGCTTTCCAGAAAGCTTGAAGCAAGTCTCAAAGAGTTATCCAATACCATGTTTACAAATGATGAGAATGAAAGGGCAATAGAAGAAATCTCTAAACTTCTCTACAGTTTAGATTTTGACATTTTAGTTGTTGAAAACAATGTGAGAGTGAAAAACTGTACTAAAGGTAATAAAGAGGTACCTAAGGAGGTTGATAGGGAATGAAACTATAAAATTGAACCTCTTCCGTATGAGCCTAAGCTCCCATTTATAGGACATTTATACAAAAAGCTCAAAGGAACGTTCTCTTAAAATTCAAAGCAAGCATGATTGAGATTGGAGTGCCATTGCCCCACATGGATAATTTGTATCAATTTCTATAAAAAAAACGTTAATCAAAGCTATTTTTGACAAGGAAGAGAATGTAGATTAAGTTATGGGATTACCTGATTTACCATGCAGTACACCATGTGAGCACAAAACACTCCCCAAAAGAGGAGATCAAAGTCAGTTTAACATTCCATGTACTATTGGCGATTTAAAGCTTGATGATGCTCTTTGTGATTCTGGTGTAAGTGTCAATGTTATCTACTTTGAGATGTTGAAAAAGTTGGGGATCAAGGACATGAATGAACACTCAACATCCACTATATTTGAAGATGCTTCTTCAAAGTCTACACTTAGAATACTTGTAATGTATCCTCTCAAGGTTGGAAGTTGTCTAGTTCCAACATATTTCACGGTTGTAGAGATGGTATAAAACCGTAAGGTGCCAGTCATCCTAGAAAGACCTTTTCTCAATACCATTAAAGCATATTTTGCATTTCAGATTCTTAGATAGTTTAATTGCATATTCCATCATTATTGAGTTATTTTAGGTGAATTGAAGTTTGGATGATGTAATGTAGTTGTTGGAGAAAGAATGAACATATACCTAAATTTGGAGAGAAGTACTCGAAAATACTTTGAGTCATTTGGCTTATGTCTATTGTTACATCCATAGTTTTTTGTAAAGTTTTATAAATTTCATGTCCCAATTTGTAAAATCGTGATGCTTAAAAATCATCATGATTGTAATCATCATGATCTTAATTGAGACAAAATTTGTTTATAGTTTCACAAATTTCACATGAAATATATATTAAACGTAACAAAAACTGATAGACGTAACAACATACATAACTTAGACTTAAGTTACGTTTCAGCAATATCAGTTTCAAGTTAAAATTAGAAAAAATTTCAAGTTAAATGTTTTGTATTGGAATGAAAACCTTTAAAGGTTTAAGTTGTAAGTGATTCTAACTTTAAAGATATTTTATGATTTTCTCGATTATTTGTTTGTTTGTATGTTCAGAATACACTAAAATTTTTATAAATTAATAATGTCAGAACTACACTAAAACTATAACTTTTTTATTAATTTCTAGAGATTATTAACTTATAGATATATTAATTAAACCAAAAATTAAATTTGGAATTATAAAATTACATTATCTGAGAGAGTTATTAATGAAGTATTATTTTAAAAGAGGTTCTACTCTATGACTATAAAAGTATAGTTAATAGTCTCTTTAGTTATATGTTATGAATAGGGTTGTTATTTGGATAAATTCAACTTATTTAAACATTTTACTTTAACATAAACCTAAGTTTACACTCATTCAAACCCATTTAAATGCTTTTCATCTACTTAAACCCACTAAACAATATTAAATACTAAATTTTGTATCAGTTAATTAATGATAAATTTATTTTTGTTTTTTGGTCAATAATAGTTGGATTGACAATGCCCAATCAATAGCCAAAGTTCTCTAACTAAAAAAGTAAATAATTTTTTTAATATATAACTAAAATTTATCTTAAATCAACAAGTAAAAAAAAGTAACGTCAAAAAAATAATTTATAAGAATTTAGAGTCTGGTTGGTTAAGATTGTAGCTTTGTGTTTTTTTATATAGAATTTAGATTGTAGGTTTTCTCGTTATAAATTTATTTTCATGTATATATTTCGGCTATATAGACTATTATCATGTACGATTTATTTAGGTAAAGTTCATATATTTTTAATAATAGGTTTTTGGTTTTCTACAATAAAAAATATTCCACCAAAAAAAAACCTAGAACCTGATTGATTCAATTTCGGTGCTTTAATTTTTTTTTTGTTTTTTTTAGAGCAACGAGAACATTTGCTAATCGGACCCTTAATACTACTTTTGGGTTACAATATCATCATTATTTTTTGTTGTACCTACAATCTAAAATATACATTAGTTGTAGTATTTGTGTAGTTATTAAGCAATAGTAAACCTATAAATTTTGCCTTTACATTATGCAAATCTACGCAGCCAATGCCAAGTTTAAAGTTTAAGTTTCTGATCTAAATTAGCTTTAATAACTAAAATGGGATTGTATGTTTTCCTACAACCTGCTCTTTGTATAATTTTATCTTTAGCCATTCCCTTGTGAGTTCATTGGGTTGTATCATCAGCATTCATCAGTGGCCATTGCCATATCAATATTCCCAGCAGACGAAACTTCATGAAGAGGTGTGTGGGTGAAAGATAAAATGTCCACATTTTCGAGAATAAGTGGCTTGGCTTGAATAAGAGAACATAAATCATTTTCATTAACCCATTGACTACGAAAGCAAAAGTAAATCCGTACTTTAATAAAGATAGGAAAATAATTATATTAGATAAGTAAGAGGTTGTACGTTAGTTAACTTCTGAAATTACGGAGCATGACTATATAGCTTTTTTTTTCTTTTCATTAATGAGTCGAGAGTCTGGGTTTATGAATTAACTTGCTTATTGCCTAGAAACTAGAAAGAAGAATAAAGACGGTCCTACATAAAGAAGACGCGTGACTATAAATACATGATAGTCAAGTCTGTGTGAAAAGGAGAGTAAGTGGGGGACATCTGCCACTTGTGGCATTTATTTTCCTGAAAGTTGATATAAAGTTTGATTTTTTAATATCTGCCCAATTGAATTTTGCAATTTAGATTGAAATATAACACAAAAGACATAAAAAGAAGCAAAACGATTTTACTATCTATTTTCCAGGTTGGACTTGTACGATCTTCACCCGTGATTGACTCTGCTTTTCCAGCTTGGTTTTTTGTCGCTTTGGTGAGTTGCTGACTCATTGTGGTCCATTCTTAATCCTCTCAAAACGTACAAGAAAAAACATACGTAAGAAGATTGACGTCACCTATTTTTTTGCTACCTGATGCAATGGTGTCATACCTACCAATATGAGAAAAAATAAACAGCTCTCAAGTAACTCTATATTTTTATTTTACTTTTGTCAAACAAATTACTCTATATTATCTCGTTCGGAATTAATATGTAACGTAATATGTAACATGGTTTGTTTTGTTGTATTTTTTTTTTTTTTTGTCACTTGAAGAACTTCATTAAACTAAAGCGATTGGGTCAGGCCCATACAGAGCAGATTTGGCTAGCCCATCTGCCACAGCATTTTGTGTTTTGGGGATTAACTTAAAGGAAACAACAGAGAAATACTTAGAGAGATCGATGATATCCATGAGAGGTCCATAGATTTCCGATAACATGTTGCATGATCGTAAGGCGTTGGTGAGGATAAGTGAATCAGATTGAAACTCGATGTTCTGGAACTGCAGAGCCTTCGCATGCTCTAAGCACACTTCATGGCTAGAGTCTCAGCCATTAGCGGAGATCCTACAGCTTCAGTCAAGAGAGATCCCTTCACAGAATGAACTCCATTACACAGAAAACTCCAGCCTAGTCCACCTGATCGGGAATCACGATTCCAGGCGCCGTCCGATTGGCAGATAACAGTGGCAATCGAGTGGGCTGTCGCCGTGATTTTGGGAGCTGCGAGTTTAGTTGCCGGAGCGGCCTGTTCCCATTCACGAGCCGCGACGGTTGCAAGGAGAGATATTTCACTAGACGAGACCCGCTTGTTGTTGAAGACAAGTTGATTTCTGGATTTCCAGATTTGCCACAGTAACCATGCTGCTATCGGAGAAGACGAGACCCCTATCGGAGGTAGGTTGCGGAGGCTTCGGAGGTAACTCCACTTTTGCGCTATTCCCCCGTCGGTTGGTAAGCATACCTTATCTTCGAAAATTGATTTGTACCACAAGTCCTTTGTCTCTTCGCATTCAAACATAAGGTGATGAACCGTTTTCGTGGATCCGCATCTTTTGCACTGAGAGACATCATAGATTTGTCTTGATTCCAATCTTTCTCCCGTCGGCAGCGAATTTGACAGCATCTTCCACACGAAGAGCTTAATTTTCGGAGGAAGATTGAGTTTCCAGACATCCTAGATCCAATTTACTTGGGAAGTAGATACAGTAGTCGGGGAGCAAAGAGTATCCGCTTCTAAGGCTGTGTAATAGCCACTCTTTGCAGTGTAAGTACCGTTTTTATGTCCAAGCCAGCTGAACTTGTCGGTTGCTCCATAGATACTTGGCTTGATAAACGTGATTTTAGTGGAGATATGTGGGAAGATTTTTTGAATTTTATTCTTGTCCCACTCTCTCGAATTGGGGATAAAGAGGTCTACGACTCTCATGTTTTGGTCTTCTTTTCTTGCAGGGCCCATTGGCAGGCCATGTGTAACTGAAGGAAGCCACTTATCGGACCATATGTGGGCACTCATACCATCGCCTATGGCCCATCCAGAGTTAGCCATAATCAGCTTCCGACCCACTAACAAGTTGCGCCAGCCGTGTGACATCTGGGAAGTTGGCTGACAGGTAAGTAGACTCGTTTCCCTGCAATATTTGGATGTTAAAACTTGGGATAACAACGAGTTAGGTTCTTGTAGAAGTCTCCAGAATAGCTTCCCTAACATGGCCTCATTGAATTTTCGGATGTTACGGAACCCCAATCCTCTATCTTTCTTGTGTCTCGTAAGGTTTTCCCATGATAGCGATTATGAAATTCCATTCTAGGCGATCATATGCCTTAGACATGTCTGTCTTGACAGCCACATAGTATTGTTTTTGCTTGAGATGTTTTTAGGTAGTGCAGCATCTCATGTGTGATCAGGACATTATCGGAGATGGCTCTATTTGGAACAAACGCAGACTGGTTGACAGAGATGATCTTTCGGAGGAGGTGAGATAATCTTTTGGCCAGCAACTTAGTTATGATTTTATATAGGGTATTGCACAACGCTATAGGCCTGAAATCTGAAACTTTTCTTGTGTTTATGCACTTTGGAATAAGTCTAACAAAAGTCTCATTGACAGATGATGGCAAGGTTCCTTTTGCAAAAAAATCTTGCACCTCTTTCACTAATGATTTCTCCATAGTTATCCAGTGTGATTGAAAGAAGTCGGCAGAGAAACCATCCGGGGCTGGTGCCTTGTCCGGGTGGATGGAGAATAAGGCTGATTTTACTTCCTCCGATGAGGGGATTGAGATGAGGGATTTGTTATCAGTCTCAGTTATGACCCTATCTACTGCTGAGAGCTCGGCAGCAGCCACAGCTGTGTTGGTAGAGGTGAATAACTCGTCATAGTATTCAGATATCACTTTAGAGATCTGATGTTCACGGTACACCGCCTGGCCTGTTTTGTCCTCAAGGATAGTGAATCTATTTTGAGCACCTCTAGCTCTTTCGTAGCATGAAAGAACTTTGAGTTTTTGTCTCCCGAGGCCAGCCAGTTAACTCGGCTTCGTTGTCTCCAAAATCCTTCCTCTGCGAGGTAAGCATCATTTAATCTTCTATTGATCTCTTGGATTAGCTGAAGGTTCTGTACATTACTAGCCATATCAATTTCAAGCTCTAGCTTTTCTTTCTCGATGACTAGTTGGTTGTTTCTTTGGTTTGTTTTGGTCCAGGAGATAATTGCTTGTCTGGCCAGAGAGAGTTTTTGACTTACTGAACATTGGGGGTTAGCTTGCCAAATCTGCCTCACTATTTCTTCAATAGCAGGGTTTTCCTTCAATCTCCTGTCAAATCTGAATGCCATCTTCTTTGATTTTTTGTCAGTGTTAATGAGGGTGAGGATAGGCTTATGGTCTGAGGCCTAGAACCACATGTATTCGCATTAACTTGATGGGAACTTTTCCATCCAAGCGGTATCTACTATAGCTCGATCCAGGCGGCACCTGACCATCTGGTCCTGTCTTATACCTCTCCACGAGAGTGGGTCACCAGTATGTTTTAGATCCATCAAGTCACATTCATAGTATAAGGATCGGAAGTCTGAGAAAGAAGCTTCAGGTCTAATAGCTCATCCTTCTTTATCATCGTTGCTTGTGATCTCGTTAAAGTCCCCCATAAGCAGCCATGGGGAATGTCTAATATTTGCTTTTTCTTTAAGCTGATTCCATTGAAACTTTCTTTCAGCTTTGACATTATGTCCATAAATGAAAGAGAGGAAGAAAGGGGTGCCCTCATGAGTGACTAGAGTATCAATCAGGTTAGGGGATTTGGACAGAACTTTCATATCTACCTCTGCTTTCCATAAGAGAATTAATCCCCCTGCACCATGGCCTATTGGGAAGATAAGAGTATGGTTGGTATAACCCATCGATTTAACTACTTTAAGTACGAAGTCATCTTGGTTTTTTGTCTCCATTAGGAAAATTACATCCGGTGAAGCCTTTTTATGGACTTCCTTAAGCCTTCGGACTGTCAAGATATTTCCCAGACCTTGACAGTTCCAGCTCAAGAGAGTTAAGGAACATGAGTAGATGGACCTTGAAAATCCATCATCTTCTTCTTTTGAATTGCAGGGATAATTCTTGCTGCAGGGGGTTGGTGGGTGTAGGAAGTCCCTGATCGTCTCTGTGAGCCTTTTTTTGCGTCTCCCTTATCCAGGGGAGGGGTCACCTGAGTTTTGTTTCTTGTGTCTGCTGGTCCACTATAAAGCCTTCTCCTAGGAGAGGTTTTGGCATTAGCAGTTCGTCTCTTTTTGACTGGGGATCCTTCAGTAATTCTTGTTCTCATTTGCTTCCGTTTTCCTGTAGGTCTACCCGGTTGGCTACAAGGGACAGAGGTGGTGATCTGAGGGGGGTTTCCACTCTCATCAGCTGCAGGTAGGCCCAATCTTAAGGCAGCAGGGACCCGTTTTGAGGGGGCTAGAGATTCCAATCGAGTATTAACCTCTTCTTGCCTTTTCTTTGCCACTTCAACCATTTTGGCAGCAGATTTCTCAATGCCTCCTGATTCCTCTAGAGCTCTGTATCTTTCTTGCCTAGCTGCAGTTTCCACTGGTTCAGCCACAAAAGTATACTTAGTCATAACCTCCCTAACTTCTGCCAGGGCTGAATGCATAGCTTCAGTGGGATGTATATTAGATTCATTAGATAAGATTTGTGATTACATAAAATAAAAGGGGTAGCAAAACATATCACAAACAAACATAACAAAATTTATAAATTAAAACTCATCTGGGTGAAGAAGCTCAAACACTCCAGAACTCTTGGATAGATGATGGATTTACGTTCTCGAATCTAAAATATAAACTAAACTAATATGACTTCTTTCGCCACTAGAATCAGGCGAACAAACAAAGAAGCTATTTAGAAATAAATTTGAGCTTTGATAAACTTCCTCTGAGATGTACAGAGAAATAATTCTATCTCAATGGATCAAAATCTACCATAAGACAGATTGACCTTATTATTAGTCCTAAAGTAAGTAGGCCTCTATATAAACATAATCTAAAGCCCATGAACCAAAACTTGTCCTCAAAAGTAAATTCCAATAGGTTTATTGGAGAAAAAATTACAGAGTACCTTCTGGACATTAAGGCCCATAACCGGCCCATTATTAGGTTTAATCCATGGAAAAGTAAAAATCCTAATTTAGGTGCACTTGCCACCGTTATAATAGCATACACGTTGAAACATTGCTGAAAAACACTTCGTGAGAGACACAAAGGTAGAAGAGATGAAGCAATAAATCTAGCCCTACATTCCCCAACGACAAGGGTATATGGACTAGAAACATTGTTAGATGATCGATGAAAGTGTATATGTTTGTGGAAATAAACCACGAAAAAGTATGGGTCATCTTCTCCAGTGACAATTATTAGTAGAGCCAAGAAAATCTGAGGAGGTTAACATCAACCTCTGAGTCGATGAAACATGTAGATGCCAAGCTTAAGATACAAGAAAACCATTATGTGTGATTCCATCGACCATGAGCTCAACGGGAGAGGTTGATGCAGCTCACACGAGCCAAATAAAATATCTGGAAATTTTGTTTAACCTTATGGTCTATTTAACAAGCAAAGAGCAAAACAAAGCTTCTGGAATTTCAACATCTGTGTCAATGTAGCAAGTCTATGAGACCTCCTTTATTTTATTTTTAGTTGGATCTGACTTGGTTTCTCCGGTATAACCGGTTTGGTTTCTAAACCCTTTAAAACTAATATTTAGCCACTTAGAACAATTTAGGGATGCAATATAAAAATTTATTTTGAATCTTTTGTTGTTTATGAGTTTCAATATCAATCTACTGATTTCCTTATTTTGTTCTCCATCTTTTCCATTATGTTTTATATGCGTGAGTAGTGTGATAATTGCTTAGGGGTTTATTAGATTTAGGGGACTTGATGATTGGTTGATAATGTTTAGGGTATTAGATACTAGATTTTCCTTCATTTAGGTTGCTCATAATGTTAGATTTGACTTGATAAATCAAATGTAGATGATATGGTTTTTCACAACTATAAGGTATTCGATAAAATTTCTAATATAACCTTTAACTAGAGGTTTTCTTCCCTAACCAATGAGACTTGATGTTAGGGGGAATAGTGGACATATTGGGCTTGGTTTTAATGCTTATTGATCATTTAATTGGCAAATATAGTTTAGCTTAATTGAATGCTTGGTAAGGGATCAATGCCATGAGAGTGAGTTGATCTTGATTGGTGTTTCATGACTTTGTAAGAGTTTAATGTTTTTCTCTAGCATCCTTAGTTAGTTGGCATTCCTTTAGATCAATTGCTTAGTCCTTTAACTCATTACTTAATTGGTTTTCTTTCTCTTTATCAGTTCAATGTTGAATTGTTTTTCATTTATTTAAGTTTGAATTGTGGTTGATCTTGGTTTCTCTCAAGGTTGGAAGTTGTCTAGTTCCAACATATTTCACGGTTGTAGAGATGGTATAAAATCGTAAGTTGCCACTCAATCTAGAAAGACCTTTCCTAAATACCATTAGAGAAAATATTGATTTCCTTACCAAGACAGTGATCCTTAACTATGTCAGCAACAATGTCTCTTATCATATTAAAACCTCTACAAATGGTTTTTGTAGTGCAACAAGTTATGAGGAGATTTGCACCAAGGAGATCCATCAAGATGTTGTCATTGTACTCCACAATCTTTCCAGAGAATAGAATACGATTAATGAACAGAGTATCTAAGCATACGTAGTAGAATTTGTGGTAGAAGAAGTGGATAAAATCCCGCTTTCTTACCCTCTAGTTGCATGACAAGTGGTGAACAATATCAATCTAGAGACATAAAACATGCACACTTGGGAGGTAGTCCCATGATATCCTTGTAAATACATTTTATTTTCTTTATTTTATATTATTTTGGGTTGTTCTTGGTTGGTTTTGATCATAGGAAAGCATAAAGCTCTTGAAATTGGAGTTAAATCAAAAGACTTCTTCTTTATCCAACGATTTCAACCCTCTTATCCCTAAACAAGGTACAAAATTCACCACTTTGTATATATTTATCCAACTTAGATCATCTCTAGCTAGCTACCTCAATCTATTTGTCTAGCTGTGATCTACTCAGTAGTTAACATAGAAACAACGAAACAAAAAAATAATAGCTCACCATAATCAAGACAAGGAGAAGAAGATGCAAGTGTAATGGATCTAGGGATCAATCAGTTAAATTCTTCAAACTTCTGATCAAATCATGGACAATGATATATGTGTGTAGGCTTAGATTTCACTAACAGTCATCATCATTTGGCATCATTTTGTATTCATTTTTTCAATCTTCCTTTAAAAGAATCTTTTGTGTATTTTGCATTTTAGAGTCTAGGGTAGTTTAAGTTGCATATTCCATCATTAATGTAGTCATTTTAGGTGAATTGGATTCTTGATTGCAGATTAGGTGTTTGAGGATGATGTAATGCAGTTTTTGGAGAAAGAATTAACTTATACCAACCTCTAGACTGTTCCACGAGACCAATTTGAAGAACATTAATGTACTGGAAAATACTATGAGACATTTGGCATATGAGTTTGGCCACTATAAGGCAATACAGAAACCCTTTAGGAAATTGTATCGACCTATAGGCTGACGGGATTGACCGATATAATTGACATAAGCCATTGGAAGGTTTCTGGAAAATTGTATTGACTGTATCGACCTATAAGCTGATGAGATGGATCAGTATAACTGACACAAGCCTTTCGAGGGTCTCTGGACAATAGTATTTACCTATAGACCGATATGATAGACCAATACCACCATCTTGAAGTTATTTTTGTTAAATCCGAACTAGTTTGTCTCCGATCGACCTGTTTCCCTTTCTAAACATTAAAACATAGTTCTTTATCTTATGGTTAAGATCAAGAGAGATATTATAGCACACTTTGTGAGGATCTTGAGATCTTTTTCTAGTCTATTGATTGTATTATCTCTTCTCAGTCTCTCTACATTATTGATATCATGAGTTTTAACCTCTAAAAACTACTGCATGTGCACAACAAATCAAAGTAGTATTTTAGGGATTGATTCCACGAAGACCAAGAAAAGAACTATCAATCCACGAAGACAAATAAATGAAGTGGTGATTGTAACTAACAACTTAAGGCAATAAACAATTATAAAATTCAATAATAAAACACCATGCATATGGAATTCATAGGAAATAAGAAATCGAATCAAGAAATTATTCAAGGCACAAACAACAACCAGTTCACGATACAGACATAAAAATATAGCAAACCCATTGTTGTGACGTCCACTGCTATATCTAGAAACCTAGAATCCTAAACTGCCGTTTTCTCCTAGAGATCTAAACCTTTATTATCGAATTGGTTTGATAAGTTCACAATTAGCCTTAACATCAACTTTCGTTGGCTAATGACTAATTGCTCATCTAGGCTATTTCATGCATCTAACAACACTTTTGGTGAGCTAAACAACATGATATCATAAGCTAGGTGATCAAGCTAACCTAAGCATTAAGCTCAACAGTAGATGGAGAACACATAAGATAAGGCCCTATTTGTTATTAATTCATTGATTCCCTAAATCCCTAAAAAACTCTAATCCTAATTATAGAACAACTCAGACATAATCAAAGAACATAAAACAATAGACATGAATGAAATTATAATTAAATTGCAAAACAAAATAACAAAGGGTTCATGAATCTTCTCCAAAGTGTAGAGGATGAAATCTTCTCCAAAGAAACTTACAAAGAAATAGCAAAAACACACATTATCGAAATTGGTCTGATAAGTCCAATTATATCTAGCAACATAGAATCCTAAGTTGTCGTATGGTCATAGAGTTCAAAACACACATTATCGAATTGGTTTGATAAGTCCACAATTAGCCTTAACTTTAGCTTTTGTTTGTTAAGGACGAATTGCTCATCTAAGCTATTTTAAACATCCAACAACTCTTTTGATGAGTTAAACGACCTAATATCATAAGTTAGGTGATCATGTTAACCTAAGCATTAAGCTCGGAAATAGATGGAGAACACTTGAGATAAGGCCCTATTTGTTCTTAATTTATTGATTCCCTAAATCCCTAGAAAACCTTAAACCTGATTATGGAATTACTCAGACACAAAATCAAAGAATATAAAGCAATAGACATGAATAAAAACATAATTAAATTGCAAAAGAAAATAACTAAGAGTTCATAAATCTTCCCCAAAGTGTAGAACATGAAGCCAAGAAGCTCACAAAGGAATAGCAAAAACGTCTGTGAAAATTATCAAAGTTTGTCTCTAAAAGTTCAGAAAACCTAATATAAAAAGGCCTAAAACGTATCTGGTACAAAATAAGTAAGCCAAATAGAAATAAAGAAAACATAGATTTTTCTAGTGTATGCTCGTGGATCGGTCGATCCAGATGTAGATCAGTCGATCTAGTATAGAATGGTCGATCCTAATCTTGCTAGTCGTTCTGCAGCTCGTGCACAAATGTCTTCTTAATGGTTAGAACGATTGATCCAGAGGGGGATTGATCGATCTTCAGTTCAGAACAGTTCCAAGAGGTAGTTGGTCGATCCAAGGGTCGTATGCATCTTCTGCTAATATTGGGATCGATCGATCCAGGTTTCTCAAAGCGCCAGAAACGTTCCTTTTTGCTCTAATCTATGTTTTGAGTGCTTTGCTCCATACTAACTCTTTTTGTATCTGAAAAGACTCTAAAATACTAAAAAAGACTCAAAAAACCAATGAAAGTGTGAGTTTAAAACCGATAAAAATGTTATACATCAATTCCACCATACTTACCTTTTTGCTTGTCCTCAAACAAACAAAAAAACAGAGACTGAAAAACAAAATGTAAATGTCTAAATGAACATATGACTTATGTTTACCTAAATGAACACATGTCTACAAATCTAAATGAACATGAATCTAAAAACCTAAATGAATACCAGTTTGAAACTCTAAACGAGTGCGGGTCAAAAAACTTCAATGAATATAGATATAAAAATCTAAATGAATATGAGTCTAAAAACCTAAATGACACGAGTCAAAGAAGTTTATATACAAAAGTTATAATGCATCAAAACCTAAATTAATAGAGATAGAAAAATATATTTCGTGTACAACATCAGTCATTATTATAAATTAGTTTTTAGTATATTAAGTATATATAAAAATAATAAATTTACATATACAACTCAACCATGAAATAAAAGAATGAAAACAATATCATATTAAAATATTATAGATAAATTAAAATAAATACAAATATATAATGATTTTTCATAAAAAATATATATCATGCATATGCATAGTATGGGAAATCATCTAGTATAACTATATATGTATTTATAAATATATGCTGGTTGTGAAACTAAGTTAGGCTAAATGATTAATGTCCACATCTGCTGCATTATTCATTAGAATTTGACCCCATATAAACCTATAACTCCACATAAATAGAGTTTAAATTTTAGGTTATGGATAAGATTTTAGGTGTAGAGAAAAAAACATCTTCCAAGTGAAACTCAATCATATCTTAAGACGAAGTGGACCATCTACTTTATTCGTTTCTTTTATTCCATGTTACTTTTGTCTTATTTCTCATTAATGAATTTAGGGACCATTTATTTTTGTACTTATTATCCGATGGAGGTGCTTTTGTTGAGTGTTTATGCTAAACTTCATAAAAATTCTCCAATGTTAAGAGTCACTCAAACCTTAAACTTTCGAAGTTTTTTACTCCATAAAAAGTTGTAACTTAAATTATATTCTAATTTTAACTATCAAAGTAATTCCGCTAGTCAGAATCACAAACGTAACTCTCCTTAAGTTAATGTTAGGGTTATGTTATGTCTATTGTTACATCCATAATTTTTGTTGTTTTATATATTCCACGTGCCATTTTATGAAATCGTGATGCTTAAAAATTATCATGATTGTAATCATTATGATTTTATTTGAGACAATAAATCTGTTTATATTTCACATATTGCATGTGATATATATAAAGCATAACAAAAATTGATAGATGTAACAACATACATAACATAGACTTAACGGAAATTACGTTTCAGGTGATTCTGATAAGTGAAATCACTTTGAAAGTTAAAAGTAGAAAAAAATTCAAATTAAATGTTTTGTGTTGGAGAGAAAAAACTTTAAGAATTTAAGTTGTAAGTGACTCTAACTTTAAAGATATTTTATGATTTTCTTGATTATTTGGTTGTTTGTATGTTTGATATATGACTATTAAAATATAGTTAATATTCTGTTAAGTTATATGTCATGAATAGGGTTGTTAATTTGGATATTCACTTACTTAAACATTCTACTTAAACATAAACCCATTTAAGTTTACACTTATTTAAACCTATTTAAATGTTTTTCCATCAGATTCAGTTTTGGCGCTCTAAATTTTTTTTTTTGCTTTATAGAGCAAAAAAAAAAATTGTCAATCACGCTTTTAGTACTAGTTTCGGTTTACAATATCATCAATGTTTTTTGTTTTACCTACAATCTAAAATATACATTAGTTGTAATACTTATGTAGTTATAAAGCAATAGTAAATCTATAAATGTTGCCTTTACATTATGCAAATCTACGCAGCCAATTCCAAGTTTAAAGTTTAAGTTTTTGATCTAAATTAGCTTTAATAACTAAAATGGGATTGTATGTTTAGCCCTTTAACTCATTACTTAAATTGGTTTTCTTTCTCTTTATCAGTTCAATGTTGAATTGTTTTTCATTTATTTAAGTTTTAATTGTGGTTGATCTTGCTTAGTTTATTGGTTAGTTTATTTGCTTGCTTATGTTATTTTCTTGGTTTAGTATACTTGCTTGGTTATTATTTGAGTTTAGTTAGACTTTAGGTTAAGAACAAAAATCTCTATTGCTTTCGATTAGATTGGATTCTCATATCTTAATGTGTTGATTTTGGGTTTCTTATGAATTCGATCTTTAGACCATTCGTAGTAATGGGAGTCTCTCATCAAAAAAATAATAATAATATACTAAATAATAATTTGTTATTAGAAGAGTTTCTCAATAAAAGTAAATGAGTCTCTCATTTGAGAGATTATGGGTGAGAGTTCCTAAAATTTTGAGAGACTCTTTGAATAAAAAAATATTATATGTTAGTTTATTATTTTAATTTTTCTATGAGAGACTCCACTGGAAATGCTCAAGTTCTACAATGACATGTTTGCACTTTTGATTAATTGTTTAAGTGTGTATCAATTTGGTGTCGTTGCGGGGGGAATCTAAGCAATTAACCATTAGGATTATGATTTAACTTGTGACTAAAGCCTTATTTTACTTTGTTACCAAAGATGCATACTTGGGAGGTTGTCCCATAATATCCTTGTAAATACATTTTATTTTCTTTATTTTATAGTTTGTATGAGGACGGCCACACTGAGAGGAGGATCCGTCATGGATTAGGTCGTCTGCACTACAAATTTGCCGCTTATTTTGCTCGTCGATAGCAACGTAAGGCTCTGAGTTCGTGGTTGGGTCTATCACCGCTGCTGTCGTTGTTTTCATTAAGCAGAAACTGAAAAGACATTATTATAGCTGAAATAATATGTTAGAGGTGAAAGACTTAGCAAAATTTCAGGGTTTTCCGTCACAGTGAGTGTCAAGAAAGCTTCTGCTCATTTAGACAAAACTTAAAAATTCTTTACATCTCTAGTTTTCTCTCAAAACTGGAGAGACAGTTGCGACCATAAAGGCAAATAGCATCTCGAATCCCATTTCTGGTCATCTTCTCAGCCTCCACAACCTCAATTTTCCTCTAAAATCAGTGTCTGGAACTAGATCGAAAAAGAGAATCACATATATTCTTAGCCTCCACAGCATCTGATTTTCCTTTGCAATATCGAAGAAGATACACAAAAAAGGTAATCCAGTTTCAATTTCTCGCGTTATGAACCCTAAATTTTTTTCGTCTTTATCATTATCTTATATTTCTCTAATTACTTTCCATTACCTTTCATTGTATCAAATGTTACTGTTCAGTTTGACTTCTTTCATGCATTATTAAATGCTGACATTCATGCTTTGTATGCTTTCTTTTATGTTTATGACTTGGTTTGATGTTTGATCTTTAATGGAAAAGCAGTGGTGTTTAATTTTTTTGTTGTTCTTTGTCATAGCCAAAACTTTACTAGCAAAAACTATTGAAAACTAACCAAGTTTACACTTGAGCTATAATACCAAATAGAAACCAAGTTTACACTTCACCTATAAAGTTGTTTGTAGTACCAAAACAAATGTTTTGTCGGAGCCAAAAAAATTTTAGAACCAAAAGCAATACCAAATTAATTAAAATTTCATGTTCGCGCCAAAAAATATGGTCTTGTTTCCTCCGCCACTCGCTTTTTCTATCAAAGAGACAACACAAAGGTCTCATTTGTCTCAAACATTTCTCTCTCATTTCCCCGGATTTTTCTTTTTCTCTTAAAATCTCAATCTTTGTCGCCTCTGAATCTTCACGTCTCCGGCGCCTCTAGTTCCACCACGTTTCCGTTGCTCTCGAAGAAGAAACCCATATAAGGTAATTCGCTTCCGATTCATATACATATAAACCCTAGAATTGTTTCCTCATTATCAGTCTCGTTAAGTTCTCTAATTACTCGCCATTTACTATCGTTGTAGGAAATTTCGAAGCCCTAGAGAGATCTCTTCGATAACCTAACACGAAGATAAGCATTATATCGCTTCAGGTTATAAATTATCCGAGTTATGGATTTAATTTGAGATCTCTTTAATCTCTTTATTTTCTTGCATCATAAATCCACAAATTCATACTTAGCTCGTTGGATCTTATTGAAACAATGGGTTTCTTCGCTTAGATTCGTTATTGATGTTCTCCTTTCCTGGTTATTTTGACTTCGATTCCGACATTCATACTTTGTAGGTTGGAGACGACTGTAACTCTTAAAAACAATTTGCAGAAAGGTTACTCTTTCATTTGTTTCTGGTTTTTATTGACATTCATGCTTTGTTTTGTCTATGGTTTTGATTGTTTCTGACTTGCGTCGTTCACTTTAGCATTGTAGGTACTCTTGTTACAATGGAACCAATGAAAGGACTCATATGCAGACTCCCTGCATTTTGAATCATTCCACAACTCCCACGACTCCCATAACAAACAGAACAAGTAGCAAATGATGATCAGGAGGTGATGTGGAGGAGATCACCAAACGACAGTATATATGCAATCTCGGATACTTGTTTAGCCTTATTTATTGTTAGAAGATACAAAAAAAAATTAATTACAAGTAAAACTATAGAAATAAATTGTTAAGTTAAATATGCATCGAAAATTGAAAACATCAACTAATTAGAAACAGAAGGATTTATATAACACATGATGTATTTATATTCCAAGAAAATACTAAGGAAGACTTCACCAACATTCTCTGAGTCAACTAGCTAGCTAGCTAGCATTTTAGGTATTGGTCCCATGTTTAATGAATACCACAGACAAAGAGTGGTCCATAAGCATGATACATATATAACACAATTACCTAATTAGTAATTATGATCCGTTAAAACGTACAAACCCTTTTTCACCAGCCCATATATATCCATTAAGAGGAAACAATACAAAGAAGATTCATCATATTTATTCTAAATTAATTGATGTTTTACTAAATATATTTTGTATTAAAACTAAATTAATAGTTGAGTGTCTAAGGATTTCAAGAATAATGAAATTCATATCCTTACTATAAATAGAGGCATATAATTTCTTCATTTATATGACACATTTATTTTCTGTTTAAAAGTCTTTTTTTCTTCTTTCGATGGTCGACACATTTATATGACACATTTATAATTCTTCATTTATATAACATTTTCATGCGAAGACAACGTACAACTGAAGAAGAAGAATGGTCGACAAGGTTTTCTGACTCAGAAACTGTAATCAAATGAAGTCCATGCATCATTAGCTGAATCTGAAGGTTTATCTTATAGTCATTTCTCACTTGTGAGCTTTATACTGATTTTACAAATTTTCGACCAATAAATCAAACTGTTCTTCATGCATTTGTTTGTAAATTATATAGTTGTAATTGTTAGTTGGAAGTTCTGAATAAATTTTCTTTTATTTGATTAAAGTCACTTTTGAGGGTGAGCATGCATTGTTAGTTTAACTTAGGCCATCTTTAACTTAGTAAAGTATTTTGAATTATTATTAATTTGCAAAATGATTGGCAGGGACCTGGATATAAGAATTAAATTAAGATAAAAATAAAGAGTCGTTTGTAACATATAATCGGCCAATGATATAACATAGCTGTTTTAAGGGATAGGGTATCGAGTCCCAGTGATGCCAAAGGATTACCAAGTGGACTGAGCCACTAGCCTACGAGTCATCTGCGGGTCGTAGCCAATGGCAGATCTAAAACATTTTATAGTATCCCATGCCCCACCTTTCTTCTACTTCTATCCGCCAATGGTCGTAGCTGTTATGCAATTATTATTATTTTCATTGCACATTGGATCCATTAAGTGTCTCCATCATCCACTGTAAAATCCATGTATTTACATATACACTACAATTTTACAAAATGATTAAAAAATTAAAAGATCGGTAGTTATATTTTTTTTTTCAAACAACTAAATTAACAAGACTCGATTTATAGGTTAAAACTTATATTTTAATTTTTTTTTTAATTTACTATATGTAATGGGTAAGAATTAAACTATGATAGTTTAACAACCATATAGAAAAGAATTTAGCAGCAATTTATATAGTAAAATAAAATTTGAAGAAATATTTCAAATAATAAATTTAAAAAAATTAGTACTATGATAGAATATTTTAAAAACCAAATATATTGATAGGAAAACAACAGGTAAAGCTCCAAAATCTTCATGGCAAGACTATTTACACATATCATTACACACCCCTCTCTCTAATTCCTGTCTTTATAAATGCTGGCATTATTCTCCACTATTTACACATATCATTACACACCACTCTCTCTCTGTTTCTCTCTATCGATGGAAGCTCAAAACCTTCATGGCAAGACTCAAGCTGAAGGAGAATGGTCGACAGGTTTCTTTGATTGCTTCTCTGACTGCGGAAACTGTAATTTAACTTTATCCTTATTATTATCTTTCAAAATAAATATGCATTGTATGTACAAAGAAGCTGAAAAGACAAACTTACTAAAAATCTACAATTTGTGTTTGAATTTTTTCTTGAGATTTTATTTATATATGACAGTAAAAAAAAGTAACAAAACTTAATTTCTTGGGATTTAAATGAATGTACAGGCTGCATCACATGTTGGTGTCCATGTATCACATTTGGACAAGTAGCTGAGATTGTTGATAAAGGATACTCCTGTAAGTTACTTAATTATGCTATTAGAGAATGTTAATTAATATTGTCAAATTAACCATGCTAATTAGATAAAACAATAATTACAGCGTGTGGAGCGATGGGAGCTCTATACGCAATACTAGCCTTAGTAACAGGTTGTGGATGTATGTACGCATGTTTCTATCGTAAAAAGATGAGAGTTCAATACAATATTAGAGCTAGTAATTGTGGAGATTGCCTTAAACATTGCTTTTGTGAGGTTTGTGCTTTGACCCAATTATACCGCGAACTCCAGCACCGTGGTTTCAATATGGAACTTGGTAATTTATCTATTTTCTTTCTTCTTTCTTAATTCATTTGTTCATTCATGAACATTCTTTAATACATTAATTTAATGGTATTTAATTAATTAGCATTCTTTAATAAATTATTTTTTGTGGTTTTCAATTATAGGAGTAGGATGGGCTGAGAACGTTGAGAGGCAACAGAACAACGGTGGTGTGGCCATGGGTGCTCCGGTCTTACAAGGTGGCATGACCCGCTGAGTTTATTTTTAGTCATTTCTTTATTTGGAATCAAATGATCAGATCTGGATGCTCTGTGTTTTTTTATATATAATATGATTGTTGTTATGAAAGTAATTCTTCAATGTATCAAATGCATTTATACTTTTTTTTTTGTCAACATTGGGCCACAACAGGCCGACCTATTAGTCAAGTTCCTACATAATGTAGACGGTGGGACTCGATCCCTGGTTGTGCAAGTGTGCATGTCTTATGTGGACTTACCACCTGCCACTAGACTAAAAGCCACTTATATGCATTTATATTTTAAAAACGAGTTTAATTTGAATACAATATGAAACAATATAATTTATAAAATATATGATAGTTTCTACTTTTATGTAACACCGAGTTGACCTAAGAATATTTTGGGGTTTTAATCGTAAGGTTTTATGTGAATGTCTGTATTCACTCATAGTATATCCCTTTTTATTTATTATTTTAATTTATTTTCTCTTTTTTATTCGTCTTTCAACAAACCTTAAACCGAAGACTAGTCTAAACTTATAAATAAATAAACAAAGAAGATCTAGATAGTAACAACAAGTTCATGTTCGTAAATATACATTCGGAGTTTTACCGTATATTAATCTATTATGTAAGAATCACATGTACATTGTTAAAGAAAACGACGATGAATACGACAATTATTAAAGGGATTATTTGCAAAATAACATGTTTTAATATTTTAATAAAGAATATAGTCATTATGTTTGACTAATTAAGTCAATAGTTTTTGCCCTAACATTTTACTACAATACCTTTAAGAAATCAGTTTATTAATTTGATTAAAAAAAAATCGGAACTCATTTCGCTTACGTAGAGAAGAGAATTGCACACAAGTTTATTTAACTACAATCAAAGTTGTGCTATAAGCACAAATTTATTAATTTTAAATTTTAAATGTTTTTATAAAAGTTTGTGTAATGATATTATAGGTTTTAATCCTAAAAAACTACTGTAAGTGCACAACAAATCGAAGTAATATTCAGTGATCGAATCTACGAGAACCAAGTAGTTATATTATCAATCCTTTAACCAAATTAGAGCTAAGATAAATAAAGATGATTTGAAACTTGATAATGATTACTAGTAATGAAATACACTTCGATAAATTAAAACATCAAGCATAGGAAAATCATAAGGAAATTGGGAATCCAACCAGGACACTATTGAGGGCGCAATTTAGGACTGATTCTTAAATTCAGAACACTAAACTATAGCAAATTTACTGTCGCGGCATCCACTACTATGTCTAGCAACCTAGAATCCTAAACTGTCGTTTCAACTTAGAGTTCTAACCATGCATTACAGTTTAAGTCTCATATGTTCACAAAATTGCCTTAACATCAGCTTTCATTGGTTAGGGACAATTTGCTCACCTATGTTATTTCAGGCATTTCATCAAACATTTTTGGTGCATTACACTTCCTACGATCATAGATTAGGTGGCCAATCTCAAATAAGCAATGAACCCAACAATAGATAACAAATCCTAATGATAGACACCTTATTTGGCCCTAATTCATTGATTCCCTAAATCCTAAGAAAACCCTAAACTTGATTCGGGAACTACTCAAACATGACAGAAGAAACAAACAAAACTTTCATAGAAGATATAATTGAAATCTGGATTGAAATTAAAAGGGAGTTTAAAAATCTTCTCCAAAGTATAAAAGGGAATCCAATCCCCTTGCTAGGAGTCTAGAGTAGTTGCTTGAATCAAAAAATACAATCTGTTATACGAAAGAATAAGAAAAACATAATTAAGAAGGGCATAAAACGCGTTTGGTATAAAATAAGGAAAATCTGGAAATCTCGCACATGCCCGTGGATCGGTCGATCCAGGTGTAGATCGATCGATCCACAGTCAAATGGTCGATCCTGATCTTGACTGGTCGTTCCACATATTGGGTTCACGTCACTTGTCGTGGGTTGGAACGATCGATCCCGACGTAGCAGGTCGATCTGGAGGTTATGTGCAACTTCTGGTATTGCGGTTGATCGATCGATCCACGATTAGCCTATCGATCCATAGGTCGTGCGCAGCTTATACTTCTCCAGTTGACTGATTGATCGATCCTCAGTGGCGAGGTTGATCGTCAGGTGACCTGACTCAGGTCGTGCACAATTTTTGCTATTGTGTGGATCGAGCGATCCTATTCTCCTTAAAGGCTAGAAATGCTCATTTTTGTCCCAATCAATGTTTTAGTGCTTAATTCCATCCTAGTCCATTTTGTACCTAAGAGACTGTAAAATACTAACAAAGACTTGAAAAACACCTAAAAATATGAGTCAAAAACTGGTAAAATGTGATATATCATGTTACTTGGAGTTTGATAATGAAGAGGGAGGTGTAAGGCTAATAGTATATTGTTTATGATAGTAATACTATAATAATATTATATCAAACACAACTCATTAATGTGATATCGAATAATATATTGTTTACGATAGTAATACTATACATTGCTAATGATTATTTTGATTATTATAATGCTATCCGCTTTGATACGTTAAATTAGCTAACATCTTAAATATTTCAGGATTTTTCCATTGGGCTAGAAGTCACGTTCTTGGTCGGTGATACAATATAATGGATTCTAATATAACCAAATTAGGGAATGCTATATCAAGTTACAACAAAGTTTGGGGACTACTTCTATATTCACTAGTCGAGGGAATGTGTTATTGCTCAGTCTATTTATCTACAGTTAAAAATTGTGCTATTATTATAGCCTTTTCATATATAGCATACATTTCTAATTAATCTCTAACATAACCACAAGTTTATTAATTTCATATTCAAAATATCTTCATAAATGGTTGGATTTTAATCTATGTATCCATTCAAAGTATCTTCATAAATATCTAGCAATCTAGTTATGCACGATAAACCTCTTTTTCAATCTAGTGTTATGCACGATACACCTCATTTTCAATATAGTAATACTATCCTACTAAAGATACCACCGACTGCTGCTGATAGGGGAAAAGGGATTCAAGTGACCCAAGAGTTTAGCAGGAAACACCCTGTCTCTTGGTTCGTATTAGGTGAATCTTCTCATAAGTTGTTGGATTTCTCTAAATCAAGTATTGATGATGAATCAACATAAAGTGAAGATTTAGAATTGCGTAGAAGTTGCCAGAATACAATTATCTCTGAGAGGTTCCTTATCTTGCTGGATGAGATCATGAATGACAATAGCTCTGACTCAAACCTGGTTTTGGAGGGAGGCCCCTCCTGTATTCAATAACATATGTGGGGAGAGTTTTCAAGTCCAACGCTGAGTGGAAGGCGAATATTGTTTCCGTACGGACTATTCAAATCTACGGTATATGACACTAATATGTATCTCCCCTTACTATCCTTAGAGAGTATATTCATCCTATGTAGATAGTTTTAGAAGCTTCAAGATTCAGTAAGTAAATCTATCCCATACTTGTTATGTAGATAATAGGAGAAACTTCCACAAATTAGCAACCACACAAGTGATTGAGGACATCATACATGCTAAGTTTCTTGGGCGTGAAGTTCATGTTAACTATATATGCAAACCCTTAAGACACGACCAACAATATGTACTTAACATAGATAGCTAATCTATCCGTGTAGTAAGTCTATGTAATGAATATACATCCAATTATATAATCAAATTTAAATATCTATCACTCAAATTGTAGAAAGAAATCATACTCAGGGCAGTCCATGAAAACATCGTAGTATAGATAACTATATAGATTGCCAATAAGAGGGTCTTTATTTAACTATATTAAAAGGAAGGCTACATAGACATTACATTGTTCACATAGTATGTCCATTTATTATATATATATATAGACGAACTATTAATACCAAATCTAATAGGTTTTCCAGAATATAACTACCACATCTCATACTTCTTGTCTGTAACCAGTTACCGTGAAAGTAGATAATGGAAAAACATAACAGAGAATGTGTGATTGCCCATCCGTAGGACTTTCTGAAAACTTAGATTCCATCAATAATTACAAATCTACATCATTCAATGTATACTTTACCATCTCAATACAAAGAAAAGTGAAGTAGTTGTTAACTCTCCTCTTACCACTAGGTTCAAAACCAGTCTCAAACATACGCTTAGGAAGCACTTCGTCTTCCATATATCTTACAGGAAATAGTTTGCAGATACAAGAAGACTATACCATAACCCATATATAACATAGAACATGATCATATAATGGACATAGCATACATAAATATTATAATGACTCATCAATATAAAGCATGACATACCTTTACAAAACACTATAACTTATAACTATATACAAAACATCAAAAACTTGCATAGTTCATTTTTACGGTATGGAGATCCCAGACGCATAATAACAAACATATTAGAAACTTGTAATTTTTGCAATTTCAACTAGGATTATTCAAACATAGCATATCAATTTCCTACGGTCATAGTGCAGATATGCCAAATTGGGTTAAACCCTAGATCCCCAAATCAGAAATGTGACTATAGAGTTTATGTATAATACCCCCAAATACTATGCATGAATTTCTGAATAGAAATCCCAATCTCAGACAAAAATATAGCACATAGACATGTAATCAGTACAATTCCAAACCGAACTGTGTATACTATTTGAATACACAATCCAAAGGTAAAACTGTTGTCGAAGTTCCAAAATTCAAAATTAAATATCTATTAAAAATTATATGGTTTACAATTCAAAAATTGGAAATCATGTAAACGGTCGAATATCGGAAAATATGTAACCAGCGAAATAACAGAATTGGAAAATAGTAGAAAAAGAGACCAACACTTATTATTCTAGATATTTAATTTTCGAATGTACAATAATAATGTCATTTCCTCGCTCTGTAACTTGAAGAAAGAAAGAGAACAAATAAACCGTAAAACAATAAGAAAGAGAAAAAGTGAATAATAAAGAAAGAGAGAAAATGAGAGATTGTTTAAAATAAGGGAGAAATTGGGATGATATAGATATTAAAGAAATAGTTTTTTTTTTAGTTTTTTCTTTTTTTTTATGAATAATAAAACAATGGATAAAATTGCAAATATTATAGAAATACACAGAATATTAGTTGATTGGGATTTTAGCTATATATTCAATTAAAATATCAAAAGGTACTATTCTACCAATTTTCCCTTATCTAAAAGGGTTAATGGCTAACACAAATACATAGTATTTATCATCGAATTTCCAAATTAGTTTTTTGTGTGGGTTACACGAAAACTGGTCAAAATAATTTATATGTTGGAAAAAAAAGATGCAAAATTAATTATATTAACAAAATTTTATAGTCTATATTCCAACCAAGTTGGTTCTGGTCAACTTGGCCACACGATTTTTTGTAACAGTGGTCAAATGTATTTCCCACTTTTTACGAGTTACGAAATAAAGAACGTGTGTTTTTTTGGTGAACAAAAACAATCAGAGCCATGAATTCCATATATTGGGCTGGGCCGGTGAGCCTGTGACCTCTGAGCCCCACATTAGTTTCCTAGGCTTTGCTAAGCGAGCCCTTAGGTTCAGGTTGCGTTCAGCAGAATCTAAGAAATGATTAATGTCAATGCCTTTATTTGTATGAAATAGATAGAGTTGATTCATCACCGTTTTTTCTAAACCAACATGTAAGACAACGGTGTCAGTAGTATAAATATATTGCCAATTGTAACGCACGACCGACAACATAAGCATTTATTTTTTATTTTTGTCAACGGCAGATAATATGATGGGTCACAACTGGCCGGCCCATTAGCCAAATTCTTGCATAATACAAGTGGTGAGACTCGATTCCGAATGCATGTGCGCCTGCCATTTAGTGGACTTAACAAATGCCACTGGACTAAAGGCCACTTGCACATAAGCATTTATCTAGAATCTATGGTTTGAGTTTAAATATTCGTTTCTTTATTATAAAATTTGAAAAAAAATATATAATAGAAATAAAGGACCTATCATAAAAATTGTTTTAAGAAAACCGGTCAAACAACGTAAATTACTAAAAAAGAAGAAGCAAATCCCTTTGTTTTCTTCTTTCTCAGACTCGAAGAAGATCAAGATCAAAATTACAACTGTCTTCATGAATCACAAAACCAACCAACCATCATTTCTATTCAAGGACTTATCTCTTGCTAGTAACAGTTTCATTTTAATTAAGGTAAGTTTTTTATTAACTTTTTTTTATCCTACAACTATTTTTCGTTTTAATATAATACAGTTTCATGGTTATAAAGACTACAAATATAGTTATCTGATTGTAATTTTTTGTGCAAGTGGTCTTTAGTGTAGTGACATGTGGTAAGTAGTAGCGGATCCAAAATTATTTTCTATAGGTATCGTAATATAAATAAATTAAATAATAAAATATTTTTTATAAAAACATAAAACATCTTCTTTGACAAATAATAAGTGATAAATATACAAATTAAATAGATTGATCAATTATATATAAATATAGATGAAAAATTGGAGATAATTTAATTTTTTTTGTCAGCCAAATAGTTTAATTAGAATCTCTAAATATAAAATTGAAATATGTATTTGAACTAACTAATAATGAAAAAGAAGTAGTATAAAAAATAGATTAATAAGATTTATTATTTACTAGATACATAAGTCAATGAGTTTCCTAAGTTATTAATAAAAAGCAAATTTTCCAAAAAAAAGAATGAAGATCTTGTTAGTTGAATTATGGGCTCTTTTGGACAGTAATTTTTAAAGTTGAATTTTTAACTAATAGGATGTCACATGTCAGTAAAAGAAAATAAGCATAATACATTTGTAAAGAACATATTTATTCCACATAAAACATTTTTTCCCTAAATTTATAGGGTGTGAATTGAACCCTTTATTAACTATGTGGGTCCACCGATAGTGGTAAGTCTATTAAAGGCAGACACAGTTACATATCCCGAGATCAAACACTAGTAAAAAAAAGTAAATACCCGTAAAAAATTTGTGGGTAAATACAAAGAAATTTTGTGGCTTTTCGTGGTTTAACCCGCGAAAAGCCACGAAAAAAATTAGTGGGTATAGCGTCGTGGGTAAAAGATTTTGTGGCTTTTTGCGGGAAGAGCTACCCACGAAAAGCCACGAAATTTTTTGTGGGTATTTCGTGGCTATAATACCCACCAAAACCCACAAAAATTTTCGTGGGTAATTATTTTATTTTTTTTGCATCCGCAGGGATTCGAACTCGGATCTCAAATGAGTGTTTTTAATCTCTTTTTTTGGCAGAAGTGGGATATGAACTCAGGTCACTTATGGGTCATTTTAGGGACATTACCAGCGGAGCTAGAAACAATTCTTGGTAAGCAATACCATTATTAATATATATCATTAGTAATGGATATTTGTAATTATTTAAGATAGTTTATTTTTTAAATACGGTCATCGAATTTTCATTTCATGTGACTATTTTAAAATGATGTACGAGTAATTATGTATTCTATAGGAAAAAAAAATTTAAACATCACGACACAATTTTTTAGTAAAACACAGCAAGCTATATTAATAAATATTACAACGTACTTCCAAACTTTAAAATTAAAAACACAACAACTACAACACACTGCATATAGCTTAGGGGTGGGAATTCGGGTCGGTTGGGTCGATCGAAAAAATCCAAAAAACCCGATCCGAATTGACCTGAACCGTCTGAAACCTGACCCGAATTCCGAAAAAAATGATTTTTTTTTTGGAAAAATTCTAAAAAAAATCCGACCCGACCTGAAAACCTGATCCGACCTGACCCGAACCAACCCGACCCAAATTCTTCAATAAACTTTAATCCGACCCGACCCGAATTTCGGTTCGGGTCGGGTCAATTTCCAACCCTAATATAGCTTATTCAATACAAGGACTACAAGCAAACACGTCTACAGCAAATTACGGATTATTAACTGTTAGTAGATTTATTGTTACAGTGAATGTCGTACAAGATATATAATTCTACCACTAATATTTAAAAATCAAAATATATTTTCATGAGTAAACGCGGGTTTTTTAAACCTACCTACGCAAATTTCGTGGATATTTTAAAGTGGATATTCTTTCACCCATGAAAACTTTCGTGGGTATTAAATATTTCGTGGGTAAAAGAATACCCACGAAAACCCACCAAATATTTCGTGGGTAATACCCACGAATAACCCACGGAAAGCGACATAATTTTCCGTGGGTAAAATAATACCCACGAAAAGCCACGAATTTTTTCATGGGTAAAATAATACCCACGAAAAACCCACGAAACGCCATGAAAAATTTTATGGGTAAAATTATATCCACGAAAAACCCACGAAAAGCCACGAAAATTTTCTTGGGTAAGAAATTACTGTTCTTCATGGGTTTTCGTGGTATTTGGGCTATACCCACGAAAATTTTCATGTCTTTTTCGTGGGTATAGCCCTTTTTTTACTAGTGAAATCCTACTTTGTACACTATGTAGAAATTTGGTTAATGAACCGGCCAGTTGTAAACAATTTTGACAACAATAAAAAAAAATCTTTGTTAGTGTCCATGCCTGCTAAGACTAATAAAAGTCAATTAGTTATAAAAACTTTTAGAAAAGTAAAATAATTGTCGTACAATTATATTTTAGTTTGTCTTCATTGTTCATATTATTTGATAAAAATAATGCTCAACCTCATCTAATATTTTTTTTCAACAATTACATTGACAAGGTCCGATCCATAACCGAAAATCTACTTTCCTAAAACTCTTATTTTATCTATCAAACCTCATCTAATGTTTTTTTGATTTATTATGTGGTGGATGGATGCAGTGAACACTAGCATATGTTGCAAGGTTTTGATGTCATTTTCAAGTTTGTCTCTTACATTCATTACACAATTATCAATTATCAGGTGACATTGTTCTCTTTTTATTTAATTAAAGAAAAAGAGATAAAAGGGGATATTGTGTGATTAGTTTAGTTGGTATCCAAAACTGATGTTGTGTGTGAATGACATAAGAAAAAGAAAAAAAAGAAGAAAAAAAAGAATGAGAACAATTTTTAGAGTCTCAAAGAAAATCTATAATTAAGTTTGTTAAACAAAAAATATCAGTTAGTGGGAGTTTTAGTGGGAAACCTAGTTTTAATTTCATGATCTTTCAAGTAAAAAAGTAGATATTGTGAATGAGCTTAACGAGAACGTGTCAAATCTTCTTAATACGGGAAGCTTGAATATTGTTGAACAAATCCATCTTTTTGATATATATGATCTTAGTAATTAAAATAATCTTGACAACAAAACAAGAGATTTGTTGGTTGAAAAAAGACTCAAAAAATATGAATTTTGTGATTCCTCTTAATGATGAAACTAAAAAGCACTTTGCATATAGATATTATTTTAGAAAGTAGTTGGTTTATTCAAAGTTTGATGATAAGGTGTATCGTTTTTGTTGTAAGTTGTTTCAGACCCATGATCACTTAAGTTTATAGCAACATAAAGTCTAAGAGATTGAAAACATACTGTTAATTAGAGACTAGAAGATCCTGAGAAAGTGAGCAGCATATGACTAATAGAACTAGGAATGATGTAAAAGTTAGATTTCAAAATAATCTAACTAGTGATAAAGAGTTCCACAAAGGAATTGAAAAGAAAAAAGAATGTTGGAGACGAGTTTTATATAGAATAATTTCTATTATGAAATGTCTTTCAAAAAGACATTTGACATTTCGAGGTTTAGATGGGAAACGACATCAAGATAGTAATAATAACTTTTGGGAATGATCACGATGATTTTTGAATTTGATGTGATTATGCATGATCATATAAGACGCATCCAAACTGAAGAGATACATCATCCCTATCTTGGTCTTAACGTAAAGAATGAGCTGATTTCTCTTTGGCTTATAAGATTTAAAAATCTATCACAAATGTTATTAAAGAGACAAATAATTTTCTATTATCCTTGATTGTACACCCGATGTGAGTCATCAAGAACAAATTACTATAATAATATGTTACGTGTATGTGCCAAGTGAAAAAAATAAGGTAAGAAGAGTGTTTCTAAGAGTTTATGAAAGTAGATGATACACTACGACCAAGTTTCTTTAAGGAATTATAAAATATTTTTAAGTCTCTTGAGCTTGATATTGAGAATGTTACGGGACAAAATTATGATAATGGTTCTAATATGAAAAGAAAGCATCAAGAAGTTCAAATGTGATTGTTAGAAAATAATTTGAAAGCATTTTAATGTACTTGTCATAGTTTGAATCTCGTTCTTAGTGATATGACACATTTTTGCATGAAAGTTATATCTTTTCTTGGGATTGTGTAGTGCATATATACTTTATTTTTGGCCTCTACCAAAAGATGGAATATTTTACTTAAGCATGTTTCATATTTTACAGTAAAAAATCTGCCTAATACTTGATAAGAGAGTCGAATCAAAAGTGTCAAGGCTATAAAGTATCAAACTCCGCATATAAGGTCAGCTTTATTATAATTATACGTTTTTTATGTTGATGCTATATCAAAGAGTGAATTTGAAGTTTGGTTTATGCACTTGATAATATTGAGATTTTACTTGGGATGGTTATTTGGGATAACATTTTATTTGCTATTAACTTGGTGAGTAAGAAATTACAAGCTAAATCTATGTGTATTGACAATGCAATGAAGCAAATAGAAGGTGTAATGTCTTTTTTTTTGAAATGCATAGAGTTACTTCAAGTTTCAAGTATGTATATAGCTAAAAGTCTTGTTGATTATATGGATGGTGGTGTTGTATTTCCAAATACGCGTCAAAGGTTTAGAAAAAATAGTTTGATGAAAATAATCATGATGAATTTATTCAAACACTTGAGAGTTCTTTTAGAACTCATAATTTTTTGGTTGTTATGGATATATCAATTGGTTCTTTGAGAACTAAATTACAAGAAATGAAAATATTTGAGAATTTTCTTGGATATATATATAATGCGGTGAAGTTAAAGTCACTGGATGTGATTGAATTAAGAGAGTGTTGCACTAATTTTCATGATATATTTTTTCATGGTGATTCATCGGATGTTGATTTGGATAAGATTATTTCTGATTTAAAAATATTGCAGGTATCTTATGAAGCAATGACACCAATCAAGGTTTTTAAGTTTCTAAAGAAATTTGGTCCAATCAACTTATTTTGCATTTGCATTATAAAGACATAATGCAAATGATTTCTTCTCTTATTGATTATCCGATTTTCACATTTCTCCTTTCTCTTGTAAAAAGAAACAAGAAGCTCCATTGTTATCGAGCTTCATCTTTGTAATCAAATGTTGATAGTGAATTGCTGGATCATCCAGCCGCAAATGTAAGCTAGTCACATCGGCTAGCTGAACTGGGTAATCATTTCTCGATGTCCTGCTTTCCAATTTCTTCTCTCTCTGATTCTTTCTTCATCGATTGTCAATGTTCAACTCTGAATTTATGAATTTCAAATTGGAATTAGTTTGCCTCGACTTCTAAATTGAAGTTCCTGGTAACAAGTGTTATTAGAGCCTTTTGCTCGAGGCATCAATTGTGAATCAGAAGATGATAATCGAAATGTTTGATGGAGAATTTAATTTCTCACTATGGAAGATTTGTATGCTTGCTTATCTTAGTGAATCAGGCTATAAGGATGTGATCAACGATTTCACATTGACAAAGACAGTTACAATTACAAAGGTTGAAGGAAAGAAAGAAGATGATGATTCTTCTATAACTCCACAAGTCAAAATGATTCCTGATCCAGAGAAGATTGCAAGATCAGAAGAAGCTAAAGACATAATACTGTTGAATCTTGGTGATAAAATCCTTCGACAGGTTAGTTAATGTAAATCTGCTACAGAAACGTGGGCATTATTGAACAATCTGAATACAGAAACTGGTCTTTCAAATAGGATCAATCTGCAGTTGAAGTACTTTTGTTTCATGATGAACGAATCAAAGAGTTTTAGTGAGAACCTTGATGATATGTTCAAGATTATAACTGAACTTGGGACACTCGATATCACAATACCAGAAGAAACTCAGGCAATCATAACTCTTAGATCGCTTCCTCCTAAGTATGCTCAGCTAAAACACACATTGAAGTATGGTAACAAGCATCTTTCAGTACAAGATGTGGTGTCATCAACAAAGACTCTCGAGAAAGAAATGGCATAAGAGAAAGGATCAGAAGCAAGCTCATCAGCTGCATTGTACACAACAGAAATAGGACGATCTGCAAACAGAAATCAGAATAATCATAGAAGAAGTAGAAGTAGGTCTAAATCAAAGACCAGATGTAAGGTAACATGTTGGTTCTGCAAAAAGAAAGGACATGTTAAAAAGGACTGTTATGCGAGAAAAAGAAAATCATAAAATGATGATCAAGGTGAAGCAGGGGTAATTACAAACTGTTTGGTTTTCTCTGAAGCCTTGGCAGTGAATGAACAGAACAGAAGGTGGCAGATGTATAGGTTATTGATTCAGGGTGTACATCTCACATGACTGCAAGGAGAGGCTGGTTCTGTAATTTTCAAGTGGAGATGAAACTTCAATTCTGTTAGGAGACAATCGTATGGTAAAGTCTCATGGTGTTGGATCTATCAAGATAAAGGCTAAAGGTGGTTCAATAAGAATCCTGAACAACGTGAAGTATGTTCCAGATCTTAGAAGGAATCTAATCTCTTCAAGCACATTGGACATATTGGGTTATGATCATTCAGGTGGAAGTGGGAAAATCAAATATCACAAAGGTAATAAACCCGCTTTGGGTGGAAGCCTGCATAATGGTCTGTATATTCTTGATGGTCATACAGTTGTAAATGAAGCCTACAATGTGAAAGAACAAGATAAGAAGACAACTTAATGGCATTCTCGTTTGGGGATAAAAAGGTTTTCTGTGATAAAAAGGAAGTCAGAGAGCTGGTTTACACGAAAGGAAAAGGTATATGTGGATATTGTGATTCAGATTTTGTAGGAGATTTTGATAAAAGAAGGTCAACATTAGGCTATATCTTTTCAATAGGAATCTTGGCCTAGTCCGCTTCCATCTCACGTAACATTCAGCTAGACAGACCAGAAATCCGAGTACAACCATCAAGTAAATATTGATGAAGTAACTTTTAGATTCTTTGTACTTCCAGTAAACTGAAAGTCCATAGGAACAAACGAGAGGTACCATAGTAACAAGATACCACCAAGCATATGCTTTACCAGGTGGTAAAAGTATCTGATGTCCAAGAGCCAAGACAGAAGCTAGAGTAATGAATCCCAATAGTAGCGTGTTGTATCTGATGTCCGTACTATTAGCATCCTCGTCAATCCGTTCGACTGCGGTTTCATAAGTAGCAGTGATTATCAGAGCTGTTATTATTAGAAGAGCGTTCCGTGCTCCGTATGAAAAGTTACTCCTGTAACGTGCCATCCTTGTATAACAATGTTATCAGTGTTAAAAACGTTTGGGTCATCTGGTTTTTTCCTAGTTATTAAATATGGTATAACCAGGATGTGTAAAGCAGTTTCTCCATTTACATTCGTATCTCTAGCGCTCTCAGGACCTGCTTCAAGGAACTCTGTAAGAAGATCCATGTTACCATTCTTAGCCATAAGATGCAATGGATGTAAGAAGCCCAAGCTTCTTTATTGATCGAATGAAACACATCAAGCATGTTGTTTCTTCTTAGTCACGAAATTGATAAATAAGAGATTAGAGAGTTTGTGAAAAAATAGAAATTTTATTGATCACACACGTTAGACGTTTACAAATTGTTATTAGAGTATAAAATAACAAATAGACACCACCAAGAGTTGTATCTATTGACTCAAACCTAATTGAAACAAACACTAACTTAAAAGACACAACTATTTCTTAACATACGTAACCGTTCATTGATGTAGTAACTGACTTAATTAAATAATTATTACTAACTATACTAACTTATAGAAACCACAAGAAACTCGATTATATTCAACACTTCTCCTTAAGCGAGTTTCTTTTTGACACCAATCTTCTCTCTTAGTTCTTCAAATCTTGTTGTGTACAATGGCTTGGTTTGAATATATGCAAGTTGAGATTTTCCAGGGCAATACTCCAACTTTATAAGTCCCTTTTTTTAGCATCACGCACGAAATGATACTTGATATCATTCTGCTTAGTTCTTCTATGTTGAACCGGATTCTTACCAATGGTTGTAGCTGACTTGTTATCCCTATATATCTTTACTTCTTCTTCAGCCTTGAACCCGATTTCCTTCACCAATATTTGTAGCCAAATGACTTGATTTTCCGCTGAACATAAGGAAATATACTCTGCTTCAGCTGTCGATTCTTCTTTGCTAGTAAAGGCAAATGTGCTTATAATTCAGTTTTCTACCAGGAAGGCATAGAGTCGCATTTTAGTCTGAGCAAACTAACACTCACTTAATCGAAAGCTAAATAATCAACTTTGGAATGGTAACGAAGATCGAAGATCAAAATCCTTCCTTCCATCGTCTGATCTCCTCCGTGCTAGGGTTTTCTGCTTGCTTGATTGCCAACTAAACACTACTGATCTGAGAGTGAATACATAACCAGATGTACTACTTTTATCTTCAACCGATCCACCCCAATCACTATCTGAATATCCATGAAGTTATGGTTCCAATATACTCTCAACTTGGACACCAAACTTTGTTGTTCCTTTGATGTACTTAAGAACACAATTTGCTTCTTGATAATGTTTGTTTAATTGTGAAGACATGTACCTTGATAAGTATGAACTTGCATACATGAGATCCGGCCTTAAAGCACACAAGTATAGAAGACCTCCGACTATACATTTATACTTAGTTTCATCCGCTAATTTCTCTTTTTCGTCTTCATATTTGCCGTGTGGTACAAGTGGAGTCTTCACACTTTTGCATTCTTTCATATCAAACTCCTCTAGGAGTTTGTTTGCATATTTCTCTTTAGAGAGAAACACCCTTTTTCATCTTGAGTAATCTCCATTCTTAGAAAATAGTTAAGTTCTTCGATATCGGTCATCTCAAACTCTCGGTTCATATCATCTTTGAACTTGTTGATTAATTTCAAGTTGTTTCCTATGATAATGATATCGTCCACGTATAGTATCACCAACAAGATGTCATCTTTTGTCTTCAACACATACAATGTTGCATCATTGACACTTCTTTGAAAACCATTAGACAAGAAATAAGTGTCAATCTTTCCATACCATGCTCTAGGCGCTTGCTTTAAGCCATATAAAGCCTTGTTCAATGGCCAATATGGTTTGTATGGTGTCATGTCTTGAAACAAGAGCAAAAATTTTGAGATAATCAACTCCATATTCTTGAGTAAAGCCTCTTGCCACTAACCTTGCCTTGTGCTTTATAGGTTTTCCCTTTGCATTTGTCTTTAGACGATAAATTGACTTAACACTTATGACATTCTTGTATTTTGGTTGGTGATCAACTTCCATGTGCCATGTTTTCCATGTTTCTCAATCATTCGAATATCCTCCTTCACGGCTTCTCTCCGTTCTTTGTTTTTCATAGCTTCCTCAAAGAATTGGGGCTCTTCATTTATAGTTTGAAAAACTTCATGCGCTTGAGCCATTTCTTCCGTTTGTTGCATGATATCATTTATAGATCGAAACATTCTTGATCTATTGGGAGAGTCTTCTTCGCCTTCATCTTCAATTTGAGTGTATGTGAGATCTCTTGGCTCTTGATTTTGATCCTCTTATGAGTCTGTCTCATTTGATGGAAGAGAAATCTTCTTAACTTCTTTCTTCTCCCATTTCTTTTCTTCATCAAATTTCACATCTTGTGATACTTCTACTTTCTCTTCATCCAACAAGAATACTCCATACCCGTTAGACTCACGGCTGTAACCATTGAACATGCCACGTTTGGCCTTGACATCAAGTTTCTTTCTTTTCTATATATGGACATACTCGTACTAATATTATATTCAAATTACACATCTATAGAATTATATTATGTGTTTATTTATACTTCAACCACTTTTTTGTTAATCAAACCGTAAAATTAGTCTTCCACAAAGGGTAACTATATTACATGTTTTATATGTGAACGACACATAATCTAATAACTAACATATGTGGAATACTAATTTTCTGCCCAAATGCCACATACACAAACTTTTTAATTTTGCCCTTTTGTGAATCATAAATTATTTCTTAGTTTTTATTGAATCGTGAAGGATCATATCCGATTATTGAATCGTGATACATGACCACTGGCCCAACTCACTTTGAGCGAGTCATCTTCTTTACGTTTTTAAATTTGTTATTATCTATAAGTGTACCAATTCCAATTATAACCTTTTCCATTCTCAATTAGACAAGAATAACCAGATTTGTTTAAATAAGGATTAGGGGTAGGCAAAATATCCGTAAGATTTGATTTGATCCGGTATTTGCTTCAATTCGATCCAAAAATTCCGGATACCCGTAAAGTTTTAGAGCAAAGCAAATTGAAAAATTTAATATCCGTTAAGAACGAAGCAAATATCAAATATTATTTTTCAAAAACCGGATATCCACTCCGATTCGTATCTTACTAAATATATATTTAAATCTTAATTATATATATATATATATTATAATATAAATAGTGTTGTGCATGTTTATATAGTTGGAGATGAATAAAATGTAACATGTAACTAATTTTTTTTTTTTGATGTTGTCATTTTTCGTCATATGATATACTATGAGTTTAGTTTAGTTTTTTTTGTCAACATTGGACCACAACTGACTGGCCCATTAGCCAAGTTCCTACATAATGTAGGCGGTGAACTCGATCCCTGGATGTGCAAGTGAGTCTGCCTTTAGTGGACTTACCACCTACCACTAGACTAAAGACCACATGCACTATGAGTTTACTTTTTAGAACTAGTTTAATTAAAAAAATTTATCCTTAATAGTTAGTTATATTTCTTTTTTTCAAAATCTATATTGGAAAATATTTATTTTGGGTTTAGAAATTTATATGTACATTGGTAGGAGTGGGAAGTGGTCGGAAAGCCCGCGGTGCCCGCGGGTTTAGCCCGCGCGGGGTGGGTTCGGGTTTTGAAAATGTGGACCACTTTTTCGCGGGCCTAGCAGGGCGGGGCTCATTTTTTTTGGGCTAAGCGGGCTTAGCCCACGGATTTTGCGGGTACCCGCGGGTTATACTAACAACGTGTTGTTTTCAAAAATCTGACTTAGACAATGTGATGTTTTCAAATATATGATTAGACAACGTGTTGTTTTTACTGGAAAAAACAACATGGTGTTTTAAAACCTGATTAGTATTGAATTTGGGGAAAGAAACCCTAAATTCCGAAATTGCTTTTGATATCCTTCTCTCGATCTCGACATCATCTCTTTCGCAACTCGAATCTCCATTCTCATTCTCGCGTTCTCTATTATCTGCCATATCGATCTCGATCTCGTCTCACTATCATCTGACCAACTCGTTCTCGAATTGATTTCGTCTCCACTTCGCCGTGACCTCCGTAAGTTTACATCGCTTGAGTACTCTTAATCAAATAGATTGGAAGTTTGTAACGGTGTTTGTGTTTAGTAATCAAATAGAATCACTTCTAATTCAAATTTATCTTCATGTTTTGTACAGAAAGTTTGGGTTTCGTTTGTTCGTGTGTATGAGAACCGATTTTATCGTGTGCTTCACTGGTTCACAGGATCTCGTTGTGCTTTTTGATTAATAATCCAGGTTCGTGTCAATTTAACTATGATACTTTAGGATGTTTTCTCAGTTTTGTTTTTGTTCTTGTTATTGAGATACAACTCTTTTGGTTCGATACGACTCTTTTTGTTCTTTGTGATGCAGAAATTGCTTTCATCATCTTCTCAACTAGATGCAAGCTGTACGAGTTTTGCAGTAGTTTGAGGTATTTTCTTTTATCTATCTTATCCTTTTTTTATATCTATATATATTTTTGTGATTTAATTTTATATATATCAAAAAAAGAGATGTTGTATGGGTTTTTGATGTGTTGTGTGTTGTGTCGTAAGTTTTCTTTCATCCTCTAAAAGAAGCAACGATGATGATTTTGATGTTTCTTTCTTTCTTTTTTGATGTTTATGAGTTTGTGATGATTTTAACTTCTGTCTCATATGTTTATATTGTTTGTATAAGCTAAGTGTTTTTTTGCAGGGTTTTGTCTTTTCTTAATCTATATATATATAAAGTTGCAAGGTTTTGTCATTTTTAGTCTATACATATATAATTTTATATATATCACGTGTGGTTATTAAAGTTACTTGATTAGAAAGTAAACAAGATCGCATTTAACCCATAGTGATGTTTAACACATAGTGATGTTTAGCAAAAATTAAGATGTCAGCAGCTTTAAAATGTTACCTTATATGATGCATCATGCAGCCATCATTTCTACCTTATATGAAGCAGTTCTAGTCCTTCTACTTCAATGACTGAGACAACACAATCTTTTGTTGAATCAACTACTTCGGTTTGTAGTCTAACTTTCAAAACCTTTGAAGTTACTTCCAAGTTTCAGCATTTCTTTTCTATCTTTATGTGTGTTAGACATTGTGTGGACTTGTACTCTTGTTGTTGTATTATGCTATTTGAACATTTTTGTGTTTACAATAATTGTATGGAATAGATCTTTGTGATTTTCGAGTAAACGTTGTGTTACTCATCATTATTGTAAGCAGATTTTGTGCGGGTTTTTCTGGCGGGTTTAGCGGGTTGTTGCGGGTTAGTGTTAGGCGGGTCATTTTGCGTGTTTTTTGCGGGGTTTTTGAACTTTTTTTTACCTGCGGGTTGACTGCGGAGCCCGCGGGCTTAAGCGGGGCGGGTAGCGGGTTGAAATTTGTAATCCATGTTTTGGCGGGGCGGGTTGCGGGTTTACAAAAATGAGCAAAAAACCCACAGGCCTTATGCAGGGCAGGGCGGGTTAACCCGGCCCAGCACTATACATTGGGTTTTTATATATACTTTTTATTATTTTTGTGATTTTTATGTCTTTCATCTTTGTTAATGGCTTTAAAACGGATTGGAGTGGCTTTGCGGATCTTTAAAAAACGGATATCCGAGTTTTTAGATATCCAAAAATTTTTGGATCGAAACAAATCACGAATTTAGATATCTGGATAAAATGGAGCGGATCACGGTATTGTATATTTATGGGTATCCGCTTTGTGCCCACACCTAATAAGGACCATAAACCAAATTACGACGATGCAACAAAAGTGTCTTTCAAATCCAAAAACCAACCAAGACTAAAAAAAAAATCTAAAATGCGCAATTGCCTCCACATCCACCGCAAATCCATCAGCCATGTGAATGTGTCTTTCAACATCAGTTGGTTTTCGGTAGCTCAGGCAACCTTGCAGTGAAACACTGATGTTAGTACTTGCAGCTGAATCTAACCATCAAGTGTTTCTAGGTACTTCAACTAAGTTCACTTCATAATAGACCATAGCAAAGGAACTACCTTTGTTTACACGCCATGCGTGGTACTTTTGGCAGTCCTACTTCATATGTCCAACTTTCTTACAAAAGATACAAGTATCTTTAACCTTAATCTAATTTTATTGAGTTGGACCTTTAGCTGCATCATTCTTAGCGTACGACCTCAATTATTTTTCTTTTGCCCTGACTCTTAGAAATGTTAACCATATGAGCACTTTCAGACCTTTCTTGTTTTATTATATCCTCCTCATTTACACAATACAACACAATACAAAATGAGCTCATTAAGAGACCATTTCTCCTCCTGTGTGTTGTAATTGCATCTCAGCAAAAGAATGTTTCTGGAATAGTGTCCAAAATGATCATTAAACCAATGTGATTGGAACGTTCCCACTTCTCATAAACTACCTTATACTTAGCAGTGCTTGAATCAGTAGGAGAAGTAGGTTGTTCCATCCTTAACGCAAGGTCAAGATCAATACACCCAAGTACAATCTTAACTTTACTTTTTCATTCCTTATAGTTGGAATAATTAAGCATTGGAATTGAACCTAAGTTCGCAGATACTGCCGTGAAATATGGTTTATAAAAGGACAATCTTTTTTTAGTAACTCACTACTAAACTGAAACAATAATAAAAGAAACAATTATGCAACTGATCTCAAGATACCAAGTGCAACATTAACATCAAGTCTATGGACAATAATATCAACTGCTAGCGGTATCCTTGTTGTAACAATCAAACATTGACAATAATACATGATAAACAATAACCTATCTTTGGATCGATTTATTGTTCACATGGTTATTCCAAATAGTTGTCATATGTTTATCATCACATGTATGTATATAATTCGGTCAAATATATACCTACTTTTGGATCGATTTAATATTCACATGAATATATACACATATAATATTTAATATTATTTTTGAAAAACTATATAGACAAGAGAGGTTAATTGGGCAACATCGTGCATCAATTAGGGTTGTTGTGAGGACCAAAACCTTATATTTATATAGAAATAATTTCTAATTTAGCCATTCATCAAAATAGAAATTACTGAATATTACAACATAATTTTAACTTTTTTAAATAATGACCCTAACACATTAATTATGTATGTGTGACCACCAAAATATTCTTACATACCTCCAACTGAAGACACCTTGTCCTCAAGGTGAAAATTTTGTGATCTCTGTACCCTGTATTTTGAACTGCTCAACCCAGAAACTATACTCACAAAGATCGTATCCTGGTCAGACACAATCGTTTCCGGAAACTCGTGTAATCTTACTATCTCACACATAAACAATTCAGTCACAATCCTAGAAGAAAAAAGAATGCTTAAGAGGTAAGAAATGAGCAAACTTACTCAAACGATCGACCACCACTAATATGACATGTTTTTCTAGAGATAACGGGAGTCCTTCAATGAAGTCCATACTTACGTAAGACCATATAAGCAAGAGTATATGAAAAGGTGACTGTAACCCCCAGTGTGAGAGAGTCGAGTATTTACTTATTTGGCACATTCCAGATTTTTCTAGGAACCTTCCAATAGACTTCTCAGCTACTTCTCTTGTATGTTTTCAACATTCCATGCCCACCAATCGGACTACCATGAAATAAACTCAGCAAGTCTATAATTGACCCTGAAGTATGCGGCAGTACCACAACACTATCCTTCATCAAAACCCCTTCTTTAATTTGAAATCCTAAAGTGAGCAACGCACTAGCATTTAGCTGCTTGATAATTCTCTAACAATCCTCATTCTCCTGAACTTGCTTATTGACTTGTTCCAAGCCCAATGAGCCCCAGGCTACCAGCTGTAGCTGACACATTTCTTCAAACTCTTGCATGGATAACGCATCTGTCACCTTATTGTCCACCCCAAACTTGTATTCAATAACATAGTCTAAACCAGAAGTTTTTCTGCCCATTTGTGTTGATCCTCGGCCAAGTTTTTCTAACCTAGCAAATATTTCAAGCTCCTTTGATTTGTTTTTATCACAAACCTTCTCCCATTTATGTAATATTTCCACTTACTCAAAACAAACACTATGCCTAATAGTTCCCTCTCATAAACATACTTGGTTTTTCCCCTTCCTGAGAAATCTTGGCTTATGAAAGCTAAAGGCCTTTTCCCTTGTGAGAGTACATCACTTATACATAACCCGGAAGCATCACTCTCAATCACAAACTCCTTGTTGTAGTCGGGTAAACTGAGTGTTGATAAGTCAGCTACGACCTTTTTTTAAGGTTTGGAAAGCTTTCCTTGCGTCATCATTTCACGAGAAGCTATCCTTTTTAAGCTGTGACATTATGGGCTTGGCAATCTTCCCATAATATTTGACAAACAGTCGGTAATAACCAGTTAATCCCAAAAATTTCCCTAATGCCGGTATTTCGTTTGGTTCAGGCCACCTTATCATCGCTTCCAGTTTGGATTTTTAGTAACTCCTTTCTCTGAAATAACATGGCCTAAGTACGCCACTTCTCTCTGCCCAAAGGACCATTTTCTTTTCATTTGCAAAGAACTAGTGCCTTCTCGACATTCTCAACACCATGTTCAAGTGCTTGACATATTCTTCCATTCCCTTACTATATATGAGGATTTCATCGAAGAAGACAAGGAAAAACCTGCGCAAATAGGTCTGAAAACTTTCTTCATCACACTTTGAAATGTTTTTGGCGCATTAGTAAGACCAAAAGGCATCACTAAGAACTCGTAGTGATCTTCACTAAGAACTTGTAGTGATCTTCGTGTGTTTTGAACGCTGTCTTGGGATTTCTCTCTTTTTACCATGATCTGATGGTATACAGACTTTAAATTAAGCGTTGTGAATATGATGGCTCCTTGTAGCTCATCCAACAACCTCTATCACAAGAATTGATTACATATCAAGTATAGTAGCCTTGTTGACTACCCAATAATCCAGACTGAATCTCCATCCCCCATCTTTCTTTTTCACCAACAAAATAGGGCTAGTGTAAGGACTAATACTCGGCTAAATAATCCCTTCATCAAACATTTCTCTCACCAACTTCTCTATTTCATTTTTGTGGTTAAAGGAATACATGTAAGGTCTACAACTTATTGGCAATGTTCCTTCTTTAAGTGTAATGACATGTTCATAAAATCAAGATAGAGGTAATTCACTCGGCAGCTTGAACCTCCTATCAGACCTCTAATCTCCTCACTTGGAGGCTTCGATGTGCCACTTTCAACAACTTCAAATAGTGTTGTAACATTCAGTAAGCAAGCTAACTCCTTATCAAAAAAACTATTATGTATCCCCTTGAAGGACACTTGTTTCTTCTGCAAAGCAGGATCCCCATTCAGTGCTACCCTTTTGCTGTTAATTACGAATCTTAGCCTGTGGATCCCCAATTAATTCGAGTTTCTCCCATTGAATCCAACCATGTATAGGCAAGGATAAAAGATGTATCTCCCAACTCAAACAATAGGTACTCTTCAATTAGAAGAACCTCTTGTACCAGCACATTAACCTTACATTTCCTTTAACTTGGAACAATCTGCAATGTAGCCACTCTGACCTTGACCTCCACTCCATTCAGTGTACCTTTAAGTCTCATCGATTTTTCTGCAGATAAACCCACAAAGGAGCACAAAGACAGATCCTCGAGATCCTCTTCTTCGTTTTCATCATGTTCAAGTGGAGCTGTCAATTCTCAGTAAGGAGCTTCTCCTCTTTTACTACACCAGGATTGACCCAAAAATCATGCAGGCCTCACTCTCTAATGAAACTTTTTTCACACATAATAAGCTTTTTGCACCTATTTTATTGATGTGTTTTAAAAAGGTTTATTAGTGTCCATCTAGTTAATTATTTAACCTAGATTTGAGGTCCAAGTTGTTGAAGAATGTTTTCCATTTCCTGAAAGCCTATTAGATTGGCCCATCATGAAATAAAAAAACATAATTCACTTAAGGCTTTAATATTTCTTGTGTTTTAATAAAGCTAATAGCATATATTGTAATTAAGGTTTCCAAATGGAATTCCCTATATATTTGCTTCTTTGATATTGAATAAAATCATAGAGCGTAAATAGAAAACATATTCCCTAGCCTTTGTGCTAGGTGAGAGGATAAAAAATTGTAGATGTCGTTGAGCCTAGCTTCCACGTGCTAGAAGCCTTGCAGCGTGAACCTCGAATTTTGTTGTATATAGACGGTGTTCTAGATCTCATCGATCTAGATTCGAGCATTGCTTATCCCAGTGCGCTTTGCACCATTCCTCACCTTTAGTAAGCTCTAAAGCCCAAAATACTGCCGATGTAAACATTTCTAACCCATTAAGAAACACTCTCCGCAGCGGCGGCACATATTTGACTTACTCTTCTTAAACTCTGCAGTTCATTTTGAATCACGACCCCTTCAAAACCGTTTTGATAGTTTGAGGCGCCTCCTCCTCTAGTTACAGTCCCAATCTAACGTGTGTTCTGGTTATTGTAAGAGTTACATGTATTGTTGCGATTAAAGCGAGCGAGGAACAATTCTTCTCCGCCAACAGTCCGTCCACCATCTTTCGCATGGTAGATTATGTCATCCATTCCCTCTGATCGACACATCAACACTTGTTCACGAAGCCTCCTTTTCATTCAGGATGAAAACAAAGCCTCCACCAAATAGATAGGTATGTGGGGAGCTTCTCCCTAGAGTTCTTTGAAACTTTCCAAGTACTCGGTTAATGTTCCATACTACTTTAGTTGAACCAGCTATAACATCATGTGACAATTGAGGATTGGTCTGAAACGCTTCTTGAACATTTCCTTAAAATCTTGCCAATCTCTCCAATTAGCTTTTTTGTGTTGTATGGGACCACGTGACAGCATTACCAAATAAGGTAGTGCATCTCCCAAATTTTCCCCCTATGTTGTATGATTCTGGGCAAAACACTTTTCCACCTTGTAGAACCAATCCTTGGGATTTGCCTTTCATTCACCGAAAGTTCTAATTTTTTTCCAGTAAACTCCGGTTTTGCACAAAAGGTACCATCTTTCTCCTCATTTATCTATGTTTAGCCCAAGGTAAATGGTGGAGTGAGTGGAAGAGGAAGCAAAGCCTCACCTTTCCCTTTGTTTCCGTCCGATGGATATCGTGGAATAGCCAAAACCGCCTTACTCGACACCGGTGTGGGATTCGAGCTTGAAGCAGGCGTATTTTGTATATGTTGCGGCATATGTTTCATGTATGGTTTCTTGTTTAGGGCCCATCACTGTGCTCTGGTACATTTTGATATGACTGGGTTTATCAAAGAGGTGAACTGAAGAAAAGATAGAAGAAAATAAATGAGAGAATGATATGTGATTATTAATTCGTTGATACCATATAATGTCTAAGGTATGGGTTTAAATACAAAATCCCACTTTACGATATGTTTTCAAAAGGGAAAAAATGTCGATCAAACCATGACCTTACTAAAAGGGGTAAAAATACACTCAACTCTCTCCATTTAGTTCTGTTAGTGACTTTTGGTTAAACGAAACACTGACTTTTGTTTAAAACCAATCGAAGCACAAGTGCAAATGACGAACCAAAAACTTAAATCGAAGTTAGGAAACTTCTTGTTACAAATTGAGCTCCGATTATGAACCTTAACTCAACTATTGAACTTGTATCAATGGAACTCCAATCTATTTCGTGAATAAGAGAGTACGAAGTGCTTTATGTTGCAGAATATATGAAACAAAGAAAACTCGAGAATTTGTTTACCCAGTTCGGTAAATCGGAATGATTATACCTACGTCTGGGGCCGGAAGATCCAGCAATCCACTAATCAATGAAAGAATTCAGCTCAAACCGAGCTTGATGATACAACAATGGTGAAAGAAAGAAGAAGATTCTGCTGGAATCGTTAAGAAGAAGATTCTGCTGGAATCGTTACCACTAAAACAACGAATCAAGGAAGAAGAAGATATATACATGTCTCTTAACTAAAGGCAATAACCGGCTTCAATTCTCGCGAGTAAACCAAAGCCGTACCGTCTTCTTTCTTCTCTGATCTTGGTTCATTAACATGCGATCGATTATGATCAATCAATCCAATTTCACCTAGTTTAACACCTAAACCAAAGGAAATTGAATCAAACCAACTTATTCAATTAACAATCTCCACCTTGATTCAATTTCTTCCCGACTAACGGACTGAGACTTCAGAACTTTAACACCGGCAAGTCTGCTGCGAAGCAGCTCACCGGAGAAGCTTCAGAAAATATAAAGCCTCTTCAAATTTCTGAACTAGAATGCTTTTAGTAAGCATATCGGCTGGGTTCCTCGAAGTGTGAATCTTCTCAACTTCGATATAGCCTTCCTCCATTATTTCTCTGATGAAGTTATACTTCACTGCCATATGCTTAGTTCTCTCATGGAATGTACTGTTCTTTGACAAACAAATTGCTGACTGTGAGTCACACCACACTGTTGTCTTTGTTGAACTGAAACCCATATCAACTAATAACCCATCACTCCAAATCGCTTCTTTAATCGCCTCTGTCAATGCTACATACTCTGCTTCTGTAGTTGACAGAGCCACTGTAGGTTGGAGATTCGATTTCCAACTCACTGTGTTCCCTCCCACTGTGAACACATAGCCACTGGTTGATTTCCTTTTGTCCAAATCCCCTGCATAATCCGAGTCACATAAGCCATGAATGTCAAAGTCTTTTCCTCTCATAAAGACAAGATTGAGACTTAGAGATCCTTTTAAGTATCTCAGCAACCATTTCACTGCTTCCCAATGAATTTCACCTGGTTTACTCATATATCTGCTTACCAACCCAATCGCGTGTGCAACATCTGGTCTTGTTCCAACCCTAGAGTACATTATACTGCCAACTGCACTCGCATAAGGGACTTGCTCTGTGTCGATACACTCACTGTCATTCTCCACCTTGGACAGCTTGAAGTAAGCAACAATAGGTGTATTCACTGCCTTTGCATCTTCCATTCTGAACCTCTTAATCACATTCTCTAAGTACTGAGACTGAGACAATTTAAGGGTTCCTCCTGAACGGTCTCTTTTGATATCTATGCCCAAAATTCTGCTTGCTGGACCCATATCTTTCATCTCGAATTCATCACTGAGTATCCTCTTAACCTCTGCAAGCTTAGCTTTGTCTTTTGCAACTATCAATATGTCATTAACATATAAAAGCAAGTAGATATACTCACTTGATCTGAACTCTTTAACATATACACATGAATCTCTGTTACTTCTGATGAAACCTTGGTTTAACATGAATGCATTAAACCTTTTGTTCCATAGCCGTGGAGCTTGCTTTAAACTGTAAAAAGATTTCTTAAGTAAGCATACCTGATCTTTCTCTGGATTTTGAATAAACCCCTCAGGCTGCTCCATATGTTGTTCTTGATCTATTTCTCCATGTAGAAACGTTGTTTTTACATCCATTTGTTCAAGCTCTAAGTCATCCTTTACCACTGTGGCCATAAGGATTTTGATTGACACATGCTTCACAACTGGGGCAAATACTTCATCATAATCAATGCCCTGCCTCTGAGTGAAACCCCTTGCCACCAATCTGCACTTGTTTCTCTCTGATTCAACACCTGGTATCCTAGGCTTTCTCTTGAAAAGCCATCTGCAGTCTATCACTTTCACATCTGTTGGTCTGTTAACCACTTCAAATGTTTTGTTCTTTATCAATGAGCTCATCTCTTCTGACATTCCCTCGTTCCATTTCTTCCAGTCTTTGTCTTTCATAGCATCATGATAACAGTTTGACTCCTCATAATCAATCTCTTCTCCTGCTGTTAGAGCAAAAGATAAATTTGTGTAATCTGCCATTTTTGGAGGTGCTTTAGCAACTCTCCTCAATCTGTCACGAGCCAATTGGTAATCATTTTGGTCTTGAGATTTTGTTGATGATGATGTACTTAGCTCTGTGTTAACTCTTCTAAGACTGCTTCTTATTTGATTGTAATCCACAGTGCTTGAAGATCGTACAGGCGTTGACAAAATTGGTTCCATTTCGGAACAATCTTCATCATTCATCGAATCTCCACCTTCATCAATACTTTCTGATCCTTCTCTTCTATGAACACATTCTATGACCTGAGTTTTCTCCTTATTAAGGACTATAATGGATTCCGAATTATCTCTGTTCTCTGTAAGGCTTGAGTCACTCTGTTTTTCACGATTCTGTAAGTCTTTGAACACAACATTCTCTTGAAACACCACATTTCTGCTAATGATGCATCTCTGTTCTTCTAATAACCAAATCTTATACCTTTTTGTTCCTTGCGGATACCCAATAAAGACTCCCTTTAATGCTCTGGGTTTAAGTTTCCCTTGGCTTTGATAGATATAAGCTATAGAGCCGAATCTTTTGAGATGCTTGTAACCTGGTTTCCTTTTAAGCCAAAGCTCTTCTGGAATGTTATGATCAACAGCTGTAGATGGAGATCGATTCACCAAATACGCTGCCAAAGCTGTAGCTTCTGCCCAGAATGTTTCATCGAGACCTGATTCATTTAGAAAACATCGTACCTTCTCCATTAACGTTCTGTTCATACGCTCTGCAACACCATTTTGATGTGGTGTGTAGGTACATGTACGATGCCTTTTGATGCCACTCTTCTTACAGTAATCATCAAACCTTTTGTTACAGAATTCCAAACCATTGTCTGTTCTTAACACCTTCACCTTTCTGTCAGCCTGAACCTCAACAAGTTGTTTCCATTCACAGAACTTATCAAATGTTTCATCTTTGGATTTCAGAAACATTACCCAAACCTTTCTTGTTTTGTCATCAATGATGGACAAGAAATACTGCTTCCCTGACTTAGATGGTGTGACTGTTAATGAGCCCCATAAATCTGCGTGTACATAGTCTAACACACCCTCTGTTTCATGCTTTCCAATGTTGAAACTGAGCTTCTTAGACTTTCCCATTACACAATGATCACAAAAGCTAAAGTCTTTAACATCTTTCTTCTGTAATAAGCCTTTTGTTATCAAAGTCTTTATGTTATTTACACTCAAATGACTGAGTCTGCTGTGCCAAAGCTTTGTGACATCCATTCCCTCAACTGCACTGAATACTTCATTCTTCTCTGTCTCACCATTCAGCACATACAAACCATTTTGTAAATCACCAGAAAGTGTAGTCTCATTGTTCTTAAAATATCTGACATTTCCATCTCCTCCTTCATGCTTATAGCCTAACTTGTCAAGTGTACCCGTTGAAATGAGATTTCTTCTGAGGTTTGGTACATACTTGACATTGTTAAGAATCCTTAGCATGCCTCCATGAGTGTTAACTCGGATAGAACCTTGCCTTTGTGAAACCAGAGAGTGATTATCTCCAAGTAATATCGTGATTGATTCATCCTCTGTAAAGTTACAGAACCAATTTCTCCTTGACGTCATATGTGATGTACACCCTGAATCAAGTATCCATAAATCCTTCACCATATGATCATTAACACTCAAAGCTTCTGAGAAAACCAATTTTTCTGTGATTACACCTGCTTCTCCATTTGTTTCATTTTCAAACTTCTTCTTTCTCGCAAAGCAATCCTTCTTAACATGTCCCTCCTTTTTACAGAACCAGCACGTAACTCTGGTCTTTGATTTAGACCTGCTTCTATTGTTGTTACTTTGGTTTCTATTTGAGGATCGACCTCTCTCTGTTGTATACAGAAAAGTCGAAGCCCCTGCATCTATCCCTTTCTCTTCTTGCATTTCTTTCTCAAGAGTCTTAGCTGATGATACCACATCTTGTACTGAGAGATGTTTGTTACCATACTTCAAGGTATGCTTTAGCTCTGCATACTTAGATGGGAGTGATCTAGGTGTTACGATTGCTTGAGTCTCTTCTAGCACAGAGATGTCAAGTGTTCCTAATTCAGCTATAATCTTGAACATATCATCAAGATTCTCACTAACACTCTTCGATTCATTCATCATAAAGCCATAATACTTGAGCTGCAGGTTGATTCTATTTGGAAGCCTAGGTCCGTATGCAAGCTATTCAACAATGCCCAAGTCTTTGTTGTAGTTTTGCATTGACTAACCTGTCGAAGAACTTTGTCACCAAGGTTCAACAGGATTATGTCTCTGGCTTCTTCTGATCTTGCGATCTTCTCTGGGTCAGGTATTGTCTGGACTTGTAGAGATTCCGAAGATGTGCCATCATATTCTTTCTTTCCTTCTGTCTTCGAAATTGTTATTGTTTTTGTCAATGTAAAATCATTGATCACGTCTTTATACCCAGATACGCCAAGATAAGCAAGCAAGCGAATCTTCCATAGAGAGAAGTCGGATTCGCCATCGAATCTTTTGATTATCACCTTCTGATTAGACATTGATACTTCAAGCACGTGGCTCTGATACCACTTGTTACAAATTAAGCTCTGATTATGAACCTTAACTAAACTATTGAACTTGTATCAATGGAACTCCAATCTATTTCGTGAATAAGAGAGTACGAAGTGCTTTATGTTGCAGAATATATGAAACAAAGAAAACTCGAGAATTTGTTTACTCAGTTCGGTAAATCGGAATGATTATACCTACGTCTGGGGCCGGAAGATCTAGCAATCCACTAATCAATGAAAGAATTCAGCTCAAACCGAGCTTGATGATACAACAATGGTGAAAGAAAGAAGAAGATTTTGTTGGAATCGTTACCACTAAAACAACGAATCAAGGAAGAAGAAGATATATACATGTCTCTTAACCAAAGGCAATAACCGGCTTTAATTCTCGCGAGTAAACCAAAGCCGTACAGTCTTTTTTCTTCTCTGATCTTGGTTCATTAACATGCGATCGGTTATGATCAATCAATCCAATCTCACCTGGTTTAACACCTAAACCAAAGGAAATTGAATCAAACCAACTTATTCAATTAACACTTCTGAGAGTTAAACTTAAGTTAAATCGAAGGAAATCGATTGTAATTTGAGAACCAACTGTTTATATTAAACTAAAGTAAAATCTTAAAATTTTACAATATAATGAACTGAGAATCTCTAAAACAAGTAATACAAATCATGTTTCTCGGATTTACCCAAAGCCTTAATCCCTACCTTCTTTCAACCACTTTGATCTTCTCACTGACTCTCTCCTTTCTTATCTTTGATAAAGTCGCCAACGTTAAAGATCTTGGCCGTTGTGAGAATATTCTACATTGGGAGTTTAGATGAGACTCAAGTGATATATAAGAGATATGGGTTTCTGCACTTATTGCCAATTAATTTTGAATTGGGAACTATTAATTCCATATTGTAAATATCTTCTTTCTTAGTTTGTATCTAGCTTAATGTAACAATCTCTTGTATAAGAATGATAATGTACAGAGAATCAATACAGAAACTTTCCCTCATTCTTCTATTTCTGACATGGTATCAGACCCCTAGGATTTTCTTATCATTAAGCTATTGGCGGCTGAGTTCTTCATTCTCCCTAGGCTCCCCATAATTCCCATTTTTTCTCACTGGAAATAATGTCTCAAGATTCATTTATCCAGCGAGAGGTTGTTGCTGTTCAACGCAGAACAATCTCTCCATACAACCTTATCGCTAGTGACAATCCAGGATGCGTTATTTTGCAACCTTTGCTTCGTGGATGAGATTATAATAAGTGGTCCTCTAATATTCAATTGGCGTTGAAGGCTATGAAGAAGTTTGGTTTTGTTGATGGAACCATTCTTCAACCTCCTTACTCCAGATTTGGAAGATTGGTGGACCAACAATGCTTTGATCATTTCGAGGATTAAACTAACCATCTATCATGTGGTCTGTTCCAATCTATCTCACAGTGATGTTGCTGCTGAGTTATTGAAACACATCCAGAAATGATTTTCAGTCAAGAATGGCATAAAAATCCAGAGGATTAAGACCAACATTGCTACTGTGACAATACTACTCGAATATCGTCCACCAAAAGCCTACAAATGTGGATATCATACCTGTGATTAAACACTACGCTGGAGAAAGAACATAAGGAGGATAAGGTCCATGAATTCCAGAGGGGCCTTGATGATGTGTACATTCCTACACATTCTTCTCTTCTCTCTCGTCCTACTCTGCCTTAACTCGGTGATGTCTTCAACACTCTTAATCAAAAAGAAGACTCGTGTGTAGGAGGAAGAGTACATTCTGAACCAACTAATGGTGTGAGCTTTACGCATAAACGGAATACAAACATAAAACTATTACAAATAACAGAGACAAGTCCAATGTTGTTTGTACTGCTTGTAGCCGAACGGGACATAGAGCAGAGCAATGTTTCAGCAAATTGGATATCCGGAGTGATGGGGATATCGTCCAAAATTTAAATGCACCACCACTCGACCTGGTGATACATCACAAACGCAACGTCTGGGAAAATAAATTTCTTCAGTCAATTTGATGTCTGCAGATGCTGAGGCTCCTGGCTTCAGTGGTCTCACGGAAACACAATGGAAGACGCTTGTTTCTTTTCTCAATGACAGAAAACCATTTGAATATGAACGCTTAATGAGTACGTTTTTCTATCAATCTTGAATCCTTGATACAGGTGCCACGAATCACATAACCGGATCACTTGGTTTTCTTACCAATTTTCAGTCCATGAATCCGGTTTGAATAAAGTTACCTGATGGTCGGTTTACAGTCTCAACGCATCAAGGATCAGTTAAATTGGGTTCAGAAATCAGTATAGAGAATGTGTTATATGTTGATGGATTGCATTGTCATTTGATCTCTGTTTCTCTTGTTATCCACGAGACATCATGTGTGGCAACACCTCAACAAAATGATAAAGCAGAGCTCAAGCATATACATATCTTGAATATTGCTTGGGCTTTGCGATTTGAAACACATTTTCCTATTGAATTCTGGGGTGAACGTATTTTGACAGCCGGAACAGAAACCCCAATAGAGGTTCTAAATGGTAAAACACCATTCAAAATGTTATATGATCATCCTCCACCTCTACAACATCTTCGTATTGTTGGTTGCTTGTGTTATGTGCATAACAAGCACCATGGTGGGGATAAATTTGCAGAGAGAGGCAAGACGTGTGTCTTTCTTGGGTACCCTTTTGGAAAGAGGGGTTGGCGTTTATACGACCTTGAATCTGGAAAAATATTTGTTTCCGGAGATGTTCAGTTTATTGAACATATTTATCCTTTTCAGCATAAGAATATTAAAACAGCTGAATCATCACAAATGGAGATGAATACTCTGTTGGTTTCACCTGATGAAGACTTAGAATTCTCAACTGCTTCATCTTCTATTCCACATATGATAGCAGAATCTCCTCCACCAATCATCCAAGATGAACACAAACCAACGATATCTACTTCTGACCCACCTGCATCAGTCTCTTCGATAATGCATGAAGCTGATGTTATTCTCGATTAAAAATAAACTACTATTGAATTAGATAACATGATGCAAGATCAGGAGGGGGGGACCTCCTATGGACTCTCCAATTGCAAAAACATCAACACATGATCTCGTTGTTGATGTTCAGAACAAAGAACAACAACCTGAAGTGTTGGGACGTGGCCAACGAGCTAAAACATGATTAACAACGCTCAAGGATTTTGTGGCAAACACGATTCACGATTCCTTTTGTTATCCACTTGAAGATTTCTTGAAATCTGATGCATTTTCATAAATTTACCAACACTTCCGGTTGCAAATGGGTACATTGCATCAAATATAAGTCAGAAGGCAACGTAGAGAGACACAAAGCTAGACTTGTTGTGTTTCGAAACAATCAAATCGAGGAAGAGGACTTCACAGAAACATTTGCTCCAGTAGCAAAGATGACCACCATAAGATGTTTTCTTGAGATTGTTGCATCACGGGACTGGGAAGTACACAAATGGATGTGCACAATGCCTTCTCCATGGTGATCTAGATGAAGAGGTATACATGAAACTTCCACCGAGGATTCAGACTAAGGATAAAAGCAAAGTTTGTCGCTTAAGGAAATTAATATATGGCCTAGGCCAAGCTCCGTAGTGCTGGTTTCCGAAACTAACCTCAGCTCTTATCAACTATGACTTTGTTCAATGTGTACTGAATTACTTTCTCTTTGTCTTCAATAAGAATGGTATATAGTTACATGTATTGGTATACCATGATGACTTTATCATCACGGGCAGCTCACCTAAGGTCATTTCCGAGTTCAAAACATACCTCGGTGAGTGTTTCAAGATGAAAGATTTGGGGGTATTGAAATATTTTTTGGGCCTAGAAGTTGCTCGCAATAGCATAGGTATCTACTTTTGTCAACGGAAATATATACTGGATATCATATCTGAAACTGGGCTTCTAAGTGATAAGCATGCAAGCTTTCCATTGGATAAGAATCAGCTTGCCGTATCCAACAGTCCTCTACTTCCCGAGCCAACCACATATCGTAGGTTGGGAGGTCGGTTTATATATCTCGCTGTAACGAGACCAGAACTATCATACGCCATTCATGTCTTGTCTCAATTCATGCATAGTCTGAGAGAGGACCGTTGGGACACTGCTCTTCGAGTAATTCGTTATTTGAAATGGAAACTAGGCCAAGGTATATTGTTAATAGCAAGACAATCGTTAACTCTCCAAGTATGGAATGATTCAGGTTGGGCCGGTTTTCCTCTTACACAGTCTTTAACTGCCTGGTTTATACAACTTGGTGGCTCGCATATATCTTGGTAAACACGGAAACAAGACATAGTCTCACACTGCTCAGTTGAAGCCGAATACAGGGCAATGCCTAAAACGGTTCAAGAGATATTGTTGCTCAAGAACCTACTCCTTTGTTTTGGCGTGAAACTTGAATCACCAATTCCACTATTCTGCAATAGTCAATCAGCTATTCATCTACGTTCCAATCTAGTTTTCCATGAGAGAAAAAAACATGTGGCAACAGATTGTCACTTCATTAGAGATGAGATCACTAGAGGTACAATCATTACATAACACGTCTCTATAAAGCTTCAATTGGCAGACATACTAACGAAGGCTCTTGGCAAGCAGGAGTTTTAAGATTTTCTTCTCAAGCTAGGAGTTCTCGATCTTCACTCTCCATTTTAAAGGGGGTATTACAGATCCTAGTGTATATGATATAGCTGCTAGAAGAGAAGAAGCATTGGCAGAGGCCCGACAAATAAGATAGGAGAAAGAACGGTCCAAAACTGGCGAGGAATGTAATGGAGTTTTAGACAAGAATAGGTTGGAGAAATAGAAGAATACCCCACAAGTGCCAGAAAGTAGTGAAGAGAGCAAAAAGAATGAGAGCACTATAGGGGGAAGCAAGATGGAGAATGGGTTTGTTTCTTCGGAAAACAATGATAAATCAGAAAAAAAAAGGTTTGGCTTATTCTATTTACACTTAAGCAGAGCATTTGGTTTTCAGATCACTTGAGAACTCATTGTCTTATGGTAGTGATAGGCTTATAGGGAATGTCTATCTAAGAAAGTACAAAAAGCAGAAGATGGAAGCAAAAATTGAACCGAAAGAGGAGGATAAGGAGGAGGCGGAGGAGGAAGAGAAGGAGAAAGAATATTTGGTGAAGAATCGGGAGGTAAAATTAGCAACCGAAGATGAGAAATGAACTTCAGAAAGGAGGGGTCCTGAACAGAGGGTTGAGTCCTTGACATCATAATTATTTATGATGTGGTTGTTTCAAGTCTGAACTTTTTTATTTACGCAAAGGCAATATTATGAACGGGAAATGGAAAAAATAATGATACGTACAAACCCCTTGGGTAAAGATCGCGACTATAACATGTACTGGTGGTTCCGAAGCAATGGGAGAGTATTTGTTGAGATTTCAGATTCAAAAGAATGGGGCTATTATACCTCCAAGGAAGATATAGAAGCGAGAAATGTCTATCTAATGATGTAATCATGTACATTTGTGTGACCTAGGAGATAATGTAGACATGAGAAATCGATAACATCCAATCATAAGGGAGGCCATTTATTCAAATGAACTTAAAAAGCAATCTTTCTACCTTTTGATGCGTCTCTCCAGTACCCTCTTAAACACAATTGACAAACTCATGATCCCCTTTCAGAGCAACATGGCATATTTGGCGGACCTTGACACCAAAAACACAATTCAATATTCGAACATTATAATTATAGCATTTGTGCAAGATAGTAACACTTACCTCCTCAGGTACCGTGGCAAAAAATTAAAATGTTTGTCTCTGCTTAGGAACAACATCGATTATCCTCTCTATATCCATGCGGAAACCCATGTCCAAGAGATGATCAGCTTCATCAAGCACGAGGATTTTCACACCCTTCAACCTAGTAGCAAATCCGATAGTGTTGTCTATATGATCTTTAAGCCTTCCAGGAGTGGCCACGAGAATCTACAAATTGTGCAAATATGTTATTCAATAATATACAGAGATAAAGATCACCATATCTGCAGCTAGGGAACACAGATAATGCATATGCATAAGAGGCTAAATCAACAAACAATCCTATGAATGGGCGAAGGAACCTAACTTGGAGAGGGAAATACGTTTACTTATGATAATCAATTGTAATATATATTCTTAGCGATTCAAATCATGAGCCCATAATTTTGAAGCAGAAAGAACCAAATCAGTTTGGATAAAAATGTATGCAACTCTCTTGGTCAGATACCAATTTTCATCTTAGAAGTCCAAGCTTAAAAGAAATGTAAGGTTTCCTAAGAATAAACTTTAAATTAAGACTCATGTTGTTGAATAATATATCTTTACTTGGCATGGACATTTTCGCATACGCATTTGCTCCGTCTGAAGCTTTGGGCCTCCAATCACAACTTGAACACCGATAGATGGGTGATACTTCAGCAACTTGTTTGCTTCTACAGTAGCTTGATTGGCAAGTTCCCGAGTAGGGCATACTACAAGCACTATAATTGGGGATTGACTTGCATGAGGAGACTTGATAACAGCTTCAATTGATGGAAGCTTGAAAATAAACATTAACATTAAGAAAAATCCCAATTGAAGGCCTGATAAAATCCTAATTCACCAACTTATATTCATGAACGCCGAAGGTTATGTCTCACCAAAAATGCAACGTTTTTCCCAGTGCTTGTTTTGGCCTTGGCTATGACATATTTACCTATAAAGCCAAGAAGTTGAAGAAAAGAATATTAGAGGAACAATAAACAATCAGCAAAGCTTCAAAATGTAAGTCAAGGCAAAATATGAGGAATCCTGAAGAAAGATTCAAAAATTTCTAAGTTTTCTTTCAAGCTTGTGACATGTCTCAATTATGGTTTTGTGCCTTATAAACAAGGCCACCAAGAAAGAAAGAAAAGTTCACCTTTGAGGATGATAGGAAGAGTAGCCTCTTGCACAACAGTCATAGTCTTAAATCCTGCATCCTCGATTGATCAAATCTGAATACCAGTAAGCACAAAGAGTATTCTCGATAAAACAACAGTAAATGGTCAATACAAGTCAGAAATAGAAGAAAAGCTCTGAAGCAATCTCCTCACATACAAAGATAATCTAGTGGTAAAAGAGACTTAAAATATAGAAAAATCTAAACTATAACCTCATCAAAACAATTTCACGAAGTGTTAAGAGCATGAAGAAAGAGAAATGAAATATCGTACCTTGTCTTGCTCAAGTAAGAATTTAAAGTTTTAGCATTTTCACTCCTTGGCATATCAGCCTGGTTAATAGAAGCCGATTTCTTCAAAAGAGGTTCAACAACATCATCAGATTTGCCTTCCCTCCCCCTCTTTGAACCCTTATTGGTGTCTTTGACTAGGTTTCCAGAGTCATCTTCATCATTTGTCAACTTCTTCAAATTTTTTTTCGCGAATAGCTCGTCTATTCCGACCATATTTGGGTCCATCGGATGTCATGGAAATAAGATGAATAGAAGGAAGAAAATGATGAAGTGTACACTGAGGGGAAACTTTGAGCGCTTGCCTTACGTTGTAAGGCTCTCTAACCAGCAAGTTCCCACAGTCGGTAATTTGGGTTCAACAGAATTTGTTGGAAACACAAGTTCGGGGCTTAAGGGTTCAAAAGAGAAAGTGGCCCAAAATATCAGCAACAAAAATGCCATGTAGTTTGTTTCCATTGCTTTAAAATGTGTCTAAAATACCAGTGGGAGCGAATTTCCCGGGCGAATCAATCCTTTCACACATTGACCACCTAATATGGCGGTTACCAAAGGAAGGAGAATATAGTAGCTATCTTTGGATATTATAGTTCTTATGGAAAGCACAAAATGATAAGGCTTTCTCAAACAAAGATAGGAGTCCACAAGATATAATCCAATTAGCGGACACTGAGGTCAGTGTGGCAAGAGGCGCATAACGAGAAATTGATTGTGTCAAGCATCAGTAATGCGATACCAACAAATTCAACGGCATCCATATCAAGACCTCTAACAGTTAATCCAGCGTTCACTGGTTACAAATACATGGTTGACGCATCATGGAAAGAGGCAGACGTATTCACAGGCTTGAGATGGCTTTCTTTCCCAGATAGCTCTTCGGACATTAGTTTTAGAGCACAAAGAATTAGACGAAGTCTATCATCTCTACACTCAGAATTTGAAGCACTTCTCTGGGCAATGTCGTGTCTTTCAGGCCAACAGATCGGGGAGGTAGAGTTTTTAGTGGATTGTTCCGAGCTCCTGAAGATGATCGAGGAGCCTGACGCTTGGCCTGCATTTCTACTGTATCTCGAAGATTTCTCCAGACTCAGTGGCTCCTTCCAGTCATGCACGGTCACCCATATTCACAGAGTACTTAATCACAAAGCTGATCACCTCGCATGCACAGTCAAAAGCTCGTCAAGGTTTCTTCTCTTTGTGAATTATATGTCTCTTATCTAGTTTTGGTATTTGTTTACGATGAAAATGTGTTTAAAAAATGTCTATAATGTTGAAAATGAAGGACCGTCTAATCCGATTTGGAGTATTTATCTGATCAACGAACCATATGTTACACAATTAACTTGGGCCACTCAAAGGCCCATAATAATTAATTGAAATTTTATCCGTTAGGATTTAGGAAGAATAAAAGCAAATCGGAGAGAGTATTTTGGGGAAGTCGGTGGCTTTGTCTTTTTAAAAAAGTTTCTCCATCATTCTCTTAACGGAAAAAAAGGTTCAACTTTTGATTTGCTTGAAAGTTCGAGTTCTTTTGTCTTCTCTGTCGCAGTGTATAGCTTTTCCATTTCCAGACACATCGATCGGTTTTTGCTCATTTATTTTCTGTTGAATCCCGAATTTTAGGGTTTTTATATTGCGAAACATGTCTCTTGAGTTGAGTTCGGAGAGGCCTTTGTTTGGTGGCTCAATTTCCACCGTCTTCCCCCAAAAATTTCAGGATGTGAGCAATATTCAGGAAGTTCCAGATCATCAGGAAGTGTTTGTGGATCCTTCAAGAGGTGAGAGTTTGATATTTGAGTTGTTGGTTTTCAAGACTAAAGTTGAAGGACAAAGTAAGTCGGAGATCAATTACAGATTTAGGGTTTTTGGTTTCTATAGATCTCGAATTTAGTTTATGATTTTATGATTTTTCGTTGTGTATTACATCTTCCATCGACTGGAATTCTTCTTTCCCGTGTTAATTGGTTAGATTTCTTCGTTCTCTTTCACGATTACATTTAGGGTTTCTAATCATTTGTTTATTTGACTTCCTGTTCAAAGGTTTTTTTTTTCGTTTTTTGTTTGAATCACTTGGAAGCTTGAGTCTGCGTGAAGGTGTATTTGGGGCTCTTGTGTAGAGGTTATGCTTTTGTTCTTGTAGAACGATTAAAAATCTTGGTCTCAACTATAAGATGCGGATTCTTGGGGTCTTCTCCATATGGAAATCGTGCAAGTCAGGTATGTTTTGCTCTTTTTTGTTTCAAAATGTTTTTTGTGCGTCATATTAATTGAAGATTTGTTGTAATGATAACAGAAGTGAGTTGATAGACAATTTCTGATATTGACGTAGTTATATGTTCATAGAATTACTATATTCATATTCTACATATTTATAGTTTCCTCCCTGATGAATTACTGCCATTCATTACACTCCACCAAGAGAATTATATCATTCTTTCAATTTTTACGCTCTAGTTCATTCTTCTTCACAGGAAAGGCTTGAGAGGGAGTACACACCTTAAATCTTATTACCACAGCTCCAAGTGTTGTTTATAGGATGAACACTGTAAATGGTGATTCTGTAATTTCCTTTCCATCCTACACTTTGTATATTGTTCTCTGTTCCCTGAAAATTGCATCTTTTTGTATTGCTTTCTTGATATCTAGGGCCTTACTACATATGAAATCAATTTTACTCCAGCCCTTGTGCTCGAATCCATCTCGTCTTCAGGATCTGGGGCAAAGAAAATGCGTCAAAGAGTCATTCGTTAAGGTACCTTTTGTGTTGTAGAGATTTTGCTGATAATTTTACTCCACAAACTACTTAATATAACATTTCTTTGCTGCAATTGATACATACAGATTGAGCTGCTTACACCAAAAGACTATGTCGGTGCACTTGTGGAGCTTGCTCAAGAGAGGAGAGGAGAGTTCAAATAAATGAATTATATAGCTGAGAATAGAGCTTCTCTCGTGTATGAGTTACATCTTGCAGAGGTGAAGTTTTTGCTTGTGCAAGTTCAAGTAACCCCAATGAAATTCTAGAAACATGTCTCTCTTGATATTGTAAACTGATCTTATTAATGGCTCCCTTCTAATTAGCAAATGGTGGGAGAATTCTTTGACCAATTAAAGTCCAGAACCAAGGGCTATGCTAGCATGGAATACTCTGTTATTGGGTTAGTTCTTTCAACTTTAATGCACATATCATTCTCATACTTTGTGATAAATGAAAATCTATATTCTTTTCTCAATAATTCCAAGTGTTGTATCAAAGATATATTCTCTTTGTACATCAACCTGAGACAAACTTGAGAGTCTTGCAGGTCTCACTGGCGAGCCATTGCAAGCATACATCTTTATGGGGCCAATATATTACCTGAAATTAAAACACATGGTGAGGTTTCTTTCTTGTTCTTGGTGTTTTTCTTCTTTCTTTCTTTTGTTTATGCATATTTGATTTTGCTTTTCTAATTTTGAGGATGAAGATCTTTATAATAAGATTTTCAAAACCTCTTTTGGTTTTGGTTTTATAAAACTCTTCAGAGATTTTGAAAACCGTTTACTATGAACTGTGATGTTTTCAACCCCCAAAAAGATAATAGCAGGCACTAATCTAATAGTGTTCTGTCAAATTCTCTTTGGGGGACATTGTCCGCAAAAGTTGCCTACTGAATCGATTCATTGGTGGGTAGTGCATGCATAATCAAGGATTGTAGTTGATGGAAAAATTACTATGATCGATTCTTGATTTGTTGGATTGAACGTGGAAAATACAGTCTTATAAAGTCTTAAGAAAACAACTAACGATTTGGAATACAACAAACGATCTTGAGACAGAAAGGTCTTGTTTATATGTACCCACGGCTGAGTAAACCCTTAAAGACAAAGTCAAAAACAACTAACGATTTAGAAACTTTACCAAAAGGCAATGGAAATGACAAACGGGTGAAATAAGTCTTGAGACATAAAGTTATACAACTCCCTGGCTTAGAACAACAAGAGATAAAGCCTTAAGCGAGATAGATTTGGTGGATCCTGGAGGACATACAACTTCCTGGCTTAATGATTTCGATTTATTGGATGAAAAAAACAACAAACGATTTAATAATTTCATCATCCACGATTTATAAAGAAAATCTATACATTGACAAAGGGTGTTTTATCTTACTATCCACGACTTAGAAAAACCTTTTGGCTTAATAATTTCGACTTGTTGGATGAAAAAAAAAAACAACAAACGATTCAGTAACTTCATCATCCACAGCTTATAAAGGTTGGAATACAAAGTCTATACATTGACAATGGGTGCATTATCTTAATACCCACGATTTAGAAAGACTTTCCGGCTTGATGATTTCGACTTGTTAGATGGAAAAAAAACACAACAAACAATTTAATAACTTCATTACCCACGGTTTAGAGAAAAGACAATGTGAATGGAAAACATGTTCTATCTTTTGACAAAGATTATGAGTCGATTTCTAAAATGGCAAAGAATTCAAGAACCCGAAAATTACTTGAATGTTTTAAAAGTACTCTAATATGCTATAATACCAAAATACATGAATATCTCAATACCAAGAAGATAGCTGAATACCCGAAAAAAATTTGTATACCAGATAACTACATAATTGCTCAAAAAATACCACAATATCCTAAAGTTACATTAAAATTTTCTAAAAAAAAATACTACAAAACTCGAAATAATTAAATTTTTTGTAAACATCCAAAAATAACTGAATACTTGAAAAAATAACATCATATAAAAATACGCAAATAATAAATCTAAAAATTACATGTGTATCAGAAAAAACATGAAACTATCCTAATACCAAAAAAAACCTCAATACCCAAAATATACACCAATACTTTAAAATTATCCGAAATCGTTTCAAAATTTACTAAAAATACCTTAAAATAAAATAAAAACTAACTCAATGTCCAAAAATTACCTTAAAACCTAAAAGCTACTACAAATGTTTTCAACAATTATCCAAAAGTTATTTAAATACCCAGAAATTACATGAAATGTTATAAAAATTACCAAAAATTATACAACATTTTGCAGAACCAAGTGAGATCATCCGAAAAAATAACCAAAAAATTGTGGATATCCGTAAAACAACACATAATCTGAAAACTAACAGAATACCTAGTTAAGAAAATAATAAACCCTAAAAAAACTTAATACGGGAAAAATATCATAATACCCAAAAAATATATTAATATCTAAAAATACATAAGTACCTAAAATATAACTCAATAGTCTAAAATTAAAATTACTTGAAAATGACTAAGAATACCATAAGATAATAGAAAATTATTCGAATACTTGAAAATTACCCAAAAAAATTATAAAAATTACCCAAAATTACCCAACTTTTTTTCAATAATTATCGAATAATAACCTTAAAATAATGAATATCCAAAAATAAAAGAGTACGTGAAAAATATCAACAAATTTGAGTATTTAAAGAACAAATCCAAAAATATTTCGTACCTGAAAAATAACCTAATTTTCAAAAAATATATGAATACCTAAAATGTACCCAAATACCTAAAATATACCCAAATTCCCGAAACTTACCATAAATTTACTCAAAATATCCCAAAAATAAATGAAAGATACTTGAATATCTAAAAACTAATCAAATACACCAAATTTACATGGTTACCCAAAAATAACCATATATCCAAAAAATAACTAAAAATTATTAGAAATATTTTTAAAAATTAGTCAAAAGACCTAAAACTTATTGTATATAGCGGATATCAAAAACATAATAGCATACTCATATATCCAAAAAATATATGAATACTCAAATTTCCGAAAAATATCCGAATATCCAAAAAAGTACTAAAATACTTGAAAAATAAGTGAATCATTGCGAATATCCAAAAATGAACCGAGTACCCAAAAACACCGCAATGCCCAAATAAACAAAAGTGACCTAGCATCCAAAACATGTCGAGCACCCAAAATAAATTGAAAATTACTCAAACTTTTAAAAATTACTCAAATGATCCAAAAATTTACCGAAAAAATAGTGAATATCCAAAAACAATAACAGAATACTTGAATAATATTGGAATACTGAATATATGAATACCCAAACTATACCTGAATATCCAAATACCTGAAAAATACTATATATATAAAAGTTACTCAAAGTACCTTAAATCTACCGCAAATAACAAAACTCCAAAAACTAACAAAATACCCAAACAATACCAGCATGCCAATGTCTTCGAATATCCAAAGAATATTTGAATACCAAAAAATACATGAATACCGAAAAATACATGAATATATGATAAATACCTAATGCCCAAAAATACTTGAATATCAGAACTTATCAAAGTACACTATATTTAGATAAATATTTGTTTTTCCGCTTTTAAACTTTATTATTGGTAAAGAAATAGACACAAAGGGGCAAGGTTACGGAAACCGACAAAATATAAGATATTTCTAGAGACTCTGAAATTAATATAAAAAAAACAAACTTTAGAAAATATGTACATAGGATCTTTGAAGAATAGACACGATAATCTATGACCCGAACCCAAAGATCGAGACGACTAGTTGCTATACAAAGCTCAAGCAGATGGTGAACTCTCTTATGATGAATAAGTGTACCTTACACATGAAGAAAGAGCTTGTAAACTTGGCGAGAATGAATCCACGAGTCTTAGCTACAGAGATGCCACATAAGAAGCTCATGTGGTGGCGATACTCATGACAAACAAAATGGACAAGAGATAAAAGGACAAAAAATTTCCAAAAATGGTGAAGCCATGAACACATTTGACCCTTTGACACCTTAATAGAGTCCATGAAAAAATAGACCTCGATCAAGTCTTAAAAATACTGAAAAAAGAGAAACAATCTTCAAACTAGTGCAGCCACCGATCGAATCCAAAAAAAAGATAAACTACCGAGGGAAGTATGTAAAGAGCCGAACCCACAAGATCTAATCTAGAACTAATCCAAGGCTAAACCGACAATATGAAACAACCTAACAAGCTAAATGAACAACCAAAGGCGAATAACAGACACAATATAAAACCTAGTCAAACCATACCTAAGTAATCTAAACAAGTTCCAAACTAGTCTTAGTCTAATTGCTGCAACACTAAATCTTAAAGCCAAAAAGCCACCAATCATCCAAAACCAAACAAATATAGAGGAAACCCAAGGAATAAGGATATTGAAGTACGCCATCTTGGATCTGACATAATATCTACAACCAAAAAAAAGAAAGGTGGATCGGAGATCTTAAGAGGAAATCGGCGGTTAAAGCACCGGAAAGAGCTGGAACTATTGTCGATGGATCACCTATGACCAGCAGGTTAGCACCTCCAAAGCTGAGGAGACATCGGAACAATTAAACGGGGACATTATGGTCTATTGGACCCAAATGATAAATTGAAAGTCCTTAGGGAATTAGTGAACCAAGTAACTCAAACAAGTATGTTCAAGGGGGAAATAGATGAGCTTGTTGAACAACGGCATGCCCTTGGAGCTGCTAGAAGAGAAGAAGCATTGGCAGAGGCCCGACAGATAAGAGAGGAGAAAGAACGGTCCAAATCTGGTGACGAATCTAATGGAGTTTTAGACAAGAATAGGTTGGAGAAAAAGAAGAATAGCCCACAAGTGCCAGAAAGTAGTGAAGAGAGCAAAAAGAATGAGAGCACTACAGGGGGAAGCAAGATGGAGAATGGGTTTGTTTCTTCGGAAAACAATGATAAATCAGAAAAAAGATTTGGCTTATTCTATTTACACTAAAGCAGAGCATTTGGTTTTCAGATCACTTGAGAACTCATTGTCTTATGGTAGTGATAGGCTTGTAGGGAATGTCTATCTAAGAAAATACAAAAGGCAGAAGATGGAAGCAAAAATTGAACCGAAAGAGGAGGATGAGGAGGAGGCGGAGGAGAAAGAGGAGGAGAAAGAATATTTGATGAAGAATCGGGAGGTAAAATTAGCAAGCAAAGATGAGAAATGAACTTCAGAAAGGAGGGGTCCTTAACAGAGGGTTGAGTCCTTGACCTCATAATTATTTATGATGTGGTTGTTTCAAGTCCAAACTTTTTTATTTACGCAGAGGCAATATTATGAACGGGAAATGGAAAAAATAGTGATACGTACAAACCCCTTGGGTAAAGATCGGGACTATAACAGGTACTGGTGGTTCCGAACAATGGGAGAGTATGGCTTAAACTATGACTTGTGATTTGCAGCTCTACACTGCAAAAGAGGACGAAGGACATTGCTCACAACATAGAAATGAAAGAAGCAGTGGTTAGGAGATCTACCCGTGTAACAGCTCCACTTCATGAAAATCCAGCTAGTGCCTTCATGAAATATGTCAACAAGTGGAAAGAAGACTAAACGCTTTATAGGAAAAGCTAGCCCTTGCTGCACCTGATTTTTACATGTTTCTCACACCCATTAATGCTCACTCGACTTACATACTCTTTAAAAATCTTAGCTTCTGACTTTAAATACGTTTGTGTTAGATATGTGAACATCTATTCTAAACATTGGTACTTGCATAAAGATTCCAATACCATTTATAGCACCCTAATGAATTTGTGAAAGGCTTGCCAAGTTCAGTAGAATCACAAATTTATGCTCAGTTTGCGATATTATTTTAATAGCTTACCTTTTTCACAACGCCATGGTCTATTGGCGTTAAAGTAGACTTTGTGATGGGCAAATCTTTAACAGAAGACAGAAAGTACTCTTCCCACGGTTCCAACAATAGTACACCTTCTCCTGTTTTGCCAAGTCTATGTATATATTGTTCCCTGTATGATGGCAATCCCATCTTAGAAAGAAACATGTACCCGACAACAACTTCAGTAAAAAGCGACTAACTTTGTAGCTATTGCTCAATTCCATGATGGAAAGCTACTATACGGTTTTACCTGTACGACTAGTGACACATCAGGGTAATCAACACCACGAGCAGATACATCTGATGTTACAAGGATGATAGCCTTGGATTTGCGGAACTCATCCGAAACTCTAGTTCTGTAACTCTATGGTTTTCTAGAGTGGATCTCTCTGACGTTCAGGCTTAGCTGCCCAAGCAGATCAGCCACCAATCATGTCACCATAGTAGTTGTACAAAAGATAATGACCTGGAATAACAAGGAGATCATGTTAATTCAGAGATACATTGGCGGTTCATAAAGGAAATAGAGGGGAACAATTTTACCTTATAGTCCACATTGTCTGCGATGTGTTCTTTTAGAAGAACATATAGAAGCAAGAAATGTCTATCTAATGATGCAATCATGTACATTTGTGTGACCTAGGAGATAATGTAGACATTAGAAATCGATAACATCCAATCATAAGGGAGGCTATTTATTCAAATGAACTTAAAAATCAATCTTTCTACCTTTTGATGCGTCTCTCCAGTACCCTTTTGAACACAATTGACAAACTCATGATCCCCTTTCAGAGCAACATGGCATATTTGGCGGACCTTGACACCAAAAACACAATTCAATATTCGAACATTATAATTATAGCATTTGTGCAAGATAGTAACACTTACCTCCTCAGGTACCGTGGCAGAAAATTAAAATGTTTGTCTCTGCTTAGGAACAACATCGATTATCCTCTCTATATCCATGCGGAAACCCATGTCCAAGAGATGATCAGCTTCACCAAGCACGAGGATTTTCACACCCTTCAACCTAGTAGCAAATCTGGTAGTGTTGTCTATATGATCTTTAAGCCTTCCAGGAGTGGCCACGAGAATCTACAAATTGTGCAAATATGTTATTCAATAATATACAGAGATAAAGATCACCATATCTGCAGCCAGGGAACACAGATAATGCATATGCATAAGAGGCTAAATCAACAAACAATCCTATGAATGGGCGAAGGAACCTAACTTGGAGAGGGAAATACGTTTACTTATGATAATCAATTGTAATATATATTCTTAGCGATTCAAATCATGAGCCCATAATTTTGAAGCAGAAAGAACCAAATCAGTTTGGATAAAAATGTATGCAACTCTCTTGGTCAGATACCAATTTTCATCTTAGAAGTCCAAGCTTAAAAGAAATGTAAGGTTTCCTAAGAATAAACTTTAAATTAAGACTCATGTTGTTGAATAATATATCTTTACTTGGCATGGACATTTTTGCATACGCATTTGCTCCGTCTGAAGCTTTGTGCCTTCAATCACAACTTGAACACCGATAGATGGGTGATACTTCAGCAACTTGTTTGCTTCTACAGTAGCTTGATTGGCAAGTTCCCGAGTAAGGCATACTACAAGCACTATAATTGGGGATTGACTTGCATGAGGAGACTTGATAACAGCTTCAATTGATGGAAGCTTGAAAATAAACATTAACATTAAGAAAAATCCCAATTGAAGGCCTGATAAAATCCTAATTCACCAACTTATATTCATGAACGCCGAAGGTTATGTCTCACCAAAAATGCTAATTGAAGGCATATCTTTTGTTGTATGGTAAAGCTAAAGGTTGAGTAGGACGATGGTGTTGGGTTTTGTTTTCTGTTACCATTCATCATCAACTTCATTTTAGTATCCTTGAACTCTGTTGTTCCATTTTTTGTTTTCCCAGGAAAATTAGAAATTCCATTACTATTCCCAAATTGCTTCATTGCATCTATGTCTGATTTTGGTTACTGGCTATACATATTCCTAAGCATTGATTCTAAAGAACTGGATCAATAAGGGTAAACCTTATATAGAAATTAGAAGTTTCGTTAATGCTCCAAAAAATACTTTCATATAAGGGTAAATTTTTAATAATTCCAAAATCAAAGTGTTACAAGAATAACAAAAGATAAGAACTTAAAAAGCATTAAAGTCTAATTTAGCAAAATAAAATCTATCTGGAACGATTCTTTGATTTTTTTCCATATGATTTTGTCTTGTCAAAACCAGGAGCGACTCTAATACCGAGAACGTTTTTGAGACCCATCTTGCTAAGAACGTTTATAGGGATAGTTGGAGGGATGGTAAGTCCCATATTGCAGCTAAACTCATTAGCTAACTCCACCAATCTGGTCGTGTCTTTTGCAATCTTCTTCTAAGATTTGTAGTAACCCAACCACGCCTGATACACCGCTTCTTTATTTGGCATTTACACTTGGCTTAGCCCTTGCTGCACCTGATTTTTACATGTTTCTCACACCCATCAATGCTCACTCGACTTACATACTCTTTAAAAATCTTAGCTTCTGACTTTAAATACGTTTGTGTTAGATATGTGAACATCTATTCTAAAAATTGGTACTTGCATAAAGATTCCAATACCATTTATAGCACCCTAATGAATTTGTGAAAGGCTTGCCAAGTTCAGTAGAATCACAAATTTATGCTCAGTTTGCGATATTATTTTAATAGCTTACCTTTTTCACAACGCCATGGTCTATTGGCGGTAAAGTAGACTTTGTGATGGGCAAATCTTTAACAGAAGACAGAAAGTACTCCTCCCACGGTTCCAACAATAGTACACCGTCTCCTTCCTTACCTTTCCGCCTGGTTCTGCCAAGTCTATGTATATATTGTTCCCTGTATGATGGCAATCCCATCTTGGAAAGAAACATGTACCCGACAACAACTTCAGTAAAAAGCGACTAACTTTGTAGTTATTGCTCAATTCCATGATGGAAAGCTACTATACGGTTTTACCTGTACGACTAGTGACACATCAGGGTAATCAACACCACGAGCAGATACATCTGATGTTACAAGGATGATAGCCTTGGATTTCGGAACTCATCTGAAACTCTAGTTCTGTAACTCTATGGTTTTCTAGAGTGGATCTCTCTGACGTTCAGGCTTAGCCGCCCAAGCAGATCAGCCACCAATCATGTCACCATAGTAGTTGTACAAAAGATAATGACTTGGAATAACAAGGAGATCATGTTAGTTCAGAGATACATTGGCGGTTCATAAAGGAAATAGAGGGGAACAATTTTACCTTATAGTCCACATTATCTGCGATGTGTTCTTTTAGAAGAACATATAAAAGCAAGAAATGTCTATCTAATGATGCAATCATGTACATTTGTGTGACCTAGGAGATAATGTAGACATGAGAAATCGATAACATCCAATCATAAGGGAGGCTATTTATTCAAATGAACTTAAAAATCAATCTTTCTACCTTTTGATGCGTCTCTCCAGTACCCTTTTGAACACAATTGACAAACTCATGATCCCCTTTCAGAGCAACATGGCATATTTGGCGGACCTTGACACCAAAAACACAATTCAATATTCGAACATTATGATTATAGCATTTGTGAAATATAGTAACACTTACCTCCTCAGGTACCGTGGCAGAAAATTAAAATGTTTGTCACTGCTTAGGAACAGCAGCGATTATCCTCTCTATATCCCTGCGGAAACCCATGTCCAAGAGATGATCAGCTTCATCAAGCACGAGGATTTTCACACCCTTCAACCTAGTAGCAAATCTGGTAGTGTTGTCTATATGATCTTTAAGCCTTCCAGGAGTGGCCACGAGAATCTACAAATTGTGCAAATATGTTATTCAATAATATACAGAGATAAAGATCACCATATCTGCAGCCAGGGAACACAGATAATGCATATGCATAAGAGGCTAAATCAACAAACAATCCTATGAATGGGCGAAGGAACCTAACTTGGAGAGGGAAATACGTTCACTTATGATAATCAATTGTAATATATATTCTTAGCGATTCAAATCATGAGCCCATAATTTTGAAGCAGAAAGAACCAAATCAGTTTGGATAAAAATGTATGCAACTCTCTTGGTCAGATACCAATTTTCATCTTAGAAGTCCAAGCTTAAAAGAAATGTAAGGTTTCCTAAGAATAAACTTTAAATTAAGACTCATGCTGTTGAATAATATATCTTTACTTGGCATGGACATTTTCACATACGCATTTGCTCCGTCTGAAGCTTTGTGCCTTAAATCACAACTTCAACACCGGTATATGGGTGATACTTCAACAACTTGTTTGCTTCTGCAGCAGCTTGATTGGCAAGTTCCCGAGTAGGGCATACTACAAGCACTATAATTGCATGAGGAGACTTGATAACAGCTTCAATTGATGGAAGCTTGAAAATAAACATTAACATTAAGAAAAATCCCAATTGAAGGCGTGATAAAATCCTAATAGACCAACTTATATTCATGAACGCCGAAGGTTATGTCTCAGCAAAAATACAACGGTTTTCCAAGTGCTTGTTTTGGCCTTGGCTAGGACATCTTTACCTATAAAGCCAAGAAGTTGAAGAAAAGAATATTATAGGAACAATAACCAATCAGCAAAGTTTCAAAATGTAAGTCAAAGCAAAATATAAGGAATCCTGATGAAAGATCCAAAAATTTCTAAGTTTTCTTTCAAGCTTGTGACATGTCTCAATTATGGTTTTGTGCCTTATAAACAAGGCCACCAAGAAAGAAAGAAAAGTTCACCTTTTAGTATAATAGGAAGAGTAGCCTCATGCCCAATAGTCATAGTCTTAAATCATGCATCCTCGAGTGCTTTTAGGGATAAGGGAGACAATGGGAACTGAACAAATCTGAACACCAATAAGCACAAAGAGTATTCTCGATCAAACAACATAAATGGTCAATACAAGTCAGAAACAGAAGAAAAGCTCTGAAGCAATCTCCTCACATACAAAGATAATCTAGAGGTAAAAGAGACCTAAAATCTAGAAAAGTCTAAACTATAACCTCATCAAAACAATTTCATGAAGAGTTAAGAGCATGAAAAAAGAGAAATAAAATATCGTACCTTGTCTTGCTCAAGTAAGAATCTGAAGTTTTAGCATTTTCACTCCTTGGCATATCAGCCTGGTCAGTAGAAGCCGATTTCTTCAAAAGAGGTTCAACAACATCATCAGATTTGCCTTCCCTTCCCCTCTTTGAACCCTTATTGGTGTCTTTGACTAGGTTTCCAGAGTCATCTTCATCATTTGTCAACTTCTTCAAATGTTTTGCGTGAATAACTCGTCTCTTCCGACCATATTTGGGTCCATCGGATGTCATGGAAACAAGATGAATAGAAGGAAGAGAATGATGTAGTGTACACCGAGGGGAAACTTTGAGCGCTTGCCTTACGATGTAAGGCTCTCTAACAGAATTTGTAGGAAACACAAGTTCAAGGCTTAAGGGTTCAAAAGAGAAAGTGGCCCAAAATATCAGCAACAAAAATGGCATGTAGTTTGCTTCCATTGCTTTAAAATGTATTTAAAATACCAACGGGAGCGAATTTCCCGGGCGAATCAATCTTTTCAAACATTGACCACCTAATATGGCGGTTACCAAAGGAAGGAGAATATAGTAGTTATCTTTGGATATTATGGTTCTTATGAAAAACGCAAAATGGTAAGGCTTTCTCAAACAAAGACAGGAGCCCACAAGATATAATTCAATTAGTGGACACTAAGGTCAGTGTGGCAAGAGGCGCATAACGAGAAATCGATTGTGTCAAGCATCAGTAATGCGATACCAACAAATTCAACGGCATCCATATCAAGACCTCTAACAGTTAATCCAGCGTTCACAAGTTACAAATACATGGTTGACGCATCATGAAAAGAGGCGGACGTATTCACAGGCTTGAGATGGCTTTCTTTCCCAGATAGCTCTTCGGACATTAGTTTTAGAGCACAAAGAATTAGACGAAGTCTATCATCTCTACACTCAGAATTTGAAGCACTTCTCTGGGCAATGTTGTGTCTTTCAGGCCAACAGATCGGGGAGGTAGAGTTTTTAGTGGACTGTTCCGAGCTCCTGAAGATGATCGAGGATATTAACCGATTTGAATTTCAGTTATTCCATTTCATAAACATCATACCGGTCATACCGGTTATCTCAATTCAATACATATATATGTTTGTATTCTTCTCTGTAACGATCATGAATGAATGACTCTTTCACACAAATTCTTCGCTCAATGTTCATTCTCATAATATGGTATCAGAGCGTTGAAATCAATTTCAACAAACTCGATCCGTTTCTTCATCTTTCACACGATTCTTAGCTCAGAATCGAGTCTCTCTGTTCTTCATCTCATCCTCTTCAAGTTCAAGCTCGCCGAAGAAGAAGATCTTTGGAAAATTAATTCACGATTATTCCGCCGTGTTTTCCATATTGTTTTGGGTTATTCCGCCGAAAACTCTTTCTTCTTCCAGCTTATTTTGGTTATTCCGCCAAAACTCTATCTTCCATCATGGTTGCGATTCGACGAAATGCTAAGCTAGCAAGTCACGCTCTATCTTCCTCAAGAAAGGTGTCAAGATCTCTGAAATCAACAAAATCGAATACCAGAGAGACAAGTCCACCAGCTCTTGAAGACATTTAGAACTCTACAACAAAGCCGAGACCCTCTTACAGCAGGAACAATGGAAATCCTCACGATTCAAATCAAGAAATGTTGGATTTTGATGGAATTCAATATTCCCCTTATCATCTTTCAAGTAGAGACAATCCAGGAGTGTCTCTCATATCTGAGGTATTCAACGGAACAAACTACAATACTTGGAATCTTGCGATTACCATTGCTCTAGATGCCAAGAACAAGCTGGTTTTTGTTGATGGTTCTTTGCCGAGACCTTTTCCGACTCACCCTCATTACAAAATCTGGTCACGATGCAATAGTATGGTGAAGTCCTGGATTCTTAATTCGGTGACTAAAGAGATCTATGGGAGTACTATGAGGTTCAACGATACTTCAGAAATTTGGAAAGATCTCATGACTCGTTTCCATATAACTAACCTGCCACGTTCTTATCAAATCACTCAACAAATATGGACTCTTCATCAAGGTAATCTTGATCTCTCAGCTTACTATACAAAGCTAAAGACACTGTGGGATAAACTTGATGGTTCAGATTGTGTAAAAACTTGTGGATACTTGCGAGTGCTGTAAATCAATGTCCACCAGAACTAAGAACACAAAGATCATCAAGTTCTTAGCAGGATTGAATGAGTCCTATTCTAATGCTCGTAGCCAGATAATCATGAGGAAAAATATTCCAACTTTAGCAGAAGCTTACAACATGTTATATCAAGATCAAAGCCAGAGGAACATTTGCCCTGCTCAACCTGCTTCTCCTTTCAATGTGATCGCTTCTTCAAAAGATCTTGAACCATCAGTAAATGCAAGTGTTGCAGGACAAAAGCCTCCGAGACCAGTTTGTTCACATTGCAAATATATTGGTCACACCATAGATAAGTGTTACAAAATACATGGATACCTTGTTGGATTTAAGCACAAACAGAAAACTAGAGAAGTGAAACCAGCAGTTGCTCAATTGACCTTCAGTGATGATGTAAATGCCAATAAAACTGTCACGGGAATGTTGAAAACCTTGTCCAAGGATCAGATAGAAGGTGTAATTGCTTACTTCAACTCTAAGCTCAATATACCTTCAAACTCAGAAGCCACAACAAGTAGTTTGGAAGGGAGAATCACTGCCTTACCAGGTATGGCCTTTTCTTCCAAAATCTTGAATTTTATTGGTGTTTTACACTCTGCACGAAGTGTATTAAGTACAGAAAATTGGATAATAGACAGTGGTGCGACACATCATGTATGTCACAGTAAACATCTTTTTGAGAATCTGATCACTACAGTTGGTAAACAAGTAAGCTTACCTACAGGAACAAGTGTGAGAGTAGAGGGTATAGGCCGTGTCAAAATGAATGAGACGCTGATACTGAATGATGTGCTGTTTATACCTGATTTTAGATTGAATCTCCTTAGTGTCAGCCAACTCACTAAAGACATTAAATGCAGACTAATCTTTGATGAAACCACTTGCACTATACAGGGTCCTATGAAGGGAATGATGATTGGTCAAGCTAAGGAAGTCGAAAATCTCTACATTTTGGATCAAGCTTCTATAGTCAATCAAAGAGTCAGTCCAATGTTGATGTCTGTTAATGTGATAGTTGATAAAAGTCTTTGGCATAATAGATTGGGTCATCCTTCAGTTTCAAGAGTTGATGTAATGACAAGTATTCTTGGTTTACGAAAAGCAAATAAAACTGATTTTCATTGTTCTATATGCCCACTTGCCAAACAAAAGAAACTTCCTTACGTCTCTAACAACAATATATGTGCAGAACCTTTCAATCTCTTACACATAGACACATGGGGTCCCTTCTCAGTAGAGACTGTGGAAGGATATAGATATTTTTAACCATTGTGGATGACCACACTCGAGTTACATGGGTATATCTTATGAAAAACAAGTCTGATGTTCTCAACATTTTCCCAGAGTTTTTGAGGATGATAGAGACTCAGTATAAGGCCAGAGTAAAAGGTGTAAGGTCTGACAACGCACCAGAACTTAAATTTGATGCTCTTTAAAAGAAAAAGGGAATCATGTCATATCATTCTTGCCCAGAAACACCAAAACAGAATTCTGTTGTTGAAAGAAAACATCAACACATATTGAATGTATCAAGAGCTTTGATGTTTCAAAGCCAAATTCCCTTGGAATTTTGGGGTGACTGTGTGTTAACAGCAGTCTTCCTGATAAATAGATTGCCCACTCTTGTATTAAAGGAGAAATCACCATTTCAAGTCTTAACTTCGAAGGTTCCGAACTACAGAGACTTAAAAGTGTTCGGTTGTTTGTGTTATCGTTCTACATCTTCTAAACACCATCACAAGTTTGAACCAAGATCAAGACCGAGTGTTTTTCTAGGCTATCCAGTAGGTTATAAGGGATACAAGGTTATGGACTTGAACACTAATGAGGTCACAATTTCCAGAAATGTTGTTTTCTTCGAAGACATTTTCCCTTTCCGATCAAATGCTCAAGAAACTCTAGATTACACGAATTTCTTTGGGACAGAAACTGAAAATAATCACTTAAGAGAAGTAGTACATAATGAAGAAGATGAAAACAATAACGATAAGGAAGAGAGGACATATAATATAGAGAATGAAAATGCTCCATGTGCAGGTAACAGCAAAAGAAAACCCAAAATTCCTGCATACTTGAAGGACTATTACTGTGAAGAAACCAGAACCAACATTCCTTATCCATTAGTCAATTACATGTCCTATGACAATCTCTCGGACGCTTACAAAGACTATATTTGCTCTGTCACTTTACATGGAGAACCAAGTTCTTTCACTCAGGCCAAGAGGTATGATGAGTGGCTTCAAGCAATGAATGAGGAACTCATTGCATTAGAAAATACTCATACTTGGCATATCTGTTCTTTGCCTGAAAACAAAAGAGCAATAGGCTGTAAATGGGTTTATAAAACCAAGTTACACGCAGATGGTACTCTTGAGAGATACAAAGCAAGGTTAGTAGCTAAAGGCTATACCCAACAAGAAGGAATAGACTTCATTGATACTTTCTCTCCTGTTGCCAAGATGACGACAGTAAAAACTCTGCTTTCCGTTGCTGCAACAAAGAAATGGAGCTTAACTTAATTAGACATCTCAAATGCTTTTCTTAATGGAGATTTAAATGAGGAAATATATATGAACTTACCTCCGGGATACACTGCCAAAGATGGAGAAGATTTACTTCCAAATGCGGTGTGTAAACTTCAAAAATCCATATATGGCTTGAAGCAAGCCTCAAGACAATGGTTTTTGAAGTTCAGTGACACTCTTCAAGCTCTCCATTTTCACAAATCTCACACCGACCACACTCTTTTCATTCGTAATGTTGCAGGGAAGTATATGGTTGTTTTGGTCTATGTGGATGATGTAATCATAGCCTCCAATGATGATACAACAGTCAATGAGCTAGTAAGCAATCTCGAATCTGTTTTCAAATTAAGGAACTTAGGTCTCTTAAAGTATTTTCTTGGTCTCGAAATTGCAAGATCTAGCAAAGGTATCTCTCTTTGTCAAAGGAAATACACGCTTGAACTCTTAGATGAAACAGGAATGTTAGCTTGCAAGCCATCATCAACTCCCATGGATCCAAGTCTTAAACTCAGTCTTGACAGTAAAGAAGAGTTATTGTCTAAACCCGAGACATACAGAAGACTTGTAGGGAAAATGATGTACCTAACTATCACAAGACCCGACATTACCTTTGCTGTTAACAAACTGTGCCAATTCACTTCTGCTCCGAAATAGTCCCATCTTCGTGCTGCAAACAGAGTGCTTCAGTATTTGAAAGGCACGATTGGTTTGGGTCTGTTTTACTCTGCGAGCAGGGACCTGAAGCTTCAAGCATTTGTAGATGTGGATTGGGCCTCCTGTCAAGATACTCGACGCTCAACCTCCGGCTTCTGCATGTTTTTGGGGACTGCCTTGATCTCTTGGAAGTCCAAGAAACAACAAACAATATCTCTATCCTCTACAGAATCCGAATACAGAGCAATGGGAGTTGCAGTTCGCGAAGTACAATGGCTTGTAAATTTGCTGACAGAACTTCAGGTTCATCATCATAAACTTGTTCCATTCTATTGTGATTCTTCCTCTGCCATTCATATAGCTAATAATCTAGTTTTTCACGAAAGAATAAAACACTTGGAACTAGATTGTCATATTGTGAGAGAGAAGATCACAAATGGTTTGATTAAAACACTGCACATTCGCTCAGATCACCAGATTGCAGATATACTCACCAAAGCCTTGTTCCCAGCTCAGTTTCAAAAACTTGTTCGCAAGATGGCTCTCAGCTCAATCTACTCGCCATCTTGAGGGGGGCTATTAACCGAATTGAATTTCGGTTATTCCATTTCATAAACATCATACCGGTTATCTCAATTCAATACATATATATGTTTGTATTCTTCTATGTAACGATCATGAATGAATGACTCTTTCACACAAATTCTTCGCTCAAGGTTTATTCTCATAATAGGGGAGCCCGACGCTTGGCCTGCATTTCTACTGTATCTCGAAGATTTCTCCAGACTCTGTGGCTCCTTCCAGTCATGCACGGTCATCCATATTCACAGAGCACTTAATCACAAAGCTGATCACCTCGCATGCACAGCCAGAAACTCGTCAAAGTTTCTTCTCTTTGTGAACAATATGTCTCTTATCTAGTTTTAGTATTTGTTACGATGAAAATGTGTTCAAAATATGTCTATAATGTTGAAAATGAAGGACCGTCTGATCCGATATGAAATGTTTATCTGATCAACGAACCATATGTTACACAATTAACTTGGGCCACTCAAAGGCCCATGATAATTAATTGAAAATTTATCCGTTAGGATTTAGGAAGAATAAAAGCAAATCAGAGAGAGTATTTTGGGGAAGTCGGTGGCTTTGTCTTTTTAAAAAAGTTTCTCTATCATTCTCTTAACGGAAAAAAAGGTTCAACTTTTGATTTGCTTGAAAGTTCGAGTTCTTTTGTCTTCTCTGTCGCAGTGTATAGCTTTTCCATTTCCAGACACATCGATCGATTTTTGCTCATTTATTTTCTGTTGAATCCCGAATTTTAGGGTTTTTATATTGCGAAACATGTCTCTTGAGTTGAGTTCGGAGAGGCCTTTGTTTGGTGGCTCAATTTCCACCGTCTTCCCCCAAAAATTTCAGGATGTGAGCAATATTCAGGAAGTTCCAGATCATCAGGAAGTGTTTGTGGATCCTTCAAGAGGTGAGAGTTTGATATTTGAGTTGTTGGTTTTCAAGACTAAAGTTGAAGGACAAAGTAAGTCGGAGATCAATTACAGATTTAGGGTTTTTGGTTTCTATAGATCTCGAATTTAGTTTATGATTTTATGATTTTTCGTTGTGTATTACATCTTCCATCGACTGGAATTCTTCTTTCCCGTGTTAATTGGTTAGATTTCTTCGTTCTCTTTCACGATTACATTTAGGGTTTCTAATCATTTGTTTATTTGACTTCCTGTTCAAAGGTTTTTTTTTTTCGTTTTTTGTTTGAATCACTTGGAAGCTTGAGTCTGCGTGAAGGTGTATTTGGGGCTCTTGTGTAGAGGTTATGCTTTTGTTCTTGTAGAACGATTAAAAATCTTGGTCTCAACTATAAGATGCGGATTCTTGGGGTCTTCTCCATATGGAAATCGTGCAAGTCAGGTATGTTTTGCTCTTTTTTGTTTCAAAATGTTTTTTGTGCGTCATATTAATTGAAGATTTGTTGTAATGATAACAGAAGTGAGTTGATAGACAATTTCTGATATTGACGTAGTTATATGTTCATAGAATTACTATATTCATATTCTACATATTTATAGTTTCCTCCCTGATGAATTACTGCCATTCATTACACTCCACCAAGAGAATTATATCATTCTTTCAATTTTTACGCTCTAGTTCATTCTTCTTCACAGGAAAGGCTTGAGAGGGAGTACACACCTTAAATCTTATTACCACAGCTCGAAGTGTTGTTTATAGGGTGAACACTGTAAATGGTGATTCTGTAATTTCCTTTCCATCCTACACTTTGTATATTGTTCTCTGTTCCCTGAAAATTGCATCTTTTTGTATTGCTTTCTTGATATCTAGGGCCTTACTACATATGAAATCAATTTTACTCCAGCCCTTGTGCTCGAATCCATCTCGTCTTCAGGATCTGGGGCAAAGAAAATGCGTCAAAGAGTCATTCGTTAAGGTACCTTTTGTGTTGTAGAGATTTTGCTGATAATTTTACTCCACAAACTACTTAATATAACATTTCTTTGCTGCAATTGATACATACAGATTGAGCTGCTTACACCAAAAGACTATGTCGGTGCACTTGTGGAGCTTGCTCAAGAGAGGAGAGGAGAGTTCAAATAAATGAATTATATAGCTGAGAATAGAGCTTCTCTCGTGTATGAGTTACATCTTGCAGAGGTGAAGTTTTTGCTTGTGCAAGTTCAAGTAACCCCAATGAAATTCTAGAAACATGTCTCTCTTGATATTGTAAACTGATCTTATTAATGGCTCCCTTCTAATTAGCAAATGGTGGGAGAATTCTTTGACCAATTAAAGTCCAGAACCAAGGGCTATGCTAGCATGGAATACTCTGTTATTGGGTTAGTTCTTTCAACTTTAATGCACATATCATTCTCATACTTTGTGATAAATGAAAATCTATATTCTTTTCTCAATAATTCCAAGTGTTGTATCAAAGATATATTCTCTTTGTACATCAACCTGAGACAAACTTGAGAGTCTTGCAGGTCTCACTGGCGAGCCATTGCAAGCATACATCTTTATGGGGCCAATATATTACCTGAAATTAAAACACATGGTGAGGTTTCTTTCTTGTTCTTGGTGTTTTTCTTCTTTCTTTCTTTTGTTTATGCATATTTGATTTTGCTTTTCTAATTTTGAGGATGAAGATCTTTATAATAAGATTTTCAAAACCTCTTTTGGTTTTGGTTTTATAAAACTCTTCAGAGATTTTGAAAACCGTTTACTATGAACTGTGATGTTTTCAACCCCCAAAAAGATAATAGCAGGCACTAATCTAATAGTGTTCTGTCAAATTCTCTTTGGGGGACATTGTCCGCAAAAGTTGCCTACTGAATCGATTCATTGGTGGGTAGTGCATGCATAATCAAGGATTGTAGTTGATGGAAAAATTACTATGATCGATTCTTGATTTGTTGGATTGAACGTGGAAAATACAGTCTTATAAAGTCTTAAGAAAACAACTAACGATTTGAAAAGTCTGAATGCAAAGAAGGGTTGGCTTTTGAAACAAAAAACTTTGGATACCCACGGCTTAATAAAGTCTTAAGAGAGAACAAGGATTTTGGATACTCATGGCTTATGAAGTCTTAAGAAAACAACTAACGATTTGGGAAACAACTAACGATTTGGAATACAACAAACGATCTTGAGACAGAAAGGTCTTGTTTACATGTACCCACGGCTGAGTAAACCCTTAAGGACAAAGTCGAAAACAACTAACGATTTAGAAACTCTACCAAAAGGCAATGGAAATGACAAACGGGTGAAATAAGTCTTGAGACAGAAAGTTATACAACTCCTGGCTTAGAACAACAAGCGATAAAGCCTTAAGCGAGACAGGTTTGGTGGATCGTGGAGGATATGATATCAAAGGTTTAGGATAACTTAAAGCAAAGAGCAACGTGGAACAAAATCTTTATTTCATTACCCACGGCTTACAAAAGTGACCGAGCATCCAAAACATGTTGAGCACCCAAAATAAATTGAAAATTACTCAAACTTTTAAAAATTACTCAAAAGATCCAAAAAGTTATCGAAAATAGCGAATATCCAAAAAAAATAACATAATACTTGAATAATATCGGAATACTAAATATATGAATACCCAAACTATACATGAATATCCAAATACCTGAAAAATACCCATATATATAAAAGTTACTCAAACTACCTTAAAACTACCGCAAATAATGAATATCTAAAAAATAACAAAATACCCAAACAACACGAGAAGGCCAGAGTCTTCGAATATCCAAAGAATACTTGAATACCGAAAAATACATAAATATATGATAAATACCTAAATGCCCAAAAATACTTGAATATTAGAACTTATTAAAGTACACTATATTTAGACAAATATTTGTTTTCCGCCTTTAAACCTAATTATTGGTATAGAAATAGACACAAAGGGGCAAGGTTACAGAAACCGACGATAAATAAGACTTTTCTAGAGACTCTGAAATTAATATAAAAAACAAACTCTAGAAAATATGTACGTACGATCTTTGAAGAATAGACGCGATAATCTACGACCCGAACCCAAAGATCAAGACGACTAATTGCCCACATCCCGTAGCCGCAAACGCATTGGCTGCTTTAGCCTCTATTAGCGAGCCGCTAATTAACAGAGTAATCCCGGTAAAATACCTCAAAAAGTCAAGCATCAAAACAAACAACCAGGTAATGGTAATTGGCAACGACAATGACAAGGAGGATTCTAATGCCAAAGATTTGAACATCTTTGATGCAGAGGATTGGAGGATTCTGATCACTCGTTACATCAAATTCATGGAAAAAAACAGATGACAAATGGCAAGCTCGAAAACTAAATATAAAGTGTGCGAGATTCTGCCTGATCGGGGACCGTTTATATAAAAGGAGCCCCACCATATGAGATCTATTATGCTTAGGTCCACCCCTAAACAGTCTAGACGAAAGAGCGCGATTGCTGGCAGAAACCCACTGAGGTTGTTACGACAACCATTCAGGAAGACAAGCTCTCACACTGACGATAAAAAGGCAAGGTTATTATTGGCCAACAATGTTAAATGACAGTAATAGTTACGCCAAATAATGTAATAAGTGTTAACGCCATGCTCCGGTAATACCTACCCCGAGTGAGGAACTCAGGACAAATCTAATTCGTACCCATTCATGAGCTCGACAATGGATGTAATAAGACCATTAGAACCATCAGGCAAGCAAATACTCTGCTTCATACTAGTAGTCACATACTACTTCACGAATTCAGTGGAAGCTGAGGCCTACCAACAAAGAACAAGAAATCAAGTAAAGGATTTCATGTGGAAAAACGTGATATGCAAATACAGATTACCAGTTAAAATCATAACTGAGAACAGAACCAACCTGACTTTGCAACCAGTTCGATCTCTTTGCGATACTTGGCATATACGATTAGGAACATCAACGCCAAGGTACCCACAAGGCAACGGACTAGCCGAGGCAACCAACAAAACAATATTGAGCAACATCAAGAAATGTTTGGCAACCAAAAAATCTTTGTGGTCAATCGAGCTCAATGGCATGCTATGGGCGTATCCAACGACCCCGAAAATAGCAACACAAGTTACACCCTTTTACTTGGCATATGGGATCGAGGCTATGGTACCAGCCGAAGTGTCAGTACCTAGCCTCATCAGGGAATTCTCCCTAGAAAATGAAAATATGAACAATCAGCTCGCGGCTGATAATTTAGACCTCATCGACAAAAGAAGAGATCAAGCAATGATTTGAATGCAAAACTATCAACAAACGATAACTCGATTTTATTGTTCAAAGCTTACACCACGGAAATTCTGGCAAGGAGAGCTCGTGTTAAGAAAAGTATTTTAAAACACTAGAGATCTCAATGCCAAAAAACTAGGAGCGACTTAGGAAGGACAGCACCTAATCTTCGAGGTTCTGTTAAAAGGAGTCTATAAATTAAAAGACTATGAAACAGGGAAACTTGAACTTAGGTTCTGGAATGTAATGAACCTCAAAAAATTGTACGCTTAATAACTTGTTTCTAAACTCAAAGAACTACGAAAGGCTTAAATCCCCCTAATGGGTACATAGGCAACCCGATCGTATCAGACTCAGCCAAAATAACAAAAATAATAATAAAAAAACACAGGAATGGATAAACGAACTTTTTAGAACAAAAAAAACAAAGTAACAAACATAAGTCCTTACGCAAAGGAAATAAAAAAGTTAACACACAAAGGTCCAAATATAAAAAAAAACTACATTAAAGTTTAAGGCGAGATGCATCACGAATTCACCCAAAAAAAGAAAATAAAGAGGAAAGGTTTAAAGAGTAGGATCCCGTGGTTCCAGTTGTTCTAGCAGCTCTTGCTGTTCCTGCTGCTTCGGCTGCTCTAGCTGCTTAGGCAGCTCAATCTTCTCTGGCAACCTCTGTGGTTCCGCATCACGAGGCTCTAGCTCGTTTCGCTCTTAGCCAGGAACATCCAGGCCATGACCACTCGCGGCGATTGGAAAATTGCCCGAAGGGTCATCAACTTCCATCTACCCAGCATGATTGGAAACCCTAGACCTAAGCCATCACCAAGAGCATGCAGGATCTGACGGAAAATAAGATCAGTTAAGACCATATCAGGCTCCTCCACATAACGAGCCTGAATATCATCCTTCTTGCCTTTTAGTTTGGCAGCCTCATCCTTCAAGGCATCATGGCTGCATATAGTTCATAAAGAGCTTATTTCCCACCATCTTCTCCAACGGGACCCAAGTTGCACGTCCCTGAAGCAGTTGAAGAACATCACAACTTCTTCGGGAATGTTAAGTAGAGTGCCATAATCAGCGCTGTTCTAGGCAGAAGCAGAAGAGGAAGCGCCACGGTCTCCCGCAGTGGTGAAAGAAACGAAGCTGTGCAGAACTGAAGTATTTTTACTTACGACCATAAGAGCAACCGCACCATGCAAAGTTAACTGGCGAGAGTGAAGTGTCGACGCCAGAACCACCCGCAAGACTGGTATCTCCGAGGTCAATCAAGGGCAAGTTTGTCGGAGCTGGCACTGAACGCCCACCCTCAGTTCGGCCACCACCTTTAATGGGTTCCAAAGCCCAGAATGAACGTCCAAGAAGCATATCAGCAGAGCGTGAGTCTCGCGGTTTCCTGACTCTCTTTCTTTTCTTTTTGGAAGCTATAGACGAAGAGGGAGACCCGGGAACTACAGAGCTCAGTGGAATAGTTCGAACGGGTAAAGGAAAAACACGACATCAAAAAGGTTTCGCAGTGAAAACCATCGCATAAAACCTAGAAGGCTATATTTATGAAAGAAAGTATATAACAAAAAAACTTACGAGAAACAGCTAAGGGCGCAAGGTATTGATCAAGATGAATAAAGGGGCAGAGGTGAGTTAAGACAAAAGGAAGAAAAACATGTTTGGTGGAAAGTCAACGGTCACTGGAAAAGTCAACAGACGGTGTGGCACGGACTGCGGGAAGCAACTGGGTCGAGGATTGTGAACCGCGGCTGTGGTCAACAGATGCTAGAAAAGTCAACGGTTTGATTTGTGTGGGTTTTTCTCTAATGATCGATGCAGCCCATGAAGCCCACACCTTTGGCTGACTAAGTTGACCTTCTTGAAGTCAAGGAGCCGACCGTTGAAGCTTCATGACCGTTGGAACCAAAGACAAACATGTGACTTGCTTTTCCCTCAGATCGAGACAATGAGAGGTCACTATCACACCTTGTGGATCCCGAAACCTTGGTCCTCACACATTGAGATTGCGGCTAGGTTTAGGACTGAAACCATTGTTGTATCTTGCATATTTATCTCCTTCTTTACATTTCTAAAACTAAGTTGAAAATTTGAAAGAAACTTGAGACTTCATTGTTCACTCTTTTTGTCTTGTGCTCTTCACTCTTCTTCTCTTATCCTTCCGCAAATCTAACATGGTATCAAAGCAATTAGGTCCATATTCTCTTCTATAATCTCAAATTCTCTAGTCTCTCTTCTTCAAAATCTCTTCGGTCTCATTTAAACTATGGAAAACACAAAATCTCTCTACATCTTGGTGGTCCTAAAAGGACCAAATTTCTTGTTATGGGAATAAACCACAAAGTCTGTCTTGCGCAGCCGTGGACTTTGGAGTCATATTGAAAGACCAAACTCCAATCCACCTTAAGGGGTGCTAAGAGGAAAAGACGAAGAAGAATCCTTGAAAACGGATGTTGAAGATGATGAAAAATGGTTTCAAGATAACCAAACTCTGTTGGTTCTCATCCAAAACTCCCTTGACCCAGCGATTCATGAAGCATACTCCTATTGCGAGACGGCAAAGGAGCTATGGGAAACCCTCACAAAGGTTTACGGAAAAATTTCAAACATTACAAGAGTGTTTGAAATTCAAAAGGCTCTCAACAATCTCTCTCAAGTAGGCCTTAAGTTTACCAAACACTTTGGTAAATGGAGGAGCTTGTGGGCCGAGTTGGAGATGTTAAGGCCCACTACCGTTGACCCACAAATTCTCGGTGAAAGAAGAGAGCAAGAAACAATCTTTAACTTGCTTCTCACTCTTGACTCAACGTACTCCGACCTCATCAAGTACATGCTAAGGGCGGACAAGATTCCAACAGTTGATGAAGTGTGCAGCCATATTCACAATGAGCAAGGATCTCTAGGTTTACTTGGCGGAAGAAGTGACTTTCTCATGGCAAGCAAAGTGAGCTACAAACATGAAGACAAAAATACTCTCATTTGTGACCATTGCAAGAAGAGAGGACACATCAAAGACAAGTGATGGCTCCTTACCCTCACCTCAAACCGGCTAAGTTTAAAGAAACACGTAAAGCAAATGCCTCACAAAACGTTGTGGAGGATCAAGAAGCGCCAAGTACTTCCGGCCGTGAACTAGTGGCTGCGGCTCCAATAAGTAAACAAGAAGGCGTTCGCAAGCAATCTAATATTGAGGCTCTCCTTAAGCTCCTTAGGGATTCTGGTATCACATTTCTATCCCATAATATGATTTGCAACCCAAACTTAATAAATAATGGGAAACCGGCTTTAAGAAATGTGGTGATAGCTAATGGATCTAAAATACCGTATAAAGGAGTTGGAACTTTGGAATTATTTGAAAAAAATACAAAGGCATTTCTCATACCGGATTTTGCTTCTAATCGTTTATCTGTAAAAAGAATTGCTTGTGATCTTGATTCCTATGTTATGTTCGTACCTAATGATGTGAAATTTTAGGATATTAAGACCGGGAAAATCATTGGTGAAGGAACTATCAAGGGCAGACTCTATGTCTTGAAGACACCAAGTTTATTTCTAATATTGCTGATCATGCTTTAAATTCCGTTTGTAGTTTGAATAGTGTAGTGTGGCATGGTAGATTAAGACATCCTCATGCAAGGGCACTTGAGATTATGTTACCAAGTATGTATTTTGATAATCATAGTTGTGAGGCTTGTATTCTCGGAAAGCATTGTAGAACCGTGTTTCCCAAGTCTTCAACACTTTATGAGAAATGCTTTGATCTTATTCACTCGGATGTATGGACCTCACCATGCTTAGCTAGGGAAAATTCTAAGTATTTTGTTACATTTATTGATGAGAAATCAAAATACACTTGGTTAACCTTTCTTCCCTCAAAAGACAAAGTGTTTAGTGCTTTTAAAAATTTCGAAATAATACATTACTAATCATTTTAATTCCAAAATGAAGATACTAAGAACTGATAATGGAGGGGAATACATGAGCCACTCTTTTCAAGAACACCTTGTGAAACAAGGCATTCTTTATCAAACGAGTTGCCCGTACACACCACAACAAAATAGTGTTGCCGAAAGGAAAAATAAACATTTGATGGAAGTAGCCCGTTCAATGATGTTCCATAAAAGTGTTCCAAAGAGGTATTGGAGTGATGCCGTAACCACCGCATGCTATTTTATCAATCGCATACCAACCAAAATCCTTCAAGACAAATCTCCATTCGAGGTACTTAACAATATAAAACCATTCATTGATCACTTATGTGTGTTTGGGTGTATTTTTTATGTTTTAGTACCCGGAGAACTACGAAATAAGCTGGAAGCAAAGAGCAAGCGGTGTGTGTTCCTTCGCTACTCAACTACTCAAAAGGGGTTTAAATGCTATAGTCTCGAGGAAAGGAAAATGTATGTTTCTCGGGATGTCAAATTTATGGAGGATAAAGGTTACTTTAATGACAAGGATTGGGATAATTTAAGGGATCTCTCTACCTCATCGACTGACCGTGCCACCAACTTGAAAATATTGTTCGATCATCTCGGAATTAACCGACCAAAATGATCATGGACCAAGACTAAATGATGTACCAAAGTTGGGTGAGAATATTGGAGATCAGCAAGAGGAACCAATTCACACGGGTCACATCAATCATAAAGACGAAGAAGCAAGCTCTCATCAAGAAGAGACTCCAACAACTCATGAGAAAAATGTTGAGGAAGTACCAGCTGAGCCACAAGAACTACAACCTCTTCGTAGAGGTACAAGAATTCGCAAAGTAAGGGTTTACTATAATGGTCAATGAGGGAACCCCACAACTCATGAGAAGGATGGTGAGGAAGTACCAGCTAAACCACAAGAGCCACAACATCTTCGAAGAAGTACAAGAATTCGCAATACGAGGGTCTACTACAACAATCAAGCCGTGCCACATCCCATTCAAGAAGTGTGTTCTCTTGACCTTTTGCCACCAGAACATGCCGCCTTCTTTGGAAATATTGAAGCCGAGTTCATTCCTCAAACCTACGAAGAAGCCAAAGACATAAAAGTATGGTACAATGCGGTTAAGGATGAAGCCGGAGCAATGAAACGTAACCAAACTTGGTATGAGTCTGATCTACCTCTGGGAAAGAAGGCGGTTAGCTCAAGATGGATATTTACCATAAAATATAATAGTGATAGAACCATTGAAAGGCACAAGGCTCGCTTGGTTGCAAGAGAATTCACTCAAAGCTATGGCAAGGACTACACGGACACCTTTGCACCCGTAGCAAAGCTACATACGGTAAGGGTTGTACTATCCCTTGCAACTAACCTTTCATGGGATTTATGGCAGATGGATGTAAAGAATGCTTTTCTCCAAGGAGAACTTGAAGAAGAGGTATGACACCACCGCCTGGTCTTGAAGACACAATTGCACCCGGCAAGGTTCTAAGGCTTCGGAACGCCATATATAGCCTTAAACAATCACCTAGGGCGTGGTACCGTAAGCTAAGTACCACACTAAAGTCTCGTGGCTTCAAGAAATCGGAAGCCAACCACACGTTTTTCATAATCCGTGGCCCGGAAGAAATTGTGGTGGTACTTGTATATGTTGACGATCTCATCATCATTGGTGATGATAAGGACGGTATTCAATCAACTAAAGCCTATCTTAAATCAGTTTTTGATATCAAAGATTTAGGTGAACTCAAGTACTTTCTTGGGATAGAAGTTTTCCGATCTTCGGAAGGCTTGTTTTTATTTAAAAGAAAGTACACACTTGACCTTTTGAAAGATACAGGGAAGCTTGGTTCAAAACCAGCAAAGAAACCTCTAGAAGATGGCTACAAGGTCGCTCGAAAGGGGGAGAAAGATGACACACCATACGCGGATGCACCACAATATAGAAGACTTGTTGGTAAGTTAATTTATTTGACGATAACAAGACCTGATATTTGTTTCTCGGTGAATCAGGTATCTCAACATATGAAGGAGCCTACGGTGTACCATTGGAACTTAATAGAACGGATCCTAAGGTATCTCAAAGGAAGTCCCGGTCGTGGCATTTGGATGGGCAAGAATGGAAGTAACGAGATCATGGGGTATAATGACGCGGATTGGGTCGGAGATAGAAATGACCGGAAATCTACAACCGGATATTGCACATTCATTGGAGGAAACTTGGTGACTTAGAATACCAAGAAGCAAAAAGTGGTCTCATGTTCTAGTGCGGAGGCCGAATACCGGGCAATGCGGAAACTCACAAACGAGCTAACTTGGTTAAAAGCTTTGCTTAAGGACTTTGGAATTGAACAAGACCATCCAATCACCATGCATTGCGATAATCAAGCAGCAATCCACATAGCCTCCAACTCCGTCTTCAATGAAAGAACCAAACACATTGAAATAGATTGCCATAAGGTTCGGGAAAAGATTGAGGAAGTTGTGATCCTTCCATGTTATACGAGAAGTGAGGATCAACTAGCGGGCATTTTCACAAAAGCCGCAAGTCTCAAGGTTTGTGATCATATCCATAGCAAACTTGGACTTGTGGATCTTACTCAGCCTTGATCAAAGGTCCCCTTTCCCGAGATTTGCACACTCTTTTTCCCTTGGATGAGTTTTGTCTCACGTGGTTTTCTCTCCAAGGTTTTTAATGAGATGTAGCTCTCGGGTCTTCCAAGCTTAACCAAAATGTCCATTTTGGGTTAAGCTTGAGGACGAGTATTGATCAAGATGAATAAAGGGGCAAAGGTGAGTTAAGACAAAAGGGAGAAAAACATGTTTGGTGGAAACTCAACGGTCGATGGAAAAGTCAACGGACGGTGTGGCACGGACCGCGGGAAGCAACCGGGTCGAGGATTGTGTACCGCTGGTCTGGTCAACTGACGCTATAAAAGTCAATGGTCGGATCATGTACCGCGGGTAAGAGACCGGGTCGAGGATCATGTACCGCAGACCGAGGCATAAACGTACCGCGAAAGAGAATTCAGGGCTTACCGTGGATCGGGATCAAGACGTACCGCGGGAAGGTACTTCACGTACCGAAGGCCGAGAGATCGTGTACCGCGGGTTGAACTCTCGCTTACGACGGACGGGTCAACGGTCGGATCCTAAAAACTCAATGATTTGATTTGTGTGGATTTTTCTTTAATGATCGATGCAGCCCAAGAAGCCCACACCTTTGGCTGACTAAGTTGACCTTCTAGAAGTCAAGGAGCCGACCGTTGAAGCTTCATGACCGTTGGAACCAAAGACAAACATATAACTTGCTTTTCTCTCGGATCGAGCCAAGGAGAGGTCACTATCACGCCTTGTGGATCCCGAAACCTTGGTCCCCACACATTGAGATTGCGGCTAGGTTTAGGACTGAAACCATTGTTGTATCTCGCCTATTTTTGGCCTTCTTTACATTTGTAAAACTAAGTTGAAAATTTGAAAGAAACTTGAGACTTCATTCTTCACTCTTTTTCTCTTGTGCTCTTCATTCTTCTTCTATTATCATTCTGCAAATCTAACATAAGGTCACTTTAAATAGGTACGATAGCTTGGCTAATACGGGCTCATGAAAACATATTCCACGAAATAAGCTCGCACCGAAGTCTATTTGCAGCAGCTTCTAAATGGTTGGAAAATGGAACCGACAAGCTCTCTGCAATTAAAACAACACGATCAGAGACGTTAAAAAAAATTATAAGTCAAAAACAAAGCGATTGAAGCATTGACCGGAAACTAAAACAGAGATTCATAGGAATATCAACCAGGTTTCTCCTTCCAAGAGTGAACAAACAAGTTAAGATCAAAATTCCCAGTCGAACTCGGAGACAATTTAAAAAAGAAATACTTGTCATCCCAATTTGTATCCTTGTTCGGAAGATCTTGAATAATCTTCCGCTTCTTACGAAGAGACAAATACCTCGTACCAGCGGCTTTCCCATCAACAGTAGAATTGGCCTTCACAGAATAAAAGTTCAAAATCTCTGTGGAGGAGATAAACATGTCGATCTCAGCGCCTCTGACGACCATCCCCAGAAGAACACGAAGCATAGAAGGGCACATCTAGGAAAAATGGGTCCTTAGGCCCACTAACATCTGACTTAAACCAACCAGGATGGGGAAGCAGAGAGAACTGTCAACGAAGTATATGGCGTACGCACACCCCCCAATCAAGAGGAGGCGATTCTGGGGTATGGTGATGAGGAAAAACCCTAGTTTTGACGTCCCTAGGGAAATTATATCTTTATAGGAGATCGGCGAGGTCTCTCTCGCTAAGAACCGATGCGACGTGAGGATATTGATCGTGAGGAAGAAAAATTGTGGGAGGAGCCTTCCTCGAAACTAAAATCCGACGAGGACCACGTTCCGGAATCGAGTACCTAACCCCAATTTTTTCTGGGTGGTCGTAATTGACTGAAGAAGTCTGAGTCTTAAGAATATAAGGAGACTCAGGCAGTTTCTCGGAGGAGGAACTAGCGGTACTCTCGTCGCCAAATGCGACAGAATTTTTATCTCTATCATCGGATTCAGATGAGTTCTCCGTTCACGAGACGACATGATGTAGCACAACGAGAAAGAGAAATCGAAATGAAAAACGAAGATACAAGGAAGGGAAAAATCAATTCAAAGTAAGAGAAGAGAATAAGAGAGAAGATAGAATACTTTCAACAATGGCGAGAGTTCTGTAACTTAAAGAAATTAAGAGAGTGGAAGTTATACCGAGAAGAAGAAAACCATCGGGAACAGCTAAGGACTTACGATCACCGTACAAGTGCCAAGGATTGGGAGAAAGAGAATTCTCGCCTCACATAGGCAACAGAAATCGACAGCCCTAAATGCTCGAGAAAAATCAACAGTTGAGATTAAAAGGGCGTTTGAGTTAGAAAACCAATCCAATGGCGCAAAATCACTGATCACATCCGACGGTCTAAATGTAAGGACCCTTCACATTGTGCCGCATAGATCAACGGCCGATCTCATACGCCTTTAATCCAACAGCCCAGATCTAAATAGCCCGTCAAATCAGTATTGATGACAAAATATTTTTAAAAAAATGATAAACAATAAAAAAAGCTTCCGACTAAAGTCTTTATATAAATAATGATCGGAACCGCCACCACGGTAATTCCCATCACTTTTTATCGAGCATTAAACAAGAAGAAAGGATGAATCATGCGAGCAAATTGACGAGGCACGATGCAAATCACATCGCTCACCTCGTCCTAATAAACTTGCAAAGGAAATGTATCTTCTAAAATACATCAGATGCAACAATAATGCGGCTAACCAAGCTCGTTAAGCTAAAAAGCCTAAACCAATAAAAAATAAAAGACCTATAACGGCAAGGTCCAAAGGAAAGAACAACAATTCTAATAATAATAATAAACGATTTCCATTAAACAAATATTCGGCGGAGAAACGAAATGAAAGCAAATCTATATGCGCGCAAAATACAAAAACATTTAAAAAATAATAATGATAAAACGAAGTATTATTAAAGCAAATAATGTCGATAACGAATCACGAACAAGTTTGGAAGATACCAAAAGAGATTAAAGCAAACGTGAATGAAATAAAAAAAAGAGGGTCGAACATAATCAATATTAATACGGAAGCGCGGCGAGCAGGGTCTAGGCACATTAAGATTGCTCCCAAAATGATTCACCCCACAGCATCGAGTTCATGTTCCTCACTTTTATACTTTTCCTGAAATTGGTCAATGGAAAAAGTACCATGATTGATCATGTTAATAAGCGAAAGCCTCGCCTTAGTACGAGCTTGGCGAATCTGGGAAGCATGAAGTTCATTCTGACGATCAGACCTTTCTTTAGATAGCGTCCGACGACCTTTATCCTTCTTGGTGAACTCAACCCTGACAGCACGAACAATGTCAGCTATTGCTTGATCGTGAACCTCACACATCTTCTTTTTCTCTTCGCCTAAGGTAGTAGAAAAATTAGCAGCTACAATCTCAGCTTCAACAAGCTGTTTCTTGAGCTCAGCAATCTCAGCTTCAGAAGGCTATTTCTAGAGCTCGGCAATCTCAACTTTAAGTTGATCAAACTCGAGGATACGATCCAAAATCTTGTTGTTCATATCGCAAACTGAATCCGTAGAGTGGTCGGACGCCTGAGATTTCTTCGGTGGCGGTGGGTGATTGACTTCATAATCATAGTTGGCCACGAGCTTATTAACAGCCCCCATCATCTAAACAAAAAATATAGGTATACATATAACAGAACTATCATGTGACCGCACAAATATATATATATATAAAAGGCAAAACCTACAAGACCAACAGTATGAGCCACGTTGACATAATCCTCTTTACGTTTCAAATTGTCAAACAGAGAGAGCAAACAACCCCTCGACTTACAATGACGACAAAGGATCCCCATGCTCCGGTGATCCTCGATAATAGGCCATTTGCGGTCATGCCTAAAATCTCACGCTAATCGAGATCTGCTATCTGATCCCCAAGCATCCAGAGATTTCTTCTCACCACGATCGTTATTTGGAGATTAAGGTCAAGCCCTTTTAGGAGATGGCGCACTATCCTCGTTAACTAGAGAAGCATCAGTGTCACGAACAAAAGACCCAAGAGCCAATGTCTCTGTCGCCGTATCGCGGACATTGCCCATGGACTCACCAGAGGCCATGACATCCTTCTCTGCTAGTCCAGATGTTCGTCTTACGAGATGAGGAAGAGTCTTTCGATCCTAAAACAAAATACAAAAAAAAAACAATGTATAACAACAACAAGAATGATGACATGTACAAACAAACCTACAAACAAAGGACCGACAAAAACCTAACCTTTACCGTGACGAGCTGAGGGATTTGGAGGCCGAGAGCCCTTCGATCCCTTGCTAATTGGAACAGCGGGATTGCTCATTGGGTACGTAAGGAGGGGAGAAGTCAGAAAGTAAGCTTGACGGACACAATCTTGAGTAAATGTGCTTAAATTGGTGCGGTAACAGTTCAAACAACGAACCAATGCTTTCAACGACCCCGGCGAAAGAACAGGGTCAAAGCGAACTGCAAAATAAGAAAAAGGTCAATACAACAAGCAAAAAACAATCTATATTGGTAATCATCGGTTAGCAAGTGATTCTAAACAATGTTGCTAGATTTCGTAACGAAAATTTTATCCGGCGGAAAAGATCCGATGGAAAATTCATTTGGACTGAATGCAAAGAATCTTTCCCTCCACCCATCCTCGCGATAAGGAAGTCCAATCACGACCTTCATCGCATTCCTAGGAACAATATAAAAATAAGGACGATGACCAGATCGCTTAACCAAAAACAACTGTTGAAAAACTGCCGGGCATATTGTCTTCTCGCACTCCGAAGCAAGAGCAAAGATCGCAAGAGAGAGACGAACGAAAGAAGACGTGAGTTGGAAAAGAGAAAAGACAAGCGATTGTATTGATTCAAGAAGAGGAGAAGGGATTGGGAAGATAAGATTGTAGATATCGAAATAGAGGGTTGATCCAAACATATAATGAATAGGAACATCCTCTGGAGAAGTAGGAAGTCGAAGGTCGATAGATCCAGGAATATGATGGCATAAACAAAATTCTTCGAGAGCCTCAACGGTTAGCATACCTTCCCACGACCGTGACTAATGATTCGAACCACCGACGCATTTACAGTAAGATCGTGACGTCGATCGCATAGCGACGAAACTTTCAGTTTCACCAGACGACGACGTAGAGAAAGAAAGAAAATACAATGAAGGAGAAAAGAAAAGTGAAGGAATAAGGTCAAAGATAAGAGAACAAGCGGAATTCAAACCGCCTCAACTCCCAAAAGTAGTGGCAAGTGACCGTTAGACACTGCAACGTTTATAAATGTAGAGAGAATTGTTACCTTGGGAATCGCAAACGGCAGCTGAGTGAAATGATTACTTCTAAGCCTTAGTGTCGTTACATATATAAGAAGGGAAATAAGTTTAACCCTTAAAACTTTCGCGAACAAGCTCAAATTCAAATGAGCTTTCAAAATTTGAAAGTTATGAGCTAGACCGCGAAATAAGGAAAGATCATAAGAATCGTAACAATTTCCTTAGCAAACTCACTAAGAAGGCTGGGGGCAACTGTTGATACCAGGCCTCACACAGCTCGGCCAACTAAAGCCCATTAAGTAAATGGGTAATAAATAATGTTAGTGGGCTGAAAGAAGACAAGCCTATCAGATATTAACGATAATCAGTGAACTCGCCAAAGACAATGAGAGCTCTGAAGAAGGTGATGTGGCGAGCGTAAGAATAGGGAAGCAAACAGTTATGAGAAGCGAACTGAACGAAGAAAAAAGAGGAGCCGCATTCGAGTTGTGGAGATATAAAAAGAGGAGAAAGCAAAGAACAAGAGACACAGAAAAAACCCTAAAAGCTAGAATATGCAAGTTCTCTCATTTTTGTGAATCAATTCTTGTAACTGATTTTATCTATCAATAAAATCAGTTCATTAATCTCTTAACTCTCGAATTCGTTAGCCCGTAATTCCTTGAACCTTGGTTGATTGGTCGAGCATCATTGCCTTCTATAGACTTATCACATGTCACTAGATCAAAGTCATTACACATCAATTCAACTTTAATCAATTCAATACACTAAAATACAATTTTAATCTAAAACATATATATGAATAAAAATAAAAAAGTAATCAAAACTCAAATGGGAAAATCTAGATTCCAAATTTCTATTGGTTTTAATTAGAGAAAACAGCCAATTTAATAATAAACTTATCTGTTTTTACCAAAATAAATACTAACATTTTCTCTCTCATGAAAAATTTGAATTTTAGGTTACCTTCACCAATTTATAATCATTGGTCAAAATTAACATCTGTTAAATACCGTTAGTGTGATTAAAACAGTTGTTAGTTTGCTTAGATAAAGAGGTAACACTCTGCGTTTTGACAAACAAAATAAAAAGCTCTAAAATTTTTTTTCCTAAATTCTTTGTCTCTGTCTTGATTTTGATATCTCTTTTTTTTTGATAATTCGGGTGATTCGGACTTGAGTAGCGTATGACCACGGTCCTAAACTCGTCTATACCCAGGAGCCAAGGGAAACTAGGTGAATACTCCTGAAAATGTCGTGCAAAGTGTGACTTTGTTTCTATGGGGATCGAACTCGGATAGTGTCTTACCACTGTCTTTTTATTCTATCTCCAACACCACTGTACCACAACAATGTTGGCATTTTGATATCTCTTTGAATCAAATCCATAATTTTTGTTCGATTTCCATTAATCTCTATCCATTGTTCATCTCTGTTATCTTTTTCGATTTGGATTTCGAAGTTCCTCTCGATTTGGATTCTGAGAATTGGTGAGAATAAGATCCTTCCCTGAACCCTAGCTAGCCTCCTTCCTTAAATCCCAATGCACCGACAAATCTCAAAGACTCAATTATGTGCAGTGGTTGAAATGGACCCTTCGGACCTCTCTCCTTTGACAATGGCTATTTCGTCTCTCTCCTTCAAAACAGAGGACTCCTCACCTCCGATGCAGCCTTGTTGACTGATACCTCCACCGCTTTCGTCGCTTGAGCTTCCAAAACTCCGGTACATTTCTTGCTCAGTTTGGTCTCTCCATGATCAAGGTGAGTGCTATCAAAATGCTTACACTTGGAGATCAAGGTGGTTAGATTCGCAGCCACTATCGTGTTGTCAACAAACAAATTAACTTCCATTCAAATCATTACCGTAGTCGAATTTCCATGTAATCGTATCTTTTGAGAATTGTTTTTCTTTATTGTATTACAATATTGTAACTTTGTTGATCTATATATCTTATCCAAGTGCAACTGGATGACACCAATATCTCTGTTTTCTACTTATTGATTTCTTTTCTCAAAGGAGATAACTGTGATTCTCATTGCTTTGTATTATTATTTTAGTTTTTCCGATCTGAATGGGACCAAAAGAAACCTTGTTGTGGCTCTTCTAATATGAGAGTCAATATCAGGAGAAGACGAAACGGCGGTTGTGAAAAATGGAGAACGAGAGATCTCTCAGAGGATAACTTCGAAATTCAAATCGAAATGGATATCAGAGATGAATATGGATAGAGATTAATCAAAATCGAAAAAAATTAATGTTTTGATTCAAAGAAATATCGAAATCGAGAGAGAGGAAAACAAATTGAGGAAATTTATTTAAGAGATTTCAATTTTGTTCGCCAAAACGTAAAGTTTCATCTTTGTATCCAACCCAAACAAACGACTTACATTGACAACGGTATCATATGTTAATTTTGACTACTAGTAATTCTAAATTGGCCAAATCAACCAGAAGTTTACATTTTTTTAGGAGAGATAAAAAAAATCATATTTATTTTGGCAAAAATTGACAAATTCAATATTAAATTGACTCTTTTTGCAGTTGACTGTTAGTCTAGTGAGAATTGGTAAGTCCACTGAAGACAAATGCACTTATATATACAGGGATCAAGTTTTACTGTCTATATTATATAGGAACTTAGTTAATGGGTCGACTAATTATAACACAATGTTGACAAAAAATAAAAAAATTTGACTGTTTTCTCGTTTTAATTATCATTATACGATACATAAATTTATCAACAAAAAATAGCAATTCTCACAAAAAGAAATGTGTAATTTTTAAGGTTTGCAAATTACCACAAAACAAGGAAGCAACGCTCTAGGATTAAGCAAATAAAGCTCCTCTACATTTGTATACAACCCAACTTTTCCAGCCAAAGAATCAAACCCACTCATCAATCCATTCATCTCCTCCACATTCTCCACCGGCCGATGAACTCTTCCGGCGATTACTCTACACACAATCAGCACTTTCCTCACCGTCTGATCAGACTCTCCGTTAACCAAGATCGACTCAAACGCTCTTCCGCTCGTCGACGCCGTGAAAACACCAATTCCGTTATTCTTCTCCCGTTTCGCCGAGAATCCGTTCCGTATGATCCGGCAGACACAACATTTCTCCGCCGTGCAGATACTCGTTGACCCGTTTATACCTAAACCACAAGCTACGGTGGTTCCGTGGAATCTAAGAAGCTCGTTCCCGTCGGCTAGACATCTCGGATGCTTCTTCTGAAGTTTGCTTGCTCTAATTTTTACTGTCTCTCTGTATTCCTCGAATCGAGCTAGTGTTTTCTGCATATTGTGAACTTTCAATACTCGATCGATTCTTCCACATTGATTCTCTGATTTTAACCAGCTTGTTCTGCAGATTATTTCCACGATTTTCCTTGACGAATCGCCTTCTACAAGCTCTGTTACTGCAATTTGAATGAATATCATAAATTTAAGATATTTACAACATAATGATATGATCAATATCAGTAATTTGAAACGCTAATTGTATGAAATCAATGGTGAAATTCTGGATCTTTTACGAGCCCCGTTGTTACAATTCAGGGGAAAGATTGATAAAGCAGAGATTTTTTTATATAAGGTTCAGAACTTTGTGTTATTCGGAAACCCGAATTGCATAACTTTAATGGCGAAACAGAAAAAGGAATGATTTTTAAAAATTTGTATTGTTTACCAGCGTGTTTGGAGAGATGATGAGCTTCTGCAGCTTCAACTTTATTGAACTGTTCACCACATTTATGACAAGAAACAGAGGAATTGCCTCCATTAATGGCGGATTCTCTGTTTATTTCCAATGAAACTCTCCTGTTAGAGTGAAACCCTAATCCTTCACCTCCTCCTCCTCCTCTATCTTTCTCAGACATAGCAAACAATCCCTTCCTCGTTTGGCTCCGGTAAGAAGCCGAATGATTAAGATAATGCATCGGCGTTCCTGGTCTCAAAATCCCCACAAAAGTCGTCGAAGACCGACCATTTCCTCCACCTCCACCGCCGGAATCCACTGTTCCGACCGGTGAAGCCATATCTCCGACTCCAGTAATCTTAAGCTCACAAGTTGAGTTACTAAGGATAACTTCATGAGTAATGGGATTGAGAAACTCATTACTTCCAATAGAACGAGGACTACTAATCGGTGGTTTCTCAAAATGTCTTTTGCTTCCATGGATTACGTCTTTGAGATTCGCTATCGATCTCGAACATTCCGATAAGCCACCGCCACATCCAGCAGCACCACCGTGTGAGTTGATACCGGAGATTCTCTTGGTGGCGATTGTGGAAAGGTGTTTTGTTGTGGATTTGGGGTCGAAAACATCAGATGGCTCAGATTTACAGTGAAGAGATCTCTTGAGTGAGAACCAAACAGTGGGGATGTTGTTCTTCTTCTTTGGATTAATGGTTTTGTTGTCTTTCTTCTTCTTCTTTTGGCCTCTTATGCTTGAATCTTCCATTGTTACTGTAATCTCTTTTTCTCTCTATCTTCTTCTCGAGATTTTCGGATTTTATTGGACGTGATATACTATAATAAATAATAAATGCTAAATAAAATACAATAAAGAAAAGAAGCAAAATAGGCAAGTGCATATTGGAGTTATATACATATATTTAATGGGATATATATAAATTTTAAAAATGTATATATGTATTAAAAATGTTTTATTGTAAGAGATAATAATAAAACAAAAATGTTTTTATTTTTCTAAATTGGCAGGTACGTGCATGTGAATCTAAAGGAGCTCTATAATGTCTCAATTCACCGATGTAATAATTGACAAGAGAATGTTTCCTTCATTTACTATTTTACTAATCTTAATTTGTATTAAAAAGAAAAACTAAAAAGGCTTCATTTTCATGAGTCATACTCATGACCATGATATTGGTTACTCCTTTTGTACATTATGAAAAATCTAGTTTTTCGAATATTGTTATATTAAAAATAAAAATGCTTATCTACATTTAAAATTATCATTCACACATTTTTTTCAGATTATAAAAATTAATAAATTACTATATGTTCTGCTTGCAAATCAAACAAAAGAACCAAAAAAAACCACATATCCTTCTCTATATTTACGTCTGCAAACATATATCTTTATTTTTTCCTTTTTCTTTTTTCATTTAACTAGTCTAGACACAAATAATTTTTTTGGATCATTTTCCTTAAAATATTATTATTTTAAAATTAAAATAACTATGATAAATCACATGCACATTAACTTACATAATTATAAATTATACAATATATATATAGTTTATAATTTAAATTACACATTAATTTACTTGAAATGTAAACTCATTTTAAAGTTGAACATAAATTGCTTAAATATTTGTAGTCTCAATAAATTAATTTTAAAATTTAGTAATATGTATGTTTTTAGGTTTTCATATTTTTTTATATTAGTAAGTTTTTTTTTGTCAATATTAGGTCATAATTGGCTGGCCCATTAGCCAAATTTCTACATAATGTAGACGGTAGGACTCGATACCTGGTTATGCAAGTACGCATATATTAATGGACTTACCGCTTGCCACTAGACTAAAGACCACTTACTATATTAGTAAGTTAGATAATTAGAAGAACATAAAATTTTATCAAAATTACAAAATTGTAAAAAAAATCTTATAATAAAATAATAATATAAAATATGTTCTGATATGTGTGATTTGCATATGATCTGCGTGATCTGTATGATCTGTGTGATTTGCATATCATATGCGTGATCTGCATTTTTTTTATCTACATTCACCATTCGAAACCTAACTGAATATTGATTTATTTTTTCAGTGACAAAAATTTTAAAACCAAGACCCAATGGTAGTGATCACTTTACAAATTCTTAGGTTACCAGAGTTCGATTATTCTGTGATGCAAAAGGAATGAAAAAAAAGATTTTAAAATATATGTTTTGGGTATAGATCGGATCTTGTCGATCCAATTATAAGAGTAAAGTTGACAAAAAAAAATTTAACCAAGCTACATTTCATGAACTTGCATTAACTACAAGAATTATGATTATTCATAACATCTTTAATCCATTAAATCATATTAACGATCTTTTTCTATACATATCGTGTAGAGAATCATGAGTTTTTGAAATTTCCTTTTTAGTGTTTTGTACAAAATCAGTAAATAGGGAGGTCAATCAATGAGGTTGTATGTGGGCAGGTTCACCGGTGTAATAACTAATAAGTATGTATTTTAGTTCTTTAATATTCACAATAAATTTTGTATTTGTAGGATTAGAAAACTATGAGATTCTACTCATTAGGTCACAAGGATCCACAATTGATCGTCAAACAAAGACTTTTTAAATTTGATGAATTTAAAGTTTTTAACCTAGTCTTACATTGACAGAGTTAATATTTCTAGGATCAATGTACTATTTTTCGAACAAAAAACTTTAAATTTATTAACTCCTTATTCACAAATAAAGTAATTAAAGTAATGATGACAAATTGTTGTTCAGTGTCAGTGACAATCAAATGAGAACTAGTAATTAATCATAGCATAGCTTTGTTGTTTTTTGGTTAGTCAGAATCGTATAGCATTGCTTTAGGAACTAAATTCGAAATAAATTGAAAAGTAACATCGAAATTAAACTCGTTTCTCTCTACACTTGCATCTGTCAATTCCCTCATTAAAGCTCACCAGAAGAGCAAATGAACCATTCTGTCATTTTTTTGGAAGGTTGTAATCAATATATTCATCGTATTAAAGAACATGTGGAACTTCAAAACATTTTCACTCTTATTTTAAATATATATATAACTATCAGAATTTCTACCAAACTTCTTATTAAGATCACACTCGTTCGTAAATAACAATAGTCTTACATATAATATTACAAAAACCCAAAACTTCAATCGACATATATAATTTATAAAAAAAGAAAAATATTAGTTTTAACGAGAGGACAAATTATAAGTTTCTGAGTTTATGAAATACATCAAAACGTCTTGGAACAACTTTGCATGGAGATATGAATGTGAAGTTATATTTTGTCAAAGTTTGAAAGTGCATTAAATAAGATACGTATATATGGTGAAGGGTAGATAATGAAGTAGGTGTGGGTGTCGTAATAGCCATATTGAATTCAAAAGGAATACAATAAATTAGAAAATTGAATTTTTGAAACATATTGATAGAAACAATGTCCTTAAAGGTTTCCCAGTTTTGCCCTAATACCTAATCCTACAGGACCATTACTTCGACCACACCACATTCACTGGTCTCCCCCATTCTACCTATCAATTCCTTAAATCAAACTAATTTATATTCACCTTGTTGTTTATATTTTGGAACCATTTTAATCGTTTTAATTTCTCCATTTAAAACAATTTTCCTACAATCAGATTTTAGTAATTACACGTTACATTTTTTTTAGTTTTCTTAAGTAAAATCTTTCTTTTGAAAGAACAACGTAGAATGCCAAGAAACATGTGCTCTAATTGATTTGTCTCAGATTTAGCTAGGTATGAAGTGGTGAATTCGAATCTCATCCTGCTCCACTTAGAGAACTTAAGCTATGGATCGGGTCTTGTCGGAATGAATTATAACTACAGTAAAACTTTTATAAATTAATAAAGTTAGGATTACATTAAAATTATGATTTTAAAAAATTAATTTATAGTAATTATTAATTTATTGACTCAATCAAAATTTTGATATGAAACGTACAATTATATTATTTTATAGAAGTTATTAACTATATAAACATTTTCAAAGTGGTGTAACTTCCAATCTTTCACTAAATTCTCAAACCGGAATCAAAACCAACTAAATCAAGGAATTGATACACATTCGTATTTCGTGTTCCGTGATTAGTAATTAATCAGTGTAATATATATCCTCGATTAATGTAACAACGGTGATGTTGTACAAAATAAATTTTAAAATATTTAATAAAAATAACACGTTAAAATTACTTGATGTGTATAGTTTCTATCGTTGGTACATATATCACTTTCATGCCAACTTTTTAAGGTATACCAAATATCAATTGAACTAAAACATGTCGTACAAATTACTAGTTTCTGGTGAGCACAGAGTTGGATTTACGATCTCATAAAATCATAGTTTAGACCCATATGCGGCCCATTTATTAATCCAGCCCATTGGAATAAACTGAAATTATATTTTGCCGGAAAATTTTGGAAATTCCCTCGTTTGTTCAAAAAGTCAAGCGGTGCGAACCAAAGATTTAAGATCGTAGCCTTTGATTAACTAATCATCGGACGGTTTTAAAGTCTACGATCCGCGTACTCTATTCTTATTGGTCGAAATTTTGTTCTCTAACATATATAATTGCGGGAGAATCCTATTCTTTCTCATTCCTTTGTTAGTTTGTCCAAAAGAATTTTCGGTGTTTCTTCCTTATTTTCAGAAATTTTGCGCTAGAAAAGCTCTTTGTTGTTGGAAATGGCTGGTCGTGGAAAAACTCTTGGATCCGGTGCGGCGAAGAAAGCCACATCTCGAAGTAGCAAGGCTGGGCTTCAATTCCCGGTTGGTCGTATCGCTCGATTTTTGAAAGCCGGTAAATACGCCGAACGTGTTGGAGCTGGTGCTCCGGTTTATCTCGCCGCCGTTCTTGAGTATTTGGCCGCCGAGGTGATTATACTTTTCCTATCTCTTTCTAATCACGTTGTCTATTTCATTGGGTCTGTCTCTGTTTTTGCGTTATTTTTTTGTTAGTCGCAACCTATGGCGAATCTGAGGTTCTTACAGTTTTGACATCTATCCGAGCATGGAAACTTTTGCCTAGTTTTTTCCCAGATATTCTTAAATTGGTTTTAAATCAGTGTTTTCATTAGTTGTTGATTGAATCTACTATTTGGATTTGTTTGGGTTTGTTGATGATTGAAATCATATCATCATTGTATTTTATTCCAAATTTGATAATTTGTAAAATTTCTCATTTTGGATGGTTTGATCTTACATCATAAATTATTTTCCATGAATGTGTTGCAATTAGCTTTGATGGGATCTTTAACCATGGCTAAAACCAATCTGCTCTATTTTCTCTAGGTTCTCGAACTTGCCGGCAATGCAGCAAGAGACAACAAGAAGACCCGTATTGTTCCTCGTCACATTCAGCTCGCAGTTAGAAACGATGAGGAGCTAAGCAAGCTTCTTGGAGATGTGACCATTGCCAATGGAGGAGTGATGCCTAATATCCACAATCTTCTTCTCCCAAAGAAGTCTGGACCTTCTAAGCCTCAGGAAGATTAGGTCTTAACACAAGATTGTAGTACACGTTTCTCTGACTCTGTTCCTGTTTGGTTCTGATCACAAATAAACAATACCTAGCTAGGTCACTTTGTTTAGGGGTTGTTTCTTTCAATTGCTTAGGGCTTTGTTTCTTTCTATTGTTATAAACATCTTGTTTCAGTTTCTGTGAATATCTGAAAGTATTTACAAAATGAGTACAAGATTCTCTTGCAAATATATATGCTTGTAAACTAGTTTTTTCAGAACACAATTAGATCATCAAGCCTCTTTCTGCAACAACAAAAAACTAATTGCTTTTGGATTTATATAAAAGTCCGGATGCTTCGGTTGCAATTCAAAATAAACATGACTTAACTGACAATAATATTACAAGAGAATACAAAAGCGATTACTCTTCCGTGGCCAACAATAATCAGGGAGAAGTAATGAAAGGTTTTCCTAAAACTACATGTAAAAATGTCAGTACAAGTGACTTGAGTGTGAGAGGAACCCTAGCTTCTACCTCGAAAGCTCTTTTGTGATCATCTGTGACTAAAAGCTGACATCTCTGCGAGTTAAAATGCCATTCCACTACGAGCAAATAGAAAGATCATCAGAAGCTTTCAGCAAACTGCAGAGGATTTATGTCCTAAGATGGTACTTTTTTAGTCTGAATCTGAACTGGACTCATCCTTGCGTCTCTCTGTAATAGCTGGAAACAGCTTCTGTCTAGGATCTACTGAAGGCGGTTGTCTTGGAGTTTCAGAAGAAGACGAGGCTGTTGAACCCTGTTTTCTGGCCATCTTTACGGGTCTTCCTCGGGCCTCTCTTACTTCTTTGCAGGATTTATCTAAGATTATCAAGAAATCGCGTACGATCACAAACAATCGTAAGCCTTCGTCTTTTCCTGCTTTGCCATGGAAATAGTCTCCTGTACTTTTCACTAAAGCCATAATTCTCTTCTCTTCCGCGAGGACTGACATAATGCTACCTTCTGCATTTTTAATAAAATCTTCAAGCGCTTCACGAAACCCACTTTCCTCGCCTGAACTCTTCATCTCTGAGCTGACAAAGTCTCGAGCTTTTGACAAAGCATGACCCATTTTAAGAACAGTCCCTGTTAAACCATCAGCATCTATGTTTGCAGATTTCTTCACATGCTCAAGCTCATTGCTCAAGCCTGAAACTTTCTGAAGTCCAAGATTGCGGTAATTCTCTTCTGTCTCTTCAGCGGTGTCCTCGGCTAGGAGATCCTCAGTTTTAACACTTGAGAAGCTTTGGCTCTCTCTGATGCTACGAGCCGCTCTTACACCTTCAGACCTAATTATCTCTTGAACAACGAAGTGTAGGAGTGTTGTTTTCCCATCAGTTCCTTTCACGTCTGCTAATTTCAAAAGAGTGTCCAGCTTGAAAGCCTGAGCTCCACCCCTAAATGTACCATCATTCATTCGGTTTCCGGTCTTAAGAACCGCCTCTAAGAGCTTCAGGAACAGCCGACTTCCCCTAAGTTCTGTACAAGCAACCTTCCATTTACACCAAAGAACATATATTTAGATTGAAGCTTGTATCATCAAGAAGTGGAAAAGATTTTTAAAAAGAGATAAGAAACTGTGATCTGTTACGGCTTTCAGAACAGAGTTTTTGTTCAAGGTTACGAAATGTACCTCCAATGTCTGAAATGATTCTTTAATAAAGGCCATTTCTTCATGGAGAGTACACATAAATAAAAGTGCCTCTAGACGTTTAAAAGCGAAAGGGATATCAACTACTGCTTTTAGGAATCGTTCAGCGGTTCCCAGTTGAGCTATTTCACCACAGTATAATCTTAGCTTTAGTTCTTCTTCTTGTGTTGGTGCCATCTTTAAAAAAGTCTGAATGAACTCTACAGGAAGTTCGTTTCCTAATTCATCGAAGATCATGTTAAACAACACATTGGAGAATGTAGCCAAACATCAAATTCTTTTTATTCCATCAAGGAAAAGAGAAAGAAAAAGAAGGTTACCTTCGCGAAGTGCATCACACACTTCTTCAGTTGTCGCATTCAAAGCACGCAAAAGAATTGAGAGATTTTGTCCTTTCTTTGGTTCAAGAATCTGAATATACTGAGGTAAAGCTTGTCCAGATGACCCCTTCTTTTCGTTTTTATTCTTGTCTGCTGCTGCATATCCAAATAACGACTCTATCATCTCTTCATTGAACCTGGAAAAGAATCACGGATGATTCAGTAAATGTGCGAAAGTTATATGCTCTGAGAATATCAGGAGAAACTCTAACAAGTTTACTCACTGAAAGGATCCTGATCTTATATCATTCCAAACCATTGAATGTTCTGGGTTTGCTTGCACTTTATCCCAGAAAAATGGTTTTAACTTTGTTTTGGGAGCATCATCCTCAGATGATTTTGGTGGCCCTGAAGACAATCTAGGTGCTTTTGGTCCCAGACCCATTGGTGGAGGTGGACGTGGTCCTTTTAGTCCAGGAGCACCAGGAGGAGGTGGTGGCTTAGGTCCACCAGAACCAAGTGGAGGAGCTGGAGGAGGCGGTCTTGGACCAGCAGAAGTAGGCATTGGCGGTGCTGGAGCTGGTGGGAGAGGAGTAGAAGCCTTATTTGAAGATACCTTGAGAAATTTGGGTGGTTCCGGTGGAAGAGGCTCCACTTTTCCAGTAGGAGGCTTGCCTGAAAGTACAGAACCTGTTCTTCCAGGTGGAGGCTTCAAAGGTGGGATTCCGTGATTGGTGATATGATTAGCCATTGCTTCATGTGACGGCCTTTCTTCTAATGAATCTGAACTGTCAGAAATACTTCCATCGAAAGACGACATTTTTCCTTGGTCTGAGTATATGTTAAACGATTGATGACCCAGCTTATCTCCTTTGACAGAACCACCATTGATGGAGGAACCTGAAATCATAAAAGTAATTTGATCGTTTATATATTCAAGAAAATTCCTGTTAGATTTGTACAATGAGAAAGTAAAGATTTTGTTACCAACAGAGAAATTGCTATTGCTTAAACTGAGAAGAGGCCGTTCATCGTTTTTCCTGCCTCTTGAACCCTTTCCACAGACTCTGGTGCAACATAAGAAGAACAATGCAGCAAACAAAAACGTAGAAACTGCAGTCACAACAACAGCAATGATGATTGTTTTCTGATGATCCTCCTTTTTTCTTGCAGGTGAAACAGATTTAGAAGTTGAACTTTTGGAACTGTTTTTCCCAGAAGGAGGAGCGGGTGATCTAAATGGTGAAAAAGATGAATTCCGTGGCGGCGTGGATGTTGAACGCATAGATGGACTACTCTCAGGAGGAGGGGAACGGGACCGACTACGCTTAGGAGGAGAGGAAGGTTCCCGACTACGCTTAGGAGGAGGGGAAAGTTCCCGACTACGCTTAGGAGGAGGCGAAAGTTCCCGACTACGCTTAGGAGGAGGGGAAAGGGCCTGACTACTCTTAGGAGGCGGGGAAAGGGCTTGACTACGTTTAGGAGGAGGGGAAAGGGCCCGACCACGCTTAGGAAGAGGGGAAGGGGAAGGTGAAGGGGGAGAGCCAGGTCTAGAAGCTAGATTTCTCCTAGGAATATCAAGCATAGATGATAAGAGCTCGAGATACTTGAGGTTGTTATCATTTAAGTTTCCTTTTCTTTGGATACAATCAAGAAGGGTCTGCTTGAGATGGGAATGGTTTAGACTAAATAGTTCCCTACTATCCTTTGATCCTGGAAAACATAAATTGAAGACTACCACAACTTCCTTCACACAGTCTGATTCTTGCCAACAACGCTGCGCCCATGATGTTTCTACCTGTCAAACATTGTACAAAAGACAAGAGACAAAGAACTTTAAGAGCTACAAAATAAAAATGAAAATTGCAGCATTAACTAGCAAAGATCCAACTAATTATATCCTAGCATGACTGCAAATAGCAGATCCAACCTATTATGCAAGAAGCATGCAATATAAGCGTTCTGAGGTGATCTTAGCACTTGTATAAGGAACATGAATCAAAACCACAAATGCGAACTTAGTCTAAAACCTAAGTCTTCAGCAAGAAACAGCCAATTTATCGCTACTCCCTCTGAATAAAGTCTACTGCGTGAGCTACAGAATCTTTAGATTATATATTCTAGCTACTAAAGATATGGAAAAGTGTAACTACGCATGGAACTATATCAGAGCTTTTGCTCGTTTCGTGACTAACAGACCATGAGAATGTCTACATACAAACAAAACAAACAAAGATAGTGAGAAGGATGAACTGGAAGCTGTAACAGAAAAATGCTCTCCGAATGTTATCCCATTGATTAAAGCGTTGACTGACACAAACTCTAAAACCATAGACTTCATATAGCATGATTAAATACAAGCGTCTCGTAATGATCTTAATTCTCTTTTTCAGACACCTAGATTCTTGCGGGGAACATGAGTCAAAACCAAAAATACAATCTCAATCGTTGAAATCTAGCTTTCTGCAAGAAACAGGCCAAGTCTAGCAACTCTCGTCTCAAAAGTATACCACAGAGCTACAAGATCTCCTAGCTTCTACAATTTAAGCCCTAACAGAAAAATCCCTTTACATAATACAGTTAATTATAATTAAAAAGAATCAAACAAAATTGAAAAGCAAAAGGCAATCTTTACCTTTTGTGCATTGACCTTCCATGTTGTTGATGGGGACATGAATTGACTAAGAAAAGTTTCATCTTTTTCTGAATTCTCTTCCAAGGTTATTACCAAGAACCCAGAAAGCAGAATCAACCAGAAAGCTAAACGAGTCCAACTCTGATTACCCATTCCTCCTCAAATCATTTCAAGCATATACAATGCTTCTCATTTCATCAGATACTGCTATGAATTGAACACAACGGCGTGATCAAAGGCTACAGCTTCTTCAATGGATGATATAATCAAATTGCCGGTTTTACAGCTTTTGTAATGTAGACCCTTTGCTGAAATACGATCAAGATCAAAACTTTAACACAAAAATTCAACAGCCCTGATCGAAATTATAGAATTTGGAGCTGACTTCGATGCAATTTCCCTGAAAGACCAATTCAATTAAAGCTTCAACAATGCTACCAGATCAATACACGTATTGGGGTAAAAGTTGAGAGAAAAAGAGCCAGCACAAAAGGAAAATAGTTGGTGACAATGATTGTGGTCAGATCCAAGTTAAAAAGCTCAATGCGTTTGTCGTCGGTGCGCTCAACCAAACCCAATATTTTGACCAGAGAGACCAAAAAAGTTGAAAACTTTTTATTTTCCGAGAAAAGTCGATGAGAAAATTTCACGGAGAAATTAGCTCTCAAGCTTCATTAAAATTCTGGAAGCTTTTTTTCGTTCATTTTTCATTGTCAAAATTGTCCCTCCTTTTTCCCCAAACTCAAAAAACGCGCAAATTACGCAGAGTTATTAATATCTTGGATAATTTGTTTTTCTTCATTTTATTTCTCAAGGGAAGAAAAAAGAATAGAAGGTAAACTATTATTAAAATCACAGTTTTCATCTATTCAATAAAATGGTTCTGAATGCACGATCAAAAAAATATAAAATGGTTCTGAATTTGATCATATATTCTATTAAAACTATTTTCTTTTGTTTATTTTATAAACTACAGTTAAAAAATAATCAATAAAAACGAATTAGAAAAGTACTAGGGTCGACGATCTGGATCCCCTTCGAAAATTTCATATATCACCAGAATTACACGAACTATTGCCCTCTTTCTATTTTTCCACTTACAAAAATTGCAAATATATTTTCCCACCCACAAAAATTGTAAACATATTTCCTCCAACACTCAATTTGTTCGGTATCATTAAACCAAATCAAAATTGTATAGCACCAAACCAATTTAATCAAAGATGCTTTTGGTTATCTTCATTATATTTTATTTTAATTCTTCGTTTTCTTTCTTCTTTGCGTGCAGGAAACAAAAAATTGGCAAAAGCTAATCTCCATGGCTGCAAAAATGATTGAACTTTATTTTAATTAAGCAACGCCGATGACGAATCGTACCTAAATCCAACGCGGTTAGGATTTTAATTATTTTAGGGATTCTCATTCTTTAGTGAATTCGACTCTGAGATTTCTGATTCAACGTCGTCGACAATGTAATCAAACGAACCTATTGAGTAAGATCGATGTTGATCAACGGAATCTGGAATCGATGTTTGACGACGGCATGGATCCGATTTCGAGACGGAAGCTATTATCTCCGCCGTTGTTGTTACCGACGTTGACAAGAGACTTCATTATATCGGATTCTGAGGCAAAGAGAGGAGAGCGACAAAGAGGACAAGTCTGATTGGAGACGAGCCAAATATTGATACAATCAGCGTGAAAAGCGTGACAACAGAGAGGAAGAAGACGAAGCTGATCCTCCGGTTCAAACTTGGACAAACAAACAGCGCAATCACCAGAATTCGAGGAAGTAGAACGACGAGTAATAAAGAAAAATTTGAAAATCGGAAGCGAGTCAAGCACCAAAGATCGTTCTATTTCCAGAGAGACTCTATGTGAAGCAAACCGTCGAGAATCGGAAGTTACAGCTGCAGTGGAAGATGAAGGAGGAAGAAGCGAGTTGTGGCCACATCGATTGAGACAACGAAGGAGGAAGCAAATGGAGACAGAGATGAGAAGAGTCATGAGAAGAATGAGAATGATGACTACAACACTTGGTTTGAGACCATCGAGAGAAGAAGAGTGAGATTCATAGTTTCCGCCATGGCTAGGATTGATGAGAGAATCCATTGGAGAAAAAGAAGAAGTAAATTTCCAACTGTATTGTATTAATGGTGAAGGTGACGAAGAAGAAGAAGAAGAGGAGGCACGTGAGAGAAATGGACCGGTTCAATCTTACGAAATCGGGTTTAATTCACAATTACGGTTTAATCAGGTTTAGTTTATGTCAATGGTCTGCAGTAAACCAACGCCAATTCAATTTGATGAGAAAATCAGAATTCAATGTATTCAAAAGGGGAAAATCAAACTGTTAAACTATAATAAGAGGAAATTAATTTTTTACATAGTTTAAGGGAAAAATAGAAAAAGGGCAATAGTTCGTGTAATTTTGGTGCTATATGAAATTTTCGAGGAGGATCCAGATCGTCGACCCAAAGTACTAAGAAAAACTATTTATGTATGACCATTTTTATGGATGAGCAGATGCATAGGGTTGCTCGTGTTGACTAAACCGTATTGACAGATGAGGGTTCATAAGTTCCAGGTAAAAAGAGCATACTAGATAACCACTAAGCCTTCTGAGCTCAACTCACTATTAGGAACCTTATTTCCCCATGAAAGTCGAATTGGTCTTCGTATTCATCAACCTCTGGAAAACTCGACCAAAGCCAAGTGCAGATCGTCGACTTGTGTTTGATAGAAAGAAATCAAGGTCTATGAAGATGTTAAGAAATCTGGAAAACGAAAAGACTTAGAAACTCGTTTAGAAAAAAAACTTCGAGAGAGGTTTTTATGGAAATTCCAACTTTAGATCATATGCATGCATGATGGATGGACTATCTCTCCATAGTTAAATTTCTTTGGAATCTTGATCGATTGCATTTTCGCTATTCCTTTCACACATATTTATCTTACTTTTCTTAAGAACATTAAATAATGACAAATTGAATTCTTTTTCCTTTGTTAAATAAGTAAGTTGTATATTATTATTTTCTTTGATAAAAACTAAGGTATACATTTCTTGCATAAGAAACTATCCTTTCCATATATTATAAGCCGTAGAGCTCAAATGTACATTAAATTTAATCGTGTAGATTTCTTTAAACAATTTATTACTTATACTAATCTTGAAAGCCAAGAATAAGAGATAATGTTTACATGAGAACAAATTTTCAATATAGCACAAATCCTATGAACTAACAAATCTGTTTTGATGAAGAAATTTCTAATTTTGTCGAATTCTTGAGAAAACTAACCAATACTATGAGGATGTTACCATCTGTATATAGGATCTCTGAGTAAATAGTTGCCAAGGCAGTGTAGTCATAATTGATTCAATTATATTTTGACATCAATTATCATTAAATTTTTTCTTAAACGAAAAAATTGCAGATTAAAAAATTTGAAATACATAGAAATCCGATTTTTTTACCTCTACAAACGTTTTTAGTGATTAAATTTTTTTATCTTATGTGAAATTATTAACCAAGTGATCACAAAACATGTACCACTAGAAAAAGTAAAATAAAGACAGAACTGTTAGATTTTGGTCAGATTAATCTTTGCTCTGAAACCTTCAGTAATCATATTAGACTACTTACAATGGATATGTTGAATCTCTCCGATGATGTTGTTGAATAAATAAAAAAGGTGGGGTGAAATGTTAAGGTGTTGAATGAATAAAATAAAAAAAGAAAAAAATAAGAAGTTGTCAGCTAAAATGAGAGAATGAAGATGAAAGAAAAATGACATAACACATGTCTTTTTTCTATTTGGTTAGATGATATTTCAAATTTCATTTTATCCCTCAAATTTTAAACTAAATTAATTTCATTTTTGTTATGAAAAAAATTATATCAAAATTTATTATTTTTTGTGCTCTATAAATAGAGACTTGTTTCATTAAATTTGGACAAAAAAAATCATTCTTTTCTATAATTTTTCCTATTACCAGTCCATGAACTCATGTTCTAAACATATTTTGGGTAACATGGATTCCAACAATAACATTTTCAATACTCGAAATTCTAATAATCATCTTTTTCAATACCTAAATCCCAACAAATAACAATTTCCAAATCAATATTCCAATCAACCACACCCTCAAAATATACCAAATTATGGATTTGCATCAAATTTTACCATGTCATTAGTTGTTCCAAATTATCATCTATATCCCAAGCAATAGAGTTTCCAGAATTTTCAACAAAAATGGCTTTTGGTGGTATGAGCGGTGCAAATGAGAGTGGTCCAAACGAGAGCGGTACAAATTTGAGCAGTCCACCTATGGAGGAATCAACTCCTACTCACAAGAAAAGCTCCAAATGGACCACTGATCAAAATTTGGTGCTACTCAGTGGATGTATTAGAAATGAAACAAACAATGTTATTGGAAGAAACCAGAAAAGCAAAACCTATTGGGGCAAAATTGCTGAATATTGTAATGAACATTGATCATTTCAGCCTCCACGTGATGGATCTTCATGCATAAATCATTTTAACTACATGAACAAAATATTGGGCAAATGAATTGAAGTTTATGATAATGCTAAGCGACTACAACAAAGTGGATGGTCAAAGAATGATGTATTGACAAAAGCACATGAATTATATTTAAGTTGTACGAGTTTGTTTCAATTTGAATGTCAGAATTGCACGCTATTCGTGATCAACCACATTATGGTAGTCATGTAGGAGGAAATAATGGATCAGAAAGTAGTGGACTTAAGAGATCTCGTGAGAGTGATACAAGTGATTCCAAAATCTATAGTATCTAGGGCTCACCCAATGGGGAGAGATGCAACTAAAAAGAAGGGTAAAAAGAAAGGCAAGAGCATAACTTTGGAAGTGGTGAACGAAGAATGAAATGAATTTAAACCATTCAAGGAGTAAGAGTTAGAACGATTGGACAAAATAGCCATAAAACAAGATGAAGCAAACAAAATAATGAAATAACAGATTCAAGCTAAGAAGATGAAAATGTTTTTGAAGCTAAGTGAAAAAGAACATCTCGATGATTGCCAAAAAACACTACTGGAGAAGCTTAGCAATGATCTATGAGAAATTCAGCTGCATATACATAACTAAAACCAAAATTAAGCATATGCCTAAGCTATAAATCGTAACTACCTTTAATCACTATTGGACCATTATACTTGTATGTCATCTCTCCCATGTTCTCTCTTTCTTTCTCTTATCATGTTTTCTTCTCTTCATCTTCTCTCTTTCTTTTCTTCCTACTATATTAGCTCTTGTTTTCTTCATCTTCTTCTCGACCTTGCTAACGAGAACGAATATGGATCGGTGTCATCTGATCATGATCAGAGCTCTTCTTTTCTTCATCTTTTGGATTGGTGTCATCTGATCGTGATTTGGTTATTGTTGCTGAAATTTTTTTTGCTGTTTTCTTTTGTAACCTTGATTCATTCTCTCATGATAACTGGAGATCCAACCAAAGACAAGCTTACAAATTTTTTGGATTTGCTACTTCATTCTTATGTTTCGATATGTGAGAATTCACCAGAAATTCATGAAGTTTTGATATGTGCGAATTTAAGTCTTTATGGTATTTTTTCTTTTTGAAGGTTTTGTCTTCAAAGTCACCTTTGATTTGTGCCAATGGTAAAATGATTAATAATAATAAACATATTTAACCGATAATAAATTTAGTAACGTTTAATATATGATTTAACGAGTAATATATAAATTAGCGGATAATAATTATGTTACTCAAGTAATATATGCGTTAACGGGTGAAACACATAAGTTAGGAGATAATAAATGATTTAAAGGGTACTATATATATAAGTTACCAAATAGTAAATGTATTAACATGTATTACATTTAAGTTAGCAGATAATAAATGTGTTATCTAGGTAATAAATAAATTAACGGAAACTAAATGTTTTACCAGGATAATATATACTCCCTTTGTTTTGTAATATAAGGGGTTTTAGTAAAAAATAAATATTAAGAAAATCATTGATTTTATTTTTAAAACGATTTAACATTTAATTTAAATATAATATGACCAATCATAGATAATTCTGCAGAATATTAAAGGTCAAAAAATATCAACTTCATTAAATTTTGCCTAGAATTATGCAAAACACCTTATAAATTGAAACAAAATAAAAATCTCTAAAGCCCTTATATTTTGAAACAGAGGGAATATAAGTTAGTTGATAATAAATATATTAACACGGTCTATATAAATTAATTAGCAGATAACAAATGTTTTAATGATGCTAAATTTAAATTAGCGGATAATAAATATTTTACCAAGATAAAATATGTATTACATGGTAGTATAACTATGTTAGCAGATAATAAATATATTAACACGTACTATATATGTTAGCAGATAATATATATATTACCCTGGTTAAATATATGTTAGGTAACAACTGGAGAGAGAACATTAAATGTTATGTCCCCACATTTAATGTTGGGTTGAGGGAACTTATATCATTTAGCACAATGACCTAATGGTAGTTACTAAATTTAAAAAGTGGATTGGATAGTTAATGGGTTTCGATAACTTTTGTGTATATTGGGTTAATACACTCATGATCTATTTGGCAATTAATTGTTGTCAAGTGGGTTGGTATTTTCAAATAATGTTGTTTGTTATTTCTACTTTAATAATAGGTGTATCTTTTTTGTCATTGTCTTTTATAATATGAGTATGTGTTTTGTCATTGTTGTTTCCAATAATGCATGTTTGTGTTGTCATTATCTTCTAATAATTTTTACTTGTCATTTTTTACTTTAATAATTTGTCTTTATTTTTAGTCCAAATGATGAAAAGAATAATGTATTTGTGTTTTGTCATACTCTTTTCATGCTTTAATAATATTAAGTATGAACCCGCGCGATGTGCGAGATCATGTTTATAAAATAAATTCGACCTTTTCACTCTGTAATCTAATATAATCTTTAGTATAAATCATCCAGTGAACTGATGCTAAAAAATTAAGAACAAAAAACAAGTAAAAATATCCACAATCCTTTAAACTAGGAAACACTTATACATCTGCATCAATTAGCAATTCAGAAACTCAAGCTAAACAAAAGCTCTCAATGCCAACAAAACTTTTTAGTTTATATAAAACAATCTCGATACATGCAATACTTATCTATAATACATACACACAAATGTGTGAGTACATATGCGTAGAATTAACGCTTGAATCACGATTATTAGTTTTGGTTCAATCACAAATGTGTGAATTACATTCATACATATAGGTGCAAGTGCAACAACCAATATACTCAAGTATCTGCTTAGCACAAGAGTTACTCGTAATTGCAAAGACCAACATTTTCTGTTCTGTACTCAAATATCTGCTTAGCACAAGAGGTCACTCGTTTCAATTGTTACGATTCATTGAATGTGTAAATAGATAATTTTATAGGATTGGTTGATCAAGAATCTGACGTTAGCAGCATATTCTTACCTCAATTTTCTTTTTCACTTATCTCTACTCTTATAACTTTTTAACAACAAACATTATAAGCTAATCTCTCAGAACCAGCAGAAAACAAAGAGTAGATTCTTATAATTGAGAATTTGAGATATAAGAGAAAGACTCGTTACCCTCTCTACAAGAACTTAGGGGCTTGAACTCTCCTTGCCCTCATATGAATGTAATTTTCTTTTAATGTTTAGTCGCTCTCCTCATTCTTCGTCTCTTTAATCTAATCACTTTCCCTTTGAGGGTCGCCTCATGATGCCTTAGAGTTTTCACTTTTCAATTGTTTAAAAAGTTAATCAAAAGATTTGAAATTCATAAGAAGAGATAAGATATAAAATTATCCCACAATGAATCTCATAACTACCTATGAAATTCGGTGTTACCAAAGTTAATAAACTCTGCTGAGGTTGCGTCTATAGCGGTGGCTATGTCATCTTCTACCTTGAATACTTATATTCCCTAAAGAGTGATTGAAACACATTCCTAATGTTGTTTTGATGCCACCTCTGCCACAGTACATTGTAACCCGAAAATTAACGCAAGTAAAGAATTAAATAAGAGATACAAATTCATGAAGAAAGAAAGAGGGAGAGCAAGATTAACGAGTGGAATTGAGCTTAATGAATAATCGAGGATAGACAATTGCATAATGATTTCAGAGTGAGATGATGATAACTGCATGGAAGATGATGCAGAGAGTGATGATGCAACGGCGAGACACGGAGGAGCTCTGATTAAGAAATGATGTTAGTTATATAAATTCAAGAACAGCAACCTACATATTCTAAATTTTCTATAATAATAGAAGATCAGAAATATGAAACAAAATTTTCATTTTTGCCAAGCTATTATTATTTAGATTAGTAATTAAACACGCGTTGAAGACGAAGACAATGAAAGGTCTTTCATCTTCATCGTTTTTGCCAAACTATTATTATTTAGATCAGTAATTAAACATGCGTTAAAGACAGAGACAATGAAAGATTTTTCATCTTAGTGATTATTTATTTTCAATAAATGTGTGATGTTTACGTTGATGACCTGTTTTAATGTTACGATTTCATTGGATATTTGATTAAAAAATATTGCTGAGGTGTCTTCACCACAAAAGAGATCCAAACTCTCCTTTTATATATAGTTTTTTCTTGGCGGTAATGTTAGATGTTTTTGACAAAAGAATCCATAAGATTCAACTTTTAATGAAATTTTTTTATATTTATCTATTAATACGTAATGTAATATTTTGTTTGGAGTCCTATGCTTTCAACCACTCATTTTCTTATAAATGAGAGCACATTCTTCCATTGATGTACCAATATTAATACCATAAATCTCATTATACTACAAACATATCAATGGATCCATCAGATTTTTCTTTTGATATCAAAGCTAACAAGAAGTAGTGTGAAATTGAAGAAAAATATATTGTCAACCGGTTTTGTGAGCGCCGTAAAAAATAGAGGACTACGCACCTCGTAGCAAGAGAAAATACTTCAAGATAGATCACGCAGCTGCAAATCAAAGATTGATTGATGACTACTTTGCCAATCAACGTACATATGACAACGCAATGTAGTTGAGGACCATGTTTTCTTTTGGATAATTGAGGACCTATCAAGTACTGTCAACTACTTCACTAAGCAATTTGATGCAGCCCAGAAAGAAGGTATATCTCCATTAACAAGATGTACCTACAAAGAATTCTACACGTTAGTGAAATGCGAGGGTTTCCGGGTATGATTGGAAGTATTGATTGCATGCACTGGAAATAGAAAAATTTTCCTACGGCGTGGGAAGGTCAATTTACATGGGTAGACCACCACTATTATTCTTGAAGCAGTTGCATCTTATGATCTATGGATCTAACATGTCTTTTTGGATGTCTTGGTACATTAAACGACATAAACATTCTAGACCGTTCTCCAATGTTCGATGATGTTGAACAAGGAAATACTCTAATAGTAAAATTTTTCGTGATTCAATGTCCATATAATATGGCATACTACCTAGCTGACGATATTTATCCTTCTTATCCAACTTTTGTCAAATCAATTAGACCTTTTAAGAGTGAACTAGACAAGTTATTTTCAAAATATCAAGAGGCATGTCGGAAGGACATCGAACGTGCATTTGGAGTGTTACAGACTCGATTCAAAATCATTTGTGAACCTGCTAGGATGTGGGACATATCTGATTTGGCTATCATCACGAGGTCATGTATCATATTGCATAATATGCTTGTCGAAGACGAACGAGATACATGTCTTCAAAATTGGACCGACTATGATCAATCTGAGGCAAGTGGGTCTAGTTCACCGCTACAATTCTTAACTGAGGTGTTACCTGCATTTGCAAATCATGTACGTGGTAGATCTGAGTTGCGTGACTCAAATGCACATCACAAATTGCAAGCAGATCTAATCAAATACATTTGGACAAGATTCAGACAGTCTCATGATTAAAGAGATTTCTAAATCTCCATATGTTCTTTAAGACTATTATTGTTTTTAGGGTTGAGTTTGTCGCAACAATTAAGATATGTGTGCTTTCTAATTGTATAGTGTGGTTTTTTTTTCTAAAGTTTGATGTGTTTATTTTATGAATTGTGTTGCAATTTAAGTTTTTTTAATGTAATTTTTTGTGTTTTAATAAAAATACTATAGATTTCTTCTATTATTATTTTAATTGAAAAGTTATTTATAATTTAGTTATTTTAATTATTATTAATATATAGTTACAATATATAAATGAAAATAAGAATATAAAAAATAGTGGTGTTGAGTGTTAAATTTTATTAAACAAACTATTATGGGGATATAAAATTGAAATTGTATTGAATAATTATGTGGAACAAATAAAAATAATGTGGAGTGATAAAGAGAAAAGTGAAGGTATTAAATCTCAAAACCATTGTACATGATAACTATTTGAAGTAATGTGCGTATTCAACATTTTAGTAATGTGTCATTGAAGTCATTAACTTATAGAACTACAATACTAATACATCAATTATTAATGTTCAACACTTTCCCAATCGTTACGTTAATTAGAGATTTATATTTTGCCAGTAAATTTTTTTGTAAGAATACTTTTGTTTTTCTTCAAAATGAAAAATAACATTATACTACTTCGATACACCAAAATAATACAATATTTATCAGATAATCAGACACTATTTTTATATATTTATGTTTGATATTTGGAATAGCTATTATCACATAGAAATTTACATTTCGGCCAAGTCGGTGTAATTATAAAACGGCAACAAAGTTAAAATTGGTATAAAATCTGGAGTTCATTACTTCTCCGACATCTTGTTGATTTTATCTTGATTTAGTGTTTTAAAGTTTATCTTCGTTTAGTTTTTATATGTTTTAGATTAGGTGCTTTAATAAAATCCAGTTTTCACCGGTTTTAGTACTCCGATTTTAGTATTGGCTTTGATCTTTTGTTTCTTACTGTTTTTGCGATCGAAGCTTCACAAGTTGTCTATTACACATGTGTTATGTCTTTTCCATGAGTAATTCTTCAGATGTTTTCCATCGCTAAGCCAAAATAGGTATAAGGTGCGTCAATTTCGGGATTACTAAGTTAGTTTCGAAGCGTTGAAGTTTTTGGGAGGTTCCTACCATTGACAATAATAACAGTTTACATCGCGAGTTTTCTGGAAGATTGCTATGGAGCAGAGATCCAAATGGGAATAAAGGAAGAATTGAGAGTACATGTAGGATGGATTTTCGGCGAAGCAGCCCTCCATTCGCTGGTAGATTGCGTGCCGGAATCGACCACGAGTGAATACGCGGCATCGGGTGAGAGAAGAAGAGAAACACACGTGGTTTTCTAATTTTTTTTTATTTGGGTCTTTAAATTTGTAATCTATCTTTTTTTCCTTGTGTTGTAGCCTATATAACAAACTAAAGCCATTTGAAAATTTACTAATAAAATTAGATGACAAAAAGAACAAAAAAGGTTGTCATCTTTAACATCTTTAAAATTTTTTGAAAGTAAGTCTTGAACATCTTAAAATTATAATAGACAACAACGTAAATTTTTATAAATATCAGTTATCATATATAGAAATACAAGGCGCCAAAAAGCAGGTGACCCAATTGGCTTGCTCTTGATCTAGCTAGGCACCAGGTGAGGAGTTCGAATCCCACCAGTTCTAATTTGAGCATTTAGGCTATGGATCAAGCCTTGTTGATACAAATCCAATTAGTAAGGTTGAAAAAAAAAAAGAAAAAAGAAATACAAGGCCGTAAAAAAAAAAAAGATGAAGAATAAAAAATGATATGGCTCAAAGCAAATAAGGGCACAATTCTTTGTGACCCGTCGAGCAATTTCTACCTCAGGATAACATATTCCTTTATTTACTTTAAGCATGCTAAAGTATTGTCACAATGAAAAAAGAATCAGCTTTTAAAAGAAAAAAAGAAGAAGAAGAGAATATCTTCCCAACTTTATTTTTTCTTATCATCATATAATCTTGACCCACCAATATATTTCCATAATATTTGTACAATTTTTCTTATTTAATCTATTTTTTTAACCTATCGTGTCAATTTGATGAGTACATTGATATTTAATATATACTACAAATATACCTCCACAAAGAACAAGAATAGACATTCCTTTATTGACAAGATGTGATCATATTTTTGTGACATGCATAATCTTCCAACGAAAACTAATCTCTTACTAGTATTATATTTAAAAAAATATTTTCAATGGTACTCTATTTTTTGTTCTAAAAATATAGATCTTTATATTTTTGCTCCAAATTTAGCCGATTCTATTTTTTCTTTATTTTTAGAATATATTTTTTCTTTATAAAATAATCTTTTAATTTATAATATATTATTATTTTATACTTAAAAAAATTATATAATCAAAATATACATATTCCAAAATTTTAGTTATCAGTATTTTACTAATTATATGATTTTATGACCAAATAATATGATTTTACTAATATTTTGATTGATTGTTTAATATAAATGAGTAAATTATGTAAATTTTAAAGTAAATTAATATTTTAGAAATTAGTAATAAAATAGTAAAAAAAATTATTTAGAGTGGAAAATAAAGTAAATTATTGGAACAAATCTTCCTTGTTAATAGAATATAATTGTTTTTTAGAAAATAAAGTAAATTTTTGGAGATGGTCTAAGCAAATCGATTTCTTCTTCGTCTAGAGTTCTGGTACATGAATGATTTTTTCATAATTATAATATCTAAAGTTTATAGAAATGTCATTAGTCATATATATATATATATATATATATATATTTCAACGTATTATGATATATTTAATAACATATAAGAAACTAAACTTGTTATGATTATTATTCTCTTTTAAATGTTATATCTAGATATAATGCCAAAATATTAAAAACTAGAGTTTTATATTTTTTGACATTTACTAAATTTGTTATAAAATGTTAGTTAATTAATTTAAGTTTTTATGTCTCCATTAAAATTATCTTCTGGAGTTACCTCTTACTAAAAATTCCTTTAGTTAGTTTTTACATATATATACATATAATATTTTTTTCTGTCAACTATAATATATATTTTTTTAATTAGATGTACCAAAACTTATACTTTAAAAACAAACATTGATTCCAAAACTCTGGCACACTCAATCGACCACATTCCTTCACATTTTTATTCATCTCAAGTTCTCTCTCTTTCTCTCATGATGAGTAGTAATGGAAGCCTCAAATTAGAAATCCACACCGACGACAAGACACCATCAAAGTGGAGCGTACCGCTCGGCGATGAAGTATTCCGAAGGTTTATAAACGGCGGAGGAAGCTCGGAGAAGGCTGTGTTCGGTGAGGGATCTCTTTTTAGCCCATTTTTATTTGGGAAGTACTTTGATCCGTCAGATGCGTTTCCTTTGTGGGAGTTTGAGGCCGAGATTTTGCTACCGAACCTCAGGAACTTAGGAAAGTGTAGAGTTGATTGGTCTCAGACAGATCAAGCATACGTCCTTCAATCCGATCTTCCCGGTACGTATGTCTTTCATAATTTCGTTAAATGTCTTTTATTTATTTATTGTTTTTAAAAGGTTTTCTTCTTTGCATTAGAAAAATAATTAACAAAAATGTATCTTATACGAACTTAATTTTTTTGTATAATTGAATCGATAAGATCCGATCCATAATCTTATATCTTTATATATAGTCTACCAACTATAATGAGGAGTAGTCAAATCTTTGATGCAATTAATTGGATCTAATCTAACTGAGAAAAACTCGGCATATAGATTGAAATCTATATATATGGAGTGATTATTCTGATAAATGATGTAATCCTTTTGTCCAAAAAATGAAATAATTTTGTGAGGGTTCAAGGAAAAAACATTAATCATAATTTTGGTACTTGTATATTAGTGGGGAAAAATAACATGCAGGTGTATGTGGACGTTAACGGAAAAGTGATGGAAATTAGTGGCCAATGGAACAACAAGAAAGCGGCTACAAACGGCGACTGGAGAAGCGGCCGGTGGTGGGAACACGGCTACGTTCGCCGTCTCGAGCTCCCTGAAGACGCCGACGTCAAAAGTACCGAAGCTTTCCTCTCCAACAAGGACGAGTACTTGTTCTTAGAAATCCGAATCCCCAAGATTAATTCTAAGAAAATTTGGTGTGGCCTTGATGCTAGTATTAACTATTAAGCTTAGGTTTTTCTCTCATTTTTCGTTTCTTCTAATTATTGTTATAGAATGATATGTAATGATTTTCTGTGGTTGACACTAAAAGATGGAAGGAGGATATATTCCCTATATTTACATAGTATATATAAAGTATATCAAATGAAACTATTTCGATTATAAACAAATGATTTATTAAGTTTACATACAAATACAATAATCCAGATTATATATCTAGGGATATTGCACTTATACATGCATGTTTACCTCATGGGAATGATTCTCCCAAACGAATAGAGTATAAAATTCAAAAACTATTATATTGCCTTAGCTACTTTCTCATGCACTTGCATCGTTTAGTTGAGGATTATATCTTGCCTTTTATGCATCTATTCTTCGATTGCAGTTTCTCAACACTGTTTTGGTCATTGTTCTTAATTTATATACTAAGCATGAGTTACACCTAAAATGTAATCCATCATTCTGTCTTTCGTCAGGTTTTGAAGACATCTTAATTAACATGGATAAACTTAGCTTCATCTCAATGCTCGAGATAATTTATAAGCTGATCTCTCAAGGTGTGATCTATGAACTGTGAAAAGAACTAAATCCAAGGCTGAATCTACCTCAAGAACCGACTATGTAAGTTATTCATGAGATCCACGACCGATTATCCGGAGCAAACAAGCTATAGTTTTAATAAACTCTCCTCAATTATTCAATTACTACTTAATCAACCACATGAATCATATCTCTCAACATGGTTCCGTGACTCCCACTATACTAACTAATCTACTTACCATCACGACCATTCTCCTTTGCTACTCCCTTTGCATCATACTCATCCACTTCCTATTCTTAGATTGATGCAATGTTAGTATTTTCAAAAGCTGTAAGCTCCAAAAGGTATCTTTGCAGGGGAAAAACAAAATGATGAAAACATATTAATTTTTTTAAAACATTTTTTTCTGATTCACGATTGGTTGACATAACATAAGAGGGTTTATTCAAGGTGGTATTTTAATAGATTTAGAAATCCTTCCAGAATCATGTGTTATTTAAGCATTGATTTTCAAATCCTATTTAAAATCATGTATTATTGATTATATCATTTGTAAATTTTACTTAAAATCACCTCTTATTGGTTTATCATTGTAAATCTTAATTAAAATCACATCTTATTCAGTATTACAGAATTTAGTATGTATTTATATTTTTAATGGATTTGATGGTAGATTTTTTTTTAAATACAAAGAATCAAATCTTTACTTAATATTTGTTATTTTTAGTTGGATTTTCAAAACAAACTTTGTATGATTTGAAAATCAAATAATTAAATATACGTACATTAATAAATCTTACATAGATTTCTAAATTACACCTCCAATAAACTTCTCTAAAACTATCTAATGCGATGAAGGCATCTATAATCAGTTATATCAATGAGATTTGTCGGATATGTTTGTATTATTCTTGATAACTAAAAGAAGAGATATGTGATATCCAAAAAAATTATAAGTATACATTGAATTAATCAAAAATGCATGAATTAAACTGTATTTTGAGAAAGCACGAAGCTTAAAAAAGATGAATGCACTGTTTTGTCAACTGTTTTCTTTTCCCGATTTCTAACACCGACTACAAGATAACACATGTATAGCCGACGGCCAGTGACCGGAAAATGTGATTTATTGCAAGCCATCGGTCTATACGGTGTACTAGTACCCATCGGTTACCATCGGTTCAACTGATGGACACTGACAATATATAATTAATATTTTTTTTCAAATTTTTTTTAAAAAAAGTTACTAGATAACGTCGGTTTAGCATAACCGACGGTATATTTATTTTATTTAATATTTTATTAATTAATTTATATCAGAAATAATTATCCTGTAGATTTCTGTCGGTTAAAGGAACTGACGGCCAATCAAATTTAATTTATTTAAAAAAAAGTTAATTAGAATTGCTAACCGACGGGAACCGATGGCCAAGCAAAATTTTTTTAAAAGAAAAATAAATAAATTCAAAAATATATCTCCATCGGTTCCCGTCGGTTAATAATTTTGGATTTATTTTATTTTTTTCAAAAAAGAATTTTGATTTTTTAATAATATTTATAATAGTGAACCGCCGGTAAACGACGACCTCCAACCGAAGTGCTTACAAACGTTTCGCATATGATTCGCTGTTGCAACCAAAAATTAGGTGGTCGTATGAAGCCGTCGGTTCCCGTTGATTCATATCTTCAATATATTGGAACGGCTTCCATTTCTCTCCATCACACAAATCAAATTTTACTCTCTAAATTTTCGATGGCAAACTATAGCGATCGATTTTGGATTGACGGACCACATATGGATGAAGCAACTGCCACATTAACCGAAGAGTATGCTGCCGGGCTAAGAAACTTTATGGAGTTCGCGGCTTATCGGAGTCTAATGCTCGAAACATGTAAGATGTACTGTCCGTGTAACACATGTCAGAATATGAAATTCATTCCTGTTAAAAATGTGTAGAGTCATTTATACCGTAGAGGGTTTTTACCAAGTTACACAATATGGTATTCGCATGAAGAATATGGTACGAATATTAACTACGGTAATTATAGCGGAGTTGGTAATAGTAGTTTAGGTGGGGAGATAGGTAACTCGGTAAATGAAGAAGTAGATGTTAATCTTGGTAGTAGTGGATTAGGCGGATTAGGTGTAGAAACCACAATCACGGCTGAAAACAATGTGGGTACATTTCAAATGGTCAACGATGTATTTAGGGAGGATGTACCGGTTTTTACCGCGGCTAGAGAGAGGGGTGAAGAACCAAATATCGATGCATGTAAATTTTTTGGTATACTAGATGCTGCGAATAAACCCTTGTATAGTGGTTGTGGTGAAGACGTGTCACCGTTGTCGAGTGCAGCTGAGATGATGACATATCAAAACAGATTACAATCTACCGGAGAGCTGTGTCGACGCACTAACCGGTTACTTCAGAAAATGTCTGCCAGCTGATAACACATACGCGGCATTGTACAACGACATCCAGAAAATGGTTGCTGGGCTAGGATTACCATATGAGACAATTGATGTTTGTGTAGACAATTGTATGATCTTCTGAAGACAGGATTCAGACCAGATCGGCTGTCGTTTTTGTCGTAAACCTCGATTTCAAGATACAAGTGGGAGGACTCGTGTGCTATACAAGAAGATGTGGTATTTGCCTTTAGCAGACAGGCTTAAAAGATTATACCAGTCAGATCACACAACAGGCGCAATGAGATGGCATTTTGAACATAATTTAGCCAGCGAGATAACACACCTTTTAGATGCAAAGGCATGGAAACAGTTCCAAGCAACTTATCCCGATTATGCTCAGGAACCGAGGAATGTATATCTAAGGCTTTCCATAGACGGGTTTAATCCTTTTGGTAAATATGGGAGACCGTATTCAGTTTGGCCGGTGATTGTAACACCTTATAACCTGCCACCAACTCTGTGTATGAAACAAGAGTTTTTGTTTTTGACAGTCCTTGTACCAGGTCATGATCATCCACAGAGATCACTTGATGTATTTTTGCAACCTCTAATTCACGAATTAAATCAGCTATGGGCGAGTGGTACATTAGTGTTCGATATTTCTACTGCACATAATTTCCAAATGAGAGCTGTGTTGATGTGGACTATCCGCAATTTTCCAGCATATGGAATGCTATCGGGATGGTCTACGCATGAGAAATTGGCTTGTCCTCACTGTCAGGATAACATAGAAGCATTCCAACTCAAACATGGACGAAAGACATCGTGGTTTTACTGTCACCGACGATTTCTTCCTATGGATCATCCATATCGGCATAGTAGGTCGTTGTTTACTAAAAACAAAAAAGTCTTGTATGGTCCACTGCCAGAACCCAACGGTGCGCAAATATTAATGTAGCTGAGAGATTTTGATGCTGAGTTAACTCCGATTTGTGGAGAAAATGGACATTACCCCGTCGATGGTGTTGGGGTGTACCACAATTGGCATAAAAATAGTATTTCTTGGGAGTTGCCGTATTGGAGACCAAGTTGGAAAGGTCGCCTTGGGTCAGGGATTAGTGGCTGTCGGTATTGTGTTTGTTGAGTTTGTTGTAATTGAATGATTGGCAGAGCCTCTACGACATTTAACTGCTCGTATGGTGGACTTTCTGGAACATGTGTTTCACGAGCTTGACGACAATTGTTCGACATTTGAAAACTAAAACGGACTGCGATTTTAAAATTATTGTAAGAGATTGATGGATGGAAGAGATTGTGATGGATAGATTATGATTTCGTGACAATATATAGAGGAACTTAACCGAGGGCAACCTACGGTAACCGACAAACCACCTAAATTCTGGTTATAAACAGTGACGTAACATGCAAAACGTTTTCTAACAACTTTACAAAAATACAAAAGCCATCGGCTCTTTACATTTTTCCGAATATTTTATATATTATATATTTTTATAATAATATATAGTCAATTTAAAAAATCAAAATAAAATAAAATTGTAGCCGTCGATTGTCATAGGTTTTGAACCGACGGCAACCGACGGATCTTTGGAGGGAAATTTAATCGCCGCCGAAAAAATTGGCGTCTAAGTTTCCTTCTTAGGCTGCCAGTCAACGGCAACCGACGACTACAATTTTATTTTTATTTTTTTAAATTACATATTTAATAAATAATGATTTATTAATTAAATAGTGGCTGAAAAATAAATTAATAAAATATTATTTATTAAATATATAATAAACAATTATATAATGTAATTAAATTAAAAAATAAATTAATAAGGTTGAAAACGTTACTTGAATTTTTACGGCCAATTCCGGTGAAAATCTCCCTTAATCTCTTCTTACTTCCTAAAATCATGTAAGTTACGTGAATTTTTAGAATTTTTTTTTCACTAGATTATGATCTAGGTTGATAGAAATGGATAGATTAGTGGAATATAGGTTAGTTTCACTCCCCAAATCATTGTTTGCATGTCGATTTCATATAGTTTCTATGGTTTGAGCAAAAAACATTTTATGAAAAACACTTTTTTTTATGAATAACAGTTTTATTTTTATAGAACAAAACGTATTTTAACCTAATTTTTAAGTTTTAATCTTATGAATGTATAAAAATTGCTATGAAATGTGTATATATACATTAATGAATATAAAAATTTATATATATAAATTATATTAAAAATCTTTATATATTTATATATAAATATTTAACTAATTAATTATATATATATATATATATAATATATTTCTAGAAATTAATAGATATCTCTAATATAAATTATTTATACATTTATACAAAATATTTATCAAACTAATTATATATATTTATATATAATATAAATATTTATACGAATTTATATATATATATATATGTTTATAAAAAATATTTAACTAAAAATTTAAAAAAATTATATGTTTTATTAAATAATATGTAAATGAATATAAAACCTTATATGTTTTATACATAAAATATTTATTTGTTTATAAAACATATTTAACTAAAAATATAAAAAATTTATATGTTTTATTAAGTAATATGTAAATGAATAAAAAAATTTAAATTTATTTGATACATTTACAATTTATAAATTTAATTAAGTAAATTTTGTAATTAATTAAAAAAAATTAAAGGGTTTAATATGATTTCAATAAATAAATTTTTTGAGTTTATATAAAAATATATTACAATTTTGTAAACTTTACACTTAAGTTTTAAATATTTAAGTTTCATTAAGTTTATAATTTACAAGCTCATCTTATGATCATTTCCGTCGCGCATATCTACTAGGCATGCGAGCAGAGGATCGTGATTCAGATGAGACTATTAATTCTCATCTGAGTCTACCGGTTGCGAATGATACCCAGCCTGACCCACCACTACCCCCCGCAACAGCATTTGACCATTGAGCAGATTTTGACTCAACCGGGACGTTGCCATTTAAAGACTCTAGATCCGAGGCTGGACGAGAGATTTACATGGTATAAAATCTTATAATAGTTTATTTTACAAAATTTTGAAATATCAACAGTAAAATAAAATTTCAATTTTTAGGTTTCACATTGACCAATACTTAAGAAGTTGGTGCAGATTATGATCCAGCAGCAGCTCCCTTATGCTTATTCATCCTTCAACAAATTCCCATTGGATCTGAGGGAACAGTGGTTCAGGTCATTCGCGGTAAACAAATTCTTCCTTACAACTTTTTCAATTATTTCATTAACTTACAATATATTCTAATTTTTACAAAATTTACAGCAACAATTTAACTGGGCGGTTGCTGACACGCCTCAAGTGAGATGGAAGTTCGAGGAGCAATGCTCCACTTCATACTCCAACCATGTGTATGCTTGGAAGCGAGCATGGAAGAGGGATCCATCGGAGTTGCCATATGGTTGTCCGGCTGATCGGTTCCCTGAGTTTGTGGAGTACTAGAGAGACCCTGCCACGGAGAAGGTGTCAGAGCGGAACAAGAAGAACTGCCGAGCAGGACAGGATGAGACGGTGAAAGCGCCAGGAACACACACCGCTGGTCCTTATACATTTGAGCATGTCGAGCACAAGATGGTAAGTAATATTGTAAATTTAATTCTTTTATTTAATATTAGTTTAACCATTTTTTTGTTGTGTAGACCATTAAAAACGGGTGCGTACCCGATTTCCTCAACCTCATTAAGACATGTCACACGGGCAAAAAGTCTGGGAGGATCGACAACCCGAAGATTCGTGAGGTTGTGGAGAGGGTGGAGGATCAGATTGAGGAACATCAGACCCAACTCACTCAAGATGGAACGGGACCATTCACTGAGGTTCCTCGGGACGTGATCAACCAATTCGTCGTCGAGGTATTATTTTTTAAATTAATTTTAAAAACTAAAATTATAACTTATTTTGTTCACCCTTTTGTTTTATTCAATGTAGGATGTACCGTGCAATAAGAGCCGGCGATTGGGTCTTGAGAAACTAGTAGACGCTGATGGGATGCCCGCCAGTGTTGACCACAACAAGGGATTATGGCTCAGTCAGCGCGAGTGAGAAGAGCTCGTGAACCTCCATCATAGCTTTGAGAAAAACCGGGCGGAGCTACAGGAGAACCGGACGGAGCTACAGGAGACTAAGGCCACACTCCGCGAGACTCATGAGAGACATGCGAGAAGTGAGGCTCATATAGCTGAACTGATGCATTACCTGCAGTCTCAAGGATCATTCTCGGCATTCACCCTAACGCAGAACTCGGGAATTTAGTTAGGACCGAGTAATTTTTAAAATAAATTTTATATATATTTAAATTTTAAATGTATATAATATTTTCGAATTTAATTTCAATTTTTCAAATTATTAATTATTTATAAATTATTTATAATTAAATTTAATTATAATTTTAATAATGATTTTAAATAAATTATATTTAATTAATTTTATTCGGCTGCCGTCGGTTGCCATCGGTTTAACCAACGGCGCAAATTGACTGGAACCGACGGCCTAAACCGACGGCGCAAATTGACGGGAACTGATGGCGCAAACCGACGGAAACCGACGGCAGCTATGACGGGAACCGACGGACAATGATCTCCAACCACCGACCGCCGATGACCAACGGCCACCGACAACTCTAAATCGACGACTACCAATGGTGAACAACTGACGATTTCGAACTAACGCCAACCGACAGATTTGAACCGACGGCATATAACCGACAGTTATTTTTATTGGTGGCTGTCGGTTATAAGCGACAGTTTATTTGACGAGTAGTTTCTGTCGGTTTTCATGTCTATAAGCGATGGAAACTGACGGGATCGGCCGTCGCTTATACCCTTATTTTCTTGTAGTGACCATAGATGTGATTAACTTCCTAGCTGAAAGAAAAAATTGATAAAACGATACATATAAGACCAACATTTGCATGTATACACAATTCCTAAATATATGCATGTATAATTACTAGACATTCCAAAGGATGAGACTGAATTTGTCCATACAATGAAACTTTGAGATTTTTTTGTTTTTAGATACCTCAAAACTATAAACGAAATTTCTCAAATTAATTTGTTAATTTAGTCTAATCTTTAATGGCTTTCACAGTGTGTTAGTGTCGAACACGCAAAGAATCTGTAATATAACAGAACAGTATTAAACAATTCATTTAACAGAAGAAGTAGGTCTAAGTTTGATGTGAGAAAATGACTTTAGATTAAAACTTTGAAGCTCTCTACCATAATTATAAAATAGATTTGGCAACCACTTTTACCTCATCGATAGTGTTTGGTGCATTCCCTCAACATCTATTTTTATATACAATATTTTCATTTTTAAGCAAATAAAAAAATTGTCTGAAACTATCACTACCTAGAAGTTGGTCGAAAAATTAAACATTTCTTCACCTATTTATTTAGATTTATCTATACTGTTTAAAGAATGTAAGAAACTCCATATAATAAATTACTTTCGAGGCTTTTTGTATTTTATAGACTCAATTAGTATGCGTAATTAGTATATCGTGAATATAATTATGATTTACTTTAAATTTCCTTTTTTGGTTGAAGTATTCAGACTCTGCAAGATATATAATTAGAAAACAGGTCGTCTTGTATTACAAAATGTTTTAAGTGTTAAATATATAATCGTGGCTTAACGCTGAAGTCTCCGATGACCAATTCACGTTTCGATAAAGTGGCAAACAAAAAACAAGTAAACATATATATATACTTGGCACCCAGTTGACGCAATTGAGGGACTAAAACTATATGAAACAAATTACTATAAACTTAGGATAAAATAGATTTAAACATTATTTTGATCATGAGAATTAACAAACATATGTTTACGACGTGGGAACCAAATTTTTATTTTATTTTATAAACAATCTGTATACATAAACTTTTAGTCACAACTATATCGAATTTCAATATTTTAACGTACGTTTATAAAATCATTTTTGGATATTTAATATATTTTAAGACAACGATCAAAAATAGGTTTCGAAGTTCAATAAACTTTTCATTTATTTATTTATTTTAGCTGTCATGAATCAATTCAAAATCTAATGGAGACTAATTCGCATAACCATGAAATTCAGATATGAACTACATGCAGACCACAAATCATAAAAGTTATAACAATAAACTACGAAATGCGTTTTATATTTATATTATATACTATTTTGCTAACTCGGAGTTTCAGACTTGTTCAACTTGATATTAGACGCCACGATTTTCAGAAAATAAAATCCATGTCTAATATTAAAATCCATGTTTCCAACACAAAATCAATTGGTAATAATAGAAAGACTTACATATATATATTATTAGAAAAGATCCTCTAAATTTCTGATATGAGATGTTCCTTAATACACCCTCTCGAGATGATGGATCTTTAGGCATTAATCTCAATATGTTTGGGGATGGATCGACGACAACAATTTTGGACCTGGATTGTCGATAATTGGATTATTTTGGGTCGGATCAGGTTGGACAGCTAATACCATATTATAATATGAGCTTCCAAGTGAAAACCAACTGGTAATGAGTAGAGAGACTCATATCATATATATATTAGAGAGGATCCTTCCAACTTCCGATATAGAATGTTATGCTCTAATATCTAATACATTAATTTTTTAATAATACTTATTCTAATTATATAATTTAATTTGATTGTATCAAATTTGGCATGATCCTTGCATCGCCTTAATCAATCACCTTTGCATAAAGTTGTGTGCTTTATCCAGACATATAATATATGAATCACACTTTCATTATATTTATATAAAATAAGCATAACATTTTACCATCTAAATAGTCAATAATCACATATTTATTTACAAAATGATTTCAAGATGAATCACAAAGTTCGAAATCATGACAATGTAAATAAATGCTATTAGTTTTTGTTTATTCCATGATCCAATTATAGGAATCTAATTAAAGTGCGTAAAGTTGAATTGTGTTTAGTGCGTCTAGAACGCTCTTAATCATTAATGTCACCATTAACTAGTCATTTTCTCTTTTGCTTGTTGATTTGGGTTTAAGAAAAGTAACTTCACGTAAATTAGTTTGATCGAACTTGTTTGTTTTTTAAACCGGTGATAGAATGATCTAATGAATCATTCTAGCATCAGAGATTTAATCTCTCTCCATTACATATAGTAGATTAAACAGAAACTTTAAAGTGTGAATTTTATATTATAGATCGGACTTTATCGATCAAATTGAAAAAAACAAAATTAATTAGATTGATAAAAATTAATTTACAACAAAAAAATTTATTATATGAAATTACATAAATATTTCAAGTGGTATTAATTAGATCGAACGGTGTTATTATGTGTCTTTTTATTAGAATGATCTATTTAATCACTCTATAATTGATACCTCTCTAGACATATAGTAGATTTAAAAAAAAATTAAGGAGTGAATTTAACGTTATGAATCGAATCTTATCGATCCAATTGTTGACAAAACAAACAAAAACTAATTAAGTTGATAAAAGTCATTTTACAACGCAAATTTTATTATGTCAAATTGTTGACAAAACAAACAAAAACTAATTAAGTCTATAAAAATTATTTTACAACGCAAATTTTATTATGTCAAATTACATAAATATTTCAGGTGGTATTTTGGCATGAAATTTTTTATAAATTTATTTTTTACTGTAAAAATATATTTTATCTCTAAAATTTGTATGTAATACGAGTTTTTTAATGTGATGGTTAGGATAATTTAACTAATAATTATGATATTAGAATTCGACCCCTCTTTATTACAGTTGACTGATTACGAAATTTTTTTAAGAAATATATTTTAGGTTATGGATCAATTGTTACATAAACAAAAAATGTATGTAATATTCGGTAGATGGCTAAAATTAAACAATAAATCTAACAATTTCAATTTACTATGTTAATCTAAACATATATGTGTGTGTATATATGTACTTAGTAAACCACATCAAAGACGATCTCTCATCTGCTAATTCAGCTCGAAGCATTAGATTTTACACTTTTCACATGAAAATTGAAATCTCCTCAGAATTAGAGACAGGACAAAAGACAATATTTCATATTAGGGGTGGGCAAAAAAGCCGGAATCGAAGAACCGAACCGAAGCCGAACCAAAATTTTGGTTCGGTTCCGGTTCGGTTTTTGGCAAAATATCCAATGGTTTCTCTTTTCAGGAACCATGGATATCGGTTCCTAACCGGAACCGAACCGATATCCATTTGGAACCGAATGGGAACCGAAATGTTTTATATCCACTTTAAACCAAATTCTAAGTTTATAAACTATTACCTATAATTCATATCTAATCGTTTTCGTTTATCAAATGTTGAATCTTTAACTTATGTTTTTATGACTTTAGAGTTTAACAAATGTTATGTTGAAGACAATTAAGCAAAACTTGTAACTTTGGAGGATTTCGTTTTTCAGGTATTCAACTATACTAATACGTTTACAAAATGTTTTGTTGAAGACAATTAAACAAAACTTGTAACTTTATGTTCATAAGATTTTAGAGTTTAACTAATATGTTTCATGTGATTTTTGTAAGTATTGTAACTTGACTTATTCTAATTTATTTTTTACTGCAAATTGTAACAGGTAGTTGTAGTGGATGCTTAGTGGATTATTCTTTTTGTGAAAGTATATGACGTCGATAATCTTTATAGGTTCCTAACAAGATTTTGTAGCTCTGTTAGATATCTATTATGTTTTGTATACTCTCTTTTGTAACAAAATAGTTATTTTAAGTGTTTTTGACTGTTTTGGATAAAAATAACCATTTGGAACCGAAACCAATTGGGAACCAAAATTATTTCGGTTTTTATTTGGTTCCAATTTCAAATATCCATTTGGAACCGGAACCGGATATAACCGAACCGAAACCGAACCGAAACTTCTCGGTTCTTAAATGGTTCCAAATTTTTGGAACCGAAAAAACCGGAACCATTCGGTTTCTATCCGGAACCGAACTGAATACCCATTTGTCCACCTCTATTTCATACGGACAATTTAGCCCATACCTCTTCAAAGCAGAAACGTGACTACTATGACCAATTCCTTGGAGTGTTGCTAAGGGTACTTTCCGTAAACATAATATATCCACTTTTGAAAAGAATCTGTCCTCTTATAATGCTGACGTTTCGCATTTTACCGACACGTTATTGTTAGCTTTTCTTAATGACTTTTTAACTATTTATTAATTACTTCGTTAATTTAGTTTCCTATGTTCATAAAATTTGTGGGAACACCTATACAATACAACCTAGGTTAAAATAAGATATTTTACATCTTTGCTCAAAAAAAAGCAGAAGATTCCATCTAGAAATATGAGTCTTATCAAAAAATCAGTTTAAGTCTTTTATTTCATGAATATGAATTTTATAAACATGGCCTTAATTCACGTATGTTTTTGGTAAAAAAACATGTTTATAATCAGAGCCGTACATACGTAAAATTTACGAGGCTGCATTTAAAATTTATAAACAATAAAATAGAAAAATGAAAACAAATCAAATTTTTGTTAAAAAAATAATATCATAAATTTAAAAAATAACAAGTTAACAACATTGTTTCTGAAAATAACTCTTCTGTCATTTTTTTCTGCAAAATCATTCATCAAAGTTGTATTATCAAGGTTTTTAAGCATGTTTTTTCTATCTATAGCATAGCATTCCATTTACTTGGTCTTATGATATAGTCGATCGTATGTAAGACTTTATCAACTTCAATAGAGAAACTTCTTTTAGCTAAAACAACTGAAATCAGAATGATGAACATTATCATATATGCAACTTATACATTAGGATAACAATCCTTGAATCTGAAAACTTTGATTTCCAGAAATAAATCATTCCCACTAATATCTGAAATTTTTTTGTACTTAAAAAATTTCAAGCTTAGTACATGATATCCTCAAACTATCATCACTTGTCGAATTTAACTTCTCTGGACTGAACAAAAATCTAAAAATACCTTCATCCTCTTGAAACTATTCTAACCTTGTAAGGAAAGAAACCAAAGCTTGATCAACGATTTTGATGAAATAATTAATTCTGAAATACTCTTCCAAGCTTAGAACGAAATTAGCATCATCATTTTTTTTGCGACTCCTCATCGAAATGTGTTCTTCTTTGTATAAGTCGCTTACTCTTCTTCTGAAATATAAGTTTAATATCCATGACAATATAAACTTTCAAGAATTCACCTTTTGCTTCCTGAAAACCAGTTTATCTTGGAAAAAGAAACTAACCCTTTTAGTTGAAAAGGGGCATAATTGATACCATATTTTGTTCATATTTTTTATTTATTTAAATTTTACAAAAATGTAATTATATATATCTATTTGGGAAAATAAGTTTTGGGACCTCTCAAATTTCAGGAATCCCATTCAAATGTTTTATTTTTATGGGCTCAAACTCAGCAGTGTTTATAATATAACATAAACAGTATTTCGTTATTTCATTTTTATAATGAAAATAGCTGAAATGTCAGTTTTTGAGTTCAGACTCGCTCAGAGTTATTTTTTTTGAGTTCAGACTTGTTTGGTTTAAATGTTCTCCATAAATGTAGAGTAAAAATAAAACAATTATTTTATTTTATTTTTGGGAAATTAAGATTAAGCTAAATTTGTGGGTGTTGGGATTAAAGTCATAATAAGTCCACTGAACTTACCTTCCACTGCCCTTAGTCTAATTTCTTTGCTGCTTAATAAAGCAACGGCTGTGATTGCATTTCCTCGGTGACTTCAGATCCAATCAACGGCCCCACGTTCATCTCTCTGAACATTCAAACAACAAATATAGAAAAGAAGTAGCCAGCAGCAAGAGACAAGAGGAACAAAACTGAAACGTGCCTCCATTTCTATACCCAAATCCTTTAGTACAAAGGACACATCTCCTCTTCAATGCCAAAGGTCTTCTTTTTTATTTCTTTTTTGTGTTTTTCCAACTCTTAACATTTCTCACAAATCTGGGGATGTGTTTTTCTCTGAAATCCACAAACATTTAGTGGCTATCTTTACTTTTTCTCCTTTTCTCTAAAAGTTCTAATCTTGAAGGTGTTTTTCTTCTTCCACTTCTAAAACAAATTGCTGTGTTTTACGTTCCAATCAATGTTTTTGTTCTTAATTTAAGAACCCCATCTTCACGGGTTTCCTTCCTTTTTCCCCCATTTAATCTGTGTTACTTATTAATATTACTAAAGATCTCTGAGAAAGAAGGGAAAAAAAAACTTTTTGCAGGTTTATGCTTTGATTGACGAAGAAGAGAATTTGAAGTAATTCGGCGACGAGAAGAGAACAAAGTTCACATTTTTATATTCTTGTTATGGTGGGGGCGATGGCAAACAATGGAAGAATCCGGTCAGCTTTTCCGGTGCCGAATGGGTCAAAAGATCTGACGTCGAACAGTGCTCCGGCGAGCACGGCGGGATCTGAATATGGTCCTGTTGAGTTCACAAGAGATGACGTTGAAGCTCTTCTTAATGAGCGAATCAAGTACAAGAGCAAATTCAACTACAAGGTTTCTATTTTATTTCCACCTTATTAAATATATCAATTTCTTTCTTTTACCTGAATCTAAAATTCTTCCTGTGCATAGTGTAAGTTTTGATTTGGGGAAAAAAACAATTTTAGATTAAGTGTTTCATAATATGATTGCTGGTAAGCTGTATTAATTAGGGTTTTAGTTGGTGAATCTAAAGCGTTTTACTTCCATGTAGTGAGTAAGAAGTTTTGAATTTAAGTAGCTTATAGTGGCTTTTCTCGGTGGATCCACTTGTTTTTAAAAGAAAACTTTGATTTATAAGACAATTTGTGGGACCTTTATTTTTAGGCAAGCAATAGCATTCAAGACTTTGTTTATGTGTGGATTAATCATTGTGATAGAATCTGCAGCTTTTAATTTCAGTTAGCTTACTGACTTTTATCGTTGGCCCAAAATAGATTTATTTGTTTGATAAGCATTATAGACTTTGTTTATGTGTTTGGCCCTTTTGTTATAATCTCATTTGTTTTTGAATTAGTTAGCTTGAATTGAATGTTCTTCATGGTGGTTGATTTTGCAGGAGAGATGTGAGAATATGATGGATTATATAAAAAGACTTAGACTTTGCATTAGATGGTTCCAAGAACTCGAGCTGGATTATGCTTTTGAGCAAGAGAAGTTGAAGAATGCGTTGGAACTAAATGAGAAGCATTGTGCTGACATGGGTGCGTTTCCAATTTAGAGTTCAGTTTTTCACTTTATGTTAAAAACTTTGGGATGTAAACCTTTATGCTCGTGCAATTTGATGACAGAGGTTAATTTAAAGAACAAAGAGAAGGAGTTGAATATGATTATTGGGGAGCTAAGGAAGAACTTTGAGTTTGTTCAAGTGCAACTTGCCAGAGAACAAGCGGAGAAGTTGGTAGGAGGCAGCTAGTTCTAGTTAAATACTTACAATACTTGTGTCTAGCTCATATATATATGGGATTTGATTTGTCTTGTGCTTTAGGCCGCCAATGATTCCCTAGGAAAAGAGAAAGAAGCAAGACTTTCTGTGGAAAAGACACAAACTGGTCTCACAGAAGAGCTGGGAAAAGCTCAAGGAGATCTTCAAACGGCTAATCAAAGGGTGAGAAAACTAAAGAGGATCTGACATGGGAAATTGCTATCACCTAATTTAAACTAATGCTGACCCTTTTATTTTTTGGTTTTGTTTAGATACAATCGGTTAATGACATGTACAAATTGTTGCAAGAATATAACTCAAGCTTGCAGCTGTATAATAGCAAGCTCCAAGGTGATCTTGATGAAGCTCACGAGACTATTAAACGTGGCGAGAAAGAGAGGACTGCCATTGTTGAGAATATTGGCAACTTGAAGGGTCAATTTTCAGCATTACAGGAACAGCTTGCTGCTTCCAAGGTGAATGCTGCTCTGTTTTATCTGATTAATGGTAGTAAGTGTTTATAGTTCCAGTCAGAATGTGATTGGGTGTCTTGTTTATTTGTTAGGCTTCTCAAGAGGATATCCTGAAGCATAAAGCCGAATTGGTTAAAGAAATTGCAAGTCTCAAGGTCGAGCTTCAGCAGGCCAAGGAAGACCGTGATCAGCATTTAATGGAAGTACAAACCTTACAAACTGAGGCAACCAAGTACAATGGCTTCAAAGACACCATAACTGAGCTTGAGGTTTCATATCATTATATAATTTCTTGCAAGAAATTTTCTGCCAATTAATTTTACTGAAAATGATGTAAATTTTGGTCCAGACTACGTGTTCGTCCCAGAAGACCCTAATACTAGAAATGCAGGAACGATTAGTATCATCTGAGAGGAGATTGCAGGTTTATTCACATTTTTGAGTTATACACATAACAAATGACTATATTAGATTTCACAAGTTCTTAAGTTTTTAATATAATTCTTGATCGTTTATGGGATAGGTGTCTGATCTAACTACCTTTGAGAAACTGAATGAGTTTGAAGACCAGAAGCAAAGCATTATCGATCTGAAAAGTCGCATAGAAGAAGCAGAGCTTAAACTAGTGGAAGGAGAAAAACTACGGAAGAAGTTGCACAATACTATTCTTGTATAATCCACTTAATTAACTTCTGCCACATTTGTTTTCTCCTCCTTTGTGTAAGCTTGACTGATTAAAGTTTTTTCTCATTTGCAGGAATTGAAAGGCAACATCCGTGTGTTCTGTAGAGTTAGACCTCTATTGCCTGGTGAGAATAATGGTGACGAGGGAAAAACTATTTTGTATCCGACATCTCTAGAAGCGCTAGGTCGTGGTATTGACTTGATGCAAAATGGTATGAAACTAAAACTTCTGCGAAACGTGGTTCTTAAGGAAATGACACAATTATTAACAATTGACGTATGTTTTCCATGGACAGCGCAAAAGCATTCTTTCACATTTGATAAGGTTTTTGTGCCAACTGCATCACAAGAAGACGTTTTCATAGAGATTTCTCAGCTTGTTCAAAGTGCTCTCGATGGTTACAAGGTAAATAAAAAATCTGCATATAGCAGTAGTACTCTGTGGCTTTCACTGTTTTTGGGATAATTGAAACTGATATCAACCATTTTGTAGGTGTGCATATTTGCATATGGACAAACCGGGTCGGGAAAAACTTACACAATGATGGGTAAACCAGGAAACCCTGAAGAAAAAGGGCTGATTCCGCGATGTCTGGAGCAAATATTTGAAACAAGGCAGTCTCTTCGATCTCAGGGTTGGAAATACGAACTGCAGGTATTTCTTAATCTTGTCTTTTGAGTAGCACTAAGTAAGATTCATCCTTGTGATTAGAATTAGATACTTTCTTAGTCTTGTATCATATGTATAGGTATCTATGTTGGAAATATACAATGAAACAATCCGAGATCTCTTGTCAACAAACAAAGATGCAGTAAGAACAGACAGTGGTGTTTCTCCACAGAAACATGCTATTAAACATGATGCTAGTGGAAACACGCATGTCGCAGAACTTACTATTGTGGATGTTAAAAGCTCTCGGGAGGTTTCATTCCTCTTGGATCATGCTGCTCGTAACAGGCAACATAGCTAAAACCTTTTTCAATTCGACTCTGTACAGAAGATTTGTGAGGAAATTGGCCATCAAGATTGGCAATTTTTTCCCTTATAAAAACTAAAAGTTGTTTACTTTTTTTCCTTAGATCGGTCGGGAAGACTCAGATGAATGAGCAATCATCTAGAAGCCATTTTGTATTCACACTAAGAATCTCTGGTGTTAACGAGGTACTAACCAAACTGGCTTTCTTCTTACAGAATGTTTGTTATGTGTAATAAACCAATCCGGCTTATTTGTACAGAGCACTGAGCAACAAGTACAAGGTGTCTTGAACCTGATTGATCTTGCGGGGAGTGAGCGTTTATCGAAGAGTGGATCAACCGGAGATAGACTCAAAGAAACTCAAGTATGTCTTTTAGAAACATAAAACAAAATTATGGTTTCTTGCATTCTCTTAGCTTCTTAAACTTTTTGTTCTTTTCTTCAGGCAATCAACAAAAGTTTGTCATCTCTAGGTGATGTCATATTCGCTTTAGCAAAGAAAGAAGATCACGTACCATTCCGAAACTCAAAGCTCACATATCTTCTCCAGGTACTAACTGAATCATCAAAAGATAGTTTCAGAGTTTTCGTTTCTTTATTTGTGTCTTGTATTAAAAATAGGCGTGACCATTCGGATACCCGTTCTGGTTCAGGTCGATCCTTTTGGGTTTTTGGGTTTACACATATAAAATCCGTTCGGATATTTTAGAATTCCGGGTCGGGTTCGGTTCGGTATATTTCGGGTTTGGGTCGGGTTTGGGTCGGGTTCGGTTTTTATAAAATATCTTATTTTGAGTCGGATTCGGATATTTTTATTAATTCTTTTAAGAGAAATCATAATTTATTAAAATTAAATATTTTATTTTTTCATCTTTCTAATATATTTAGATTTATAATTACAATTTTGAATATTTAAGTAACTTTATATATATATATATATAATTGTTTTAAACTATATAATATATTTCGGGTATTTCAGGTACTTATTTGGGTTTCGGGTTTTACCCGTTCGGGTTCAGGTACCCAATTTTCCATGATGTAAAACTTGTTTGAGTATTTTGCCGGGTTTGGTTTGGTTCAGTCCTTATTTTAGATCGGGTTCGAGTCGGATTCGGGTATTATGTCCAGCCCTAATTAAAACCATGTGTTCATTTGTAATGCAGCCTTGCTTAGGCGGTGACTCAAAGACTCTAATGTTTGTGAACATTGCGCCTGAATCTTCTTCAACTGGTGAGTCTCTCTGCTCGCTTCGATTCGCAGCCAGAGTGAATGCATGTGAGATTGGAACTCCACGTAGGCAGACTAACATCAAACCGTTGGAAAATCGTTTGAGCCTTGGATGAGAGAACGAACAACAAGATTTGGATTTGAAGTTTGAAGCTATAACTTGATGTTTAAAGTTAATTATATGAAATGTCACGACTTGAAGAAGGATGGGATGATTCTAACAAGACAACATGAAGACCTTTTGTTGTAATTTGTATAGTTTGGTTGTAGAATTTTAATATTTGTTGTTTTCGTAATATATTTCCATATTCTGGATTATAAGTAGGATTTTGTTATTGATAATCGGATTTATTAATCTTTTCTGGGATTCAAAATATTTGTTTCTCTTTGTTGTTACCAATAAACCTGGCCTAGAAGTCAAAACATCTGGTTCTTACTTTGCGTTTCGAGGAAGGACCAAATATTAGTTATTCGGAGTCAGCAACTAATATGAGCAAATGATGATCTTTCAATTCAAAATTAGTTTGGATATGATCCAATAATAATATTGGAACGTGCCATTGAGCATTGTTCATATAATACTATATATAGATTCGCGTGATGCACGGGTTTTATAAAATAAATTTGATATATATATATATACGCCTAATATATTTATATTTAAGATAGTATTGAAGAATTTTGTTGATTACTAATTTTTGAAATCTAATTTTATATAATATAATATTTAAAATTTTTGAATTATTGAATTGACATGTGAAAAAGTATAGTTGATTATTAATTTTTAAAACACAACGATTTTATAATTATAACTAAAGATAATTATTTAGAATCCTTTTTATGTTAAGATTATGAATAATGATAAATCTTTTGTAGTAAGTATAAATATTTATAACAAAAAGATATTTTAAAATATATAAAAATACTGCAAAATTTTTTGGATTGTTGGATTTGACACGTGGATGAATCTCGTTGATTACTAAGCTTTAAAACCCAACTTTATATGCACGTATAAAAATACTGTAAAATTGTGGATCATTAGATTTGACACGTGGAACAACCTCGTTGATTACTAAATTTAGAAAGTCAACTTTATACAATAGGACTCTGAATAGGGATAAATATTTTGTGATAAATATAAATATTTAAAATAAAAGATATTTTAAAATATATAAAAATACTACAAAATTTTGGATCATTAGATTTTACACATAGAAGAATCATGTTGATTACTAATTTTTTAAACACCATTTTATATAATATGATTAGGACTTTTTGTAAAGATTATGAAAATATTTACAATTTTATATGTAAATTTGTCTTTTAATAATATTTTTTAAAAATATAAATTTATCTTTATCTTATATTAATATGAGATTTTTTTTATATTTTTCTTCTATAATCATAAGTGAAAATAATTATTTAAAAAATTATGTTAAGATTCTAAATAGATATAAAATATTTGGTGATAAAAATAAATATTCTTAAAAATTTATTTAAAATATAATTTATTTCTTTTATCAAAATTTATAAATACAGAAAAATTATTTTCATATATTTTACTTTCTTTTTTAAATATAAAAATATATAAAAAAATTTGATCGTTAGATTTGACATGTAAACTAATCCTGTTAATATATAATTTCAAGGGTTCAAACTTACATAATATGATTAAGAAATTAAGATGGGGGATGTTCATCTATAAAACTTATTTTTAATAGTAAGAAATTATATTAATAACTAAAAGTAAAATAAAATAATGATACATTTAATTTTAACTATTTATCTCTTTTATTTGTTTGTCTTAATTTCGTTGGATGTAAACGAAAAAATCAGAATTAATAATGTAAAAATCTTTTTGATGCAATTAGCAGTGGAACTTCTTTGTGAAAGTTTGAGAGAGCTAAGAAAATATACCAATTAGTATTCACAAATTCCATTTTGGATTAGGTTTCTATTTAGATTATGAATATCTATATAGATAAATATCTAGTAATAGAAAGGATATATCAATAATTATCGGCGATTAGATTTTTTTATTAAAATTATAAAAATATTAAATTTGACACGTGAAAGAATTTTGTTAATAAGTAACTTTGAGAAAACATAATTTAAATAATTAGAATTTTTTGTTACTATAATAAAAATATTTGTAATTTTTTTTGTAAATTCATTTTTAATTTATATGTTTTTAAATATCGACAAATATCTTCTGTTAGATTTTATTTTTGTTTTATAATTAGTAAGAGATAATCATTTATACTTATTTTTGTTTACAATTCTTGTTTGTGTTAGGATTGTAATTAAAAATAAAATTTTCCTTGATAAAGATAAATATCTTTTAAAAATATGTTTTATTTTATTTTTAATATATCAGAAAATTTTATGATCATTAGATTTAACAAGTGGAAGAATTCTATTAAATGATAACTTTGAGAAACCGTATTTTATATAATAAAATTAATTTTCTATATTTTACTTTCTTTTTAAATATATAAATATACAAAAAAAATTTATAGTTAGATTTGACATGTAAACTAATCATGTTAATATATAATTTTAAGGGTTCAAACATTATATAATAAGATTAAAAATTTTAAGATGAAGTATGTTCATCTATAAAACTTATTTTTAATAATAAGAAATTATATTAATAACTAATAGTAAAACAAAATAATGATATATTTAATTTTAACTATTTACCTTTTTTTATTTGTTTGCACTAATTTCGTTCGATATAAACAAAAAAGCCTGAATTAATAATGCAAAAATCTTTTTGATGCAATCAGTAGTGGAACTTCTTTGTGAAAATTTGAAAGAGCTAAAAAAATATCGAATGTTTAATGAAATTGTCTATCTGGTTACTTATGTATATATAGCAATTAATGTTCACAAATTCCGTTTTGGATTAGATTTCTATTTAGATTATGAGTATTTATATAAATAAATATCTAGTAATAGTGAGATATATTAACAATTATCATCTATTAGAATTTTTTTTAATTAAGATTACAAATATATTAAATTTGACTCATGAAAAAATCTTGTTAATCAATAAGTAACATTGAGAAAACATACTTTAAATAATTAGACTTTTTGTTAATATAATAAAAATATTTGTAATATTTTTTGTAAATTCGTTTTTTTATTTATATTTTTTTAAATATCGACAAATATTCTCTGTTAGAAATTCTTTTTGTTTTAAATTAAAGATAATTATTTATATTTATTTTTATTTTACAATTCATTTTTGTGTTAGGATTGTATATAAAGATAAATATTTTTTGGTAGAGATAAATATCTTTTAAAAATAAATTTTATTATATTTTTAGTATATAAATATGGAAATTTTTATGATAGTTAAATTTAACACGTGAAAAAATCATGTTAATTGGTAAAATCTAGATAATTAAGCATATATATACATATACTATTATTTAGCAAAAGTTGCGTCAGTTCAATTACAAATCCAACATTGTTGTTTCGTGAATTTAGTATATTAAAATTGATGATCTCTTCTACATTTTTTTTGTTTTGTTATATTGATTACATAATATATCAAAATAATTTAATTTTTCAATTATCTAAATTTTTTAAACCATTTTCGAACCCGTATAAATAATTTCCTAGTTTAGTGACACACTAAGACTAGTTTGGGAAGCAAATTTTGAGTACCAAACTTTTCGTACATAACCTGATACCTGAATTACATATCCTGTTCTCGTCATATTCTCTTTTTTCCTCGTCATGTTCTCTTTTTTTCTCGTCCTGTTTCCTAATATGGACACAGCTAATGAACAGTCTATTAAAAAAAATGCAAATTCATCATTTCGAAAATACCACAATTAATAGATTATATACATGAACAAGATATGTGGATAACCGTTTTTGTGAGTAAACATTGGTTGAAACAATCATAAGCTTTAACATAATCTCAAGAATTTAGAACTTTCAAGTTAAAACTAATTGATGAACGGAGAGATCTGTAAACTTTATAATAAGTGAATAATTAATATCTTGTGAGAAATGAACTTATTAGATTGAAGGAAAACTCGGAACACATAACAGGATGAGACGAGATGGCAAATTTGCCCGTTCATAGGGTTAAATGTATTAGTACTTGAAAAATGTTTGTTCTCTATTTAGATTGTTAAAGAAATTGTATATAGTTAGATTGAACTACATGTAGACCAAATATAATCAACATGATGATATAATAACCATGAGATTCAATTTGACTTAAATGTGGTGTGTCAATTGTAAAAAACAAAATTGATTGTGATAGGGTCATACTCTATATTCATATATGCTCCATAGTCCATATCAATAATGTTTTTGTTGTTGAATACTAATATACTTTATACTCATAGTATTTCGGATTTTCTACCGCCTTACTATTTATATTTTTTCAATTGGTCATTTAGTGAGTAACTAACTAAATGAATAATTTAATTTGTTTCCACTTATAAGACGTAATCGATTTATTATCTTGATATAAATTACTGAACATTTTTCTTTTTTTTGGATAAAAATAAATTATTGAACATCGATCGAACGAATATAGTTTAGTCAACTCCTGTTGAATTTCTTCTATATATTGGGATAAGGTTAAGTAATTAACATCTTGATCTATAACAAAAATAAAATATAATAAAATTACATCTGGAATCAAGGCAAAATTCATGCCTTCAACTTGGGAATTTATAAGGACAAGTCAATCTTTAAAATATTTGTGTAAATAACTTGTTTATACATAGCATTCATATACTTAACATTTGATTCAGAGTATATTTGTAATTTATTACCATAAAAAAGTCAAGTTATATATCAACTTTTTTTGTGTGTGTGCTTTTCTTCAAAAATAGCAGGAAGAAAGCAATCATCTCATTGCTATTATTTACATATTATATGTGCATATAAAATATAAAATATGAAAATATAAAATATAGTAGAGAATGATATAAAAATATGCATATATAGAGAATATACGTACGCTGTATGGAAGGATATCCTAATCACTAGTTTGATAATTTAATTACTTTAGGATTCCTAATAAATTTGGATAAAAATAAGTTGACACGTATAGTTCTGAGTATTGGCTATATTGATAAATTTGGCAAAATAAAATTTAGCAAATGGTCCTCAAAAGATTCTTTTAATTTTCTTACAGAATCCAACTCAATGTTGGAAACTTTTGGATTTGAACATGAGATGACGTTGGGCATTTTTTTTTTTCAACATTGGACCACAACAGGCTGATCTATTAGCCAAGTTCCTACATAATATAAGTGGTGGGACTCGATCTCTGGTTGTACAAGTGCGCATATCTTATGTGGACTTACCGCCTGCCACTAAACTAAATGCCTTTCTTGCACATTGGGTATCTTTATATTTATATTTAAACAAGTTGACACAAATAAATTATACCAATGCTAGTTTAAATGTTAAATAATAATGTGTTTTTTTTTCAATATAATACATGTTTGTATGTATATGTGTGTATATAATACGTTATGTTATGTATAGTTGAAGTGTTTGCTTCTTTTAACATATCCTTATAATCTGGTGTTAGACCCTAGTTTGAAATTTTTACAGTTAGAATTCTAAACTGTGTAAAATTATAAGTTACAAAATATCGAACTAAATCTATATAATTATAATATATAGATTTTCAAATGGAATGTTTTGGATTGTTGTTGTTAGAAAGTTATAAAGAATCTTCATGTTTGTACAAAAGGAAGCAGAAGAATGTTATCTCCTATTTCACGACCACCCAAACATGTTGTCGAGTAAATTCGGTTCAATCCAAGGAACTTGCTCACATTTTTTTTCATAAAATTAATTTGGTCAAGCCACAAATAAAAATATTACTAATACAAAAAATAATAAACAAATTTATCTTTTACTGGTGACATATAGTTTCGTGATTAGTACTTATTGCTATGATAGTCGAAACATTCGAAAAAACATATATTCATTTTATGTGGTTGGACCTTACCACAATACTACACGTCTAAACCATTTTTTCTTTTTAAATAAAGGTAATTTATGCTGACAGGACTCATTCCATACTACAATCTGAAATGGTATAGATGTATAAAATCAATAAAAATACCACAAAAAATAAAACCAGTTACAGAAGAAACCACAAGAAATTAATATTTAACCACTTTCACATTAATTTAATAAGAATGATTCCTTAGTGAATACATGTCTTGTCTTTCTTTTGGAAAAGATGGGTTTATATATTTTGAATATATGCAAACTTATACAATTTTGTCTCATAGAATATTGGTGTATGAGGAAAAAATAAATTTTGAGTGTTAACATATGCACACTTGTAGGTTTTTAGTTGCAACTAAATTTTGAGGCTATGGCATTAGTATAATTCACTAAACTAAATGTTACATGTTTGAACAAGAGTCTACACAAATAATATGATTCTGATTAGTGGTGGAGTTAGAATTTTCTTATATGGGATAAAAAAATAATTGAAGGGTCAAACCAAATAATAAGTTAAACATATACCATAATTTTTCAAATTCATGAGTGTCAATTGACTCCAGATATTCGATTCCTCCTCACTATCATTAGTCGATTATAAGGAGATTTTAGACCATAGATCAGGTCTTATCGATTCAATTGTTGACAAAAAAATGTTATATGTTTAAACAAGATCAGTCCACACAAATTAATATGATTAATGATTTTAATGATGCTTATATTAGAGAAGGGGATTGAAGATTTTGTATTACTGAAAATGTTCGAGAGATACAAGCGAGAATAATAATGAACAAGAGTTTTTGCTAGGTTCGGCAGAGTGTCGAGGCTAATATAATCGTAGTTGGGAGTCTTGAATGCACACGATTCAGATCGTTTGACGATAAATGTCTTATGTATGTATAAGAAGACTTCTCTCTCGATCCACCAACTTTGATGCCCGATTTCGTGGTGCGAAGTCGTCGCATATAACCATTGTAGGGTTGTTTATGAGTCAGAAAATATGAAGAACAATGTTTGGCTATATATAGGCAATTGACTGTGTAAGTAATTATTTCAGCCAAAGAGAAGGTTCGACATTTATGACGATGCAGAAGATCACATGTGGGCTAGAATTGAGCTTCTGACTTCGAATCACTTATATCTTTGGTTCGGGCGGAGCCGAGCAGAATCCAGCCTTATTAAACTTGGAGAAGCACAAGACCCACCTCCAATATTACATTAGTTTTTTCTCATTTAATTGACTTTGAATGATTAATAATTTTGAGAGTTTTTGATTTTTGTTTTTCTGACCATTTAAAATTTTAATAAATTATTTTTTTAAATTTCAATTGTATTCTTTTGTTATACTTCACCATTTAAGTTATTAGATTTTTTTATTTTCCTACAAACTAGAGAATTTGGTTTTTATAAAAATCTAAAATAAAAATCTAAAAATAAAAATAAAATTTAGAAAGCTACAAACAGAATCCAAAAACTAATATAAGAAACAGCATCCATTCATTAGTTAATTTTTTTTCTTTTGTCATTAAAAAATATGCTGATGTAACACATAAAAAAAGTTAAAAATTAAATAGAAAACAATCAACATACAAAAAAACTTATTGAGAATTCTGATCACATTGAAAGTCTCACGATGTAACAGATGGATCGCAACCTTGATCAAAACAGCGGTTATATTTTTACAAAAATTCAAAACTTGTTGTAATCAAGTTAATAAAAAAATTATGTTCAGATGGAAAAAACAAATAAAAAAACCCATCAATATTGGGCCTTAAAAGCCCAAAAGGATCTGATATGTGCGCGTGAAAACGACTCTTAATTCTCTGGATTCCAAGATTCCTCAACTCGTCTCCTCCAACAGTTTTCCTTCTTTGTTTCCTTCAACCAAAATAATTTCTTAACGGCAAAAATCGATTTGGCTAATCCCTATTTCCTAACAAGATCTCGCTGATCGCCGCCGGGAAAATTTCAATTGCTCGGGAGTTCAAAAAACTCGCCGTCTTCTATTATTCTTTTTTCACCGGTGGAACTTTCAGGAGATGGTGTCGCCCGAAAACGCTAACTGGTTATGTGACTTGATCGATGCTGACTACGGAACTTTCACTATCCAAGGTTCAGGATTCTCTTGGCCTGTTCAGCAACCTATTGGCGTTTCTTCTAACTCCAGGTTTTTCTTAAAAAGCTCTCCCCTTTTGTCTATTGAGTACTTCAATTAGGGTTCTGATCTTTTTTTGAAAAAATCAAATTGATTTCTGAAATTTCAATTGAATTGCTTAAAGAATTTCATTTTGGTGTGTCCTTGTTACAGTGTTTAATGCTCAATTCGAATAAGGGAGCCTAGTTTTTGTATATTTTCTCCGAATTTGTGAAGAAACGAATATTGAAGTCTAAAGTAACGGATTTTGTAATTAGTTTGTCGTAGTTGAAGCTAATGGGATTGTTTGAATAAGTTATAGACAAAAAAGTGAGACTCAGTTTTCCGTTTTTTATCATCTAAATTACCTTTTATGCTTAAATTTAGGTAAGCATGTAGATATCCTTACAGTGTGTTTAATGATAGTCCTTAGCTTGTTTAGGTGTACTGTCTTCAGGAGAGGGCTTGTGGTTCTTTGTCCAAAGTCAACTGTGTGTGCCTAACATGTTTATGTTGCTTGATTCCGGAATCATTTGATCTCAATATCAATTTAATAGGTGGAAATTAGATCCCTTTTTTTTGGAGCCTTATATCTGGTTGGATGTTTTGACCTTACGTAGTCAATGTTAAGTAATAGATCTTCTTCCTTGGAAGTGAGCATTGCTGCATGGTTGAATATAAATTTTCAGAGCTTTTGTTGGAAATGGTGTATAATGATTTCCAGCTCCCTTTCATTGTTTGCATTGTAGTAATACTTAGTCTTTTTGAATGATATCTTGTTGGTTCAGCCCTGGAGTTGATGTTTCGGCTGGAAACTCAGAAGCCAGCAAGGAACCTGGATCCAAAAAGAGGTAAGGCTTCAATGTAAATCCACGTGACATATCTTTAATTCAAAAGACTGAATGAAGCAGGAAAATATACCTTTAATTTAGAGAAAGCACTATGCACCTTTATAATGTTTTTTTTTTGTTGTTGCGGGATCTCTATTGCTTTCTCTTGACATATTTTGGGGTGAGAAGGTTTTACAAAAAGTAATTGTGTTTATTACTTGCCTCAGGGGGAGGAGTGAATCATCCTCTGCCACTAGCTCGAAAGCATGTAGAGAGAAGCAGCGACGAGACAGGCTGAATGACAAGTAATTTTTTTAATAAATTGTTATATCCTTCTGTTTCACTCTTTTGTAGGAACTAAAATATTATCGCCTTTGGAATGAATAACAGGTTTATGGAATTGGGTGCAATCTTGGAGCCTGGAAATCCTCCCAAAACAGACAAGGCTGCTATCTTGGTCGATGCTGTCCGCATGGTGACACAGCTACGAGGCGAGGCCCAGAAGCTGAAGGACTCCAATTCAAGTCTCCACGACAAAATCAAAGAGTTAAAGGTGAATTTTCTTTTCAGTTTGAATCCTCCTTTTTTCACATAAATTCATTGAATGCTTACTAGTTTTTGGATTATCTCAATCAGACTGAAAAAACCGAGCTGCGAGATGAGAAACAGAGGCTGAAGACAGAGAAAGAAAAGCTGGAGCAGCAGCTGAAAGCCATGAATGCTCCTCAACCAAGTTTCTTCCCAGCCCCACCTATGATGCCAACTGCTTTTGCTCCTGCACAAGGCCAAGCTCCCGGAAACAAGATGGTGCCAATCATCAGTTACCCAGGAGTTGCCATGTGGCAGTTCATGCCTCCTGCTGCAGTCGATACTTCTCAGGATCATGTTCTTCGCCCACCTGTTGCTTAATCAAGAAAAATCATCAGCCGGTTTGCTTCTTGCTTCCGCTTTAAAAAAAAAGTCTCCATTTGTTTTGCTCTCCTCTTTCTCGGCTTTCTTAGTTTTATGGTTGCTTTCGCTTTATATTGCTGTCGTCTTAACTGTTATCTGTTGAACAATGATATGGCATTGTAAACTCCAATTGCTTCGGGCAACGTTATCTATTCACTTGTAAATTTAAGTAGAGTTTGGCATATTGTCTCTCACATTATGTGTTGTTACATTAATACATAGTATCGGTTTCACTTCCTCATCTTAAGAGTTTGAAAGTACAAAAAATTAGAAACAGGAGAGACTGATGAGACAGCAAAAACATGATCCGGTACAGAAGTGAAAAACTTCATTGCAGAAAATTTGCTCGTATGTGTTGATCTGTCAATCTCTTCTCTGGGTGCCACTGTAAAATTCGAGTTTTGATTTGTGATTATCATGATGGTCTAATGTGACAGCTCTTGATGAACCTGTCTGAGGAATCAAGATATTTAGCCCAGAGAGGACGTAGATGAGGAAATGCTATATCAAGCCAAGGCTTAGCTCTTCCATTGAAATGAATAACAGCGGCGCTTTCAGCATCAGCAAAGCTCGTGGTCTCTTGGTATCCGAGACCAAGCATATGCCAGAACGGATCTATGGTCTGGACATGGCCATGGAAAGCTATCAACCCGGGGGGCAAAGTTCCCAGCTGCCACAAACTCAGGTCTGACTTTAAGTTCTGCAACATATACATGAAAAATGGTTTGAGTTTTAAGTGATTGGCTGCTTGATAGTGGATGTTGATTAGTTAGTGGGTTTGATTTACCTCGTCAAGCCAATGATAGTACGTGGAGCTTATGTTTGTCCTCCTCCAGGCCGCTAAGTCAAAAACATTCATCCCGTAAGCCCAAGCGCATTCCTCTGGATCGAAGTTTTTGGCAATTTTCGGGTTCGAGAAGTTGAGGTAACTCTTAAACTTCTTTGACATCACAAACTTGTCTTCTCCTCTACATGTCTCCACCGCTCCATTAACTTTCCCATTCATATCAATGTCCCAAAGAGGTGAAAGATCAGCTTGGATCACAATGTCATCGTCTAGAAACACAACCTTGTTTAGGCTTGGAAATAACTGCAAACAAGCAAAGATGGTTAAGACGATACAAAGGGTAATGCTCTGAGTATTTACCCGGTTATGGAACTTACCTCAGGTAGATGAATACGGATGTGATTCATCAAGGAGTTGTATTTAGGGCTAAGAGCTTGTAACTTAGCAGCAACAACAACTGGATTCTCGTTGTTATTAGCCACAATAACCGATGATCCACCTCTGAATTGAGACCTCACTTTCTGATCTTTCTCCATAGCTTCTAAAACTGGAACTTTTCCTTTGGATATCCAATCAAAATGATGCAATGCCTTAACCTCAATTATTGCTGGAGACAGAGGATGCAATGAGAACCAAGCTTGCATTGGGAAATAAGTTTTCCTATCTGTTATGATGTGAAGAACAATCTTGTGAGGTCTTAAAGCATTCTTAACCAAAGACTTAGCCACAACCGAAGCTGCAAGAATATTGTCTGAAGCCAAAACAAAGTGAAAGTAGTTGTTATCAACTAAAGCTGGGACAAGCTCAGCTTCTGGAAGCTGAAGACGTGCAGCTGCATTTATCGAATGCTCGTTGGCTAGTTTAAGATCTAAACAGTGAAGTTGTTTTGGTATGCTACTTGATGCGACATGTCGATATAAATACTCTTGGATCTTAGCTGTTCTTGTTCTTTGTTCCATCAAAGTCACCATTTCTTTAAGCTTTTGAGCAAATTCTCTTGCGTCTGATTTGCTTCTTTTGACTTCAGACATAAAATCCTGAAGTGTTTGAGGTATATCTGATCTTCCTTTGAGTTCTTGTGCACTTAAAGGCTGTTCTAAAACTTGGTACATAGCTTCTGGAACATTCTAGAAATAACAAAAAAAAAGAAAAAATTACTTTTTCACTTCTCTGTTTTCACTCCAGTAAATACAAATGTGCTGTAGAACCTGAAACTGAAGTTAGAGGACTTACACCAGAATCAATCCTTCTTCCTAAAAGCTTAGGCTTTAGTCTTTTTCCCAAGCAAGCTGAAAGGTAAATCGTTTATTGTTATACTAATGATGTGTAATTATGAGATTAAGTGATTTCTCTCCTAAGCTCACTTAAAATGTCTTTAATATTTTACTTAATATTATAACCTCAATATTACAAAATTCATCTGTAACAAACCAACAAGCTCTTGGATTATTCACTTTTGGGCGTAAATTTCTAGAAATTATTCCATTTCTTCGTTTCAACTTTTACATGAATTTGAAGATAATATAGTTTATAGAAAATAAAATAAAAATTTGAAGAATATATTTATCTTTCAGCTCAACGTAATTGTGCATGTATAATAATATACATAAAAAGTAATAGCAACATTATAGTGTAAAAAATTAAATAAGAAAAAACATTATAGTGTAATCATCTATAGATTAATATGTGTGAATGAAAATTCTATATATTCATAGAAAAAGAAATTAATAGTGTTTAAAAAAAACGAAATCATTGTATAACATAATTTACGGATTTTGACAAAAATGGAAATGAGGGGAGTAGAAGAAACGTACCAAGAGAGGAACAAGGAGAAGGCTCGCCGTCGATAGAATCAACGGTGGAGAGAACGAAGACGAATCGGAGAAGAAAAGTGAAGAAGAGCAGAGAATAAAACATCATTTGATAAGAGAATCTTCTAGAACCAACCTTCACTTTTATGAATTCTCTCAATCCTTTGCCTGTGACCACAGTCACATGTCTTAAGCTGGGAGATATATGCAATTGCATCTCTCTGTTTCTGATTATGTTTTCTGTGTGTTTTGCTTCTTTTCTGAATGTGGTTTGTCTGAAAGGAGATTGATGTCCGAAGAGGGAAACTGGATCTTACGTTGTTATGTATTGTATGATTATTCAAAAGGGTCTATGTCATTTACCTAACATTGCTTTGTGTTTAGGCTATTAATGGCAGATCATAACTCTGATGTTTCTTGCAAAAGACAAGGAAATGTAATTTTGGTTAGAAGTACAAACATCACGGTTTATATTGCTTCGGTTTATCTGTTTTTGTTACGGTTTTTTCCGGTTATTGTACTCGGTTTACCAATTGATCATCCAAAAAGCTAGGTGGTGAGAATCGTTATATGTGCTTTCTATTACTAAACTTACAAATCCAAATTGCTAATTCGGTTTAGGTTGGTTTGGTTAAGTAATTTGTTTGAAAAGCTTTGGTTTACTCGGAATACAGTTTGATTTAAGTAATTAAATCATGAAACTCTTGAAATTAATTGATTGTCAAGCTTTTCATGAATAGTTATCATACTTTTAATTTTGGTTTGGTACGGTTAGGGAATCTGGATTTAGGATTTGGCTTTATGTTGAAGGAGAAGTTGGAGAGGTCAAAGAATTGCAAAACACATATGTTTTAAAAAAAATGAGAGTGTAGATGAAAAGGAGCTGTTTGGTGGTTACATAACATAGCTTTACATTTAAATAAAGTCTTTCAACAAAGACATTGGAACTTCAACTCCATAATTTACTTTTTCATGACTGATTTCTTCTTTAATTTCGATTGTGACCCAATTTTTCCTAACTTATTTTATCTCCCCCCACCCAAACAAGAAGTCTTTGTAATTTGTACTTTTAGACTTTTTGTCTTTCCTTATATATGCAAGTTTTAATGTCTGCTAATTATGGAAACGTCATGGGCCTATTTCTATATGAATATGAAATACCTTTACCAAATTATGATCTTACAAAACAAACTCGAAAAATTTATATATCTATTTTCAGATATGTTGCCATCTCTGTGTATATACATTTAATAAAACAATCATTTTTGTTTAAGAAATAGATAATAGTTAAAAAAAAGTAAATAATCATTTGGCCGAGTTAAACGATACAAGTTAAGAGACAGCTAGAGACAACTGATAAACTTTTTTTTTTTCCCAAATAAAATTAGATTAGCAAAAGATATTACATATGTAACAAAATACATAAATAGGATTCTAAAACATAATATTGCGTACACAAATTGTATATGAAATATTAGATACAATTATAATCATAAACCACCTAACTAGAATATATTAGTAGCGTTGAGTTCTTTTTAGTCTAGTTGTTACATGTCCTATCTAATGGTTTAAACATCTTAAGTTCGACTTCACTCTATTACACGTGAATAAGGGATTTTAGAGATAAGTTGGGTTTGGACTATTGATTGAGTCTTATCGATCTTCTTGATAAAATATATATATCAATAGCTATAATAGCCTTTACTGGAATTAGCAGCCATGTCGACGAAGCCAGTCTTAGGTACAGGCGAGGACGACATGCATTTAATAAAGTCCATCTTCTTTGCCATACACCTTGTCATCTTGAACTGGAGATAACTAAACATACCACCTAAAGTCAAGCAAGCTACAGCAACAATTGCATAGAATAACCATTTGGTTTCTCTAGTATCATTTGGTAATGTAACATGTGTTCCTGCCACATAAGCAACTCCCATGGCTGCTACAGCCACCCACAGCATCCAATGTGTGATCACTAAGAACTTCATAAGTGAATACTCTTTGTAAGGTATAATGCTCAAGAGAAGAATCACCATACTCACTGATGTAAACAAAGCGATGCTATTGCTTATTGAGAAGATCATGAAAGCTAAGGTTTTGCCTACTGTTGATTTGCCTATGAAGTCTCCTTCGTCTTGAATGACTCCACCAGGAGAGTTTAAACCGGATGTGAAAGTAATCGATGCAATCAAGACCGCGACTACGGTTATTGTATTCCTAGCGCTTTGCAAATCTTCCAATTGCATACTGAAATCGTTATATGGTGTGTCGTTAACCGTTGGCATCTTCTTCTGGAGCTTCTTCAATTCGTCAATTACTTGGATCTCAAAACTCACCATTGCTTTAAGATTTGAAGGTTGTTCAATCAAAATTTCGGGATCGCACGTAAGAGTGATAGATAGCTTATGGAAATCTTTATCATCTTTGTTGAGAAAGTCAACAGCTGCAAAACCTTTTTTGTTCTTGGTCTTGACTTCTATTTTTGTTTCATTGATTATGTAATTTACCAGCTGTAATATGTCCAAATGGAATCTATTAATCAAACAATAAAATAAACAACAAAAAGCATATTTACAAATTTCAATACTTCTTTTTACACATTAAAAAAAAGTTTTTGAAATGTCATTTTTAACCTTATTTATTATTAGAAGATACACAGAAAAATATTAATTATTAATAAAAATAAAAGAATAAAGAAGTTGAAATTGAAAATATTAAGTTAAATATACATAAAAAACATGAATCTTTTTGAAACAATTTTTTTTCCACAACATCAATCACTTAGTAACAGATGGAGTATATTGTAATGCATTAAGCCAGATTTATTAAGAGTCCCTCGGGCCTCCTATAAAGGCAACATCGAAATTACTTAAACATCTAAGACTGTTACCTAGTATTGTACTAAAGAAGTGCAAAATTCTAAGAAAAAACATAAAAAAATGCAAAGTTGTTATGTGTTAGGTGTAAAACCGTAACTTGAACGCAATTTGGAACTTCAGAAGAGCTTTACGTAAATGAAAACCTACGAAAACAGTTTGTTTTAAAAAAATTGTTTAATATTGTTGGTTTCTACTTAGTAAACATGTTTTTGTAGTAAGCACGAAAAACTTACTGAAAGAGAGAAACTTACGGCAACAGAGCCTACGGAGGCGGCAACATGAAGTACAGTGTTGCCTTCTGCATCGAGCTGGTAGAGAAGTTGACCTAATTTGTCACTCTTTGCCATGAAGATGAAAGCTTCCTTCTTCTTATGCCTCGCAGCTAAATGAAAGACAGTTTCACCTTGTCCTCGTGTGACTGAGTCGAAAGAAGAAGGAGTCTTATCGAGAAATGCGCTAAGGATCTCAACAAAGCCATTGATTGCAGCACAATGCAAAGGTGTCAAACCATCCTTATTCATCATTTCTGCAAGTTTTGGATCATCTTCTTTCTTGAATTGTTTGGAGTCTAACATCTGTATTAAGGTGGTTGTGTGTCTCAAACTAGCAGCAAAATGAAGAGGAGTGTCACCTTCAGAGTTGGTGGAAGTGACCAAAGAAGGACATAGCTCGATTATCTTCTCTGCGAGTACAATGTAACCATGCTGTATAGCTAAGTGTAAAACCGTTCCTTCGTTTGTTTCCTCTAACATAAATGGAATCTCTTCTACGTACCGAGAAAAACTAGCAGTGTTGTTGCTACTCAAGTCTTGTGGAGCCATCTTTAGATTTCAAGTGGCTTGACAAAACCTTTTATGTATTTAGTGTTTTTAAGTTAATTATATTCACTCTACTAGGGGTTCCTTTATATGGAAGAATCTTCCAGAGTCAACCATTTTCTCTTCGTCAATTTTCTAGTAACGTCAATCACCGTAACAATTTGCTAAAGAAAATAAAAATAAATAAAAAGTCACCAACATATTTTTTTTTTTTAAACTTTCTTTTATTTGTCCCGACCAATTGTTACATTTTTTTGTGTAGATTACGTCGAAAACGTGAACTAATCGTGTTATCTAATCAACTGTAAGAAATTCAAATTGTCAAACAAAAATGATTTAGAATTTTTTTTTTTGTGGAAGGATGATAAAAAAAATGATTTAGAAAAAAACCCTAAAATGACAGTGTTCGCCACTTGGTTATCAAATACAAATATAATGAAATGCAAATTCTGGTACGTTTGTTCGTTTTATCATTATTTTCAGTTTAAAAAAAATCTGGTACGACTGAAACAATCTCGCGTCAAAAGTCACCTTTGACATTGGTATAAAAATAAATTCGAAAATGTTCCATTGGGCATACGTATGAAACATTGATTATTGGTTAGAAGATAGTTTTATTTTATAAAATAAATCGAATTAATAAGATACATTCCGAAGCTAGCCATCTACTTCTTTTTTTTAAGATAAAAAATAAGAAATCCGAGGCTATCTTCCATGTTGGTGGTATACTATTTCAGCTGTATTTAACTATTTATTGAAGAAATGAAAAGTTGTGGGCTTTCTGATATGTTCACATGTGTTTTGGTTTGTTCACATGTCTTTACTCTTATGCTAATTCACGTCATTTTCATAGAATTATGTTCTAGTAAGTTTGACCCAAAAAATAAAAATCTGAGTTATTTCTTACCAAATGAAAAAATATATATCAGATAAAAGAAAAGAAAAGAATGGCTATATCTTGACAAAGCAATTATTTTTGTCCTAGAGAATGTTATCTAGAAAAAATTGTTTACAGCCTAAGAAGGTATAGTTCAGGAATCAATGGCCGATAATAATCGAAACAAAAGAAAAGTATAAAGCTATTCACATCTAAAAGAATTGTCAACGTTCTTTTTTTTTTGGTACAATTTTCCACAGTTAATTTTGTTCTTCTGTTGTTAAAGCTAAGTACCTGAGTTTGTGATGGAAAAAAAAAAGGAATTAAACCAATATCAGCATCACCTTCTTCTATTTAAGCTCTTCTTAATCCTCATCTTCACTATGAATCTTCTCCTCTGAATTGCCTTCTTTATTTACCGGCTCGCTATGGGTCTCTTCTTCTGATCTTGAGCTCTCTTCTTCGCTATGTACAGTCTCTGTTCCATGACTCTCCAGAGGAGCCGCCACTTGGTCGGCTTGTGTAATGTTACTCGGAACCAGCATTGGTCTGTGTCATAAAATTCGTGTCAACATACAGATTTTAGGTGTTAAAGCATATATTAGTTTCAGAAAACTCACTCTGTTATCGCTTGTTGGGATCTTGGAGATTGGTGAATACCCCAGATTGGAACCAAATCTCTTGTTCTTGCTTCAATTGTTTGGGTCTGGATTCCTTCAATCTCCATCTCCCCTCCTCCACTACTTTGTTCATTTTGATTCAACACGAATTTCTGAAACCTAAACTGTTTTGTGCAAAATACAAAAGTATGAGAGATATTCAAACAGCAGATTTCCAGTTTTCAGATCATTCTCTCAAAGAAAGGTAAGTTCTTATACCTTTTCCCTTGCCCATGACAGTAGCTGAGAAGGCTGATGCATTTGCAATTCTGCTTCCGATATGTACAGCTGATGCCTATCCTCCACATGGGGCATTTTATTCTTAGCTACTTTCCAAGCTGGCTCGACACTCTCTTTTCTAACAAGCTCAGGAAAGACTTTACTTTTAGAATCCACTGTTGTTCCACCTCCATATATGTCACTGTGCTGATCTTGTGTCTCTCTTCTAGATTGGTCATTGGTCATACGCCACCTTTGTATATGCTTAGCCGTTACTTTTCCTTCAGTCTCTAAACCCGACTCAAAATTAAACCCCCTCATAGTCGCAGTCTCATGACCAACGCCCCCTCGCTGTAACGCATATTGTGTCATCCATCCGGAAGGATCAAAAACCAGAAGATTCGTCTTGGACCTCTTACCAGAAGCAGGACTATAGTATTCATAGTTCTTCTTTTCATCGCAGTAACAGAAAGTTGATGTGATTGTGCCCAGAACAGAGCCTCCACCCATACCAGATGCTGCAGCTGCAGCACTGCTCACGGCTTCGACCACCCCGCTACTGGTTCCGCGTCCTATCTTAGTAATTGTTGACAGAGTAGTCGGAGAACTTTCATCTCCCTCAGAATTAATCTCAAACAAATGACTTGTCCCTTTTAAAGAGCTAACCACTATCAAATTGCTGTCATCGCTGAAACTGATGTCTTGTATCACCTAAAAAAATCGCATAGAAATTAATCAAAGGCATTATTGACAAAAAAAAAAAAACTTAATCAAAAGCATAAAACATTCAACATGTGTAGGAGAAGGGCTTTGCTTACTGCATTAGTTAATCCGCGCCGAAGCCTGAACAGATGCGCAAAAGACGTTGTGTTCTCATCACTACTTGGCATTATTCTAAAGACGTTAATATTGTGCCCATGAATTGAAGCAGTCACCAAAAGCATGCCGCTTGGATCAAAGCACAAAGCTGAAATCGCACTCTGGTGTGCCTTGAACTGAGCTATAACGCTTTTGCTAGTGATATCTTTGACAATAACCTGCACACAGCATAACCATGTTTAAAGCACAAACCAATGGAAATCAAGTTGAGAGCAAAATAACTTGAAAAGGGTTTCGGGAATACCATTCCTACATCCGCATCTGGCACATTGTCATTAACAACGCCAATGCTTTTCAAACCAGGAATATACGGATTGGGCAGAACCTCTGAGCAGTACCTAGAAAATGACTTGTAGCCTTTGTCTCCAAGACTTACTATCCCAGAAGCAAGCTGCTTGCTGGATTCTCTTGCTAATTGTGCAATGCTGGGTGATGATGACAGTGTGATAAGTTCTGAAGTCAAAGAACTTGAGTTTGCAATACGACTTCCACTGTAAGCAATCCACCGTGGACCAACTGCAAGAGGGCCATATCCAATACCCAAGGAGCCATACGTGATGGCATTAGTGACAATCGTGTAATCCGTTTCCAATGTGTTAGCATCAAAGCAACGTATCTGCAAATATACGTTTTAATTACACATTCTTAGTTTTAAAACATACAAATTACGGAAACAAAATGGCACACTACGAATATTCGAACCTGAGCTTTTTGTAGTACAGCAACAATCCGAGAACTGCACCTAACCGAATAGACAGCAGACCGGAATTTCAGTGTATGCACATAAGACTGAGACTTTAACGAGTAGATAGAGACATTTGACGAAACAACTGCAGTGTCACTCGTGAGATTGTCAGGACTGCTCTGTCTGCTTGAGTTTTCTTCCCAAGAACTGTCACCACACACAGTCAAAAGCGGGCGGCTCTCCAGAAACCTGTCATCTAAGGCAGTTGAGTTTATTGGGTTCGGTAGCATCTGTAAAAAGGATGCTTTTCCATCATGTGCTGAAACTATAACATGGACTTCCTCTTCAACATCCCAAATTTGAAATCCAGATGGAAATGCTAGTAGAAGAACTCTTCGAGTATCGCCATCCTCTTTCTCTAGTTTATCAAATGCAGCCCATTGTACCTTTCCATCAAAATGAACATATAAAGATTTCCAACTATTCATAGTTCGTCAACCAAGGTTCCAAAGTGACAAAGCAATCCAACGAACCTAAGGTCGCTCTACAAAGGAATCAAAATCATCCAAATGAACTAAAGTCCTAAAAGATTCAATCAAGAGTAAAATGACCACGCTTTTTTCCCAAGAACCGCCAAAGAAGTTCATCGAGTGTTTCAATGAAACAGCCAGGTTTTAGGTTTCGAATTAAAGCAAAACAATACCTTATCATTAGATTCAACGTCTCTGTAAACGGTGGAAGAAGCAGCCGATGCGGCGGAGCGAGCAACCGTGGAAGCACCAGAGGAAAACACTCTAATGCAATTAGAAAGAGCACGATACGAGCTCCGAGCTGATCGCGACACAACTCCATCGGAACTCGTCGCCGACTTCTGAGGAGAACCTTCAGCGTTCTTCCTCATAATGCTGAAACTCTTCACTATTCAAATCTTTTGATCGTTAGCCTCAAAATCAAACAATTTTCCCAAGAAAATCTTCCGCTAGAGTTCTCCGAGAGAGTCGGGAGGGTAAAATTGGTTTGCAGTCTCCAATGGGAGTATCGAAATTTTGAACAAATTCTTTAGAGGGAAATTTTCTCATTAACTAGAAAGATTAAAAATGAAATTGGAATCTTGCAAAGAGAAACAAAATACACGCAAACTCGAAATTTGCTTCGTATTCAAGTTGTTCCGAAGCAAGAACACACAATCGAAGAAACAGAAAAAAAATCGAATTTTTACAAAAACCCAGAACAAACAATAAGCGATCAAACTACAAAAATTTAAGCACAATCGCTAAAGAAGATGATGATTATATGTACCTAAAGTCGAAGAAATGGAGCAACAAATTTGTATTGCTGGAATTAGGAGTTGAAATTAGAAAGTAATTAGAAATTGGATTAGACGTCTAAATCTGATTCATACGCAAGAAAGGGGAACGATTTTAGGATAAGAGAGGAGCGAAGACCTAAGAAATGAAAGCTGTTTCAAACTTCATTAATGTTTTTATATTTTAGAGAGAATAATCAAATAATAATGGATTACGTTCTCTTTTACGTATCGTCTTCGTATTTACTACACTGAGATAGATATAGAGAGAGACTTACCTTCCACGTCTCTTTCCCTATTTTATTTAATTACTTGTGAATGTCTGGTTTTGTTGGTTATACCAATAATTAAACCAAACTAACCTAATTATCAATATTGAAACTCGACTGATTTTGATTCTCATTTGAATACACAGTGATTTTTTTCATCAGCAATTTTAAGGTACAGTTCATACACTATTGTATTGACTGTCAATTATCGGTTTAAACGAACCGAGTTTGAACAGATTTATTTTATTTTAACATTAAAAACAGCTAAATACCAAAAGGTCCGAAACCAATCAGATAAACCGAAATTCGTACGACGTGCGCTAGTCGTTCTTTTTGTTTTATCCGTGACGTGCGCTAGTCTTAGATGTAGAACTTCATCATTTTTTTCTATTGATTTTTAGTTGGTTTATGATTAAATAAGTTAATTAGTCGAACTCCGTTTTGTTTAACTGATTCAGTTAAAACGGTCACTAAATCAGGATTTGACCCAAAAGACTGACAAGATAGAGCTTAATCTATTTATAATGTTTAAGACTTCAAGTTATAGTGTAGGTCCATGTTAGGCCCACTAAGTGAAGAAAACTCGATGGAGAAAAATGAATTTGTTATAACAGTTTATGATACGAGAGTCTCTTTTACAAAGAAAAAGATTCGGTTTAATAAAATCGGTTAACCAAAACCAATTACAAATTATATCTTCAAGATGGTGAAAAAATGGAAGAGAGAGCCATCTTGCCAATAAAATAGTTGAACTGAGTAGGGAATAGTGGCTTTGTAAAAATGTAAGCATGTTGATGTGTAGTCCGGACATGCATTGTCTTCACAAGACCACTTTCAATCGATCTCTAACCATGTGACAATTAAGTTCAAAATGTTTAGTTTTTTCATGAAAAATAGTATTATTTGCAATGTGAATTGCTGCTGTTGAATCACAATACAGAGCTTCTGGTTTATGTTGAGGAGCACGAAGTTCTTTGAATAATTTCACTAGCCAATCAATTTCCTTAGCAGCAAAAGCTATGGCCCGATATTCAGATTCAACTGAGGAAAGAGATACATTTTGTTGTTTCTTAGTTTTCCATGAGATGAGGGAGGGACCAAGAAACATACAATAGCCAGAAGTGGAACGACGAGTATCAACACGGGAAGCCCAATCAGCATCAGTGAAACCTTTAAGAACCATATCTGATCGAGAATAATAGAGAAGTCCCAAACCAACAATTCCTTTGAGATAATGAACAACCTTATGCGCTGCTTTGAGATGAAAATGTATCGATGAAGTAGAGAATTGACATCATCTGTTGACAGCATAAGTAATATCAGGACAAGTGATGGTGAGGTACATGAGCTTCCCAATAAGACAATGATAAGCTTCAGTATCCTCTAATATTGGTTCTTCTAAGTGTTGATGCAGCTTCAAGTTTGGTTCCATTGGAACACTAGAAGGTTTGCAACCTAATAGACATGCATCTTCTATCAAATCCAATGCATATTTTCTTTGCCAAATAACTATTCCAAAGCTATAGTGAGCAATCTCAAGTCCAAGAAAATAGTGAAGTGGGACCTAAATTTCAAAGTTTAAAAGCTTGGTAAAGAGCAACCTTTAAATCTGCAATCTCAGCATCATTGTTACTTGCAATTATAATGTCATCAACGTAGACAAAGACTGCAAGAAAATTATCATTAGTCTCACGAGTAAAAAAAGTATGATCTGCTTGTGATTTCTAAAAACCAAGACCTTTGAGAGTGGTACTAAATTACATAAACCATTGGCGAGATGCTTATTTTAACCCATATAAACTCTTCTTTAATTTGCAAACAACATTTGTTGGAAGAGATTCCCCCTATCTTGGTGTATATCCTTGAGGTAGAGACATGTAAATTTCCTCATCAAGATCACCATTAAGAAAAGTATTAGAGATATAAGCTGATTCAATGTCCAATTGTTTCCAACAGCAACAACAATAAGAGTTTACACATAATCAATCCCTTCGTTTTGTGTGTATCCTTTAGCAACCAAACATACTTTAATAGTGTTCCAAAGAGCCATCTGAATTGGGTTTAACTTTATACACCCATTTACATCTGATAACTTTCTTATTTGAAGGTAAAGAACATATCTCCCATGTATCTATATTTTCAAGAGCATGAAGTTCATCATTCATGGCCTTTAACCAATCTGTGGACTTCTTTGTTTCTCTAAAAGAAGTGGGCTCATCATGAGCAGATACAGAGCAGATAAAAGATCTAAAAGGATCTGAGAGTTTATCATAGTTCATATAACTGCATAATGGATAAGGTATATAAGAATAAACCAAGTTGCAATAATAATCTTGTAAATAACTTGGTTATTTTGATTGTCTTCGAGAGCTCGATGGTAATGTCTCTGGAATTGTTTCAGATTTGTGTGGAACAGAATTATGATGTGAAACATCCGATGTCGTAGAAGCATAATCTATGTTCTCAATAAAAATATCAGATAACTCATTCACAGATTCAGAAGCAAAAGGAAATATCTCCTCGTGAAATACCACATGCCGAGATATAGAAATCAGATTGGATTGAAGGTCCAACAGTTTGTAGCCTTTGTACCCTGATGGATAACTAAGGAAAATGCAAATTCTGGCTCCAGGTTGAAACTTATATTTGTCCTTAAAAGATGTAGAACTGTAGCATAGACATCCAAGAACACAGAGATGATCATAATCTATAAGTTTTCATGTTAACAATTCATATGAAGTACGGTCTTCTAACAGAGGACTAGGCAATCTGTTGATTAGAAAATCAGTGGTGAGGACACAATCACCCCAATACTCAAGAGGTATTGAGCTTGAAATAACAGAGAACGAGCAACGTTGAGAAGATGTTGATGTTTCCTTTCAACTACCGAGTTCTGCTCTGGTTTTTCAAGGCATGAATGGAATGATACAATACTTTTTTCATGACACAAATTGGTGAATTTGAGCTTAGGAGCATTATCAGAACGAACACACTTTGGTTGCATATTGCGTCTCAACCATCTTTAGAAAATCAGGGAAAATAGTAAGAACCTCATCCATAGTACGCATAAGGTATACCCAAGTTGCTCGAGTAAAGTCATCCACTATTGTAAGAAAATACTTATAACCTTCTGTAGTAGAGACTGAAAAAGGACCCCATGTATCGATGTGAACAAGCTCAAAGGCTGACTTGCACTTGTTATTCTAAGAAGGAAAAGAAAGATACTTTTGCTTAGCAATAGGACAAATTTCACAATGAAAAGAGTCTTTATTTCTTTTTTTTCAAACCAAGTACATTTTCAATAGACTTTTTTTTGTACATAGAGGGATGTCCTAATCTTTTGTGCCATAGAACTGAATCAGCAACAGCAGAAGAACAAACTAAAAAGAGAGGATCTGTGATGGTTGGTAGAGTAGTAGTGTCCATGACATAGAGATTTGAGATGCAATCAGCTTGACCAATCACCAAACCCCTGGTACGAATCTGGATGATACAAGTATCTTCATCAAATATCACTCTTTATCCCAAATCCTTTGTTAGCTGAGTGATACTCAAAAAGTTCAAATGGAAGTCAGGAATATAGAGCACATTATGCAGAATCATGTGTTTATTCAACTTTATGTTACCAAAACCTACAATGTTCACGTTGAGACCAGTAGGGAGACTAGCAGTAGAATTAATTCATCTGAAAACCGAAAGAATAACTTTCTATCATGAGAAACATGATGGGTGACTCCACTGTCAACGATCCAAGACTAAGAGGAAAGAGTACTATTTGCAGCTCTTAAAATTGCAATAAAGCAGAGAGAAGAGTTAGAGAAGGCCATATCGGGAAGAGTAGTAATGGTTCCTCCTGATGTTAATGTAGAAGCAACATTCTGATTAACAGTAGAAGTTTGTAACTGCGAGCTAAAATAAGCAATACAGTCATGAATCTGATCCTTTGACAGAGTGCTAAACATAACAACAAGATTCATAGTAGAAACAAGAGCATATTCTTGAGCAGTCACATGAGCAACCATTGGACAAGTTGAAGAATTAGGTAGAGGTGGCTTCTCAGACTGCTTCTATTTGTGTTTGAAACCTGGTGGATAGCCATGCAATTTGTAGCATTTCTCTATAGTATGATCAATATAGCTATAGTGAGAACAAATTGGAGTAGTTCTTCGCGAATACTTCTGAACAACAACCATTTTGAAAAACCAACGAAATGTTCGGTGGAATAGTCGAAGAAAAAAAGAAGAGAGAGTTCGACGAAATAATCGAATTGACAAAACAAAAACAGAGCATAAAAAAACAAAAAAGAGCTTCGTCGCCGGCGGAAATCACAAACGGAACAGAGCTAAAAGCTCTGATACCATGTTAGTTGAATAACGGGAAAGAAAAGGAGAAAAATGAATATGTTATTCAACTTGATCAGTTTCTGTTACAAGAGTCTCTTTTATAAAGAAAGAGACCCGGTTTAATAAAATCGGTTAACCAAAACCAATTACAAATCACAAATTATATCTATTACCTTTTCTCTTCATTGTTAATAAAAAGTTCTTCTTTCTTTTTTCGTGTTTTTTTATGCAACTCAAGTATTTATCTTTACGAGTTGCTTTTTCCTATCAATTGATGTTTGCTTCTTTGCAATGGAGGTCGCTTCATTCCTGAAGCTTTTGAGTCAAAGTGGTGGCTTTGGGTGTGGGAATTCGTTTTTGATTTCTTCTCTGAGTTTTTCAATTTCGTCTTTCTCTGTTGCATGCTTGTTTTGGGAGTCAAGTTTCTATTTTCTGAAGGTACTTCATTGTTTACGCAGATTTTAGAGAAGATCAATTGGAAGATTGAGTGTTTTGATTCCTCCTATCAAGAGCATACATATTGCAAAAACAGCAACAACAATGGATTCGTTTCAAATTCTAATTTGGTTGATGGATTGGATCAGAAGAAACCCATAATTTTACATTGGAGTATTGATTCATCTAATGGATTGAACTTGAGCAAGAAGACAAATAAGAGCTTTGAGAACTGTGATCTTCTTCTTCTATATGATGGTATTGATCTCAGCCAAAACCGAGACATTGTAGCGTTACCGGAGACGGAGTTCGACGAGAAGAATACACATAACGAAGAAGAGGAAAGCGATGACGAAGAATCATGGTCTCGAAATGATGAATACCACGTGTTCGATGTCATTACTCTGTGAAAACGGTGAGGAGAGAGAGGAAACGTGGTGATTGTGGCCATGTTGGTGGTCACCCGAGACAACTATCAGCGACTGCGACCAAAAGTTGTTCGTTTCATAGTCGTTGGTTTAGCGACCAATCGCTAATGACTACAATTTTGAGTCGCAAAAAACTTTAGCGACTGGTTGCTACCATTGGTCACTAACGACTAGCGACCACGAAACGAACAACACTAGCGAACAAAAAATTAATTAATTAAAAATAATAAAAAATAAATAAATTTAAATTTAAAATAATAATACTAAAATTATAAAAATACAATTATAATATAAATATAAAAAAACTTATATATATATATATATATATAATAAAATAAAAATGATTAAATATTGAAAAATTAAATTTACAAAGATTTGATTTTAATTGTGTATAAATTTATTTTTGATCAATAATATATGAATGTAATAATATTTATTATTTTATTTTCATGAAGTTTTTGAATATATTTTTACTAAATAAATATTAATATTTTATAATTTAAATTAACATATAATTTTACTTTATTTTATAAATATATATACTTTTATAATAAATATTATGTTAGAAAAAAAAGTGTTGACAGAAAAACGAATGGTTAGTTGCTGCGACTGTGAAACAAACAATACAACGACTAGTCGTAACAACTTTATCGAGGTCGCTGGTTCCAGTTGCTGGTCGTGGTCGAAGCGACTATGAAACAAACAAAGCCTGTTTGAAATTAGGAGTAGAGAAGGAGAGAAGAACGGCCAAATCAGCTGCTAAAGAAGTCATGGCTATGCTTCTGAAGCTATGGATAGAGAAAAGCTTACGATCAAGAAGTGATTCCATCGTTACATTGGAAGTTGAAGAAGCTTGATGATGAAGAGAAAATTAACAATAGCTTTTAGGTGGTTGGAACGTCGTAGAGGTCGTGATGTCATTTCAAAAAACATGAAATCATACACAATCTCACACTAATTTATAATTAATCAATTCGAGTCTTAATGGAGACTAGGGTTTCGATCTGAATTTCGGTTAACAAAAAATAATAATTACTCCACGGTTAGCTTGTGATTTTTATATTTCATTGGTTGATTTGGCTTCATGATTGCTGGTTTTAAGCTAGTAGATCCTATACACTATCGAATTCACAGAGGAGAGCGAAGAGAAGTGTGATACTAAAGGTTGAGGAGTAGCTAAGAAACACTCTTTATTCAAGGGGTAGGGCAAGTTACATTACACGAAAAGATGTAATATTGCGAGTAAGACTCTTAACTCTACAAAAGATTTACCTAAATACGATACAAACACGAACACGTACGCCACAAGAGTGATACATTTTTATTATCATAATTAACAAAACCACAATGTGTACGTCCGTGCTTTGACAAACTGGTCCTTCTCATGATCTTAGTAAGGAGATTGGTGGAACTGGCATGATCCAACTGAAGGTATGTTGCATATCTTTGGCAAATTCTGAGCAGTCTGGAAAATGTGTTGCACCTGTTGTTGTCCATGCATTCCCTGAATCCTAACTTGACGAGCAGCTCTTTTCAATGTAGGACACACACACATCTTGTCTACTTGTCTTAGCTCATTACAACACATTTGAAGAGCTGGTTGATGTTGAGGCATTGGGTTCTCATCATTGTCTTCAAGAGTGAGCTCAAAGTCATCAGCTTCATATCCGATTCTTCCTTGTTGAGCTCTCTTGCGGATCCATTGTTTGCAAGCTCTTAGATGGTGTTGCTGCATGAACTCCCTCTGGCACTTTCCTCCTTGTGGTTGTGGGTTGCTGACTTCATCTTCTTCGTCGAACTCCACGACTGTGCGGTAGATGGAAGCGTTGGCTAGGAGGATGAAGAGAGCAAGAGTAGCGAAAATGAGAATGAGCTTAGCCATGTTTGATTCTTTGAGGTTGTCTGGTGAGTGATGATGAAGTGAAGTGGAAGTGAAGGGCTATTTATGGAAGAGGAAGGAGTTTGCATGGCATTCACGTGTAATAAACATGAGGTTGTGTGTGAGCACTTGGAACATAAGACGCATGAGTTTTGTTTGGATTAGGTGTTTGATGCTCAAGCTTCTTAGATCCAACACTGTGCATGACTTTTGTCTTTTTCTTTGTTCTGTCTTGTGTTTGGAGTTAGTGTTTTCTTCTTTTTTTTTTTTTTTTTGAACACATTGGAGTTAGTGTTTTCAAATTGTGAATTTCAAAAACAAATAATTTTGGTTTATGCTACGTTGTTTTGCCTTTCTTTTCTTCTGATGTGGAAAATAAAGTCTAATGGGCTTTGGCCCACTATAACTAAATTTGAACCCAAATCAATTTCTTGTAAAGAGGACATGATTAATGGTCTTCTCTTCTGCACCACATCTATTACATTTCGGATCATAGTTGATTCCTCGGATGTTCAGGTTCTTCTTGACTACTAAACACCCCGATAAACCTTACCATATAAAGTGTCGAATTTTATTTGGACAATCTAATTTCCAAATTTTCGATTGTAATGCCCAAAAATTAGGTCCCTGTGAACCCACGTCCAACAGGGAAATGTTCTCCTCTGTCTTATATCCAAATTTTACTGAATAACGACCGGTTTTTGTGTAGTGCCAGCCCTAATAATCTGGTCGGGGTCATCGAGCAATTGGTATACCCATAATTAACAGAACGTTGGAAGGGATGAAATATTGTCGTATTGTAGTCTCTCACCACGTTCTGGTTCGAGAATCTATAAATTGATCAACAGTAAGATCTGGGTAAATGTCTGGATCTATACCAACTGTTGCTCTCGGCTGAAGATCTGGGATCCATGGATCCCTCCAAACTGTTGTAGATTTGCCGTCACCGTTCTTCTTAATTAAACCTTTAGTCACAAAGGATCACGCTGAGCTAATACTCCTTCATCCATATGACAGATTTGAATTCATTTTTGCTGGCAAAGGACAATAAGTTTTATAGTATCGACCGTGCATTACCCGGGCAAATAGTGAGTCAAGGTAATCAATCAACCTCCAAACTTGTTTAGCTAGGACTGCTGAATTGAAGTCCTCCAAGACACGGAAGCTTAGTCCACCTTCATGCTTCGGGCAACATTGTTTTTTCCATTTCATCCAATGAATGTCTTTAGTATTTTCCGAATTTGACCAGCAAAAATTTGCAATAGCAAAATTTAATTTTGTTACTATAGATTTAGGTAACCTAAAACATGACATGTCATAAGTCGGTAAAGCTGTCAGGATCGATTTAATTAGGACTTCCTTGCCTACTTTGGACAAGAACTTTGACGACCAACTATTAATTCGTTCATGAAGTCTCTCCCGAACAAAAGCAAACACTTTTGTTTTTGTTCCTCCAAGATTCTCCGGGAGGCCGAGATAAGAGCCTATGCCACCCAATTGGTGTATTCCTAGTGTTTGATGAATAAGGGTCTTTCCATTTTTGGGGAATGAATTACCAAATTGTATTGATGATTTATTCAAGTTAATCTCTTGACCCGACAATCTTTCATAATCTCGCAGAATCTGAATAATGTAGTCTGCTTCCTTCGTAGAAGCTTTAGAGAAAAACAGACTATCATCGGCAAAGAGAAGATGAGAAATTCTTGGGCTCGCTCTCGCAATTGAGATACCCGTGATAAATTTATCATTTTCGGCCTTCTTTAACTTAGCTATAAGGATTTCTGTACATTGAATAAATAGATACAGTGATAACGGATCGCCTTGTCTAAGGCCTCGTTTAGGAATAGTTTTCCCTCGCGGCTCCCCATTTAAAAGAACGGAGTATTCCACAGAACTTATACAGTGCATAATACATTTTGTCCAGTTATGACTAAACCCTAATCGCAATAAGAGGCTCTCGATTAGACTCCATTCCACTCGATCGTACGCTTTGCTCATGTCTGTTTTATGGCCATAAACTTACCCTTCACCGCTTTGTTAGTATAGAGGGCATGAAACATTTCTTGTGTAATTAGAATATTATCGGATATCAATTGGCGAGCTACGAAGGTAGATTGGGTTTCCGAGATTAACTTCGGCATTAAACGCTTTAAGCTTAAACATAAAATCTTTGAAATAATTTTATATCCAACATTACAAAGGTTAATTGGCCGGAATTTTGTCATCTTCGTTGGTCTTGAGGTTTTCGGAATTAGACATATATTTGTCTCATTTAAACCTTCTTCAAAAGAACCAGAAGATAAAAAATCATTGACCAACATTATTATATCTGATTTAACCACCTTCCATGATTTCTGAAAGAAGAGAGCAGTCATTCCATCTGGTCCCGGTGTCTTACCCGGATCCATAAAAAAAAAAGCTGGTCAATGACATTATTTGATTATCAGCATCAGTGATACGAGGATCAATTTCAGATAGAATCCGGACTACATTCTCGACCATTATTGGAGAACATATCAGAAAAATATCTGGTGGCTTATGATGTAACCTCCTTATCGTTTGTTACCCAGTTCCCTGAGTTATCGAAAAGACCAATTATTCGATTTTTTGCTCGACGTTATTTTGTCTGAGCATGGAAGAATCTTGTATTTTCATCTCCCTCTGTAAGCCATTTATTTCTGCTCTTATGGTTTCAATAAATTTCCTCGTCTGCATAAGCTTGTTTCAATTTCAGCTTAGCTTTCGTAATTGCCTCTGGGAATGAGGAGTTATCATTTTGTAAGTCCTCCACCACTTTTTGACATTTAGTAATTAACTATCTACCAAAAGGAATATATTTGCTCCTCCAATATGACAACTCTTTCCAGCAATTTTTGATTCGTCCTGCAACTGTCACTCGATGTCGACATGAAATCCCTTTCCAGCCTTTCTCAACAGTATCCTTGAAACCATTTTTACTAATCCATCTTTTATCAAAAATGAACTAGTTTCATCGTCTATAAAGTTGATTATTGAATATGCCCACAATTGACCTATGATCTAACCCAATCATTTGAAGATCTTCAATCTCGGACATTGTGAATAATTCATGCCAATTCTCGTTTCGAAAAGCTTTGTCCAGAATACATCTGACCACCCCATTGTTTCGTACCCCCCCCCCCCCCGCCCCCCGCCAGGATCAAGGATTTCCAATCTTCAAGAATTCCACAAGTCCACAATCCTGAATCATTTGATAAAAACGATAAAAACGAGTTGGGGTGTCTCATTGTCCCACCTTGCTTCTCATGAGTACCCGAAAGTTCATTAAAATCCCCAATTACCAACCAGGGGGAATCTCATGTTATGCCAATTCTTGTTAGTCTCTCTCAGACTTGATGTCTCAGATTTTGATTTGGTTCACCATAAATAAATGTAATATGAATCGTTTGATCTCGAACATCACAAGATATATCTATCATTCGTTTATCCTTGTGATGTTGATCAACATTTAAATAATCATTATAAAACAGAGCCAAACCACCACCGAGTCCACTCAGCTCTACTACAATCATCATATTATATCCTAAATGACGTTGTATTTTTCCCATAAAAAAATATTATTCTTAGTTTCGGAAAGAAAAAAAAAATTTGGTTTGTGAAATTTTCAACTATCTCTAAGATAACATTGTAATTATGTTGCCAACACTTTGGCAATTCCAATTCCAACAAAGAGTTTTAAACATGACAACTTAAAGAAAAACACTAAAATTTCATAGAGCCTTTCCTAGCCTCCTTGGTTGACTTCGCCTTGAGCTTGACCTCCTTGGTGCCATGGCGTGGCGACATTGCAGCAATCGACAGCATCTTGCTGGAGCTTACGCCCCTAAGAGGCATTGCATGACGAGATGGAGGCTTGTTGGGACCCGCAGGAGGCTTTGAAACCTGAATATCATGCTCCTTGTTTTCCGAATTTGTCCCATTCTTAAGCACATATTGTTCACAGAAAGCTGCAGCGTCCACTACTTCCTCCTCGGTATAAGATGGATTATCCACATTATCCCCATCTCCCACAATCTCACCACTTTCTAGAGCCATTAAAGTAGTATCAGAAACACCACTACAATTAACAGTGGTACCTGATTCACAAAGTACATAGTTCGTGACAGCAACATTCATTCCCTCTACTTCCATTATCATCATGCCCTCTCCAGCACTCGGTACCATTGACATTGTAGGAATACCACTAACATCTTGATCGACATTTCCATCGACCTGTTGAAACAAAGGCCTTTTTACTTTTTTAAAAGAAATAGATCCACTCACATTGCCATTTATGTCACAGCTTGGACGAGAAGATGACCCTTCACCCATTTGAACGCCCTTAGAAGAGCCTTCACGCTGAAAATTATCAGATAAGGCACGCTTATTATATACTCGTTCCTCATTATGAACATTATGAAGGGACGCTGAGAGTTGCATATCCCTGTCATTTTTGTCATCACCATACATTCGGCTACCACCTGAGACACTCCCTTTATAACTCAGAAACTGTCCCGCCATTGAATTCTTCTATTTTCCTTCTCTTCCAGAATCATTTGTTTCCTTCTTTGCCTTAGTTGCCTTATAACAACGATCTGCATCATGAGTCAAACGGTAATATAAATGACAGTACCCTTTGAGGTTTTTGTACTTGATCATGAGGTGTAATTCTTAACCCTCATCAAACTCAAGAGATAAGGAGAAAATCAGTGGCTTGGAGACACAGAGCTCTATTAACACCTTTCTTCTCTCCACATCCATATCGAGAACACGCCCGATAGACCCACCAATCAAACGGTAGATCTCCTCAGTGCTATATCCAAAGGGAATACCTGTAATTTTTATCCAAAAACATATTGTGTTTGGATAATTCGCATCAGCAAAAGCCTTCCAGGGAGCATAGGTCACCATCCAGCTATCAAATCGACTCGTTCTGAGTCGTAGTATCTCTCCTTCATGTCCCATTCCGAGTTGAACTCAAACTGGAATCTGCCATTCCCCATATTCAAACCCGAAACTCGTCCCTTCATTTTCCAAAACTTTGGGATCATGAAGATGAAAGTTCAACATCTTGGACATTCAGGTTGAGACATCGGCCTAATAAAATCCTTGAACATCGAGCAAGCAATGCGGAATTATTAATCGTTGGGACTTTGATCTTCAGTTTTCTTGGAGGCGACCTTGCTTCCAAAGCCTTCTTCGCCAAAGATAGCTGAGACATGGTGATATCAAATACAAGTATCAGAAACAATGAAGAAATTCTGGAGAATTGTACATTATATAACATGTTAAGAGAATCAAAGGTGGATCATAGGAGTAAATAACCACATCATAAGATGATTCAATATAGGGATCATTTGTAGGATAACGTTTCCATAAAACCTCAACATAATAACCTCTAGTAAATGCAGCAGATATCTGAGCCACATACTATTGACAGATTCCAAAAATAGAATAATCTCCACAACATTTTAGACCATAATCATGCTTATGAAGATCAGTTGCGGATCAAAAACATTCAAAAAGGATCCCCCAATCAAAGACAGGGATAACAGAGATCTAGACATGATCAAACATTTAATCCACACAATATTCAGCCAGATCACACAAATTATTTTATACTGTATAAACATAGCCCTACTAACACACATAAAGGTTCGGTTTAGTTCTATAACAGAGACAAACAAACCCCAATGCGAATACATGGAGTTCAGAGATCTGCAACAATCCATGAGCAAAGGCACCCAACTAAAAAGTTCTGACCAAAGCCTTATAACCAGAGATTAAATCAGAGAACATAATAGCATATTCGATTTGAGATTAGACAAAGATTGACCACAAATCATAAACATAAAAAATATATCATGAGTATTCTGAAACAGTAGAGATTGGAATCGCACTAGATAGATTTCCAACCCTACAAAAGGGTGGAGAACCAAACCCATAATCATACAACATATCAAAAACCTAGGGAACAATTGTATTTTCCCAGTAATCAATTCCGAATGATAATAAATCATAAAAAGAGTAGATCCGGCACGATTTAGATCAAGAGTGAAAGGTACTGTGAAGGGACACTAAAAACCCCATATCTGTGGATCCACAGGGGTTAAACAAAGGAAATCATTCAGAATCGTACCTTGTCCATAATGCGATCGTGAGAGATCCGTAAAACAACAAACATACGATACATATTTACCACATCGGAACACATGGAGAGACATAGATGACCTAGCACCGAGCAGATCTACCGTCGTTACATCGCCACATCTGGAGCTTTTCCCCATCCACGCATCGAAAACCTCCCTTCGCCTTGCCATCGCCTTACCATCGTTAAACCATCACCGCATCTGGATCGCCTTGTCATCGTTTTGTTATCGCCAAACCATCGTCGCCACATCGCTAGGTCTATTTTATAATTTAAATTAACATACAATTTTATTTTATTTTATAAATATATATATTTTTATAATAAATATTATGTTAGAAAAAAAAAGTGTTTATAGAAAAAAAGAATCGTTGGTTATTGCGACTGTGAAATAAACAACACAACGACTAGTCACAACCACAATCAAACGAACAAAAAATCAATTTTTTTATCGAGGTTGCTAATCACTGTGTTGCTGGTTACGGTCGAAGCGACTATGAAACAAACAAAGCCGGACGTACAACGTGTGCTAGTCTTTCGTTTTGTTTTATCCGTGACATGCACTAGTCTTAGATGTACTTCATCATTTTTTCTATTGTTTTTTAGTTGGTTTATGATTAAATAAGTTAATTAGTCGAACTTCGTTTTGTTTAACTGATTCAGTTAAAACGGTCACTAACTCAGGAACTGACCCAAAAGATTGACAAGATAGCGAGCTTAATCCATTTTTAATGTTGCAGACTTCAAGTTATAGTGTAGGCCCATGTTAGGCCCACTAAGTGAAGAAAACTCTATGGAGAAAAATGAATTTGTTATAACAGTTTATGTTAGAGCTGGGCATTCAGTTTAATTGGGTTATTCGGTTCGGTTTATTCGGTATTTTAGGTTATTTAAAAATTATAAAATTCACCGAATAAACCGAATAAATTGTTCGGATCAATTCGGTTCAGATCTCGGGTTATTCGGTTTGGTTTAACTCAGGAAAAATTGGTCCGAATTGATCCGATTAGTTAAATGAAATTAAATTAGTTAATGAAATTGAATTGGTTAAATGAAAACCAAGTACCAATCCGAAATTGAATTTGATAATTCGGTTTTCTCATAATCCGAATACCGATCAGAATAACCCGAAACCGAATCTAAAAAAAAATGGCACCGTTTGGATTTTAATTCGGATTTTATTCGGATTCGGATCGTGTTTATTCGATTCGGTCCGAATCAAACCGAATCAAACCGATCGGAACGCCCACCCATAGTTTATGTTACAAGAGTCTCATAGAAACTCGGTTCAATAAAATCGATTAACCAAAACCAATTATAAATAATATCTATTATTCTCTCTCAAAATAGTGAAAAATATAAGAGAGAGCCATCTTGCCAATAAGATAGTTGAACTGAGTAGGGAATAGAGGCTTTGTAAATATGTTAGTATCTTGATGTGTAGTCCGGACATGCATTGTCTTCAAAAGATCACTTCCAATTCGATCTCTAACCATGTGACAATCAAGTTCAACATGTTTAGTTCTTTCATGAAAAACAACATTATTTGCAATGTGAATTGCTGCTGTTGAATCACAATACAGAGCTTCTAGTTTATGTTGAGGAGCACGAAGTTCTCTAAATAATTGCACTAGCCAATCAACTTCCTCAGCAGCAAAAGCTATGGCCTGATATTCAGATTCAACTGAGGAAAGAGATACAGTTTGTTGCTTCTTAGTCTTCCATGAGATGAGGGAGGGACCAAGAAACATACAATATCCAGAAGTGGAACGACGAGTATCAAACATGAAGCCCAATCAGCATCAGTGAAACCTTTAAGAACCATATATGATCGAGAAGAATAGAGAAGTCCCAAACCAACAATTCCTTTGAGATAATGAACAACCTTATGCGCTACTTTGAGATGAAAATGTATCAGTGAAGCAGAGAATTGACATCATCTGTTGACAACATAGGTAATGTCAGGACAAGTGATGGTGAGGTACATGAGCTTCCCAATGAGATGACAATAAGCTTCAGTATCCTCTAATACTGGTTCTTCTAAGTGTTGATGAAGCTTCAAGTTTGGTTCCATTGGAACACTGGAAGGTTTGCAACCTAATAGACATGCATCTTCTATCAAATCCAATGCATATTTTCTTTGACAAATAACTATTCCAGAGCTAGAGCGAGCAATCTCAAGTCCAAGAAAATAGTGAAGTGGACCTCAATTTCAAAGTTTAAAAGCTTGGTAAAGAGCAATCTTTAAATCTGCAGTCTTAGCATCATTGTTACTTGCAATTATAATGTCATCAACGTAGACAAAGACTGCACGAAAATTACCATTAGTCTCACGAGTAAAAAGAGTATGATCTGCTTGTGATTTCTGAAAACCAAGACCTTTGAGAGTGGTACTAAATTTCAGAAACCATTGGTGAGATGCTTGTTTAAACCCATATAAACTCTTCTTTAATTTGCAAACAACATTTGTTGGAAGATTCCCCCTGTCTTGGTGTATATCCTTGAGGTAGAGACGTGTAAATTTCTTCATCAAGATCACCATTAAGAAAAACATTAGAGATATCAAGTTGATCCAGTGTCCAATTGTTTGCGGTAGCAATAACAATAAGAGCTTTCACTGTGGTCATCTTAGCAACTGGAAAGAAGGTTTCCACATAATCAATCCCTTCGTTTTGTGTGTATCCTTTAGCAACCAAACGTGCTTTATAGCGTTCTAAAGAGCCATTTGAATTGAGTTTAACTTTATACACCCATTTACATCGGATAGCTTTCTTATTTGAAGGTAAAGAACATATCACCCATGTATCTGTATCTTCAAGAGCATGAAGTTCATCATTCGTGGCCTTTAACCAATCTGTGGACTTCTTTGCTTCTCTAAAAGAAGCGGGCTCATCATGAGTAGATAAAAGATCTAAAAGGATACAAGAGTTTATCATAGTTCATATAATTGCATAATGGATAAGGTATATCAGAATCAACCAAGTTGCAGTAATAAACCTATAAATAACCTGGTTGTTTTAATTGTTTTCGAGAGCTCGATGGTAAGGTCTCTGGAATTGTTTCACATTCCTGTGGAACAAGATTATGATGTGAAACATCTAATGTCATAGGAGCATAATCTATGTTCTTCGTAAAAATATCAGATATGCCACAAGTTATATGAATGTTCATTCCACATGGCACTATGAATAAACCTTACAGTATCAAACTAGAGCACAGTGTCTCCCGACTAAATAAAACACATGAACGTCAAGTTGTTATATGACTGATTTAGACCAGCAAGAAACTTAGTAACCTTTCCATGTTCAGCCTTATCATCAATAGCTTTACAACAATCACAATCATGGCAAGTTCTAACACAGTTCGCAATATTCAAATCATTCCACAGAGTCTTCAAAGTAGTGTAGTAGTTGGATAGAGTCATAATACCTTGTTGCAAAGACAATATCTATTGTGTGAGCTGATAGGATCTTGGAAGATTCATGATGTGAAAGCGAGTAAGAAGGTCCTTCCAAATAGCAGACGCATCTACATATCTCAAAATACTGCCATAGATTTGCTTAGACACGGAATTCAAAAGCCAAGATTTGACCATGTAGTGAGACCAAATTTTGAAAAGGAGATCTGTTTCAGATTGTCAAGGCATAGATCCATCGATAAAGGCCAATGTGTTCTTGGCTTCAAGAGCAATCTTGATAGCAATGATCCAGGTTCCATAATTCGTACCATGAAGAACATCTTGAACTAAAGATAATCCTGAATTGTCACTGCTAATAAGGAAATATGGATAATGAATGCTATCGAAAGATTCAAGATGAGGAGAGTCACGCGAGAATGAGGGATGATGAATTTCATCCAAATTTGGATTAACAATGGTGTAGGAGAACGATCAGTTGAATTTCTTTGAGTAGTTCTTCGAGAATACTTCCGAACAATAACCATTTTGAAAAATCAAAGAAATCTTTGGTGGAATAGCCGAAGAAAATAAGAGGAGAGAGTTTGACGGAATATTCAAACTGACAAAACAAAAACAGAGCAAAAAGAGCTTCATCACCGGCGGAAATTAGAAACAAAACAGAGCTAAAAGCTCTGATACCATGTTAGTTGAATAACGGAAAAGAGAAGGAGAAAAATAAATCTATTATTCAACTGGCACAGTTTCTGTTACAAGAGTCTCTTTTATAAAGAGAGAGACCCGGTTTAATAAAATTGGTTAATAAAAACCAATTACAAATTACATATAGGAAAAAACTGTCAATTAAACATTGTTTATGCGAAAAATCGTTGATTAAACACTGAACTCTGGACGCCTTTAATTAAACATGTAATTCGTTGTTGACTTTTTAAAAAACATTAAACTTATAGTTGACTCGGCCAATTAAACACTCTGTTAATTTGATTAACAGAATTAATAAACTCTGTTAAGCAAAGGTTAACAATCTCAGTTAAATGATACGGTGTGTTTCATCTTCTCTCTTTAAGCCTCCCTTCTTCCTTCTTCTCTCTTCTCTTTCTTCTCTCTTTAAGCCTCCCTTCTTCCTTCCTCTCACTTGTTCTAAAGGTTTGGCGGTTTTCTCAACTTGTATCTTTTTCTTCTCTGCTGCTGGTAAAAGCCCCTTGAGCCCTTCAATCTAAGCCCTGTAGATGTTGCTTCTCTACTCCAAGTCAATGTTCTTCTCACTCGCTTCATCCAAAGCCGACATCAACTCTCTCCAAAGAGAGAAAACAAACTGAGGAATTTTTCGAGAAGAAAGAGAGACGTTCGGCCCACACTGCATTTAACTATTAGGCCCACACCGTAATGAAACACACTGTATCATTTAATTGAGATTGTTAACCTTCGCTTAACGGAGTGTTTAATTGGCCGAGTCAACTATAAGTTTGATTTTTTTTAAAAGTCAACAACAAATTACATGTTTAATCAAAGGCATCCGGAGTTCAGTGTTTAATCAACGATTTTTCGCAGAAACAATGTTTAATTGACAGTTTTCCCATTACAAATTATATCTATTACCTTTTCTCTTCATTGGTAATAAAAAGTTCTTCTTTCTTTTTTCGTTTTTTTATGCAACTCAAGTATTTATCTTTACGAGTTGCTTTTTTTTCTATCCATTGATGTTTGCTTCTTTGCAATGGAGGTCGCCTCATTCCTGAAGCTTTTGAGTCAAAGTGGTGGCTTTGGGTGTTGGAATTCGTTTTTGATTTCTTCTCTCAATTTTCCAATTTCGTCTTTCTCTGTTGTTTGCTTGTTTTGGAAGTCAAGTTTCTATTTTCTGAAGGTACTTCATTGTGTACGCAGATTTTAGAGAAGATCAATTGGAAGATTGAGTGTTTTGATTCGTCCTATCAAGAGCATACATATTGCAAGAACAGCAACAACAATGGATTCGTTTCAAATTCTAATTTGGTTGATGGATTGGATTAGAAGAAACCCATAATTTTACATTGGAGTATTGATTCACCTAATGGATTGAACTTGAGCAAGAAGACGAATAAGAGCTTTGAGAACTGTGACCTTCTTCTATATGATGGGATTGATCTCAGCCAAAACTGAGACATTGTAGCGTTACCGGAGACGGAGTTCGACGAGAAGAATACACATAACAAAGAAGAAGAAATCGATGACGAAGAATCATGGTCTCGAAATGATGAATACCACGTGTTCGACGTCATTACTCGGTGAAAATGGTGAGGAGAGGGAGGAAACGTGGAGATTGTGGCCTTGTTAGTGGTCACTCGCGATAGCTACCAGCGACCGCGACTAAAAGTTATTCGTTTCATGGTAGTTGATTCAACGACCAGTCGCTAGCGAGTAACGACTACAATTTTGAGTCACAAAAAAATTCAGCTATTGGTTGCTGCCATTGATCACTAGCGACAAAAACGAATCAAAAAATTAATTAAATAAATATAAAAAACTTATATACATATATAATAAAATAAAAATTATAAATATTGAAAAAATTAAATTTACAAAGATTTGATTTTCATTGTGTATAAATTTATTTTTGATAAATAATATATGAATATGGTAATATTTATTATTTTATTTTCATGAAATTTTTTAATATATTTTTGCTAAATAAATATTAATATTTTATAATTTAAATTAACATACAACTTATGTTAGAAAAGAAAAATGTTGACAGAAAAAAAGAATCGTTAGTTGCTGCGTCTGTGAAATGAACAATACAACGACTAGTCGTAACGACTATAAAGTGAACAAAAAATCAAATTTTTTATCGAGATCGCTGATCGAAGTTGCTGGTGGTGGTCGAAGCGACTATGAAACAAACAAAGCCTGTTTGAAATTAGGACTAAAGAAGGAGAGAAGAACGGCCAAATCAGCTGCTAAAGAAGTCATGGCTATGCTTCTGAAGCTATGGATAGAGAAAAGCTTACGATCAAGAAGTGATTCCATCGTTACATTGGAAGTTGAAGAAGCTTGATGATGAAGAGAAAATTAACAATAGCTTTTAGGTGGTTGGAACGTCGTAGAGGTCGTGATGTCATTTCAAAAAACATGAAATCATACACAATCTCACACTAATTTATAATTAATCAATTCGAGTCTTAATGGAGACTAGGGTTTCGATCTGAATTTCGGTTAACAAAAAATAATAATTACTCCACGGTTAGCTTGTGATTTTTATATTTCATTGGTTGATTTGGCTTCATGATTGCTGGTTTTAAGCTAGTAGATCCTATACACTATCGAATTCACAGAGGAGAGCGAAGAGAAGTGTGATACTAAAGGTTGAGGAGTGGCTAAGAAACACTCTTTATTCAAGGGGTAGGGCAAGTTACATTACACGAAAAGATGTAATATTGCGAGTAAGACTCTTAACTCTACAAAAGATTTACCTAAATACGATACAAACACGAACACGTACGCCACAAGAGTGATACATTTTTATTATCATAATTAACAAAACCACAATGTGTACGTCCGTGCTTTGACAAACTGGTCCTTCTCATGATCTTAGTAAGGAGATTGGTGGAACTGGCATGATCCAACTGAAGGTATGTTGCATATCTTTGGCAAATTCTGAGCAGTCTGGAAAATGTGTTGCACCTGTTGTTGTCCATGCATTCCCTGAATCCTAACTTGACGAGCAGCTCTTTTCAATGTAGGACACACACACATCTTGTCTACTTGTCTTAGCTCATTACAACACATTTGAAGAGCTGGTTGATGTTGAGGCATTGGGTTCTCATCATTGTCTTCAAGAGTGAGCTCAAAGTCATCAGCTTCATATCCGATTCTTCCTTGTTGAGCTCTCTTGCGGATCCATTGTTTGCAAGCTCTTAGATGGTGTTGCTGCATGAACTCCCTCTGGCACTTTCCTCCTTGTGGTTGTGGGTTGCTGACTTCATCTTCTTCGTCGAACTCCACGACTGTGCGGTAGATGGAAGCGTTGGCTAGGAGGATGAAGAGAGCAAGAGTAGCGAAAATGAGAATGAGCTTAGCCATGTTTGATTCTTTGAGGTTGTCTGGTGAGTGATGATGAAGTGAAGTGGAAGTGAAGGGCTATTTATGGAAGAGGAAGGAGTTTGCATGGCATTCACGTGTAATAAACATGAGGTTGTGTGTGAGCACTTGGAACATAAGACGCATGAGTTTTGTTTGGATTAGGTGTTTGATGCTCAAGCTTCTTAGATCCAACACTGTGCATGACTTTTGTCTTTTTCTTTGTTCTGTCTTGTGTTTGGAGTTAGTGTTTTCTTCTTCTTTTTTTTTTTTTTTTGAACACATTGGAGTTAGTGTTTTCGAATTGTGAATTTCAAAAACAAGTAATTTTGGTTTATACTATGTTGTTTTGCCTTTCTTTTCTTCTGATGAGGAAAATAAAGTCCAATGGGCTTTGGCCCACTACAACTAAATTTGAACCCAAACCAATTTCTCTGTCTTTCTTTCTCCTCCGCTTTTGCATCTCCAGCTATTTTCTTTGTTCCTGGGGGCTCTCTGTTCTGCCATCGCCAAAAACCTTAGCTTTTGCTTCATATTTGGTAAAGATTACAAATTTCTCACTCCCTACTATTGTGTGCTACTTAAATAGTGAATCCATCTCTATCCCGAAGTGACCATCTCTTTTAATATTACGAATTGTGATTGTTTGGTGCACTGTCTTGATGTTGTGGTTTAATTGAGTAGTTTTCGGAAGTGACCATTGTGGTTAAATCGGTTTAGTGTTTTCGCTGAAGCGATTGAGAGGTGGTTGTTTGGATCGAACATTGTCGAATGCAGCTCCATTTTATAGTTTTTGATCAATGGGATTTGATAATGACCTAACTATTCTTAACGGTTGATTGTTAAATTCTCTTTTATCTTGTGCTAGTAGATCTACATTAGTTTTTGGTTCTGCCTTTCCTATTTTGGTTCCACGGCTAAGTGAATGTTTTTGGCATCTCTTATTTCTATAGCATATGTATCTCTGATTAATCAAGTAGAATCCTTGTACTCTTGCTTCGTTTTCTTTTTGCCTATCTCGGATTCAATGTGATTTCGTCGACAATTTTGGGTACATCATTACACCATTTTGGTTTGGTTGTTCGATATAAGTTAGAGAGATGGGTTGAGAATTATGTTTAAGATCCTGATTTGTTTTGGTCAATTGATGTTTTCTCGCTATACTTTTAATCTTTCAAGATGTATTTAACTAGATCAGCTTTACTAACCTCTTGAGATCTCGATTCTTTACAAACATCTTTTGTTCTATGGAGTTTACTTTGATGATCGTCTGAAATTTGTGACAGCATAATATATCCCTTATATATTATCGGTATGTTTGTGTCTCTTTTGGAAGATGATTCAATCTGTGAGATGATCTCTGCAATGGGTTTGTATTTTTCCTTATTTCTATAGCATCTGTCTGAGTAATCAAGTAGGAATCTTTGTAGTAGTCTGATCAGGTGCATTTTCGCGGTTTTTGTATGGATCTAATGTACAAAATCATTTTGTAGTCGTGGAGAGAATAGTCATTCATTTTGGAAAATTCGGAGATGCCTCCTGTTGGTCCTCGTTCCGGAGATGCCATCTTCTCCAGTATTGATCGCGTGGTAAGTTTAGCTTCTTCTTGCTCTCTTTTCCTCTTGATTTTATGTTTGCCTCCAATTTATAGAATTTGATATTGGTATGTGTCATTGTGATTTTCTTATCGATTTCATAGGAGAAGCCTCGTTCTTTGTATGATTCATTGATGTAGGATGTGTTGTTGTAGATTGTAAGGATTTGAGAAGTAAACCTGGAAGCCAATTCCGAATCTTTGACTAGATTTTGTTATTGAGACACTGTTTGATCTCTCTTAGAATCTGATAAATTTGTAGAATGCGGAGTTGTTCACGTTGACTTATGGTGCAATTGTGCGTCAATTGCTTACTGACCTGGAAGAAGTCGAGGAAGTCAATAAACAGCTTGATCAAATGTAATATTCTCCTACACTTTATGTGGCTCTCTTTCATAGCAATTCGATTTGATAACTGTCTATCATTTTGGTTTTGTTTCCCTTGAAAGTTTGTCTTTTTCATTGTTGTGTTTAAAGTTCTTCTGCATTACATCTCTTGTTGAAATTATTTTTCCTTTAAACTCTATGCATGGAGGGGAAGAATAAAGCATTCGACTTTCAGAACATAGTGCTAAGTGTTCGATTAGTTTAAATAGTGAGCCTCTTTAGCCCTAGCTTTCTGTTCATTGTGCAGGGGATACAACATTGGAATCCGACTTATCGATGAGTTTCTTGCCAAATCTGGTGTTTCCAGATGCGTTGATTTCAAGGAAACTGCTGAAATGATTGCCAAGGTTTGCCATTTCCATTGACTTACGTGTTTAGTACCACAATTTCACAGGTTCAAGTGTCATGAACATCAAACAACGAGAAATTACGCCACAAGTTATATGAATGTTCATTCCACTTGGCACTATGAATAAACCTTACAGTATCAAACTAGAGCACAGTGTCTCCCGACTAAATAAAACACATGAACGTCAAGTAGAGATCTCTGTTGGTTCTATCAACAGTTACAGACTTGAGATATTATCACAGGTAGGTTTCAAGATGTTCTTAGGGGTCTCTGCCTCGGTGACAAGCTGGGACGCAGATGGTACTTGCTGCAGTATAATCTTGGAGGACAATCCACTAGTTGATTTCGTGGAGCTCCCCGATACTTGCCAAGGTCTCTACTACTGCAATGTCTTAAGTGGAGTCATTAGAGGAGCTTTGGAAATGGTCAGTTTCCTTTTTCTTCCCTCTTCTTTATTTGCATAAGTTTGCTCTTTCAAACTTCTCATATAAATAAATTCCTCGAAAGTAGAAGAAAAGGAAAAAAACACTTCTCTTACTAATCCATTGTCAAATGCAGAACTTGTTTGGGCTCAATATATAGTTTTTTCTTTGTCTGAATCATGCTCAGGTGTCAATGAAGACAGAAGTGACATGGGCACGTGATGTTCTTCGAGGGGATGATGCTTATGAGTTGCAGGTGAAGCTACTAAAACAAGTGGCTGAAGAGTATCCTTACAAGGATGATGAATGAGTGTCACTCTCTTATCTTCCCTCTTCCACAAAGAGGAACTAATTACTCTTTGTAGCGATCTTTCTGTGTCTCCTGCATTGTTATTAGCTTTATCCTTCTGCTTTTTTGTTGTTGCGGGAAACAAAATATAAGCTATGAAACTAAACTACTGGTTGATGTTTGGTACAAACCGTTTAATTCAATTCTTATGTAAAAGGAGTTTATAGTTTGCCCAAAAGTTCAGATTCAAACCCTCAAAGTGAGAAGTTTAAAAAATGAAGATCTATTTAGTTGCAATATCTTTTCTTCCTGGTTAGAACCATTTAGCATTGACCATACATATCTTACATTAGCTGCTAAGAGCTTAATACTATATGCAATAGCTACTGGTAACCTATTTGTATTAATTATAAAGCGGTGGCTTTTGTCACGCATTGAATAAGCCTTGAACCGATGATCACGCATTCCTTCATGAGTCACGTGGCTCTCAAGTTTTACTTGGGACTTGATATCATCTCATCTCTGGCACTTTTCTTGTAATGACATTTGGTTGCTGCCGAGTAGAATGAGTTTTGGCCATTGCTTGATAACATTTGTTTGCTTTGTTTAACGAAGATTTTGGATGCTTTGGTGGGCTATTTATATGTTATCAAAGAGATTATTTGAGGATTAATGTATTGATATGTGTATATTGTACTCATACTGTGTGATGATTCATTGAAAAGTGATTTATACGCAGTAGGCACCTTGGCACGGATTGGATATTCGTAAATTTTGTGATATATGGATTATGATTTGTTGGATCTGTGTTTTTATTACTCGGATCGATGAAAAATGTAAAAAAAAGCCCTAAATTTAAAAAATGGGGCGAAAAAACTTCAAACTTTTTATAGGTAAAATAAATCGCAAACTTTTATTGAACTATCATTTAAATCTCAAATTTTTGTTAACAAGTTGTTTTAACCCCATCGTTAAGTGACTTATTTTAATAAACATGCTCCAAAATCTACTTCAAAATGACTTCTTCAAAATATTTTAGTAAAATATATAATTAGACAAAAAAAATGTTAAAAAAAGTTTCAACTTTTAAAATGTCGTTTTAATCATAATCTTCCTGTTGACCATGCTACTAAAAGCATGTTGTTAATTGTATTGTTACGAAGTTAATCTCCCGTTAACGACATAGTTATATCAAAACGACGTCACTTACAAAACTAACAAATCATGAATTAAAAACAAAAATTCCCAAATCAGAAACTCTAAAACCTATAATGCCCAAATCAAAGACGATAAACTCTTTTATCTTCTCAAGTTTTCTTCTCTTCACATCACGATCAAGAATGCCTAAGATGCAGTTTCTTGTCCGTAAAAAATCTTGACAAAGCCCAGCGGAACCATTGATTTCTGTTGAAGCTCCGAGAGTTGAAGCGCCAATGTTAGTCGCGACTAAAGCTCCTCCGGTTCTGTTACGGTCAAAGCGAAACCGTCAGCAACAAGTTGAAGAAGAAATTGAAGAGCGTGAGGTTGTGAGTGGAGATGACTGTGAGGTTGGTTGCGATGACGAGGAAGAAATCTTCGAGGACTTCGATGATGAGTTTGGAAACGAGGCGAGAGAAGATGGGGATGTGAGTGATGATGATAACAGAGATGATATTTGGTGTGAGGAAAATTTTTCAGAACCTTTATCTCACAGTGATGACGATGGAGATGATCAAAGTGTTAGTGGTGATGCTCCTGTAGAGCATAAAGATCCTGAAGAGTTTCTTAGCTTGGGAAAATGTTTAATTATCTAGAAGATTGCAAGCTTGTTGTGTTAAAGTACTCCCTCAAAACAAGATACAACATTAGTCTCTATAGGTCACATAGTAAGAAGATTGGTGCTAAATGTCTGGTTGGTTGTAGCTGGAGATGTTATTGTTCGTATGATAAAAGTAAAACCAAGATGCAAATCAGGATATTCGAGAATGAACATACTTGTGTGAAGTCAGGGAATAGTAAAATGCTGAGGATTGGGAACATTGTTTGGTTATTTAAGGATAGGCTTAGGAAGAATCCTAAGATGTCAAAAAAATAGATGGTTGACGAGGTTGAGCGAGAGTACAACCTAAACGTAGCTAAATACCAATGTGCTATGACGAAGACAATAGTAATGAGACAGAGCATGGCTATTCATGAGGATCACTTCGCATGCATTTGGGATTACCAAGCAGAAATCTTCAGAAGCAATCCAAGGAGTGCTTTTGAAATAGAAACTACTCATGGTCCAACCATTGGTAGCTTACAAAGGTTATTCCGTCTGTTTATTTGCTTTAAATCACAAAGAGATACATGGAAGTAAACATGTAGGCCTATCATAGGAACAGATGGAGCATTTTTGAAATAGGACATCAAAAGACATCTTTTAGCTGCCACAAGGAGAGACGAAGACAATAGGATAGTTCTCATTGCTTGGGCAGTAGTAGAAATAGAGAACGATGATAACTGTGAATGGTTTGTTAGGTAGTTGGTTGTAGCTCGAGATCTGCAAGATGGAAGAAATGTGGCTATAATATCAGACAAACAATCAGTTAATTTGTTATATAAAGTAAGTTTGATAAGTATGTAACCTTTAATGTATGTTCTAACGGTTTGCAATGCTTGCATGGTTTAGTCAAGGCGATCCAGAATATAACTCCATCAGTTGAGCATCAATTGTGTGCTTGCCATATTATGGAGAACTGGAAAAAGAACAACTCGACTTTCACATGCGTGCACTGCAGAGTTACAATCCAGGTGCCTTTGAGTTCTTGCTGAAAACTAATCCAAGACTTGGTCTAGGGCCTTCTTTAGAGTAGGTACTTATTGTAACGACATCCTCAACAATCTGTCTGAGTCGTTTAATAGGACAATTCGCCTATCTAGAAAGAAACCATTGCTTGATATGTTTGAAGATGTTAGAAGGCAGTGTATGGTAAGGAATGAGAATATATATGTGATTGCTGGGTGGCTGAAGGATAAGTGTAGGTTTACCAGATTGAAAAGATGATTGCTAGAGCACAATTTTGTGTCAAGTAGAGTGCAAGGAACAACACGTATGAGATAAAGCACGAAGATGACTGTTTCACAATTGATATGAATGAGAAGACTTGTGGTTGTAGAAAGTGGCAAATGACCGGTATTCCATGTGTCCATGTTGCATTTGTCATCATCGGAACAAAACAGAAAGTAGATGATTTTGTTGCTGATTGGTACACATCGAGTATGTGACAACAAACTTATGTGGATGGTATTCGACTTGTTTAAGGACCGCTTCCACCTCCATCAAGAAGAGGCAATCCTGGCAGACCAAGCAACTATGCTAGGAGAAGAGGAGTCAATGAAAGAGCATCTTCAAGTACCACCAAACTGTCACGCAATAGGAGAGCCATGACTTGTTCCAACTGCCAAGAAGAAGGACACAATAAACAAGGATGTAAAAACCATAAGGTTGAGAGTCAACCACAAAGGCCAAAGGGTCGGCAAAGATAAGTTCAGGTTTGTACCAGATCTCAAAGCTTGTTCACAATTTTATTCATGATTACCTTTGATTATATTTGATTGAAATCAGGAGTCGAGGAGAAGCTTATTTGGACAAGGTGTTCATCAACCTCCAGAACAAGCATCTCAAGAACAAGCATCTCAAGGGAAAGCTGCTTAAGGCCAAGCATCTCAAGGCCAAGCTTCTCAAGGCCAAGCTTCTCAGGTTCAAGCTTCTCAAGTTCAAACTTCTCAAGGCCAAGCTTCTCAAGCATCTCGAAGAACATCACAACAACAACCATCTTCACAGAGAATGTCACAACCGCAACCATCTTCACACAGAACATCACAGCCGCAACAAGCTTCTCAAGCTTCTCAGAGAACATCAACGCAAGAACCACCACATGCTGAAGGACCGCAAGGAACCATGTGATACACCTCTTTTTTGGATACTCAACTCTTATGTAGTCTCTTTTTTAAGTTTAAAGTATCATGCTTTGTCTGCCATTTATTTTCTTTGAAATTTTTTAAGTTTGAAACAACACTCTTTATCTACCATTTACTTTAATTACAATACTTTAAGCATCAAAGGTACTCAATTAAAGGAATCCATTACAAAATGTTTAGTTAACCAAAGACCTTGTCTGCCATTACATAGTTAAACCATAAAACACAATATCCCATGCTCTTACACTACTACCAACCATGACCTTGACTGCCCTTACACAACCAATAGAGCATCTTTTTTCTTTTCTTCACTAAACAACTTATAAACCAATGCAATACAAAGCAAAAGAATCCACACAAATCCAACTTTCAAACACACTTTCAACTTCCGGATTTCTTGTTTGTTCAACAATGCTTCGTCCTTCACTTCTTGTATCATGTTCCTCACCTTATTTGCTTCGGATTTTAGTTCTGAAATCTCACTTGCAACAACTGCTAACTTAGGTAAAGCATCCTCAATCTCCTCATACACAGCCTCCTCCACCCACTTAAACAAATGTCCCTAATTCAAGGAGTTACATTGTGCAATTATACATGTTTGGTAAATCATCTTCAGTTTCAACATATTAATACAACATGAACAATAACGGGAACTCTTCTTACATCGTTTTTGGTTGTCCACGAGCTCACATCATGTTTGCTCACACAGCGAGGAATGGTCGTCCCGGGTTTGATTGCGTCTTCGATGTCAACATTACGACCTCTAAACCACACACACCTCGTCGGTATACCACGACCTGTGACAAAAGCCAAAATCACCGAGTTCGAACTCATCTAAAGATTCAAATGATTCCACAATGAAGATTCAACTTCGAACAAAGAATTTGAAAAGAGTTTATCGTGTTTGATTTGAGGATTTCTGTTTTTAATCCACAATTTATTAGTTTTGTAAGCGACGTCATTTTGACATAGCGATGTCGTTAACAGGAGATTAACTTTGTAACAATACAATTAACGACATCCTTTTAGTATCATGGTCAAGAAAACTATGATTAAAACGATATTTTAAAAATTTATACTTACTTTATCGCATTTTTAAAAATTAAGATTTTTTGAATTTTTTTCCATATTAGATCACTTAATTGAGATTTAAATGGCAATTCAATAAAAATTTACTATTTTTTACTTAAGTTTTTTTACTCATTTTACACCAATAAAATATGGTGCTGAGTGTCATTATATGATTGGTAAAGATAAATCTGACGTGGACATTCTTTGTTATTAATAATGATATCTCTGTCTTTCATTTTTTCTCATCGTCCAGAACACAAGTCGCAGACTTTATCCAAATTTAGGGTTTTCGTGTTGCTTTTAACTCGAATTATCAGATCCTCGAAAACCCACTTTATCAATCAGGTAAATTTTCCCTTTGCCTCTTAGCCTGTGTATTTTTAGTTTCTCCTCTCTTGCAGATTTTCACTTGCTTCCCTTTCTTTTGGCGATCTGTGATTCAATTTGAGTTCTACATTTTAGGGTATCATATCAATTTGATTTTGGTGTTCGATTAAATCAGAGAGATCGATTGAAAATTTCGTTTTAGATCCTTCCTGTTTGTAACTTATTCCAACATAGAAGATCTTGCGTTTTACTGTTCTGTAATCATTCAACACCTTTGATTTGGTCAATTGATGTTTTCTCGTTATACTGTATAGCTTTCAGGATGTAATTTATCTACATCAGCTTTATTAACCTTTTGAGATCTCTATTCTGTAATCAATTTTTGTTCCATGGAAGATCTACTTTGATGATCGTCTGAATTTTGTGATAGTATCGTTTTATCCCGTTGTATATATCAGTATCTTTGTCTCTTTTCGAAGATGATTAAATCTGTGAAATGATATCTGAGATGGGTTTGTAGTTTTCTTCTTAGTTCTTACTTATGTATGTCTCTCTCTCTACTTGATGAACCATCTCATGCCGAGGTTAACTATCTTCATGATCGAATCATTGTTTCTGCCCTTCTGAAGCTACTGAATTCTTATGCGAGGTTATCCTTCTTGTACAGATCTCAGCTTTCCGGTAAAGTCTACCCGCAAATCAACTAAGTTTCATGTCTGAACTTGACTCCCAGGTTCCTACTGCCTTCGGTAAGTTTCTACTTGAGATTGTAGTCATTGATCGTCTTCAGCTTGTTTTATATACAAAATGATTTCAGATCTCGGCTACAAATTGTATCTAGTACGCCTGTGTTCTTGTGGAATGATTTTGCTTGGAAGATCTTTATTTGATTGTGCTGCGTGTATGGTGGATAATCTCACATGGGAATCTAATGGTTATCTTTCTGAATTTGGGCTTGCTTGTTACAGATCCGTTTGCTGATGCGAATGTTGAGGACTCAGGTGCCGGAACAAAGGAGTACGTTCACATCCGTGTCCAGCAGCGAAATGGTAGGAAAAGTTTGACAACCGTTCAGGGCCTGAAGAAAGAGTACAGCTATAGCAAGATACTTAAAGATCTCAAAAAGGAATTTTGCTGCAACGGCACTGTGGTTCAGGATTCAGAACTTGGACAGGTAGGTTATATATAATTATAAACAAAACTTTTGTTGATCTATGTGTTGAAAAGTGGATGGATATACATATTTCTGTCGTGTTAGTATTTGATCTTTTAGTTATACTGATCAAATAAGGGTAGAGATAAGTATCATAGTTTTTCAGCTTTGTGAAGCAAGTGAATCCTTTGGGCCTCGTTTTTGCATACATGATCTGTTTTTAGTTTGCTTATGGTTATGTGTTGATTTGTAGGTTATACAGCTTCAAGGTGACCAACGAAAGAACGTCTCCACATTCCTTGTTCAGGTAAAAATCTATTACTGTGTACTGCTGAAACATACAAAATGTCGTGTAAGATGATTGGTCTAAGGTCACTGTTTCTCTCGTCACAGGCTGGTCTGGTGAAGAAAGATAACATCAAGATCCATGGTTTCTAAGCTATCAAGTGGATCATATCAATAAAACCATATCATTTTCTCCTTTTCATCTCTTGTTGCAAATTTCGGGTTTTTGATTTAGAGGAGACGTCTTAATCGTCTTCTTTGTACTGTTCTTCTGTTTGGTACTGAATTTTAATGGCTTATCTTCATACTTCTTCGTCCTCTGTTTCTGTATTACTACTCTGTTTCACCTCATGCTTATCTAATATCAGAGTGTTGAGATAATTCTTCCAAATTGCTATATTTTTACATAACAAACTAAACTCATACGGTTGATTCGTTCAAACTATATAATGGAAGATTTTATTTTGGACCACAAAATCAACTATCAAAAAAAGGTTGACGTCTCTTCCCACTTAATTCATGAATGATTGAATTCAAAAGAAATTATTAATGAACTGTCTTATTCAATGGTAAAGTACAAATCCATCTCTATCGTACAAAGATATTTTAACCTTCTTGCGATTCGTGTCACCGCACACTAACTGCAAATGGCTACAGATGTTTCCAGACAAAACCTTCGAGATATTTTTATTACCATCCACTTATTAATTTGAGGAAATATAAATAATAAAATATCTGGTTCTTAAACACCAGAATAATTATGAGCAGTCCATTTATCACTATTAATTGCAAAGATTTTTCCTTTTTGTTCACAGCCAAATCGGGCAATCAAATAAGTTCAATCAGTCCGTTTATCACTATTAATTGCAAAGATTTTTCCTTTTTGTTCAAAGCCAAATCGGGCTATCAAATAAGTTCAATCAGATTTGTTTGGAGGATTGTAGTAACCCATTGGAACTATCAAAATTAAGAATGTAATTACATGAAACTTGAGTCTTGGTTTTTAACCACATAAAATTTCTGAAATGTGTTATAAGCACACGAAAAAACTTAAATTCAAGTTATATCCTATAAAACTTTGAATCGCACGGTATCTACACAGAAATTTGAATTTTAGTCTCTAACCACATGAAATTTTGATTTTATTACTTAAAAACAATAAAGTTTTGTTTCTTTTTTAAGACAATTATTTTAATTTATCTATTAAAATAATAATTTAATATGTTTTCAAAAATTAATTTTAGAAATATTTATATTATTTTATTAATATTTTAATATGTTAAACTAATAAGTATTTTAGAAATATTTATATTCTGTTTTTTTTATTGAACCCTTATATATTTCATTTATGTTCAATAATCTCACTAAATAATCTCTATCATTACTTTAAACTCTTTTTAACTCACAAAAAATAAAGAATCCGAACTCAAAAAATTGATTTGGATATAAATATAAAGAAAATAAAGAACATGAAATCGAAAACTTAAACTAGTAATACTAATTTAAAATTTTTTAAAATTAACTATTAGTATTGATTTTTTTTTAACTATTAGTATTTATTTATATCCAAAACCATATCAATTTTTGATTTCAGATTCTTTTTTAAAAATAATGAGTTAAAGAGAGTCCAAAATAATAATATAAATGATGATTACAGAACATAAATTAATTATAAGAGTAGAATAAATAAAGAAGAATAAGTGATAGAGGATGATATCTTAAATGACAAAAATAAAACCATCATTTTTTTAATATTGGATCACAACATATCGATTTATTAGCCAAATTCCTATATAATATAGGCGGTGTGGCTTAATTTCTGCTTATATAAATACGCATATTTTATGTAGATTTACCGTCTGCCACTAGATTTATGGCTATTTGCAAATAAAATCATCATTTAAAATGAGTTGATGAAGAATAATAAAAATGTGAAAAAGAGTGACGGAAACTAAAGAATAAAAAATTGTTTAAACTTCAAATTTTTATAGTATTTTTTTCTTCTAAACTTATAAAATAAAAATATTTATTTGTTTAGCATATTAAAATGTTTATAAAATAATATAAAATATCAAAATTCCTTTTTAAAACATATTAAATCATTATTTAATATATAATTTAAAACATATTAAAAATTCAACTTTATTACTATTTTTAAGTTAAAATTTCAAAATTTCATTATAGGTAGAGACTGAAATTCAAGAATCTACGTAGTTACAGTCCGAGTCAAAGTTTCACAAAAATGATTTGAACTAAAAAAATTCGCTTGGTTATAACACATTTCAAAATTTCATGTTGTTAAAACAGAAGCTCAAGTTTCTATGTAGTTACCAACTTAATTGGTAGTTTCCATGGTTACAACCCCTCTATCCTATAAATTTTAATCTTAGTTTATAAATCTTAATTTGAAATCTTAATTTATTCCTAAATATGGGGTTTTATTCCTTTTTAATTAATTTATTAAACGTATGACAAATAAAAAACATATGAGATTTTATACAAAAGCCATTTTCATTTAATTAGCCGTAAAGAAAGGAGACCGTTAAAATTGACCGGAGATAGAGAAAGTGTTTGTTTTAGTATGCCTTTTAAAATTATGTGTTTAGTAGTGTCTAACTTAGTCGGTTTGATCTGGTTATGGTTGGTTAGGATGTAATTGGCTAGTTTCGGTTAGTTATTTCTCCAGGTTAAGTTTTAATTTTTTGTTGGGTTTGATGTGAAGTTTTTCTATCCGACATTCAGTTTTACTAGTTAAAGATGGTTCGCTCTTTTTCAGCATATTGGAAGATGGTTCGAGGTCTTCTCATTTAAAGGGTTTTGCTGCGGCTTTAACGAGTCTCGTCGTCGTCTTTGAACAGTTTTGATGTCTCTGCCATTTTTGGAATCTTTTGAGTTTTATCTCTTTTTGTTTCACCTGTCTTGGTTCATCAATCGAAAGATGCACTTATTCATTATAGGAAGTTCTGTCGTATATTGTTGTTTTGGTTACTTTGTGGAGACTCTGCCTTTCCGGGTTGTGTTTGTAACTTGCAAGATTAGTTTCTCGGTTCTTTCTTAACGATTTCTAGTTTTAATTTCATAGTAATTTTTTCTCTTTTGAGTTTTTACTTCGAGAATTCTTTAGTTTCTGTGAGTTACTATTATTTTTGTTTTTTATCATATTTTTTGGAAAATTTTATTATTCGGCCGGCTATGTAATTTTGGTATTTTTTTGTTTTAATATAAATAAATGAAAAAAAGAAAGGAGACCGTTATTCTCCATTGATGTTAATATAAAATATCTAAAAATAAATTAAAAAATCTCAGACCCTTCATTCCTTATCTCTGACGTGGCCATCACTCTCCAGATATTTTCCCTTCTCTCTGCTTCTATTTTAAAAACTCAACAACCACTGTGTTTCTTCACTTCACCATCATCAGTACTTAAAAAATAACAAACTCTCGTTACTGAAAAAAAAAAATGGCGGCCATGGCTTCTACTCTCTCTCTTTCTTCCACCAAACCTCAGAGGCTTTTTGATTCCTCTTTCCATGGCTCAGCCATCTCCTCCGCTCCTGTCTCCGTCGCTTTGAAATCACGATCGGTTTCTGGAAACGTTGTCTCTGTTCGCGCTTCTTCTGGTTACGATTTGAACGCTTTCACTTTCGATCCGATCAAGGAATCGATTGTGTCACGTGAGATGACAAGGAGGTACATGACTGATATGATTACTTACGCCGAGACCGATGTCGTCGTCGTTGGTGCTGGTTCCGCTGGTTTATCTTGTGCTTATGAGATCAGTAAGAACCCTAATGTTCAGGTCGCCATCATCGAGCAATCTGTTAGTCCTGGTGGTGGTGCATGGCTCGGTGGTCAGCTTTTCTCCGCCATGGTAATATCTAAAACCTTTCTCAATCTGTTAGATTTTTAGATCGAATTGCATGTGAGATCGGTTAAATTTTGATTTCTTGAGGGCTCTAGACTTAATCACTGCGACTGTATTGATCTCAATTTCGATGCATCAAATGTTTTCATGGCAGATTGTGCGCAAGCCAGCTCACTTATTCCTAGATGAGATTGGTGTGGGTTACGATGAGAAAGACAACTACGTTGTGGTCAAGCACGCTGCTCTGTTCACCTCCACAATCATGAGCAAGCTTTTGGCTCGTCCCAACGTGAAGCTCTTCAACGCCGTGGCAGCTGAGGATCTGATCGTGAAAGGAAACAGAGTTGGTGGTGTGGTGACCAACTGGGCTCTTGTGTCGATGAACCACGACACACAGTCTTGTATGGACCCTAATGTTATGGAGGCTAAGATTGTTGTCAGTTCTTGTGGCCACGATGGTCCTTTTGGAGCCACTGGTGTGAAGAGGTTGAAGAGCATCGGGTTGATCGACCATGTTCCTGGCATGAAAGCTTTGGACATGAACACAGCTGAAGATGCGATTGTGAGATTGACCAGAGAGGTCGTTCCCGGTATGATTGTGACCGGTATGGAAGTTGCTGAGATCGATGGCGCACCGAGAATGGTGAGTTCCCTACTTTCCTTGACCAATCTTTGATTCAATAACCAGATTTTTGTAGATCAGATCCTAAGTGAAATTTGTGATGCAGGGACCAACTTTCGGAGCTATGATGATATCAGGACAAAAGGCCGGACAACTTGCTCTTAAAGCTTTGGGACTCCCGAACGCAATCGATGGAACTAATGTCGGAAACCTAAGCCCTGAGCTGGTCTTAGCCGCTGCTGTATCAGCTGAAACCGTAGACGCTTAAGATGAAAAAGAAGTTTTAACTTAAGAAAATTTCTGTTGATCCTCCGGATGTTGAAGGAGTGGAATAAAGGAGTTTAGGTGTTAAGTGACTATTTATGTCTTTGAACTTTTATGTTGTCCTTGCTTCTTTGTTTCTTCTCAATGAAAATGTTTCTTCTGTGTAAAATATCTTATCCGTTTACTCGTAGTACGTTAGTACTAGTTCTTCTGCTCGTCGCATACTCAGTTTTATGGCAAGAGATACGATTCATGTTCTGATGACTACATTTAGAATCAAAAACTCACTTGCGACACGGAATTCATAGATTCCGTCCTTATATACATGTACAAATCCGACTTACAAGTACAATAATGAGTTCGAAATTGTCATCGAAGAGAACCCCTTTTTTCCCCTTTGTTTTGGCAATACAAAAGAAAACATGGTTTGTTGAATCAATATTACAACATTGATTTGTATGAACAGTTTTACAACGAAAATTTGTTGTGTATGTTAGGGTTCTATGGTTTTTCTCTTTTTTCAGAATGCTTGCCATCCAAGGAATGGTAAATTTCTTACCAGTCACTTTTCGTCGCCGGATTTTGTGAGTTAATAAACATACAAAAAACGCTACTACTCATGCGTTTTCTCCAATGCTATTTCTTTGCCTGCTATTAAAAATAGTCAGAAAGATTAAATGATAAGAAAAGAAGGATCTCACACTAATCCAAAAGAGTTTCTCAGTAGAAAGCAAACCTTTTTTAGATACTTCTTGTGAAGTTTCATTGCACCAGTACATGCTTTCTTTGCATCCAAGTTTCCGGTTATGTCGTTTAAGATCTGGGAAAAAACACAAAGATTAATGAGGATTTGGAATATGTAATCTGAAAAAGATAAAAGCCGATGAGATTTCTCTTGTATTACCTTAACAACATCATCGAGTCCTCGAGCTTCGGTCATTAGCTTGGAACTCTTGTCTTTCAAAACACTAGCCACTAAGAAAACTGAAATAGGCAAAGGACCTTCTGCGCTCTTTCCTCCATTCTTCATGTTCTCTCTCTCGTATTTCCCGCATTGGTTTATTGACTTTGGTTTACCTCTAGAGGCGGAACCTTCGGATCTCTCCCCCTCAAATTGAGGCTCCTCATATAGAGAATACATTTCCGGGTCATACTCAAGTGCCCACATCATCTGCCCAATAGAAAAGCACGAAAATGAATGCATCAGTCTTTATTAGAAAATGTTTCCCAATTAAGAGATGAAGAAGAATGTTACCTCCCAAAGGTACAAGGAGTCGCAAAAAGAGAGCTCCCTCCGGAATTGAACCATTATCATTCGAATCGCAAAGAGATAGTCACCGCCACCCAAATTCTCTGCATTTCAAGATTTGTCTTGCTCAACCAATAATGATTTATTATGTACGCTAAAACTGAGGTGAGAAAGCTTTAAAAGATACCTAAGTGATGATGAAGTTTGGGGTCAATAATTTGAGTGATTGTAGCCAAATGAGTAAGCTGTGCTTCGACTCCAACTGATCTCCCCGTGCTCCGAAAATTCCCTCGCTTTCAGTTTTAAGAAAAAACTTTTATATCATCCAGATTAAAGAGAGATTCAAGAAAAACACATATTAACACATAACATAGAGGTAATGTACCAATCGGCGCATCAATCTTTCGAAACACCAAAAAGCATCAGCTTCGTCTTCAAGAAGCATAATCATAGGTGAACAAAGATCACTCATTCCTGGCAGAAGAAACAGTAGATAGATATATCCTTAGAATCAATCGGATTTTCAAGGCTTGAACAAAGGATACACCGTATTCTTTCTCTGAATTTAACTGCTTACCTTGGCAATAACCAACATCGTTGTCTATCCAGGCATAAAGAGATAGAATATCCCAGAGCTTAGACAAATTCTCCTTTTTCTCATAGAATACCAAAGTTCTATCTGTGCGATTTACATCAAGACCTGAGAATAAGAGTTTTCACAAGTGAATTGAATGTTACATTGAATTATTTCTCTCAAAACAACTTTTTGTAGTGACAAAGATGGGGTGATCACAGACCTATCTGGTGCAGTGTTAGCAACCATTGAATAACTTTCTGGTCCAAAGGTCCGCCGTTTTCAAGCTCTTTAAAGAAATCCGCACCATTCGTCCCTGATATAATACTTCAAATTAAAGATGCTTAATTTATAGAGTTCTGGTAAGAACTGATGCTCTACTATTTCCTTCAGCAAAAGATACAACTTTTTACCTAAATTTGTTTCTTGTAGCACAAGAGGATCCTTAATGGGTTGACCCTTGTCGGTAATTACAGGTGCGGTAATGAATCCACCACTTCCGACGACAGGAAACATCTGTTTGCATTCCTGCTTCCAAGAAGCATACTGTGATCTGAAAGGAAATACCGATACTCAAAATGAGAAGATAGAGCAGCCAAGAGAGTGCAAGTAAATGGGATATCTTTTATATGGGTGAGAGACAACCTTCTACGCTGTCGGATTTGCTCTCTTTCTTCAAATGTGCTCTTTGGATCATAACAACCAAGTAAGAATTCCCAGACTTCTCCTCTTATCGTTGGATGGATCCCCTAGACCAGTCAAAAAAGCAAGCATAAAGATTAATATATCAGGTATATGAGTGAACTTGCATCTGTATTTAGTTAAAGTTGGCATCTTAGCAAGAATGTTTCAGAGAGTTACCCCTCGTTGGATTCGATTTAGAGTTTTGCCAATATCCAGGAATCCTTCTTGTGTAAATGCAGCCTGCCATTTTCTTACACTTAAAGTTTTACCAGGCTGCAGAAAACATAATTAAGAAGAAGAAAGGTCTTGTCAGCAATGCAGAGACTTTCATCCTCTAAACATACTCATGCTATCGATACAAGGCAAGATCAGTGCTAAAACTGTGAGCTTAATCAGCACAAAGCAATAATTCATCAATCATATAACTAGTAATCTTGCTTGATCACATCAAAACAAAGAAAAACACATAATTCACCTCCCACCTACATTAAACTAATGAAATCTCCATGTCCAAGGAAGAATCTGCATTTTTCTGAACACAATCATGAGAATATCCCCCATCATAGTCAGCATCAGGAGACATAAGAACATGTCATTTGCTTCCCCACCAATAAATCACAACTAGTAACGCTCTCATCGCATTTTTGTCCATATCATGAACATACTAATATAAAAGTTCAACAATGGTAAAAATTCCAAATCAAAGGAGAAATCATGCCAATAAATAACAACCTTATGTTACCGTATAGCTTAAAAAGACATTGAATGGGTGAAAAAAATATCTAAGCAACAAAAGAGAACGCATTTCTAACATAAATTAAGAGAAATCTGAAATAATCCAAGAAAATTTATTAAAGATGAAAAGGGACATACTTTGATCTTGAATTTGGTATTGGGGGCATCTGCGATGCACTCAGGACGAATCTGGTAATAAGAATCAGCTGGTTCTGCGAAGCCTCCCCACATTTATGGAATAAAAGTTTCAATCTCTCAATTACAGCAACAAAAAGGTTGCTTTTTTTCAACCTGAGCCCAGAAAACAAAATTGGAGATGAAAAAAGAACTGGCACCCTCTCAAAAGATCAAAATTTTCCCTTGACGAATTTGAAGACAAAGAGAAAAACACCAAACAAATTGGAGATCTTATGAGGGGTCCAGTTTTGGAGAAGAATGAGATTAAAGAAAAGATCAAAGACAGAACTTTTTTAATTAGATTGAAATTATTTTACTACTACCTAATCATCAACTATGTTTCGTTTCTTCTCTCTTCTTTCCACTTCACATTTTTTTCCCTTTCTTTAATTTTGGGTGGTCTCTGGAGAAGCAATGATTTTTTTAGGTGTGGATTGTTTGCTTAATTATATCCTTCTTGTCTCCCGTTTTTAGTAAACGAGTTTGACAGAGAGACAGAACTAAAATTATTTGGTTTAGTCAATCCGGTTTATGCCTTGAATTTGGTTTGGACATAATTAACAATTTAACATCCAAACGACAGAAGTAGATTAAGCCGTACTTCAAAGACTTTGATTTTGTGGTTATAAGTTATAACTTACGCACTTGTGAATTGTGATATTCAAATTAAAACTCAATACAATTTATTATTAAACTATATACATTGATGAAGAGACATACTTAGAAACAATAGAATATGATAGCTAGAATTGATCGTGTGAGGACTTATAATCACGATTTACGAATCATCATCGGATTGCGAATAGTAGTACATGTAAATTACATAGATGGCGAAACCTATTAAGATTGCTAAGAGGCTAAAGACGCCGATCATCGCCACAAGCCACAAGCTCTCCATTCCCCCTTTCCAAATATTTTAACTTCTCGTTTATTTTTACTTTGTATTGTCAAAGTAGAAACATGTATATACTAGAGTGAAACAAAAAAACATGTTTATATTTAACAGAAAAGAAGACGATTTAGTTTAGTAATTAACTTCGAGTAAGGAAAACTTAGATTTATACACTACAAAAATGTTGAAAATAGACGGATTTTGACAAAATTAATATGGCAAAAATCTGTAAGAAAATGGTATTTATACCAAGAAGAAGGACTTACATGCTAGAAAATGATATATCTTCCTATTAGCTATTGTCTCTAAGGAAATGGTAAATTATATAGAGAGATTAACGAATTAGCTCACCTTGTGGGAAAAGGAATAAGAAACTACTTTATATTCTTAACACCTGTATTCAATGTTTCTCCATATTTTTAAAATGCAAGTTAAGATTAAATGTTTTTCAATTTACAATCTTATAATAAAGGGTATAATAAATATACAAAATTTGAATTAGTTAAAAGCATATCATATATCTTAAATTAGTTAACACTCGTGCCTATATATGAGATAAAATTGATCTTTAAAATAATTAAGTACGTAATTTATTATAATTAAAAACATGTTAGAATAATGAAATTATATAAAGATATTAAATTCATATAGCTTTGTTGGCATGTAGAAATTTTATCAAATTAAAAAAATAATATTGCCTTGAAAAGTTTCAATTTAGATTAACATATTGTTGTTGAGCTCGTTTTGTAGTTTGGTTTCTTTGTGTAGAGGATAGTTGCTGGTTTCGTTTTGTTTGGTTTCTCTGTATAAAGGATAATTGCGTTTCTTATCAATATACTCAAGATCTCATCAAAGTCTTGTCTTTTATGGGTTTCATCGAGGTGTCATTTGATCGAATATGTTTTGATTTTACCATTTTCAGAAGAAGTGTGTCTAGTTATTTTCTGTCTGTGTCTGCCATTTAGTTTGTCACCAGTTTTGTTTTCAGTTTGGCTTCTTTCCATAGTTTTGTGTATTTTTTATACTTGCATTTATTCTTGCCGATTTAGCAATTCTTGCTTCATTTATGAAAACACCTATTCGCCAGAAGAGACTCTGCTATCAGCTTGGACTTTGTGTAGTCACTGATAATTTCGACCTTAGAATTCAGGGTTCAAGTCTATAACTAAGTGTCCTAGTGGTGCACAGAGTTTTAACCCTAGAATCTACCGCAAGTGCACAACAAATCGAAGTAATATTCAGGGATCGCATCCACGAGAACCAAGTAACTACACTATCAATTCTTCAACCAAATTAGAGCTAAGACAAGAATATTGATAATTGAGAAACTAATTAACTATTACTAACAATGAGTTGAACTTCATTAAATTAAAACATCAAGCTTAGGGAAATCATCGGGAAGTCATAAATCTAACCAGGACACTATTTAGGGTGCAGATTAAGAATCACTCTCGAACTCAAGACACTAATTTATACCAAACCCACTGTCGTGACGTCGACTACTATGTATAGCAACTTAGAATTCTAAATTATCGTTTGAACCTAAAATTCTAAACGTGCATTACAATTCAAGTCTGATATGTTCACAAAATTGCCTTAACATCAGCTTTCGCTGGTTAAAGACAATTTGTTCACTTATGTTCTTTCAGGCATTTAATCAAAACACTTTCGGTGCGTTAAACTTCCTATGATCATAAACTAGATGGACATTCCAGTCTAAGCATTGAACCCAACAATAGATAAAGAATTCTAACTATTAACACCCTATTTGGTCGTAATTCATTAATCACTTAATTCTCTAGAAAATCCTAAACTTGATTTGGGGATTACTCAGACCTGGTAAAAGAAGCAAACAAAGCAATTAGATAAGACATAGTCAAAAACTGAATTGAAATAAAAAAGGAGTTTAGAAATCTTCTCCAAAGGCTAGAATTGAATCCAATCTCCTTGCTAAAATGTTTAGAGAGAAACTAAGAGTTGTCTCTTGAATAGAATAAATGATAATCTAAAAGTATCAGAAAAACCTAGTTAAAAGTCCCAAAATCGTTATGGTTTAGTTTTAGTTAACCAAACGAAAATAAAGGGAAAAACTTGGAAATTCGCGAGACCAGTCTAGATCGATCAATCCAAGGGTGGATCGATTGATCAATCTAGGGGTGGATCGATTGATCTCGAAGATAAGTGATGACGTCTTCGAGTTGAGATTGATTGGTCTTTATTATCCAGGTCGTTCCCCAGGTCGTTCGCGATTATGTATATGGAACTTCAGATCGATCAGTCTAGAGATAGACTAATCGATCTGCGATTGAATCGACTGAACATGAGTCATTGGTCAGTTTGTAGGTCATACGCAGATTCTTTAGGCTGAGGTGGGATCAATCAATCCAACAAGAGATCAATTGATCTGAGCTTCTGAAAGTTGCCGTTTTGATCCTTTTGCTCCAATCCATGTTTTGAATACCAAACTCCATTCTAGCTCGTTCTGGACCTGAAACTATGAAAGACTTGAAAAACCAATAAAAACATGAGTTAAAAATCGATAAAAATGCAATATATCACCTAGTCTAGTTCTTTCAAAATTTAATATTATAATTTCCTTTGTTTGGATATAAGTTCAGAGAAAATTATGTCTTCCACCTATTTATGATTTATGTACTAGAAGAATATATCCAACTTAATTTTAATATAATTGAGACAGAAGATATAAAAAGATTAACTTATCAAATTTTGGCTTTTGAAAGTGTGTTCCTCATTCCGATCAGATTTTGATGCTCTGGTTGAAGCCTCGAACTACCATATATATGTACCACATCAGTCAAAAATGTAGTAAATAGATGAGAGAGTTACTAAAATAGGCACTTTGAAATTAAGCATTGTCAAAATAGGTACTTGGCACATAATTAATTTAAACACTTAACAATTTGGACAATTTTGTCTTTGCCCTTGTTAATTATTTCATTCAAAACATTTTCTTCTTTTTTTTCTCCAGCGTTTTTTCTCTGCATATCTTTGCTTTAATATATAAGTTTTTAACAAATAATGCGGCATAAGATATGAACAAATTGACAATGTGACCCATTTTTGTTGAACTGTATTATATTTGGAATATGTGACCCATTCTCCTTGTCTTATTTTTTATTTTACCAATTTTAGTATTATTTTAATAAATTACTTACTTTAAAATTATTGCATTTTATTAAAATGAGTAAATAATTAAAAATGCTTTAGTTTAATAATATAAAATTAAAGTTATTATTTTAGTGTGATATTTAGTATTATGATTAATTTTTTTTTCCAAATTACATGTAATTCGAACACTAAAATAGTGTTATTAAAGATAATATTTGAATTAAAAAAAACTAAACTCTATAGTTTTTTTAGGAATTCTAAACACAAGAGAATTATTAAAATTAGTAAATCAAACTACATACTTTATCCAAATTTTTCTATTGGATGCCTAATCTTTTAAAACATCAAGAACCACTGATCTAATAATTTGGTAGATCGTTTCAATATCCATTAATATCGTTGAAGCATTACCCAAAGAAGTAGATGCAAATATTCGATCTCAAGAGTTTTTCACTCAGTTTAGACAAATTAAAGACAAAGAATCTTACCATATTTTGAAATGCATTAATTGATAATTTGTGGGAGAATTATAGCAATAATAATTTTTAAATAAAAATGTATTTCTCATTTACTTTTTTTTCTATTTATATGATGAGATAAAATTTTATTTTAAATAAATTATAACTTTATTAATGTTGTTATTGATAATTTAATATAAATAGGTAGAATATATAGATTTGAAAAGTAAAATAGCATCTTAGAATTTAGTAATAAAATGGTAAAACAAAATATTATTAAAATATTTATTAAAATAAAAAGTAGAGTAAACTATTAGAAAACTTTATTTTTAGAAAAAAAAAAAAACCCATTAGAAATAATCTAAACCCAATGAAATATTATATTCTAAGTTTCCATATTGGATGCTTAAAATGACTATAATCATGATTTTAGAAATATTGGACACTAGAACTCGTAGCATATGCAAGTAAAAACAAATGATGTATAGGAAATTAAGAACACAAATTTATAAAAAGAGATAAAACACTAAAAACCTGATCAAAGAAATATATCCTAAGTAGGTATTGGCGAACCTAATCGAGTAACCACAAATCCCATAAAAATAATACAGACAAGAAAACCCGTAATATATATAAAAAATGTACATAAAATTAAGAATACAAGTTCATAAATAGAGACGAAATATTAGAAAACTAATAAAGAATAGATAAATTTGAGAACGTTAAATAGTAATTAAAAATTGATAAAAAAAAAAGATAATTTACATGTTAGTATCCATAAAAATATATTATATCATAGCTCACAAGTTACATGCAATGTTGATAAAAATTTTGACAAATTAAAACAATAATCATAAAAAGAAAAGAAAAAAAGGAAGGGGAAGGAGAAAAATTGAGAGTGAAATAGAACTGAAGAATGGCTGTTAGGTAAGTAAATTACTCAAAAAGTTGAAAGCCTATTTTGATTAAAAGGGGTATCAAGTGCTTATTTTGAAAATAAATAACTTCTTTAGTGTTTCTTTTATAATTAACACTAAATAGATTATTGATCATTTGATATATGTGTTAGTTAAAAAAAAGTTATTTATATATGTGTTGCTTAGCCAGCGAGACAAAAATCACAAACATATTTGAGACTTTTCTTCATTTGTATGAATTGGTTTGGATAATAACTCATCATCGAATATACATGTCCAATGAAATTTTGAAGCCCATACAACTCATATGCCAAATCTAATTTGTTACACAGGCATATATTAAGTGAATAACACATATATATTATGAAAGAACATGACATAAGAAACTGACGTGGCATGAAGAGAGAAAGGACCAAGTCTTTCGTTCAAGTGGAGTTGATGTGGCAACATTACATTTGCTGGTTCAAAAACATTTGCCTTAACAAGGATGTAACACCAAAGTGAAAAAACAATAGAGGGCTGCAGAAAGGAAGCAAAGGCTGACCCAACACAATTGGTACTGCGGCAGCGGAATAGAAGAGAAGCAGAAAGGTTGACTTTGAAGATTCTGCATGATGCAGAAAGTGACAAGACTCTGCGACAGTGAGGAGGAGCAGAGCATTTTGGAAGTGTTCCAAAGATTCAAAGGAAAACCTTAGAAGTGCTAAGATTATATAAGGAGGTCTTAGCAGCTGAGAGAAAGTTGGACTTTCAAAAAGAAGAAATTGAGAGTTACAAGTTTTGGGTGTGTTTGGTGAGTAAATTGAGTGTGTTGCAGCAGCTACAAGCCTGTAGTATTGTAGGAGCTAGTGAACTCGACATAGAATGGCAACAACTACAAGGTTGTAGTGTTATGTAAACCTCTGAATTCAACAGAATGTTGCAGCATGTACAAGTTTGTAGTGCTGTGGGAGCTTTGGGTAGTTTAGAATATGTCAGTGTTGAACCAAGGTTGGTTCAGTGTAAATCTGAGTAAACATAACTGTATCTTATTTATTTCATTCTAAATACAAAAGCTTCAAGAAACTTTCGTCTATACTAGTCTTGGTGGTACTGTTCTGTTCTAGTTATTTCATATTATACATGATTGGAAAAAATCTACAAAATTATTAATTTTCTAAAAGAAATTAGAAACAAAAGAATTATTGAAATAATAAAATCTTAATAGAAAATATATATATATATATATATATATGTATAGTTAACCAATAAATATTTTTATTAAAGAATTAACCAAGAAATTTGGTGACCATGGACAAAGGAACTAAACAAAGCCCTTTCTTCGTCAAATCTACTGATAATCCACCTTGCTTTCGCACTCCATTTTCTCTTTTTTCCTATTGAAATTTGTCGTATGGCAAATTATTAAAAATCAAAAATAATTAGTGTAGCATATGGTTGATCAACTCTAACGTTAATTAATAGTTAATGTATTTCTTACATTAATTGTGGTATCACAAACAATACAGTTCCCGTGACTTGTGTTATTCTCCAGTAGACTCATCATGGTACACACCTATCATATCCAAAAAGAAATTAAGAATATTAATAACGGTTCTTAATTTATGGACTAACATTACTTAATTCCTTAAGGTACATTTTACTTGTTATATAAGCTCATTTTATATACATTGATGCCAAATAAGAGCTTACAAAATGACACGGATTGTTGGCTTAAGTTTTGGATTATTAATTTTTTAAAATATCTTTTAAGTGTGAGCCAAAACCCAAAAATTTAATAAAATTCTTGCCTCTCTTGGCAAAAAATAAAAGAAATTATTGCCTATCATTGGCGGTCTAATTAACCTTATCAATCTAATGTCCTAAATCATATAATCAGTACATGACTAATGGATATTATATAAATGTATATGTGTATATATATAGTTAGTCCATCGACTATTTCTGAAAAACTAAGAAGAAAGTATCTATCGAACAATAATAAGGACAAAAAAATAAAAAATAAATATTCCAAGTAATATGGATAACGCCTAATAAAATCGTAAGCATCACTCATCACATTCCTGTAATTACTTAAAACTTTCATCGAAGTGTTCTTACAGTGTTTTGTTTTTGATAAAATTTTGTGTCCTTTCCACGATTTAATTAAACGTTAGTTTTTTTGTCAAACAATTAAACGCTAGTTACCAATAATCCGAATATCTCGGTTACCAATGTATATATATATATAGACAAAGTGACAGGAAACTGACGTTGGGGCTATGAGAAGGAGAAGAGGCAGTGTCTTCAAGATCATGATGACGACCAAAAGGAATCTCTCTATTTCCTGTCTTCTTCATGTCAAATTTGTTGGAACCTTCTTCTTTTGACACGTGGAAGGTCTTCTTAGTATCAACGAAAGAGGCTGCATCGGAGACGACGGAAGAGCTGCAATCTCCGACGACGTCAACTTTGTTTGAAGAAGCCTCAAAGAAATCTTCAAAGTACATCGTCCAGCTACTTTCCTCTGGACTTTGGTCTCCTGAAAACGTTGTCGTTTCATGTTTTCTCATAACATAACCATTGTTCATTGAACGCTCCATGAATTATTTGGAAGAGAATAAGAAAAAAATAGAGCTTAATTTCTGTTTTTTTTCTGGATGGTTTGTTTGGGAGAAACAGATGAAACATGCGAGAGGGCTATATACATAGCTGAGGTTTGAAAAATTAAATTATTCAAGCACAGAGAAGTAAATAAATCAATTAATCAAATTAGTATATTAATATGTTTTCTTAGGAATTCATTTTATATTGCTGTCAATGATGGGGAATTTTGGTTTGGAATCTTTGGTTTGTTGGGTTGCTCTTTCTGTTTTTTTTTCTATTTGGTTGGAATAAAAGTTTGTTTGAAATGATCTAAATTCTAATAATCATTTTAATACTATTACTTTTGCAAATTGCTAATATTTAAGTGTCTAAAATGTTGTAATAACTTTTTTGTAAAGCTAGCTTCTAAAGTATAAAATATAAATCAATTGAAAAATGATTTAGAGTTAAAATTATTTGCAACTTTATTAGTTACATATTTTATTAAATTTAGTAATTTAATTTGACATTTTATAAATTTTCAACGAATATATAAATATGTTAATCATAGATTATATTTGTATATATGCACATATAAAAGATGCTGAGTCTAGGTTCTAAGTTTTTGGACTTGTATTTTCCATCGAACAACTCTATGATTACTTTGTCATCTTTATTGAATAATTGTTTGGTGCATTTTCTCCTATTTCTAATATAAACCCATCAATGTCTATTATTAAGTTTTTTTTTTCTTTTTTTTTTCTTTTATAAACCATAGGAGTTTCGAATCTTTGACTCGTAATCTCATTTGATGTACAAAGCCAACTCGTTTATAATACCACATTTAAGGCTTAAATCACCTTTTTTAAATAAATTTATTAGACAAAACTACTAAACCAATAGCCACTTGATCTTACAATGTTATAGACATATATAAAACCAAAGCTAAGGAAATATGTAATAATCGTTATTTGCATTTTTGTGTTACGATTGGAGGAAGATGTGTCACATTTTGCTCCATGTAAATATTATAAAGTAGAATGGAGACCAAGTTTTTAAATTGTAAAATACTTAAGGTTTGATGTAAATAGATTTATATCTAACTATGAAATTTAAATTTTTTTTTTAGAGATTTCCTAAAGTAGCATCAAATAATCCTTCAAGTTTAACAGTAAAACCTCTATAAATTAATAATACTAAAACTATATTAAAAAAATAATTTTTATTAATTAATAGAAGTTGTTAACGAATGGAATATTAATTTTAAAAACATCTTACTATAATCAAAAGACTATGCGGGAACGGATAATGCTATATTTATCGATAATATTCTGCAACAATTAATTGCTATAAATTAAAGAAAAAAAAACAGCAATATGTAGCTTGAATCTTGAGGATAGAATAAGATTTTAATTGTCTGGTATAATAAAATGTATTACGTCGAATTTTTGCAATTTCTTGATAATTTAATGAATAGAGTGGACTGAGACATCATTAGATTCCTCATTGAATCATGCTCTTATCTATTCACTTGGCTGGTCCATAAGAAACCCACAATTGAATTATCAATTTACTAACTTCTGGATTACGAATAACAAACGAGCAAAATGCGCCGGTTTCACATGATCTAACATTAAATATATGTAAAATTTATGCTACTAAACTATTCATTTGTACTAGCTAATATTAAACGCATGTCGGTTATAATTTTATATTATTTATTATAGAGTCTGACTCTCAATTTGGTAGTTATATGTTTCAGCTAATAAATTTATGTATTTAGAATCCGAGTCCACTCAATTACATGTTATTAAGAGATTTTTTTTAAATGAGTTTAGTTTAGGCTATACATTGCATTGTTCGTTGGAAAAAAATGGAAAAGATATTATTGTTAACAATATTGTAGTTAATTACGAAGGTTCAGAGAGCATGGTTCATGATTTAAGAGGAGAATATGAAATGCTGTGATGCTGATGCTGTCAAATTTTTGGAGACCATTTTCCTATTAAGTTTTAATTTAATTTTGTACAATAAAGGCACATATATACATATATATATGTGTATTTTTTTTGATAAAATTTTATGTGTGTGGATGTTATACGTAAAAAGATATGAACCAAAACTATAAAAAAACATGGATCAAATAGTCCTACTTTCACCCGATGTTAATTTATTTTTCAATTTGATTGGCAAAATTTATGGTGTTGCAGAATAATGCAACAATTAATTGCTATAAAATTATGCGGGAACGGATAATGCTATTGTTAATATTCTGCAACAATAATTGCTATAAATTTAGTCAATCTAAAGCATATGGATGTTAATTTATTTTTCAATTGGATTGGCAAAATTTGGAATCGGAAGTGATCTTCAACGAACTGCACATGACGAGATGTATACACACGTCAGTCTTGGGATCGAGACAGGGATATGCACTTTGTGTCAGTGAATATCCGAGGAAGACACAAACTGCAGAGCATGGTTCAAGCTTGTGCTTTGTATATGGCTTAAGCCAAGGGAAACACATACACCCAAAGATGCTTAACTTCAAGTAGTTTGGTTGCTGTTGGAAGAGCTTGGCATAGGGAGAGATGTTGTCAAGGATTGGAGTTGGCATGCGATTGATCAAATACACGGCTACCGCAAATGCATAAGTCCAATATTCAGCTGGGACTGAAGCTTGTGTCAATAGCGTGAGACCAGTTTCGACCACATGACGATGTTTATGCTCGGAAATGCCGTTGTGTTCAGGTATATGACGCGGAGACGTCAGGTGAACAATGCCGTTGGCAGCCAAAAACTGTTGGAGAACAATGATACTCGCTACCATTGTCAGAGAAGAGTGTTGCAATTCTTGAAATGATTTTCCACCAATGCTTTGAAGGTTACGAATGTGGTGTAGGTTTGGGATTTGGTTTTGAGTAGGTAGAGCTATGTATAGCGGGTATGGTGGTCAACGAACACAATACAGTACTTGTAGGAGTCAATTGATGTTAAGGTTGAGGTCCAAACGTCTGAGTAAATGATTCCCAGTGGTTTTGTTGTGGTAAGAGTGTTTTGAGAGAATGACAACTTGTAATTTTTTATTCATAAGACAATGAGAACAAGGTACTTGTTTATTCAAAGTATTGGAAACTGGCAAAGAAAAGTGGTTACAAACTGAACGAAAAAGAGAAGGGGAAATGTGGCCAAGTCGAGCATGCCAAGATTGAACTGTGGTGGATGGTGTTGGTGAAGCATAGTAGGTGGGTGACGGATAGAGGTTTGGTTGGTCACTCATACAACTCATTCTCAGCCTTGATGTGGAGTAATGGGACCTCCGTGTTGAGATCCTTCACCTGAAACGAAGTCAGGAAAAATTCAACAGATACTTGGTTAGTGTTGCAAAGACGATAACGGAGATTAAATTTCTATGCAAATTTGGCACATAAAAAATATCTCGTAATTGTAAGGATCTAGTCGGAGTTGTATATAACTAATTTCACATGACTAGTTAGACATAGTCCATAATTTTTTTTTTCTCACTGATTGATATTGATTCAAAAAGTTACATAAATAACAGAGTACAATAAACCACAAAAGAACAATGAACATTCTCGATCCTACAACAAGAAATGGATGAGATTTTATCAATCCATTGATACACCAAACACAACCATGATTCAAGCCTTGCAAAGATCATAAGAGGAGTCTCCCGCACAACATTTCAAAGACGGGGTTCAAACCAAAAGGCGACAACTTGATATACCAACGTTTGGCTTTCTCTAGAAATGAAGATTCTCTTTCTTTACGATTGCCTTTGTCAAAAATAATCTAGATGAAACTAGTTCCATAAACCCGTTCCAAATTCAATACCTGATCATATTGATATATAGGGTTATATATATGTACGTACCTTACATAAAACTTCACATCTTGTAACATAGAGCGCATACAAATTTAACATTATTACATCCAATCATGACAGTCTATGGAAATATGTCTTACAAAAAATTTGCTGGCAAAAAATTACACCAACCGTTTATTTTTATTTTATTAAATTTTATAGATATTAAACCATTTCCTTTAATTTTGTAATTATGAAAATTTTTAAAATGACTAAAACACTTTGGCTATAATATCTGTCAAAAGAACTAAAAAGCGAAAAAAACGTTAGCCAAAATTAATAAAAAAATTTAAAGGCCATAAACAATTCATTATGTTTAGTGCCATTTTGTGGAATACCTAAGATCTCGTCTTTTTGAAAAGTCTTCTTTAAGTACAACCTTAGATGGCCATATCTATTATATTAAAGGGGATACAATTACAAACAATTGCAAAAAATAACCTCAATTTTGTAAGATATTACAGTAATTACCGTTACAAAATCGTGCCACATATTATCACTCAATTAATTAATGAGTCATCCACAGTTTTTAAATATTAAATTTTGGCATTTATAATTAATTAAAAAAATCTTTTAAATAACCCATAATAATATAATACTGATTATTTATCAAATATATAAGAACTAATACATTTATCTATAATTAATAAACATATATATATATTTAGCATATATTTTATGTTACAGCTGATACCGTTCAATGATCAATGCAGAACGTGAGATCAGATATACCAAGGTGTTGTCCAAGCGCGCTTGCAGCAGTGATAAAGCGATGGTGGGATGCAAATCCAGACAAAAGACTGGAGATGGACGAGGTTGTACCAATGTTGGAAAGTATTGACACAACCAAGGGAGGAGGGATGATCCCAGTCGACCAGCAGCAAGGTTGTCTCTGCTTCCGAAGGAAACGTGGTCCTTAGTCTCTAAACACCATTGAAGATTCTACTCCTGTTTATTTTCTCTCTTTTTTCATTTATAATTCAGAAAAAAGGGAAGGCTTGTTAGGGCTTTAATGGTTGCTCAAAAGTTACGTAAAGCTATGATTTGGTTTCCATATTCTTGTAACTATTTTCTTTGTTTGCTCTAGATTGTGAGAGTTTCTTCTTATATATTAATGGTGACATATATCGTATGTTTTATGTAGTTGATAGTCTTACTGTTTCAATCTAGAACCCTAAGAAAGTTTTTAATAGGCTTCCATTTTTGTTTGGATTATAGTTGAATGCCAAATGAGGAAGGTTCTTTTCGACTATGAGAAATTATAATAAATCACTTAAAATAAGATAATTCCTTCTACCAACCGGAAGCCATGTTACTAGGAAACAGGTGATCCAGTTGGCTTGTTTCTGATTTAGATAGGTATCAGGTGGTAGTTTGAATCCCACCCAGCTCAAATTGGAGAAATTAGATTATAGATTAGGCTTTTGTCGATTAAATGGTTACTTGTCGAAATTTTTTTTTGAAGCCAATTGTTTATTTTTTTAATTATGATAGACATTACACCATTTCCTTTAATTTTGCAAATATTAAAATATAAAAAATTAGTTAAACATTTTGGCTATAATATGTGTTAAAAGAAATAAAAGTTGGAAAAAAGTAAACCAAAATAAACAAAAAAGTTTAAGCCATAAGTAATTCATTATTATGAGTGTTTTTTTGTGGAATACCTATGACCTTGTCTATTAAAAGAAAAGTTTTTCAAGGTGATATTGTTAATAAATTTTATCAAGAATAAGTTGAAAAGAGTTCTTAAGAAAGACAAAAAATAGCCAAGAATAATATAATTGTTGGTTTTAATATTCATTTGATAATCTTTATGATCATTTTGACAGGTATGACTCTAACTAATCTATTTTTTTGTAATTTGATTTTATAATTATATTTTTTTCTTGTTCAAATGAATTTATTAATCTAACTTCTTAAATATTATTAATTTTAAAAATTGCAAATGTTAAACTCAAATAAAAGGAAAAAGTTTTGTTCATGTTTGATATATATACAAGTTTTAGACTTTGCAAAACTAATTTTCTATGAAAATGTACGTTTTATTTAATAAAATGTTTGCATAAAATAATACTTGTGAAAGCAATCAAGGTAATGCAAATGCAAATGTAAATATTGTTTTTTTTAAAAAGAATTGAAATCCAAATCATTTAGTTTTACAAATATTAAATGAGAATCAAAATTTGCATTTTGTTTGAAAATATTAAAAAATTTCTGTTTAAGGATTTGTTGCACAAGAAAGCAACAGAAATTGTGTAAAGGTTATCGAACTTGGACCAAATCATTCGGCCCATCACTTCTGCCGTCCTAAGGTTGGAAAAAGATTATGCGAAAGATATTGCAAGTCTCAGGGCGCTTACTTCGGAAGATGTGAACAAATTTCGTGCAACTGCTATTATTGTTCCTCGTAAATGGTTGTAATTTCTGAGTAATAATTTATTTTGTTATCTAAGAAAATACAATATGTTATAATAACGTATGTAATTGTCATATCAATTTTTTGTTTTTATTCTTTTTCAATATGAATTAAAACATGGTTGCCGAACTCTTCTTAGTCTAGTGGTTATATGTTTTAACTAGTGACTCAAACATTAAGAGTTCGATTCCACCTTACTATCTGTGAATGCGTAGTTTTACACAAAAAAACATTGTTTTTCATTCTGATAGAGATTTAGATCGTCGAGTATATAACTAATTTCACATGACTAGTTAGATGGAGTCCATAATTTTTTTTTCTCACTGATTGATATTGATTCAAAAAGTTACATAAATAACAGAGTACAATAAACCACAAAAGAACAATGAACATTCTCGATCCTACAACAAGAAATGGATGAGATATTATCAATCTATTGATACACCAAACAGAACCATGATTCAAGCCTTGCAAAGATCACAAGAGGAGTCTCCCGCACAACATTTCAAAGACAGGGTTCAAACCAAAAAGTGACAGCTTGATATACCAACGTTTGGCTTTCTCTAGAAATGAAGATTCTCTTTCTTTACGATTGCCTTTTTCAAAGATAATCTAGATGAAACTAGTTCCATAAACCCGTTTCAAATTCTATACTTGATCATATTGATATATAGGGTTATATATATGTATGTACCTTACATAAAACTTCACGTCTTGTAACATAGAGCGCATACAAATTTAACATTATTACATTCAATCATGACAGTCTATGGAAAAATGTCTTACAAAAAATTTGCTGGCAAAAAATTACGCTAACCATTTATTTTTATTTTATTAAATTCACTGGATATTAAACCATTTCCTTTAATTTTGTAATTATGAAAGTTTGAAAATATACTCAAACATTTTGGCTATAATATTTGTCAAAAGAACTAAAAAGCGAAAAAAACGTTAACCAAAATTAATAAAAAAATTTAAAGGCCATAAACAATTTATTATGTTTAGTGCCATTTTGTGGAATACCTAAGATCTCGTCTTTTTGAAAAGTCTTTTTTAAGTACAATCTTAGATGTCATATCTATTATATTAAAGGAGGATACAATTACAAACAATTGTAAAAAATAACCTTTATTTTTTAAGATATTACAGTAATTACCATTACACAATCGTACCATATCTTTTCACTCAATTAATAAATGAGTCATCCATAGTTTTTTAAATATTAAATTTGGACATTTATAATTAATTAACAAATCTTTAATATAACCCATAATAATATAATACTGATTATTTATCAAATATATAAGAATTAATACATTTATCTATAATTAACAAAGATATATGTATATATATTTAGCAAATATTTTATGTTTATCATGTATCTATAGTTATATAACTAATGACTATATTTTTATCATATAAGCTCTATGTAACATATTTTTATATACAATGAGTAAAAATTATATAGTATGGACTTATTTTTAATATATTTAGCATACATTTTTTATATTTATCATATATCTAAAATTATGTAATTAATTAACATATATTTATTATATAAGTTTTATGAAACATGTTTTTTATTTACATAATATATAAAATGCTTATATAAAGGGCTCATTTTTGATATATTATATGTATATATTTAATATATTTATCGTATATCTAAATTTTAAATTATGATTTTGAATTTTGACCACTAATTTTGGGTTGTTGGAATTTGTGTAGCATATATCAAACTAAATATCCTTAAAACTATAATATTTGAATTACAATTTTGAAATTTGGACCACAAAAATGGTTTATTATAGAATAAAATATATACTATTAAAAGAAACAAAATTTAAAAAATTAACTTAAAATATTTTTATGAAATAAAATCTATACTAGTAAAGGAAGAAACATTTAAAAAATTAACTTAAAATTTTTATAAATTGACATCACATGCCATGAGTATTATATTAAAAATAGATCAAATAAAAAACCTTCATTAAAGATATTTAGATTTCAAAAACTTAGATTACAATTTTTAAAAATAAAAAATAACCAAAATTTAAATTCAATTATGAACTTTTTAATGATAATTACATATATTATTTGAACGGGTTGATGCTTAAATGACAATTAGCTTTACAAAACTTTAATAACAAAAATCATATACTCATTATTATGAGATTTAACGTAACAAATTAAATAATCATGCCATACAAATAGATAATAAATTTTTTGATATATCATAAATATATAATAATCATGTCATACAACCTAATTTTATAAATAATATTTTTGATATTTTCCATATAGGTTATGAATTCAAATTTTTAGAGAAGAACATATATTAAAATTTATATTAAATTTTTATGTATATCATGGTCAAAATTATAAATTAAAAGGATCAAAGCTACAAAGAAAATTTTGATTTGCTAAAAAAAAGAGTGATAGTGTAAAAAGTCATATACAAAGAAAAGCATAAACATCCAAATGCAACGGAGATAATTTAATAAAAATATATGTAAATAATTTGTTTTCAAAAATTAAAAATAATATTTTATGATATAAATTATTTTACATCATTATCAAAAAGATTTAAGATTTATATAATTAACAAAATATTTAATTATATTTTATTCATATATGTATTGTGGTGAATAATATTCGATTTTTCACTAATTATTTATGAATTTTAGTAGCTCACTAATTTAGTAAATTATGTACAATTTATCAGTTATAATTTGTAAGAATTAACCACAATTAACCTACTCTTATATCTATATCTTTATTAAGTTTAAAAATTCTTCGACTATATGTAGTTAACACTACATATTTAAAACAATCACTAATTCCTTATATAATATAAAAACACAAATAACTTTCATTCATTATTAAAGATATATATATTTCATATAAATTTGTAAATACAAAACCGCGCATGGCACGAGTCAGAACCTAGTTGTTAATTGAAAATAATTCTTAAGAATGGCAAAAAGATGGCCAAGAATAACATAGTTATTGGTTTTTATATTCATTTGATTGTCCTTATAATCATTTTGACATGTATGAATCTAACCAATGTTTCAATCTACTATTTTTTGTAGATCGATTTTATAATAATCTGTATTTTTTTCAAACTAATCGATTAATCAAACATCTTAATTAATGCAATTTTTTAATAAAAAAAATTGCATATGTAAAACTCAAATAAAAGGAGAAAGTTTTGTTCATGTTTAATATACGAGTTTTGTACTTTGCATAACTAATTTTCTATTAAAATAATACGTTTTATTTTAATAAAATGTGGAAATTTTTATAAAACAATACTTGTAAAAACAATAAAATAATGCAAATGCAAACGTGAATGTTTATTTTTGAAAAAAAATTGAATTCCAAATCGTTTGCTTTTACAAATATTAAATGAGAGTGAAAATTTGCATTTTGTTTGAAATATTAAAAATTTAATGTTTTAGGATTTATTGCACAAGCAAATAACATAAAGTGTGAAAAGGTCAAGCACCCATCAGTACGGTCTAAGATCTGCGCTCAATAGGATGTATCCATATTATACGAAAGATATTGCAAAAAATTTATAGACGTTAGATTGGGAAAATGTGAACAAAATATTTGCTACTGCTATAAATGTTCCTGGTAAATGGTTGAAATTTCTTAGCATCAATTTATTTTATTACCTAAGAAAATACAATATGTCATAATCTATATGTTATGTAAATTTTTTGTATTCATTTTATTTTCAAAATAAAATAAAAACATTATTATCGAGTTCTTTTCAGTCTGGTAGATATATATACCAACCAATAATTCAAAAATCTAGAAGTTCCATTCCACTTTAGTACATGTGAATAAAGAGTTTTAAGGAGTTAAATTTGAGCTATAAATCGGGTTTTGTCAATCAAGTTGAAAAAAAATTCCTCTTAGTATATAACTAATTCCATATGAGTAATGAGATGGAGTCCATAATTTTGTTTGTGTTTTCCTACTTTTTATAAATAATAGTTTTTCGTTACCTATGTATTGTTCGTAAAAAAGAACTTGACTGTAATCACTTTCAAAATTTTAAACTATTATACCACAATAAAGATGTTACTCAGAGCCCAAATTCAATACCTGATCATATTTATATATAAATAGGGTTATATATATGTTTTTTTTTCTTTTTTTTCGAGAAAACAGCAACTAGAAAATTTAAGAAAGAGAGAGAGTAGTGAGATGAAATGCTCCCAGGCACTTTCCTCGAGATTTCAAAATTAGCATTTTCCTTCTATTTTGGGTAGGGTACTTCATCAAGTTTCTTAACCTAATGAAGAGAGCAAAGAAAAGCCCCTTTTTATGGTAATAATCTCCTACTCTCCCATCCCATAATCAAGGCAAGCATAATGTTGCTCCTACACAGATCATCATCTCCTCCTGATGTGAGAAGATCCATGGTTATCATATAGTGAGCTCAAATTTCCCCCTCAGTTAAAGCTACTTTGGTAACTATCTCGCCTTTGTGCGAAGGAACTCTTTGTTTTTTCGGTAATCTCATAGTAGTGTGAAGGAATCTAGTCACCATCTGCAAACCTCCTAAATCATGGCAAACCGGTACTCAGTTGCAGAAAAAGGGAAGAATATCATAATCAACTCCAACCCACCAAGATCTGGAAGAGTAAAAGTCTCTTTCCCAGATAAGGAATCTATATCTCATCTCCATTCACTCACTCTGATTGGAAGAGTAACCAACGCTAAAGCTCAGCGTATATGGTCTTTAATACATTTTCTTGCAGAGCATTAGAGCCTTTTAAGAAGGCCAGTGGGAGCTGAACTCGGAAATGACCTCTTTCAATTCCAGTTTGCTTCCGAAGAGGATATCCAAAAAGTCCTAAACAATCAACCCTACCACTTTGCAAAGTGGATGCTCATACTGCAGCGGTGGAAACCCTCTATATCAAAGTCTTTCCCGTCTCAGATTACTTTCTGGATCAAGATCCAAGTGCTCCCCCTCCACTTATGGACTGAAGATATAGTCAGAAGCATTGGCGCTGACTTACGGTACGTGGAAGATATCGAGATAACAGACCTCTCTATTCGTATGAGGGTCCAAATCAATGGACTCCTCCCAATCATAACCACATTATGTAATGAAATTTCCATCAAAAGAAGAAATTTCTATCAGTCTGATTTATGAGAAGCTTGAAACTACTGCTATAGATGCAAGAGCCTATGCCACAATATGATTGGCTGCCCTGAAAGAGATGTCTCAAAAAATCATGACCTGAAGCAAGAAAGGAGCATACCTCGAGTAGAGAATTTTGGAGACCAGAAGAATCTTATAGGCGAAATGACAGGACCTACAATAGAACTCATGGCTCTGTGCGAGAAGAAACAAAGTATAGAAGAAGCTCAGCTAGCATATCCTACAGATACAACCCATACAAGCGCTCTACATCATCTAGAGGCCACAAGGATGAAGAGAAATGGACTTGGCAGGCGGTTAAAAAATCTGAACCCCCTCAGGCTGGGGCAACTTCTTATCATAGAGACAGCAGCCATACTCCCTCGAAGCAAGCCTCAGGTTCAAAAGACCTGAGAGATGAGATAACAGTAAGAAGAAGATCTAAGAGTGGACCTAACCGAAAAAGCAAGATCTAAGGAGAGGTCCTCTGGGAAAGTTTCATCCCCTCTCCCACAGAAGACTTTGGAAGCGGCAATGGGAGCAGTATGTGAAACCTTGGTCCAATACGCCCAAGCTGCTGTTCCTATAAATCACACTATGCGAAAAGAAAGAGTCATAAAGGTTCAAGAGGCAGATGCATGTGAAAAATCAGCAGCAGCTATAGTCAGAGCATGCATGAGACGCATTGACCAAGAGGAGGTTTAAGAGATACCACCTCCAGATCATGTAGTAAGAATTCCAGTGACTCGAAGGTTAGGAATGCAACATGGCTCTGCAGTTGAGGATTCTCAAAAGACTCATGCTCCAGCCACTGCAACTGTAGCCGTTGGAAAAAGGAAACTAGGTAGACCTCCTAACAAAAAAAGGATCCAATTAAGTCCAAAAATCATGCCGGGAGTAAATTCAGAAAGAGAAATGCAATGTTAATCAACAAATCTCCTAGAACCAACCTATATCCTCCAAGTGGGACAGTAACAGTTCCGAGTGGTTCTCCTTTAAACCAAGACAATGGACGTGCTCTCGAGGAGTTTATAATTATATATTTTTCTAGTTCAAATGAATCCATTAATCTAACTTCTTAAATAGTATTTATTTTTAAAATTGCAGATGTGAAACTCAAATAAAAGAAAAAAAAATGGTTAATATTTGATATAAATATACAAGTTTTTTTTTTCTTTCCCAAAATGCTCATATATTACCAAAAAGTTCCAAGCCACATGTAAAGTTGATAACAAACATACTTGGGGATAACTTAAAGTGCAAGCGAAAAGAAAAACTAGATCATGAAGGTAACAGGGGAGATCAACTCATACCCTGGCCAAGCCAAAAGACTCCTATTGAGTTAGGATTGCAACTAGAAAAGACTATAGATTAAGACCACCACAATAGTCAGCAACACACGGAACTAGAGGAAGTTTACTTCTTTTCCGACTTCACTTCAACTGAGTTATTATGTGCTTCCTCCATCTTGTCTTTATCTTCAGGTGTAACAGCCGAGTTCTCCTGATTGGGTCCTAGTGGTATGCCGATATCTAAGTTCGGTGGTAACGCATTGACTTCTGCCATAAAGGTGTAATTTGGATTACATATCACGTCCTCTATTGTAATGGTGATATTGCAGGTCGAGTCTTCCTGATGGAGTGTCCCTTCTGTTAATGGTGATATGGGTTGTGTGGCAATCGATCCAGACATAATGGTTGGATTCTCCGAAGATGTGTCACTATCAGAGCTCAGCATACCTCCATGTGCGTGTGCCAGAGAGTGCCCAAAGTAGTCCTCCGCAGAGAGGATGTGGTGGCAGAATGTTGTAGAATGTGTGATTCTCTGGCAGTTGAAGCAGAACCTAGAAACCCACTCGTAATAGAATTGTACCTGGAAGCTGTCCCCGTTCTTGCATTGTACCGTGTTGTAATACTTCAACCTGTTCGCAATGTTGAAATTTACCCTAGCCCTGATCAGAAATGGCCGTATTACTAAGTCCTCATGGAGGTCGATTTTAAGTACTTCTCCAACATTGCTAGCAATCATGTGTACAACCTCCTCCGAGGCGTATTGGAGTGGCAAATTCTTTATTTGTACCCATAGTTGAATCTTGGTGAGGAACTTTGGTGGAGGGTGATCAATCCATCTTTGAGCTGCCACGAGCCACCCTTTATATGTGAGTGGCTGCATCCGCAGGATGGAGTTAAGCTCTTCCTCTGATGTGAAGAACAACTGGGCGATCTCTTTATCAATCATCCGATACAAAACCTCTGGATTACCAAGTTGGCATAACGAGTTATATCTTTTGTAGAATTGCAGAGGACCAATCAGAATGGATAAAACTCTTATTCGCAGAGAGATAGTCGTTTGAGAACATAACTTTCCACACAAATGGCCTTAAACTTCTTCAACACTAACCTAAGAATAATAATAGTTTTGATGGAAGAGAAAGCACAATAAGACACTATAATAGTCATAATATCATCAGGTAAAACCATGATAGTAGACATGAAATATGACTTAGAAAAACAAAACCACACAATAATATATAAACAAATAAAAGTATGTCTGTTTATAAGAAAGAAATACAATAAGCTTATCTATTTGAGAGTTGAAGGAAATTTATTAGAATATAATAATTTTATTGTTACATAAACGAACTATATCTAAATATATGTTAGCTAATATTGAATATTACGAAAAATACTCGTGAAATATAATCTAGAGAAACAGTCTATATTAGTCGAAACCAATTTAGTGTTAAAGATTTTTTTTTTGTCAACATTGGACCACAACGGACTGGTCCATTAGCCAAGTTCCTACATAATGTAGGTGGTGGGACTCGATCCCTAGTTGTGCAAGTGCGCATGTCTTATGTGGACTTACCGCCTGCCACTAGACTAAAGGCCACAAAAAAGAAAACAAATATCGTTAAGCATCTATCGAATTTATTTCATTGATAACCATTAACTATTGTCTAAATTTATTAAACCTATGTTGTCAGAAACAATTTCAAATCTTCGCAGAGTTCGTAGACGTGCGAAACGCTATCTGAATCCGATCAATTCATTGGTTTTTAAGGAGTTGATGAAATCATACGTTTATCGCGGTTGTGACTTACATGGTAAACCAATAAATAAGTGAGAAGATGACATTGAAATGTCTAAGGCATGTAAGCTCTGTATATGGGATTTTGAAGTCTACTGTCTGATGGATAAAAACTACTTATTCATTGAAAATTTATGGTAAACATCATGTGGTTTTACTTAATTATTGTTATCGTTCTTTATTTTTTTTTAATTTAGAATATTTACCTATGTTTTATGTTATTCAGTTCTTATTCATATTTCAAATAAAATTTATATTATGTTATTGATATGATATATATTATTATCGTTTATATACGTAATAGCAACAAAATATTATTTGATACATACATTCCAAAATTAAAATGTATGTAAAAACACATAAGAAGTCTACTGCTCATACAAGAAGACTTCACCTGAAGTCTGCTCCTTAATTATATGTATAATTAAAAATTAAAATAGTAATTATTATTATATGTTTATAATTTTGATTACAAAATCTAATAATAAAAAATTATGAAGCATTAAAATTAAAATTTTGCTAAAAAAAGTCAAATAAAATCAACAAATATCAAACCACAAAGTTCATAAACCAACTATGTAATAGTTTAGGGTTTAGGGTAATAAGAGATGCTAATCATGTGGGATTTGTAAATTTTGTATTTAAAATGTAGAAATGAAACAAAAGAGTTAAATTGTGCATATATTTAGAAAGTATAAGTATTTGGTCTAACATTTGTGTATTATAGAGAAAATATTTGGCTTGTGGTCGAGAATTTACGATTTAGAACTTAGGGTATATGGTTTAGGAGTTAGAGTAGACTTCATGTGAAATCTGCTCCTTAATTATATATTTTATTTAAAACTAAAATAGTAATTATTATTATATGCTTATAATTTTGATTAAAAAATCTAATAATAAACAATTATGAAGTATTAAAAACAAAATTTCACTAAAACATGGTCAAATAAAATAAACAAAGATCAAACCATAAAGTCCATAAACCAACTAGGTAATGGTTTAGGGTTTAGAGTAATAAGAGATGGTAGTCATGTGGGATTTGTAAGTTTTGTATTTGAAATGTAGAAAAGGGATAAAAGAGTTAAATTGTCTCTTTTCCAACCAACTTGTTATGTCTCATTCTAGCCAAAAGTGTAAGATCTCTAAACTCTTCTCTCCTCCTTCAGGATCTAAGATTTTTTTTCACTCTTTTTCTCAAGATTTTCACCATCTTTTTTTTTGCATGGTCCACCGGAAGCTTCCAACCGCTGAAGCCTCTTGTCTCTAGCCAATATCTATATTTTTTTCTCCGGTTCACAACTGAAAAATGTTGAGTTTTTTTTTCTTGTTAAAGTATTGATTTTTTCAAATTATTTTTTGTTAAAAATCTGATTTTTAAAGGAGATCTTGTGAAAATTCGTTTTTTATTTTATTTTATAGTTAAAAGTTACATTTTTAATAAATATTATGTGAAAGATCTAATTTTTTGAACTTTCTTGTGAAAGATTTTATTTTTAAAGGTTTGTGAAAGTTTGATTTTTTTTTGTTTTCTAATTAAATATTTATATTTTAAAGGGGATATTGTGAAAAATCTAATTTTTATTTTTATTTTTTCTTGTTAAAGATTACATTTTAATGAATATTATGTCAACGATCTAATCTTTTGAAGTTTTCTTGTGAAGATTTCATTTTTAATAAAATTTGTTTGTAAGTTTGAATTTTTTGTGCTTTCTAGTAAAAGATTTGTTTTTGAAATGAGATCTTGTGAAAAATTAAAATATTTTTTAATATTTTTCTAGTTAAATATTACACTTTTAATGAATATGATGTGAAAGATCCAATTTTTTTGAATTCTTCTTGTGAAAGATTTCATTTGTTATGATAGTTGTGTGCAAGTTTCATTTTTTTTGTTTTCTAGTTAAAGATTTGTTTTTGAAATAAGATCTTGTGAAAAGTTCTAGTTTTTTAGTTTTTTCTAGTTAAAAATGTAATTTCTTTATATGATTTGTTAAATCATATTTAGTTGAGAATTTTAAGGAAAACGTAGTATTTTAGCTTTTTCTAAAAAAAGATTGTATTTTTCTCAAAATTTAATTTTTTCTAGTTAATGATTACAATTTTAATGACTTTCATAACAAAAATTGATTTTTTCTTATATAAGTTTTACATTTCTAATGACTACTATGTAAAAGTTTTTGATTTTTGACATTTTCTTATTAAAGTTTACATTTTTATTAAAACTATTGTGTAAGAATCAATTTTTTTTTATCTTTTGTCATTAAAGATTACATTTTTAATTAGTATTTTCGTTGGTTCTTCTAAATAGACTTCTTAAGTAGACTTCTTAAGAAGACTTCTTAAGTAGACTTCTTAAGCAGACTTCTTTTCCATACTTATTTTTATATTTATTTTCCATACTTCTATAGTATTATTGATTTCATTATAGTAATTAATAAACTTGTTTTTATTATGTTTGTAGAATCTCATACTTAGATTGACAAACCAGAATTTTCGCAAAAGCTTTCCACAAAAGATATTGAACCTCAACCAACAAAGAGTATAGGCTATTATAGTGGAGATACTTACTTCAGCCAAACATAGTTTCTTGTCTCAATCAAACCGAAGCAAGTGTTAAGATATCGTAGCTTCTTTGATGAGTGATTGGCTCCTAAATAACAAGAGACAAAGACGATGATGATGGCCCATACTTGATTTTTTTTGTTTGCTTAACGATTATCATGTGATTTGCTTATGTGTAGTTTTTGTTATTATATTTGAGTGGTTAATGAAACACATAGTATGTTGTACATTTTATTTGCTGATTTATGTTGTAGACAAAAGAATTTTGAAGGTAAATAACATATTTCTATTCAGAGTTTTGAATTATTAATGTTGAATAGTCTTGTCTAAATTTAATGTTGAACTAAAGACAACATAGACTAATTTATTGAAGTGTTTCTTTTCACAGTTTATGATAAGAACATGTAAAGTTGCATTATTTATACTCCATATGCCAAAATATAAAGTTGTAAGGAAATGAAAAACTCTAGAATTAACAAAATATTTGTAATAGATAGAGACTTCACAAATACTTACAAAAATGCTAGTAAATTACTAAGTTATTCATATGAGGTCTAGGTCTAACACTGACGCTGACTTCACCTAAGTCTACTTTCAATGAGCTAACTATAATATATAAACATGTTAAACTTGGACATAAACAAATACAGTATCAAAAACACATAGGAAAACTATATGAAAATATAAGAAAATTTTTAAACATGCTTTAAATGCATTTATATATAAATTTACGTAGCAGACTTCACATGAAATCTACTTTGAATGAGCTAACTACCTATATCACTTCTAAAATTTACACAGACTTATTTAGACATCACATGAAGTCTACGTAGATAAATAGTAGACTTCACTTGATGTCTCCATAGATTAGTTTTGCATTTGCCTAAATGTTGACTTTTCAGACGCAGACTTAACCTGAAATCTATTTTAGGAGGTTATATTTGCAATAACCCAAGATAATGAATTTTATTAGTAGACTTCACCTGAAGTCTACTTAGTTTCGTATGAAAATAGTAGTTCTCACATAATGTCGTAGACTTCACATGAAGTATACTCTAAAACAGAGGTTACTTCTGAAATTGACTATGTTTGACTTTTAATACAGAAGTCTATACGTGAAGTCTTCGATAACAAAGACGTCTTCAACGTAATTGGAGTACACTTCCAAAGAAGTCTACTTTATTTTCTAAATAATTAATTTTTTAATTAATTTCAAACAAATTATATGAGTGTCCAATACTTAGTATCTAACGTAGATTTCATCTGAAGTTTACAGAATTGAAGAAGACTTTAGGTGAAGTCTACATAAAAGTCAAATTTTCAGTCAATTGCAAAACTGACTCTAATTTCAACAAACTTCAAGTGAAGTCTTCTTTTATTTTATTTTTGTATCCAAACAAGAATGAGCAGACTTCATGTGAAGTGTACTTGCCAAATCCAGAAAAGGATCAAATGCAAAACTAACCTATGTGTTGACCAGCAGACTTCAAGTGTAATCTACATGGAACACAAACTTTACTTGTAGTCTACTCTCTGAAGATTTCCAAAATATGCAAAACTTAGCTAGATTTGAGTTAGAGATTATATTTACCTTATTTAAATGCCCAGAATTTCAAACTAAACCAGTAATCGTTACTTTTAGTTGCTAAATGCATCGAAAATTTAAGATTTTAGAATTTTGAAAATTTTAGAATGAAAATTAGAGAAATTTATGGAAAGAAATGAAGAAAGAATGGAAGATAATATGGTTGAAGATGGTGAATAAACATTTAGATGTTGAAAACAGTTATATACATAGCATTTAGAGATTTCTTTTTGGTTGTTAATGGTGGGTGGGAAAATTGAAGAATATGGCATTTTCGTAAATATTTGAGCTTAGATGAATATTTTGGTCATTTTATATTTTGTTGAAATTTTTTAAAAAATACTAAAAATTAATGGCATAATCAAAAATAGTAGAAGAAAAAATGGTAAAAGAGAGAAATTTTAGGATAGAGAAAAAGAAGAGTTGTTTCATCCATTGACCAAAGTCAATGGGTTAGATTAAAAACAATCCCTTATACGAAATATAAAAACAATAAGAGTATTATAGTAACATATAATAAATAAATATTCCTCCTTGAAAGCTTTGATTTTTGGCAACTGCGGGTTGAAAACAATAACATATGTGTCGAATGAGTTACTAATACTCCTAACATCTCTATAGAAAAACAAATAAATTAAGTCAAAAATTGAAAAATAATATGTACTCAAAATTACAAATATAAATAATTATCATTCAAACTTGCATTTAAATTAAAAAGAAAAATATTATATAATGAGCACAAATATCATTCCGAACATGAAGTTTGGCAAACCGAATCAGAAAATAGACGAAGCTATCAACAGACCGCAATACAATGTCATAGAATATTCTAGCATAAGCACCCCAAAGATAACATTGTAGACGGTTATCACTGTTTAAAAAATATATATACAAAATAAATAAAATTAAATATATATATAAGAATAAAAACTAAATGAACTTTAAAACAAATTAAAAAACAATTCAATTTCACAAAAGAAAATAAATTACAAAAGCTTACTTATGGTCTCTTAATATGAACTCAACTTTCTTTATTAGTTTCCCATAGACATGAAGTTATTGAACCTTATTCACACTAACGATTTGTCAAAAAAAATCTAAAAATAAAAATAAATAAATAAAATATGTGAAACAACTATGTTTGGAACAAATATAGAACAATTCTTACTTGTTAAGACATTGAGATCATAAGCCTCGTTGAGAATACCATCGAACATGGCTAATGACAAGAAATTATCGTTTAGAACAAGATCACATGGAGTGACACCAGTTATGTTTTGAAAGACAACGACGATATCCTATAAAGACTATTGTCTTTAGAAACATGAAAGTTATGCATTATCTTCCTTTGGCCAACTTTGATAGAATGTTTGAACTTCCAAACATGTTCTTTTTTAATCATGGCACATAGTTTCGAACCCTTACAAACAAAATAACGAATAACAATGTCACATATCATATGAAAATAATAGTATTTTAAAATGTTACGACATAAAATATTAAATAAAAAGTAAATGTATAGTTTAGTCTGCGAGAATCATCTCTATAATTTTACCGGACATTTTTCCATATTGTGACCATGTATGCAAGATCTTGCATTTGATTCTCCAAGGGTTGTTCTTGTTCGTTTTGATATCTTTGAAGAGAGTGAAGTTATCGACATGATGCGGTTAGGGTATTAGAACCGAATAAAGTCAAGGTGAGGATGAGATGAAAAAAAATAGAATGCGATTAGAGTATTATATAGTAACGCTTAGGTATATATTCAACCTAATAGATATAAAACCAAATATGGCAAATATATTCTTGTGATTCAAATATTAATTCTTTTAAAGGTGTATATTAAGTTAAGATATTTTGTTTATGGATTAGATTATAGAAGAATTCTCTTATAATTCAGAAAAGGATATTAAAAGTGTGTTGATATTTCAAATTAGATGGTTGTGATCTACATAAAAGAAAGAATATTTTCATATTAAATTAGAAATTAATGATAATACGGAGAATATGGTGGAAAAGATATTGATAAGACCAAATATTCCAAATTCAAAATTTAGGATATTTAATACAAAAAATTAATTTAAGGAAACGTTTATCGTCTTCTACATGGTGTCATCATCTTCAACATCAAAACTTGACTGACCTGCATGAACCTGAGCCTTGACGTCAGAAAACTTGAAAGCTGCCAGAAAATACTTATAAAAAATACATGGCTAGGTTAAATGGGGTAAAAAAAATTTTGCAATTTTTTTAGAATTTATATGTGATGAGGTGAGACTTGGTTTAATTTTAGATGAATTTTCTGTATTTTTCCGATCGGCCATTAGACAGTTATGGGTGATTAGATGAGGTTTGGCTATAATCTGTAAATAAAAATAGTTAAATTGCATAAGAGGATTTTTGATTAATTAAAAAACATACGGTCAAGATTAAAAATAGAAACAAACGGCCGAGATCTTCGCATGAAAACTATAGGTTAATTTTAACCTATAGTTTTTTTTACCTGATTACCCCTCTTTCATTTGTTGCAAAAAAAAAAATTCTCCAAAGAGAAATTCTCCGATTGGCTCTTCCTCGAGAGGCAAAAAGAGAAAGTTCACAACTTTTAATGATGCTTTAATATGTAGAGATATATAGATATAAATAACTATTTTTTGAACAATAATATAAAATTTTCTAATTACACCACAATGTTTTTAGATTAATAAAATAAAATTTAACAATATTTACCTCAAAAAAATTTATGCTGTTTATAATATTTAAAACATAATTTTTAGGAATTGTAAATTCAGAATTTACCATAAATGTACTATTTCAAAATTAATGAGTCTAACTCATAAATAATAAAATTATTATTAAATTTGTGTTTTTTTTTTGTCAACTGGCCTAGTGGCCTTTAATTCTCTCCTTTATACTGCAGGTAGGGGTTTCGAACCTTGGTGCCTTGAGGATTTATAAAGTGACAACACTATTGGCCACCTGTCCTCGACTATTAATTTTGTGTTTAGGCATGAAAAGAAATTTTTTTAAAATTAAATAATGTTGTAAGGTTTAATGTCTACCAATTATTTAGTATACTCCAGCATATTAGTTAACTAAATAAAAAATAAAAAAATAAAAGAAAGAAGGGATTATTGATAAAACAACATGTTTTGATATTTAATATAAGAATATAGCTATTGTATTTGACTAGTTAAGTCAATGGCTTTTTGCCCTACATTTTACTACAATACCCTTCATATATCAGTTTATTAATTTGAAAAAAATGGATTTGCTCTCGCTTACGTGGAGGAGAGAATTGCCCAACAAATCTATATATATACAATTAAAAGTTATACTATGATTATTGCCTTTTCAGATATAGTACACATTTCTAGTCTCTAACATAACTACAAGTTTATTAATTTGCATTTCAAAATATCATCATAAATGGTTTGTTATACCCAATTTCATCTGTTGGAGGGGGACTCGGTCTTGTTAATGAGACAAAAAGAGATATTGGAATCCTTCCTCCAACTGTGAGGAGGCTACCTAGGAGGCCATGGAAGTTGAGAATTTCATCTCAAGGAGAATTCAAGGTGCGTGTTCTATTCTATTTCGAGTATATAGTAATACTATCAATATTTTTTTGTATGCTAACATGTATGTCATATAAATATCTCAGAAAAGGGGTCTAAGAGCAGTAGAAGGTGCACTCGTTGTTATGGTTTAGGCCATAACAAGGCATCTTGGAAGAACCCCATATAGGTATGATAACTAAGTCATGTTATGGAGGGCAAAATCGTGTATATAGGAACTTGATTGAATGGACACGTAAGTATAATGGATTTCTCGAAAGTCAAGGTATATTTTGGTATGTTTCGTACGCCGTAAGAAGTTGATTTATATCTGGAAAATGCAAGGTATATTCATAAGATGTGTAATATGCCTTGATATTTTTTTGTATTAAATGGCTTATCTATGTATATGTAATGAATGGACATACTATGTGAACAATGTAATGCCCATGTAGTCTTCTTTTTGATATAGTTAAAATGATGCCCCCCTTTTTGGCAAGTTATATAGTAATCTATACTACAATGTATTCATGGAAATGACAAGTTGCTAGTTCTTTTTACAATTTTATTCATAGGTATTAAAATTTGATTAATAGACCTAGATTAATTACATCATGTAGACTTACTATACGTATAGATACACTATATATGATTAGTACATATTATGGATGTGATCAACAAATTACATTGGTTATATAGTTAAACTATAAAATAAATTCTGCTATATCAATGTGCATAACAATGTGTATTTCAGAATTGCTTCCTAATTGAATATAGTGAAATTCTCGATGGCATAGTTTTTTGCATCAATTGCTAGGTTCATATTCGCTACATGCCAACATTGCTTAATGTTTCCTTACTTATGCTGCTCCATGATAACCAAAGTTGCAATTCCAACCAATTTTGTCAAGAAAATATAAAACCGAGTTAAACTAGTGTTATATATTATGAGTTATATGTTAGAAATGAAAAGTATTTTATAGTTCAAATCTAGTCTCGAACAAACGCTTCGGAAGCACCTCATATTTCATATCTTACATAAATAGTATATAAACTCAAAACAGAATTACTATATCAAAATCATGCACTAACATTATCACATACCTGACATATCATACAAAATTACTATAATGTATGTTCAAATATAAGCATGTTAGACATTTACAATTACAGAACACTCATAAGGAGATACAAAACACAACAATAAAAATGCATAGTTCGTATTTACCGCATAGAAATCTCATAAGCATACACAAAATCATATCGCAATTTCAATTTGGATAATTAGTATATAGCATATCAATTTCCTACAAGCATAATGCAAGTATGTCAAATCATTTAAAACCCTAGATCCTCAAATCATAAATGTGACTATAGACTATATTTATAATACATAGAAATACTAGACATGAATTGGTAAATAGATATGTCAATCTCGTAATTCAAGTTAGCACAGAGACATGAAATCAGTATGATCTAAAATCAAGCCGTGTATACTAGTTGAAAACACAATCCAAAGGTAAATCTGTTTTTGAAGTTTCCAAGTTCAAATTATACCTATTACAAAATTATATGGGATATCATTCCAAAATTGGAAAAATATTGAAAAATATTGCAATAAAGAGAAAAATGAAGAAGATTTTAGAAAGAAATAGAACAAATGAGAGATATTAAAGAAACTGTCATACTTGTTAGTTTATTTTTTTTGTTATTTACAAACAGTAAAATGAGGGGTAGGATTGCAAATATTATATAAACATACAAAATATTTTGTTAACTAGGTTTTTGAGCCATATACTCAATTAAATTATCAAAAGGTATTATTCTACTAACTTTCCCAAGAAAGAAACTCTCTATCAACTTTTGGGAAAAATTAATAAGAGTAGTTTTTCTTATTTTATAGAAATGAGTAGAAACTCTTAAAAACTAGTTAGTTTTCTATTTCGTAGAAAAACTACTTTTGCAAAAAGTTGATAGGCTAAAATATGTTTTTTTCAAAAACAAAAACCAAAAACTAGTCTAAAAATTGATGCCAGTCAAAGTCATTGTGTTTCCTCTTTAAAAATATTTTTCCTACAAAAAAAGAATATGTTAATCCATTAAAAAAAAGAATTTGTGAGTGATAGAACTTTTTGGGCAATTATTAGGCCATAAATTTTCTAACAAATTAAAGTTGTTGGACTTTAGCTAAATTAATGGGTGTCAAACTAAAACAAAAAAAATACACACGTGAATGCGTCCCCTCTGTAAAAAGATTTTAGGAGTGTTACTTGAACAGTTGAACCCCCTCTCATACATGTAGGTCCACCTCTGGCTCCTGCTAATGGAGTCGAGCAAGCTCATAACTAAACTTTATGGCTTAAGCGAATAAGTGAATTACAAGTATTGCCTCGTTAAATTTAAGAAGTCTAATTACAACTGTAATATTTTAATTAATTTCAACTATTTTTGAGTACTTAGATAGTTGTTTTCTTTTTTGGTAAAAGTATTTACATAGTTTTTTAATTATTATATGAAATTGGAGTATTTAGATAGTTATTTTCGACAATTGTTCCAGATGCTAAACCTGTTTCATCGGTTTCGATCCAAAACCAACGAAAACAAAACAATAGTTTACATGAAGTTATGTCTCTAGCCGCAAATTTTTTTGTCCGAGTGATGGAAGTGATGATGCAAAATACGTTTGCAGATGATGAGAGCACCATGTGTATTAAATTTCTTTTGAGATTTTGGTGTGGTTACAATGAGGGATGTAGTTGTAGATAAGAAACTCAGCCCGACCCAAATTCGAAATAAGTCGGTCCCAAAAAATCCAAAACAAAAAACTTAATAAGACTATAAGGGGGGTGTATTGGACTCAGCATATTGGGTGATTTGAGTTGAAATGATAAATCATATGTTATTCAATCATGAATTTTAAAATGTTTCCTAAAATATAGTGTTATTGGACATAGAATTTATAATTGTCTCTTCAAATCCAGTGTTCTTGAATTGGTGATTTTTAAAAATCCTTTAAAATCCACTATTATTGGAAATATTTTGAGTATTAGAATTTTCTTGTTTGTAGAGAATTTTGAAATTTTGAAAGATTTTAGAAGATTTTCTTAGTTATAAATACAAATAACCAAATCTCATGGTTTTAGGTGAAAATTCTCTAGGATTTAAAATCTAAATCATAACATATTCCTTAAATTTACCTAAAATCTCAAAATTATTTCAAATCTTATTTAAAAATCAAATCACTTCAAATGTTCAGTTCAATACATCCTCAAAAGTCTTATTAAGACTACCCAAATAAAACCCAATAAAATATGTGCGTTATATGGATACCCAGTTATTCTTATTTAATTTTCAAGTTTGTTTGTAACTTTCAATAAACTTTTATAAATATGCATATTCAATATAAAATTTTGTTAGAAGAAATAAAAAAACTTAATATTTATTTTAAAATATTTATATTAAATTTTCTTTCAACAAAATTAATTTTGTGTAATAAAATTAATATAAATTATCATTAAACACAAATTTAAATCATAATTATTCACAATAAAACTTCATAATATAAGTCACTAGATATGGGCCCGTGCGATGCACAAGTTTTATAAAAAATTTGAAATGTAAAACAATCTTGTTGATTAATAAATTTAGAAACTCAATTTTATATAATAGAATTGTGAATAAAGATAAATATTTTGTTGTCAGGCATATTCTAGTAATAAACTAGTAATATTATACAAAATATATGTTCCATACTATATAAAATAGAATATAAGTATTTTACAGTATAGAACAAAAATCCATGAATATTACTATATAGAATTATTATATTGGTAATTCTGGCACTACAAGAAAAGAAAAGATAGTGAATTTTGACCAATTTTTTGACAAAAAATTATATTTTGATCAAAAATATGTTAAAAATTATTTTTGACCAATTTTAGATCAAAAGATAATTTTTGGTCAAAAATGTTGGTCACAATCTTAAATTTGGTATTGTTGTCGATCAAATCGTTATTTGTTGATAAAAATAAAATTGTTACTTTTGAAAAATTTAAATATTAGTATCCACAAGAAAAAATTTATGTTTTTTATTTAAAAGTTTAGATTTGAACTAAAGATATAGTTCAAATTTAATAAAGACGGAGAAAATAATTAGAAAGACGAAAAATAATTTTACACATATTTTTTCTATATCTTTACCAATCTATACTTTTTTTTTACTAAATTTGTTACTATAATCTTTATATTATTGTTAAACCAATTTACCATGGATTCCACGTTTTCCTCTCTTCTTCTACTTCTCTGTTTTTGTTTTAGCTATCTTCAGATCTCTACTTCTCGAACTCCTCGTTATTTTCTCATACCATCTTTGTTTTCTCTGACCGTGACCATAATCGTAAGGTTAGTCTCTGATATTGTGTTTCAATATCTTTTATGATTTCTAATTCGATTGGCTTCTTGTTTCAGTGTTAAATGTTTGAATTGAATTGTAGGTTGAAAAATTGAACCTTTTCTTATAAACTTGTGAACTTCTTTTTGTTAAAGTCTCAATTTTGACTCTTTTACAGTGGGCTATATTAAATTTTACATAAAAAAACTCAATTATTCAATTTTAACTCTTTATTTAATGAGGATTATTAATAGATACAAATATTTGATAGTTAAGATAAATATTAATAATTTTTTTTCCAACGTATATATTACTTCAATTTATCACACCAAGAAAAAGGCATATTGTTTACAAAAGCCCAATCTCTAGATAAACTTTGAATACTTCTAGCTAGCCAGTTCGTCTTATGGTTGAGTTTTCGCGGTATCTGCTGAAGAGAGAAAATATTGAAGAGTCTTCTAAGTTTTTCAAAGTCTTCCAAGTACAGAGAAAAAGCAGGCCACTCGTCTAGGCTCGCCACCATCTTCAAAATCTCTGCAACATCTGTAGCATAATTAACTTTTGTAATGTCTAGCTCCAAAAGAGACTCCATGACCCAAAGTATCGCTTCAAATTCAGTATGAAGAGGTGATAAGCAACGAAATACTCCTTTGGCTCCCATATTGACTGCTCCCGGTGAATCTGTAAAACAATACCAACCTAAACCGGAGAAAAATTCTGAATCCTTCCAAGAGTCGTCAACAAAGCAACGGTATCCTGAGAAACTCGGATCACCTATCATAGGCCTGGATACAACCTCCAAAATTGAATTTGGTAGAACCGGAATTTTTTTGCTCAAAACCTCTTTCTCCTTTTCTGCATGAACTAGAAACCACTCATTTGCCTCAGACTCAACAATTTGTAGAATATCCCGAGGATCTCTGTCTAACTTACCATAGACTTTATCATTTCTTGATTTCCAAATATTCCAAAGAATCCATGGATAACTTCTAAATTCTTCCAAATGTGGTAATCTCCAAAACAAATAATCAAGGTTTGTAAAAATAGCTGGAGTAGCAAAAGTACCTATCCCTGAAGGAATATTTGATTATACTCATGTTTGCAACGCAAGGGGCACTCAAATAGAGTATAACTAATAGTCTCTTTCTCCGCTCCACACCTCAAACATCTTGTATCACATCTAATTCCTCTATTAGAGAAACTTTCATTAACCGGGAGGCAGCCTGATGCCACGTGCCAAAGAAAATACCTAATTTTTGGCAGACAAGATAATTTCCAACCATTAGCTTGGATTTCTTTGATAGAAGGTCCACACCGAACACTATCTCTGGTATTAATTGAGGTCTCTACCGAAACCAGATTTAACAGAGTATTTACTAGATTTGTTATAATACCAACCAAAGTAATCTAATTTCTCCACATTCGAGAGTTGAATTCCTAAATAAGGGGAACATCCCTTGGATATACTAATTTTTTATAAGTGGAATTATCCATGACTTAGTAGACCTATCGATTAATTTATCCAGTGTTAGATCCGAGTATATATTTGGTTCTTTACAAATAGCATGTCGTGGCATTATACCAGGTATCCACGGATCGTGCCAAACGTGAGTTGTTTTACCATTTCTAATCCTTTTTATAAGACCTTTACTCACCAAAGCCCTTGCTGAAATTATACTTCTCCATCCATATGATGGGGAATAATTTATATTTGGGATTAAAGGGTTTGAATCTTTAAAATATCTTCCCTTAAAAATCTTTGAAAATAAAGAATCTGGAAAATCTAAGAGTCTTCATAGTTGTTTTGCTAATAAAGCTGAATTGAATTCTTCTATTGATCTAAAACTTAGACTTCCCTCATATTTGTTTTTACATACTTTCTCCCATTTCTTCCAATGCATTCCTTTGGAATCACTTCTATTCTTCCACTAAAAGTCTGGTATAGCACTGTTCAAAGATTGAATTGTTGATTTTGGTAACCCATAACATGACATCACAAAGGTAGGGACAACAACTAGTACATATTTTATTAGAATCTCTTTTCCCTCTTTAGAAAGAAATCTTGCTGACCAACTCGAGATTTTTTCCTTAAGTTTATCTTTAATGAAAGCAAAAATCTTTGTCTTAGCCCCTCCAAGAGTCTCTAGAAGTCCAAGATAAGTACTCATACCACCTATAGTATATATGCCCAAGATGTTTTTGATTTCCATTTTATCCTCTTCTTTAACCGAGTGACCAAATTGTATAGATCACTTTGAAAAATTAATTTGCTGACCCGAACCAGCCTCGTAAATCTTTAAAACCTCTAAAATGGATCTTGCATGACTTACTTCCGCTTTACAGAAAAACAAAGTATCATCTGCAAAAAGAATGTGGGAAACTACTGGACTTGCCCTCGCTATTCTAATACCACTAATCTTCTTGCTCTCTTCTGCCTTACGAATGTTGCTTATCACCACCTCTGTGCATAATATAAAAATGCAAGGTGAAAGAGGATCACCTTGTCTTAAACCATGATGTGGAATTAATTTACCCTTCGGTTAACCGTTTATAAGGAAAGAATAACTAATCGATCTAATACACCACATTACACATCTTATCCAGGAATCTTGAAAATTCATTTTTTTGAGGTAATTATTTTCAATGGTTTCCTTAATTGTTTTTGGTTGAGCATTAAATAATGAATTAGTATTAAAAGTATTTTTTTTGTCAACATTGGGCCACAACAAGCCGACCCATTAGCCAAGTTCCTACATAATGTAGGCGGTGGGACTCGATCCCTGGTTGTGCAAGTGTGCATGTCTTATGTGGACTTAACACCTGCCACTAGACTAAAAGCCATTTGTGTATTAAAAGTATTTTTATTTCTACGATTCATTTTTGTATTTGTTATCTTGTTTTAAATTACTTATTTTCAATTTAATTTTATAAGTATTTCCTCACACATACATCAAGTAGGTAATGGATTTCAACAAGCCTCAGACTTGTCTATGGGCATGTGTTGTTGAACCTTTCAATCTTCTCTTAAAGTTCGTCATCAAAAAGAGAGATCATTTAAAAAACCCAAAGAGTTATGTTTTGAATAGATTCTCTTTTGCATTTCAGATATGGATTATGGAACCTATTCCAAAGATAGAGAAATTGTTAGAGAACAAAATCAATGAGAAGCTTATAGAAGGTCATTGATGTTTTAATTGAGAATGTGCTGCAAAAATATCATATGACGACATCATCTTAGTAAAACTAATGTAGATTATGTGTGAGTTCTTATTTATAATTTGTGAATTTCTTTGCATTTTTAACTTTGTTATAAGTGATTATAAGAATATATCTATACTTTTTTGTAGGATGTTATTTATTCATATATATGTTATATGTTATAGCATAAATAATGAAATTTTTGAATCTATTATTTTGTATGGCTTGATGAGATGAGAGACGAGAAATTGTTAATCTAGATTATTTAATAAGACAAGAGTATGATTTTGTTGACCATACATGGGGATTTGTGAAATCTGATGAGATTATCCTAAATTCAATTGAGGATGAAATCAAACAAGTTGGAAATGAAACTGTTGAAGATAAGGATGACGCTTCAAATCATAATGATGAACAAACCTCAATTTCTGGTTTAAGGAGGTGTATAAAAAAACTTCCTGATCACGGTGCAGAGAAACGCAAAAACAACTTACTATGTAACCGAATTATTTCAAATCAAAGATTTACAAAAGAAATATTAAAGTTTTTACTTAAAAGTGTTTTGAAGATTCATTTTGATGTTTTGAGAGTAAAATTGATGAAGGATTAGGAAAATGGAGAATGAAGTCTCACAACTAAAAAACTATATAGTTGAAATGACAAATAATGAAGGGTCATCACATATTCAAAACCATCAAATAACAATGCATGCACAGAGTAAATCTAAGGTAAGTACAAACAAAAGTTCTTATGCTTGATTAAGTTTCTATGTTATTTGCATAAACTCTATGTATAAAGTCGAAAGCAAAATTGAATTTTGCTCCCAACACCAATATATCTTGGACGATTCCTTAGATTTCAGTCGGAGCTTTTCTCTTGATTATTGTCTGGATTAAGATTTGAGAGTCTCATTGGAGCTTGATATGATCAAAGTGATTATCTGAAACTTCTTCTAAAGCCATCCTCATTGCAATAGCCTTAGCTACTAATGGAGATCCAATGTTCTGGTTTCTTTAGATTTTGAAATCTTCAGATCTGATGCTCGATCGATGAAGATACATGCTAATCATGCCTTTCTGATCCTTTATCCTTGATCCTTTGTGGAGATAGTCACTCGAACCAAAAAGTGGCCAAAACTTGTTTAAAACTACTATTTAATAATTAAGAATATTCTCTCTGGTTTTCTTGAATTTTCTTTTTTGCTAGATAACCCAATTTTAAAAGTTGTTTGATAGAAATATATGGTGACAAAATCATAACCAAATGGATCTTCTGTATTATCGTTTGAAATAAGTTTATCATCAAATAAATAACAGAATATATCTTTTAAAATTCAACTATAACAGACACAAAATCAAAATTCGTTATATCACAAACTAGCATATCTTCTTTTCAATCTAAGATCTTTGGTAACCCCAAAGATTCAAACAAGACCAAAGTGGAACTAAACCAAAACTGATATGAAAGTACAGTCCTGTTTAACAATAAATGAGAATCTTCTGTTTCCATTTGTTTTGTCAACAAACTAACAATTTCTTAAAGAAAAAAAAAAATAATTATTAGCGTTCTCCTAACGTATGAAGCGCATATACTTACTACTATATACTATTTAATTTTATTTAATATATAGTTTCCTATTCTCTATAAAGTATAAACATTGCGAACAATATCATCTAATTGTGAGCTAAGATCTCTTTATTTGATTTCTTCTTCATTATAGATTCTAGGTCAAACCCTCGATCGATTCTCTTCCGACTAAGTTCTCTAGTGATCGAAAGTTTTTAACTTTTTTTTATTTTTAGTTTGACGAAAAACCTCTCCGGCGATGGTTTTATCGGTGAAGCAGACGCTGTCTGCTAAGATCGGAGTTTTCAGTCCTCTTCCCCGACGAAATTCTTCTTTACTACTCCGAGGGTCTTCTGTTTCTCTCTCGTTCCCATCGACCGAGCTTCCAAAAAGCATCGTTTTAGCCGTCTCGAAGCCGTTGCATCTCTCTTCTCTGAGAGCCAAGTCTCCGGTAGTGAGATGTGAAGCTTATGAAGCTGAGCGATCGGAGCCTCAACCGATCGATGATGTGGCGGCGGCGGAAACAAAATCAGAGGCGGCGAAGAAATTGAAGATCGGGATTTACTTTGCTACTTGGTGGGCTTTGAACGTTGTGTTCAACATCTACAACAAGAAGGTCTTGAACGCTTATCCATATCCATGGCTTACCTCGACGCTTTCTCTTGCTGCTGGTTCGTTGATGATGCTGATCTCATGGACTGTTGGGATCGTCGAGACTCCGAAAACAGATTTCGATTTCTGGAAAACCCTTTTTCCGGTAAGTGGGTTGGTGAGAAATTTTTTGGTGATAAAAGTTTGGGTATTGAGGTTTATGTCAAATTGATGCAGATCTTGCAGGAATATTTGTTGTCTTTTTGCAGCCTGAGCGATGTACATAGTTTTTGTTTGCTTCCTAAGACACAAAAAACTGAGGGAGAGAGAAGAAAGTGATAGGTGTTTTTTTGGCTGTGTTTGTGTTCATAGGCTGCTGAATTTGATGTTTTTGGCTGTGTTTGTGTTCATAAGCTGCTAAATTTTGATTTGATAAGTTTCTGAAAATTCAAGGTCAAAATCAGCTAAGTAGTCTTGGAATATTAAACTTTGGCTTTTTGTTGGGTTGCCTAAAGGTTGCTGTGGCACACACAATAGGTCATGTGGCTGCAACGGTGAGTATGTCAAAGGTTGCTGTTTCGTTCACTCACATCATCAAGAGTGGTGAACCCGCTTTTAGCGTGCTTGTTTCAAGGTTCCTCTTGGGTGAAACCTTCCCTACTTCGGTTTATCTGTCTCTCATTCCAATCATTGGTGGTTGCGCTCTCTCCGCCCTAACTGAGCTTAACTTCAACATGATTGGTAATATATATCTCTCTTGATTTGATATTGTGTCTTCATCTTTTTGTTTGTTTGTGAAACTGATGTTTAATTGGGACTGAGATTAGAAATGGATTTGCTTGTTTGATATTGGCTTCAAATCTGTGGTTTCTGCTATCAGGTTTTATGGGAGCCATGATTTCAAACTTGGCTTTTGTCTTCCGTAACATCTTCTCGAAAAAAGGAATGAAGGGAAAGTCCGTGAGCGGAATGAACTACTATGCCTGCTTATCTATGTTGTCCCTATTGATTCTCACTCCCTTTGCAATTGCGGTTGAAGGACCTCAGATGTGGATCGATGGCTGGCAGACAGCTCTCAAAACTATCGGACCACAGTTCGTCTGGTAATTTCCCTCTGAACCCTCTTACGAGAAGACAAGGCTTATAAACTCAGTTTTACGTTTCTCATGCATTCTTGTCTTGTTCCTAAAATCCATCATGTTAAGACCCACTTGTCAAGTTCTTGTCTTCACCTCGCAAAATTCTTGCTTTCATCTAAATGATTATTAGCCCTTTAGGCTAATCAATCCATTTAATTTCCTTATGCGATTTCACCTTTCCTTTAAATCAACTTTTGCAGGTGGGTGGTTGCGCAGAGTGTGTTCTATCATCTCTACAACCAAGTATCTTACATGTCTTTAGACCAAATCTCTCCCTTGACATTTAGTGTTGGTAACACAATGAAACGTATCTCTGTCATTGTCTCCTCCATCATTATCTTCCGCACTCCAGTCCAGCCCGTCAATGCTCTTGGAGCCGCCATTGCAATACTTGGAACCTTCTTGTATTCCCAGGTAATGACTCAACCCTCCAAATGACCAGAATACCCCATATGAAATATGATAGATAAGCGTCTCTTGGCTTCACTCAACCGCCACACGTTACTTCTAAGCCATATGATTTAGAGTATCTTTAACTTCTTCAACATTATGAAGAACCGTCTCAGTTGATTAGTTTAGTTCAACTTCACAGTAATAATATAAGAATCAAGGTTCTGATTCGGCGTGCTAATGTTTCTTTTATCCTGGTTTTTATGTGTTGTGCAGGCAAAACTCTAATTTGGGAAGACCTAAAGAGTGTCCAGGTCTGGTGTTGAGCTCATGATTTTGGTTAAAACCGGGAGAAGAGCTTAATGTAGATATTTGTCCTAAATAATGAAGAAAAGATGAGAATGGACATTATGATGCTTAGAGTGTGTTAGGCAGTTTTTTAATTTGAGGTTTTGCATTAAAGTGTTTGAAAAAAAATGAGAAGATTTCCTCTTTGTAACTACTAAAGTGGGAAATATAGACTTTCCCCTTGAGAACAAGACATCTAAAACTCTCTTTTCAACTTGGGAGAGGAATATTATAAAAAGATAAAGAGCATATAATTTCATGATTAATCTCAATCATTACACTATGCATCAATTTCTTCTGATTAGTCAGTACTCAGTTAACAATAGTCTGTCTCATATTATGAGAAATATTCTATGGGCAAAGTCACAAAATAAAGCAAAGAAACAAATAACTATCAATAATTACATAAGTAATAATGTTGATGATGATTGGGAAATGGAGCGGAGGCATTGGATTTGGTTCAGTGATGTCTCTTGGGATTTCAGAAGAGGAAGAGAGTTGTTCAGTGAAGAATATTCTAAAGAATGATTCTCTGTCTCTTAAATCGGAATTTGCACTTTGTTTATTTTATTTATCAAAATCACCGTTTCTCTCTGATTTTTCTTAAGTCGTAAGGATCACAAGCGGAACATGACTGTATAGATGCTAATACTATTATATGCGAATGTGTATTATATATGTCTTCGAACAATTGGACCTCTTTCTATTTTTTTATTAATGTAACATCATCACGTACGTAAATTGAGAATTTTGTTTTCAATAATAATAGATCGACAAAGTCAAATCCATAACTAAAATTTTTAAATTTGGAGCTATATTTACAACTTATAACCAAATAAGTCTGCTGCAGTGATGAAATGCGTTTTCTATCTTTTTAGTTATATGTAGAAGTGTTAATATGGTAAACTCACCCCATATAGACTTATATCCTTTAAAACCTACTCTGTTTGATTTTAAACAGGAAAAGTATAAAAAAAACCATGAACTTTCAAACACATATTAACATTGATTGTTATATGTATAGGGAAATACGTTTAAAATGTATGGTCGAGTTCTTAAATTATATTTCACGAATCTTTGAATTTAAGTAATTTATTTTACAAAGCGTAAGAGCATGTTTAGTGGTAATATTTTGATAGTCTTATCTAATAAAAAATAAAAAAATAAAAAATTATTTAAGTGGTTTGATACGTCTCCACACATTAAAACCATTGATACGTCTCTAAAACCATTCCCAAAAGAAAACAGAAGTACATGTTCTCGTGGACCGGCCCAAAATAGATCTAATGGGCTGCTGAAAAAACCTCTTCAGGTAAAAACCATTCCATCCAATTTGAAAATTAGTTTTCTAATATTATTTTTATGATTTTTTTTGAGTCTCACCATTAAACATATAAGAATTAGCAAAAACTAATGGAGTCTCAAACAATAAATTAATATTAAATTTATTACTAAATAATTATTTAGAGACTTCTTAGAGTATCACCATTAAGCATGCTCTAAGAGACCTAAAATTAAAACAGAACAGTCGATCTCTTTCAAAACATAAAACTCTTCATTCAATTTTTGTTTTTTTCAGTAAATCATTCTTTTGATTCTCCTTTTTTTCATTGAATGGTTTTCACAGGAGAAACAAATTATAAGTATACACTACAACGATTTTACTGCCTAAAAATATAAAACAAAACGAAGATAATTTTCTTCAAACTTCAAGATATATAGCAACGGTCTGAAGATCTTTATCTCGTCTTCCGTTGAAGCTCAAGATCACTCTCGTTCCGCTCGGTAACGTGGGGCATAGTATCTCATGGTGCGCTAGTGTGTGTGAGGTCTCGAGTGCCGGAATTATTCCCTGTAATCGTGACACTCACTTGAACGCTACAATCAGCAAATCAAAGGGAACATATAAGGGAAAGTCATTAAACAATGGACATATATTCGAATACAGGGCATAAATAACTATGCATTGATACATATATTCTAATACGAGAATCAAATTAAATCTCCATTGATGAAGGAAGAAAGAGATAGCTCGAAGTGTATACAAAGAAATGAAATATATATTCGTTAATTGACAAAGTGAACTTTACAAGTCTAATTAAGTCACTAATCAACAACCATAACTAACTAATTAACAACCTTCTTAAAGAATAACATACCATTAACTAACTACCTAATCTAATATACCCCCGTCAAATCTTTAATATGGAGAAGCAAAATGGTAAAGACTTGATATAGACATTTTAGACAATATTGAATGGAATAAGGATGAATCCAATGGCTAATATACATTTTTTGTACCAGTTTATCAACACGTGCAAACATGTCGATATAACACTTGAGGATTGAATCCACAAGGACCTAGAACTTACACATTAAAACCATTAGACTCAAACTTAAACTAAAACAATTGATTATGATTTGTAATTAAAGACTATTAAAACTTAAATAAGAACCATACTAAACTTAAACAAAACAAAGCATTAACCAAATGATTTCAAACTAGAAAATGACTTAAACAAAAAGAACGATTAAAATGCAAAGACAATCAATCAAATGAGAATAGTTTTAGGTAAGGTAATTGATAAAAAAGAAAGACAACTAACTAATGATGCATAATGGAACAATTAAGCTTAACCTAGGACATGAAACACTTAAATGGATCAATCTACTCTCATGGCATTGATCTCTTTATCAATCAATCAACCAAGCTAAACTCTCATTTGCTAATTCAAATATCAATAAGCATTAGACACAGTTTATTCAGTTCAGTAAATACCTTAACGGTGTTTAATGTATCTCTTAATTGCTAAGGAAGCTTAGCTCATAAAAAGGTCTTTGGAGAATTTTCACAAACACTTCTCGGACAGGAAATTCCTAACATCTATATTCAAGTGATCAAGTTGTATCTAGTATTAAGAACACCGGATATGAAGGAATCTAACAACCTAAGCGTTAAAAATCAATCATCTAACTCTAGGATCAACAAAGCCATCGACCATTCAATCAACTACTCACACAAACAACTACTAAGAAAAAAAAAGATGCAAAGAAAAACATAATGAAATAGAGTAGAGAAAAGATAAAGAGATTTCCAACTGGTTTCAAAGGAATGATCCAAAGAAGATCATCTAAAAGAGTCTCAAGTATTTTCTCACAAACACACTCTACAAAAGTTTTTAAGTGGCTGGAAATTAAAAGCTAGATGTTCTCAATCCCTAAACTTTATGGTTTTAAAGTTTTAAAACGGAATCGGATCGACCCGGTTTGGACCAAATAAAAACAATTCTTCTATCAGGATTCTCGACCACAAATCACGATCAAGGGGTCGAGATTTTCCTTCTGGCAAACTTTCTCGACCTCATTTCTAGACCAAGAGGTCGAGATTTCCAAGCTTGGCTTCTTGTCTTCATTCTGTCTCGAAATCTTGACCCCATTTCACGAGCAGGTCGAGTTTTTCTCCTGAAACTCTTTTGGTCTAACATTTCGACCCCTAATCTCCACCAAGAGGTCGAGATTTCTCCCTGAAGGTTCCTATCCTCTTTTTGATGCTTCCTTACTTTAAGAATCTGATCCTTAGCTTCCCAATCTCCAAAGATGTACTCCAATTCACCTGAAAAGACTCAAAAGAGAAGATAATATGCATATGCATGCTCCTAAGACTCTAATGCATGAAGTACGTAAAATACCACCTAGAAAGAGATCAAATGACTCATATATGGTGGAAAATAATGCAAAATGACAATGGAAACTATCCTAATATTCACATATATCAACTCCCCGGACTTACTTTTTGTTTGTCCTCAAGAAAATAAACTACAAAACCGGAGAAGAAGTTGAGAGTGGAAACTCAAAGCCAAAGCAAGCTGATCAAAAAATTAAACTCAATGTCTAAATTAGTAATTCTAGGATGAAAGGTGAGCAAGTCTACTTGAAATTTTTAGCCATACTCTTCACAACTCAATCTGAATTCATGTTAACCTAGACATGCATTCAAATTAATCATTCTTTTTATCATTCTTTAAATAGAACCATGAATCAAGTTATGCATATTTAGTGAACCTATTTGGCTAAGGTTAAGAGATAAAAATGATCCCTTCTCATACATGGATCAAATTGTTCAATACAAAGATTGTTCAATGAATAAAATGAGCTTTAGAAGAATGCTAAAGGTAAAAGTCATTAGATGCTTACAAGAATAGAACCTCATCTACCCAAATACACATAATGGAACTCTAACCCAAGCCATATCTAAACCCAAAGATGATCATACTTTCTACCCTTTCTCACAAGGCTTATTTCATTTCTTTTTATTCTTTTGGATCAACTAAAAGCTTTAACACTTCATTCTTGTTCTAAGAAGAGAGGTTTAAAACTTGATGGCATCTAACAGGTTTGGTATTTTGCTCTAATCCGCAGTGAGATGTGGCACTTTTGAAACTTAGTGATTGTTGTTCGTTTTTTCAAACACTCAAATAAAGCAACAAATGCGAACAATTATGACATTGTAGTATTTGAGGTTTGAATCCCCATGGAGTCCAAAATTAACACGATAAGATTACAAGGAATCGATTCAAGCTAGAGAATATAGATGATGATTTCAGTAATACTTAAAACTAACAACTTAATGAAAGTAAAAACAATGAAACAAACAAGATTTAAGTGATAAAAAAAAGCAATGGATCTAAGGCTAGGCAATTGATCAAGGGGATAACAAATGATTCAAGATAGATTAGGGTTCATAACACAAGCACCATCCTAGGACATGAGACTCATTCAATCTAGTTCAATTCACTCTCATGGCATCAACCCCTATGAAAGCATTAAACACAAGCTCACAAAGACCATTTTCCATCCTAACACTCAGCTCTCGCTGGCTAGGGAATGAAAACCTACAAAAAGTTATTTCAGGACTTTCACCGAATATCTCTTGAGCGAAGTCTTTCCTACCACCTAGATTACTAATTGATTAGGCTAAACCTAGCATTAAGTACACCTTACGTGGAAGATCTATAGATCTAGCAACCCTAGTAACAAGAATCAATCATTAAAACTTATTTTCATGTTTTTTTTACTCTTCAGAAGCTATTAGTTTTTGGTAGATCTACATGTTTATATGCTGCAACTATGTAATAAGGGAAAAAATGATGAATTGAATCAAAAGTATAACGAGCCACCATCTCAAGGTTTTTTTTTAGTCTAAAAAATCGTTGAAGATCAAGGAAGAAGATGAAAAAGAATAGTCTCTTTTACTTTTCATTCAATGCAAACTTTAAGAAAAGGTAAAAATATACATAGTGGAGTCTGAACTGATTTGAAGTTTACTTTCAGCACATTGACTACTATATCATACATTGCATATTTATCTACGAAATAAAACATATATCACATTCAATTAGACAAAGACCCTAAAACTAGTGCCTGAGTAATCCTCATATAATCTTGATTTATTAATTAGGCAATAATCGGACCTCAACCGCTTGATTAACTCCTACCGGTATTTTGAATAATGGATCTCCTAACTTCTAACCCATTAGGAAACTACTCACTCATATTCAACTCAAACTCACAGCAAATGATAAACATATTCATAATGATAAAGAGATAGAAAGAAAGGGTTAAGAAAATTCTTGATAGAAGAAGAAACAAGCAAATGTTCATTGATCCATTAAAAATCCTTCAAAGTTCTTCCCCAAATCTCCAAATCTTCAAACTAAGAACCAAAAGATACAAGTTTGAATATTTTTCATAAAAGTGCTTGAAAATGAGTTGGTGGTCTGGACCAAAGGTCATTGCCTTTAAATAGTGTGCAACAAAACCTAAAAACGTGTTGGGTAGATCCAGGACAAACCGGATCGGACCCAAGATAAAATAGTGTGTTTTAGTGACTCTACATCACTACTTTGGCCGATACTCTTTTGGGATTGGGCCGATACTCTTCTTGGTTTGGCTGGGACTATCTCTGTTTGGTGGAGCTTTGTGTCGCCGCCGGTACCTGCTGAGGGTCGACCCGAGACTCAAGTTGGATCAGACCGCTACGATCTTCAGAATCATGCTTCGGGTCATGGTCGTTTCTCGTCCAGATCGGGCGGTACCGTTCGGAACGATCGTGACCTCATCCGGATTGGTCTGATACTCGGCTTGGGTCAGCTGATCCGGATAACGCCTTGGTCCTTTTATTTTTTGTCTGGGCCTAAATTTTTTTCTCCCCACTCTATGCATCTATACTCCATCTCCATTCCATCCACCAAGGTTCCCATCACCTAGAAAAAGACTCTAAAAAGGAGAAAATATGCAACACTCTAATCCTAGACTATAGTGATACAAAACGAATGCAAATCTATACTAAGGTGGATGAATATGAGTCCTAAATGATGCAAAAGATACTAAAAGATGCATAAAAAGATGGCTATTACAATGTATAACAATGATCCTTATCTTCATAGCAACAGTGAGAGGCATGAGATTCAAACTAGACCCGAGATCACACAAATACTTAGGAAAACATAACTGTCGAAGAGCACAAGGTAGAGTGAAACTTCCCGGATCCGTGAGTTTATGTGGCAAGAATTGCTTGATGATTGCCTTACATTCATAACAAATTATAACCATACCTTCTTCTATCTTTTTCTTGTTGGTGACCATATCCTTAATGAACTTTGAGTATGTAGGGTTGTTCTTGATAACATCCATCAAATGCATAGTAACCTTCACACCATCCATGAGTTCGAAGAACTTCTCCCTTTATTTAGTCAACAATTGCTTCTTAAAGCAACCCGGAAAAAGCAACTTAGGCTCATAAGGTGGTGGAATGTAACTCTTTGTTTTTCAACAACTTCATCATTTTCCCCAACCGGTTCTTGAGAATCTTTTACCTCTTCACTCACATCTACTGGAACCTCTTCCAAAAGCACAACATCATCATCATCAACTATCTCTTTCTACTAAGCTTGCTCATCTTCCCTTGATGGACGCTCTTTCCCGCTCCTATCAGTGATTGCCTTATAATACTCCTTTAGGTTTGCTTCCGGTTTCCCAAGAAGTTTACCGGCTGGTCTTTGGCTTGTAAAAGCCACTTCAACAATCTGATTATCAAGGGTTTTAATGTGAGAATAGATGTCATTGATCTTAGTTTGAAGATGGCTTAAACAAAATGGAACAATTTAAATGCAAAGACACTCAACCAAAGGAGAATGACTTTAGGCAAGTTAATTGATCAAAAGGAAAGACAACTAACTAATGATGCATAATGAAACAATTAAGCTCAACTTAGGACATGAAACACTCAAATGGATCAACACACTCTCATGGCATTGATCTCCTTATCAATCAATCAAGCTAAACTCTTATTTGTCAATCCAAAGATCAATAATCATTAAATATAAGTTCATTCAGCCCACTAAACACCTTAACTTCATCGTTCAATGGTTGTGAAGCTTAGCTCATAAAAAGGTATTTTGGAAATTTTCACAAACACCTATCGTGCAGAAAATTCCTAGCATCTACATTCAAGTGATCAAGTTGAATCTAACATTAAGAACACCTAATATGAAGGAATCTAACAACCTAAGCATCAAAAATCAATTATCTAACCCTAGGATCTACCAAGAAAACAACCATTCAATCAACTACGGAATCCATATGTATGCTCCTAAGACTTTAATGCAAAAAGTATGAAAAATACTAACTAAAATGAGATCAAATGAGTCCTATATGGTAGAAAATGATGCAAAATGACGATGGAAACTATCTTAATATTCACATATATAAAAAATGTCAGCATGTTAGTTTAGAGTACCGACATGATGGGTGTTGATAAATCCTTTCTTTGGCTGACAATCGACTTCTATGAGTTTTGTCATTTCGTGAAACACATGATTAGAAGCAATATGGAGTGGAGACTTATTGTCACAAAAAAAAACTTATCTGGAACGATTGGAGAGAATCAAAAATCTCGGAGAAGTTGATTGAATCATAACCGTTTTGTAGTTGCATCAGCCATGGATTGATATTCTGCTTCAGTGCTATTGCGGCTGCCAATATCATGTTTCTTGCATTTCCATGTAATCAAGGAGTTGCCTAAATAGCCGCAATAACCTAAAATGGATCGGCATGTGTCTAGACAAGTAGCCCAGTCTGCAGCAGCAAAAGAATTTAAGCATAATTCTGATGTAAGTGGGCAGCTGTAAACTGAATATATCACTAGGCTTCTACAAGAGTTGACTCATCTTATGCTATCAAAAGTAATACGGGCCTACTGATAGTCAAGCACAATAATATGCTAGTGAGTTCCCTATAAAGAGTTGGATTAGAGATAGGAATACCAATTTTTATCCCAAGCAGTACCTTCAGATCCATGAGAACTGAACTCGGTTTGCAAGCAAGAATACATTTATCTTTAAAAAGATTCAAAGCATATTTTCTCTGACAAACTGAAATCCCAGCCAATGATTTTGCTATCTCCAAACCAAAGAAGTATCTAAGCAACAACAGTACGAAATTAAGGGAGAAAGAGAGAAGCGACGGTGGGAGAGATCAGAGACAAGAAGCAACAACAAAATAACAGAATTTTCCTCGATGATCTCTCACCTCCTTCTGTGTTAGATAATAAGTATGCCAATCTTTTATGATATACATTTTTTTTTCTCATTTACGATAAACTATTTTTACATTATATCATTGTCTGCATATATTAAATTGGAGTTCCATAACTAAGGGGATGAAAATAGTTTTTGACTTTCACACCTGTAGTATCATAGGTTGTTTAACATAATCTTATTTGCATAGATAGTATAAAGTTAAGAAAATATGTGGATATTGCTACAATTAATATTTGAAATAATATTTCGTTTAAAAAATATATGTTTATTTAACTTTTGGAATAATTAATTTTCAATCATTTTATTAAAAAATTTGCCTTAAAATTTTAATCGTTTAAAATTATTTTTTATCAACGTGACATGCGACATATTGTCTTTGTCAGCAAGCTGATTTATGTGTTATCTACATGACGTTCACGTTAGCACAGTTTAACAACTCACTTTTGGTATGATTTTGATAATTCATGAAGTAAATTATAATTTAGTTATCGCTTGTGAGGTTAAATACATGAAGTGTTAGTTCAATGAAAAACCAAAACGCAAACAAGTTGAGTGTGGAATTGGCTATTTCCCCTGGTTTTGATATATACTTCCACATGAGGCATTACCTACCCATATCTTTTACATTATTATATTTGATTACATATATTCACTATATATTAGTATATATGTTGTGTAACAATATAAAAATCACAACTCGTATTCATTTTTGTTGACTCTTTTAGACAAAAAATTCATGATAAAACTAAATTTTGTTTTCTTAAAATAGATTGAAATTTTAATTAATATCATTTGACTAATCTCATATTAAAATACTTGAAAAATGAATAATGAATATATAAAATAGTATGTATTCTGTAAAAAAAAAAACAAGACATTTTTGACAAAAGTGGGAAAAACTGTTTTTAACAATTATATATTTTTTTTTTTTTCTGTGTGGTATCTAATTTTTCAAAACTTTTTAAAAAAATATAAATCTTGCATGATGCATAATGTATCAAATTATGAAATCTTTAATATTTATCTAATCTATCAAATGAAAATCTTATTTTTGTTATATCATTGCGTCCTTTCTACTTATTAAAATTTTATATAATTACTTAGTGAATAAAATATTATTATATCTCTGTGCAAAATATACAAAATGAGATATATATTTTACAGATTTATTTGCAAATATAACGTGTTACCATTTCACATAAATTATTATCTAAATGTTTATACTATTTCTCATATAGAAATTTTCATTCACCAAAAAAATTGCTTCCTTTTCAGCATTTACCAAATTTACTTTAAGATTATGACTCACCAAAATATAAAAATTGATGAAACCTTTAGAATTCTTCTCAAAAACAAAACTCCAGCTAGAGACCTTGAACAAGTACATTCACAATTTGGAAATCTTTCAGGTTAGTTGTACTTATAAAAAATCAAGAAACTGTTGTTATACATTTCTTGTGAAATATTCACTACAAGAAAATATAGGTATAACCGACGGTCAAAAAACTGTCGGTTATGCCGTCGGCTAATAACCGACCATAAAACCGACGATAATTAACCGAAAAACCAAACACGTCGCATTCCGTCGGTCTGGCCGACATAACATATCCAGTCGGTTGCCGTCGACTGACATAACCGACGGCAACCGACAGAGTTTATTTTTAAAATATTCTTTTAATTAATTTTAATTAAAACCGACGAAAACCGACTGTATTTTATTTTAATTAAATATTTTTTAATTAAAACCGACAATATTTTTTATTTTTTAATAATTTTTTAATTAATTTTATTTAAAAGCTATGGGAACCGACGGACAATCGGTTCAAACTAATAAAAACGTTTCTCATATGGTTCCCTGTTGTAACCGAAAATTTGGTGGAAGTACGTAAGTAGCTATCGGTTCCCGTCGGTTCATATCTTCAATATATTAGAACGGCATCCATTTCTCACCATCCCACAAAACAAAATTTACTCTCCAATTTTTCAATGGCAAACTGTAGCGATCGATTTTGGATGGACGTACCACGTATGGATGAAGCAACTGGCACAATAACCAAAGAGTATGCTGCCGGGCTTAGAAACTTTATGGAGTTTGCGGCTTATCGGAGTGTAACACTTGAAACAGGTAAGATGTATTGTCCGTGTAACTCATGTCAGAATTTGAAATTCATTCCTGTTAAAAATGTGTAGAGTCATCTATACCGTAGAGGGTTTTTACCGAATTACAAAATATGGTATTCGCATGGAGAAGATGGTACAAATATTAACTACGGTAATTATAGCGGAGTTGGTAATAGTAGTTTAGGTGGGGATATAGGTAACCCGATAAATGAAGAAGAAGATGTTAATGTTGGTAGTAGCGGATTAGGTGGGTTAGGGGCAAAAACGACAATCATGGCTGAAAACAATGTCGGTACAATTTCAATGGTCAACGATGCATTTAGGGAGGATGCACCTGTTTTTACCGCGGCTAGAGAGTGGGGTGAAGAACCTAATTTGGATGCCCATAATTTTTTTGGAATGCTTGATGCTGCGAATAAACCCTTGTATAGTGGTTGTGGAGAAGACGTGTCACCGTTGTCGAGTGCAGCTGCTATGATGAATATCAAAACAGATTACAATCTACCGGAGAGCTGTGTCGACACACTAACCGGTCACTTCAGAAAATGTCTGCCAGCTGATAACACATATGCGACATCGTACAACGACATCTAGAAAATGGTTGCCGGGCTTGGATTACCATATGAGACAATTGATATTTGTGTAGACAATTGTATGATCTTCTGGAGACATGACTTAGACCAGATCCTCTGTCGTTTTTGTCGAAAACCCCGATTTCAAGATACAAGTGGGAGGAGTCATGTGCCGTACAAGAAGATGTGGTATTTGCCTTTAGCAGACATGCTTAAAAGGTTATACCAGTCTGATCGCACAGCAGGCGCAATGAGATGGCATTATGAACATAATGCAGCTGGCGAGATAACTCACCCTTCAGACGCAAAGGCATGGAAACACTTCCAAGCAACTTATCCCAATTTTGCTCAAGAACCGAGGAATGTATATCTAGGACTTTCCACAGACGGTTTTAATCATTTCGGTAAACATGGGAGACCGTATTCTGTTTGGCCGGTGATTGTTACACCTTATAACCTGCCACCAACTTTGTGTATGAAACAAGAGTTTTATTTTTGACAGTCCTTGTACCAGGTCCCGATCATCCACGAAGATCACTTGACGTATTTCTGCAACCTTTAATTCACGAATTAAATCAGCTATGGGAGTGTGGTACATTAGTGTTTGATGTTTCTACTGCACAAAATTTCAATATGAGAGTTGTGTTGATGTGGACCATCAGCGATTTTCCAGTATATGGAATGCTCTCGGGATGCTCTACCCATGGGAAATTGGCTTGTCCTCACTGTCAGGATAACACAGAAGCATTCCAACTCAAACATGGACGAAAGACATCGTGGTTCCACTGTCACCGACAATTTCTTCCTAGAGATCATCCATATCAGCATAGTAGGTCGTTGTTTACTAAAAACAAAAAAAGTCTTACATGGTCCACCGCCAGAACCTAACGGTGCGCAAATAGTAATGCAGCTGAGAGATTTTGGTGCTGAGTCTACTTCGATTTGCGGAGGAAATGGACATTACCCCGTCGATGGTGTTTGTGTGTACCACAATTGGCATAAGAAGAGTATTTTCTGGGAGTTGCTGTATTGGAAGAACCACCTCCTTCGCCACTGCTTAGATTACCAAAAAACCCAAGCCCTTCATAAAACTTCTTGATCAACTCTGCTTCGACGTTGAATCCGAATCTCTCTTCTCGTTGCCCTAAGATCTCTTCGCATGAACCTTTGATCTTCTCCACGAAGTATTTAGTTAAGTCTTCGTTTGATAACACTGTTAGATTAAACCGGTTTTGGATTGACTCTAGAAAATGTCCTTCAAATTCGCTTGAGATTTGAGTGGCTGGTTTAGATTCTTCTTCTTCGTTAAAATCAACTCTTAAGTTGAGGTCAAGACCGTTTGATTCGAAATTTAACTGTCTTGAGAACTCTTTCTTAATGTTGCTTATGTCACAAGCAACATTGCTTTTGTCTTCTTCTTCTTTGATTCTCGGATTCTTCATCTTATTCACTGTAACTGTAGAATCGAATTCTTGTTTCCTCTTGTGATTGATAGAACTCGATTTGTTACACTTCAACACCATTGGTATGACGCTTTGTTCATTCTCTACACATTCATCATCTTCTCTTGTCAAAAGGAAGACAATTTGATTATTCTTTCCTTGAAAACCATCCAAATCTCCAGCCTCAAATCGATCTACGAGGAGTTTCATGAACTGATCATTGGCTAGATCAATCCGCTCTATCAAAACCACAAGCTTCTCTTGGCCCTTCAAAGCGTTCTCGAGTTTCTTGCACGCTTCACTTGCCTTGGATGTTCTCAGGTTTATCTTCAACATATTTTGGACTGATCCGAAAAGCGAAGTTTCAAAAGATTCATGTTCAAGTTGAAGAATAAAGTCAAAAACTTGAGCCGTGTAGTAGGTTCCATTGTCGCTCAATATATCAATGAAGAAATTGCCAACTTTGCGTCGTTATATTTTCAGCCAATGTTCAGACGAAAAGTCGACGGCCAACACGCAACGATGATGGAGGAGAGCGGCCTATATATCCGGCTTTTGTACCTGATATATTTTCACAAGCAGGCAGACTAAGTGGAAAACCAGGTCGTAGGACCCTTTCTTCCTCTGAGATAAACCACTTGCATATGTATATTGCATCGAATTGCCCAGAAATCAGTGACCTCGAGAGGTATGAAGTAGTTGCTAATATTTTATTTGATATAATGTCCTTATTACTAAACCGTGATTCATTGTCTTGCAGTATATACATGTCTCAAATTCGGGAAGCATACCCGAATTTGACAGATGAACAACTCCAAGACACTAAAGTAGACGAGTTCACCAAGTGGTTAAAATTTTATGTGAGATTAATACAATACGTAATATGTTATTATAATTTTATATTGCGTGTTAGCTTAACTGATAAAAAAAATACTAAAAATCATAGGTCACATAAGCTGGAAAAATGGGAACAACATTCCCCACCTGGTTGGTAGATTTTGTTGCAGGTCCGTTATTAGTCACTAAAGCCTATCCAATGTATTTTACTCGTGGTTACACTTTCAAGATTCTAAGACCAGGAATGAAAAGACCAACAAGTGACTATGGAATATCTTCCACCTCAAGCGATATGGTTTATTATGGAGTGCTGCGAGAGATATTGGAGGTTGAATATCCTGGGTTGCTTGGTTTAAAGCGCATTGTCTTCTACTGTGATTGGTACAATCCTATTTTAGGAGTTGGTGTACTTGTTGACGAATTTGGTGTCACATCTGTGCACTCAAGAAGGAAGCTTGGTAAGTATGATCCTTTCATACTCGCATCGCAGGCTGATTAAGTAACATATCTTCCATATCCAAGAGTTTCAGCTCGGTCAGATGGGTGGATAACCGTGACTTCTACCACTCCTAGAGGGAGATTGTATGGTAATTCAGAGTACGATGCAATGCAACAAGCTTCTCCAGGAACACTAGACCAAATTGAGAGTTCACTCGGGGTAGACCACTGTGTCAATATGACCTCCCAAGCATTCGAAACTGTACATGATGGTTTAGACGATGAAGTTCTAGAATTTGGCGGCGAGTCCGAAGAGAGTTCGGACAATGAGCAAAATGAATATAGAAGTGATTCAGAGTAATATATTTGTAATTGGAGACTTGTGTAATATAAATGGATCTTTTGATAAATTTAAAATATTGTAATGAAATGTGTTTCGTTGAATTCATAAATAAAAATACAAATTGTGATTTGCACTAAGAGCGTACTGAGATTTGCATTCATAAATTTGACGAAACCTTAATATATTAGATATTAGATATTATATCTTACACATAATAAAAACACACTAAAAATCACGACTAGAACAACATTGCGTATAGCTTATTACACTGAAACATTACGAAAAACCTCGGCAAAAGCTGCGTACAAAATAAGCACTTAAACATAATAAACCATTTCAGTTCTCCCGTTGTCTGAGTCTTGTACGTATGATTCGTAGGGCGCCACCATTTCAGTAACACCGATTATCTGTTTACATGTCGAAGAACTGAATAAATGAGAATCAAACGATTTTATTTACTAATGAATGGTGTGTCATTAGAAGATATACCGTAACGATGTTTTGGGCTACAATGTTGATGTTGAAAACCCTGCTTGAGAAACAACAAACAGCAATATCCCGTAGAAGTATCACAGCACCTACTAAGGTTGCATTTCTATACTCTTCATTTTGGAATATGTTGCGATGCATAGATGCCGCCATTGTGCCAGATGGATCCTTAAGTGTAACCATCGCATCTCCTAAGCCGTCGGGGGAAAGCGTCCCAATAATTGCCACAACCTACAATTAATTGGGACAATTATAAAATACAATTTGAATGACGTGAAAGTAATAGTATATAGATTTCTACACTAACCCTTTTCACTTTTACAAATTGTGTCAACGGGCATTTGATCAGCCAATTGTGTCCAGAATGGTGGTGTTTGATTTTTTGATGTACCTAAATGTATGTAGGATGGTAGTCGATTATATAAATAACACTAAAGAAATTTAACATATTTGTTATCATGCAATACCTTCACAAAGGAGGTACTCAATCGTTGATGTCCATCGAATACTATTAAAATTAGAATCAAACGCAGGTGGCTCATTATAAACTTCACGAATAAAGTCTTGTGTGGGCCTAACTTGGGAACTTTCACCACGCAACACCTTCTTATCATGCGCCTTTTTCCAGAAGAGACCAAGTTGTAAAGGTCGGCCCGAGCCCGGGAGTAGTGGATGTCTATATTCTGTTTGTTGAGTTTGTTGTAGTTGTATAATTTGCGAAGCCTCGACGACATTCAAACGCTCGTACGGTGGACTTGCAGGCGCATTTGTTTCACGAGCTCTTCGACGATTGTTCGACATTTGGAAACTAATACCCAATGCAAATTCAAAATTTTCGTCGGAGATTTATGGACAAGATAGCTTGCGATGGAAAGATAGAAATTTCATGACAATATATAAAGGAAGTGAACTGAGGGCAACCTACAGCAAACAACAGTCCACCTAATTTCTAGTTATAACCAGTGACGGAACATTAAAAACGTTCTCAAACCACTTCACCAAAATATATAAAATATGCAAGATATTTTAACAAATTCGTCGGTTGCCGTAGGTTCAACCGACGGGAACCGACAAACTTTTGGAGAGAATTTTAATCGCAGCCAAAAAATTACCACCTTGGTTTCCCTTCTCAAGCCGTCGGTTCCCGTCGGTTGAACCTATGGCATCCGATGGGAACCAATGGTTATTAAATTTGTCCGAAATAAATATACAATAAATATATTTATTGTTACATTTAATTTATTAAAAAAAATTTAATTAATTATCCGTCGGTCCAACCGACGGAAACCGACAGAAAAAGGGCTTTTCCCTTTCCCGATCATCTTCTTCTTCCTTCCTCTTCTCTTTTCTTCCTCCATTTTCTCTCAAACTCCACAAAAAAGTTTCGTAATTTCGGGGCTCAACCACCCAATTTCACGGCCAAACCGGGTGGAAAGAATCATAAATACATTCCTAAAATCATGTAAGTTTCTTAAAATTTCACAATTTCAATTTTCCCAAAAAAGAAAATTTCACAAGAATTTGATCTAGGATAATAGAAACGGATAGATATTTGGATTATAGGTTAGTTTCATTCCCCAAACTATAGATTTCATGTCAATTTCGGTTTGTTTCAATGATTTGCGGAATTTTTTTTTTATGAAGAACGTTTTTTTTTTGAAGAACACCTTTTTTTTTATGAAGAACACTATTTTTTCCTACAAGAAAACAATTTAAACATATATATATATATATACATCTAATATATATAAAATCTATATATGTTTTCACATTTATTTAACTAAATAATTATATTTATAAAATATATATATTTATATATTTTATATAAATATATATATATTACTAATCTATATATATATCAAATATATATTAAAACGAATACATATATATATATGTTTATAAAAGATATTTAACTCAAATTATTAAAAAAAATTATAAGTTTCATTAAATAATATGTTAATAAATATAGAAATTTAAATTGATTTGATACATTGGTGGTGGATGCATATACACCTCATCCTCAAGTTCACCTTGTATGAATGCATTCTTGACATTCATCTGCCACAAATCCCAATCAAGATTAGTAGCTAAGGATAACACAACACGTACCGTTTGTAGTTTGGCAACCGGTGCAAATGTCTCTTGATAATCCTCTCCATAGGTTTGAGTGAATCCCTTTGCAACTAGTCTTGCTTTGTGACGTTCAATCTCACCATCACTCTTGTATTTGATGGTGAAAATCCATCTAGAAGTCACAACCTTTTTCCCTTTTAGAAGTTCCGATTTATCCCAAGTGTGATTCTTTTCCATAGCTCCATGTTCATTACTTTCTGCGTAAAGAATTCATTCAATGTCTTCCCCACAGACAGCGCCAATTGTTCGAGTAGGATTTAGCACCAAAGGTTTAAATCCAACTCGGAGATTCAAGAGCGAAGATGGGTAAGAATTCTTTCTTTAAGGCAATAAGGAGAAAGTTTGTAAGTAAGAATTATCTAGTTGTTTTGTATTCCAAGTGTTCGAATTATCCAAACGTAAGATTGAAATTATGATTAATATCATTTAACTAATTGCATATTTCCATTGTTAAAGAAACAATTATATATGTAGGTGGCCTTTAGTATAGTGGCACGTGATAAGTTTACTAAAAGCAGATACACTTGCATATCCAAAGATCGAGTTTTACTATCTACATTATGTAGGAATTTGACTAATGGACCGGTCAATTGTGGACTAATGTTAACACACAAAAAAAATTATATATTATTTATTTTTCTAATTAAATAGTTACATATATTTTATTGTTTTTTTTAGGATATATATCTAATTTTCAAAATATCCTTTAAAAAGTATAAATGTTAAGTATCAAATTATGGGCTAAAAGTGAAGGCAAAAATTTTCTCCCAGGCACACGACAATCTAGGTGGTTTCTCATGTCTGGATTTTGACTTCTCTGGAAATTTTTTTTCAAAAAAGCCCTCTTTTCAAAAAGTCCAGAAATAGCAAATCCGAAAACCACATTTGGTTTTCTGAGCTAGTTTCCAATTTCTAGCACCGTAGGAAGATAGATCGAGACACCTTCATTTTAAATATGTATCTTGCGCTGGTACCCACCACATCTTCACTGAGCAACCGAAGACTGCAATGGCAACAGTTCACTAACCTGCTCAAAGAATCACTCTAAAGTTGTCGTTTACATCCTTTCTTTCTCTCGACTAAGCTCTCAACATCACCAGTATCCTATCACCGTTGTGTGAAGGCTTCCCTCTCTTTTGTCACCTTTGTGTGAAGGTTGCGTACCTCTCTTTCTCTTTCTCACCTTTGTGTGAAGGTTACCTCATATACTTGTCTGACCTGCATAAGTAAGGAATCATGCCGAGGAGATTGTCATCAGCTGACAAAGGCAAAAGCATCGCTAGGAACCCTAACCCACCAAGATCTGAAAGAATCAAAGTTTCCCTGCCTGAAGGGAGTAGCACCACTACACAACACTCACTCACACTGATAGGGCGCCTAACAAACCAAAAAGCCCAACACCTCTGGTCTCTAATCCCTTTCATGGCTAAACACTGGAATCTGACTAGAAGACCTGTGGGAACAGACTTGGGACATGGACTCTTTCAGTTCCAATTCGCGTAAAGGAGGATGTTCAGAACGTGCTTCTCCTAAGGAAATGATCCCAGTACTCAATCATGTGCAGATTATACCCTCACCTAAGGAACCAACTCCACCAACCCGTGAGGTGTTGGACTCAGCTATGGAGGAATTATGCGACTTCATGGTGCAATATTCTTAATGTGCATATCCGCTGCCAGGAAAGAGAGAGTTAGAAAAGCATAAGCAGAGGGTTTATTTGAAAAATTACAACTCAAATGGCGAGAGCCAACATGAGAAGGATAGACCAAGAGGTGGAGGTTCAAGAAGAACCACTGCTCTAACCCAACTGAACCCAACTTAGATGGTCTAATCTCTACCAAAAAGGTGTGTGCTAAGAGTAAACCAAGACGTCCCCCCCACTAAAAAAAGTTCTTTCTAGTCCAAAGGCCCTCCCTGGTGTCAACTCAAGGAAGAGGAATGCCCTCCAAATTCAAGATTCACCAAGGATTGGTGGAGCTGTAAACCACCAAAACATAAGAGAAAATCAGAGTCAACAAAACAGCCAACTAAGTGGAGATCAACCTCCTGACATAGCAAGAAATGATCAACAAACTACACTGGATCGAGGTCTTACCAAGCGCAACCTCAAGATCTAAATAAAAGTCTTAAAGCTTCTTCATCGTAATCTTCTTAATCATCAAATCTCAAAATAACAAATTATCATCATCATAATGTCAAATTCCTTTGGGATCATTTCTTTTGGAGATTAGAGATATTTTCTTTATTTGATTCAACACTTTTTTCTCCATTAACCATTGTTTATGTCAAAAACAACAAGTTGGGAATCGGAAAGATTTTACTAGATTTAACAGACAAATACAACTAAAGTATGATAATCTCTCAAGAACCGAAATAGTTTCTCTCGTTCTTGGACTCGAGCTAATGTGTTCTATGATGATTGTGTCTCTGAATTTGTCGTATTCCTTTCTTCTCCTTTTCCTTTATAATGACTTGGCCCCTGTGGATCTCGGAGAATATGATGATTTCTTCATTATCGCCCTGTTAACCGGACAATCAATCTTCTTTAATGTACCAATCAATCTGTTAATCTCTGTGATCTTATTTCCATAAATGCACAGTGCGCGATCCCTTCTTTGGGTGATGACACCCTTTCTTTTTTTGGCTAGTGCGCTGACGCTAACCCGCGCTCTCAAACCGGGTTGCTTCTTGGGCTATTTCTTTTATCATATTGGATCCTTACTTGTTGGGCTTAAATGTTTTGGGGCGATCCATTAACAGTAGCCCCCAGCTTCTTTATTAGAAAGCTGGAGAATAATGAAGCGATTCAATTTTTTTTTCTTGCCTCGATATCACGATCTTTCTTACAACATGATGAACAGTCATATTTTGTCATGTGATCAGATCAATGGCTGTCGGAGCTTGCGTGTGTGTTTAAAGTGCATGGGTTAGTGGAACCCTAGATATACATGCCGGCTGCAACCGCTGCTTTGCCATCCTTTCATGCTCTAACTTCTACCCCTCCTTGTAGGTAACCGTTTTTGCTTTTCTTGGTTACTCTTCTTTCTCAACAAATTTTTGAATTCCCGAAGATGTCTTCTGATTCCTCCTAACTGTCATCCGCTATTTCCCTAAGCACATGCAGAGAATGTCTTCCTTTGATTTGGACGGGTTTAAATCCCGTCACGGTATGTCTTCCGACATTGATTTCTTAGGTTCTCCGCCGGAATATAATCCGGAGATGTATTTCTGGGCCTCCATGGATTATTTCGTCTGTTATGGGTTATCTTTACTGATTCACGAGTGCGTTCTTCTACTTTTGTGGGAGTTACGTATTGCTTTTGGCCATTTTTATCCCTCTCTCCTTCGCTAAGTACTAGTTCTTTTCACCCTTGCAAAGAAAAGGGGTGTGGTGTTGAGCCCTCGTTCCCTTCTTCCTTTTTATCCTAGCATCCTCCGTAAGCGTAAGGGTGACTCATACCGTTGCTTCTATAGTTCTCGTCTGGACTGGATCTCAGACACTCGTGATCGCGAAGATAAGTGGAAGGAGAAGGGTTTTTGGTTCTGTAAGTCTCCCGTCACCATCGGAGAGACCCCATTTAATATTTTTCTTTCTCAGTGGAGCCCAAAGCTTGGTTTGCCTTCTATGTTTGCTTGTTCGCTTTTTCTTATATTTTGTGTGTTCTTTCCGGATAATCGCTGCTATTTATGTTTTTGTAGCCGACGTCGAGTTTTAGTCCACTCGAAGTTCGAAGATGATCTCTAATCTTTGCCAGGGTGATTGCTCTTTGGGTTCTTTCTCTGTTGCGAGGATTTGTCGCGCTCTCCGCCCTTCAGCTCCAATGCTTATGACTGATGATTCCTTTCGGTCTACTTCCCACTCTCCGGTTAGTCCGGATCGTCACAGAGGCACGATGTGTATCTTTGTTAGTTTTCGTACTTATATTTTCTCGTGCGGTCATGCTGAACTTTTTCTTTCAGAACGCTCCTCTCACTCTTCGGGCTCCAGACATGGTCGCCTTCCTCCTTTGCGGTGCTCTGAGGTCCAGCGCGGTGATCGCCTTTTGGACTCTAAGAGAGCCCGAGATTCTCCTCGTTCCGAGGGGAATGCTGATTCAGGAGCTGCGACTCCTTCTAAGAGGCCAATGGTTCATACCAGGGAGCCTTCTTCTAAGAGGACTGGCACTAATCTGGGTCGCCATGAGGAGAAGCGGCCTTTAGTAACGCCTGACATGCCTATCTCCCGAGCATGCTCCTTGGACTCCTATCGTCAGTTGGTGATTCCATAAGATTTTCCAGTTTCACTTGTTTCCGACATCGCGGAGGGAGTTCATTTTCAGGGGGCCATGTCTTATCTTGGCTTGGTTCCCTTTCTTCGTTGTTTTTATTTTCCTGATGTCATAAGCTTGATTGATGACTTTTTTATAAAAGATTTTTGTACCTTTTAGAATGTTGGGGCCATCATTCGCTTGGAAGGGCGATATGAATCTCGTCAGTCAAGGATTCCGCTGATGTGTCTCTAGCCCGAATGACCAAGAAGGTCTAGAAGCTAGAGGAGGAGCTGAGATCCATGACGGCGAAGTGTGCTTTGTCGGTCAAGAAGGTGGCTCGTTTAGAGAAGGACAAGTGGGTAATGGTTGCTTCCAAAGAGGAAAAGATAGAGAAGGTTTTGAGCGTGGCTCGCGCGAAAATTATGAAGCAATACTGGGGAGCTTTGGAGAAGGCCAAGGAGATCTTCGACCAAAAGGTTTGAGAATTTGAGTATGCCAAAGCTCTAGCGATCATCGAGGCTTAATTGAAGACCGTTATCTGCTGTCGCGGTGGCGACATTAGCGAATATGATATGGATGTGATGAGGTAAAGGCTTGTGGTTGCTAATACCTATCTGACGTCTGTGAGGAGTCATGGGCTCGACATCCGTAGTTTGGGTGTTGATGCTCCTCCGGAGAGTTTGACGGAGTTCGAGCCTTTAGCCTTAGACCATAATTCCGTTGATGGCTCTGGCTCTCCAGATCATCGTAGGAACAACTAAGAGTGCCCCTCTTCCTTCCTTTTTTTTTTATATAAATTTCTTTTTGGTTGTTGTTTGTTTTCTTTTTATTTTGTACTTTTCTTTCAATATTATCTTTTGGTTGTGCTCGTGCGGGCGTTGAACTTGGTTATTTTCATGAATTCATAGTCCGTTTTATACTTCCTCTTATCAGATCTGTAGACATGTGTTTGCTTTTTTGGGATTTTCGGCCGTCTTTGGTCTCACTGCTACGTGACGTCTTGTGGTTTTTGGCCTGTTTTACGGCCTATGGATGTGAGATATTGTGCGGCTTTCGGCCTATGATGGGCCCAAGACTGCACAAAATCACGCATTTTTTGGCCCATGGTTGCGCGATGCTATGCGGCTTTCGCCACATGATCCAAGACTGCGCGAAGTCACGTGTTTTCCGGCCTACCTTCAGCCTACTTATTCTTAACTACTTACCGAGCTTTAGTCGGTTCATTGGTTTCGGTGGGAAAACTTACATCGCTTTGCTTGCCTCTCGAGATTAGCATCGATTCCAGATGGTTAAGATTTGATCTTGTCTGCCGTTTTAAGATCGTGAGTTCCCGAAGGATTTCTCTTCCCCACTACTTGTTACTCCGTTAGTTCTGGAATCGTCTTCTCAAGGTATTTGCGCTCTGAGTAATATTTTTATAAGCGATTTCGGAAACAATTTTACTAGTTTGGAGTATTTCACCGTCGATTCTTTTTCTCCAGCGATGTCTCGTAGTTTTCTTTCTTTTGCCCTCGGTGTTGATTGTTTTTCGCGATCACTTCACTCAAATGGCTGAAGAAGTCTCTACATCTAGTTGGTCCAAGGACTCTTCTACTCCCAAGAAGTCCTCTGTCAGAGTGAGGCTTCTAAATGGTGTTACAGACGTATTAGGTCCCCACTTCTAGTATGTTTTCACAAACAGGCTTTGGACCGGTGACAACGAGAGCATGGTATGACTTAAATCGCTCTTGAGGCTCTCGGGGATCGATCTCCTCAAGGTGTTTCAGAGGGATATGCATGTTCCTACGCCATTTTCTTCGAGAAGTGTTTTTTTTCCTTCCCGCTTCCTCGTGTATTTGTTGTTTCTCTGACTGGAATCCTGATTGGCGCCATCTTTACTTTTTCTTTAAAGTTTCCTCGAAGACTATTGGGGATTCTCCTCCTCATTTTCTTTTTCTTGCTTTGTTTTGTTCATTTTGTTTTCTCTTTCCTTTATCAGGTGGCTTTATCTTCCCTATAGTAGAGGATCCACCGCGCTTTGTCAGAGCTTTAAGGACAAGTGATTTTCTATGGGATTCTTTTACTCCGAAACGCGTGAGTAGGTCCTTGATTGATAATTGGGGTTATAACCGGAGTGCGGTGCTTTCTCCTGCTGTTGGTCCAGTTCTTTCAGCTTCTGCTGGGATCCTTGTTGTTGCTCCTATTTCTTTGGAGACAGGTTTGTCTTTTCTTTTTAGTGACTGGTTAGATTTTGATTTTATTTGGCCTAGCGTCATTCTCTTTGAGTTCTTCCTCCTAAACCGCCAGTAGGACTTTACTTCTTTGCTTTTTGTGTTGGAGACGATGTGCCCTCCCTTTGCGGTTCTCATCAAGAGGGCGTGCTTCAACCTGAAAATGGCGCGGTTCCTTCCATGTCCTCACCCCGTTTCCCTAAATGTGCTTGCACCGAGACTGGCCCCAACGAGACGCTTACTTTTGAGGAACATAACGTGGCTGATTCTCCTTCGGGGGATTATGAGTTTCCAGCAAGCGGGGATCCTCTAGAAGTTGCCTGAGCTCACCACACGATTCAGAGGGCTATTACTTCGTCTTTCTCTACTGACTAGATGAAGCTCCAGGATGCTTATATTGACGTGGCAAACCGTCAAATCCAGGTGCGATTTCTTCTTTCTCCCCCCTTTTTAAGGGAACTTCTTAGATTATAATATTTTGTTTCCAAGCGTCGTCCATGAACCACTTCTGCTACCTTGACGCCAAGTTAGAGGTCAATGCTAAGACCTGGGCTTGTCTCGAGACTGTCCAACCAAAGCCTGCTCACGCTAATGAGTCCACGCTCGGACTAGAATCCAAAGTCGTGGGTCTGGAGGAGTCTCTTAGGCCTGTGGAGGTTGAGCGGAAATCTATCATTGCCAGGAACATGGAACTTGTTGCTGAGATCGCGCAAAAAGACACGTTTTTCTTAAAGCGCCTCAAAATTTTCAAGGAGAAGCTGAATCAGAGAACTCGAGCAGACGAATATGTGTCCCGGCTGAATTAGTACGTGGACAATATTCACTTGATCAAGTGAATTCAAGCCGGGTCCCTAGATCTCGCTTAGTAACGTGAGAAGCTGGCGACTCTTGCTACTGAAGAGGAGTCTCGTCTCCAAGACTTGGAGACTCCTGATCTGACGTTTGAGGCGATGTTGGAAGAATTAAGTGGTCAGGCTCTCTGGGGTTGTGGTGTATTTGCTAGGGTTGATGTTGCAGCTGTTCCTTCGGGCATTAATCAAGATCCAGCTGACGGTGCGGCCGATGTCGTGGTCCGAGATGCGGCTCTGGTGGTTCTTGGGTCTCCTTCAACGATTCGGGAAGATCCTCCTTCGGAGGTTACTACGAGGAATGTTGCGTAGTTAGGAGCATACATCATCTTCATGTTAGCTTCCTTCTGAGAAAGCTGTCTTGATCCTGTCAGCTTCTTTTTGGGAGAGCTGTCTTGATCTTGTCACTTTCCTTCCGAGAGAGCTTTCCTGATTTTCTATCCTCCATTTTCTTCTCTGAAACTTTAATTAGTGTATTTGCTTGTAATGTTTTTTGCCTTTTTACTTTTGTATTAGTGCGCGCTCTTTCGACGCTTTTGTCTTTTGGCTTTTGAATATATTTTATTAAGATATAGCTGAACTCACTTAAAGCGAGCTGCCTACGTACCCCGAAGGGATCAGGCCTTAAACATAGATCAACTCATTACATTAATATTTTCTCGTGTTGCCGAAGACTTTCCTGAGTAGGAGTTCTCCTTCTTTGAACTTTCTCTCATTAACTTTAGAATTGTAGTGCCTCATGGCAATTTGTTGGTAGTTTTGCATCCTTACCATTGCTAAGTCCCTTCTTTCATCTACAAAGTCTAAGCTGTCTTCGAGCATTTTGTTGTTGAGTCGTTCGTAAGCTTGGGACTATGACTTCAGCTGGCACCATTGCCTTGATGCCAAAGGAGAGAGAGAATGGTGTTTCCCCTGTGGCACCTCGCGGCGTGGTCTTGTATGTCCATAGTACCGCTAGAAGTTTCTTTGCCCATTTTGATTTCTCAGAGTCCATACACTATTGTAGGTTGCTAAGAATGGTCTTGTTAGTTGCATCTGCTTGTCCGTTAGCCCGAGGATATCTTGGTGTCGATGTTGTTAACTATATTGCTTGATCTTCGCATACTGCTTTGACAGGCCTTGAGTTTAAGTTTGTCCCATTGTCGGTCACGATTTCCTTTCGGAGCCCATGTATGCATATAATGTTCTTCCATAAGAAGGTTTTGACAGTCTCGCTGGTGATCTGCGGATAAGATTCTGCTTCGACCCACTTGGTGAAGTAGTCCGTGAGGATGAGTACGAATATGTGCTTTCGTATCCCTGATGGCTCCATTGGTTTGACGATGTCCATTGCCCAACGCATAAAAGGGTAAGGGATCAACGCCTAGGTCAGAGCTTCCTTGGTTGGTGTATGGTTGGAGCATGCTGCTGCCACTTATCACATCGTTTGGACTACTCTTCACTTTCCCCGATCATTGTCGGTCAGTAGTAAACTTCCCATTTTATCTTTATGGCTAAAAGTCGTCCTCCAGAATTGCTACCGCACGAACCTTCATGTACCTTAGTGAGTAGTTTTTTGGCTTTGTCGGCGCTTGCACATCATAGGTATGGGCCGCCGAATATGCATTTGTATAGCTGATCTTCGATCACACAGTACCTGACGCTTTGGATTTTGAGTTTTCGTGCCTGCCACTGGTCCTCTGGTAATGCTCCGTGTTAGATGTATCGTATGATCGGCTCCCTCTAGTCCGTTGCTGAAGTTTTCGTGGCTTCTGGATCGGACTAATTATTTTCATTTCTTTGCTAGTCCAAGATGGGCATTACCGCGTTTTCTCGCTGAAGAATGGGTTTCTCCTTGAACTCGACCGGGATTACTCTTCTTATCGATAGATACATGGTATTTTTGTTAGCTCGAAGTTATTAAACGTTGTTGCTAGTTCCTTTACCAATTGGAGAAAACTTTCCATCCTCGTATCCTTCGTAGCATATTCTCCATTATACTGACTATTTACTAACTGAAAATCCGTATAGGTGTGGAGGGATTTTATTCCCAGAGTTACAGCGAGTTCCATGCCTACTATGAGGCCCTCGTATTCTACCTTGTTGTTTGATGCCCCGTATCCTAAGCGGAACGATTGCTCCAAGATTTCTCCTGCTGGAGAGATGTCAGGCGAATTCCGATCCCAGCACATGTTTTTGATGATGCCCCATACGCGTGGAACTTCCAAGGTGGGAGCATGCTCGCCGGATCACTGTCGGGCTGTATTAGTTCGGCTACGAAGTCGGTGAGAACCTGATGCTAGCACACTTATATGCTTTGGGTTCGCTTCTATTCGCCGCTCTATGACAAGATATCCCAAGAATTCTCCCAAGGCTACACTAAAGGAACAATTCGCCGGGTTGAGCTTCATTCCTTATTCGTTTAGAATTTTGAAGCATTCTGCAAGCTGCGGGATGTGGTCTTGTGGCCGGGTTGATTTGACCAACATATCGTCGATGTATACTTATGTGATTATACCCTGAAAAGGCGTCCATAAAAGAAAATACCTTATATCCTGCCGTAGCCTCCACCAGTCTGTCGATGTGTGGGAGCGGATAGCTATTCTTTAGACAGGCCTTATTCATGTCTGTGGAATCAACGCAGACCCTTCACTTGTTGTTTTTCTTCTTGATCATTACTAGGCTGGCTAACCAGTTTGGATACTTGACTTCTCGGATTGATCCTAACTTCCAGAGTCTTTGTACTTTGTCGTTTACTACTTTGCCCTGAGCTTTTGTCGCATCTGTTTTATTGGCTTGAAGGTGGATCTACGTTCAGTTCATGTGCGGTGATGGATGTGTCGATCCCGCTCATCGAAGACGTTGACCATGGAAAGGTATTCACGTTCTGGCTCAGGAAACTAATCAGTTATTTCTTGATTTCTGGGTCGAGGTCGCGCCCTACTCCGACTTGTTTCTCCAAATCGTTTGGGTCGATCTGCACCTTTTCTAATATCAGATCGGGAAATGATTTTTGCTTTGGGTTATGGTGTGTTCCGCTCTCCCGCTACAAGGAAGCCTCAGGCTGCAGTAATTTCTACGCATGACTCGCTTTGGAGACCACAAAAATTTGACGTTTGCTCGTGGCGTCGAAAATTTGACGTTTGCTCGTGGCGTCGAAAATTTGACACATTGATGGTAGGTAAAGACTATTGCCTTCATTGCGTGCAACCATGGTCTACCCAATACCCTGTTGAAGGGCGCTTCCTTTTGGATCACCACGAAATTGACTAATTTTTTCACTCCGCATGCTACCACAGTGTGTTTAATCATTCCCATTGAACAAGTCGTTTTCCCGGCTAAGCTTGTGAGTGGGGTTGGTTCACCTTCGAGTTCGTTGGCTTTGAACCCCATTCGTTTGAAGGCGTCGTAAAACAGCAAATCCACAGAGCTTCCAGTATCTACTAGGAAACATTCCATCACGAACTCTCCGACATCTAATTGGATTACCAGGGCGTCATCATGGGGGTGATTCAACCCTTTAACATTCTTGGCTCGGAATGTGATATCGGTGTGGTATTTATGTGTTACACTGTGATTATCAGCCCTATGCTAATGTATTTTGATTGAGTTTATGGAATCTCGGAAAAGTTGGAATCCTCCTTGGATGAAAGCGATCCTTGTCCTCTACATGGGAGAGATGATATGCCTTATTCGTCGTCTTCTATATTCTCGTGACGTTAAGCTCTTGGCGGATTCTTGTCTCTTCTTGTGTTATCTCTGCGGTCTTTCCACTCTTTTCTCATTCATTCGCGTCACTTTCCTTCCTCTTTTAGGTACTTCACTGTTTTACATTTTTCAATGGAATGTCCTTTGGCTTGATGATACTCGCAGAATTTCTTTGGTTCGTAATCCCCATAGCTTTTCAAGAGCCCCTTTCCGTAACTTTTTGTTTTGGAGACCAAGTTAGAATGTTTACCTTTTTTGTCGTCGGTGCTCAGTCTCTACGGCTATCTTTCTAACTTGGAGAGTTACTTTTCTTTTCTTCTCGGAAACTTCTGGCTTTTCTGATCTCTTCCCAGTTAGAGAGTTGATAGAGTGATGGAGGGCGTCGTCCAAAGTGTATGGCGGGTTCTGTATGAGATTCGCCTTGAACTGCGATGTGGGCCATAGCGTCGAATCCAACGCGAACAAAGCCATCTTGTCATCCACGTGCACACTCTTGGCTTTCATTTTCTTGAATCGGTCAATGAATTATCGTAAGGGCTCGTGTTTCTCATGTCTCATGCTCATGAGATTTTTTGCCGTGACACGGTGCTCGATGAAAATAAAGTACTGTTTTATGAAGGATTTTGCAAGCTCCTCGAATTCATTGATCGAATTTGGTTTGACGGCTGAAAACCAATACAGCGCTGCGCCTTGGAGGTTCTCCGCGAAAAAGCTACAGAGTCCTGGATCCCACTATTCTCGTAAGATATATGCTATGTCGGCCACTAGGCGGAATGATTTAAGGAACGCCGCTGGGTCTGATTTCCCAGAGTATTGTGGGAACTTCAGTTTTCTTGCCGATTGGACATGTGTGTTGGCGATCCTCTTAGTGAAGGGAGTGTTTCGAGTCTGCTCGATCACTCGATGTAACTCTAGGGCTGATGTGGTCGCCCAATGTATATGTGTCTTCACGACCTTGTAGTCCTCCTGGGTTTGCCGCACCATAGACATGAGCCTGGTCAATCTGTCAACCTCATGTGGAGGTGTCCTTTCGATTTTTGCTTCCTCTGACTATGCACTCCTTTGTCTTCCGTAGTATATTTCCTCGAATTCTTCTTCCAACTCATGGCCTTCTGAATCTGATGGGGCGGGTGCTCTTGCCGAGAAAGAGCATCTCATTTCTTCATTGGCACATCACATCTCTTCAATTTGCTCTTGGTGCGCCCTGTTTAGCCTCTCTAACTGTCTAGGGAGATCTCTGCTCCTCTCCTCAGTTTTCTTGGCTTATGCGGCCAGTTATCCTATGGTGGCCTGTAGTTCTGCCGCGGTGTGGTTACGCTGCGGGGGTCGCTCAACAAGTGGTGGTCCCTAGACATTGTCTCCATTACGTTGGGGGGACGCTTGACAGGTGGTGGACCTTGGGCGTTGTCTCTATTCACCAACTCTGCTGCCTCTTCATGGTTGGTCCCGTTGTTGGTCGTGCTTACGGCCGGTTCTCCGGTTTGCACTGCGAGCACTGCTTGTTAACTTCTGGTCACCATTTTTCCATTAGCTTGATACCGATTTTGAGAGAAAACTTGTTTTGGCCCCTTGGTGGGCACCAAATTGTTTATGCCAAAAACAACAAGGTTGGAATCGGGAAGATTTTACTAGATTTGACAAATACAACTAAAGTATGATAATCTCCCAAGAATCGAAATGGTTTCTCTCGTTTTTCAGATTCGAGCTAATTTGTTATATAGTCATTGTGTCTCTGAATCTGTCGTATTCTTTTCTTCTCCTTTGCCTTTATAGTGACTTGATCCATGTGGATCTCAGAGAATATGTTGATTTCTTCAATATCGCCCTGATTAACCAGCAAATCAATTTTCTTTAATGTATCAATCAATCTATTAATCACCGGGATCTTATTTCCATAAATGCACAACGCGCGATCTCTTCTCAGGGTGATGACACCCATTCCTTTTTCGGCTAGCGCATTGACGCTAACTCGCGCTCTCAAACTGGGCTGCTTCTTTTATCATATTGGATCCTTACTTGTTGGGCTTAAACGTATTGGGCCGATCTATTAACAACCAATAAGGAAATAGTCTAAATAATCACATTTTTTAGTATTTATAGTTATTATTATGAAAATGAAACAAAAAATTTTAAAATATTAAAAATTTTATTTGTGAAGATTGCATGTCATTGAATTCTTTAATAAGTTTAATGTTATCTGACCTTGTTAGCTTGATAATGACATTTAGTGACATATTTCTTTTCAACACCAACTCTAAATTGGAAAGATTTTCTTTTTAAATTAGTTGTAGTCGAAGATAAAGTTTCATAAACTTCAATCTACAAAAAAATAGTTTCTAAACAATATTGTGTATCTCTTACTAATAATAAAATAATTTTTATCAATATTATAAAACATTGTTCATACCTCATCGATAGACTTTTTTAAATTAGAAGCAGATCTATTAAAAATTTGAATAGCTATCCAATCGAACCAAAAATTTTGCTTCATCAGTATTATTTCCTACATTAACATGAATGTAATACCTTTATCATAGAGATTTAATCATTTTTTCAATATATCTTTCATAAAAATAAAAGTGAATGTTTTGATAAATAAAATAAATAGAAAGCTTACTTTGGAATCACATTCGTCACATTAAGATTGCAATTTGAACAGTTCCACATGCGTTTAACAATTGAAAGATCTTTATAGTCACTTATGCCTTCAAAACAATTAATTGGAAATACTTTATTTTTGCATAATTTGAATCTTAAGTAGCACCATCAATAATCACCATCAATAAAATGAATTTTGACAATTATAACATAGGAACCAATCTAAAGGAAATAGAAAAAGATTAGTTTAAGACTAGCGAAAAAAAGTCTAAAATAAAAATAGAAAAAGTTTACCTCTTCTGTATCTAGAAGTTCTCTAATTATTATTTTTGGATAATATTTAAAGAAATCCTCATTAACTAATAAAGATTTTGTCTCATAATTTTGGATATGATCATCCAATTCAATCTGCAAATCATCATTAGAAAGCATACAATACAGATTCGTATATATGATTTATAATCTCTTATATAAATAAAGTTGGAATATGTTGTAAAAAATTAAAATATTAAAATTGACGGAAAAAACATAAATGTGAAAAAGTAAGTACATATACTTCAAGTCTAAGACTTCTCATATTTTTTCATTATCAATCCAGATTTGAATACACTCATAACTATTAGAAAGACTTATGACATCTGAAATAAGTTAGTAAATATTAGAAAACGTGAGTGGTATTCAATCTAGACGTATACCAATATATTATACAACCTTATAATCTAAAATATTTTAGTAATACCTAAATATAATTCTAGAAATGCATAATAATTTTAGTCTAAATATTTCTATAAGTTTAGTAAATATTAGAAAACAAAATATATGAATAAATTATATGTTATTTATAATTATAAAATATCAAAAACATATATGTATAACTCTAAATACTTTTATCTTGCAAAACAATTATGGTTTGGAGGGTAAATCCATTTTTGGTTTTCTCAACAACAATTTAAGCATATTTTCCCCATAATTACCTTAAGATTTGTGTATGAAATAAAATAAAAAAATTTTACTATTAAATGATTTATAAATAATAAAATATTTTTTATAAAAAAAACAATATAATAACAATTTACTTAGCCTTCCTAAGGATCATAGTAATTCGTTTAGTTTGTTTTCCATTCACTTCAGAAATTTCAGTATTACTAACACGAACCAACTGTCCGATGATATCTATAAAACAAAATAAAGAAATCACGAAAAAATTAACAATTATAAATATTTTTTTTGAAAAAAAAAATTATTTACCTATAAGATAGATATCTTTAAGACACTCATCAAGTAATTCACGGTGATCAACAACTTTTAATCCCAAAACTGAATCTGGTAGAGGATCGTTGACTTAATCGAAGTTGTGTACACAAATGAGACTTTGTACTTATGAGTAGAAGTACTGTAAGTTCCGGTTGCAGGAGAAATTTGTAGGTTTGTAATGATCTTACTACTTTCGTGTTCCAAAAGATTCACAAATTTGGAAACCAGTTCTTTCTTCACGTTACAATGAATTTTATCATCCTAAAAAAATCAATTAATTTGAAAATATTCCTAATCATTACAAAAATATGCAAATAAATAAATCATTAGTAACATACCTTACAATCACAAAGAACCATATCAATGGTTTAACCAAATTCATTAGTGTATACCTTCTAGAGCTTTAGAATCTTAACTTTAATTCTTCAGTTTTCTTTGTTGAATATCAACAAAGAAATTTCAGAGAAAAACATGATTAATGAAATAAAAAAATTGATAGAAAAAAGAGACTTAGAATTATTGGAAAAAAAGACTCGGATTCGTTGGTGTTATGATAATAGTCATGAGATGAGTCTTAAATAGAAGTCGTTTGATATAATTTTCTATTAGAATTATGAATAAAATTTCAAAATATATTTGATTAGGAGTATCTTTTGTATGATATACCCTAAATATTATGAATTAGTTATGATAAGTTGTTATATATTGTATTAACTTGACGTCCACTTTTAAGATAATTTAGATGGTAAGTCTAAAATAAGTTCTAGAAATTTAAGTTTTCAACTATTATAATTTTAAGTATATACGATTATACATATGAATAAACCATGAAATTGAAACATTCTATTGATAAGACATTGTTAGGTGTTTAAGTTAAGTTAAACGAACCAATAATCTCTTGATTGAACTTTTTGAAATATTCTTTTGAAATATTTAAATGACCAATTAGGAAAATAATTACAAACTAATAAGATTAAAAATAAAAAATTTAACATACCTTTTCTTGAACTTTTATCTTATCAAGAGATAAAAATTGTTTTCTATTATTATAAGAGATAATAATAATATATACAAATATTACGTGACAATTATTTCCTAGTAACAATACAACCTAGTCCAAAACGGACCAATATAACACGATGTTTAAGTTAATGCTACACTATTATTATATATAGAGATAGAGATTATTATATCTTTATATATTTAAGTTAAAACAAATCTTTATATATTAAAGCTAAAACAAACTAATAATATTATGTATATAAAGATAATAACAATAATCAGTTAAAAATCTTATCAAGAGATAAATAGTTATTTTTTATTATTATAAAAGATACGAATATGTTATCGCTACGGTTTTATTATATAAGAGATTTTGTAATTCGATAAACTAACTATTCTATAATACATATTCCTATTATTTAGATATCTAACTGAAACAAATATATTACCAAAACATTTATGGAAATGGTAACGCCTATACAAGTCTAATCAGAACTTAAAATGATTCGAAGCTCATTTAGTCGTAGATTAATAATGAATTACAGACATATATTGATTAAGGGATGTGGGCAACATTAACAAACAACTGTTTTAGGCATTTACAGGAATATTTAGTGAAGTTACTGAAAGTGTTTTTATATTTTGAGTGTCGATTTAAATCTTATCTGATTGAAATTTCCGTTTGAAGAACTAAGCTCTAATCTTTGGCAGATTGTGGAAGCATGGATTCAAGTGATAAGTCAGACAGAATATCGAGTCTACCTGATTCCATTTTGCTTCTGATATGGTCTTTCTTGTCCTTCAAGAATAACATAAAGACGAGTGCTCTCTCCAGCCGCTGGAGAAACCTTTGTTATGAGACCAATAACTTTGCTTTTAAGGAACCAGAGTATGTGGACCACTCTGTCTCTAACGAAGCATCCAGAAGGACTTCGTTTGTTCTCTATATCCTTCAATGGCTTTCTAGATTCCATGGCCAAGTCATTCAAAGTTTTGAATTTTGTTTCCCCTATCCAGAGGGTTTCATAGCAGTGATCGACTTCATCTTAAGATTCGTCATCGATAGAAACGTGAAGAACTTAGTTCTTGATTTCTCAAACCCTGATTGGAGCAGCAGTACAGATTGGAGGAGGCTAGACATTGTTGTTGGATTGCCAGAATGTTTTTATGATCTAACAACACTCGAGTCATTGGAGATTTGTGGGTGCAGGTTTGAACCTTTGTGGTTCGCAAACCCGGGATTGCTAAGAAGGCTCTCAATTGTTTGGACCAGCCTCAGAAATATGGACTCTTTGCTATCAAACTCTCCTTTGTTGGAGAGTCTACGTCTCATTTACTGTTGGGGTTTTGATATCGTGGAGATAGACAGTGATATGAGAGAGTTTGTCTTCGAGAACTGCAACTTGCCGTACATGTCTATTTGGTTTAACCTGCCAGAAGTAGAGATCTTCAAGTACTCAGGATATGTTTACTGCCTTGATTTCGAAATAATGAATAGTTTCATTAAAGAAGTATACTTGGATTTTGGAGAAGAAAATGAATATGATGAACCAGACGAATCAACCATAGTAACCGGAGAAATGGTTTCTAAGTTCCTTAACGAGCTTAGACTTGCTAAGACCTTAACGGTTTGTCCTTATCTCCTTCAGGTATCTAAGTTTAATTACATTGAATTGTTTTGACACATTGGAATGTTGTATAGATATATTAACATAAAGTAATCATAGTCGTGACATGTGTGTTTTGTTGTGAAGGTGGTACAAGAATGTAACGATCCATTATTCTTGCTTCGTCCCATGGAAACAACACATTTGGTATTGCGAACGAGAATGCATCAAAATGAGTTTATGGGAATTAGGGTCCTTCTCGCTAATTGTCCCAACTTGGTACAACTTACTCTCGATATTCTTCCACCAAACCGTTTTGAGGTAAAAGACTTACTGTTTATAGACTCTTGTTTTTATTATAGTAAAGCTCATAACTAAATTTTCATTTCAAATTTTGTAGAGATCTGTGTCATATGGTAGTATTGATAGACGAACTCATTGGCTGCAAAACATAACATATGAGTGTCTGAGTTCAATGTGTTGAACTATCTGATTCGGTCTGGGACTGATGATAGTTTTTATGGTCGTGGTCCCGGATCTGTGTTGGAAAGAATTGAGGTTTACGAGCCGAATGGACTGGAGAAAGATGAGAGGAAGATGGCTCGTTTTGGAACCCTCTTACTCCAGGCAGCTTTAAAAGGTGTTCAACTTGTTGTGGCCAATGCTGAGTAAGCGTGACATTTCATGATGCGATCATTTTATCCCATCCAATAATGTTTCTGAGTTGATTTATTGTAATTGAACGTAGATATTTTCAGGTTCTTGTTTGTTTGTTTTCCGAATTATGAGTTTCAGAATATTAAGATATTGGTACTAATGGTGGCTGATTGTTGCTAGATCATGGCTATACGATAAGAAGTAATGTAGCTTCAGACCTTTCAGCTTCCATCTCTACTTTACAGTCTGACTTTACAGATGGGAACAACAATAACTCAAACATCAAGCAAGGTACGGTGGCTATCCTGAAGCCACCCAAGGAACAATGAGCATCCTCAGTTGGAACTGCTAGGGTTTGAGAAACATTCTGACAGTTTGACGTCTAAAGGAAATACGCAAAAAGCTATTTCCAGACTATTTGTTCCTTATGGAAACAAAAAACAATAAAGAACATGTTGAATCAGTAAAAAAGTGGATGGGTTATGACAACTCCTTCATTCTTGACCCAGTAGGACTCAGTGGAGGGTTAGCAGTTTTTTGGAGACATACATATGATCTAGTCGTTCATCATGCATGCTCGCATATTATAGATACTACAATAAGAATATGTATGCATAAAGTATATGCCTCTTTCATCTGTGGTCACCCAATTCAGCACTTCCGGAAACTAGTTTGGAATCAAATTAGCCTAATCAACAATGCTAGAAACTCTGCCTGGATCATCATTGGAGATTTCAATGACATTCTTCAGCATAGTGACAAACTAGGAGGCCCTCCCAGAGCAGAAGGAACTTTTCAAAATTTTAGGAATCTAATAAGAGACTGTGGAATGCAAGAATTTCTAAGCTCAGGTCCTCATTATTCTTGGATGGGACATAGGAATAACTGTTGGATCCAAATCTGATTAGATAGAACTTTTGGAAATATGGATTGCTTCAAGCTTTTCCCTAGAACTCACACTACTTACATGGACATCATGGGATCAGATCACAGATCAATTTTCTCATCATTTTCCCCAGACAACTATATCTCTACCTTACAGTCTGACTTCGACAAAAAAACATATATGTTTTCTTAGAAAATTAATTAATTATAACTAAACATCTTGAAATGTACTTGGAATAAAAAGATGGTAGTTGGTTTTGATTATTGCAACGACAAAGATTAATTAGTATCTAATGTTTGGAAGTATTCTACTAAAGAATTTATATGTAAGAAATCAACCAAAATATATAAGAATTGAATAGTGGGTTATCTTATGAACTTTATATGTATTTTTTTTTTTTTTTGTCAAATGAGCATCTTCATTAAAACGTGGATTAAATGTTTCATCTATCACAGTTTTCAAAAACAAAAGCTGAAAGGGTGGATTTAGCCAAAGCATCGGCTTCACCATTGTACTTTCTAGGGGTAAATCTTAGATAAACTAAATCAAAGAGGGAGAGAAGATAGGCAATGTCTTCAAGAATGCCATTGATCTCTGAAATCTTCACTCCATTGTTGATGGCAGTGATTAGGGATAGAGAGTCGGACCGAAAAACGATCTGCTCAATGCCGATGGACAAAGCTTCAATCATCGAGGATCGAAGGGCCATTGCTTCAGCAACTAAGGGTGACGCTACAAATTCCTGGATCTGGTAGTTTCTTCGAGGTGGGTCTTTGTCAGATTTTATGACCCAAGCGACGCCAGCAACTCGTGCTTTCTCATTCCAAGCGGCATCGGAGTAGCATTGAACCAAGTTCGGAGGTAAATCCTCAACCATTCCTTCCGCTATTGGTTTCTTTTCCTTTGATATTCCTTGGGCTTTTTCTCATTCCTTTGCCGCAAGTAGTGCTGTGAGAATAGTTTCTTCTGGAGATTGTATAACCTTATTGAAAATCCATTGATTTCTAGCTTTCCAAATCATCCAGATTATCCAAGCCGCCAATGGTGTCTTGGGGATTCCAATGGGTGGTAAGACTTTTTGTTTTAGGAGATTTCTCCACTTCTCTGGAAACAACAGCGATTCATCATGATCTGGCAATGATTCAAATGGTGAAATGCTCCAGACCTGAGAAGCAAAAGGACAGGTAAATAATACATGTTCTATATTTTCATTTTCACCACATAATTGGCATCTAGGATCCACATCCATCTGTCTTGCTCGGAGATTATCCTTAGTAGGGATAGCTTGATTTAAGCATTTCCAAATGAAAAACTTAATCTTTGGCTGTAGATGTACACCCCATATATCCTTGTTCCAGTTTATGGCATTTTGGTTAGGGCCTAGCTGATCTGGTAATTTGATATCCATCGCCACTTTATACCCTGATTTTACAGAGTAAATGCCAGTTGGATTTGCCATCCATATTCTTTTATCTTTTGATGGTTGGACACTTAGTTTAATGCACTTTATATCAGATTCCAACATTGGTAATGTCTCCTTGATCTTTTGAGTATTCCAATCCCTTTTCTCCTCTTGAATCAGGTCAGCAACTTTCATTTTTTTATCTTGGATTTTAGGTGGTCCAAATGGTGCCTTCCAGCTTAAGGTAGATAGCCAGTTTTATGTCCATAGATCAATGGATTCCCCATCTCCTACTGTCCATCCCAATTGGGCTTTGATAAGATCTCTGCCAAGAAGTATACCTTTCCAGGCATGAGAGCATGAGGTTGGTTTTTTCACCTGTAAAAAATTCTCTTCTTTACAATACTTTGCAAGAAGGATCCTTGCCAATAACGATTCTAGCTCAGTAATTATTCTCCATGATATTTTTGCCACTAGGGAAACATTAAAAGCTTGGATATCTTTAAAACCTAAACCTCCATTGGGTTTAGGTTTTGATAACTTGTTCCAAGATATCCAAGCCATGTTCCGTGACTCTGAGTTCTTGTCCCACCAGAATCTGGTGTACTCTGATTGAATTCTTGAGCAAATGGAGGCAGGTAATAGGAAGCAACTCATCGCATATGTTGGCATTGCAGTTAGCACACTTTTGAGGAGTGTATTTTTTCCTGCAGGTGATAGGTACTTGGAGGTCCAGCTGACTCTTCTTTGGTGGATTCTGTCAATGATAGAGTTGAAGATATCCTTTTTCCGGCGTCCAAAGTGCTCAGGTAAGCCCAAGTACTTACCTAATCCTCCTTCTTGGTTGATTTGCAATTGATCTTTGATCTTAGTCTTCATTTGCTCAGTCATTTTCCTTGAGAAAGTGATTGCAGATTTCTGCTTATTTATTAGCTGACCTGAGGCTTGTTCATATTTGCTGATTATTTGTTGTAATGTGGTGATGTTTTTTGTATTCCCCCTACAGAAGAACATTGTGTCATCAGCAAAAAGAAGGTGGTTTACTCGCGGTCCTTCTCTGGAAATCTTTAAACCAGGTAAATTTCCCCTTTCTTCTGCTCTTTTACAAAGGCCAGACAATACTTCACTGCATAGAATGAAAATATAAGGAGAGATGGGATCTCCTTGTCTTATGCCTCTTGTAGGAATAATATTTCCTTTAGGCTGATCATTTACTATTACTGCATATTGCACCGTGGTTATGCATTGCATTAGCCATTTAGTGAACTTTTCATGAAAACCCAACCTTTCCAAGACAGCTTGTATAAAGGACCACTCAATGCGGTCATAGGCTTTAGTCATGTCCGTCTTCACCGCTATTGCACCATACTTTCTTGCTTGTGAGATGTTAAGCGAATGTAGTAATTCATGTGTGATTAATACATTATCTGAGATGTGTCTTCCTCGGATAAAAGCTGACTGGTTAGAAGATATAACCTTTGATAGGATGGGGCTCAATCGCTTAGCTAGGATCTTTGCTATGATCTTGTAGAAATAATTGCATAGTGCAATTGGTCTAAATTCAGAGACTCTTCTAGGCGAGGGAATCTTAGGAATAAGTCTGATGTAAGTGAAGTTAGCAAGAGTTGGCATCTTTCCAGTTTCAAAGAATTGAATAACTTCCTTTGCTAACGCAGGTCCCACTACATCCCAGTTTGCTTGGAAAAAACTTGCTGAGAATCCATCTGGGCCAGGGGCTTTCTCAGCTTGGATTGCAAATCCTGCACTTCGAATTTCAGACATGGAAGGTAGAGTAATGATTCTCTCATTTTCTTCATTGGTAATTCTCTTCTCCAAAGCCTCATTAACCACCTCTTCACAGTTACTATCAGAGGATGAATATAACTTCTGGAAGTAGTCTAAGATTGTTGCAGTAATATCCTCCTCTTTAACCACAATTTGTCCTTCTGTGTTTTCAATTACAGTCAAGGTGTTTCGGATTTTCCTTGCCTTTGTTACTGCATGAAAATATGATGAATTCCTATCTCCAAGTTGAAGCCATAGCATTCTACTCCGTTTTTTCCAGAAAGATTCTTCTGCCTCATAAGCCTGATGTAGCTTCGAGGTGATATCTTTAACTCTTTGATGGTTAAATATCTCTGCTTCTAACGCTGTATTAAGTTCTCTTTTATATTCTTCAATCAAAATCCTGCTGTTTTTATTTGCTTCTGAAGTCCATTTGATAATTGCAGCTCGTGTTCTACTGATTCGAGTGTTTAGTGGGAAAGCTTGCCTCGGGTTAAACTTTATATGTATATATAACCTAATTATCAAGCTAATTCTACACACACATAAAACCTTATTGTAGAAGCAAAGGAAACTGCAACATTCTCATAATCATCACAATTAGAGGATAATTAATGTCTGTGGTACTTATGGTGTTTAGGTGTTCTCGTGAATTCATAAGTTAACAAAACCAACAAAAGTAAGCTGTCACTGCATTTTCGAAAGAGATTCAATACCTAGTCGAAAACATAGTCAGCATAGAAATAATCTTCATAATCAATGCAATCGTCTGAGTCACCATCTAACTCAGAACTGGCAAAGATGACATTAAAAGGGAAATCAGCCGTTGAGTCATGGGGGCGTCTCAGCTCTTTGATCCTCTCCAAACATCGTCTCTCAAGATTCCCGACAAGCTTAATGTTGAGACACATACGTAAATCAAGGTGTTCCAGATGAGGAAGGTTGTCAAGAATGGCGTTCAAACTGGTGTTAGTTTGTTCCCAAGAAGCTGGAGGTGGCGTAGATGGGAAATGCTTTCAGCGATTGCTAGAGCATAATCATCATCATCACAAAACGGCCTGTAACCTGAGCAGTTCAGCTTTAATGTCTGTAGGTGTGGGCAAGCTTGGCTTATAGCCTTCAAATTCAGTTTTCTCACTGAGTATGAGACTTGAAGGGTTTCAAGCAGTGGAAGTTTCGCAAATGCATTCACAAGTCCTTTGCTCGTCACTGCATAGCCTAATTCAAGTTCAAGACTTTTAAGGTTACTTGATCTGCATAAAATAGAAAAACAAAACAGTGTTAAGAAATTCTCATAGTATATATTGATCAATTCAAAAACATGTAACAATCTTAGAATATTAAACACTTCATGGACGGTCAACTCGAGCTTCTAAGGCATACATTTCCAAATAACAGAAAACTTTATCCGAAATTGTATTCATACTAGATCCAACTCATGAAAAAAGAGGATAAGTGCAGCTCCACAAGTAATAAGCAGAAAAGAAATTAAAAAAAAAAAAGAATTTGGTGGAGAAAATGATATAAATTAAAAAAATTCTGTACATTTTCGTCGGAAATTCAAAATAATTACAATCTATTTCTCTCGCTTAGACAGATTTTAAATTTTTTTGAATAACCTTTGGAAACCGTAGAAAAATTTTGACGGAAGACATAATTATTTTTTAATGATATAAAATTAAAAATTATTTCCTCCGACGGAAAATAGTTAATTATTTAGTTATTTAAATTTTAAATTAATAAATTATTTTTCGTTTGAAACAGTAGGAATTTTCCGACGATTTTCGACGGGAGACATGATTTCTTTTTAATTATATAAAATTTAAATATAAATTTATTTTTAGTTGGAAACTGTAGGAATTTTCCAACCGCTTCTGACGGAAATTTAGTAGTAGAAAATTTTTGACGGTTTCCGACGGAAATGTTTATCCAGTCAATATTCGTCGGTTATCCGGTCGGAATTTTCCGACCACTTTTTCCAGTCAAAATTTTCCATCAGAATTTGCAGTATTTTTTTGTAGTGTTACGGCTTCCTTTGGGACCTTTGAGCTTCTGCTTGTACCTTATAGCTTTAGATCATTCAGCTTCCATCTCTATTTACAGTTTGGTCTTCAGTCTATATAATGCATTTATAGAACATTAATTCACGAAGCAATCATGCTTTATAAGTATTTTAATCTTGCAGAAGGTTAATAAAATCGGAGTTTAATTATTTTAACCATATAAAACCGGTTAAAGAAATGATTTACTTGAAAACGTTACTAACTTGCGTTACAAGAAACCTGTTTAATACTGACAAAGTGACAAAGGATTTGAACACGCTCAAAAATGAAGTAAAGGCAAAGAGACATAGGATTACTGAAACTACATACAATACAACCTGTTAATGCTTTTTTCACTCACGCCTCAAATGAAAAACTAGAAATGAAACCAGGAACATAAATAAAACAATAAATAAGTCACAACCACTCTCACTAGCTAGTCCCAATCATTGCCTCTAGCACCTGATCACAATAAATAGTAAAATTCAGTGTTGTAACCTTCATGTATATAGTCCACATCTGAATCAGTACCATGATGATTGATTTCAAATAGGCAATCAATTCTTGACTCATGTGGGCATCTCAAATCTTTGATCCTCTCAAGACATTGTTTCTTCAGATCCCCCACAAGTTGGTTATTCTATTCCCTAAAAGCTGGAGATGGCGTAGTTTAGACATGCTTTCTGCAATTGCTATGGCATTAGTGTCTAATGCATTACCTAAATATCCGATTACAGGGTTACTGTTTTGTTTTGATGTCTTCAGATTTGGATAAGACTGGCCTATAGCTCTCCTGAAAATGGGCAGTATGTGATCCCGAGTTCTTCAAGTAATGGGAGTTTCGCAACTGCTTCAGCAACTCCTTCATCTGTTATTGGAAAGCACCTTACAAGTCCAAGGCTTCTCTGGGTACTGCAGAAGAAAAAATACAGACGCTCTGTTTCATATAACTACGATCAAGCCATGAAATTAATTATAGTTAGGTAACAGTTACGAATTTTCATCAAAGAGCCACAAATTTTATAAAAAAAGTAATGATTGACCATCATTCTTTTAGTCACGGTTGTATAGCTACGGTCTAGCCACGAGAAAAATTATATGGTTATACGGTCGTTGCTAAAAAAATGATGGCTAGTCGTTTTTTTTAAAAAAATTTGTGGATATTTAATGGAAATTCATGGCTATAAAAAAAATTTTACTAGTGGACAATGTAGAAGAAAACAAAACACTTCATTTAACAAAACCTCGGATTCAACAAAGTGACATTGGACTCACGCTAAGTCTTCCAAACTAAGTGCCACGTCAGCGAAAATTTTATTACATTCTACCAAACTCTACCATGCTATTATCTAACTCCACCAAGCACTATCAAAGAACTATTGTACTAACCTCTGGGTTTTTAGGAAGTCGTAATGCTAGGGACAAAGTGTATGAGGTGTGGTGACAAAAGTTTCAGTTTGGTAGAGTTTATAGAGTTTAGTAGACGTTGTACCCTTTGTAGTAGATTTTGGCAGAGTTAGTAACGACAATGTGGCAGACTTTAGTAGATTTTGTATCCATGTGTGACAGATTTTGGCAGAGTTAGTAACGACTGATTGACAAAGTTTGATAGATTTTCTACACTATGTGGTGGCAGATTTTCGCAGAGTTATCTCTCATAGCTTGACAGAGTTAATAATGACTGTTTGGTAGAGTTTGATAGATTTTCTACACTGTGTGGCAGATTTTGGCAGAGTTATATTTCATAGTGTAGCAGAGTTAGTAACGAAAGTGTGGTAGACTTTAGTAGATTTTGTATCCCTGTGTGACAGTTTTGGCAGAGTTATCTCTTATACCTTAGTAGAGTTAGTAACGACTGTTTGGCAGAGTTTGATCGATTTTCTACACTGTGTGGCAGATTTTGGCAGAGTTATATTTGATAGTGTAGCAGAGTTAGTAACGACAATGTGCAAGACTTTAGTAGATTTTGTAACCATGTGTGACAGATATAGGGAGAGTTATCTCTCATAGCTTGTCAGAGTTAGTAACGACAATTTGACAGAGTTTGATAGATTTACTACACTGTGTGACATATTTTCTCGCACATTTATTACAGCCTTACACCATTGAAGCACACAAATCACCATTGTTGATTGAACTCATTTCTTATCTTTTAACCTCTTTTTTGTTATTGGATCTATGGATCAAATCATCTTAATTTGTGGAAATTGGAAATTGGTTCTTTTTAATGAATACTTCTCTTGGTTGTATGTGAGACTCTAAACTCTCATAAACTCTGCCAAGCATCATATGCACTCCACCAAACTCTGCCATGTGTTATATAAACTCTATCAATCTTTGCTATGCTCTACCATGGTAGTTCTAAATTCTTCCAAGCATCATGTACACTCCACCAAACTCTGCCATGTGTTATATAAACTCGATCTAACTATATCATGCTCTACCATGGTAGTTCTAAACTCTGCCAACCATCATCTACACTTCATCAAACTCTACCATGCTTCATATAAACTCTATCAAACTCTACCATAGTAGTGCTAAACTCTGACATGCATCATCTACACTCCACAAAACTCTGTCATGCATCATCTACACTCAACCAAACTTTGTTATGCATCATTTGCACTCCACAAAACTATACATCTTTCAAACTCTACCAACCTCTATTAAGGCAGTTCTAAACTATGTCAAGCTACTTCTAAGATTTACCATGCTGTAGATAGACTTTAACTTAACTTAGCTGTACCAAAATATAGGCAAACTCTACCAATAAATTTACACATTCGAGACAAACTCTGCCAAGCTCTAAACAAACACTGCCTAACTCTACCGAGCTCTACCAAACTATAGGAAAACTTTTTCAAACTCTGTCAAGTTATAAACATACTCTACCTAACTCTACCAAGCTAAAGTAAGCATTATAGGGAAACTTTGTCAAGCTATCAACTAACTCCACCAAACAAACCTCAAAATTCGAGATAGCCTATACATAAACAACCTAATAATTCGAGACAAACCTACAAAATTCATTTCTAAACCTTAAAACTTCACATACAACATTTACTTTGAAAAAATCACAACAAATTTTGCCTTAAATTTGTAGATCTGTTAGGTTATGGTTCGAAATCTTCAAATTCTATCCAAAATCCTATGAAAACATAAACAAAATCAATATGTTAGAAATCAAGTTCGATTTTGTGAAAACCCTAAATTTTTGAATTCAATTTCGTGAAAACCCTAAGTTTTTGAGTTCGATTTCGTGAAAACCCTAAGTTTTCGAGTTCAATTTCGTGAAAACTCTAAGTTTTTGAGTTCGAAATTGACTTCTTCTACATTAGGTTCCGATTTTGAAACATAGAGAGAGAAAAAGAGAAAGAGAGAGAGAGAGAAGAAAAGAAAAAAAAAGAAAATGGCGAAGAAGAGATGACATAGAAGAAAAAGAAGGAGAAGTCTTTTTTTGTAATGACAAAAGTGTAATATAAAATACAATCTTCTTTTGTGACATTTATCATATCCAATGAAGTATTTGAGTCATTCTTTCCTTTAAATAAATTACTTTGCATAATTAATTAATTCTTGATGTTAACCGGTTAACACAAAAAAAAGAAGGAAAATAACCCATTATTCAAGAAAAATAACAGAAAACAACAACAGCGTAACAGAGTAATTAAAAAAAAAAACAATTTAAGAGTACATCACTGCAAATCAAAAGGAAAACTCACTCGCTCGCTCATATTTCGAAGTTGCAAATATTTTCTCTTTTCGTCTTCTTTTCTTCACAAAGCACCACGTTTTCATCATGGATCCAGAAATAGAACCAGACAGTTCACTAATATCGAGTTTAGAGGACGAAATTTTGATTAACATCATCTCTCACTTGTCCGTCAAGAAAGCTACTCCGACGAGCCTTCTCTCAAAACGTTGGAGGAATCTTTATCATCAAATGAAGAAAGTCTTCATCAGAGATTCTGAGTTCTTAAACTCAAGTGGGATTCGTTTGTTGTTCAAATCTCTACATGGCTCTCGAGATTGTCCGTTGAAGACATTGAAGTGGTCGAAATCAACATATTAAAACCAAAGGACTCTCAAGCATTCATCAATTTTATGGTAAGTTTTGCAGTTACCAGAAAAGTGAAGAACTTGGTTCTTGATTTCTCAGATCCAGATATCTTCTTCTTCTAGACTACAGTCATCAATTCCACTTGCCCGATTGCGTTTACAATCAAACGCACATTGAGTCACTGAAGCTATACGCTTGTGGCATCAAGTTGAACCAATTTCAGAACTCGACTGTGCTAAAAAGCTTCACAATCGGTTGGTTTCAACTCTAAGATGTCACTACCTTGCTATCCAAGTTTCCATCGCTTGAGAGTTTGAAATTCATAAATTGTGCTTGTGTTGAAGATGAAGAAGTGATTATCGGTCAAAGTCAGAACCGTTTAAGAGAATTAGTCTTTCAGAACTGTGATTTGGCTAACCCGGTTTATAGATTTAATATATTGGAAGCAGTAAGGTTCAAGTATTCAGGAACAGTTCCAACCTTTGTCTTCCAAAGAGTTAACAAGCAAATGAAGACGCGTACTTGGATTTTGGTACAGAGACAGAATCTATAATTGGAACCGGAAAAGTTCTTGCTAATCTCGTTATGATCTCTCTTGTGCTAAGACTTTAACTATATGTTCATATTTGCTTCATGTATATACAAAATCATTCAACATATCCAGCTAATTACACTCTTGACCAGACTTCTAATTACGTTTTTCATTTTGTTGGGAGGAAAGGTGATCCAACATTCAGAGAATGAAGATTTGCAACCAACATTTAAAACACGACATTTAGTGATGAAGGCAAGTCTGCATTCAAATGAGTTTATAAGGATTTGGTACATGATTAATAACTCTCCAGATTTGGAATCTCTCACGTTTGAATTGGTTCCTCCAAGTACAATAAAGGTAATTACTTTTAGTTCTTGTAACCTATAGTTATTGTTAAAGCATATATATGAGTTTCATGGATTGAATTTTGATGTGCAGATGCCTTTAAATCCAATTCAGATTGAGTCAGTTAACTTTTGGTATAATAAGATGAATCACAAGTGTTTGGAAACGCTTAAGGTCATTGAGGTGAAGACTTTTAGAGGTCAATGGTACGAGACAGTTGTAGTGAAGTATCTAATTAAGTACGGTCTTGTCCTAGAACGGCTTATTCTGTATGTGGACCAAACTAATAGGTACAGTGCAAGCCGTGAAGCTAGGTTGCTAAGGCAAATCAATAGTGCTTTGAGACGTTTACAGATTACTATCATATAAGGTACTTGAAAACCACATTTTTTAGGATTTGAGAATGTTTCTATTCAACTTTTTGTCTAGTTTGTTTTGTGATTTTTAGTATATTCCGTGAGATGTTTTAGTCAAATAGATAGTTTTCTGGTTTGGAGCATAGTGTTATCATTTCCAATTTTTACTTCAATGTCCATAGAAAAAGAAAAATTACTCAAATTCTTATCAAAAAGAAAGAAAAAAATTATTTCACCAATCTATGAAAAGCAAAAATATTAATTAAAAGTTTAAAACCCTAAATAGCATGTAATAGAAAGACTACTAGAGAGTTAAAAAGGTTTATACACAAAAAAACCTCTCCTCTCTCTTGACCGATAGAGTGTAGTAGGAGTAAAACCACCAGAGCAAGCCGGATTGCTGCTGGTTTCACCTCAAAATAGGTTTTCCACGGAAGACTATCAACAAACCTTCACTTCCCTTTCCTCTAACACGGATCATTTGGTATTTTGGCGGATTCTCCGCTTGCATGTGAACCTTCTCTCCAATTTACAACTCAGAAACCTTTACTCAAGAATCAAGACAAAAATCATTTGGTATTTTGGCGGATTCTCCACTTGCATCATCAGTTGCGATCGACCTTGTTCTGACTAAAATTTGGTCTCTTACACTATCTCTCACTCTGCATGGAGTCCTCACCTTTCCCAGAAGCTCTGCAATCGATGACAATAGCAGAGGATGATCCAGTCGACTTGCCGATTGTGGGATCTTACTCCGTCACCAGTAAAAATCATTATACCCTAATCGGAAGACTTCTTAACCCGAATCAACAAAACATGGCCAAAGTAATGCTGACAATGCCACGAATTTGGCGAATGTCTACAAAAATAATTCGAACGCTGCTCTCAAAAGATCACTTTCAATTCAAATTTTTCTCAAAGAATCGCTCCTATCGGTTACTAGATTTAATTTATAGAATTTTGATGACTGGTGAATCATTGTTTAAAGGAAAGATCACATGCAAGAGGAACAAACTCTGAAAAAGTTCATATCTGGGTCAGACTATACAACATACTAGTGAATCATCACATGATTGATCTCTTTACAGTTGTGGGGCAAACATTAGGAGATGTTCTCTAAATTAACTATGATGAGACTCGGACTATGCTTCATAAATATACCTGAGTCAAAATCCTATATGACCTCGAAGACCCTCTCAGACCAAACAGAGCATACCGATTCCTAGAAGTAAATGTGATCAAAATCAACTTTGAATTTGAAAGAATGAGGAAATTCTGCTTTTACTGCTATCGTCTAACTCATGAAAAGGCCAAATGTCTCTGGCTACAACCAGAGTCTCCTCCAACGTCACCTAAAAATGACGCAAATAACAGCACCAGAGAGTATCATGAGACTACAGCCAATAACACTGCCACTTCAAGCAAAACTTATACTTAGCAATTTGAACAGGAAAACATTAGATCCCGGAAATTCAGATGGGAACAACAATAACTTAAACAGCAAGCAAGGTACGGTGGCTATCCTGAATCCACCCAAAGAACAATGAGCACCCTAAGTTGGAATTGTCAGGGCTTGAGGAGCACTCTGATAGTTCGACGTTAAAAGAAATATGCAAAAAGCTATTTACAGAATGTTTGTTCCTTATGGAAACAAAAAACAACAAAGAACATGTTGAATCAGTAAAAAAGTGGATGGGTTATGACAACTCCTTCATTGTTGACCCAGTAGGACTCAGTGGAGGGTTAGCAAATTTTGGAAACATACATATGATTTAGTCGTTCATCATGCAAGCTCGCATATTATAGATACTACAATAAGAATATGTATGCATAAAGTATATGCCTCTTTCATCTGTGGTCACCCAATCCAGCACTTCAGGAAACTAGTTTGGAATCAAATTAGCCTAATCAACAATGCTAGAACCTCTGCCTGGATCATCATTGGAGATTTTAATGACATTCTTCAGCATAGTGACAAACTAGAAGGCCCTCCCAGAGCAGAAGGAACTTTTCAAAATTTTAGGAATCTAGTAAAAGACTGTGGAATGTAAGAATTTCTAAACTCAGATCCTCATTACTCTTAGATGGGACATAGGAATAATTGTTGGATCCAAATCAGATTAGATAGAGCTTTTGGAAATATGGATTGCTTCAAGCTTTTCCCTAGAACTCACACTACTTACATGGACATCATGGGATCAGATCATAGACCAATTTTCTCACCATTTTCCTCAGATAACTATATCTTCTCTAAAGGTTTTTCTTTGATAAGAGATGGACCAATAGTAGAAGTTTTGCTAAGACTTTGTCAATTAGCTGGCTTGGCGAAAACACATAACAAAGGATTCTGGTCTGAGAGAATAGCCAACTGTAGGAAAAGTATTACATGCTGGAAGAAACAGAAGTCGCTAAACTCAGCTCACAACATGGAAAACCTCAAAAACTCACTTGAAGCTGAAGTGGAGAAGAGATTACCAGACATGAATAAGATTACTAACATAAAGTTTGACCTAGAAAAGCAATTCAAGGAAGAGGAAATATACTTGAAACAAAAGTCTAAGGAAAGATGGCTCACTGAAGGAGACATGAACACGAAATTTTTTCACAACAGTGTCAATCACAGAAGAGTGAAGAATCACATTTCCTACCTCAAGGATACATCAGGTCACTTACAATACATTGAAGGCTCCAAAGGCTCAATTGCGGCGGAATATTTCAGGAAACTTTTTGAAACAACAGACCCTCATGATTTGACAGTTTAACCCAATCTATTAGCCACACGTAACTGATCAAATGAATGCTAAGCTGCTGGCCCCAATCACTCCTCTTGAGATCAAAGAAGCGGCTTTCAAAATCAAAACTGAATGTGATCTAGGACCTAATGGAATGACTGGATAGTTCTTTAAAAAATACTAGAATACAATTGGGCATCATATCACAGAAGAAGAAGAAGTACAGGAAACTTTTGTCAATGGAAACTTCCCAAGTGAGTGGAACTACACCTACATCAGTCTCATCCCCAAAACCGATAAACCCACACAAATGACAGACTTTAAACCCATCAGTATCTACTCTATTATATACAAGATTGTCTTAAAAATTATCACTCATAGACCCCAACCTTTACTACAAGAGATCATATCTGAAACGCAAGGAGCATTTACTCCTGGTAAACTGATCATTGACAACATCCAAATAGCCCATGAAATCCTCCACCACATTCAAACAAATAAGCATGGACAGTCTAATTACATGGTGGTCAAGACAGATATTTCAAAAGCATATGAAATTTTGGAATGGAAATTTCTTGAGCAAGTGCTAATTAAGTTAGGTTTTGCCTCGACATGGATCAAACTAGTGATGTTCTGCGTATCATTAGTTTCCTTCTCAGTCTTGATTAAAGGACAAGCTCACGGTCTGATTTAACCTCAAAGGGGAATTAGATTATGAGATCCCTTATCTCCTTATCTTTTCATCCTTTGTACAGAAGGTCTCATCAGTAGATTAATGGAGGCTGAAAACAACTCTCTTATATCAGGCCTAAGATTCCACAGGTCGGGTCCAACAATCCACCATCTTATGTATGTTTATGATAGCTTATTTATCTGCAGAGCAACCATTGCAGAGGCTTCAACACTTCGTGACTGTTTACATGCTTATAAAAAAATCTCTGGTCAATGTATTAACTATACCAAGTCTGCCATCACTTTTGGGAACAACATCGATCAAGTTATTCAAACCAGTATCATGAATATACTAAACATACACTCAAAATACGAAATGGGAAAACACCTAGGACTACCAGAATTTTCAGAGGATCAAAGGCAAGTATGTTTCAATTCATAACAGAGAACTTGGAGAAAAGAACTAACAACTGGTACGTCAAGACCCTATCTTTGGGAGCTAAAGAGATTTTACTAAAGACAGTGGCGATAACTCTTCCAATCTATGCTATGTCATGCTTTAAATTTACCAAAAGACAAAACTAAAAAATTACTAGTGTGATGAGATCCTTCTGGTGGAATACCACAACTGAGAAACAAAAAATAACTTGGATATCATGGAAACAAGTATGTAAGCCAAAAGAGGAAGGAGGTTTGGGTTTTAGAGACATTGAACACTTCAACTTAGCCTTACTGGCAAAGCAAGCCTGGAGATTACTAAATGCTCCTACTTCCCTCCTGACAAGAACTTTCAAATCAATATACTACAGGGACAACGACTTCCTAGAAAGCTCTTTAGGTAACAGACCTTCATATGTTTGGCGAAGTGTTTTACATGGAAAAGGGCTACTCAAAAAAAATATGATTAGGAAAATTGGTAATGGAGAGGATACTTATGTTTGGACCACGAACTGGATACATGACAAACACCCCATCCACCTCTTAGCAAAGATTCCATTTTTAATATTGACCTCAAAGTGTATGATCTCCTTTCTGACACTGGTTAGAAGTTTAATCAAATCCAAGAGACGGTTCACCAGGCAGATATTTAAAATATTTTCAACATCACGCCAGCATTAAATGAATGAGATTCTTGGATTTGGAGCTACAATATATCTGGCTCATACACAGTTAAGAGTGGCTATTGGTTAAGCAGCAACCTCAACAGGTTTGGGAACTCCCTTAGAATAACTTCCATCAATCATGAAAATACCTTAAAGAAGAAGATTTGGGAAGTGCAAGCCCCAAATAAGATCATATTATTCATGTGGCGAGCTTTGTCTAGAGCTTTAGCGGTACGATCACAATTAAAGAAAGGAACCATTATTTCAGATGCCCAATGCCTTGTCTGCAGAGCGGTAGAGGAATCCATTAACCACATGCTTTTCATATGCCCCACCAGCGCTTCAGATATGGTGCCTATCAAAATTTCCAACCCCTCCTGAAGGTTTTTATACAAGATCCTTAGCTGCGAAATTTTCATATCTTCTTACCACAAGCTCAAATACACAAATTTCTCCCGAGCTTAGGAAGGCCTTTCCCTGGTTACTATAGAACATCTGGAATAAAATCAAAACGCTAAAGTAATTTAAGGAGCCGACCAAAACCTAAACCTTATTACTCAAGAAAGTAAGGATGAAGCTAAAATATGGTTTGAATTTCTTAGTACACAACAGAATCCAATGAGAAGGAACAGTGCGAGCAAACAATTTAAAGTTTTGTGGAAAGTTGTATGGAGGAAAAGATCAAGATTTTATGGAGGTGCTTAGATCATGGAGAACAGGGAAGACCGCACCTATCTTCACTCCAGACATACATTTACACAAGTGAATTCACAGCTCTCGTTAGAATTTGAAGGTTTGATCTGGCTTCTCACCAGTTTAAGGGAGCTACGAGTCAATTCTATGGACATTCTAATTGAAAACAACACGCTATTCCAAGCAATAAAGAAACCTCAATTATGGTCAAGATTCAACCACTGGATCAAACATATACAAGCTCTGATAGGCTCTTTTCATGATTTGTCTTTCAAAGAAGTGGCTACAGAGAACAACAAATGGGCGTTTGGCATTGCTCAAAGTGTGGTACTAGAAGAAAGGACCAATGATTATATAAAGAGAGGATTGCCAAGTTGGATTCATAATGAGGGGAGTACCAATCCCCAAACAAAAGCCTTTTCAGACATAACTAGATCCCGTATTCAAAGCTAAGCATTTACTTCTCACCATTTCCTTTATACCTCGTACCATTTATTAGTTCTGTTAAATACCCCATTTAAACCTCTCTTCACTTTTTAGATAATTAAGTTCCTTTATGGGCCTTAATCACTCTTTCTTTGTTAATCAATACCTAAGCCCATTTTAGACTTCACTAACCCCACCTTAACCCGAGTTTTAGCCTGGTTAGCCTTGAGAACACCAATCACCATTTTCTATCTCACGCCAATACTCATCACTGCCTAGCTAATACCTTCACCTTATAGACAATCATTTCCTTTACAAGATGACATTTCAACATCTCATTTAAGAAAAGGATACGTGGAAGGGCTCATTACCACAACCACTCAGATGTTTCTCCCCAAATCTGTACTAAAAAGATTTGATTTGCACAAGATTTAAGCGGCGGAAGTGAACATTTCTTCAACATGCATTGGCTGGTTTACTGAGCTAAAACGAACTCCATATATCATCTACCATGTGGACGAGCTCAATGATTACTTTTAGAAGAAGTATGGTCTTTATAAAGCGGAAGAAGGTCTTCCCATGCTCCTCACCAACATACAAACAATGCAACAGATACCATGGACAACAAATTTTGGGCAGCTCTCACTCAATTCCACTTATGGCGCAGTGATCCAGAGATATATGTTCCGCATTACGCCTACTCCTTGACTCTAGAAAATAGCAGAATGAGCATCATTGCTAAGCCTCTGAACTATGCGGAACAGAATATCGAAGAAATGGCGGAGGACCTTCCTAGAGAATGGGGAATGGAAACTCGTGTGACTGGCCGCATCATCAACAGAGATTTTGTTCAATTTCTCTTCACAACAGAAGTTGATCTTATAGTTGTGATCCGCAGTCAACCGATCACCTGCAATGGGTGGCTTGTGGCCATACAACAATGGGAGGAGAAACCACCAAGCAACTTCCTATCAACAATTCCGGTGTGGATTCAAATCCATGACTTACCACTTCAATACGCTTCAGGTATGACAATACACCTGATTGCTAGATCCCTGGGAGAAGTTCTAGAGATTGATGTTCAGGAATCTTCACTAACAAGGGCATCTCTGGTAAGAGCAAGAGTCAAACTTAATATCACTGACAGGCTCAAGTTTTTCAAGTGCATTCGTTTCCAAAATGGGGAGTGAGTACAAGTTAACTTCTACTATGAACTGGTGTCTCTTCTTTGCCTCAACCACAATACATCACTCTGCACTTATGTCCCGTTTCCCACTGAGTACTTTACCAACCCAGTCACTGCGAATCAATCGCCGTCTCTAGTTACTCAACAAGGTGAGGTCACTTTCATTCCAAGATCCGCAGCTGACAGACTAGATGGTCTCACCAATCTCTCTACCACAATACAAAACATCTTAGAACAAAACGCAGCATTTGAAAACTTCTCCGCCACTTTTGAACTTTGTCTAGCAACCAACTCGTCTCAGAAGAAAGTTCAGGTTTCATCAACAGAGAAACGAAAAGGAAACGCTATCCAGATTATGAAGGAGACTAGACAAGCAAAGCTCCAAGAGCCTCTAAGATCTACCCCGCTTCATGCTTTTACCATTTATGCTTCTAAGTCCCTATTGTTTTTGTACTTCTTGATGCTCTGTTTTTTGGTTTTTAGTCTCAGGGCATGTTAATCCCGGTTTCATTTCTATCTCGCAATCGTTCTCGGTTTAGATCTTTTGTGGTTTGTTGTTGTAATCTAACCGAATGCTACCTTTTCCTTTTATTAATATATTCAGTTTTTGGAAAAAAAAAGTTTAAAACCAAGTTGTGATGGTTCCTGAGGAGGAATAAATTTTTTTAAAGTGAGAAATTACTTATCATTGTCATATGGTTACTAGATGTTTAAAACTAGGCCGTATCGGGCTCCCATGAAGTTGGTTTAGGTTTCGATTCAAACTCTTCATCGGTTAAAAAAAAGTTAAATTTAAAAATAGTTAAATAACTTACAATATTTTAGACTTTTTGATAGATTAAATTTTTTTTTTTGTAGAAAAATTCCATAGGTGCTTCAACAGTCATATTATTATACTTAAAAAATCATATTAGCCAATCCAAATCTTAATTCATAAGCGAAAGCATATTGCAAGAAAAGATCTTTAAACTTGTTTTGGTTATTGGAAAAAAAGAATTGAATTTGCGAAACCTCTCTCGCATTGAAATCGAAAGCACGGATCTGTCATCAAATCTGCGGGATCCATTCATGTTTTCGAAGATCTTTATACCAAATCTGAGGTAAATCTCCACTTCTCGTTTGATTGTGCTCTTACCCCGAATTGGTTAAATCTAAAGTTTTGATCGCGATTGTGATCTGCTTTGGTTTCAATTCAGATCAGAAGCTTCTTCTAGTTGATTATATGCTGTGTTTGCAGATCTGGGTTTGGTTGTCTTACTGAGTAATTTCTATCCCAACCATGTGCGATCAAAGACCCGTTTTTCTAGGGTCTCTCGTGTTGGGTTTCTTCCTCTTGTTTGTAAATGGAAAAGAATGCTCAAATTCGAGCTCATTGGTTGGGCACGAGTCTGAGTTCAAGATGTTGCAACACCAGCTTCGAGGGGTTTTCACCGTAGTTAATGATTGTTCGTTTAGGGTTTCTCGTTTTGATATGCTCTCTGGTTCTGATGTCCATTGGTGGGGTGCAATGACTTCTGATTTTGAGAATATGACTGATAATGGCTTCGTTATCTCTCATCAGAAGCTTAATCAAACATTCAAAAACGCATCTTTTGTAGTTCGTTTGTTGGATAATGTCACCTGGGATAAATTAGGATTGGTTTCGGTTTGGGACTTACCTACAGCTTCTGATTTTGGGCATGTTCTGCTCTCCAATGCGACGGAATCAGATACTTCTTCTCCAGAAGCTGAATCACCTCCTTCAGAGAGCAATGATGTAGCTCCTGGTAAATCGAATAACAGTGAGCCTTTTAAGGCTCCTACCATGTTTGATAACTGTAAGAAACTTTCGGAAAAGTATAGGCTTAGGTGGAGCTTGAATGCGGAGAAAGGTTATGTCGATATTGGTTTAGAGGCGACAACTGGTTTACTGAACTACATGGCCTTTGGTTGGGCTAAACCAAATTCTACATTGAATCTGATGCTTAAAGCTGATGTTGTGGTTACTGGGATTAGAGAGGATGGCTTCCCGTTTGCTGATGATTTTTATATCACAGAGTCTAGTGTGTGCTCTGTGAAGGACAGTACAGCCACTGGGGTTTGTCCTGATTCTGTGTATGATAGATCAAATTCAGTTGGTTCTTCGGTGAATAACACAAAACTGATTTACGGGCATAGGATAGATGGAGTTTCGTTTGTTAGGTATAGGAGACTGTTGAATGATAGTGATAATGAGTTTGATTATCCTGTGAATTCAACTGAAAGGCTGACAGTTATTTGGGCACTTGGAGTGATAAAACCACCAGATATTATTAATCCTTACTATCTCCCCGTGAATCATGGCGGCGTGGAATCAGAAAACTTCGGGCATTTATCGCTTAATCTTTCTGATCATGTGGATGAATGTATGGGACCACTGGATGCAGATAATAAGTTTGATCAAGATGTGATCATTGCTGATGCCAACGCACCTCTTGTTGTCACGGCCGGACCATCTGTACACTATCCGAACCCTCCAAACCCTTCAAAGGTTCTTTATATCAACAAGAAAGAAGCGCCGGTGTTGAGGGTGGAAAGAGGGGTTCCTGTGAAGTTTTCAATAGAAGCAGGACACGACGTTTCTTTCTACATAACTTCGGACTTTCTTGGTGGGAATGCTTCTCTAAGGAACAGAACTGAGACGATCTATGCAGGTGGGCAAGAAACTCATGGAGTACTGTCGAGTCCTTTGGAGCTTGTTTGGGCTCCTAATAGAAATACACCTGACCAACTCTATTATCACTCCATTTTTCAAGAGAAAATGGGTTGGAAAGTTCAGGTTGTTGATGGGGGACTTTCGGATATGTACAACAACAGTGTTAATCTAGATGATCAGCAAGTTAAGTTCTTTTGGACCATGGTAGGGGATTCAATATCTATTGCAGCTCGTGGTGAGAAGAAAAGTGGGTATCTTGCTATTGCTTTCGGTAGCGAAATGACTAACAGCTATGCTTATGTTGGCTGGTTTGATAGAAACGGAACAGGGCATGTAAATACTTACTGGATTGATGGAGAATCCGCTTCTGCTGTGCATCCCACAACCGAAAATATGACATATGTGAGATGCAAATCTGAAGAGGGGATCATCACACTGGAGTTTACCCGTCCCTTAAAACCATCATGCAGTCATCGAGATAGACCCGAATGTAAGAATATGATCGATCCCACAACTCCTCTTAAAGTGATATGGGCAATGGGTGCTAAATGGACAGATGGTCTATTGACTGAGAGAAACATGCACTCAGTTACTAGTCAGAGACCTGTCCGTGTAATGTTAACTCGTGGATCTGCAGAAGCAGAACAAGATCTAAGACCGGTCTTGGGTGTCCACGGATTCATGATGTTCCTTGCTTGGGGAATCCTGCTTCCAGGTGGGATATTATCTGCTAGATACCTGAAACACATCAAAGGTGATGGCTGGTTTAAGATTCATATGTATCTTCAATGTTCTGGACTAGCCATTGTCTTCCTTGGCCTCCTCTTTGCTGTAGCTGAACTTAACGGTTTCAGCTTCAGTTCAACCCACGTCAAATTTGGTTTCACAGCCATAGTTTTGGGTTGTGCTCAGCCTGTGAATGCTTGGCTAAGGCCTGCAAAACCCACTCAAGGAGAAACAATCTCGTCGAAGCGATTAATCTGGGAGTATTCTCATTCGATAGTCGGTCAATCAGCTGTTGTAATTGGAGTCATTGCGCTCTTCACAGGAATGAAACATCTAGGAGAACGATATGGAACAGAAAACGTTGACGGGCTTAACTTGGCACTCGGGTTATGGGTCTTCCTAGGCGTAGTTGTTGTTGCATATTTAGAGTACAGAGAGCGAAGAAGAAGAAGAGCGAGGAATCTAAGCAGAGGAAATTGGGTATTGGGGAATGTTGAAGACGATGATTCAATTGATCTAATTGATTCAAAAGGAGGTTTCAGAGATAAAGATGATGAAGATGATAGAAATGGAGGGAGGATGGAAATTCAGTTAGAGCCGTTAAAATAATAGTAACTCGTTTTTTTTCTTCACATATTTTTTCTCCTTACCAAACAAAAAAAAAAGAAACAAGAAGAGTTTTGTCTTTTTAGTTTTATAAATGCAACGGTCGATATATTTGTATCTATGCATTAGAATTGTATACCTTTGAGAAAAGCTGAGTTTTATCATATATACTACCAAAAAAAAGAAAAAAAAAATTTCCAACAAATAAAGCTTTATTAATCGTGATGAAAATTCTGTAGTTACAACATTAACAAGGAAGAGTGGACAATCACTATAAATACAATTTTCATAATTAGGCACAGTGAGTATTGCATTAGATAAATAATCAGCACAAAAGTTATGTTGTCGTGAGGTCCACATAAACTTCATATCGTCCAAGGTTTGACGCCAATCTGCAATCGTCGCAACATAAGGAAGAAGACGTGGATGTAATGTGGAAGGATTCTGCAGTGTTTGATGTAGAGCTTGGTTATCCCCTTCAAAGATGACTTTTTTATATCCTAATCCCCAAGTAGCTTGGATAGCCCATATTAAGGCTGTACATTCCGATTCAATAATGTTATGACGTCCTTGAAACCGACTCATACCGCAATGCTTGAAATTACCTAAGTGATCCCGTATGATCCATCCCATCCCCGAACAAACATCTCCGTCCTTGTGTGAAACATCATAGTTGCATTTGACCCAATCAATAGGAGGGGGACGCCATTTGGAATGGAGAGAAGGCGAAGACATTGAAACCCGGCGTGTAGGAGTAGTTGGCTGTGAGCTTAGCCATTCATCAACATCCTGCTTTGTCCGCTCATAAGTATCTGCATAAGAAATCATTTCACGTGCATAATATAATCTATTTCTACTCTTCCAAAGCCTCCACAATAACCATATGGGAAGAAAGCGGAGTGAAGGGGCAATACGTCCATCGCATGCTAAGCGAATTATAAAGTGAAGCTTGTCTATTAAGTCTATCTCTGGATTAGAGATTATATGCAGGGGAATTCCCAGACATCGCCAGACTGCTTGAGCATAGGGACACATGAAAAGCATATGGTCATTGGACACAAAAGCATCATCACAGCGAAGTCATGACGTATGTACTTGTAAGTGTCGTGACTCTAAATTTTCCGAAGATGGTAACGCTTTAGATCCAATACGCCACAAAAAGTGATGTAACTTTGGTGGAATAGGTAGGTTCCAAAGACTCTTAGACATTTCAGGATATGCTTTCAACTGTGGAGCCGCATGTGCTGTGGTTTTAAGCGCTTCATAATATCCAGATTTTACACGATATTGGCCATTATAGGTGTGGCTCCAAACAAAGTAATCAGTGGTATCAAGTCTAAGGTATACTTTCAGAATATTACCGAGATCTGATGGATCAATCATAGTGCGGAGGCGACCAAAATCCCTTTGGTTAATTTGTGAACAAAGTAGTTGTGAAACCGGAATATTGGGATTTATACCAGGAAGTAATCGTGGAGGTCGATGAGGTTGCGTTGGTAACCAAGGATCCTCACCAATAGTAATTGTTGTGCCATAACGCACACCAATCTGCAAACCTTTATTGAGGAAAGCAGCACCATGTAAAATAGAAGTCCACCCGTAGGAAGGAGAGTGTCCCTTTGAGGCGGCAATAGTGTACCGTAGGGATAGTAACGTGATTTAAGCAAACGATGCAGAAGACTGTTTGGACGCTGAAGTATCTTCCAAGTTTGATTAGCCAACAAAGTCTGATTGTAGGCAGTAATATCTCGAAAGTCAAGGCCCCCATTTGCTTTGGAATATGATAGTTTACGCCAAGAAATCCATGGAATGGCTCGCCGTGTAGGATTCGACCGCCACCAAAATTGAGTAAACAGGGAAGTGATTTTTGCACAAAGAAAGGATGAAAGTTTAAAAGAATTCATCGTATAAATCGGTAAGGCATATGCAACAGCCTTAAGCAAAGTTTCCTTCCCAGCAACAGAGAGGAATTCGGTATGCCAACTCGATAAAACATTTCGAATTCTATCCAAAATGTAGGTGAAAGAGGTACCTCGTGACCTTGAAAATTGTGGTGGAAGACCAAGATAACGTCCTCCATCTTGAATTGTACGTATACCAATAAAATTCATCATTCGGTTTCTATTTTGCTGGTAAACCTTCTGACCAAATGTAATAGATGATTTATCCAGATTGATACACTGTCCTGAAGCAGATGCATATAGCTCAAAAGTTTATCGTAAGTACTGACTATTCTGGACATTGGCCCGTGTAAAAAATAGAGAATAGTCCGCAAAGAAAAGATGTGTAATCACTGGATCAGAACGTGCAATCTGTATATGTTGTTGAGCTTGAGCCGTATGTAATAATGAAGATAAAACATCAGAGCATAGGATAAACAGGTATGGCGAAAGGGGATCCCCTTGTCGGAGTCCCTGACTGCTGGTAAAGTGACCACATGGTGTACCATTTATAAGGACCGGGACGAAACCGTCTGGACACAAGCCATAAGAAGATTAACAATACGTGTATCAAAGCCCTTCTTAAAATAAAACAACCTCGAGGAAATCTCATTCGACACGATCATAGGCCTTACCAATGTCCGTTTTAACTGCCATAAATGCCTTGGAAACAGCCGGTGTCACACGTAAAGCATGGTGGAGTTCATGGGCAATAAGAACATTATCCACGATCGACCGACCAGGGATGAAAACAGTTTGATTCTCTGTTATTAAATTATTATGGGTTTTAGCCTGGAAATTAAAATATTCGAAATGATTTTATATACCACATTACAGAGACCAATTGATCGAAAATCCGTCAACGTACGGGGATTCGATATCTTGGGGATAAGGCAAAGATTTATATGATTCCACTTAGAAGGTACTACATCCGTAAAAAATGTTTGTACCTCAGTAATAAGAGTTGGTCCCACAACATGCCAATAACGGCGGAAGAAGTAGCCATAAACCCATCCGGACCCGGTGCCTTATGTGTACCAATGGAATATAGGGCTTGTTTTACCTCGTCTCAGGTCACCTGTCTTATAATATGACAATTCATATGTGGTGTGACTACAACTGGGAGATGACATATAGCTGCAGATATCGTACTCGGCTGAGAGGTGGTGAAAAATGTTTTAAAATATGTACCAGCTTCAGATCCAACTGCTGAGTTACAAAACAGAGTATTGCCGTCTCTATCTTCAATACTCGTGATACGAATACATACGGTACGCGACTTAACAGAAGCATGAAAATATTTAGTATTACGATCTCCTGTTTGCAACCAAGTATTGCGGCTCTTCTGGTGCCAATACAACTAAACTTGTTTATACGATGTAACTAGTTCCTTCCAAAAAGTGATAATATGATCTAGTGACACATCCGGATTGTTATATGATCTATCAATTTTAGATTTAAGCATTTGTATTTGTCTTCTAGAATTAGTTGGATGTTGACGCATCCACATAGACAAGGATCTGCGACATATGGCAAGTCTCTCCATGTTTGTACGATCACATTGATTAGGATATAATGAATTATTGGAAGAAATTGAATCGAAGATGCAGGATATAACATTCTCCATACCGAGTTACACATCACACGATCAAGGCAACTATTAAGAATTATCATATGAAAAGTGTGAATCTCTCGTGTAAATCGTTCTTTGTAATCTCAAGATAATGCTCTATAAAACTTTCTTTATTCAACGAAGAAGAAAAGGTCTCACAATGCCCGGTCCCTCTTTAACAATTATCCTCAATATTATATACAGAGTCAAACTAACAAAATTGACTAAGCTAAATGAAATCTCAACCCTTTATAATGCCAACACAACATTAATAGAGACTAAATCAGCAGTTGTTAATTGCTTCAACACCACCTCCCTTTGTCTATGTACTCTTCTTACGCACAAATGCCTTCCATGGCATATCAATTACTTGTCGGTTTCGAAACAACTTGTCCTCAAGCTGAAAGCTAGGAAACTGCTTGACCAGCTATCTCATCTCCAACCAAGTGTTCTCATGACTTGGCAAACCTGCCCATTCAATCAATACTTCCAAGTGGCCAGCAGAATTATAACGAACGTCTCTAATGCTCTGCGAAATGAATACAAACTCGGCTACATCATTTAAAGAAAAAGGTAAGGGATTAACCTTATGATGCTGACCCAGCACCGGCTTGAGCAAAGACATGTGAAACACTGGATGAATGCGTGATGTAGGCGGCAGAATTAGTCGATATGCCACAGCACCAATCCTCTCTGCAACCTCAAAAGAACCGTAGTACTTTACAGCTAGCTTCTGGCATAGCCTCTTAATGACTGACTGCTGCTTGTATGGTCGAAGCTTGAGGAAAACCGAGTCTCCCACTCAAAATTCCAATTCCCTGCGGTGTTTGTCAACAGCATTCTTCATCCGTTCTTGTGCTTGTTGTAAATGGTACTTAATGTCTTGTATCATCCTATCTCTCTCTTGTAGAGACTGCTCCAATGAGTAATTAGTTGTAGAGCCTGCTTCATAAGGGATCACTGCCGAAGGGTCACGCCCATAAACGACGTTAAATGGAGTCATTCGTAAGGAGGTGTGAAAAGAGGTGTTATACCAAAACTCAACCCAATGTAGAAATGAAGACCATTTCCTCGGATGTGCAAATGTAAAACATCTTAGATATGTCTCTAATGTCTTGTTTACGACCTCTGATTGGCCGTCTGATTTCGGGTGATATGCTGAGCTAAATCGCAGCTTTGTCTTAGCAAGACGATGACACTCCATCCAAAATGCACTTTGAAACACCTTGTCTCTATCCGAAACTATCAGTTCTGGAACTCCATGGAGGCGGATGATTTCCTTAGTAAACTTAAGAGCTATGTCTGCAGCTGTAAAAGGGTGCTTCAATCCAATAAAATGTGCAGCCTTACTCAACCGATCAACCACAACCAATATGACATTAAATCCACCACACAATGGAAGACCCTCAATAAAATCTATAGTCAAATGAGACCATATTCTATCCGGAATCGGTAAAGGTTGTAATAGTCCCGCTGGACTTAATGTGCTATACTTATGAGTTTGGCAAGTTGTACATTCCGCTACATATTTCTCTACATCCATTCTCATTCCATTCCAATGAAACTGATTTTGAATGCGTTTCAACATTCTCAAAACCCCAACATGACCTCCCAATACAGAATCATGATACTCAGCTAGTATAAGAGGAAGAAAAGCTGACCTTTCGGGGAGGAGTAACTTTCCCTTGTAGAAGAGAAGCGATTTTCTCAAGCTGTATAAGCTGGATGGTAATTGGCCAGCTACGAACTGTGTATGTAGTTGTTGTATCTCCGTACTTGCTTCAATCTCTTGCTGAATTTTACTGATATCCAATGAATAAGGCACGGACAAAGCAAAAAAAAACACAACACTCAGCTAATCGTTAGTCATCATGCACCTAGAAAGACCATCAGCTGCCTTGTTTTCAATACCTGGTTTATATTCAATAGTGAAATCATAAACCAACAACTTAGTCAACCAATGCTAATACTCCATTGTGATTTCTCGCTGCTCCAACAAAAATTTGAGACTGCGTTGATCTGTACGAACAATGAATCGACGTCCCAGCAGATAGTGTTTCCATTTCAACACAGCCAACACCTCCAGGTTTTATCCTTCTTGGCCACTAATAACACCAGGCTAGAGAATGGGCTATGACTAGGTCTAATGATGCCTTTGGCCAATATGTCCTTAACCTGTCATTCCATCTCTTCTTTCTGGGCATGAGGATAGCGATAAGGACGTATGCTAACCGGTGTTGTGCCTGGTATGAGGTTGATAGCATGCTCATGTCCGCGAATAGGAGGCAATCCTTTTGGCTCTGTAAAAACACTACGAAACTTTGTCATCAGCTTTTGAATTATAAGCGGAAGAGGGGAGGAATGCATTGCTTAAACTGCACAACAAGAAGATGTAAATGCATCAACCAACAACATAGAAGATCCCACTGCCTGTTTTGTAAATGGTAGGCGAGCACCATGCAAAGAAGGATCACCATACAACGTTACTCGCTGACCCTTGTGCAGAAAGGATAACATTTGCTCTTCGAAATCACACTCACACACACCCAAAGTGTGCAGCCGTTGCATTCCTAAAATCACATCAGCACTTCCTAATTCCAATGAAATGAAGTCCACATCAAAAATTGCATCTGTCAACGAGAGATTTACGCCTTTACATATGCCAAAACTCTTAACCCGAACACCATTTCCCAACGATACTTCACAGTGAGGCAGACGGCGAGTTGCAGGTCGCAACTTTGATATCATTGTGGGCGTGACGAAGTTGTGTGTGGTGCCACTGTCAATCAATACCACAACTTCAGTTTGTCCAACTAGTCCTCTAAGTTTCATTGTCCTTGGTGTATCTTCACCGACAAAAACACTTAGAGACAAACGACAGTATTGAGGTTTCAACACAATTTCTTCCTCCGACTCATCATCACACAATCTGTCATCCAATAACACCTCACAATCATGCAACATCAACATTACCTGCAGCTCACTCTTGGGACATTTATGCTATGGCATCCATGGAGCATCACACCTAAAGCATAATTTGTTCTTTCTCCTTTCTTCATACTCAGCTGAAGACAAATTTTGCCTACCTCTGTGCTTAGAAGAAGGCACAACTACACTTCTAGAAGCAGAAGACTCCACGGCTGACGTTACTGCAGGAGTTCGAGGCTTCTAATTTTGAGATCCCGAAGACACTGTCTTCGTCCGGAAGTGGCTAGGAGGCGGTGCAGTGAGTGCTTTCTCTCCAACATATAAAGCCTCACCAATGATCTGAGTCATAACATCAGGAGCCATATCCAAAACAACATTGATCATCTCCGGCAATGTTGGTGGTTTTAATAGCTTCAGCAACGTTTGCAATTCTGGTTTCAACCCTTTTTTGAAGATTGCAATTTGGTGTTTCTCAGGTAAATCAGTCATTGGAGCTGTCAATCTCTGAAATGCCTCCACATAATCTTCAATGGTATCATCCTGTACCAAATTGTGTAACCTATCCACCGGAAGAACACTTCTACTACGGCCAAAACGCAATAGAAATTTGTCCCTAAAATCATCTCAATCTTTAAATGGAGCTCTGCTAATCTCCCAATCAAACCAGCTTAACACTCCCAGACAAGCCCATCGACACAAGCTTGAACTTCTCTGCACTAGTATAATTTCCAACCAAGAAGAAACGCTCAACCAAACTGAGCCATGTGTGGACATCAGTTCCATCAAAGATAGGTAGCTCTATCTTGTTCAAATAGGTTTCACGATTGGCTATTGTTGAAGCCAATCCAGAAGACATGTCATCTTCTTTCTTGTTTTGGTTTATTATTCCCGACGGAGATATTGAAGAATCTCCATTCGGCGGTGGCGCTAGGGACGGAGGCTGGATCGCTGAGGGCTTAGTGGCGGTACCTGCGATGACCGGCGGAAGCGCAACCGGCGAGGAAGACGGCGTCGCCGAAGCTCCAAAAAGTTGGAGGATCGTGGCGAATTGACTACGCATCTCCGAGTGACGTTCCTCCGCCATCTTCTTTGAATCTTGCAACTCAGCTTCGACAAATCCCAACCGCTCTTCTACTCCGTTGAAACGCCCGTCCATCACGGCCAATCGTGGCTCCAAATCCACCGCCGCTGAAGATTCCAACGATCTTGTCATTGTTGGCATTAAAGTCAGCTCACGACGCACCAATTGTTAAGAATTATCATATGAAAAGCGTGAATCTCTCGTGTAAATCGTTCTTTATAATCTCAAGATAATGCTGTGTAAAAGTTTCTTTATTCAACGAAGAAGAAAATGTCTCACAATGTCCGGTCCCTCTTTAACAATTATCCTCAATATTATATACAAAGTCAAACTAACAAAACTGACTAAGCTAAATGAAATTTCAACCCTTTATAATGCTAGCACAACATTAATAGAGACTAAATCAACGGTTGTTAATTGCTTCAGCACCACCTCCCTTTATCTATGTACTCTTCTTACGCACAAATGTCTTCCGGCATATCAGCAACACTCAATAATTTCATTTCCTCTGCGACCACACCAAGAGAAATTATCACCGGAAAAATGTAGATCAGACATATCGCATTGTTGAACCATAGTACGAAACTGTGTAAAAGTCCAAGGCTCTCGTACACGACCGCCACGTGTTTCTTGGGGATTAAGAAATTCATTAAAATTCCCACACATAATCCATGGATCTGTACGGTTGACTGCAATTCTCTGTAAATGTTCCCAGAGATGACAACGATATTGTTTAACGGGATGCCCATACACAAACGAAAAGTAGAAAGAACCTTCTTCATTATTTATTTGTACGTCGAAAAGTCTTGGACCAACATACAGAAAACGGATATTTACATGTGATTTCCACATCAGCGCTAACCCACCCGACAAACCATTAGAAGCAACACAACGGACATTAACATAACCAAGACGACTTCCAACATCATAGACTACATCATTAGAGTTTTTGGTTTCAATTAAAAAGAGTAAGTCTGGATCGAAGACAGCCTTCAAATCCTTAAGACGTCGAGCTGTTAGGGACTCCTTCAAACCCCAACAGTTCCAAAAGGTTGTGATCATGGCGCCTCCGGTGGCTTATGGCCCACCGAACCGTCACTAGTGTTGTAGGAATGGAAAGAGGCATGAGGAACTTTGGCAGATGTGGCACCGTTAGCAACCTCAGAAGGGATTTGGACCCAGTTACGAATCACAATAGCCTTAGACTTACGGCACACACGTTTGTTTGTGTCATTGATATCATCAGAATCGAAAGTGTGTTGGAGATCACAACGAACTAGTAAGTGAAGAGTCGCATCTTTTGGAGAAGAAGTCTCTGCTTTGCGCTTACGGCCAGAAGAACTTGCATTTGGCGAAGCGTTGTTATCCTCGCGATTGACATCCGTAGAATAGGGTCAATGTCAGACGGTGGCGCCATTGAATAGTCATCGTTGGCCGCATCAGAGTCATCTGAATTATCGTCAAAAGCACAACATGACGCTCAACACTGCTGGAAGGACATTCAGCAACATCATGAGTGATAAGACCACACCCGGTGCAAAAATGACGAAGGCGTTCGTATTGAAACTTAAGTATCACTTGAGTGTCGCCGAATCGAAACACGCGACAGAATCAGAGAGGGTTTCGGATGTTCCAGAGCAGAACATATTCAACCAAAATAGTGCCGTCTCCATTAAAATTAGTGTCGAGAAAGTGTCCCAATTGATTCCCAATGTGTGTCACCATTCGCAAGTCAAAAACTGAATTGGAATGCCACGAATTTGGACCCAAAAAGCAATTTGTTCAAGCGATGAAGGCAGAAGATTTGGAGTCCATTTGTGAACACAAACCATCCAGTCATTGAAACTCCAGGGTCCTCGCCGGAGAATACCATCCATGGCCTCATCAGAAGAAAATAGAAACTGAATCCTTTTGTTTTCCAGAGGCTTGGTAAAGCACCAACCATAAATTTTCCTTTTTCTTAGAATTATAACTCGTGAGTAGTAGTAATAATTAAGATAATCACAACAATAAATTGCACGTGATTCTTTTCAATTATATATTTCAACTCTTTTTACAAATATATTCATAAAAGTAGCAAATAATTTAAAGAAAAGGGTAAAAAATAAAGTAATTTAGGAATCATAGTCGATAATGGGTTCACCTAAATTCAAATTTCTGTCGATCTTCCAGGGCAAATTAAAAAGTTGAGCCAAAATGAATTTAAAGATTTTGTTGACATTAATGTTGTGTGTTGCACTTGAAAAGAACAATGACGCCTTCATCACCTTCGCGTACGCTCTTGCCTAATATATCAATTTAAAAAAAACAAATCATGATGAAAACGTAAAATATGAAAATGATATTAATTGATTACAATGTATGATTAAATAGTAAGTTATATGATTGTATACCTGAGTGACAATGGTCCACTGAAGATTGGGTGGTAGCCGAACGAAATCATCGAATTTTGTTCCTATTAGAATCGGTATTGCCGTCTGATTTAAGAAAATATGATAAATTATAAAATACTTGCTGCTCAAAAAAAAAAAAAAAAAAAAATATATATATATATATATAATACCTTTAGCAAAAAAGTATTTAATTGGAATCAGATTCCAAAATATTTTTATAATATACTCTTTGGAAGTCCTTTTGTATATAATAAAAGGTTTAACTATTTCAATATTAGTAAGTTAGAATCGAATAGAGCCTGTAATTATGTATCCAAAAGGACCAAAACAACTGTAACCCCAAAAACATGATTGTTTTATTTATTGACAAAAATTAGATATAAATCGTACCTTATTCCATTTTCTTGCCTGACTATACCACCCGAAAACACTGCCAAAAACAAATAAATAAATAAATCGCAGTTTTTTCAATATTTAAAAAAAAAATTTGATGAAGAAGTTTTTTTTTTTTTTTTTTGAAATTAAATTGATGAAGAAGTTAAAAACCTGTTAAGAGTAGATCGACTGGTAAGATCAAACATGAACAAGATTGCTACTGCATCTTTACAAGCTATTGGTATATGATCTTTTGATCTCTTTTCATCACCTTCAAATACAATCAATTTTTAATCTCGTAACCATTAACAAAGTAATCAATATTTGATTAATTAATAGTATTAATTTGGCTCACCTCCTACATCCCAAATGCTAAACGAAATTGTAGCTCCTTCAACATAAAACGTTTTATCCATCAAATTCAAACCCTTCATCTCCAAGAAACCTTTATTCTCATCTCCAATATATTTTATCTTTCCCAGAAAAAAAAAACAGAAATTAATCAATCAACTAAGTAATGCAATAAACAGTAATCGTAAATTAGCAAAAGAATTCATACTTACTACAAAACTAGTCTTCCCAGTTTGACAATCACCTAATAAGCTGATCTTAAGACTAACCAAATCTGAATCTGAACTTGAACCACACCTTCTACCAGAAACACTTGCTTCTATCGGAGTGTCGACGTCTCCATCGAAGATATAGCCGGTGGTGGAAGAAATCCGATGAACGATTCGCCGGTAAACAATCGGTTTTTCGATGATACTTGAACAAGACACCATTTTTCTCCACAAAAACTTTAAAAAATCTCCAAAAATCGATACCCTTTCGATGATTCTCCATTTTACATTCACCTGAACGATCGTCCGACATAAAGGAGTCACCTTTCCAGCAATCTCATTGATTTTCTCAGCCATTGATGAAAAAACAGAGAAAGACGTATACTTTTGTCGTTCACAAGAAGCTCACATCTTCTTCTTCTCTATGATTTTGTATTTCTTCTAGATTGTCTTTTCGTTGGTTGTTTACTGTGTAATTGGAAGATTATCGGTTATATGAATTGGTAGTTGACCCGTCTTCTCCTGAAATACTCGAAATTACCCCTAGTGGATGCTACGTTATCTTTTGGTTTTTAGTACTTGACGTGTTTGTAGGGAAGGATAATATCGTCAAATCATAGAACTAATTATCTCTTTTTATGGAGTAAATCTCAAGTGTACGTGTCACTAGTCACTAGGTATCATATCATCGATCAATTTTTGTATTTGATTATTCTACTAATGTTTTATTTTAATTGATTAGTAGTCTCATCTAGTTTGTTGTTATTTGATTATTATTATCAATCTGTATTTTTTTAAGTAGGTAGGTGCTTCCTACCGTGCATTCTCAATTGATTATTCATAAGATTACTACTAAAATGAATAATAATCAAATATATTTAATTGTATATGTGAACAGAAAAAGGCAACCATTGAATTAATGGAATATGTAACAGAAGAGGATAAAGTGTTTTTTTAAGAGTGACTCTATTTAAGACACAAAGCACGAGAATCTTGAGAAGCGTTTCTTTGAAGGAGTAGTTTTTGTGTAACAACAATTTTGTCTTTTCTTATAAATTGGGTAAAGAAGAAGTAGTTTCAAAAGAATGACAGAAGTAAGTAAATAAATAGATGTGGTCGACCGTTGATGTAGTTTTGGTTGGTTGGATCTATGTCACATTTTTGTAATTCATTACTTTCTTTTTCTTTTTTAAATCTTAATTTAATTTTTTTGGTAGTCGATAATAGGGTTATGTTAAGTAATAGATAACACCAAAGTCTGTATTGACATTTTAGAATTATATATAGTAATTTCTAAGAAAGGTTATACTTTATAAAACGTAAAAAAAGAATCGAAAGATATATCAACTTGCTCATATTTTTGGTTATTCGATTTTTTTCTTTTGTGAATATTAAAAATAATAATAACAATCTATTTACTTTTGTTACAATAATCAGAATTTGGTTTTTTCAGTCTAATTGATATAAAGAAAACATATGATGAGTCTATTTACATCCAATCTAGTTATCCTTAAAGTTAAAACAAATAATGAATACAGCTACATCAATCAATTTTGTTAATAAAAACCACTAGATTATTAGAGAAATAAATAATATAACTTTCCAAAATGGGGTAACTAAAATACACGTACAAAAGAAGAATTCGGTGGCTTGTCCCTCTCGTTTCCTCTTTCATAACACTTGTAGAGAATTTAGGCTTCCTTCACCAATACTACTATTTACCTTGTTTATCTCAAAAATTTATTAGTTAATACAATTAATACATGTTTTTCCGTTTTAATAAGTAACAGTGTTTTCAGAGGAACATAATTGGTCATAAGCCACAATTTTCTCTTTTCTCAAGATTTGATTCCAAATTGGACAAAGTCAACTTCTGTTTCTTAACTAGCTCCTCGAGTTCTCTTATGTGACTCACTAATTCTGCTTCTCCTTCTTAAAGTAAGCTTCATCCAACTCTTTGTTGGGTCTAATTTATCATAAGTATTGGGCTTATAGATATTTGAGAATGTGAATAAGAAATAACTTATGAAATGGATTGGATTTTGGGCTAAGTATCAAAATAGATTCATTTAAGTGTATTTAAGTAGGTGGGATTTATTAAATGTCCCACATTGATTAGCCGAACGTTTTCACTCTAGTTTAAATAACTAAAGGTGATACAAGTGTTCAAATTGGCTAAGACTTATGCTGCATGTGTAAGAGGATGAATCGGACCACGCGCGCACCACCACCACCGCCGCCAGGCCAGGCGCGGGCGCGGGTGCGGGCGCTTGGGCCTTGGGCCTTGGGCCTTGGGCCTTGGGCCTTGGGCCTTGGGCCTTGGGCCTTGGGCCTTGGGCCTTTGAGGCTTTGAGGAATGTCTCGTGGTCGAGTGGCCCGTTCATTTTGGCCCATCTCTTATTTTCGGTCAAAGACAAGATTTGGTCTTAATGACAAAATCAAAACCGAATATCGAGTTTAATTGCAGTCGGTTAATGACGAAATCTCGTATTAATGTCATGCAATCAAAACGCAGAATCTTACCATTAATTGCACGCGGTTTGCATTCACTCCGAGCTCGCCTATATAAGGGACTCGTCTCATTTGAAGAAGACACACAATTAAAAAAACATCTCTCTCTAAGATCCTTCACTCTCTCACTAAGCGTTTCTCCAATCTTTCGGAAAACGGTACGTTCTAGAGTATAACGTAGTTATATACGTTCGTAGATTCCACAACGAGTGTGGCGTTGTGGTCTCACGTCGGTTGTATCCTGGGACTCCAAAAGCTTTGTGTATCCGTCTCACTTCTTATATCGTTTAATTGCTTATATCGTTCTTAAGTATTTTATTTACACGATTTCTTGTCGCATTTCTTAATTCCGATTTCTGGGTCATACAAGCTTAACTCAATAAAATCCGCTTCTAGCATATAGCTATAATCGGATTGAGATTTGCAAAATTATAAAACGATTTTCGTCGATTTAATTTCTTGTCTAGAAACGTAGTTTCTCTCGAAACGCGGTTTCGAACGGTTGAGTAGAACGCTTTCATAAGTGTATTTACAAACCAAAATAACACAAGTAAAACGGTTTCGGCGAACGCTTGTTAGCGATTTTGAGAAACGTTTGTGTTAAGAAACGGGTTCGGGTGCAATAAATTTGCAATATTTCTGAAACGTTTTCATAAACGGTTATAAATTATTGCACTAATTAATAGTGTATATAATTTAAAAAGGTCAAATTAATAGCTGATTCATAAATAAAATTTTATTTAACGATTCAAGCATCTCACTCATTTTATTCCATGGATTGTCAACAGATGTCGACTGAGACTGGACATGTTGCAATCACCAAGGAAAATGAAGTTGTCCAAACAACCGTTGTTCAAACAACCGCTGTGAGTGCTGGACTATTGCCGGAAAAATTTGATGGGAATGGGTTCAAGACTTGGCAACAAAAGATGTTGTTCTATTTGACCACCCTCAAGTTTGACAAGTTTCTCAAAGAGGACAAGCCGGTAGCTGCTCTTGGAGCCGAAGATGTCCACACCATTGTGAGCATTGATGCATGGACGCATTCAGACTTCTTGTGCCGGGGTTGGATCTTAAGCCGCCTCGTTGACTCGTTGTATGCTGTGTACAACAATGAGAAGCAATTCCCGACAGCCAAAGAGTTGTGGAATGCTTTGGAGAAGAAGTACAAGTCTGATGATGCGGGAACTCAGAAATTTGCGGTGGCAAAATTTCTAGATTTCAAGATGGTGGACTCAAAACCTATCATGGCACAAGTGGATCAACTTCAATTGCTATGCAATGAGATAGCATCCGAAGGTATGAAGATATGTGAACCTTTTACGGTTAATTGCTTTATTGAGAAGCTTCCTCCAAGTTGGGTGGAATACAAAAACTATCTCAAGCACAAGCGAAAGGCGATGTCTCTTCAAGACTTGATCACTAGGCTTCAAATTGAAGCTAGGAATCGCCATACAACCGGCCTCACCAATCGTGAGGAGCAAGATTCTTACCAAGCCTATCTTGCTCAAATGGCTAAGGTCAAAGGCAAGGCTAAGGTCGGGGAAAAGAATCTGAAACCTTCGGGATCCACGAACTTCAAGAAGCACAATGGGGCTGAGAAGAAGTTCAACGGAACTTGTAACTATTGTGGTAAGAAAGGCCACAAAGCTCAAGCTTGCCATAAGAAGGCTAAAGATAAAAAGTCTACTCATCAAGCTTTCTTGACCTCGGAAGATCTATGTGCGGTAATCACCGAAGATATTCCGGAAGTCAATGCGGTTGAGACCAATCCAAGGGAGTGGTACTATGACACCGGTGCAACCACTCACATTTGTTGTGATAGAGAGTTGTTTAGCACTTATCAAAAGAGTCATGGAGACGAAAGGGTGAAGATGGCCAACACCAAAGCATCCAAGATTTTAGGACGTGGAAAGGTTGTGCTGAAGATGACTTCGGGACATGAGATCACTCTCAACAATGTGAAACATGTTCCCGACGTAAGCAAGAATCTGATTTCCGGCACTCTCATGAGCAAGGCCGGATTTGGTGTTAACTTTGTATCCGATCAACTTGTGATTCGGAAGAATGGGGTGTACTTGGGAAAGGGTTATGTTAAGGGTGGACTTGTCAAGATGAATGTAATGACGGTCTTACCAAAGAAAAATGTAACCAATGTTGATTCCATTAATGAAAATGCTCAAGTTGCTTATTTGGTCGAGTCTTTTAATATTTGGCATGAACGATTAGGACATGTGAATTATAAATCTTTGGAAAGATTGATGAATTTGAGTCTAATACCTAAATGCAAATCGATTAAAGATAAATGTCAAGTTTGTGTACAAGCAAAACTTACAAAACGACCATCCCCTAAACAAGAAAGAACGACGGAACCTCTTGGTCTGATACACACAGATTTATGTGATTTAAAGTATCTACCAACTCGAGGAGGAAAGAAGTATTTTGTGACATTTATAGATGATTGCACAAAATATTGTCGTGTTTATTTATTACAAAGCAAAAACGAAGCTTTGGATAAATTTAAAGAATATAAGCTTGAAGCTGAAAATCAACTTCAGAAAACTATTAAAATAGTTCGAAGTGATCGCGGTGGAGAATATGAAGGACCGTTTGATGCATTTTGTAGAGAAAATGGAATAATACATCAAACGACCGCTCCTTATTCACCTTCATCTAACGGAGTTGCTGAAAGGAAAAATCACACTCTTAAAGAAATGATGAATGCTATGTTGCAGGAATCTGGGATAGCTCAGAACATGTGGGGGGAAGCTTTGCTTACCTCAAATTATATCCTCAACAAAATTCCGCACAAAGTGACGGGAAAAACTCCATATGAACTATGGAAAGGCACTGTTCCTTCATACAAATACATGAAAGTGTGGGGGTGCTTAGCAAAGGTAGTTGTACCACCTCCGAAACAATTCACGGTTGGACCAAAAACCGTTGATTGTATTTTTATCGGTTATGCACACAATAGTAGTGCTTATCGATTTTTGGTTCATAAATCAGATATTCCGGACATTCACATTAATACTATGATGGAATCCCGGAATGCAGAATTCTTTGAGAATATCTTTCCGTTAAAAGATAGAGAATATCTAAAACGGACACGGGATCAAAGAGATGTAAGTTCCTCTCAAAATGAGGCAAGCTCTTCCGGCACTTCATTTAATGAGCCGGAAGAAGTTGAAGATGAACCTAGACGGAGCAAAAGAGCTCGAAAGGAAAAAACCTTCGGTGATGATTTCCTAATGGTTTTTCTTTTAGAAAATGAACCAAGAACTTACATAGAGGCTATGTCTACGCCAGACGCACCTTTTTGGAAGGAAGCCGTAAGTAGTGAAATTGACTCCATTATGCAACATCATACATGGGAGATGGCTGATTTACCGGAAGGGTTTAAAGCCCTCGGGTGTAAATGGATTTTCAAAACAAAATTGAAAACTGATGGCACGGTAGACAAGCACAAGGCTAGGCTCGTGGTGCAAGGATTCCGACAAAAGGAAGGTCTGGATTTCTTTGACACCTATTCTCCGGTAACGAGAATCACTTCGATCAGAATGCTAATTAGCATTGCTGCTTTACGAGGTCTGGAAATCCATCAGATGGATGTAAAAACTGCTTTTCTAAATGGAGATTTAGAGGAAGAAATATACATGAAACAACCTGAAGGGTTTGTTGTACCTGGACAAGAACACAAAGTCTGTAGACTTGTGAAGTCGTTGTATGGACTTAAACAAGCTCCAAAACAATGGCATGAAAAGTTTGATAATGTAATGATGTCAAACGGTTTTCGCATAAATGAATGTGATAAATGCATATATGTTAAAATTACTACAACTGGGTATATCATTTTATGTTTATACGTAGATGACATGCTTATTATTGGGAGTAATAACGATATCATCAATCAAACAAAAACTATGTTATCAGGACAGTTTGATATGAAAGATATGGGATTAGCAGATGTGATTCTAGGAGTTAAAATCACTAGACACTCTGACGGAATCATTTTATCCCAAGAACATTATGCTGACAAGATACTTGATAGATTCAAACTCTACTCAAGTGGGACTGCAAAAACACCTGTTGACGCCCAACTTCATTTGACTAAAAATCAAGGTGAAGCTGTATCACAAGTGGAATATGCACGAGTTATCGGAAGTCTAATGTACTTAACAAATTGTACTCGACCCGATCTAGCGCACGCAGTTAATGTGTTAAGTCGATACACAAGTAATCCAGGACACACACACTGGAAAGCGATAACTAGAGTATTGAATTACTTGCGGTTTACGAAAAGCTATGGGTTACACTATGGTAAAGAACCAGCAGTTTTGGAAGGATATACAGATGCAAACTGGATATCTGACTCCAAGAACTCAAAATCCACAAGTGGATATGTCTTTACAATAGGTGGTGCTGCTGTGTCATGGAAATCTTCCAAACAAACTCTGCTAGCCAGATCAACCATGGAATCTGAGTTCATTGCTTTAGACAAAGCCGCAGAGGAGGCTGAGTGGCTTCGAAATTTTTTGGAAGATATCCCTATGTGGGAGAAACCGGTGCCGGCAATACGTTTGCATTGTGATAGTCAATCCGCTATCTCACGGGCACTGAATACGCAATATAATGGCAAATCTCGTCATATACGAAGACGACATAAGACCATTAGACATTTGATCTCTAGTGGTATACTTGAATAAATACTGGAACCGTAAAAAAATTTCTTAATATTTATACCTGAATCTAGCATGAACCAATATCAGAACCGAACCGAATAGTATTTGGTTTCTAAATAGGTATAAAAAAATATGGCCCCGAACCGATATATATGTGGTTCCAAATTGCGTATAAAAGTTTCATACTCGAATGACTCGGACCCGAATGGACCCGAATACCTGAATGCCATGCCTACTCATCTTCTTCTCAGAATCCTAAAACCCTAAACCACAAAATCAAAATGGAGAAGATATTGCTCGTGAAATTCCCAAATCGGTTTCTTCGAGTTTTAAACTTTGAAGTTCAATGAAACAACGTCATTTCGTCGTTTTCATTAGCCAACCAATTTACGAAAACGAATTTGTTTTATTTACTAAGCGCATGCTTAAAACCTAATGAAACGAACAATAAACGGTTTTACGATTTAATTGGAAATGATTTTTTATGAGTAATATAGTAAAGTTTATGATTTTTCGTAAAGTTTTGAAGAACTGGTGGCATGAAATAATTAGTCAAATAATTTGACAATATATAGAGAAATATTAATTATTAATAAACCTATATAAATAAATAAAGATAAAATAAAATGTTAAAGTTAAATATGTATTGGAAATTGAAAACATTAATTTTTTTTCCAAAACATCAACTAATTAGAAATGAAGGGAGTATATGTTTAAAGCTTTAAATATTGTTTTGGACATATTATAGTTCCGATTGGTGATATTGTTTAAAACGATCTTTTGGAAAAAAATGAGCGGTTGAAACGAAAATCGTTTTAAAATAATTGTTTGAAGATAGCGGTTAGCAAAAAAAGTTTTCAAACAAAAGTTGTTTGAAAATTAGTGTTGATTGGTAACATTACAGCGATTGAATATTGTAATGAGATGAAAGTTAGTATGTAAAATTTAATTTAAAACAATTATTCTAAAATGTAACCAATAACATATAGCTTAAATTTTTGATATAAATATAAATATTTAGACTATAATTACTATTTTTAAAATATTATTTTTATATTAACAAATGACTATTTTCTAATTGTAAACAAATGAATTATATATTTTTAAAAATCATAATTATACATAAATGATCGTTTGTATTTACAATAAACGAGTTTTTCAAACAATTTAAATAAGCCAAATGACTTTTGCAAACATTTTTAATTTCAGACCCTATATATTTTTGGTGATAAAATAGAATCTAGATAACGTGTTCGTTGACATGGAATCTTTATCTTCAATCAGAAACTTCGTCTAGATGATAGTTGAAAAGGTAAAAGTTATACTAGTTTTTGTTTTTATACATAAATAATAATTATATTGCCAGAGGTGTTGTATATTCAGATAATGGTCTACCCACTGAAACCACCATAAGTTGTTTTATTTTGACACCGAATCATAATGCACCACATATTAATTTATGTTTCTTTCCTCAGATTTCTGAAATAAAAAACATTAATTATGTATATGTTTATTGTAATCGAGTTGGTTGATGACAATAGGTACCTATTTTTCTTTGTTGGACTCTAACATCACACAAATATTTAATATAATACAAATATTCTCTATTCCATTATAAAATGTCGGCATTTGTTAATATGCTGATATTTTTCTTAACCAAATTTACCATGAACTCCAAAAATTTTAGATTAATAAAAATTATAATTTGTAATATCCACTGAAACATGATATCAATTAGAATGAAATAACCAGTTGATGGGTTGGACCACGTGGATACGCACCAAAAAGAGACTTGGACAACTTATGAAACTCATGATGAATTGATGATAGTTGATTGTTACCGAACATTCAACTTCAATGATGTGGCTTCTCCTAACTAACCATATCAAATCAAGTTTCTTTTATATATAGTTACGTTTTTTTTCCTCATTTATCTAAATGGGAACCGTTAAAAGACAAAGAGAATGCCACTGTGTTAAGTAGATAGACTACGACTTGTCAAACTATCTGTTGCATAGTCCTTCAAAGCATCAAAGCTCAGTTTCATCTACTCTTCTTTCAAACGTATTATTTTTTACCAAACTCATATTTAGTGCGTCTATTTCTGTATCCTCCAGTTATAGTCAGTTTGATTTTAGGTGAATCAGCTAAAGAAACAAATGAATACAATGACCATAAGCTCCGTTTAGAATTACATTGTTGGTTTTACAGAAGAAATATTACATTGTGATTTGGTTTAAACCGGTTCACAGCCCATATATAAACCAGATATGCAAAGACTTAAAAGCAAAGTTTGCAGAGACCTTAACCAATGCTCTCATTGAGTTTAGAGAATCCAAGCTTCTTGAGTCTACTGGTTATTGGATTAGCCCAAGTTCGATCTGGATTTCCGCATTTCACATCCACAATATCCACAATGTTCATTCTCTTCTCCCTTCTCGGGGTTCCTTGCAAGGATACATTATCAGAGCCAAGCATTGGAACCTGATGAGTGCTTTTGGTATTGTGACCTTTTGGTGTTCTAACGTTATCAGAGCCAAGCTGATGAATGCTTTTGGAATTATGACCTTTTGGTGTTCTAATGTTATCAGAGCCAAGCTTATGAGTGCTTTTGGCATTGTGAGCTTTTGGTGTTCTAACATTGCTAGCATTGTTTTTGTTGCTACTGCTAGCTTCGTCTGTTGATTTTCTTGGCTTTTGTCCTCGTGAAGTTGAAGAAGATGTGCCACAGTCTACTGAGACAGGGATTGTTGTTCTAACAGGTCTCATCGTGGGAGTCTGAGGCGAAGGTTGCTTCATGGAGTCTAGCTCTCGAGTCATTAGAGTTGCTACTGTTCCTGTTGCTCCTATTTTTATTGATCCTCCTCCACCTTTAATCATTTCAAGCTTCTGAACCATTATGATTTTCGTTATTTTTCTCTATTTGCCTCTGCAACTCTCCGAGAAAGGATAACTTCTTGAGTTTTATCCGGCTTCACAGGTCTGCAAACAATTCTGAAAAAGCAAGCACAGCATCAACCTAGAAGAATAAGTAACCCTCATCATTATATCAAAAAGCAGAAAACCAAACATACATGCCAGTATTTACCAGAGTTTTTAGCAACTTTTTGATGAGAAATTCATGGTTTTCACATTGAGGGTATATGCGAAACTATTAAGTAGCTCAAGTTTCTAGCTTATCATTCGGTGAAGCAGAAAAGAACTGAGAATTCTACAGACAGCAGCAATGTGAAATGATCAGTCGATGTTGCAACGTCTTCACAAGCTTATCGCAAGCATAATCTAGCGGAAGAAACCAACAGTGTACTACTAGATACACCATAACTAAGCTCTTCAATTTCAAGAAAAACTGCGATCTAGACATCCTAATAAGATGAGAAGAGAAAGCTTTTAAGTTATGTATGCATAGATATACTAGAAAAATGACATATTTGAAAAAGAGCTTGGAGCACATCATTAGTATACCACTAATTCTCTTTACTAATATCAAAAGCTAAGCAATACGTGCTTCTAACGGATTGATTGAAATAGAAGGTTGAAACTTGAAGCAATGTAATGTCATCACAGAAACAAATCAACTTTACTATCCAAATCAATTTCTATCAATCTAAAGCAAGAGGGAAACAGAAAAAAATTACATATAGAAAAAGGGGGAAATTAGGATAACGAAACCCTAACAACTAGTGATTTGAAGAGCGACAAACATGAGAACGACATTCTATGATTCTAATCTTAAAAAGTCTCATTCGAATGAGAAGAAACAAATCCCAGAAAAAGGGTCAAAATCAAATAAAAGAAAACAGAAAAATCCCCTAGATAGTAATAATAAGAACCCTAATCACATCACTAAACAATAGATTCAGAAAAAATAGCGATATATAATCGATCAAGTGAGCAGAAGAAAGCCAACCTTTTTTCCAAATTTAAAAACTCATAGAACTCCGAGATGTAATTGATCGAACTGGATTAAAGACCCGCATTGAACATTTAGGTATACGAAGGGAGAAACAAAAATCAAATCTTTAGTCTTTTGATTGGTTTGAAATCTGAGTTTTCTCGTGCAGAAGCATACGACTAGTCAACGCAACCACGTTCCTTGTTGAGAGTGTAGAGTAGATTGCTCAAATCATTACATTGGACTCAGATTGTAACTAATGTTTTACTTTTCGAGAGCAACAAGGAAAATCAGCAAATTGTATTAGAAGCCCTAAATTATTTGAGTTTATCACATTTCTCGCCTTAAATCAATAATTGTACCAAAAGGATAAAGATAGTTAAATGAAACGCAACCGTTTCTGGTAATCATTGAAACTCTCTTGATGAATCCGAAGGTTTAAGACTTTGAGAACAGCCGACACAACTTAAGTAGGTGTCTGTAGCCTCGGCCATTTCAGTAATAAGTTCTGTTCTAAGTCGCCGTGTTTTTGTGTCGGAGAGAAGCGCAAAAAGATTGGACCTTTTCGCCTTCATGGATTCGAGGTTGAGAAAGCTCGTGATTGGTCTGTTTGCGATGACTGTGATCTTAAAAGATTCTAGTGTCGACGCGTGGACTGGCGAGATCCGCGGTAGAGTTGTATGTGATGTCTGTGGTGATTCTTCAATTGGACCTGAAGATCATGTCCTTGAAGGTTTCTCTCTCTCTCTCTATCTGTCGGCTTAAGAAAAACGTGTTCTTTGTTTATTTGTTGAAAATCATATTCAATTGTTCTAAGAGATTTCTTCATATTGATCACTGTTTCGATAGTAGTTTCTAGGGAATCACACACATCAAATTGGTGTGAATCTAGGCATTAGCATTACCTTACTGCAACGTTTTATTGTAAATTTTGGACACGAAGAACATGTTTGTTGTTATAGGGATTAGTCTATTAGCCACTATATAGCCGAAATTTTGTTGGTACTCTTTGTTCTTTCTTGAGAAAGTGATGCATATCTATGCACGTGTATGTCTGCAATGAAGCAAATTCTATTGGCGATTATGGTTTGTGACATTATTGTCTCTCTGGAAGCTAAAAATCTAGAATGATCATCATCTTTGTGTGTGTATTGTGATTGAAAGCCCTAACTTATAAGCAACAAAAAACAAAATGTTATGTACAAACTAACATAACGTGGAATACGAGCAAGGCAGATTGGGAAGAAAGCTAGTGACCAGTGCCTCTAACATCCTTGTGTGTTTTAGCTGCGCTTTTTTAATTATTCCGATTGTGTTACTGGTTTGCTTCGATGTGAAATCTTGTCAAGTTTTTAATTCATACTTGGGGTTTTAACTATATGAATCAAATTTGAAGCGATTATGGTTTGTATCATATCTATGCAATTGTTTGTTGGCTAGTTTTCTCGCATAATCTGACTGTGTTAATGGTTTTTACACTTTGCTTCATATTCTGAATTTTCTTGTTTAAAGTTCAAGAATGGAATGCTGAAATTGGTAATGGAAATGACTGTGACATGTTTCGTTTTCGCTTTACCTTAGAAGCGACTTAATTCTGTTTGTTTACTTTGAAGTTGAAGACAAATCACTATTCTGTTAGTAGATTGTACTCTTAGGGAATTTTTAACCATTTCTGTGTTGTTATTTGTGGTTGTTCAATGTTTGTCATGTGTTCATTTACAGGAGCTGAGGTTGCGGTACTCTGCATAACCAAATCTGGCGAAGTTGTGAACTACCAAGCTTTCACAAATTCAAAAGGTATCTACACAGTTGCAGAGACAATGCCAGAAAGCGAACGTTGGGATGCTTGCCTTGCAAGACCCATAAGCAGCTTCCACACGCCTTGCAACCACCTACACCAGACTAATACAGGAATGAAATTCACTTATAACCGCCCCTCCGGTTACTTTCATGCTGTGAAACCGTTTGTGTATCGACCTCAATATGCACCTTCATATTGCTGATTCAAAGACTCTTTTCTATAGTCCTTGTAAGTGTAACATAACTGGAAGATGCTATGAAATATGAATACAGTTTAGATTTGTAAAATGTCATATCGAGGATAGGGAGAAGTTTATATGATACTGAAGTCTTTATTAAAGGCAAAGGGAGACTAGTCTGACAAGGCGGTGAGGAGGAATTGAAGAACAGCTGATATTGAATGGGTCCCACAGATGAGGTGTCTTAATGCTATAGGTGGAACGACGTGTCTCACGCCTGCGTAGCTTTTTTATTATCTGAAAAGACGAATATACCCTCATCGTCATTCTTTGCGTCAGTCAACGGAAAATTCAATTGTCCGGACGAGGAAACCATAAAATCGTTATAAGAAATAGAGAGAGCAAGAATTTCCCGAGAAAGAAGAAACGAAAGAGAAAGAGAGAAAGGACATTTGATGATCCGTTGAAGCTAAAAAAACTTGTTTTGTCTAATTCTTGCTATTAAGATGATACATTGGTTGAAGCAGCTCCGATCGGCGTTTGGCTTCGCATTTTTGTGGTTCATTTGCGTCATTTACTTCACCCAGGTTTCCTTCTCTGTTTGAATCTCTGGATATTTTTTCTTTCATTTCCGGTAAATCCATTTGCAAAATGGCGATTCTCTTAAAACCATTACAGAAATGGTGGTTTTGATTCGCATTGCAGATTATTGCTAGGAATAAAATCCATTTGTCTGTTTTTGTTTTAATTACGCAAAATCGTAATTTCATGATTTCGAAACTTGATATAGGGAGCCTCTATAAAAAAACTGAAAGCTTCAAAACTTTGTTGGATCGACTGTATCACATTATCCTCTGTTTTTAGGACTTATAGTTAGATAAATTGACGATCACCGTACATAGGTTGAGATGGGTTTGCTTATTGTCATGTTATTGGTGGTAATTCTGTAGAAACATTGGATTTTCTATAGCAAATGCATCGAAAGGTAACCAAAATCATTTTCTGACTTCGTATATAGGGATTTAGATCGTTCGTGTGGACAGCTGTTTCTTACCAGCTTAAAGACAGGCTTCAGTTATCACCATCAGCGTCTCAGTTTGTGTTTTCTGTAGCCTTCTTTCCATGGAGCATAAAACCATTATATGGGTATGAATCTTCATCAATAATGAATTAATGATTACTAGAAGTCTTGACCAATATATTTATTCAAGCTAACTGGCAGTGAGAGTAGGAGCTTTTTTAAAATGACATGTGTAGTCTCTTTTGATTTTTGGTAGAATCATATCAGATTGTATACCGATCGGAGGGAAAAAGAGGACGCCGTATTTGGTGATATCGACTGTGCTCTCTTTTGTGCCATGGCTCTTGCTTGGTATAGATTCGACCTCACGAAGTTCCAGTCTCTATCTGATGATTTTCTTGACGGTACAAAACCTGGGATCAGCCATGGCTGATGTTGTGGTAGATGCCATGATAGCCGAGGCAGTTAGACTTGAAAAGTAAGATTCTATTTTCTTCAGTTTTCGATACGCAATTAGATCTCAGTTCAGTGACTAGTTTAACGTGAAAACGAGGTTATGGTTCATTAATTGAGTTTTACTTAACTGTATATCAGGGCTTCTTTTGCTGGAGATCTTCAGTCTGTCTCGTGGCTTGCTATGGCTATGGGCGGTATATGTGGGAGTCTATTAGGAGGCTATGCATTAAACAACTTGAAGATAGAAACGATATTCCTCCTATTCACAGTATTACCGGCACTTCAGCTACTATCATGTGCTCTGGTTGAAGAAATACCTGCTAACAATGAACCATTGCCTGAGCTGTTGGATTCGAATGAATTTGAAGAAAAAAGCAAGATGAGCAATGATAACTATGGAGATGCCAAGAAGTCCAGTACAAGAAGAAGAAAGGGGCAGAAGAAAGGTAAAAAAGGAGCTTCCAGTGGTAAGTCTGAGACACATAAAAAACAATCAAAGTCTTTAGCTTCACAGTTGTTCCAATCACTGAAAGCTGCCACTTATGGTCTGTGCCGTGCATTCAAGCAACCAATCATTTTGAGGTAATATGACCGATACACATTCTTGAGTAAGTCACTGTAAACATTTCTTGAAGTGTTTCTTTGTCATTTACTTTTCTTTGAATTTACAGACCAATGGCGTGGTTTTTCATTGCGCATATCACTGTGCCAAATCTCAATACCGTCATGTTCTATTACCAAACAGAGGTTTTGCAACTGGACGCGTCTTTCCTAGGAACAGCCCGTGTTGTTGGTTGGTTAGGTCTCATGATCGGAACCTTTGTTTACAACCGTTATCTAACAAAAATGACTCTACGCAAGTCTCTCTTGTAAGTCTAAATATTTCCTACACATATCTCGTTGCATCGCAATGTTCCCTCTTTAAGTAATCTAATCTATAAAATATTGTCACAGGTTTGCTCACATCGGGTTGTCTATAACAATACTCCTCGATATGGTTCTAGTATCAAGAGCAAATGTGGGCTACGGAGTTTCAGACAAGACAATGGTGCTCTTCGGATCAGCTCTAGGTGATGCCATCAATCAACTCAAGTACGTCTCCTTCCTTTTTATTCCCTCTAAAACATTCCTTCAAAAATCATGAACTCAATAATCATGGCTTCGGTGTAATCAATTGCAGATTTATGCCATTCTTGATCTTGTCTGGTCGTCTATGTCCTCCTGGGATAGAAGGAACACTCTTTGCGTTGTTTATGTCCATTAACAACCTTGGGAACACAATTGGGTCATTCATGGGAGCAGGATTGGCTTCACTTCTGGGAATATCTTCAGGGTCCTTTGAGAATATGTTTATGGGCTTAGCCATTCAAGTGTTTTGCATTTATATTCCCGTTATGTTCCTTTTCTTGATCCCCAAGGAAGCTACAGGAGTATCAGCATCATAGTCCAGAGCATAAAGCTAGTTTCTCTAGATAATAGTTTTCGGAAGTAATATCAGTTTTGATTGTTCAAAAAGCTTGGAATTGATAGACATACATCATTAACACAGCGGGGAGTTGATATGGACTAAATATACGGCCACATTTTTTCTTCTTCTCAATCTTACTTGTAACCAAATATGAGTTTACACCTTTTGTGGAACCAATACAGATTTTATCTTATGAATTGGTCTTGTTTATTATATTGTCTTGATTATTGATTGTAGAAACAAAAGAAAAAAATGACTATTTAATATGCTATCTTACCAAATATATTGATTAAACATAAAACTCCGGATGTGGTTATTAAATATTCAATTTATTATTGAGTTTGGAAAAAACACCAAATTTTGAGTTGACTCGCCAAATTGAACATTTCATTAATTTGATTAACGAAATTAATAAACCTCATTTAGTGGACGTTAATGACATCAGTTAAGTTCCATGTTGCGTTTCATTGGAACAAAAAAAACTCAAATCCCCAATTCTAACGTAAACCCTAAAATTGAGTTCTTCATTCTCCTTCTCGATTTTTTCCTTCCTCCTCGATTTCTTTCACTATTTTTCTTTGTAATCGACCCTAAACGAAGATGACAAGGAAGAAATCTGAATCTTATCGAAGTACACCACCATTTCATCCGTTTCCTTCTTTTGTACCTCCGCCTTCTTCGCCTAATTGTGGAACAGAGAATGAGTTGCAGAAGCCAAATGAAGTTGAGAATCATGAGAATGAAATTGAGAATAAATCTGAAACAGAAGAAGAGTGTGAAGGTGATGACGAGTTAGATGGAAAAGAAGAGGCTTACTTGAGGAAGATGGAGATCGATTGGGTGTGGATGAAAAAGAATGTGAAGATTTCGCCTCTCAGTTTGCAGAAGCTGGGAAAGAAGATGATGCTGAAGGTGATAGCAATGGAGATGATATCTAGAATGGTGATAAGATTCTGGACCCATTGTCATCAGATGAAGATGAAGATGATGTTCATGATGTTGGTGAGCGAAATGAAATAGAGGAAGAAGGTGTGTATCTACGGTTAGGGAAGACATTTAATTCGAAGGAGGATGTCAAAATTGTGGTATTGAGGTACTCATTAAAGTCTCGTTTTGACACTAAGATGCACATATCGAAGTACAATAGAGTAGGTGCTAAATCTTCGGATAAGCGATGTCCTTGGAGGTTACACTGCTCTTACGAGATGTACATATCGAAGTACAATAAAGTGTTTGTTGATGAGCATACATGCGTGAAGACAAGTCACAGTAGAATGTTGAAACAAAAACTATAGTTTGGTTGTTTGAAGAGAGATTGAGGAAGAAACCCAAGTTGATGAAGCACCAAATGGCAGCTGAAGTTCTACGTGAGTACGAACTTCATGTCACTTAAGATCAATATGCGAAAGAAAAGACCAGACTTACAAAAGAGAGGAGAGAAATTCATGTTGCACACTTCCACAAAATATGGGACTACCAAGCGAAGGTATTGCAATAAAATAGAAACTTCATATTCGAGATCGAGATTATTCTTGGGCTTATAATAGGAAGCAAATAAAGGTTTCTTCATCTGTTTATTTTTTTTAATGTTCAACAGAAAGTTTGGAAAGAAACGTTTAGACCAATTATAGGTTTGGATAGAGCATTCTCAAGTGGGACATTAAAGGTCACATATTAGCTACCATAAGAAGGGATGGGGATAATAAAATAATGCCTATAGCATGGGCAGTGGTGAATATTGAGAATAACAACAGCTGGGAATGGTTTATTAAACTATTGGCTGTGAACTTAAAGCTTCATGATGGAAGAAATGTCGCAGTCATTTTCAGACAAACAAAATGTTTGATAAGATTTGGTGAATGCATTTACATATATAATTGATGTCTTTAGGATTTGTTAAATTTGAATTCCTATCTGGATCTGTGTTTTAAATTTTTAGAAAAAAATTCTTATAAGCTAAGTATCTTACATCAGTTTTTTGTGTATGGTAATTTCATGTTTCTGATAGTGATTACAGTTTGGTCAAGTCTGTTACTAACAATTTGATATAATTTCTTCTTTCTTCAGGGTTTAGTTAATGTTGTCCATAATCTCTTTCCACAAGTTGAGCATCGACAATGTGCAGCGTCTCTATTGCAAGTAGGCCTGGGCATAAAACCCGAACCCGAAATCCCGACCCGAAACCGACCCCAAAAAAAGGGTCTGGGTTTGGGTATACAAAATTACGCTATTGGATCTTATATTGAATACCCAATGAGTTTGGGTCCGGGTCTGGGTAAAACCCAAAACCCGTGGGTACCCAAATTAGACTCTCGAATATTAACTCTCTTATCTCTTTCGCGACACTGGTTTCAGTTCCAATTATTCGTCGACAATAATTCATTCATTTCATTCCCTTATATTTTTAATTATACATAAAAAGAACCCATTAACTTCAAAATTGTCTCATAGAGTAGAGACGAATCGTGGTTTCACGAACTGTTAAATGTGACATGGCGACATTCTAAATACATGACGTGGCGATTCTCCATTTGTGGATTCACTTATCAGAACTGAAACCAACTTAAACCACGCATTGAAACAATAATTTTCCTCAGTTTCTTTTATCATAAAATCGATCTAAGAAAACCCTAAAACTTGATTTTCTATCTACAAAGGTGGATAATAGAAGAATCTTAACACCATCCTCAGAGGTAATCTTTGATTCGATTTGTATATGCGTCTTTCCTTTGATTCAATTTGTCTCTAAAATTTACTTTTCAATATGTTTTTCTGTTTTAAAATGAGAATCAATTTGTGATTCTTTTTGAATTGAGTGATTCTTTTTTATTTTGATTATGTATTTTGATTTAGCTTATGATTCTTGATGAATATTTGATTTCGATTATGTAGTTGTTGTGTGAATCATTTGATTTTGATTATGTATTTTGATTTAGCTTATGATTCTTGATGAATATTTGATTTCGATTATGTAGTTGTTGTGTTAATCATTTGATTTTGATTATGTTGTTGTTGTGTAAATCTTTTTATTTCGATTTGTTGTGTGATACTACTGTGATTCTTGTCGTTATGCAGAGAGCCTTTGATTTGTTGTTCACTAAATATTGCTTCACAGTTTATTGTTTCTCTGCTCTATAATCGATGTATATGTCATTTCCATTGTCTTGTGTTATAAAAATCCGTACAGCCTAAGATTTTCTCTTGAGTATGTGAAGAAGATATCTTAGAAGAAAAAGAAAGAGAGATACTTTATCGAATATGTGGTTACAGACGAGTGTAGAAAGGAGAAAGAGACCTTAACGAACCAAATGCATCAGCTACAAATATGGTTTTGACGTGGACTCATATGTTGTCAATTTTTCTACTAATCATATACAATTATACATTGTTAAAAGTGATTATAATATTGTCATGGAGGCCTGCCTCTTCATATTATATATATATAATAACATTTGTTTATAGTTGAACTCGTGGAGATTTGTTTTAGTTGGATTTGTGTCAGCGTGCACGTCATTTGTATTCATGGATCTACATTATTTAAAATATCTTATTAATTGTTATATTATTTGCAGATGGATTCTTCATCCCCTAAACACAATGAACACTCTACACAAGAACTAGAAATTGATAATGACACTAAAATGAGAAACAAAAGGAAGAGTAACCCTGGAGCAAGTGACGCAAGTTCTCCAACAGTAACGACGAAAAAAACAAGATCAGAAGTATGGGGACATTTCACAAGAACATCTAAAAATAATGACAAGTGTTAGTGTCATTATTGTGGAAAGATTTTAGCGTGTCCAACTGCATAAGGTACTTCAAGCTTAAAGAAGCATCTTCGGTCTTGCAAACAGTATCAAGCTTGGGAGAAAAGTGGATCTAAACAACATGCCATAACACTTGATTAGAATTTGAAGTTGGCAAAAGTTTCTGAAAACATTTTCAGAGAAGCTACAAATGAATTGATGGTAATGGCTGAGTTACCGATGTCGTTTGTGGAGAGCATGGCGTGGAGAGTTTTTTGTAATGAGGTGAACCTCTATAAACCTCATTCAAGACGGACAGCTCATAGAGATATTGTGAAATTGTATGCCAACAAAAAGGAAGCAATGAGAAATTTGTTTAGAGATACTAGGCAGCGAGTGTCTCTTAATACAGACATATGGACTGCTTTTACAACACGATGTAGCTACATGGTCGTGACATCACACTTCATAGATACAAGCTGGGAATTGAGGAAACTTATCATTGGGTTCAAAAAAGTAGACAACCATAAAGGATCTTCTATTTCATCTGTTCTGCTTCAATGTTTGGAAGAGTGGGGTATAGAGAAAGTGTTTACAATTACAGTCGACAATGCAACAACCAACACTCTAGCTTTGTCAATGTTCACAGAGAAATTTAAAGGTTTGGGAGATGATGTTTTAGTGTTAGGAGGTGAGTTTTTGCACGTTAGATGTGCAGCTCACATTATTAACTTGGTTGTTAGAAATGGCTTGAAAGAAGTAGACAAGAGTGTCATAGCAATCCGGAATGCAGTTCAGTACGTGCGGTCATCTACTTGTAGATTACAAACATTTGCGAGACAAGTTGAGATAGGAAAGAAAGTTAGTAGAGGGAGTTTATCTACAGACTGCCTAACGAGGTGGAATTCAACTTACCTCATGCTAATGAGAGCTCAAAAGTTCAAGTCTGCATTTGATAAAATGCAAGCAAAGGACAAGCTATACAATGACTACTTTCTTGAGGTGGATAAAGAAGGATATCAAAGGGTCGGACCACCAACATCAAGAGATTGAGCAGAAATAAAAAGGTTGGATCAGTTCTTAGTCATTTTTTATCACTTCACATTGGTTGTGTCTACCTCATCCAAAGTTAATGCTCACAAACTGTATGCTAAGATTTGCACTATTGAAAAGAATTTGATCAGACTTTGCAATAGTTCTAATGAAGATATGCATAGCAAGGCTACAAATATGAGGGCAAAGTTTGAAAAATATTATGCTGGATTGAGGGAAATTAACAGAATGTTAATCATAGCTAGTGTTTTTGATCCTAGAAATAAAACACAGTTTGCTCAGCTTTGCTTTGATCAATTGTATGGTAAAGAAAGTGTTGTTGCCAAAGGGTTATCCGATTCATTACATGATGTGTTGCTTAGAATGTTTGATGAATATTGTAGTAGATGTGCAACTATTGGGAAATCTGGGTCAGGTACGTCCTTTCAATCTGCAGGAGGTTCATCACATAACTCTCAGTCACAAGGTATCACTCATGAGGAAGGCTTTAATTCTGGTGATGATGATTGCCTTGGATATGAAAGAATGGATTTTGTTTACAAAGAAATAGTTAATGATAGAGGACTTCAAGAATCGAGCAATGAGTTAGAACTTTACTTAAAGGAATCGGTTGAGAATCCAAAGCTTCCTCAAGGATCAGATTATGATGTTCTCGGTTGGTGGAGAATTAATAGCTCTAAGTACCCTGTTTTGGCTGAAATGGCTAGAGATGTACTTGCAATGCAAGTCTCAGCTATCGCATCAGAGAGTGCCTTTAGCACAAGCGGTCGTATCCTAGATCCATATAGAAGCTGTCTTTCACATTTTACACTTGAAGTATTGATGTGCACGGAACAATGGCTCAAATCTGAGATGCATATGAGTGAAAAAGAAGTGCTAACTATAACATATTTGTTAGTAGACATTGAATTGCAAGATAGTCTTCAAATAGGTAAGTACTTTCCTTTAAATAAGGTGTATGATATGTTATCAAACTTATTTATGCTAACGTTTATTGATATACTATTGCAGAGTTTGATGACACTTACTTGTGATATATGTGTCTTGAAGTGTAGAGATCGATTAAAGAGGAGGTATAATGCATCCATGTGACTTTAGTTATTAAACTTAACATTGTTTATGTCTTGTGTTCTTTGATCGTAACAATGAGAGTGTTCATGCATTATGGCTTTGGTTATTAAACTTTATATATTGATGTGTGTTTTTTTGTGTTGAACATAATTACTTTTATTTTTGTTATGTGTACAGACAATACATTTACGACAAGGTTCTAATTATCATCACTGACGAATCATACGTATTTCCCACAGTTAAGTTGTTGTGTAGTGGTAAATTTTTGTTGGATTCTTATGTTTGAATATATGAATACTTAGAATATTTGTACGTTTTTCTTTGAATTTGAATAATTGGATTCATATGTTCTGTTTTGCTTAAAACTAAAACCTGAATCATTTAAACATTAGAGATGTTTAAGCAGGTCAATTGTCAAAAGCATAGACTTTTTAACAGATAATTTTCAGAATATTTAGGTTTCGTGTCCAATTACCCAAACTTGAACCGAGATTTAAAAGTTTTGGGTATTTAGCGGGTCCTTAAAATTGGACCCAAAATCTAACCCGAACCCGTTGCTACCCGACCCGGACCAACCCGAAATATATGGCGGGTCCTATATGGTCCAAAAAAGTTAGACCCAAAAACCCGAACCTGAAAGAATCTAACCCGAACCCAACCCAAAACCCGAAACGCCCAGGCCTAATTGCAAGATTGCTCGTAGCTATACTCAAGGAGAATTTACACTCATGAGACTTGGGTTTGGGCGTTCTTTAGGATAGGTACCTTCAGCATTGATGTGTTGAACACCTTGAGTGAATCGTTTAATAGAACCATTAGGCAAGCTAGGAAGAAACCATTGTTGGATATGTTCGAGGACATTTGGAGGCAACCAATGGTTAGGACTAAGAAGCGTTCAAAGCTGGCTAGTAGATTGATGACAAGATTTTACTAAGAGAGCGCATGCTGAAATAGAAAGAATGATTCAAGGGTCACAAACTTGCATAATTTTGTTATGCTATAAACAATTTGTATGGGGTTGACGTTGCAGGAAATATCTATAGAGTAGACATGAATGAATTTACTTGTGGTGTAGGAAGTGACAGCTGACTGGAATTCCATGTACTCATGGAACAACTATAATAATTAAGACAAAACAACAGATATAAATCTTTGTTAGTGGGTATTACTTGACATGTACTTTGCGTGATACTTACAAGGATGGGATTGAGCCTACCCAAGGGATTGTGATGTGGCCTAGAGTGAATAGGTTGGGAGTTTTGCCACCGTCATTTAGGAGAGGCAATTCGGGCATGGCTTCTAATTATGCTAGAAAGAGAGATCAGTATGAATCTGCATCATCCTCGAGCAGCGCAAGACTATCATGTCGTCTTAGAGTGATAACATGTTTAAACTGTAAGGAGGAAGGGCACAATAAGACATCTTGTAAAAACCAAAGACGAGAGAGTGAACTAAGAGGAGACAAAGACGGCCAAGAAAGCATCAGATTCAGATTTTTTAACATTTTTACTTCAGATTTTAATTAACAATAGGTTTAGATTTTAGTTTTACTTCCGATTTGGTAGACCGAATTTCAGTTTCCATTGCTTCCACTTTTGGCAAAGTCGTTTCAATCTCTTTGTTAACGGCATCCTCAACCCATTTAAACATATGGTTCATCAAAAATGAAACAAATTTCAATCAAAATTCATCAAACTGAAAACTGCACAATTACATTCAAAGTTACTAATAAGAACCAAAATCTTAAATTTTTTTTACTTAAGCATCGGAAGAAAGCCCTACTAAGATTATCATGAGTCTTTGATGTGAGGATTCTAACATCTAATCCACACTTACACTTACAAGGAAACCCATGATATGTCCGTGAATTCTGAGAACAAGAAGATGAACTTGAACTCATTGAAGGAGACGAACTCGAATAGAAATGAGGCGAAAAGAAGAAATGTGAAAAACTACTCACACGAAAAGAAGAGAAAGAAATCGAGAAAGAAAAAGGAATAAATCAATTATAGGGTTTAAGTTAGAATTGGGGATTTGAGTTCTTTTCTATTTTAATGAAACACACCATAGAACTTAACCGATGTCATTAACATTCATGAAACGTGATTTATCAATTCCGTTAATCAAATTAACAAAGTTTGGTATTTTTTTAGAAGTCAACAATAAATTAAATGTTTAGTCAACCACATCCGGAGTTCAATTTTTTTTTAAACATTGGACCTACAAAACTTAATCCATAGCCTAAACCTTACTCCCTAAATTTCATTTTTAATCTACCAATTGTAGAAGAGAGGAATCGTACCTGAGCGTTAGTTAGACCATTCTAACAATTAAACTGAAAAAAACTCGGTCGAAATTCAATATTTAATCAACGATTTTTATTTTTAGTAAGTAATATGGGTATGTTTGTTACTCCATCCAGCTGCTCCATCCAGATGTAGATATTAATTGTTGTTCGTTTAAGTACATAATTTGATATTATCTAGACGGAGCAGCTCGATGGATCAGCTAAACTTAGTTCAAAATTTAAAAAAATTGAGATGCTTTTAGAGGAAACAATTGGATGAGATGGACTTTCAAAAATTTTAAAAGACTAAAATACCTTCTATATTTTCACTTCTTTTTTCTTTCATTTTTTTCTCTTCTCATCTACTATCTCTCCTCATTTTTATTCTCTCTCATCATTTACTCTCTCTCATCATTTTTATTATCTCTCCTCATTTTTTGCTCTCCGTGTTTTTATTCTCTCTTTTCTTTTTCTCTCTAATCATTCTTCTTTCACGTCTTTTTCTATCTTCTCATTTTTTCTCTCTCCTCATTTTCTTTCTCATCTCATTTTTTATCTTTGTCTCTCCAGTTTTTTTCTCTCTTCATTTTATTCTCTCTCATCATTTTTCTCTCTCTCATCATTTTCTCTCTCTTTTTTATCTCTCCTCATTTTTATTCCTATTTTTTCTCTCTCTCTCTTTTCTATCACTTCTACATTTGTCAATTTAAGATAATTAAATTATAAATTTGAGTGTTTTAAAATAATTAAATAAAATACTAAAAAAATTAACAATATATTTTATTAAATGTTAAAGAATAAATTTACATTTAATTAAATATATATTTAATTTTATTAATTTAAATAATACTTCAAAATAAATTATGTCATTTTCGGTCATTTTATTGTTAGATACATCTAGATGGATATATCAACTTATAAAACAAATAAAAATACATCTAAATATTACATCTACATGTATTATCCAGCATGGAAACAAACAACATCCATCTATTCTATCTAGATAGTGTATTCAGATACACTATCTAAATGGAGTTGTCAGATACACAAACGAACATTCTTATCTTACATTGACAATTTTTTGAAAAACTAAATGTAATAAAGGTGAAGTAAAGTAGGAAAAGGAGGGGAAAAACACAAAGTAGGAAAAGGAGGGGAAAAACACATACCGATGTGCCACTCTGGTATTTTTGTAATACATTCCACACAAAACGTAGTTAAATGACTGACTTCTGAAAAACACAAATCCATTCGAAAGGAGATTTTCCGAAGATCAAAAGATGAGACGATGGCCAGGAATCGGAGGATTACAAAAAGCTGCGGCTACTAGGGTATTTCTTCTAAATCCAGTTATAATAGTTTCTTAATATTTCTCCTCCTATTTTGATCGTCTGATTAAATTTTAATCGTACTCTGTTCTCTTAGGATCAATATCGTGTATTGGGAGAAAATGTTGCGAAGCTACGCACGGATCTCATGAAGGAACAGCTCGCCACTTTTCGATCCCAACTTGAAGAGTTCGCTCGTAAACACAAGGTTCTCTGATTAATCGATTGCTTAACCTAAAAAAACTGTTGTGATCGATTAAATTGCTCTAAAGAAAAGGAAACGTTTTGCGTATGTTGCAGAATGATATTCGTAAAAATCCTGCCTTTAGGGCTCAATTTCATGATATGTGTGCTAAAGTTGGAGTAGATCCTCTAGCTTCAAACAAAGGTTTCTGGGCTGAGTTTCTTGGAATTGGTGACTTTTATTATGAGTTGGGTACGTTTTTATACTTTCTTGCATCGGTAGAGGAGCTTTGATTCTGAATTATGGATACTATTGTACACACGTCACACCATCTATCTGCATGCTTTTGTTGTTTATTCTTCATTTTGTTCAATGATTTTGAACCAAACTTGCTCTTCTTCAATCTCGTGTAGAAGGCTCCTTCCGATGTGGATTCACTTCTTACTTCCACTCGCTTTTCATGTGCTTTCAATGTACCGATTAATTCGGTCATTGACAAAGTTGATAAGTCTTTGATATGCTCTAGAACTGTCACGATACTATCAAAACATTCTGGTAGAGAGATCAATATCTTTTTTACAAGATGATAATCCGACTTCACTTCACCATGTAACCTTAGTTGATTACCGATTTCCATCAACTTGTTTGTGAAGGTGCTTATGCTATCATCTTCTTCCATCTTTAAGTTTTCATATTCTCTTCTCAGAGTTTGCAGTTTGATCATCCTAACTTGTGTACAGCTTTGAAATTCTGTCTCCAAAAGCAACCATGCTTCTCGTGCACTAGAAGCTGGTGCAATTCTTGGAAAGATGCCATCCGAAACTGCACATTGTAAAATGTGTAATGCCATCTTATCCTTCAGGACCATGCTTTCATTTGGCTTAGGAATCGTAGATGAGTCCTCTTCAACCGAAACATCACTTGTAGTAACTCCATGTTCGATTACATCCCAAAGTTTCCTTGCTTCGAGTATTGTTTTCAATTTGATCTTCCAAAACCCATAAGCTTCCCCTTTGAAGATTGGGATCACATGTTGCATTGCTGCTTCCATTGCTCTGATACCATATAAGTTTAATACGAATTCAAGTCATACAAAACCAAAAGTACGAAATAGAATTGTTCTGTTTTATTGTATCGTCAAGTCTCAATTTCTTGTGTTATAAGTTACTCAACAAACAATCGATTTCACTTATACAAGAACTGATAATATTATTTTATAAATATGAATGTGTATATATATGTTATACAAAGACACAAATCGAAGAGAAACAACTCTTCTAAAAGACACAACCTAGACTCAAAGATCGCAACTCTACATAAGTAACCAAACGGTTACTTTCGATCACAAAAGGATACGATCATGATTTTATGCGAACATTGTGGTTCATAATTAAGACACAAATATAAACTTAGACTTATACGATTAAGCATAGGTTCAATCTCCAATACTCCCTCTTTAATCATGCTTCATCGTTTTCGTTGTTACTCCAATCTTCTTACGAAGTTCTTCAAACCTTGACCCAGATAAGGGCTTAGTTAGTATATCAGCCAACTGCTTCTCTCCTGAACAATGTTCCAAATGAATCAACCCTTCTTGGACTGCTTCTCTCACAAAATGATACTTGATATCAATATGTTTAGTCCTTTTGTGTTGAATCGGAATCTTCCCTATTGCAATGGCTGACATATTGTCACATAAGATTGTCACGCCTTCTTCTGACTTAAAACCTATCTCCTTTATCAATCTTTGCAACCATAGCTTGATTTGCTGCAAGACACAATGAGATATACTTAGCTTCCGCAGTTGATTGTGCAACTATCTTTTGCTTGTTAGATTGCCACGAAAACACGACTGACCCAATGGTGAAAACGTATCCAGATGTGCTTTTCTTATCCTCTATAGAATCGGCCCAATCACTGTCTGAATAGCTAACAAGTTAAGGATCTAACACGTTCTTAAAACGTAATCCAAGTTGCTTAGTTCCTTGTATGTAACGCATCACTCGTTTTGCTTCTTTGAAGTGTTTTTTCTTTGGAGATGACATATACCTTGCTAGATATGAACTTGCATAGGTTAGATCTGGTCGTGATGCGCATAAATACATTAGACCTCCCACCATGCTCCGATATGTGGTTAAGTCTTCGAATGCTTCATCATCTTCGTCTTCAATATTCTTTAAATGGCATCCTTACACTCTTGCAATTGGTCATGCCAAATTTTTCCAAGAGTTTGTTGGAATATTTCTCTTGAGATAAAAATATTCCATCATTGTCTTGAGTGATTTCCAACCCTAGAAAGTAATTGAGATTTCCTAGATCGGTCATCTCAAATTCATTCTTCATATCTTTCTTGAAGTCTTCGATCATCTTCATGTTGCTTCCCGTGATAATCACGTCATCGACATACAAACTTACTAGCAAAACGTCATTCATCTCCCTCTTCACATATAAGGCTGCATCATTTACACTTCTTGTGAAATCGTTCTTTACAAAGTAAGTGTCTATTCGTCCATACCAAGCCCGTGGTGCTTGCTTCAAGCCATATAGTGCTTTGTATAAGCGTAACACCTTTTCCTCTTCTCCCTCTTGAATAAAACTCGGTGGTTGTTGAATGTATACTTCTTCCTTCAATTCACCATTGAGAAATGCGGACTTTACATCCATTTGGAAGAGAGTCCACTTCTTTTGAGCCACCACTGCCAATATCATTCTTATGGTGTCATGTCTTGAAACCGGTGCAAAGGTTTCAACATAATCTACTCCATATTCTTGTGTGAAGCCTCTTGCCACAAGCCTTGCTTTGTGTTTTACAATCTCCCTATTTGCATCAGTCTTCACCTTGAATAACCATTTCACACTTATAATGTTTTTATTTCTCGGTTTGTCTACTAACCTCCATGTGTTGTTCTTTTCAATCATACAGATTTCTTCCTTCATTGCTTCCTTCCAATCTTCAATCTTTGACGCCTCTTCAAATGTTGAAGATTCCTCCGCAAGTAATATACACATTTCGTGTACAAAAGCTTCTTCATTGAGGTTTGTAGTTTGTTGCATCAATTCATTAATTGATCGTACTCCTCTTGGACCGACCTTGTCTTCATTCTCGGTTTGATTGTCTTCAACATCACTCGAAATCCTTAGTTGAGACATTGAACTGGTTACATCTTCAAGTTGATCATCTAACTCTATTTGATGATCGTAAGATGTCGTAATATTCTCCAAGATCATTTTGGAAGGAACCGAAGCCTTTATCTCTTTCTTATCCCAACACCAAGTTTTATCTTCATCAAAAGTCACGTCCCTTGACACTTGCACCTTTTCATCTTCGACCAAGAATACTCTATAGCCTTTAGATTCAAGACTATAACCGATTAAGATCCCACGTTTTGCCTTCTCATCAAGCTTCCTTCTCTTCTCAATTGGAATTTGAACATAACAAAGACAGCCAAACACTCTTAAGTGATCAATGTTTGGCTTCTTTCCACTCCATAGTTCTAGTGGAGTTATGTTTTCCTTTAATGCTTTAGAGGGTAGTATGTTTTGAATATAGACTGAAGTGGCCACCGCTTCTGCCCAAAAAGAATTTAGAATACCTTGATCAGCAAGCACAGATCGAGCCATTTCCATTATAGTTTGATTTCTTCTCTCGGCAACACCATTTTGTTGAGGAGAGTAAGGTGTTGTCGTTTGCTTGTGAATACCACTCTCTTGACATATTTTCTTGAATTATTTGGACAAGTATTCTCCTCCACCATCAGTCCTTAAGAGCTTGATGTATCTTCCGGTTTGTTTTTCAATAAGAGCTTTGAATGTCTTGAACTTAGAAAGAACTTCATCCTTTCTTTTAATGAAGTATGCCCATGACATTCTAGTAAAGTCATCAATGAACAAGACAAAGTACTTGTTACCATTCAGAGATGATGTTTGCATAGGACCACAGACATCCGAGTGTACAAGTTCCAATGGTTCGTTGGTAGTACTTTGTGATTTCTTAGGAAAGCTTCTTCTAGATTGCTTTCCTCTTTCACAAGCATCACATACTTCTTTTGATATAGAGAACTTAGGTAAGTTCTCTACTACCTTTAACCTCTGCATTGCTTTCAATTTGTCGAAGTGGACATGCCCTAGACGTCTATGCCACTTCTTAGATTGATCCTCTTCCATCGTAACCAATGCGACTTCCTTATTCTTGCACCATTTGATAGGAAAACTTTTATTTTTCATTCTTACTTCCATGATTTTCCTTTTCCATGGATCTTCGACTACACAATAGTCCTTCTCAAACACAAGAGGATATCCGTTTGATATCATTTGAGCAACACTAAGTAGATTTCTTGCAAGAGCCGGTACAAACAATACTTCCTTTATCGTATAGATACCGTGATTTGTTGCCACTTGAATGTCACCTTTACCCACAGCAATCACGTCTTGACCATTTCCAACCTTCACTATGATCTTCTTGCTTTGATCGAGTGATGTAAAGATACTCAAGTCCTTTGACATGTGATTAGAGCAACCACTATCAACTAGCCATGTATGATCGTCATCCTTTCATGATGATCCTTCATCAAGAGCACTAAATAACATATGACTCTCTTCTTCTTTGTCATCTCTTGCTTGCTCCAAACTCATATTTGCTCCCTCTGTAACTTTAGTCTTGCAATGCTTTGAGAAATGTCCTGGTCTTCCACAAGTAAAACATCGAATTCCTCCTTTTTCTACCTTAGGAATCACTCCATTGTTCATTTTCTTCCAACACGCTTTCTCATCATGAGAATTCTTCTTACACACGTCACACCATCTATCTGCACGCTTTTGTTGTTTATTCTTCATTTTGTTCAATGATTTTGAACCAAACTTGCTCTTCTTCAATCTCGTGTAGAAGGCTCCTTCCGATGTGGATTCACTTCTTACTTCCACTCGCTTTTCATGTGCTTTCAATAACCGATTAATTCGGTCATTGACAAAGTTAATAAGTCTTTGATATGCTATAGAACTGTCACGATACTATCAAAACATTCTGGTAGAGAGATCAATATCTTTTGTACAAGATGATAATCCGACTTCACTTCACCATGTAACCTTAGTTGATTACCGATTTCTATCAACTTGTTTGTGAAGGTGCTTATGCTATCATCTTCTTCCATCTTTAAGTTTTCATATTCTCTTCTCAAAGTTTGCAGTTTGATCATCCTAACTTGTGTATTGCCTTGAAATTATGTCTCCAAAAGCAACCATGCTTCTCGTGCACTAGAAGCTGGTGCAATTCTTGGAAAGATGCCATCCGAAACTGCACATTGTAAAATGTGTAATGCCATCTTATCCTTCAGGACCATGCTTTCATTTGGCTTAGGAATCGTAGATGAGTCATCTTCAACCGAAACATCACTTGTAGTAACTCCATGTTCGATTACATCCCAAAGTTTCCTTGCTTCGAGTATTGTTTTCAATTTGATCTTCCAAAACCCATAAGCTTCCCCTTTGAAGATTGGGATCACATGTTGCATTGCTGCTTCCATTGCTCTGATACCATATAAGTTTAATACGAATTCAAGTCGTACAAAACCAAAAGTACGAAACAGAATTGTTCTGTTTTATCGTATCGTCAAGTCTCAATTTCTTGTGTTATAAGTTACTCAACAAACAATCGATTTCACTTATACAAGAACTGATAATATTATTTTATAAATATGAATGTGTATATATATGTTATACAAAGACACAAATCAAAGAGAAACAACTCTTCTAAAAGACACAACCTAGACTCAAAGATCGCAACTCTACATAAGTAACCAAACGGTTACTTTCGATCACAAAAGGATACGATCATGATTTTATGCGAACATTGTGGTTCATAATTAAGACACAAATATAAACTTAGACTTATACGATTAAACATATATTCAATCTCCAATAAATCTCTCAACAGAAGAAAATGACAAAGTTGAATTGTTCTGGCCTGATATCTTGGACTTGATAATTCTTCAGGTTTTGGGCAGTGGGTTTGAGGTTATCACAGTTGGCAAGAAAAAGCTTGTTCGCTTAGTCCCCACAGAGTTAAACAAAGATCATAACCAAATCTTGGAGGTGGCTCAGGTAATACAACATATTGAAGGAAAACCAAAAACATATCTTCAAAGTTTATAGCTGAAATGGGTTGAGAATTTCAGGGTCAAGGCTTTGTAATTGTGGAAGAGGTTCAAAGACGGCTCTCATGGCCATCTGGTCGAGTCATAGATGCTCTTGAAACTTTATTAGAAGTATGTCTTTTGCTTTACATTTACCTCTCAGTTATATTTTGCTATATTTCAATTGCATATGGGGATAATGGTACTGAAACTCTTGTTGTTCATTTCGTATTTCAGGAGGGTCTATCGATGATCGATGATGGTGATAGAGATGGTAAACGTCGTTACTGGTTCCCATGTGTTTTTTCCTGTTTATGCATCCAATGGAGCTGATACTTGAAAACTGATACCAAACTCGTCTTTGTTTTAACAATTCACCATTTTCTTGTATGTTTTATTATCTTATCTGTAATAGTAGTTAGTAAAGAAGTTGCATGTATTCACATGAAGAAACAAATCTTAGATCTATATAAAGAATCAGGTTTTATCGCTGAAATGTACACAACACATAAGAAATCTACATTTTATAACTATGCTACGTGGAGTCTGACAATTCGAATTTCGGTTCGGATTGGATTATGTTATACCGAATTGGAACATTCGGTTCGGTTTGGTAAGACCGTAAGAGTGGAGTTTTTTTTGTTTCTTTTTAAAAAATTGGGTTGGAAGAATATTTCTAAGGGAAGTAAAGGCGACGTTTCTTATAGATTTAAAAGCCATTAAACATACGTAAAGTATGAACTCGTAAAATCATTGATGACGTAAACGTAATAAGATGATGACATTAGATAACGAATTGAAAATGAAAAAAAAAGAAGGTAAAATTTTGTGTGATCTTGGAAGTTGTGGTGTACGCTTAATCTAACGTGGATCTTATATACTGTATAATTGGTCTTTTGTGGTGAGTGATGGTTGCATTTTATAGATATAGAAATTTATGTTGTAATATTTCAAAGCTGTCTATTTCTAAAGAAATTCTTAAAAAGGATAAAAAGATTAAAAACACTATTGTAGAAGATTTGTTTCCAAATTAACAAAATAAACTTCCATACAGAAGTTATTTTTCTCTCCTGTGAATTTTTTTTCCCTAAATTAATTTGATTTAATAGCGTGGAGAAACGTCGAACCCAAAAACGGACATGGTGGCGTCTTCAACTTCCTCATCGTCTTCTTCGATTTCCTCTTTGCTCGCCGTCGTCTTACTGATTTTTATTGTATCGACTGCGGAATCTGTGAAATCACCGTTTCATCCTCGCGACTTGCTTCCACATTTACCCAGACAACTCTCGTGGCCGATTATCCACTCTCTCTATGGAGCCGCCGATATTCTTCCTACTTTCATCGGATCACCGAGTTCTGGAAATGATACCGTCAATTGGAAAGGGTCTTGTTTCTATGAGAACACGGCTTGGTTGGAGTTCCACAATAAATCCGGTAGCGAGTTCGGTGGAGGCACGCTTCACATTAAGGTGAAATGGAATTTAGGAAAACAATCAGAAAAATCTAATAGATTTTGCTCGTTCGTTCATTCACCATGACTTTTATGTTGCTTTTTGAGTGATCATGGGGGTTTTTATTTTATATTGGGTCCTCTTTAATTTTGACTTGTAATAATACTTCAATTGTTGAACGTAACGTCTAGAAATTTTAGGGTTTTGGGTTCCTGAAAATTAGGAAAATATTCCGAATTGTATATGACTACCTTCTAGAGTGGTTACTCTTCGAAGATGTTTTTCAATTCTTATTCAAATTTGGATTTTTGTTGATTTTCATGAGAGTACAATTTCTCAGTCTAGTGTGTTAAAAAAATATTGTCAAAGATGGTAACTTGTGTGTGTGTGTTAGTTCTGTAGTTCATATCTTTTTCAGACCATGAGAAGCAACTTTTAATCAATGAATCCTTAACTTGTTTTTGTTCTTGTATGTGTACAAAGGCGGATAAGGCGCATAGTTGGACTTGTATGGATCTCTATGTCTTTGCAACGTCGTATCGTGTGACATGGACTTGGTACTTCATTTCACGACAGCATACTGTGGAATTTCCAGAGTGGGCTGGAAAAACTGAATATGAATATGTAAGTTATTGTTGTCTTTTGTCCAAATTATGTTGCTTTATCTATAGTTTCTTCATTTAGGATTTAATTATTTACAACTTTGTTTTATGCGTTTTGGGTGCTTATTGGATCAGGTTAAGAACAAAGGAGTTTCAATATTCCTTATGCACGCAGGGATGTTAGGAACACTTCAAGCGCTGTGGGATGTTTTTCCCCTCTTTACCAATACTGGTTGGGGGGAAAGCTCTAATCTTGCATTTCTTGAGAAGCATATGGGAGCTAATTTTGAACCTCGACCTGAACCATGGGTTACAAATATTACAACTGATCAAATACAATCTGGTGATCTCTTAGCTATTTCAAAGATCCGTGGGCGTTGGGGTGGCTTTGAGACCCTTGAGAAATGGGTGAGTGGGGCATATGCTGGTCATTCCGCTGTTTGCTTGAGAGACTCTGACGGGAAATTATGGGTTGGTGAGTCGGGAAATGAAAACGAAAAGGTAACAACAATTAGAGTGCTGTCATAAAGTTAAGTTTTAATTTCCAATATATTTCTTTCATTGAAGGGTTTTTTTTTCTTCATAGGGAGAAGATGTAATAGCGATATTACCATGGGAGGAGTGGTGGGAATTTGAAAAAACAAAGGATGACTCTAATCCTCAGATCTCATTGCTACCTTTGCATCCGGATGTTCGTGCTAAATTCAATGTAGATGCTGCGTGGAAATATGCTCGCAGCATGGAGGGTAAACCATATGGTTATCACAACTTGATTTTTAGCTGGATTGACACCGTTAGTGAAAACTACCCACCTCCTCTGGATGCTCACATTGTAGGGTTTCTGTTCTTTTTTCTTTTCATTTCTTTCAATTTTGGTCTTAATAAACGAACAGTCCTTTTAATTTGATTTTATTTGAGTTTTCTTCTTCCTTTCTTTCAGATTGCATCTTTCATGACTGTTTGGAGCCAAATGCAGCCTGAGTATGCTGCTAACATGTGGAATGAAGCCTTGAACAAGCGACTAGGAACAAAGGTTCTTGTTTCTATATGCCTTTCTATCTCTTACTTCTTTGTTGACATAAGAAGTAATGTTTATTGTTATAATCATCCTAATTTCTAAATATCTTCATAATTCATAGATGATAATGTTTATTTATTGATTATCCTCATTTGAGATGATCCTAATATTTGATGCATCTGTACTCTTTTATCTTTTATTTATGTGTATGATTTCTGCAGCTTTATTGGCTTCTATAATATGACTTTGTTCCTTGTCCGCCTTGTTCTTCTTCTTTGCTAACATGGTCTAAACTGCAGGGTCTTGACCTTTCTGATGTACTGGTTGAAGTAGAGAAGCGCGGATCCTCTTTTGACGAATTACTGACAGTACCTGAACAAGACGATTGGATATACAGTGATGGTAAATCGACCTCATGCATCGCTTTCATCCTCGAAATGTACAAAGAAGCTGGCCTGTTTGGTCCACTTGCTGGTTCTATTCAAGTCACGGAATTCACAGTAAGAACCAATTAACAGTCTCTGTTTCAGTTTCCGTACACAAACTTCTTGTGACCATGTTTTTTGTTTGTTTAATCTCTTCAATTTGCAGATCAAAGATGCTTACATGCTTAACTTTTTCGAGAACAATGCAAGTCGTCTTCCTAAATGGTGCAATGACAATGACAATGTGAAGCTTCCTTACTGTCAGATACTTGGGAAATACAGAATGAAATTTCCTGGTTACAACACCATGGAAGCATACTCGCACATGAACGAAAAATGTCCTTCTCTGCCTCCAAAGTACCAAAGATCAAATAACTGCTAGCATTTAACTGTATCTTTTTTAGAATATCTGCTTGTTTGTTGGTAAAATGTTTATGGAATACCATTGAAAATTCAACAATACTTATAACTATTTGTATATATATTGTTTAGGTTTGTAGCTGCTCAGCATATAACTATTTGCATATATGATACACAAAATACAAATTAAAAGTATATCTTTTGAAAGACTTGAACATTTCTGTTTGTTCAATTTGCTTCCAGCACCATTTATGTGTGTTCAATTCGGTTCGAGATTTTCAGCTTTCTAAGTTGGATTGTACATACGATTTGGATTTGGTTTCAGGTTTGAGGTAGGGAACACAGTTTTCATCAAACTAAAACTTGATTTAACTTAAACGAAGTCATCTTCCGGTTAAGTTTGGTTTGTCTGGGATTGAACAGGTCTGTTACTAAATCTCATCTTCGTCGTACAGAAAGTAATAGAAAAGCTCGAAGCTTTAGGTTCCTAATGTGTCTGGTGATGTCATCAGGACAGATGATGGGCCATATCGTGGCCCGAACTCAGCTCATACTCTCTCGAAGTAACTTCGCCGACTGTATACGGTGTCAGGGATTGAGGGTGTCAAAAATCTTAAAAATGGATTCGGGGGCTAAGCGACCAACTTGCCTTTCTTGCACCAAACCCAGCCAGCTCTGCCTCTGCAAGCGGATGCGATCTCCGTGTCTTGATAATCAGGTGAGTGTTACTATTCTGCAGCACAGTCTCGAGAGGAAACACGCACTCAATTCAGCTCGAATCGCTAAATTAGGGCTTAAGAATGTTAGTGTGAGCACTGTTTTCGATGTACATGACGAGGCAGAGTTCGTAATCAGGGTCATTGGATCGGGTTGCATCTCGAGTGGCACGAGTCGGTCAGATAATGGAGCTTCTTTGGAAGACGATGATAACTCAAAGTTAGGTAATGGTAATGTACAGAACTTAGAATCTGAGAAAAATGTGGTGCTTGTTGGTCATGAAAGCATGAAATCTGTTAAAAGTTTAAAGCATTCTCAACATTCTGGTGAAATTTCTTGTCGGGATTCACGACTTACAAATGAGTTAGGTTCTTGTAAAGAAACTAGATCAGAAGGTTTGATACGATTCTCTATGAAGAAACGAGGTGTTATTAGCAATGTCTCACACACTTTGATGCTTGAAACCAGTGTGGAGGATCTTAGTTTTGATCAAATATTGGCTTCTCCTGCTGTCATAGATGTCTTGGCAAAAGGGTTTGTGGTAACAAAGTTCTCAGAAGGGGAGCTAGAATTTGAGCTCGAGGTTCCTCCTGGATCAGCACTGTTGTTCCCGAGTGAAGAATCAGTGAAGATCACTGATTTTAAAGAGAAAGAAGAGCTGAAGCTAAGGAATGTAATTGTTCTTGATGGGACATGGTCAAAGGCGAGAAGAATGTACCTTGAGAATCCATGGCTGAAGCTTTTGTGTTGCCATGTAAAGCTGGAAATAGAAGGTACAAGTTTATACAGAGAAGTTCGTAGGCAGCCAAGAGCGGGATGTTTGTCGACAATAGAGAGTATTGTATATGCAATGAAGGAGATTGGTGAAGACCCTGAAGGTTTGGATAGCATGTTGGATGTTTTTGAATCCATGATTGAAGATCAAAGAAGATGTAGAATTGAAAACTTGGAAAACATTATTTGACAGACAAACTACTTTGCTGTTGTAACATGAAAGCTGAACGAGAAAACGATTCTTCATTTGGCTTCAATTTTTGATGATTATGCTAAAGTTGGAATTACGTTTTTGAAATTTAAGATAAGGATTGGGGGTATGATCAGAAAACTTTTATAATTCTGGACCAAGATGTAAATTATGAAATTATTTTTGTTCCGCAGAAAACTTTGCTGGCTTCCAAAATAACCCTATGAGCAGCGCTTAGCGAAAAAGCTCAGAGAGTGTTTCCTTCCCGAATGCTTTCAATTCGCAGAAGCTTAAGTCTAGCAAAAGAGCCAAAATATTTGGTTTTGTTACTGTATAATCTCCGAGCTCGATTTGTATCTACAGTTAACTATGATCCACCATTTTCGCCTCTCTTGAAACCCACTAAACCTCCAAAAGAGAAGAAGAGAAAGAAGAAAACTCAGCAGGATCAGTCGTCGGAGCCAGTTAGTAACCCGATGGCGCCGGTGATTTCAGACCTCCCTTTCGATTTTAGGTATTCGTACTCAGAAACCAACCCGGCAGTTGAACCAATTGGATTTCGTGAACCGAAACGGTTTTCTCCGTTCGGACCGGGTCGATTGGACCGGAAGTGGACTGGAACTTCAGCATTAGCTTCACCGGAGATTGACCAGAGCCAATGGGCGGAGGAGAGAGCAAGAGTTCTAGGCGAGCCTTTGACAGAGGAGGCAGTTACGGAGCTCGTTGAACGTTATCGACATAGTGATTGTTCTCGGCAGATTAATCTCGGTATTATCCTTTTCCTCAATATTATTGAATCTTTTTGCCTAAAGGTTTTAGCTTTGTTATTATTTTTTAAGAATTCCTTTGGTTCAAAGTTTATAGCTTTCGTCTTCATTTCTCTGCTTATCATGATATTGCAGATCCTTTATTAGTACAAATTTCTGTGTTACATCGTTGTGTTGTTCTCACTTATAGATTTGTGGTATTGGTGAGAATCATGAATTCATGTTTCTTTATTTTGGAGCTTGTCATGATATAATCCAGTATAAGATTTGGAGCTTTGAAATATTGAGCAACTCGTGTGGTAGGTCTCTTCAGTGAAACTGTTTAATCAACTTTATGGTATTAACAGGGAAAGGCGGTGTGACTCACAATATGATAGATGACATTCATAATCATTGGAAGAAAGCTGAAGCGGTGAGGATTAAATGCTTGGGAGTACCAACTCTTGACATGGACAACATATGTTTCCACCTCGAGGTCTAATATTTGATCTCAAGAACACGGCTCTGTTTTCTTCTTCTTTTGGTTGAGCAAATTTTACGAAAGTACTCATCTTGATCTAACTATCGTTGTGTGTTTTGACAGGAAAAATCCGGTGGAAAGATTGTATACAGACACATAAACATTCTAGTTTTGTACCGGGGAAGGAATTATGATCCCAAGAATCGTCCCATTGTACCACTCATGTTGTGGAAGCCTTATCCACCGATATATCCAAGACTTGTAAAGAATGTCGCCGATGGGTTAACATTTGAAGAGACCAAAGTGATGAGAAATCGCGGGCTTTGTTCTCCTGCCTTGATGAAACTTAGTAAGTGGTACATTGGTAGCAAATTTGTTGGCCATCTTTTCAGGTCTTTCCTCATTTTTCATTGGTGTAATGTATTGATCAGGTAGGAATGGTGTTTATGTTAATGTCGTGGGAAGAGTGAGGGTGGAGTTTGAAACAGAGGAGGTTGTGAGACTAGATTGCACTCATGTTGGGATGAGTGACTGCAAACGAATCGGTGTGAAGCTAAAGGTTTGAAAACTCTGAATAGGTTTTTTATTCTTTAGGGATTGATCTTTAATGTTGTGATCAAAATTGCAGGATCTGGTTCCATGTGTTCCCATATTGTTCAAAGATGAACAGATTGTACTCTGGAGAGGGAAGAAGAATAGTGTAGAAGAGGTTATTACTCTGTGAAACTTCGATCCAGAACAATGATCCTATGACCTGAACAAATCCAACTCCAGATAAATATTTGGGTTTGAGTACTCTTAAGTCACTACTCGAATTCGATCAGATTCTGAGTCGTGTATAGTTGTAGTTTTTGAAGTTTAAAGATCATTCCAAACTTTGTTCTCTACAAATATCAAGTAGACTATTCTTTGTAGTATCAATTGACAATTATTTTTGTCATCTTAGCTAAAGAATAAAGATATTAACCTTAGGACACCAATCATGTTGGAACTTGGAATCATATAGCCGAAATATGGTGTCCTCAGTCACCGGTTGAAAACCTAACCGGTTAGTAGTATAACGACGAATGGGCTGAGGTGAAAGTTATAAGATTGGGCCCATAGTATAACGACTAATGAGCTGAGATGAAAGTTGTAGGATTGGGCCCATAAGAAAAGCCCACACCACGATAGACGATACAGACTGTATCATTACCATGTATAAAGCAAATGAGACTTTTAAGAGAGGGTCGTGTGCATCTTTTTCTTATCGCTTTTCCTAGATACTCCTTCAAACCCTAAAATCCCCCTTTTTTAGGGTTTTTTTCCGACGTTATGATGCAGCAACCACCGTCAACGGCCGCCGAATCAGGGCAGATGCCATCGGACCAGCAGGCTTATCACCAGCAGCAACAGTCGTGGATGATGATGCAACAGCAGCAAGGTCAGTCGCCGGCGGGATGGAACCAGCAATCGGCACCGTCGCAGCAGCAGTACGGGGCTGGATCCGCTGGCGAGATCCGGTCGTTGTGGATCGGAGACTTGCAGCCTTGGATGGACGAGAACTACATCATGAGCATCTTCTCTCAGTCTGGCGAGGTAATTTAATATGCGTAAATTGAAAATCTTGGTTAATCTTTCTGAGGATCAAAAATTACATAGTCTACTACTAGTTAAGGTTTTTTTGCTTAGGCTGAAGAAGATTGAAAAGAATTGTTCCGTTTCTATAGCATCAAACTCAAAAAAGCTTTTCTTTATAACCCTTCATCGATTAGGGAAAAATCATTGCATTGGAAATCTTCATTCGTTTGTTGGATACGCAGTGTTCTTTCAATATTTGTGATTCATTATCCTGTTTTCTCGTACCCCATAGCTAGTACTGTGATTTCAGTGTTAGTGAAAGGTTGGTTTTTATTTTTTGGTTCCAGGCCCAATCAGCTAAAGTCATTCGCAATAAGCTAACCGCACAGTCTGAAGGTTATGGATTTATTGAGTTTATCAACCATGCTGCAGCCGATCGGGTTTTGCAGACTTACAACGGTGCTCAAATGCCAAACTGTGAACAGACCTTTAGGTTGAACTGGGCTCAGGCCGGGGCTGGAGAGAGACGCCAGACTGAAGGGGCTGACCACACAATTTTCGTAGGGGACCTGGCTCCTGAGGTCACTGACTACATGCTCACTGAGACATTTAAGACTGCATATGCGTCTGTCAGGGGGCAAAAGTTGTGACTGACAGGACCACTGGAAGGTCCAAGGGCTATGGTTTTGTCAGGTTTGGAGACGAAAATGAACAGATGCGTGCCATGAGTGAAATGAACGGTCAATACTGCTCAACCAGGCCTATGCGTATTGGTCCGGCTGCCAATAAGAAGCCTCTTACAATGCAACCAGGTTTGTTTTATATTTGGCAATTGGGTGCATCTGATCATGTTGAATGGTGATATGAAATTGTTTGTGACTAACCTTCTATGCTGAGCAATATAATTGAGTGTCTTTTTGGTGGGTTTATTTCTTTCTGATCAGTGAAGTTTGTTCTTTTGGTGGTTGCTCAAAGATTAAGAAATTTATCTGCTTTAACTCCTTTCGGTTTATGTTTTCTGCACTTAAATAAATTTTTGTTATGGTAAAGCATCCAAAAACTTATAAAATCAGCTGATGTTGTCTTAAAGCAGGAGAACAAGTGGCTCTCTTTGGGGAGCCTGGAACTGATTTCAGCTGAAAATGATTCCACCTTATGCGTGGCCTCATTTAGGTCAGTGGGTTATGTTTTAAGAAGAAATTACGTACAAGTGGCAGTTATTAGCCTACAATTTTAAATAATTTTCCAGTTCCTTATAACTTCGACGTACTTTATTTTGAGCCTTTTCAAATTTATTCTTTTCATATTCCGTAGCTCATTTTTCCCTTCTTTTTCTTGAGCCTTACCTTTAATACTTCTCTTAAGTAAGACTTTCACCAGTCTCTTTTTCGTCTTTTCATAATAGTTTTTCTCTCTAGATGAATAGTATAAAACCTTGGCCAAGTCATTGTTCTGCAAGTTGATTACTAGGAGCTCCTACCATTGTAGAAATATGGATGTAGAATGAAAAGTTTTGCTCCTCTTTATTCTATATCTGAGTGTTGAGTCCCAGTCCCACAGGCACTTACTGTTTAATATCTCAACGATATGTATCAATTATCAACTGACATCAGATTTTCCTTATCATGATTTTTGAAGTTTATGTTGTTTGGTTTTTCTCTGCTGAAATCTTTTTAGGTGTTGATGTGGATGATTTTTTCCGAACGTTGTCTGAGTGGACATCTGTTGTTGTTCAATTTAGTTTCCTTGTAGTTATTTCACCATGTTGAGTGGGTTTTACGCAATATCATTAGAATTTCATAGCCGTCTCTCTTGTGTTAAACCACCCGTTATTTGCAGCTATGTATCAAAACACTCAAGGAGGTAATCCTGGAGATACCGATCCAAGTAACACAACAGTAAGTAGTTAGTTTCCTTTTGTTATCCCCAAAAATTTTAGTTTGATATTTTTGTTAGTCAACAAGTCTATAATGCGCCTGCTTTCAGATTTTTGTTGGAGCTCTGGATCCTAGCGTTACAGACGATGAATTAAAGTCAGTTTTTAGTCAATTTGGGGAACTAATTCATGTGAAGATACCTCCAGGAAAACGTTGTGGATTCGTTCAATATGCCAACAGGTATACAACATCTTATCAAGCATTCACCATAAACAAAAAACCCCACCCCATTTCATTATTTTCGTCGGTATGCTTCAGGGCGTGTGCAGAGCATGCGCTTTCAATGCTGAATGGAACACAATTAGGTGGACAAAGCATCCGTCTTTCTTGGGGACGTAGTCCAAACAAGCAGGTTGGCTTGTTACATCTCTTTTATCTCTCCTCCCTTAATTTCTTAAACCCCTTACATTTAAAACTTGAAAGTGAGCTAAATCATAACTTGAAATTTTGTAATCACAGCCTGATCAAGCCCAATGGAACGGTGGTGGATACTATGGATACCCTCCACAGCCACAGGGGTATGAACCATATGGTTATGCACCTCAACCTCCTCAGGATCCTAATGCGTACTATGGTGGCGGTTATGGCGGTGGCTATGGCAACTATCCTCAGCAACGGCAGGTAAATCAATTTCACTTCACAAAAATCAATATTTGTTAAAATTTGCCACATGTGAGATTAATGTTCTTACCATTTTTTTTGTTTTTCCAATGCAGTGAGAGATCAACATCAGCTTTACCATCCAATGTCGTATGAGTGCTTTCTTTTTATTTCATGCGAGTTTTATTTATTTTGCAAGTGAGTCAAATCGTGGATTTGCTATGAAATATTGTTGTCTGCTAAAATATTGCAACTTTATTCTGTGTTTTTCTAATATTAAAAATTTCTCCAAAAACAATCGGATTTATCATTTGCTAGCGTGAAACACTATAAAGTATCATCAGAAATTTTGATCTATTAGGCATCCAAATGAAAATTTCCAGTCGGGTAAAGTCTGGCATTAAAAACTAGTATAACACTAAAAGTGATATTAACATGTCTACAAAGTAAATAAGTAGATTATCTCACCCAAAACTTTCATATATGCTTCTTCTTCTTTTTTTCTCTGAAATTATATTCTACGGCCAGTGAAAAATATGTATATTTCCGGAAATTTAAGCCCAGAAAAAGGAAGCAGATTTATAACAATAAAAAAACATAAACTACATAAATAAGAACTACTAAAAACACATTCAAAAAATACAACCCCAATCGTTTGAGCAAAGTCAATACAAAGCAGAACAAAACCAATGCAGATGATGAGAGACTTCCTATAGAGAATTAGAATACCACACATACGAAGGAAAAGCTTCTGATCCGGCAAAAGAATAACTTTTGACTCTTCCAAAGTTGACGATGTCGAAAACGATCTTGCGCACGACTGGTTGACGTCTTAACAAAAACCATGAAAAGACCATACTTCGATCAGATCTTAAGAGTGCAGACAGAGAACGAAACTATTTCAAACCGAGAGAAGCCGACCTCAAAAGAGACCAACCACTGACCGAAGCGGAGAGAAGCACAAACTCAAAACTATGGGGAGTAAATTAACCGATCCTATCTAAGATAGCTCTTAACTTATCCAGATCTTAAACTAAACCAAAGACTCAAACAAATTAAAACCAGTGGGAACTAGTCTTAATATAAGGAACTTAGACTAGCCAAAAGGTGAGGGAGATAGGACCAAACCGGAGAAAGAGTGGCTACCGGAGTTCCGGTGAAGACACATGTTGAGAATCAACTAGATCCAGACCGACGGCAAGGCTTCTGTGACCCCAAACAGAGCAATCAGCACCCCCGAAAGCCAACCGCGATGGAGAACGAAGACGAGCCCTTCATCAACGACGATAAACTCTGCATCAACGACTGGGGAGAGAGAGGATTTTTTTTTTGTGATGACTTTCATATATGCTTCTATAACTACAAACTTTTAACCGATTCTGAATTTCACTTCATTTAAACTTCGTTGCTTCCAGCTCCCCAAAATCCTCTATATCTCCAAACTTTTAGGCTCTGTCCAATTCCAGTTAACTTAAATTTCGTTGCCTAATTTCACCTAATTTAAATTAAAGTAGGTAAAACTGAAACCGATGTGTACTCCATTTCGCAAGAAATTGAAAACGACAACGTTTTCTAACCGATTTCGTGCCAAGTCGGATTCAAATTTCGTGAGTGAAATCGGGTACACATCAATTTTGATTTTATCTAGTTTAACTTAAATTATGTGGAATTGGTCAACAAAATTCAAATGATGTGGAATGTTCAAAGTTTAGGGTTATAGAGGCAGATATGAGAGTTTCTATGAGGTCTGGGCATTCTTCCCATCCTTACTTTACAAATTTTTCCAAGATCCAAGAGATACAAAATCTAAGGTACGAAAACAATGCTGGGAAACTAGTCACGAAATTTTTCACCCAATTGATGAACAAGACTATTCCAGTTTACAAAAACGCATAATTCAATAGGTAGGAAACAAATCACAAAACTTTCCACCGAACTGATAAAACTACACAACTATTGTGGGTGTATAAAGGAATAAGCTCTAGAATGTCTTATATATGAGATTTCATGACTGTGTTATCAATTTGAGAGCCATTTCTTCAAGTTCAGCTACGGAGATAGTATCTGTGTTGATTTTTCCTTTTGTCTTTTCTGCATTGTCAAAGACGATTCTCTTTGATCTTTTGCGGTTTCTTCCTGTTTCTTCTTCAGATGATCCAGAACCATCATGTCCTTCGTCTACTACATCATCATCTTCTTCATCCTCAATGGCTCCTCTCTTCCTCTTAATCTTCTCTTTCATTCTCTTTTCCCTCCTCTTTACCCTCTCTACTTTCTTGTCCTCAGCATCAGCTTTCCTCATTTCCGCTCCCACTTTCTTATAGAAGTCATTCCTCTTCTCTGCAAAAATCAAGAACCAATTACAATGCATTGTAAATATTTTATTCATTGCTGATTTGTGGGAACAGAATAATAGTGGGACTTGATGCAACTTGAGGTTCATGTTCCTTTACCTTCATCAAGAGCTACATTAGTCCCTGTTGCGGCAGCTACACTTGCTAAGGGAGCCAATGAATTGCCTTCCTCGTCAAGCACAACCCTTGACCCAAATGGTCTGTGTAAATTGATCTTTAGTTTCTTCTTACTCAAAATCCGAGTTCCTGGCCTGAAAATTCAAAGGAACCTATAAACATAAATAACACGAAAAGGTTGGATAGAATGAATGAAATAATAGTTAATTGAATGTGAAAACCATACATGGGAACTTCTTTGTCCTTGATTGATTTCTCTACTTCCTTGTCCTCTTCATGTGGCTTAAGAGCAAAATCTTCTTCCTCTAAATCTTCACCAAGAAGATCATCTTTCACAACCGTGGGTGCTTCATATTCCTGCGCATTCTCAGGTAAAAGAGCGATCGAACTTTCAAAGACACCCTTTTTCTTCGTTTTAAGGTCTGTGAATCGGATTCTGGGAGTCATCGGTAAACCAAGTGAAGCAGAAAAGTTTTCAATCGACAACTTCGTCACATCAAAAATCTCTTTATCTCTTCTTTTGTGAATAGACCTCAGATATGTGATGAAGGCTCTTTGAGCAACAGCTTGAAGATCTGGATACTTCACTAACAAAGCAGCCAAAAGTCTAGATACCTCCTGCAACTTTTCGTTGTTTGCCTGAGTAAACAAAAATACTTCAAGTCACATATCCGAGCTAGATTTTCTACCACAGTAGAGACTCAAAGATGGGGACAAATCTACTACCTTGATGAGTTTTACAGGCACTCTAGCTTCTTGTAATCTCTCAACCATTTTTTCCTCCGAAGGTGTCAAAAAGAGGAGCGACTTCCCTGAAGCATTGAAACGAGCTGTACGCCCAACACGGTGAATATAAGAAGCGACATCTTCAGGACAATCCACCTATAGCATAGATATGATGATGACATTACACTTCTGCAGTGAGAAGATCATAGAGTTTTGTAATGAATGCGGATATATACCTGAATAACCCAGTCCACAGCCTTATCAAAATCAAGACCTCTGGCAAGAACATCGGTACAGAAGAGAACTGATTGTCTCTCAACGAACTGAGAGTACACTCCCATTCTTTTCTCCTGACTCATTTTTCCATGAAGGCTTTTCAAAGGTATTCCAGGCCGGAGCTTGTTAAATGCTTCATGAACAAATTTGACCTATCAAAATAGTGAGTCCTTTATCAATCTCAAGATAGAGAAACTAGCACAAATTATCACCATGCTGATTATTCCAAGAGCAAGAGTAAATGATCTAAATCATCTAACCTGTTTCTTGGTGGAGAGAAAAACAAGAATCCTGGAATTAAGATGAGTTTTGATGAAGCTCCATAACATGTCTAATTTTTTTTCAACTGGGACAATCATTACGGTCTGCTTTAAGCTAGTGGGAGTGGCTGTAACTGACTCTTCATGTACACTGATGTACTCAGGATCTCTCAAACTGAGTCTTGCTAGATCCTTGACTTTCTTCGTTTGGGTTGCAGAGAAAAGCAAAGTTTGTCTATGCTTAGGCAACTGTGAGATTATAGGATCCAGTTGTCCCTTGAATGCAGAATCAAGAACGCGGTCGGCCTCATCTAAAATCAGAATCTGCAACAAAAGAGAACCTTTATTACGAATTTCGAAATAAATAAGATTACAGGATTAGCAGAGAAAAACATAGACCAAAGGATGCCGATTTGGCGGTTCTACGATATCCTTATACCTAACATGATTTGAATATCTAACCAGTCCAATGTCCATAAACTTGTAAGTGAAAGCTATCGGGTATCCTCTATCCTATTTTATCCTTGATGTACGAAAAAGGATAAGAGTCAACAACATAAATTCCCAATATTCTGCATGAACATAAAGCTAAAAGAATTAAGGTCATTAGTACCTGAAGATGTGAACATTCAAAGTTTGGCGTCTCGTCCATATGTTGAAGAAGCCTACCAGGAGCACATACCAAAATATTCATCTCATTAACTCGCTCCTTCTCAACGTCAACTCCCTCACGACCACCAATTAGGAGCCCCGCACTGAACTTATGATATTTTCCTACTTTATTCAAAACGCTGAAAGTTTGAGCTGCCAATTCCCTTGTTGGAGATATTATTATACAGCCCACTCCATCTTCTGGACTCCATCTCTCCCTGTGTAACTTCTCCACGATCTACAACACACAACCATCGATTACTATCTATCATGACCAATTATGAAATCTTTGGAGAGAAATCTCTATGAAATCCAGAAACTGTATCTCGCTATATTTCACCATAATGTAGTCGACAGACAAGGCTATACACATTAATTCAATAACAAGTAAAATGAAATGGCCTAAAGATCATCTAACGACTTGTAAGAAACAGAACCAAAATACATAATACCACGGCAATCCAACGAACAAAGAGCAAAAAAATTCAGAGATATTGGAAAATTGGAAACTCACTGGAATAACAAAAGCCAGAGTTTTGCCCGACCCAGTTCTCGCCGCACCGAGAATATCTCTTCCACATAAAGCATGAGGTAAAGCAGCCCTCTGTACATCAGTCATATCTACGTATTTCGCATCTTTCAATCCTCTTTTCGTTTTATCCGAAATCGGTAATTGATCAAATCTCCTTACACCTACGTAACGCGAGAAAACAGTGCCGGTCTTGCCGTCTTCGACCTTCCCGATCTTCGCATCCTTAGGAAGAGGATCGAAAGAAAGTGGATTGGATCCTGAATCCGGTTTCTGAGATTCAATCCACTTGGTCAGAAGACTGATTTCCTCGACTTCATTGAGACGCATCTGCTTCTTCATTCCTCTAGTCTTAGGTCTCCCCATCTTAAGAAACACGAAATTAGAGCAGCAAGGCAAGAGAAGCTTACAACCTGAAAGGTTAGAATTTGCAGGAGAGAAATAAAAATTAGGGTTTTAGTATTTGTCAGAATTACACAAGAAGGGTTTAACGATAACGATGGTGTTTTTTTTTTAATTACCAAACAAAATTAAAATAGGCCCATTAAGGCCACATAGATACCCAATAATTAGGCCTTTTTCCTTTCCCTCGTCTCTCTAGATCTCTGATTCTAAAATCTCAATTCGTCTTCGTCTTCTTTTGTTGCGATACATATATATGCGTGCGAGTACACAGAGGCCAGAGCTGTGAGAAGTTTCCGAACGAAGTGTGTGAAAACTTTAAACAAATATATTTGGAGATGGCCGTCGCTAAGAAATTGGAAGATGAGATCTCGCGATCTTCTCGTTCGTCATCATCATCGCTGAACGAGGCTCTGGTAATATCCACTATGTGCATCATCGGCTTGAGAGTCCATGTGCACATTAAGGATGGGTCGGTTTTTTCTGGGATATTCTACACCATCTCTCTTGAAAACGAATTCAGTACGTTTCCTTTGGGTTTAATAGGTTTTATTTGGTAATTTACCTTCGTTGATGAAATTTAGTGTTTCAATTGATTCGAATGTTTGACGACGAATTGATTTTCCTCATCAATACTTCTCTTTCACAGAAATGAAGTGGTTCGCATGAGATTTGAGTAGAAAACTTATGAAATTCTGTTCATTAATCAATTGGTGGTGTTGAATCTTATTTACTTCGGTGTCATTTATTGCTTCATTCCCAGTGTTTCGATTTTGTGATATATGTTAGCGCTTGGTGTGTTTCTGACTTTTCTGGTTTGTTTCTGCATTAGGCATTGTTCTGAAAAATGCAAAACTTGCTAAGAAGGGAAAAAGTAAATCGAATGTTGCAAGTGGAAAGCTTGTGGAGACACTTATTATTATGTCTTCTAATATTGTTCAAATTGTTGCGGAGGTTGGTTCCTTTTCTATTATAATTTTACCTCCAAAGATTCGGTTTATGCCACAGCCTATGTGACTTTCTTATGGTTTTGTTCATAGGGATCCTCGCTTCCGTCCAATGTTGAAGGCAAGATTGAGGGTGAAAATGTTGTGTCGGCCACAACAGATTTTCCTTCAGAGCCTCGTTCATTGATTACAAACAAGTCCATTAATTCCGGTATGGACAGAAGGGGTACCACTAGAAGAAGGTAATCTATCTAGCTGCTAGAAGTTCATATGCAGACAAATATTAAACGTCAAGGGTTGTTGATGCATTATGCAATTTCACTTTATGATTTTTTTTCTTTTCTTCCTACACCTTCTATCTTTCACTAGGGGATACATGATGGTATCACCAATTTTGTTTAGACCTACTATATGGATTCATAAAGCACCAGAAAAAATGGCTCATCTCTTTTATCTTGTGAAACAGGAACTCCGCCAAAAGTGAACGTCTTTCGGAAAATAAAGTAAGAACCTTGCAATGTGGGAAGAATCATGAACCAAAGGGACTTTCATCAAGTCGTTCCACAGATGTCATGAAAGAGCCAGGGAGAAGAGATGAGATTAGTGTTTCACAGGTAGCTTTTGTCTTGTTTATATGCTCCTCTATTGTGGAATTTAAGTAAGTAGTTTCTCCTCTTGTGGTGGGAAGTGGGAGCCTTTACAAGATAGAAGTGAAACCAACCTCCATTTAGTAGAATGTAGAAATAAGCACGTTGTCTTCGGTTTCTGTAACGGATAGACATTAAAGTAGATACCCTGTATGGAGTCGTGAACTAAAAATCTTGTTATGATGTTTTACTTCAGCTTATACTGCCTGAGTCCTTTATTTTTGTTTTTACTCTCTTGAACCTTTTTCCATTTTCTTGGTTTGCAGAACAAACCTCTTCCTAGCTCTCTGAACTATCAACGGTATGGATCATCTGTATACTGTTTTGGCATGTATAGTTTCATATCAAAATCTTTATCTCCGGCTCAATAGAGGCAATATGTAAAGAAACTTCTATTTATGTCTCAATTTAGCAATCTACAGTTTTCAGGCTACAACAGTTAACCTGAATATGTGTTCAGGGCTGCATTATTTACTTTTTATGTTTGACATATCAATTTCAGACATTTAATATGTAATGTTTCTTGTGTATTCTTTTGCTCACAGACAGGCAGGAAGCCGCACTTTGAAGCATAGAAAACAAAATACTGACGTTCATCTGGAGGATAACGTTAGTCTTGCACATAATTCTGTTTTTCAAAATACTGCTGAGCAGCTGCTTATTATTGTATTTACCAAATGCAGGTTGATGCTCCAAGCTCAAGTTCAAGCTGTGAGTTCCCATTTTTCGAAAATCTTATTTACTAACGTACATAACCATGATGAACACGTTTCTGCTTCCTTTTGGCAATAAAATGTTTTCTGACATCGGTATTCTCAACATTCATCTGTGATGTAATGACAGTGGACAACATGTCTGAACGTGTAAAAGCAATAGAACAAGAGAAAACTATGCCGGAACTTTCTAGTAATGGTTTTCACGACGCTGCAGAAAAGCCCTCGTCAACTGAAAATTCATCATCACAAAGCACAACTCTGGGTGAAAACTCAGAAATGAGTCAGGTTTTGGTAACATCTACAAATAGACTACTACCTACGCAGACAACAAATCCTTACAAAAAGGCTAAGGTTAATTAAGAATTCTTATTGTTATCTGACCTCTACTCCTCTACAATATCTGCTAGCTTGGGATGCTCGTTTCTTGTTTGTAAGGTTTGATTACTCATGCATTATGCGATCGTACTTTTTTTGTTACTTGTTTTTGATATCTAGGAGTTTAAGCTGAATCCAGGAGCAAAGATTTTTTCTCCATCTCTTGCAAAAGCTTTTTCATCAACTCATGCTGGTATGAGGCCTGTTGTTGCAAATATGGGTTATGTGCCAAGTAATACTCCTATGTTACCAGTTCCTGAAGCTATTCAGCCAGAAATTGGAATCAGCCCATTCTTCACTCATGCATCTTCACCTTCCAAGTTTGTTCCGTACACCAATTTTGCTGCTGGAAATGCTGTCGGTGAATCATATCTTCCCCAACAGGTAAGTATTCAAACAGAAATAAGTATGCGACGATTTGTTATGTTAAAATGCTTCCTGTTAATTTCTACTATCATTCTATCAATTTCATTTTTAACCGCTAATTCAAAGTTCTTTGCAATCAATGAATATTTTTCTCACTTGAACCCATTTTTCTGCAGGTGGCTGGACCTCCTATTAACAGGGGGCAGCCACAAAGATTCACCACTCAGTGCCATTCTGTACAAGCCACACCAGTGCTTGTAAATCCCAATCCTCAGGTTGTATCTCATTGGCAACACACTTTTGTTCATTTGAAAAAAGAAAAAAAAAATAAGTGTTTATAAGAATTGAGTTGTAGTGAGTTTGTAGAAGCTAATTGAATTGTATATTTCAGGTGATGGTCGGAAGATCAGAACAGCTTATGTACATGCAACCAATTTCTCAGGTAAAAACTCATATGATTATTATTTTGTGAACGCAAACACTTACATTTGCTTTACTTGCTCACAAGAAACTCAAATCATCTCCCCTTTCATGTTCTTACAAGAATTTGGTACAAGGAGCACATCACCTGCAGTTACCCTCTCGTCCTCCATTTTCTCCACAACAGCTCCCATATCCAAAGCATCAGAGTAAAACGTTCTTCTGTGTCTAAATATGGTTTCATGTTGGCCAAAGATTTTGGTTCTCACCATAACATCCATTTTCTTGTGATTCAGGTCTAGTCACAACTGGTCAACCAATGCAGCTATACCCTCCCCAACCGTTTGCAGCCAATGGACATCATCAGCCTTACGTGGTTATGCCTACTGATATTCCGATTATGCAGCCGCCTTTTCCCACTAACCGGCCCATGACAACTCGGGTTCCTAACGGTTTCTTTGGCACAAAATTCCTTTAGACAGTTTTCCTCTTCGTTACCTTATTATATACCTCACAGCTTGATATAAGTTTTGATCCATCGTTAAAATTGAAGATTCCTTTTTTATTTAAAAAAACTCTTTTCCCTTTTTTTTGGGTTGGCTTTTTGATATACAGCTACAGAAAACTAATATAGTAGTTATGAGCATTTTATATAACGAATCATTGTAATTTTGCAGACATCTTTAAACTAGACAGTAGTTAGATTCTGTTTTCCTATTTCTGATTACAATGAAGTTGGAATCAGACATTAAAAGCTCTCAATAGTATGCAAGCGAAGAAAAAATCTCCAGAAGATCATTGTCCTTGAGAAAATTGGGGCTCTCGCACATTCTCCTGCACGGCCTAAGCAAATAAAACATGAATCTCTTCTACAGCGAAAAAATAAGTAAACTTGGGATAAAATCATCGGTTTGGTTAGGTTTATTACCTGAAGGAGTTCTGTCATCTTCCCTTGTCCGTAACTTGGCATTGGTTTTGGCATATGTACTGGATGGGCCGGATGTATAGCCTGCAACGGCTCAATTGACAGGGCCTGCTCATCTGACTCGACTTCAGTGGACTGTGCCGTGTTATGGACTTGACCTTTGTTCATCACCTGTGTAAGCAGTGTCTCAAAAGGCTTTCCGTTACTCGCTCCACTGGCCTGAGACCCAGTCTCGGTGGGCATAGGACTGTGGTGAACCGTCCCACCACCATTCTGTAGATAAGGCTGGAGCACGACAGGAACCACAAGATTATTGGGTATTTTCGGGGCGGGCTGAATCGGGACAGGAACTAATGCTCTGCTTCTAACATCACTACCACGCTTCTCCCGGAATCTAGATTTCCTACCTCCTTTAGCTGAGCCATGCTGATGAATCACGTCGCTGTTTCTTCTAATCATTGGAACATCAGGAGCAACATCATTATCAACCGATACAGGATTGCAATGACCAGGCTTAAACACCACACCTCTAAGCAAGCTATCTGAATTCCCAACCTTAACAGAAAGCAAGAACCCAGCTTCAAATGTTGCCTCAATTATACCACTAATCGTTTGTCCAACCATAGCTTCATCGTCCTCCCTCTGGCTAGAATGTTGCTGACTCCTGCTAAACCCTGGGGGAGGGCCAAGAGACTGTTCGTTTGACTCTAGCTTCAGGTGTTTTCTCGGGCGACCTCGTTTCCGTTTCGCCATGAAATCTCCTGAGATAGTGTGGTTGTCCTCCTCATGCCTCTCCTTCTCCATACTTCAAAGCTTTTGATTATGCAGTAATTAGTATTTAAACCCTCTCTAGCTTCTTTCCTCTGAGACAATTAATATATATAATGCAAATGAGAATACATCAATACACATAACAACACCAAATATCATCGCAGAAACTAGAAACCAAAATGCCAAAAGTTATAAACAAAATATTAACCAAAACCAAAACAAATTTTAAAATTTTGAAGTTCAATAAAAGTACCAATCGCCAACACTAAAAACCCTTTGCGGGTTTTCATAAAAAAGTCTTTCAAAATCCGAGAAAAATCTGGTAAATGAAGTGTTATTCAAACACATTCTAATCAAAACAATCTAAATAAGCTCCAGTAAATAAATTCCAATGTTTCATTATCTTAAACGAACATGCAGCCAGGTCTAACCCTTAAATCGGGACTCCTAATTACAAATTACCTCAAAATTAAACCACTAATCAACACAAGAAATAACAACAACAAAATTTAGCAAAATCTCAGTAGTAGCCTTAGAGTCCAAACACATACGACCACAAAAATTCAAAAAAGGAATCGAGTGAAGAGACATCACAGAAAGTATTATTTTTACCAAAAATAACACAAAAAAAAAGCAACGACCCACAAAAACAAGAGGTTTAAGCTTTTCCGTCAATTTCTGTGTAAACAGACATAGAAATGAAAAAGAAAAAAGCACAGACCTGCCGCGATTTTTCTTCACCCTGTCTTCAGCTTTTCTTAATTTCTTCCTGTAGCATTAATAACGGGTCAAAAGGGCTCAAATGCGAAAAAGACAAAATATTTGAGAACTAAAAAGAAAAAGGCCAAAATCTTAATTACAAGGAAATAATTTGTGGATTTGGTTAAAACCCTTTCTTTTCTTCCTATTTGTATTAATTTTGTTTGGGCTTTTCCATAATATCTTTGTTTTTCCTTTTATAATACTTCTGTGTTCTTTACAAATTTTACTTCTTTTTTTGAGAGGTCACGTGAAAAACCACCTTATTTGCAAAGATCTTCGATATAACGTATATCTGCTTCTGATAATTGAAACAGACCGACCTATAAAATTCAGGCCTTTACATGGTCCCACAGTTTTTTTTCAACTTAAAAGCTGCATAATTAAAGCCCAAATTATAAAATTAATTTAAGCCCATTTATCATTGGACTTATATTTGCTAAAAAATGGGTAATTAGAAGATTTGCAAATTCCGTATCGTCTCTCTTTTTTTCGCGACAAAAGTAAGCGAAGGAAGAGATGAGAATTAGAACAATCGAAATGTTTATCACTGCAAAAGTCAAATATCCCACACATTCAACCCCAACAACAAGATGTCAAACTATAAAAACCAGAAGAAACTTTAAAAGTTAAAACCAGCAAACACACACTTGCGCCACGGCAATTATTCGCATATATAATATAAGATCAAATGAATGATTCAGATGTTCTGGTTTAGAAACCGTAGATCTTGATCTGATCCTTCTTAGCAATCCCAGTCTGGGTTAAAAACTGAGACACTTTCTTCCTTTGATCACCCTGAAGCTGAATGATCTTTGCGTAGCTCTTTGTCTTGCACAACGTTCCCGTTGCAGCAAAAATCTTTTTTCAGATCCTTGAACTGTCGTCAAGCTCTTTTTCCCATTCCTCTGCTGGATTCGGATGTGAATGTTCTCTTTGTTTCCTGGTGGATCTGTATCTTTGGCTTCTGCAAAAGGGTCGAATGCTGATGGAATCTGAATGTCTATCTCAACCATGTAAACTTGGGAACTTGGATCTAAGATTCGGCTCTTTAGTTGTTCGATTCTCTCTGCAAAACAAAACAAAAAATTCTAATTGACCAACTCCAGTCAACATATACACGATCCACAACAGAGGAATCAGCAACAATCATCATAATTGAGCAACCAAGTCTAGACATTATAACCACTAAACAGTCCAGAACAGTGCACGACCAAAGCCAGGTTGCAGAAAACATTACGATATTCAACAGAACATGGACAAGAACAGAAATTCGTGATTATAACGAATAAATTAGATCATGATACAATATATAAACTGATCCTGAATAAATCTGCTTGCTTGCAAGACACGAAATCTAATGAAGACGGCAGATCAATAACACCAGGATCATAGATCTACTAAAACCCAAAATCTATCCATGCCTCAAAAACCTACCAACAAAAATTTGAGGGGAGAATTGAGAACTAACAAATCAACTAAATCAATCCTTTTTGTCAAATAAAAACTAAATCAATCCGAATTAGTACGAGAATTAAAAGGAGAGGAAAGGTCTACTTACAGGATTTTTTTTTACCATAAGCCCTCTTTTTAAGGCGGTTAAATCATAGCCGTAGATCTTAAAATTCTGAAAGACACGTGTATGGATAAGTTCGGGCAAATGCCTCAAAAGCTCTTAGTTAAGAAGATATTGAGTAAGCTACTCTTTTTGTGAGTAAAATATTCATCTATTTTTCTCCCTCTATTTTAATCTTATTTTTCCCTTGGATTTAATTAAATAAAAATTAATAAAATTTAACAATCCAACCGATCTCGGTTGGTGAAAATTAAATGAACTAATCAATTAAAATGAATCAAACTAATCCAACCAATCGAAACCAATCCAACTCTCTTCTTCGTTCTGTGAACGGTACGAAACAACAAAACTGATTTCTTCAATCAGATTCTGGCAACGATCTTGGTAGTAATTGCTGGAGCTTCCGTCTTGACGCGGGTTGACGCCAACCTTCAGCTTCCGGTGTGAGCTCCCTTGAAGAGGGAAGAGTCAATTTGCTGCAGACCCGACTTTCTCTTGGGATCCCCTTTCTCTTCTCGCTATTGAAGAATAAAGAGATTGAAAGTTCACTGATTCAAAACAGGATACAAGAGGAGTGTGAGGTAAATTATTCTTGTTAAAAATTTGATTATAGTTATGATTCATCTTGAGTAGAATGCAGATTTATGTAGTCTCGATTTCAATATTCAATGTACAAATATATAACTAGTTAAAATATCAAAGGTACGATAATGTTGTTTATATTTCTTTTCAAACATAATGATTAAAAAGGTGATTCATATGGATACTAGCGGTCTTATATTCAAACTAAAGGTGGGTTTCGATGGGATTCGAAGGATACTAAGTATAATGCTATCACGATAAAGACAATGTCAATTGAGGATATAACATACTCAGTACTAGAGGAAAAGATAAGGAAGAAGATTGGTGTGGATAATGGCGCAAAGATAAAGATAAGTTACATCCCGTTGGTAGTCAAAGCAAATAAACAATCGTATATTATGGACGATGAGGATGTTGAGAGTTATTTATGTAGCATGAATGTCGGTCATTTGAGAAGTATTTTGCATGTGGAAATGGAGAAGTGTTGTGAGAAAAATGCAAGAGAGGTAGGAAGTTCATTTGCTATGAATTATTATGATGGCGAGATGAATTCAAATGCTAGAGATTACAATGCCATTACTATATACGAGGAGGAAAAAGAAGAAAATAATAATGATCTGTTGGAGATTGTTGGTGTTAACGAGAATATAGGAATTGAGGAATTGGTTGAAGTGAATGGCGACATGGAGGGTGATGGATATGGATATGATTATAATGAATTACCATGTGATATAGAAGAAGAAAAAGAAAAAGAAGAAGAAAGAACTCAGTTTGCAGATGATTGGGATGATGGTACGGGCCTCGAATTAGGCTAAGAATTCGGGTGCAAGCAGCAAATGAAAGATTTGGTGTTTATAGCATCACATAAACAATGTTATGACTACGATGTATTAAACTCGGATACTTGGCGATATGTTGTAAGATGTCAGCAACATCAACGAGGTTGTAAGTGGTACTTACGTGTATCTCGTCCACAAGAAAGTGATGGTATTTGGTTAGTTAAAATATATCATAAGATGCATATTTGCTCTCGGGTATCGGCGAGCACAACAAACGTTCAAAGAGGATCCGCAAATATGGTTGTCGAAGTTGTGAAAGGTGATTATCTTGGTCAGTTAGATACTCCATCTGCTAGAGCTCTTGTAGGTGTTGTGTAAGGAAAGGTCGGAGTAAAAGTGTGTTACAGAACTACTTTGAGAGGGAAACAAAAAGTTGTGTGTGTCGTGCGTGGAAGTCTGAAGGAAAGTTATAACATGTTGCCTTCGTATTTGTATGTATTGGAGAGGACGAATATTGGTACAGTGACGAAATTGGTTTTGAATGAAGAAAACATGTTCAAATATTTATTCATCACATTGGGAGCTTGTATCGAGGGGTTTAAGGGCATGAGGAAAGTACTTTGTGTGGATGCAATTTTTCTTAAGACTGTATACGGTGGTAGTCTTATATTCGCCACTGCTTAAGATCCTAACCATCATCATTACCCGATTGCATTTTCTATAGTTGATGGTAAGAAAGATGCAAGCTGGAATTGGTTCTTCACTATGTTGACAACTGTTGTGGAGGATGATTCATAATTGGTGTTTATCAGTGATAGAAATCCTAGCCTTATCAAGGCAATTAGTGAAGTGTACCTGAATGCACATCATGGATATTGTGTTTTTCACTTATCACAGAATGTGAGAACAAAGACTTCAAACATCCACAAAGAAAATGTTGCCAAGAGATTCACGAAGTTGGCTCAGATTTATACCGTAGCTCAATTTGAGCGTAAGTATGCAGAATTTAGTAGCATATATCATAACGTCGCTAAATATTTGGATACTACATCAGAGGTGTCAAAATGGGCTTGGTGTCACTTTCCCAGCGTTAGGTACAACATAAGAACAAAAAATACTGCAGAATCATTGAATAGTGTTTTCAAGGAAGCAAGAAAGTATTCTTTGGTAGTCATGATTGATATGCTTATTAAGAAAATAAGAGAGTGGTTTAACAAACATCGTAATGATTGTGTTGGATGAAATAGCTCACGAAGATTGGTTCTATTTGTGGAAATGAATTACATAGTAGGTGCGAAGAGGCAACACACTTGGCTGTTGAAGAGCTGAATGTGTTCTTGGGTGAGTATATAATAGTTGGACGATTTGAGACGTCTTATTTGGTTAATTTGGAGAATAAAACCTGTGCTTGCAAGTGTTTTCAGTTGGACAGGTACCCTTGTGTGCATGCAATAACCGCTCTTAGCATGTTTATGTTGAATCCCTATAGGCGAGAGGATAAACATCTATATCAATTTTGTTCCAAATATTATCTAATGGAGCAATGGACGTTGGTGTATTATCGAACGGTATATCATGTCCCGGTTGTATCTCAATGGTTTGGGATCCCAGATGATATTGTATCAAAGCAGGTTTTACCTCCATATTGTAATAAAAAGAAAGGACGACGTCAAAAAAACCAGTTTCCATCTATTGGTGAGAGGTGTCGAAGAACGAGAAATAGAACTATGTTTGGCTTAAACTTAGAGGAGTGTTTTAATAGTAGCAACCAAGATTGAGATGTTGAGTTTTGAATTTTCTGTCATATGTACCCTAATCAGACATGTTTTGTATCGTTTGTTTTGTTTGTTGTATTTGTACCGTTGTATTTGACTTGATTATCGTTTGTTTTTGTTTCATATGTTTTTGGGCCATTTTTTCTCATTTTCATGACTCATATTTATCCTTAAAAATGGCTTATATTTCTCATTTTCGTGACTCATATTTCTCATTTTCGTAACCCATATTTATCCTTACAATTGGGCATGTTTAACATATAGCTCATTTAATATATGGCTAAACTTCATCTTCATATTCAACAATTAGGTCCCGACTAAACTTTATATTCCCTCTTCTTCTCGCAGCCGGTTTCTGAGTTTGGTTTTTTGAGTTAGGTTTTGGCAATCAGCGTAAGTGAACATGAGTAGCAACAAAACTGGAGCTTCGATGGGATTTACAACTCGTCGTATGAGTTACGTCGCCAGAATTCTGAAGAAATGTGTCCGTGCAGCAATAATTTTAGGTTTGACATCGAGATCGGATAGCAATCCGGGATGAAGGTACTATCGGTGTTCACATGCTGTTTTGAGTAAAATGATTGATTAGGATTAATGATTTTTTTGTAATTGTTGTTATTTGTGGAGTAAGGGACTATCTTTGTTTGTTCATTTGTTCTTATCTTACCAATTTGTGTTTATATTTTATTTTTATTTAAGTGATGATAAACATACTTTCAAATGGGTTGATGAGGCTTTGCTTGATGAATTTGAGAGGTTGAGTAGTTTAGTTGGTGGACTTGAGACAGAGCTCGCTTCATTGAAGCATAACCAAGATGTGTTGCTCGAGAATATGCAAGCAAAAATGGAAGACATGATTTTGGATGCCAAAAGGAATGCAAAGATTCCTCTTATAGGTCTAGGTTGTATCATCTTTGTCGTTGTTGTAAAACTAGTGTAGCTAATTCTCGTTGTTGTAAAACTTATGAAGACATTGGTTAAATTGAACTCATATCTATTAGTGATTTCAATCAATTTATCGTTTAATAAAAATCCATCGATTTAATTGAAATCCATCGGTTTGCTATTAAGCAAAGAAGCCAACAAGGTAAAACCTATGAATCAAACGGTTAAATTGATCTCTATTAGGCATTTTAATTTAAATCTATCGGTTTAATTGAAATCCATCAGTTTAATTGAATTTCATCGGTTTAATTGAATTCTATCGGTTTACTATTATCTACCGTAGGTTTAGTGATTGTTAAAGAAGCCAACGCTTCTAATTTTAATTAGAACCCAACGATTTCTGATTTTTTTTCCTCAAGTCTTTACTTTCATAATGGTTTACCCCACGTGTGGATGGTTGACCAATGATGAAGACAAGCATAATAGATTAATCAATGACACATAAGACTATTTGATATATATCTTTATAAGACTTATACATATGAGAAGGGGAATATACATATTCTTAGAAGATCAAAGAGAGAAATGATATACATATTCACGAATGTAATTCATATTGAAATTATTATTTATAATTTCATATTTTATAATATACTTAATCAACACATTACATCTTTCACATAATTATTTACAATTTCATATAATCACATTACATCTTTTACATATTACCATACATATCTTATCAAAATATGGGAAGTTTGTTGCCTAAGATGTCATTATGAAACCAAATTTGTATATAATTAGTAAAACAACAAAATGAGTATGTCTAATCTTCATAAATGTTGTAAAACATCATAATATCATTGGTTAAACTTATTCATAAATTTAGACTAGAGTGAACTAATAATTTTTAAAAATGGTCAAAGTATAACTATGTGTATTTGTGCATAATTACAACTGGTATAACTATTTTCGAAGAATTTGAATATTTCAGCAACATTTCGCGAAAAAATTAAACTCTCTTTCCAAAATAAAAAAAAATTCGAATCTCCCTGCCTTTTTTTACCACTTATGTGTTGCTTTAACTATTTTCGAATCTCCATCAAATTTCCCAAACCAAAACTATAACCATTTTCGAATCGCCATCGAATTTCACATACCAAAACTCAGATTTTCTTTCAAAGTTTTCAGATTTCTTTCAAGGTTTTTGAATTTCACTCAAAAATTCAAATTTCCACAAAACATTCGAATTTCCCTCACAACATTTCGGAACTCTACATTAATCTACTTAATCATCTTCTTAATTATACATTCCCCCTTCTTTACATCACCTTGAACTTCCATACTACTATTCTCTCAAACAACTTTTCATCCACTCAGAACTTCTTAAACACCTAAGGTAATTAGGGTTAATTGCTTGTGCTAACATGCTTTGAACAATCAATTTTTGTCAATATAACTATTTTTGCTTCATTTTTGTTATTGATTCAGCCCCGTAACCACAAGTAATGATGGCTCTTTTGACCCCAACGAGGATCCAAACGAAGTGGACGAGAGAAGGGCTATTGCTCACGATAAACTTGTACACTGGGTTGCGGATTCCAACTATGGCATTCCTACACAGTGTCCATATGGTGGGAGGATAATAAGAGAGACTACAAAGGAAGTGGGGAGACATACTTCACATGTAAAGAGTTTGAGGTAAGAAAATGAAATCGAGTTGTGTTTTGTAGTATATGTTGATTATGTCAAGGTCTTAAATGTCTTATCTATAGGATGATGGCACGCACCGGAGAACACCTTGGGAGCTAGGTATGGAAGATGAGCTTAAAAGCTTACAAAATCCATCAACGACACGGTCGGCTGAGCTTTATGAGCTGAGAAATGAGGTCTGTAATCTGAAAAGGATATCGTAATGATAAATGATGTGTTTGCAAAGCTGATTGCAAGGTTACCAAAATCAAATTAATGTCTTGTATGTTCGGTAATCGAATCTAGTTAGTTATGTGTTTTTGTAAGGTTTATGAAATCAACTTAAGTATGTAATTTCTTGGTTTGTTAATCTACACTAAATCTCTAAATCTCTAGTTCCATAATGAACCAAACATGATTAACAAAAACCAAAATGACCGGTTGATTAGTCGGGGATACACCTAATAAAAATCTAATAAGTCTAAGACCAAACAAACATCTAATATGTCTACCAATTAATAACCAAACATGATTGCAACATTAGTAAATTACAAACCCAAAATGACCGGTTAATAAGTTTAAAACCAAAGAAACGTCTAATATGTAACCGAACATGATTAGTAAATTACAAAACTGAGGATAGTTAATAACCGAGTTAACCAATAGTCTTGTTAATAATCATGATTGCAACATTAGTAAATTACAAAACTAATTAAGTTAATAAATCGAGTTAATCTAGTTAATAACCATGATTGCAACATTAGTAACAACTAAACAAACATCCAAAAGTCTAATTACTAACCGAATTAACCAGCCTACAATCAAAATGACTAGTTTCCTAATTTATATACCGTTGGTGACCAATATAAGTCAGCTACCAACGCGCTTCTTTGATTGCCTTGTGATGCGCATCTCGAATGGTGGTCTCCTTAGCTCGGCAAATGATCTTTTTTTTCTTCTTCTTTGGCTCTTCGAGCCGACTTGCTGCTTCTACTTCTTCCTTAGCATTTGCATCTTCTTGCTCATCCTCACCATCTCCTTCTTCCTCATCCTCACCATCTGCATCTTTTTGCTTATCGTCACCATCTCCTTCTGCCTCATCCTCACCATTTGCACCTTCTAGCTCATCCTCACTATCTCCTTCTTCCTGATCCTCAGCATATGCATCAATGGGCTCATCCTTAACACCTTTTGCTACGTTTTCCTCCTTCAAAATCTCTACTTCTTCCGCATCACCAACATCTACTCATTTTCCTTTCACATACTCTTCAACCTTTGTCAATCTCTTGCTCATGGTGTCCAGCATATCATAGATTTTCTTGAACCCAGAGACCACCATTTCCTTTATATCCTCAAAAACACTTGACATTGGTTGCTCTCTAAGCTTACGACCCATAGAGGACTCACCAACTACCTTGTTTACTGCTTTCTTTGCCTTTTTTTTCCTGGCCTTTATATCTTCTTCTCTGTACTTTGAGAAACATATTTTTTATTTTCATCAACAACTCACCTTGTTCAGCCATCAACCACCAAATCAGTGGCATCATCCTCTTCTCCAATACTAAACAACAAATTTTCCTCATCACAAGTTGGTTTCAGAACACTTGCAATCCTCTGTTAAGTTGGCATATACAAATTAATTCAAGCACATATAATAAACCAAAAAGATAATACAAAAATAAGAACTACACCAATCAAAGGCAGTGTTTCCTAACCTTTGTTTTACCAAGAGTTTTGTTGATCTCATTGATTCGAAACCCTCTCATTCAACAGGGTTTGAAACTTGTGTTGCACATTCTGAGGTAGTCACTACGCGCGTCTTTAACCTTATCCCGGAAACCCTTCATCACTTTTGGGACTGCTTCAAATGCAAGAATCTACACCAAAAAGATAATATGACTTTATGAGTACAATAAGTACAAAAAAAACTTTACCACAAAAACAAAAGCATACCTCTAAGGGAACAACAAAACTCGGAAAGTTGAAACTCGGGTTGGCAACACCTTCCCTAAATAGACCAAAAATCCTCTTAACCTTGTTCAGATTGTCAAAGAAAGAGTATCTGCCCCATGGGAATAACACATAGTCATCAAGATTACTGAAAATCCTCCTTAAAAACTTGTCAACTGATGTTACTTGAGGCCCTCTCTTTCCACTTCCTTTGATAACCGACGTCAGGAAATACAGAACAACCATTTTTAATTTATTTCTTGAGTACGTATGCATTGACATAAACTTCTCCTTCACAGCATCTTGTGTCACTTTGGCCTTCTTGAAATGTTTCAGAGTAAAATTGAGATTCTTCATCCCCTCATAGTTATTCGGATATTGATGGCAATGCAGACCTGATAACAAGGCGTTCTCCCTCAGTGAGTAACGGATAGGTACACCATTGACTATAAACCACAACTCCTGGTACGAGCCATACGGACGAGTGGCATCCACATTCCCATTGTCTTGTGAAACACATCCCATGGCATGTGGAAGAAATGACCAAACTATGGATTGATCATAGAACCATTAATTCTCCGGTGGCTCTATCATTTTCTCTAAGTTTTCCACTATTTGTGCTATATAGCACCTTCTGGCAATCTTAATTGTCTTGGTGTACTCGGTTATTGGAAAATACATGCTCAAAGGCCTCCCGATTCCTCAAATAAAAAACCATAACTTAGAATCAATATGAGAAACACAAAACGAATATGGAACAAATACTATAAGAAACATATACACGTTTTAAGCTATCCAAATCACATAATCAATAGTTAAGAAACAATTTAATCAACAAATACTATAAGAAACATATACATGTTTTAAGTTATCCAAATCACTAAATCAATAGTTAAGAGACAATTTAATCAACCGAAGAAATCACAACATGTTGCACTGATGGTTCCGCTGCAGGTTCCACCAAAGTTTCCACATCAGATTCCACCGGAGGGAAGAGAGAAGCCATAAAGCCAGCGACGCCTCTGCTTCCCCAATTTCGCCTCGCATTCTTTGTATGAGTCATTCCTCCTCGAGTACCCAATTCAAACAACAGTATAAGAGGATGAATGAGAGGAAAAGGGGAAAGATTTCCAATGAAGAATTTGACCGATGAAGATTGCAGAGAGAAGGGATAAGGAAGGTGAAAAGGTCCGATGAAATTGGGAAATTGAGATAGATAGCCGATGAATTGGGGAGACTTATGGTTAATTTGGGAAAATTTTACTGCTTGGTTATTCTAATCTCGGTTCAATTCAAATTTTTGGTTTTAATCAAGTAAACCAAAACTTGTCAGATCCTTTATTATGGATAACATGATCGGGTGGATACTACAGGTTGGATCCTGTAAATGTCTGCAACTATCAGGGACAACAAGGTAAAACACCTTATTTTCTAATACCAATCAATTTAATTAAATCAGCCAAATAATAGGGGAGTATATCAGTCACTTTCTTCTCAACTAGGAGTGTTTGAGTCATTCTCCTTAGTAACCAAGTTGGTAGGTTCATGTTTAGAATAATTGGTTTGAGAGACACAAAGAATTATTGCTCTCTTGCGTTTATTAAAAGCACAAACTCTCAATTCCATTATTTGGGACCCATTAAGATCAGAACAATATACAATATTAAAACGGGTCGTATAATTAGAGCCACATGTGGGTCCAATATCCACAATTGCTAGAAGAATCGCGAAATCAATATACTATTTTTTTAATTAAATTTTTAAAAAAGGAACTTGGGATTAAGGAAACGTATACAAATTGGAGAACCAAATTCAATATATGTGGTTATCTGGCAAAACAAGCTGTTTTATTTCAAATTGCTCGATATTCCTTGCAAGTTTCGCATATGGTGGAGTCACATTGAACCGAATAACCGTCAATAAATATAGTTTTGCTTTTTGTTGACATTAAGCTATAGTTGCGAGGTCAAATAACATAATAAAACTAAGTTGCTACATAAATTCTAGGGTCAGTTTTCTTTAAGAGAAAGTGAGCTAATCTAACGCGATGTGTTCAAAACAAATTCAACCCAATACCAGTAACACCATCAATAGCCAGAGTGTATCTATCTTTATATACAGTGGAGATGCAACATGTACGTTGAAAATAAAATTAATATATCATCATAACATATATAATCATAAGCTGCTTTGTTTCTTGTAATTCCGATGTTAAAGATGTGATTTGGACGAAACATGTGATTGAACTTCGTTCTCCTGCGTAGAATCTGATGAATATGTTTAAATTGGCATCTTGAATTCAGCTCATGAGCACCAATTGATAGACAACAACTTGCGGAAAACTCTATTTCTTATTGATTTCTCTATGAAAATTCATGTAGAAAGCACAAGAATGCCTAAAGATATCAAATTCACAATCTGAATTTGGTTTATATACAGAGCAAAAGCTTTCACAAACAGAGTAATGAATCTAACAAACAAGCTGACGTGGCTAACGACTTAAGTTCACTTCAATCATCATGCGCCATGTCACTGCATCAGTTTCTTCACTCTGTTTCTTCACTTTGAAACAATGCAATCTGCTTTAATTCTTCTCCATTAGTCTTTTACCTCTTCTTAATGTACCTTCTCTAGAGCATAGTAATACCGCCATAGGACAAAGAAAGCTTGTCCCCAAGCTTGTAATCCAGGAACCGTCGATCAAAGTCTCGAGCCAACATCCACGAGTTCTCATGAGCTGGCAAGTTCAACCAAGATACAAGCACCTCCAATTCACCCGTAGTAGAATAACGTGTATCTAAAATAGCTTGAGGTGAAATCACTTGTTCATCCAATTCATTAAGAGGTGAAAGAAACTTAGCAATAACCTGATGCTTACCCAAAACTAGCGTTAAAAGCGAGACATGGAACACATGATGAATACAAAAATCAGCTGGAAGTAGAAGCTTATAAGCCACTTCAGCAATATGTTCTAGGACTTCAAATGGTCCATAATAGCGAGCTGAGAGTTTTTGACATAATCTTTTACTTAAAGTTCTTTGGCTCCAAAAAGACTTTATCTCCAACCTGAGAAGTAAGGTTCCTTCTATGCTTATCAGCATTGTTCTTCATGACTGATTGAGCATGAACCAAATGCTTCTTAATAGAAGCAAGCATTATGTCCCTTTCCAGAAGCATTTTCTCAAGCTCAAAATTGGAAGTAGAACCAGCCTCATAAGAGAAAAAACGAGGAGGATCTCTCTGATAAAAGGTTTTTTCTTCACTACTTGTCAATTAACCTTAAGCACTATCATGGTCATTGTAATACTTGAGGTGTCAATCCAATCCGGTGATATGCAAGCAATCAGAATTGTAACAGAATCAATTAATTCAAGCCAAATAAATCAAAAGATGTATCTAACAATCTAAATTAAAAGAACGAAATTAAATAAGCAAGTAAAAAGGAAGCTTCTAAGGATGGGGATCAACGAGTATTGAACATCCTTGATCAATATCTAAATACCTAACAAACTCAATAAGAGGTGATTCCTAGACAGCAAACTCGCATGTAATCATATTCACTTTCATGACAGATGATTTCCACTAAGTAACATTCAGACCCTATTATCATAGGCGAAACATAACACAGAAGACATTAAGATTCAGTTTGCTAAAGTCGATATTCGCCCTAAACAGCTAATCCCTTAGGCTAGGTACGAAAATCTCTGAAATTAGGAGGATCAGGTATTTCAATCAATACTTCGTGAGTATGGAAATTTCTAGGATCTAATTTCAATTGATCAGAGAGATATTAACATTAAGCACCCTAAAACAAAAGGAATCTATGCGAAATTAACTTAGGTACTTAGTTGATCAAGGATTTTCACTAATCTAATCCATCCTCAGAAACCCTAATTAAACTACTCAGACATAATAACGATCAACGAAAATTGAAATCATAAACTTAATTGCATAAACATCAATAGAGAAGAAGAATAGATTAGAATAAACCAGTAAATGAAATTGCAATAGAAATTCAGTCTCGAGATTACAGAAGCAGTAGTTGTTTTCTCTGTTCTCTCTCAAAAGTTCATAAAATTCAAAACGTATCGTGGAAAAACGGGATAAGAGGGTTTTTATACCCAATCTTAAAAACCCTAAAAACAACAAAAATAATAAAAACAAAACGTGGAGTTTGATCAGCTCGACCGGTTCGGTCGAGTTGATGTTAAAAATGATTCGCGTGAAACCGACTTGACTGGTTTGGTCGAGTGGTCGGTTGAGTTGATTCGGCGGCGAGGTGTAGCTCGACCACGTTGGTCGAGTTCATGTGTAGCTCGACCCGGACGGTGAAGATGGAGGTCGAGTTGAAGCTAGCTCGACCCGGACGGTGAAGATGGAGGTCGAGTTGAAGCTAGCTCAACCCGGAAGGTGAAGATGGAGGTCGAGTTGAAGCTAGAGTGATGATCAAGTGCGTAGGTGATCCATGTGGTCGAGTTAGTAGGTAGAGTTGAGATCAGCTCTAGCTGCAGCTGAACATGTAGGTAGAGTTGGAAGGTAGAGTTGAAATCAGCTCTAGCTGCAGCTGAACATGTAGGTAGAGTTGGAAGGTAGAGTTGAAATCAGCTCTAGCTGCAGCTGAACATGTAAGTAGAGTTGGAAGGTAGAGTTGAAATCAGTTTTAGCTGCAGCTGAACATGTAGGTAGAGTTGAAATCAAAATGTGTCCAATTCAACTCCAAAGCTGTGTTTCATCCTCAAATCCAATTCCAAGAATTCCTCCTTGCCTGAAACGCTCTGAATTGCTCCAAAAGTACCTAGAAACCACTCCAATGCATATGTGGATGCAATGCATGAAAACTAACTTAAAACTCTAATGCAACACAAAATGTGATGAATATAAACACAAAACATGCTAAATATGACTCCTAAAACATGCTAAAATATGAACCTATCAACTCCCCCAAACTTAGTCTTTGCTTGCCCTCAAGCAAACAAACTGAACCAAGCTAGAGAAGAAGGTGAAACGGGGATTCAAAGCCAAAGATGAGCTGATACGAATGCTAAACTCACAGTCCAAGTTCTAAGATGCACAACTAAACAAGTCATACTTCCAAAAACTTTAGCCATATCAATAACAATTTATCATAAATTCAGCCTTAACCTACTCATGCATTCACTTCAACTAATCTTTTTAATATTCATTTAGTACAGAAACGTGAACCAAGCATATGGATGGATTTAAAAACTTGTTTGGCTAAAGGTAAGGTCCATAGATTAGAATGATCTCTTTATAGTAACTGGTCAATCAATGCACAGTGGTCACTCAATGAAGTGGATTTAAGCTTCAACATAACGCTAAAGGTGAGAACCAATAGGTGCATACAAGAACATGACTTCATCTACCCATGTACCCACATTGGTTTCATCCTAGCAATCTAAATCCCAAAATATGATCCTAGACTACCCTTTTTATTCAAGGCATCTTTCCTTCTGTTGCCACCAAGATCATACTTACAAGCTTTTCCATTCATAGGTCAAAGGATGGGGATTCACAAACATTGCAGTTCTAGTGGGTTGGTAGTTAAGAATTTACAGCAAATGGTTCATCTTATTTTTTTTTTCTTTTTACTACCCAAAACCTTGACTAGATTTCTTAGCATACTTTTCTGCCCCTTTTCTCCTTCAGACCTAAACACTTTAGCCCTTTTCCTTTTCATTTCGTTTCCACTTAGACATAAGTATTCCCATATCCAGAATCAAAACCACCTAATCCTATCTGATCCAAAAATCGTGAATCAGCATCTACATGAAGTCATGCTCTTGTCGGTACTCACCTAACACTTTATGCTAAGTTAAACCGGAAAAAGATCTCACGAAACACACATCAAACAGTGAATGGTTTTGAAAGAATGTATGGTGCATGGTGGAAGTCTATTTGGATTAACAAGATAGATGCATGATGATAAAGGAAATCCAAATATTTTGTGTAATCCACAAGCTTAAAATCAATGCATATACTTGGTAATTAACCAATCAGATTTTCGTTTTCACTTAAGAAAGGATTAGCATCGGATCGTAACATGATTCAATCAGGCATGAATGTATAGACTAAACCTTCTTAATATGGTGCAGTTTTACGTTTCAGACAGGTGGGTCTAGCTTATCAAATCAGCAAGCTTATACAAGCATAATCATCATAATCCCCTATGCAAAACTAGACTTGATCTTACATGGATGCAGCTATATGACACTCTTTTTATGTGTTTTTGAAAAGGTTTTTCGATTTTTTTGTATTTTCTATGCCTTATATGAAAATGCATGATGAAATGTGATCTAGGACCCTCCCCCAAACTTAAATTACACAGCCCTTTGTGTAATAAAAGCTTGAAAAAGAGCCTAAATCAATCAACAGAAACAATGAAAATGCAATGATATTAACAATGAGTGTGTAGAGTGGGTACCTTTTTAGAAGTACAAGTTCCAGGGTGTTGGACTTGCAGTGTCTGTATAAGGTTGAAATTCAACTCAACCCACTGCACCACTGAACTGGTCGAGTTGACTCAATTCTTGGTCTCTCGGTCGAGTTGGCGGATGAATGGTGGAAATCAACTCAGCTCGTCCGCGTGTATCACTGTCAAGGTTGAGCTAGGCGAATGAATGGTGGAAATCAACTCAGCTCGACCGTGTGTATCACCGTCATGGTCGAGCTGGAATTTTATCTACCAAATTTCAAAGTGAAATTCCTTTCTCTATCCAGCTTGATGTTAGATTCTGCCAAAACCACTGAAATCGACCATCATCCTCACCTCCTGAAAATAAAATAAAAATAAAAAGGGAAAACCAAAGAAATAATAGAAAAATACTTAAATTGAACTAGATTATTTACAAGGATATCATGAGATTTCCTCCCAAGTGAGCTTGTTTATAGTCGCTAAGCTTGACTCTTCACACCAATCAGAGCTGGGGTGGATCAGAGAGAGGATGTGGAGTCCTCTCTGCTTCAGCGACCATGTAAACCTTAACTTTCTGCCCACTTTCTGGAAGATCATTTCCTTTCTTGCTAACCAAAGTGATGGCTCCGCAAAGATTAACCTCCTTGATGTTAAAAGGTCCTGACCAATCTGAATTTAGCTTTGATGGGAAAAGAAGTTGCTTGACCTTAGCGAATGGCTTGGGACGCTTGCTACTCTTAACCTTATACCCCATTGCTCCATCCACATATCCAATTGGCTGCAAGATTATATCAGGTCCAAGATCCAATGTTGGTGGCTTGCATAAATCCTTAGGATGCGAGTATGCAATCTCACTGCAAGCAAATAAGGATTCAAGACTCTTCCCATCGACGACCTCCTCATATATTGGAAGTTGTCTGCAGTAGTCACTAGCCTTACCACTCTTAACCAATACAACCTGAGGGAGCTTAAGCGGTTTATCGTCCAGTTGGTCCAATCCCTCGATTGAAAAGCTCTGTCCTTCAATAGTCGGCCTCTTCTTTGCTGTATTGATATCAAACTTCATCTGAAGGTCTTTCCCAAAGTTTAAATCAATTGTTCCACTCCTCACATCAATTACAGCTCCTGCACTAGCTAAGAAAGGTCTACCAAAAAGCAGTGGATCTCTAGGTTCTTCATCCATTTCTAGAACTACAAAATCAGTAGGGATTTTCACATTTCCAACTCTGACAGGTAGGTCTTCTAAGAGACCATATGGAATCCTAACAGTTTTGTCAGCTAAAACCAAAGAGATCTTACAAGGCTTGTATTTGTCAAAACCCAGCCTTTGCGCTACAGAGAGGGGCATGAGGCTAATGGATGCTCCAAGATCGCATAGACAGTTGTTGAAGGCAAGTGGGCCGAGAGAGCATGGGATTGTAAAAGTTCCAGGGTCTTCAAGTTTCTTTGGAACTAGTTTCCTCTGGATTATTGCACTGCATTCATAAGTCAGAACTACCATTCCCTCAACTTCTTTAGTTCTTTCCTTGACTGCATCTTTTAGGAATTTTTGATAGGGTGGAACCAACATGAACGCATCCAGAAGTGGGATCTTAAGCTCAATTTCTTTCATCTGTTTGTCAAACAAAGCTTTGTATTTCTCAACCAACTCTTTCTTAAACCTTCCAGGAAAGGGCAGCTGAGGTTTGTAAGGTGGGGGAACAAAAGGCTTACTTTTCGTCTCAGAAACTTCCGGATTAGGCACGTGATAGGGCTCAACTCGACCTTGCAGCTCAGTATTGAGGTCGAGTTGAGTATCAAAACTTGTTGCCTTTGGCGTTTCAATGTTTTCATCATCCTCCCCTTCCTGAACGATGATGTCCTCAGCAACACGAGCATATCCTGCATGAGTAGGTAGTTCTTTTCCACAGCGAAAAGTAATTGTACTGGCATTATACTCTTTTGGATTTTGAACTGATTTCCCTGGTAGTTGTCCAGTAGTTTTCATAGGAGGAGATGCTTGCAGACCTTCTAGATACTTTAATCTGGAGTTTAAAGTCTCAAATTTGCACTGGAGATCGTTGTGCGAAGCATCTATTTTTGAATGCAGATCAGCTTGCATTTTGTTCAATTCCCTGCTGCTGGCAGCTTGCCCCTGAAGTATTTGCTGAAGCATGTTCATCATATCTGGGCTCTGTGCTGGAGGGAGCTGATGATTTTGAGGCTGGTACCCAGGTGGTACTGCTGGGGTTTGGTTGAAGGTTGTGTTGTAAGGTTTCTTGGGGATGAAGAGTTTAGGCTGAGCTTGCTGAACTTGCTGTGGATAAACCTGATCCTCTAGATTGGCTACATTGGTACTTCTGTAGGACAAATTTTGGTTTGGCATGTAGCTGTTGTATCCTCTGTATCCACCATGATTCTGCAAGTAGCTAATATGCTCATCCTGAACGTCCTCCCCTTCCTCAACCTGATCATCTTCACTTACAAAGTGAACATGTTTCTTCTGGGACAAGAGTAGCTTATCTATTTTCTCATGTAGCGCTTTGATTTCCTTTCTGCTTACTGAATCGGACTCAGTAGTACCTCTCATATTCCTGTCATAATCCTCACAATATTGTCCGTCTGCTTGAGCGAGATTCTCTACCAGATCCCAACCGTCATCCACATCTTTGTTCAGAAAATACTCATTGCTGGCTGTGTCCAATAGCATGTGAATTTTAGGTAGCACACCTCTGTATAAAGTGCTGAGAAGAGACTCGGTAGTGAAACCGTGATGGGGGCATTGAGACTGATAAGTTTTGAAACGTTCCCATGCTTCAGAGAATGTCTCAGAATTCTTCTGTGTGAAGCCAGATATCGCATTGCGGAGTTTTGCAGTTCGGGAATTTGAGAAGAATTTAGCAAGGAATGCCTTTTTGCACTCATCCCATGAAGTTATCGAACCCCTAGGCAAGTGTTTCTCCTAGATGTGTGCCTTATCACCAAGAGAAAATGGGAACAACCGTAGTTTGAAGGCATCTTCACTCACCCCACTTATCTTAGTTAGGCTGCAGAGCCTTTCAAATTCATCCAGATGATCCAGAGGATCTTCATTAGGTAGTCCATGGAACTTGTTGTTCTGAACCATGGTGATGAGACTGCCTTTTATCTCAAAGTTGTTGTTCTGAATGGTAGGAAGAACAATTCCATGTCTCTGGGTGTGAGTGGTTGGAGCATCCCCAGCTCCAATTGTCCTCGGCCTCCTCTGTTGAGGTCTCTGCATTGGGTGATGTTCAGAGTGATTATCATCCCCGTTGTTCACCTCCATTGAATTCTGTTGTTCACTGAATAGTTGGGTTCTATGCTTTTCCAAGTTGCGTCTAAGCTGTCGTTCGCTGTCGAAAGTACCTAAAAGGTTCTGACTACCCTTTGAACGTGTGTGCATACAAGTTTGAGTTTCAAGTCTACCCAGTGCTCGAGCTTTAGGTCGAGCTGATTGGCAGAGTCGGTGAATCATCTGAAAGCAAAGCCAAAAACAATTGCAGTGAGTTTGTAACCTGTAACCAAGAACAAACTTGATCTAAATTGTTCTAAAATTCTGAATGAAGCAGAAATAACTCCCTCCCCGGCAACGGCGCCAAATTGATAAAAGGTTTTTTCTTCACTACTTGTCAATTAACCTTAAGCACTATCATGGTCATTGTAATACTTGAGGTGTCAATCCAATCGGGTGATATGCAAGCAATCAGAATTGTAACAGAATCAATTAATTCAAGCCAAATAAATCAAAAGATGTATCTAACAATCTAAATTAAAAGAACGAAATTAAATAAGCAAGTAAAAAGGAAGCTTCTAAGGATGGGGATCAACGAGTAGTGAACATTCTTGATCAATATCTAAATACCTAACAAACTCAATAAGAGGTGATTCCTAGACAGCAAACTCGCATGTAATCATATTCACTTTCATGACAGATGATTTCCACTAAGTAACATTCAGACCCTATCATCATAGGCGAAACATAATTAAGAAGACATTAAGATTCAGTTTGCTAAAGTCGATATTCGCCCTAAATAGCTAATCCCTTAGGCTAGGTACGAAAATCTCTGAAATTAGGAGGATCAGGTATTTCAATCAATACTTCGTGAGTATGGAAATTCCTAGGATCTAATTTCAATTGATCAGAGAGAGATTAACATTAAGCACCCTAAAACAAAAGGAATCTATGCGAAATTAACTTAGGTACTTAGTTGATCAAGGATTTTCACGAATCTAATCCATCCTCAGAAACCTTAATTAAACTACTCAGACATAATAACGATCAACGAAAATTGAAAACATAAACTTAATTGCATAAACATCAATAGAGAAGAAGAATAGATTAGAATAAACCAGTAGATGAAATTGCAATAGAAATTCAGTCTCGAGATTACAGAAGCAGTAGCTGTTTTCTCTGTTCTCTCTCAAAAGTTCATAAAATTCAAAACGTATCGTGGAAAAACGGGTTAAGAGGGTTTTTATACCCAATCTTAGAAACCCTAAAAACAACAAAAATAATAAAAACAAAATGCGGAGTTTGATCAGCTCGACCGGTTCGGTCGAGTTGATGTTAAAAATGATTCGCGTGAAAACGACTTGACCGGTTTGGTCGAGTGGTCGGTCGAGTTGATTCGGCGGCGAGGTGCAACTCGACCACGTTGGTCGAGTTCATGTGTAGCTCGACCCGGACGGTGAAGATGGAGGTCGAGTTGAAGCTAGCTCGACCCGGACGGTGAAGATGGAGGTCGAGTTGAAGCTAGCTCGACCCGGACGGTGAAGATGGAGGTCGAGTTGAAGCTAGCTCGACTCGGACAATGAAGATGGAGGTCGAGTTGAAGCTAGAGTGATGATCAAGTGCGTAGGTGATCCATGTGGTCGAGTTGGTAGGTAGAGTTGAGATCAGCTCTAGCTGCAGCTGAACATGTAGGTAGAGTTGGAAGGTAGAGTTGAAATCAGCTCTAGCTGCAGCTGAACATGTAGGTAGAGTTGGAAGGTAGAGTTGAAATCAGTTTTAGCTGCAGCTGAACATGTAGGTAGAGTTGAAATCAAAATGTGTCCAATTCAACTCCAAAGCTGTGTTTCATCCTCAAATCCAATTCCAAGAATTCCTCCATGCCTGAAACGCTCTGAATTGCTCCAAAAGTACCTAGAAACCACCTCAATGCATATGTGGATGCAATGCATGAAAACTAACCTAAAACTCTAATGCAACACAAAATGTGATGAATATAAACACAAAACATGCTAAATATGACTCCTAAAACATGCTAAAATATGAACCTATCACTCTCCCATAAACCACCTTAAAAGGAGTGGCCTTAAGCAATGTGTGAAATGACAAATTGTACCAATATTCTACCCAAGGTAAATACCTTGCCCAAGTGTGTGGATGAGACGAAGTGAAGCATCTCAAATACGTCTGAAGGCAGCGATTAATGATCTCGGTTTGGCCATCTACCTCAAGGTGATAAGCAGTTGCAAAATTCTAACTTTGTTTCCGACAAGCGATGACATTCAGTTCAGAAAGCACTCTGAAAAATCTTGTCCCTATCAAATACCATGACTCCGGAAAACCATGAAGTCTCACAACCTCTTTGATGAACAAATGAGCCACATCAAAAGAGAAATATGGATGTTTCAATCTAATAAAATGAGAATACTTACTCAAGCGATCCACAACCACATGAATCACATTGAAGTTGCTTGACAAAGGCAGTCCCTCAATAAATCCATGGAGAGATGTGACCAAATCTGATTAGGAATTGGAAGAGGCTGCAACAATTCTTCAGGATTAAGGGTACTATACTTGTGTGTCTGGCAAATAGCACATTCAGATTCATATCTCTGAACATCAACCTTCATATCTTTCCATTGAAAGTGCTCTTGAATTCGTTTCCAAGTCTTCAAAATGCCCGAGTGACCACCAATAAGACCATCATGAAACTCCGAGAGGATCAAAGGAATGAACTTATAGTCTTTAGGCAACAACAGACATCCTTTATACAAAACTCTATTCTCCACAACCGAGTAATGCTTGAGTGAAGAATCACGAGAGTTTATCTTGGATAATAGATCATGGATTTCCACACTAGAATCCAACTCCTTATAAATGTCTTGAAGTTGTAAAGAAGCAAGAAGAGTGAGAGCAAACAACATAGAGTGAACCCCATCTAACTGGCTCAAAGAACACCAAGAAAGTCCATCTACTGCCTTGTTTTGAACTCGTGGTTTATACTCACTATCAAAATCATATACCAATAATTTCACCAACCATATTTGATAATCCATTGAAACTTCTCTTTGCTCCAAGAGGAATTTTAAGCAATTTTTATCAGTTCTCACCACAAACTTCCTTCCAAACAAACAATGCTTCCATTTAAGAAAAGCCATGACAATGGCCATAAGCTCTGTCTCATAAATTGGTTTCAATTTTCTCTATCTGATAAAACAGAACTAAAGAAAGCAATTGGATATTTCTCTTGCATCAATAGTGCCCCTAATCCCACTCCAGAAGCATCCAATTTAACCACAAAAACCTTCCCAAAATCTGGTAACATCAAAATAGGAGCACACTGCATAACTTCTTTCAAAGAATCAAATGCAGATTGAGCTGCCTAAGACCAATGAAACTGATCTTTCTTCAAAAGATATGTTAAGGGCTTGGCCAATACTCCATAGTGACGAACAAATCTTCTGTAATAACCAGTAAGGCCAATAAATCTATGCAAACTTTTTATATTTCGAGGTGTATGCCAATTCTTAATGGCCAAAGTCTTATTGGGATCAGTAGACACTCCCTACTGAGAAATAATATGGCCAAGGTAATTAATCTGAGGCTAAGAGAAGAGACACTTCTTTTGGTTAGCAAACAGTTGATTATCCCTTAAGACCTTAAGAACCAAAGACAGATGCTCCAACTGTTCCTGAGATGATGAACTATACATAAATATATCATCAAAGAAAACCAGAACAGACTTTCTGAGAAAACTCTTGAAAATAGCATTCATGAGGCTTTAAAATGTTGTAGGAGTATTAGTGAAGCCAAAAAGCATCACTAAGAACTCATAATGACCATTTAAAGTTCTAAAAGTTGTCTTTTCAATAATAGCATCACACATTCTGATCTGATGATAACTAGATCGTAGATCGAGTTTTGAAAATAAGCAAGAACTAGATAATTCATCCAACAACTGATCAATTGCAGGTATGGGAAACTTATCATGCACTGTTACTCGATTTAATGCTCTATAATCAGCACAAAAAGGCATGTTCAAATCCTTCTTTTTGGCCAAAAGAACTGGACTTAAGAAAGGGCTATAACTTTCCCTAATAATTCCAGATTTGAGCATTTGATTGACTATGGATTCCACAATTTCCTTTTGAGAATGAGATATCGATCAGGTCGAATACTCACAGGTTTTGTGCTAGGAAGAAGAGTGATAAAATGTTCGTGACCACAAATTGGAGGCAAACTAGAAGGCTCATAGAAAACAGTTGCAAACTGAGACAACACATGTTACACTTCCATTGATGGACCACCAGAAGTCAGAGCAACTGTAGAACTTGGAGGAGATAACATCTCAGAGAAAACATGAGTTTGAAGGACTCTAATAGGAGTAACAATGGCATTCAATGCAGGGTCACCGATCACAGTTACTCTCCTACCATGATAGATAAAGGACATCTCATGCGCATCCCAATCCACCTCACACTTCCCTAATGTTCACAGCCACTGAATCCCGAGAATAACATCAGCACTACCCAGTTCCAAAGCCAAAAAATCACCCTTGAACTGAAGAGAACCAATACCAAACTGCACATCCTTACACATTCTCATACTTTTCACCAACATTCCAGTTCCCAACAAAACATCAAAGGTGTAGGACGTAACATGCATCTTTTCACCACATATGGAGCAATAAAATTGTGAGTTGCTCCACTGTCAAACATGATAACTAACTCAATCTTTCCAATGCACCCACAAACCTTAGTAGCAGAGAGATTACAATCACCACTAAAGGCTTGAAATGAAATTTCCCTAAGTTGAGGTGTAAGCAAAATCGCTTCTTCATCATCTTCATCATCATGGGCACTGTTCTCAACCACAAACTCAGTAATCCCAACAACCAACAACACTTGCATCTCTTTTTTACTGCACTTATGGCCCGGAATAAAAGGCTCATCGCACTGGAAACAAAGACGCTTCTTTCTACGTTCTTCATACTCAGTAGGAGAAAGATTCCTTCTACCCTTCCCCATACCCACACTAGCTTTAGAACCAGAAGATGAGTTACTAACCTCTGGAATTATTACTAGCAGCAGGAACTGATTGTTTCCTCTAATTACCAGAAGTCGTAGTGATTTGTTTAGTCTTGAATGTTGAAGTAGGATTAGACACACTCATATGTAATTCATTAGAAATAGCTCCTTCAACCATCTGAGCCATCACCGTAGGTTCCAATACCAAAACAATCTCAATTATTTCATCCAAATATTTCGGCTTCATCATCTTCAAATGGACTTTAAGCTCTGGTTTCAAACCCTTTTTGAACACAGAAATAAAACTCGAATACGTAATCATCAATTGAACCGGTTTACTTGAGCTCATAAAATCGATCATGAGGAGACATATGACAAGCTTTGTTGAATCTTCCTAACAATTTGTCCTTAAAATCATCCCAATTGAGAAAAGGATTCCTATTAGCTTCCCAATTAAACCAGCTCATCACTTTATCAGAAAGACTTAAAGAAACAAGTTCCAGCTTTTGCGAGTCACTGTATTTCCCTAATTCAAAGAATCTTTCAAGGATATTGATCCAAGTGTAAGGATATTTGCCCTCAAAAATTGGCATTTCAATCTTCCGTTACAAAGTATCACAATTCGCGATCACATAAGCTACAAATTGATCTTCGCGGTTTTCAACTTGAAGCATACGATCGGAATTAGAGCGATTTACCTCATCAATAGGAACCGAATTCGCAGCAACATCATTGACATGAGGAGATTTATTCGCAGTCGCCTGAACTCCGAGCAAACCCAACACCTGCGACATTTCATTACTCAACAAATCAAATCGATCAGAGTTCTTCTGAAACTGATCCGCCATTTGCTGCTTTTTTTTTTGTAATTCCGATGTCAAAGATGTGATTTGGACGAAACATGTGATTGAGCTTCATTCTCCTGTGTAGAATGTGATGAACGTGTTTGAATTGGCATTTTGAAGTCAGCTCACGAGCACCAATTGATAGACAACAACTTGCGGTAAACTCTATTTCCTATTGATTTCTCTATGAAAATTCATGTAGAAAGCACAAGAATGCCAAAAGATATCAAATTCACAATCTGAATTTGGTTTATATACAGAGCAAAAGCTTTAACAAACAGAGTAATGAATCTAATAAACAAGCTGACGTGGCTAACGACTTAAGCTCACTCCAATCATCATGCACCATGTCACTATATCAGAAACCATTCACGACTTGCAAACTCTGTTTCTTCACTCTGCAACAATGCAATCTGCTTCAATTCTTCTCTATTAGTCTTTTGCCTCTTCCTAATGTACCTTCTCCAGGGCACAGCACTCTAAAACTCAACTTGAAATCATTCAGTTTTGTGTCTTTCTCTTTGCTCTCTCAAAGTTTAACACACATAAATGAACAGAATTATGAGAATAACTTTGGAATGAGCTAACTAGTCCTATAGATATTATAACATATAGAAGAAGAAAAAAATCTGCATATTTGACCCATCACAGCAATCAACTAATTGGTAGATCATGAATATTGTTAGGAATTCACTACTAAGATTATTTACCACATTTCCCGTACAAGCAAAAGCAAATATAGCCCGTACTCCAGTGAAGTCCCAACCATATGCCTCTTAGATTATCATTGGCATATCTTCAAAGGGGATCTCAACTTGCTAGTCGTGCTTAGTATGTTGTGTCCTGCTTAAAGGCAATCAATACACAGACCAAATCAAACCAAAAAAAAACCAAAACCACATATTTGATAAACGTAATCTTTTTCAATTGATAACAGATGAAGTAGTAGAAACAAGTTCTTATTATTTATACTCAAAAGAGTATTATCCTCAAGGAGACTCGTACTGTTTCCCCATCGAAATGGGTGTACAACGATACAAACTGCAAACGATAAAGAGGCGAAGGTACTACCAAATCTGAAAGGCATCTCTTGAAATTTACTAAGGATTCGGGGGACGACTGTTGGCAGCAGAGACTCTAGAGCCCCGCTCCAAAAGCTCCTTACTTGTATCGTCTTTGTGCACTATCACTTCGATGAAACACAAGCTCTCTTTTCCCTCATTTGTTGCCGTGCTGATTGCTTTCACTAGCTCCTCTTCGCATCTCACTTTCGCAGTCCAGCATTTTCCTTCTCCACTGTGTATGGCATCAACGAAAGCTGTGTAGTTCCAGTTCTTTATGACATTGTAAGGACCATAGTGAATCTCCACCTCAATGGTGTAGCCTCCGTTGTTTATGAGGAAGATTATGGTCTTTTGCCCACACCTTATCATAGTAGATACGTCCTGCGCTGTTACCTGGAAACTACCATCTTTAATACAAGCAATGACACGCTTGTTTGGTATGGCTTGAGCATGGCCTAGAGTAGCACCCACTGACCAACCAATTGATCTGTATTGCATTTGGAATTCATAACCGCATCCTTCAGGGAGCTTCAGCTTCTGACAATTGACCAGGAATCTTCTGTCTCAGCAAGCACAACAGTTTCAGAAGTGAGCAGATTCTGAATGTGTTGGAACAAGACATTAACCCTCAAAGGCTCATTGGGGTTATTTCTCAATGGCTTTCCTTCTGGAACAAAGATCATGTGGTAATTCTCATAGGCATTGTTGTTGTGCTTAATTCGCTTCGCCAATTTGCTAAGGAAATCCTTCATAAGGACACTCCCAAACGCAGGTCCATTCCCGATAGTAACCCGATCAGGCTGCACGATGATTGCCTTCTCCTTCTTGAGAAGGAGAGAGTACCCAATAGAACTGTTATCGTTGAAAATTGGACCTACGAACACATAAGCATCCGCAGATTCAATAATTTTAGCACAGAAAGTTGTACTCACAGCTCCCCCAATACGTTCCTATGAAATGCTTGTGGTGTTCAGGTACTTGTCCTTTAGCAGAAGGCATCACATCGACTCCATAACCCGAAGCATCGGCAAGCTCAACAAAAGCATATGCAGCTTTCGCAACCCTCATTTTCGGCCCACCAACAAGAATAGGCTTCACAGCTTTGTTTAAGAATTCAGCAGCTGCCACCACCGCCGCATCCAAACCTATCTGATTGCTCACCCTAGGCGAAAGTATGAATGGAACTGGATGACGACTGATAGCTGGAAGAGGTATCGCAAGCAAGTTATAGGTTATACTAATGTAAACAGGTTTGCTTTCTTTCCAAGCAGTTGAAATCGCAGTATCGATGAGGTCATGTGCGTCTTCTAAGTTATCAATGACAGCTTGATAACAAGTAACAGCTTGGAAACACCTAAGCTCTTGAGTGAAATCAGGCAAACAATTGGTATGGTGAGAATCCTATTGGTACTGTAATCGTTAGAGTTTGGACCACCGACGATGCAGATCCATGGCAAATTATCGCTATAGGCACCAGCGATCGCGTTCAAGACACTCAATCCACCGATGGTAAATGTAACGACACAAGCACCTACGCCACGAGATCTGGCGTAACCATCAGCAGCGTATCCAGCGTTGAGCTCGTTGCAGCAGCCGGTCAGCTTGAGTTTCAGCTCAGCGATGAGATGAACAAGAAGCGTTAGGTTGAAATCACCAGGAACGGAAAAAACGTCGATAACTCTAATCTCGAGAAGACGCCTTGCTAGATAATGTTAGGGATTTGCTTGATAAATTGGATCCCACATTAATCGGAATTGATAAAACTAAATGGGATCCTCTTAATCATGTGATGATAATGATCACGAGCTTCTTAAGTCGGCAAACAGAGATGATATATATACAAATATATGTCATCACAGAGAAGTTAGTTACAGAGAGAAGAAAGAAACATTTTAACAAACAAAGATACTAAAAAACAGAGCAAGCTTTCTTCTCTCGATCGTCTTCTTCTTGGATCTCGTCGGTGAGCTTTGACCACTCGATCTTTGGATACACGCAGGTCGAGTCACAGAGTTAAGGCTAAGTGCTTATCATCCGCGTTAAACCTGTTCGGTGCGGAGATAAAGCTCTCAAGTCCAGAAGAATCATCTTCGTCTCTGTTTCATCTTTTAACTCTCGCTCTTCACTTTCTCTGGTTATTTGACTTCTCAATCATTGTTCTTCATCTTGACTTGAGTTCTAACAATCTTGAGAGCTTTATATGTTGGAACTTCAAGACAATGAAGAATATGGATCTTTGGACGACTTACTCTGATAATAAAAGTTTATACAAAGCGAATTATGTTTGAATCGAGACATAAGGAGAACAAAGAACTCGAAGGCACCATCAGAATGGCTTTCGGTTGTTAAAGAACAAAGAAGATTCAGAAGATGGGTCTTTGGATTCGGGCTCGCCGGTGGTTCAAAATCAGTTGGTTCCATTGACGTTGATCCCGATGCTGGAAAGAATGAATTAATACTCAGCCAAGACTTCTTCTACCATGGAAGAATAAAAAGCACAAGAAAGTTGTAACAAAAAAAAAAAAAAAAAACTGGAAGAAGCTGGATACAACACTAGCTTCCACGCCAACTATAGTACTCATCCAAGAAGAGAAAATGAAATGCTTCTTGGACACAGTGAGAAACTAGGCTTGAATTTTGTGTTGGTTTCTACAAGTAAAGATCATCGGAGGTATTGTTTTCAAAAGAAATGGAAGATGCCAAGAGATCTTAATTGGGTAATATCTCTGCCTCTCGATCTTATATATATATAAAGCTAATCTTGTAGAAAGTTTGGTACCTGCTCTGAAAACATATCAAACACCAATAAGAAATTTGATAAATTGGGCTTTGATAATGTATTTTAGGAGATACAAGTGTTTTTACAGCTGCAGGAATAGTTGGTAATTTCACGAATTCAATGAGCAGAGGAGGTTCTTCGAAAGTGTGGAGTAAATCCGGTGAATGTTGGAGTTCTGTGATGGGGTGGTTATGAAGTATAATGAATGTTCTTCAAAGTGTAGTAAGGATTGATCCGTTTTACTGAGTTTAAAACAGATTGATACTTGTTGTTTGGAAAAGATAAATTGCAGGTTTTTGAGAATAAAACTGCAGGTTTTAAAGATGTGTCAAATGTCATCTAATAAAGGAAGAACAAAATCCTAAAAGAACATGACGAACACCATGCTTCTCTGTTTAGGATTAGTCGATGAGCTGTGGGGGGGGGGGGGGTATGCAATACTTCCAGCTTGCTATTCCTGGATTAAGGTACTACATAAAGGTATGACTGAGACACCTTATGAACTATGGCATAGTTATTAGTCAAATTTGTATGTTATATAGGTTTGGGCTGTCTTGTAAAAGCCGGTTTACCTAGTTTTAAGGAACAAATATTGGAGCTAAGGAGCTAAGGCTATAGATGTTATCTCTTCATTGATTATGCTAGTAAGAGTGCAGCCTATAGATGAGTTATATCTGATCGCAGTACAAAATATGATTCAGATGTTTTTAAATCATTGTATGGAAGTGAAGGTTTTATTCATGGAAATATTTTAGCTCCTCTTAGCCACATAATAATAGTATTGTGGAAATGAATAGTAGAACACTTAAAGAGCTATTGAACTATATGTTGCTACGTTCTAGTTATTATAATGAACTGTGGGGGCATGTCAAGTTAAACATACTTGATAAGCCACTAAACACTTGTTTAAGAGTAAGAGAGTCAAAAGGTGATCTCTTTGAAACACTTGTATAAAACGTAAGAGAGTCAAGAAAAATGACCTCTTTGATACGTTTGGTAAAGTGAATGGAGGGCTTTTAGAAGCTGGACTCTTTTAATTTGAATATCACAGATCCACTGACTAAGGCATTATGTAGACACAGAGTGTGTAACACAGCCTTGGAAATGGGTCTGAAGAGACATTAGAGCAAACTTCTTCGAAGGTTACCAATGTATGATTCTATCTTTAGATCATCAGTTTAAGGTTCAAAACAATAGAAGAAGTGTTGTTCTTGAAAGTGTCGAGATGTAGAAATTGAAAATGAAAAATCTATGACTGAGTATTTAAGCTCAAGTTGTAAGTGATAACATAGGTTCACTTGACAAGATTTGTTTTCACTTTAGTACATGTAATCTCGTAATAAACGTTTTACAGATTTGTATGAACCTTTGTGTGGACATAAAGTCCTGAACACTATTAAAGGTATGGGTTTGAAGTGACAAAGAACAACTCCTTGAAAGGCTTCCACTGCAAGATTTTATCACTAAATCTTCAGTTCAAGGTTCAAAGCTATAAAAGTGAGTTGTTCTAAGCATTGTCATGATGTATTGAATGCGGGAAATCTTCAACTGAGTCATTAAACTCAAGTTGTAAGTGATTTGTTCAAATCACTTGTATAAGATGGTTCCCTGTTCAGATACTTGTAAGACTTACAATGTAAACACATTGTGAAGCGTATGTATGATATATTAAGGTTAATAAATTGGAATGTTTTGTACATTCTGTGCTTAAGCTCACCAAATTATTGATTCAAGTCTTAAGGACATCAATATGACAATGTCTGCAATTTAAGAAAGCAAAGTGGGGGATTGTTAGGGATTTGCTTGATAAATTGGATCCCACATTAATCGGAATTGATAAAACTAAATGGGGTCCTCTTAATCACGTGATGATAATGATCACGAGCTTCTTAAGTCGGCAAACAGAGATGATATATATACAAATATATGTCATCACAGAGAAGTTAGTTACAGAGAGAAGAAAGAAACATTTTAACAAACAAAGATACTAAAAAACAGAGCAAGCTTTCTTCTCTCGATCGTCTTCTTCTCGGATCTCGTCGGTGAGCTTTGACCACTCGATCTTTGGATACACGGAGGTCGAGTCACAGAGTTAAGGCTAAGTGCTTATCATCCGCGTTAAACCTGTATCGGTGCGGAGATAAAGCTCTCAAGTCCAAAAGAATCATCTTCGGCTCTGTTTCATCTTTTAACTCCCGCTCTTCACTTTCTTGGTTATTTGATTTCTCAATCATTGTTCTTCATCTTGACTTGAGTTCTAACAGATAACGGCCAAGAGTAGCATCGCATGGATTAAGGGTGGGAGTGGAGTGAAGTAGACTGGAGTTCTGAACGATGGAGACGCCGCCATTTGGAGGACCACCGATATCGCAGGTGTTTGGGTTACACGCGTCGATGGATCTGATCTTAGTGTCCATAGTGACTTGTTCGAAACTCTAGAGTAGTGAAAAAATTGAGAGAAGAAATGTGAAGTTTCTAGAGAAAAATACAGAGAGATTAGTGGAAAATAAAGGGAGACTGAAACCGCCACCAATAATTATAGACGTAAAACAACGGTGGCAAAATAGTAATCAACGGTGGTACTGGTATGGAATAGGCGGCTTTAGATACTTGTGTAGGTCTGTGAATTAGACACGTGTCCTTCATGTAATTGGATCGTGGAGAACAAGTAAGAAAAGTTCATGTCTAGAATAGTTGGTGTGGAAGCTCGAGAATCACTTGCTTTGCTCTCACATGCAACCCTCACGGATTACGATCTAAACGGTCCTTTAGTAAATCCACAAGTGGATCTATATTAGGAAGGGGACGTGAGGGGAGAGGAAGATAACTTCTCATTCTTTTTTACTTTATAAGTTGTATATCTTCACATGTAGGAAGAAGTTGTTTATATAGTATTTACAATGGGATCTATTATATATGTGTGTCTAATAGGAGAAAAAATTCTTGTTATTGACTCATCAATGTCAGTTTTATAACATTTCTTATTGGATATTATTGGCAATAACTCCCTTATAATTATCCATTATAGATGATGTATATGTATTATCTCGTTAAAAATTTTACTATGAAAAAACCTAGTAGAATATTAACTATGACAAAGGAAAAAAACACAGTGATATAATCTCTCATTGAACTGATGGATATTATAAATCTTGTAGTTGACGCATCCTGATGCCGTAAACATATTTTCTGAATGTTGTAGTGGGAAGCGCCTTTGTAAATAGATCAGCTACATTGTCCATTGAACGAATATACTGGATATCCACTTCTTGATTCTTCTCGAGTTCCTATGTGTAGAAGAAAAATTTTGGGGGAATATACTTCGATCAGTCGTTCTTGATATAACCTTCTTTGAGTTGGACAACACAAGCAGCATTGTCTTCAAATAATTTTGTTGGCTCTTTATTTATGACGATTCTACTTGCTTCTTGTATGTGTTGAGTCATAGATCTGACTCATACGCATTCTCGACATCCTTCATGAAGTGCAACTGTTTCTGCATAATTTGATGAGGTAGCGACTAGAGTCTGCTTTTGGGAACACCAAGAAACAGCAGTGCCTCCAACTGTGAAAACATATCCGGTTTGCGATCGGACTTTATGTGGATCAACTAAATCGACACTAGAGTTTCTGTTATAAAATCATCCCAAATTAATTGTTCCCTGTAGATAACGAAATATATGTTTGATTCCATTCCAATGTTTGTGCGTAGGTGACAAACTGTATCTTACAAGCAAATTTGTAGCAAATGCTATATCTGGTTTCGTGCAATTTGCAAGATACATAAGTCCACCAATAACGCTCATAAAAGGTACTTCAGGATCTAATACCTCTTCATTATCTTCACAAGGTCAGAATGAGTCTTTATCAATATTGAGTGATTTATTGACCATTGGAGTACTCAAAGAAGTCGTTTTATCCATGTAAAAGTGTTTTAAGATCCTTTTCGTATAATTTGATTGATGTACGAAAATTTCATTTTGAAGATGCTCGATATGAAGCCCAAGACAAAACTTTGTATGTCCAAGATCTTTCATTTCGAACTCTTCTTTCATATGAGTTCTTACATCATTAATCTCCTTTTGAGTTCCAATTATGTTTAGGTCATCAACATATATAGTTATGATCACAAATCTGGATATAAATTTCTTAATAAATACGCAAGGGCATATCGCATTGTTGGTATATTTTTTACTTAACAAGTATTCACTTAAGCGATTATACCTCATGTGTCCGAATTGTTTTAATCCATAAAGTGATCGTTGTAATTTGACCGAACATAGTTCTTTAGATTTTGAGCTCAATGTCTCAAGCATTCTCAATCTTTCTGGGATATTCATGCATATATCATTATCAAGTGATCCATATAGATATGCTGTCACAACATCCCTTAGATGCATTTCTAGATTTTTAGATATTGATAGGCTCATCAAAAATCGGAAGGTAATTGCTTCCATTACCGAGGAATATGTTTCTTCATAATCAATTCCCGGTCTTTGAGAAAAACATTGGGTAACAAGTCGGGCTTTATATCTTGTTACCTTATTATTCTCATTTCTTTTCCAAACAAATACCCATTTACACCCTACGGGTTTTTACATGTTGGGGTGTTGTGACAATAGGTCCAAAGATATTTCTTTTATTGAGGGAGTTCAACTCAGTTTTATGGTCATTTCCTATTTCTCCCAATCAAACTTTTTCTGGCATCCCATTATGGACCTTAGATCTAGATCATCACTTTCATTATCAATTTCTTTTGATACAGAGAACGAGAAAATTTCAGCATCATCTTCTATCTCATTTCTAACCCATAATTTTCCATTTTGGGTATAGTTGATGGGAATCTCGTGATTTTCAATATAAATGTCCTCTTCATGACTTTTCTCTGTATGTGGTTCTTCTGGACCACTTTCATTTAATTCTCCCTATTTCTTTTTCTTTCGGGGATTTTTATCTTTTGATCCCATTGATCTCCCCCATTTCAACTAAAGCTTAGGTTCATTTGCTATATTTCCATTATTTTGTTCTTCTGGAACAATAACTCTTGATGGAACATTCACAGCGAGTATATATGATTTTGTCACCCTTTTTATATCGGTGAACACATATTGTATCTGATTTGCCAAATTTTATAAATGCACAATTTTCTAAACTTTCATTTTACATTGTTTCGTAAGCTTGACTCTAGCATCGCCCGTGTTTTTTAGTTATGAAACTCATTACTTTATTTTGCTGTAACGTTTGGCTACTTTTATGATTTAAGGCGAATTAAAAAAAAATTACATTTTATGTAGTCATTTATTTAAAATTCATTTTAAATTATATAATTTTTCAGTAATAATTATAAACATATAAATTACTTTCTAATATATGTATATATATAAGTTAATTTTATATATATATTTATTTTAAATAGAAAATGATTATAAATAATAAAATAATATCAATACATACTTTAAATTTATATATAATGGTTGTTGATAGATAGATAATTTAATTTTAAAATATTTATATATATTTATTTTAAATAAAAATGATTATAAATAATAAAATAATATCAATACATACTTTAAATTTATATATAATGGTTGTTGATAGATAGATAATTTAATTTTAAAATATTTATATTTATTTATTTTAAATAAAAATGATTATAAATAATAAAATAATATCAATACATACTTTAAATTTATATATAATGGTTGTTGATAGATAGATAATTTAATTTTAAAATATTTAATTATATCAAAATTATAAAATAATAACATATAAAGTATTTAATCAATTTTTAAAACTATTTTATGCTTAGATTAACAAAAACAAATATATCCAAACCAGTTAAATTATGACATGTGTCTTGTAAGGGAATCTCTCATGAGTATTCCAAAATCTCTCAAACGAGAGATTCACCCAAGAGTATCTCAACAAATTTAATAATCTTTTACTGTTTTATATTATTTTATTATTTATAAAATACCTATGAAGATATTCTCATTGGAGATGCCTTAGTTCAGTTGGTTTCTGATTTACAAAGAACCAAATTCTTAAGGATATGATGTGTACTTGGGTTCGTTCTTTTTGATAACATACATACCTCTAATCTCTAATTATATTAAGGGCATCTCCAACCCAACTTCATTTCCTCCTCCAATACTCATTTATGGGGTAAAACCAACTTCAATCCAACTCTAAATCCTACTCCAAAATGGAAGAATAAATAGTGTTACTCCAAATTATTATTATTGTATAAATGAGTCCATCAATACAATTTTTATTTTGTACTTATACAAAACTATATGCTTTTGTTTTGTCAACACTAGGCTACAACTGACCGGTCATTTAGCCAAGTTCCTACATAATGTAGATAGTAAAACTTGATCCCTAAGTATGAAATAGTGTCTTCTTTCACTGGACTTACCACATGCCACTAGACCAATGTCACTTCACAAACTATATGCTTAATAAAATTATATGTTTTTAATTTATACTAGAATATATTAAAAACTATTAATTTAGTTAACTAAGATCAATTTTATTTTTAAAAGTAGTTATATATTTAATTAAAATCTTAAAATGCAACAACCATATAGATATTAAATAGAATAAACCACTAAATTAACAATATGTTTCTTAAAAGAACAAGAACATAAAAAAAAAAAATACCAAGATAGAAAAAAAAAAGTATTTAAGATTTTAACATTTAAAACAATAAATCATTTTATAAAAAACTTTATAAATTTACTAAACTCACAAAATTATTACAATAAATCACTTTATAAAAACTTTTGTAAGTTTACTCACAAAATCGTTACAAGAAAACTTTATAAAATACTTTTGTGGAGAAGTATGTTAATACCAATATTTGAAAAAGAAAATTGTATTTATTTTATCTATTTATGTAATTTAATATAATTTTACTTTAATAATATATGTTTAAATTTGGATAATCGTTATAATTTTCTAAAATTATTGTTAAAAATAAATTAATCGGTGAAATTTATAACTATTAAAAGTAAAAAGGTTTTATTGAAAACATACAACAAAGTAAAAAGAGATTATATTGGAATATTTTTTTTGGAGTAGAAAATAGAATAATGGGTTGAAGAAAAAAATAGAAAGAAATAAAATAACTTCATTTTCAAAATATAAAAGAATGGGTTACAGATGGTTTAAATGTGTATTACATCCGCAGACAAATAAATCCAAAAATTTGGGCATGAACTCTGGCTCTCTCCTAATATATCACTGAAATAAGCAATTCACAACAACATAAAAAGTGTGGATCCAATAACACTCCATTATTCCAAATTCATTTATATGAAATTTTAATAATTATAAAAAATCTCTTGAACTTTATAACATTTTACAAATTCATTATTAAGATTCTTATTTATCACCGTAGAGTTTTTAAAATTTATAGATATTGACTTTAAAAGTTTGTTTATTATTATTATTTAATATTGTTTTATCTTTTCAAATTTGTAAAATAATGTTATTTTTTCATTAGTTACACTTTACAGAAAATAAATTTTTCAAGTTTGAGAAATTAATATACATTAGTATTTATAATCTTTTTTCTAATTTTTGTAAATATTTATTATAACTTTTTTTCAAATCATATACTTACTAATTAATAAACCCATTTTGATAAGAAGATCCAACCCGATTTTGGGAATATAATGAAGTGAAAGAAAGATAAAGTCACGTGTCTATACCACGTGACACCAAAAGAATCCTCCCGCTCTATCGACTTTTCAAAACCCTAACGACCTCAATTTTCCCGCCGCTCTCACTCCTACAAATCATAATCCTTGGATCCCCAATCTTCAATCAAATTCCATTCCTTCGACGTGACTAACCTAATCTTTGTAGCGGAGTCGAATAACCAATGAAGAATAATATCACTAGATCTCCGGTGAGGAGAAGCGACGGAGTCCACCGCATAAAACCAGGTGCGCTTGCGCAGATCCGATATAAAAGAACCAACGCTAGATCCACTTCCTCTCTATCCCTATCGCAAAAACTCGATCTTTCATCCTCCCTTTCTCAGAGCTCTGTTGCTGAAGTCACGGCGGCGCAAAACCTGACGATGAACCAGGTACCAGTACCACATCTATTGAGAAAGATTTACGGTCCTAATTCACTCAAGAGGAAAAAAGTAGCTGCTGCTAGATCCATCTCGTCAACGATGATGATGATGATGAATTTGAACCCTCCTATAACTTCAGTTATTGAATCCACTAGTGGAAACAATACTGTGTTGAATAGTGATGTAATTGCTCATTAAGTTAGACTCTAGTTATTATGTGATTGCTCAATACTGTGCCAAATATGTAATCCGATGATACAATTGAGATAAAATGTTTAATAGATCTTTACATAACTATCAACAAAAATCATTACTTTTCTCATATTATTGGTAATTTATCTTTGTTAATTGAATGTCCGTGTTGGTTCGATATTTCCAATTTGGATGTTGATCATAGATTCCTCCACTAAATATTTGGAATGATCATAGATCTAGTTTAACTCTTACATGAGGATCAGGTTTTGGAATAAGATGCAAGTTCTTAATGATTTGTATCGAGCCCCTAACTGTTGTACCTGTTTTGGAGAATTTAGTCCAGAGACTGCAAATAGTTTACTCTATATTGCTGTCATCTTCTTGTTAGATTGGAACCCACAGAACTTATATTATTTGTTACATCAATCATTCATTTGTTTTGCTTGGTTTCAATATGTTTTGATGATTCAAGTTGTTATAAGCTCTCTGTTTGTGTTGTTTGATAAAAATATCCTTGTCTCAGTATTTGCCAAGGTGTAAATGAATCTTATTTGCTTCCTTCCTGGTGGTAACAGAGCATCTGTAAAACTGTTCCTCCTTTGCTTATCATATCAATGGTTAATGTTGTCTATAAGTTGCTTTTAGCTATTGCCTTAGTCCATCTGGTTGAACTTGAATCCAGATCCAGCAACATTTTGTTAATATTCAAAAACCTGATGCTGTGATAGTGATGGTGATAATGATGGTGATGGTGAATTGATTATGTTCGTGATGGTGATGTGTAATTGGGTATGATAATGATGGTGATGGTGAGGGGTGATGATGAAGGAATCAATGATGAAGGTGACATAAGAATTCGTCCTAGAAATACTTTATGTTTTGTAATGAATCATACTAGTCTCCGTTACTGGTAAAGAACTCTCGAAGTTAGGAACTTCAACGCTGTGTCGGAATCTTCGAGAATTCTAATCCATGTTAATGTATATCAATCAGATCTAACCAGTGTAATTATTTGGCGAAAGCATTAAAGCAACAAATACTTGGAGCTATAGTACTTTTGATTTAAGAGCCACAGATTTTTGACATCCCCAAGTACATAACAATAAGACCATACATAACTTTCATTTTCTTACCATCAAAGTTTTTATTATGTTACATTGTCAAATCTTTCATCTTTTCCACATTTTTTAATTTTGCCCCACAAATAATACAAAACATCCATTTCTGGCACTGATACTATATGGTCGACTTACCTCAAAATAGAGGTGAAAGAACACATTTTGTAAGAAAAACTATTTGAATGATGATGTGAGATCACATTGACTAATGCTTATGTCATCACTTTCTTTCCCCAACAAATATAACCACCACTGATTAATACAAAAGTTATGGTCTACCAGTAAAAACCAATTTAGACACATAATCAAAATTTGACAACCAAAAGAAAATCATTTTTCAGTCAATGGCGTCGGTTACAAAACATATGTTTCATATAATTTTTTTTTCTCTCAGCATTAAGTCACAACTGGCTAGCCATTAGTCAAGTTTATAAAGATAGTGGAATTCGACCCCTAAATGTACAAGTGCACATGTATTTTGTGGACTTACCGCTTGATACTAGATTAAATTCATGCGTTTCATATCATTACAAAACACCATTTTGACTACTACTTAAGTTAAATAAGGCTCAAATATAAATATAAACAGCCAAACAAATTTAATTACGATAGTAAATGTTGGGTACAAAAAAATAATATATTAAGCATTTCCAAATTTAAATTTCAAGCACTTTAAAACACGAAACAATTATAAGGAAACCACAATTTTTCAAAAAACTTTGCAAATAAAAACTTAAGCATTTTACAAAAATTAAAATTTACAAAAAAAAAAAAATTTAAATGCAAAAAGTTACGCATTGAAGTGGTTGGAGACTAAGATATAATTATTGGTATAAACTATAATTTTATAAGTTTAAAATATTAAATAATACTTAAATCCTGTAAACACGTAATTTAAACATATATTTTCACAAAATTTGTGTAATTGTATAAAAGTTAAAAACCTCTTAAAACCATGATGAATATGCATAGCCAATCAAAAGAAGCCAAATGTGCAAAGTGTCTCGCAACCACCGCACTTGCTTCGTTCCTGTCACTTCCACTACCTATTTTCAGTTCCAACATCTCTCTTTCTAGTCATAAAAATAAAATATATTTATTAGATGTTTAAATCCATAACTACATTTGTTAATGAAAATTATTTATTTTTCTGCACGTGGTTTCTAAAGATTAATCATAGAAAGGAGAGACGTTGAAGGAACCTTTTTTTGTATCTATTGTAAATTTTGGTTTTATTTGTCTTGTGACCACACAGAGATGTCTCCATCATTTTTAGTATTATATAAAGATGATAAGCTAACTGTGAAAAACCCACTAGGGGTCAACAATTTTATCAGCTTTCTCTTCCTCCCCAAAACCACCTTCACCAACAAAAACAAAAAAACACTTTGATTTTGAGATCCAATTAACCAGAGATGACAGAGAACAACAACAGAAGAGAAGGAGGAGAAAGAAATAGTTCTTTAAAGCAGGAACCAGAAGCTCCAATGTCTTTGAAGCTCATAGATGCATGTCTCAGACTAAGTGTGATTCCTCTCAGTGTTGCAACCATCTGGTTAACTGTCACTAACCATGATACCAACCCTGACTATGGCCATTTAGACTACAACTCTATCATGGGTCTCAAGTAATAACCTTTAATTTCTTTCAATTTTGAACTTACTGTTTACTTCTTTACTAATTTGATTAGCTATTTGCAGGTATATGGTTGGTGTTAGTGTCATATCTGCTGTTTATGCTGTGCTCTCTACAATTTCTTCATGGCTCAAATGTTTAGTCTCTAAAGCTTGGCTCTTCTTTGTTCCTGACCAGGTCTCTGTCTCTCCTAATCTCCTCAATCATTAACCAGAATACAAAAATCTATCATGCAATATCTAATACAAGTGAATATTTCTGTTTGTCTGTGAAGGTTATAGCTTATTTGATGATAACATCAGTAGCAGGAGCAACAGAGTTAGTGTATTTACTTAACAAAGGAGACAAACCAGTGACATGGAGTGAAATGTGTTCTACTTATCCACATTATTGTTCAAAACTCACAATTGCTTTGGGACTTCATGCATCTGTTTTCTTCTTCTTCTTACTTCTCTCTGCCATTTCTGCTTATAGAGTTTTTAGTCTCTTTGATCCTCCTTGTGATTCTCGAACCAATGTTGACGCTTAATTAGTCAAAGCTCGATATATGTATGTTGGAAACTTTGGACTCGTTTCTCAATATAATGTAATTTATTTTAGTTTTTCTTTCTTTTTTCAGTTAATTGTTGTTCGTATGTATATAACAAAATCTAGTACTTTGATAATAATATAGAAAAGGAGATGGCATGTACATTTTAATTTGTAAACAACTTTTTTAGTAGACCTAAAAACTTATGGAGCAATAGAGGTTTTTATAGACAGGTGTTGAGTTTAATACCCCTAACTCTTTAGTTACTAGTTAGAGGCTCCTCTTTTGGAATGGTTTTATTATAGCCACCTGTCAATATAAATCAAATCAAACTAAACGCAGTTTTCCATAAATAAATCATTTAATTCATTTGACAAAACATAATAGCTACTTATAATTATTATTAAAAACTAAGTAATACAAATTTATTACGTGATTATCAAATAATACTTAATTAAAATAATTTTTACCTAGTATAAAAAATATGTTCCAAATTTTGTAAGCTCAATTTATTGACATTTTCAAAGTTTTTTTGTAATTGAATTAACTAATTGCAAATGTCCAAATATTATATTTAAAACTTTTTTGAATGATTAATTAAATAATTGAATAATAATGTGTTTATTTTTCTTTTGGTTCTAAAATTGCACATTTATATATATATATATATATATATATATATATGCTTTATTTAATAGTTGATTATATAAAATGTATTTAACTATGATAAGTTAGAATCTTTACATGGAATCATTATTACATGAATTTGAGATGAATCTGCTATATATAAAATCAAAGTAACTACAAAAATAAATAACAAATCAAGTAAAGAATTTAGAGATTAAATTAATAAGGTGGCAGGAAAAAACTGTAATTTATATAGTAAAAAATCATAAGATGTTAACAAATCCCTATAAAATAATTCAAAATTTTAATTTATCATTTAAGAGACAACATTTACAGTTGTTCCTCTCATTTATATATATCAACTATAAAAGCAGTTTCAAAAATAAGTATGCCTCAATTCAAGCTCAACGATCGTGGCTGATCGAAGCTTTAATGATTATTTTCTTGTTAAAGAAACTACAAAAAAATTGTATCATCTCAAAACATTTTAAATTGAATCAAATTATTCGTATTCTTTCATCATAACTTAGAAGAAATTGGTCACAAAAATCTCGATAACACGAAATTGAGACTATTCTTAAATGCATAACAATCTTGCATATACACTCGAATACTGATATAAGAAATCATATATATAGTTTATTTTTATCAGTTTTGGTTTAATCTTCTGGTTTAGTAAACACTAATTACATTCGTGGATTTCTTTCTTTTTTGTCAAATTGGTTTCAAATTTTTCGAATCTACTACATCAATATATTATACACATCATATTTTATTTAATTTCTTGATTAGAAAATAAAAATTAGTTTGAATATCTGAAGTATATTCTGTACATCACATTTATTTAGTTTCACATATATATATATATATATATATAATCAGTGGCTTGAATATAGAATTGTTTACACATAAAAATTCAATAAAGTATTTCTAATATCGTTTTCCCCGAACCAATTTATAATTACTTTCTTTAATCATATAAACAATTTCGGGCTTATATTGGGCTTCCATCTATGATTTATGCTTTCGTTCTATTCATTAAGCCCATCTAGTTGCCTAATCGTGTTAGGAGTCATGGAATATTATTTCTCTTCTCTGAAGAGTCATAGTTTCTTTTTTGTCTCGACCAAATTCTCAACAAAATCAAAGGAGCGACCAATTCAGGTAAATTACACTTCCTACCTGAGAACCCCAATTTATTTTTCATCGTACTTGTTTCTAGACTATTCAAAATCTGGGTATTCCTCGTTTTTTGAATGAACTTGAGTTGCCGGATCGCAGTATTGCTATGAATTTTTTTTATAGAATTAGGCCGCAAAGATTCGAGATTCTGGGATAATCTAGCTCTGTTTAGTGTTTATGTTATGTAATCATCATCATCATCAAGTGATCATCTCCTCACAGGAAGCATTGCTGCTGGGTTCTCTCTTTCTTCTCTCGCATGGAGACGAGCTCTGACTCGTCTTCCATGGTTCGTCTTAACATTGGTAATTTTTTCACTTTTCTCTTTAAATCCGATTACTCTTCACTTGATCGTAAGTTTACAATTTTGCAAAAAAGCAATCTTTTGATCCAAAATGTTGAAAATGAACCAACTAGTACCACAACATATAGATTAACTATAAATCTGGTAGCTACTTCGTGTGAGAAGTATTTTACTTGGTCATATTTTATGATTTTGTTTATGAGTCCTGTAATTGTGCAATGCTCATGTTCAGCAAATTTTCTGTGGAAAAAAAGTCTTAATGTTTCTTGGTTTGACCATAATTAACTGTGATGAGCGCAGAACTGTGTTGCTTATGCCTCCTAGATATTCCTGTGCTTCCTCAACTAAGAGCTAGGCCTTCAAGAAAACTTAAGAAATATTTGTGTTCTCCAATTTGGTTATAATAGGCCAATTAATTTCATAAGTAACATCAAAACAACCTAGAAAAACCCAAAGAAAAAAAGAAAAGTTTTACTCAAAAGGCATCATCATCATCATCTGGGAGTGGCTGAGTTGCAGCTGCAATGAGATCAGCCTCGTTCTGCTTCTGAGCAACATGGTGGAGCCTCTGGTGGAGCAAGTGCGGGTGACTCAACAAAGTGAAGATTTTGATCGCTAGCGAGTTTTCTAGCAAGGTACAAGAACGGCTTCTCGAAATTGTAGTTGCTCTTGGCAGATATCTCGTAATACTAGAGATTCTTCGTCCTGTGGAATGTTACTTGCTTGACCTTCACTTGCCTGTTCTTCACATCAACTTTATTCCCACAAATAACAATTGGGATGTTTTCACAGACCCTGCATCATGAAATTTGACGACGTAAGACATTTTTCATTTAGCAATTTTTGATACATAAAACAACAAATTCTAGCTTCTGCGTGTTCCTACATACATGCAAAGATCACGATGCCATATTGGAACATTCTTGTATGTCAGACGCGCAGTGACATCAAACATGATGATAGCACATTGTCCACCCATTCTGCAACAATACAAGACACATTTTTGTATCATACAAACTATTTTGTAACTATACTATTATATGATAGCTTTTGATCATACTGCTATATATAATCATCTTATTGAGCTCCGAATCATAACCCCCAACACTAGAAGTAGAAGATACTAGATTGTAGTATGACACTTAGATTAGATAACAAAAACTAATTTCTTAACAAAAAGAGAGAGTAGTATACTTACTAGTATGCATCCCTAAGACCACCAAATTTCTCTTGTCCAGCAGTATCCCAACAGTCAAACCGGATCTTACCACAGTTAGTGAAGAAATCTAAAGGATGAACCTCAACACCAATAGTGGCTGCAAAAACAAAAACAGGAACGCATCAGAATCTGTGGATAGAAAGGTTCACTTTGTATGTTTCAGGAGGGCTGATAAACTACTTACGTTCATACTTCTTCTCTAACTCTCCAGTAAGATGTCTCTTTACAAATGTGGTTTTCCCTGCGTAAGAATTGAACTCCGACGGATCAGGATTACTGATACATTAAGCGTTGAAAAGTAACAGAAATAGGTAACATCAGAGACTCTATCGAAGCAGCAAACTCTACAATTGTGTGTTTACAAACAGAATTTTGACCTCTGCAAGATCTGCATTCACTAATAATCGAGATTACTTATACGAATAGCTCTAAGCAGAAAAAGTATATCAAAGCAGCAGTTTTGGTCTAAATCGTGTTAAGGAAGTTGAAAGAATCGTCTGTATTTATATGTAAGGTAAAAAACAAAACAAATTGTACCAGTGCCTCCATCACCAACGAGGACAAGCTTGAAGCTAGGTAAAGCCTGAAAATTAATTAGCAAATAACGATGAATGTGAGATTGAGATAAAGAGTAAGATAGAAAAACCACGCAAGACGGGAAGATATATTTACCATCGACGAAACTGAAACGGTAGAGATCAGAAGAATATAAGAATTATGAAGGCGAAGAGAGAGTGCTTTGTGTTTTTATAGAGTCCTCTCGCTTTGGCCCGCTTAAAATTGACGCATGTTCTCGTGACTTGCAGGCCAAGTAATGAGAAATTGTTACGATTTCATTGATTCTGCAATATCTTCTTCCTTTTTCTTCATGCAATTAGGGTTCTCTTTACTTATTATAAAGGCAATTGTTGATGTTAAAAAATAAAAGGCACTTGTTTATTTTTTTTTGATAACGGTAAATATATTATCAATGAAAAGTTGGAAAAAATATATATATATATTATCAATGAAAAGTTCTCATACAGAGTTTGGTAAGGAATTAGCTTGAATGGCTTACAAGAAAATTAAGCAAGCCATTCGGTAATTACAATATGGCAAGGGGTGGTTAAAGACCAACCCATTTTGAAAATAAGCCTCGACATTGCCTTGATGATAGTATCCTTTATGAACCTATCCAAACGCTGGAAGACCTGCTGCGGAGTGGAGGTGGCGTCGCTATGAATTCTCAAGTTTCTCTCCTGCCATGTGAGGTATATTACGGCCTGGGCCACAAGCTTTTTAAGCGTAGAAGAGAGCTGATCACTGCGTCCTAATAACCATGTTTAGCCTTAGCTTTATTTACTATTATTCTGCAAGTTATTTTGAGTTCTTAGATCAATTATCCTAAATCACGTATTGTGAGTTAGTGTTTCCCAACCTATGTTACTCATGAACGTTTCTTTGACGTTGTTTTAATAAAAGTACTTCTTTTCTTATTCGAATTCTTTTCGATTTTATTTCCTTTATCAACGCAAATATCGAAACCCAGTAACCCAGTCTTTGTATGTATCAAAAGAACAAAGATCAAATCTTTCATAGTGAAGGTAAAGAGTTTGAAGAAAAATACATGAAACGTACCCATAGTCACAAAATTAAGTATGTAATCAAATAGTATGAGAACATTTGCAACAAATATAAGTTTAAAAAAAAATTAGTGATACAATACAATCAAAGATCAAAAACTCTGTTCTTCCTTCATTCTTGATCTTGGTCTATAAATTCTTTTCAAACTTTTTCTAATTTAAAACGTGCAAGCCATCCCATGAGCTATTATTGTTAGTACTGTTGTTGTGTTCGTTGTTTGTTGCGGTTGCGGCTGCTGTAGAATCAGCAGGGAATAGTGAAGCTATATGATGAACATCAAGAACAAGATTGTCATCAGTGACAACAGATGATTGTCCATTAGAGATATCTCCACTATCACTTCCCCAATCTAGAAGCTTAGCTATGTCTTCTTGCATTGTGTTCATTTGGAGAGATTCTTCTTCTTTCGATTTCAAATCTGCGTTTTAGTCAAAAGCATTTTCAATTTTTCCTTGACGGAAGTATAGTTTAGATTGGAAGCATTTTGAGTGGTATTTAGTTTACCTTGTAAGGAACATATGTTGTCAGAAGAATCATAATGTCCGAAAGTAACTGAGAAGAAGTTATCATTGTTGGTATTGTTGTTGTTGTGATTCGGAGGAGAAGCTGTCAGTTGTCTTCGTTTTGGAGGTCGGCCTCTTCCTCTACCAGATAAAGCTTCGGCCTCTTCCAGGACATCCTCTAAGAGGCTGCAGCTACGGCTTCTGCGAACACCGGAGGTGTTAGGGTTATGATTCTGTCTCTCATTCTCGGTGAAGTTGTTGACATTGTTGAAGGCTTCTGCTTTGGGGATTTGGTTTGAAGGGAGCTCTTGTTTCAGGGAGTAAACAGGGTTGGTAGGAAAGGTGGTGGAAGAGGGAGAGTAATGGGAGTGAAGAAAGCTTGGGGAAGAAGTTACTGCAGGGTAAGAAGAAGGAGAAGGGAAGGAAGTTGAGGTGGAATAATTGTAATTAGTGTTGTGGTAAGTAGCGGTTTGAGCGGTTGGGGAAGGGTAAGGCAATGTTAGAAAGGAAGTATAGGAGTCTCTTGATACAGAGGAAAATGGTGCTGTTGAGACGCGGTTGATGCAATTGGGAGGAGTGTTAGGATTGTTGTAGCGTTTTGCAAGGAACGATGGAGGCCGTTGAAGGAGAGGTGGAGGTCTAGGGAAAGTGAAATTGGTGTTATTGTTGTTGATTTGGGAACGAGGAAGGGCAAAGAGAGGAAGAGTTGGGAATTGGTTGTTGTGAGGGGAAGCTAAAGGAGAGGAAAATGGAGGTGTTGAAGAGAGTTGAGTAGGAGTTTTAGGAGTGGTTGGAGTGTGAGGGCTAAGAGGATGAAGGAGATTAGCTGTTGTGGTATGGAAACTGAAAGATGATGAAGAATTTGCGTTCGTGGTTGTTGTTGCAGGTGTTGGAGATGGAAGAGGGGAGGATGATTGTGTGTTTGGTTGTGATGATTGTGGTTGAAAATGATGATGTTGTTGCTGTTGTTGATGGTTATGTTGTCGTTGATGATGGAGTTGATGATGGAGTTGATGGTTAGGGATAATATCAGGAGGATAAAGAGGAAGTCCTTGGCGCTGAAGACGTTTCAATCTGGTGTTCCAATAATTCTTAATCTCGTTGTCTGTTCTTCCTGGCATCTACAGAAAGAGATTTGCAGAAAGATAAGTCGCAGTTTCGTCTTCCATGAAGAACAAGTAACGGTTTGTGTATAGAATTTTAGTTTGTTTACCTGAGCAGCCATGCGAGCCCATTTGTTACCAAGCTGAGCATGAAGCTGAATGATGAGACGTTCTTCATCGGCTGTGAAGGAGCCTTTCTTAAGATTAGGCCGAAGGTGATTAGCCCATCGGAGACGACAGCTTTTGCCACAACGAGCCAAGCCTGTGTTTTTCTGAACAGCGTTCCAATTTCCTTCACCGTTCTCTCTAACGTAAGCCGCAAGTATCTCATCTTCCGCAGTCGTCCATGGCCCTTTCTTCAAAACCACTCCTCCTGATATATGATTGTTGGATCCACCGTTCTTCTCTGCTCCTCCTCCATACATAATCATAGCTTCCATTGCCGGATTCAAGAGAAAACAAAAAACAGAGTTTGTGTGTTTTACTTTTTTTGTGTGATTTGATCAACGATGGGTTATTGGGGGATTACAGAAAGGTGAGATCCTCAAAGTGATTTTCACCCCCCAAAAACGGCCATCGGAAATTTTTTTACTGTATCCTCTGTGACAAAAGATAACGACAAAGAGGTAAAAACAGCAAAAGAAGGAATGAAGAAGCTTTGGTAATTTTTACGATGGAAAATTACAACGGAAAAAACAAGAAACAAGAGATAAATAAAAAGAAGAGGGAAAAGAAAGAGAGAGAAATTGACAGTGTTTGCTTTTCTGGACACCAACACAAGTCTTTGAAGACAAACAACTCACAACATCCGTTTTTACTAATGTTTTTACTTTCTATTTTAGGTATATACATTTGTAACGCGTTTATTTGCATCACATTCAACTTTGAACTGTCTTATTTCTATACATACTCCTATATAGGAAGCAAAAATAAACCAGGACTTCATATTAGTACTGCTATTTTTCTCTTTTACATAATTAGTCTTTTAAAAAATTGTAGAAACAACTTATCTTTACAGATTGGCCAAATGCTTTCAACTTCCATTTATTTTTTCATAAAATAAGTATTTGAATTGTGGATGGATTAGGCACAATTGACAAAATCATTTTCCGATTCTAACCATGAACTCTTAATATTTAGAGTTTGGGACTTTTCCTCCGCTCGAAGCAAATGACGCAGGCCACTTGTAAGTGCCATAATGTCGACACAAAGAGTCGGCCAGCAACCGTCGCTATGGGTTGGTCATATTATTATCAATATCATATAATAATAACTCATATATATAATAACAAAAAAAAATATAACAAAAAAGTGTAAAAAGACCAGAGACTAGAGTGAATCGAGAACTAGATTGGTGTTTGATTGAACATCTATGTTAGTAAAATAGTTAGCTAACCGGGGTGTCGATTTCAATAAACGTTCCCCAAATTCAAGTCTTAGACCACTATACTCATGACTCTAAATCCGCCTTAACCTCAAACCAAAACTAACCACATCAAAAAAATAAAGAAGCCTACATAAAGATTGAGATTCATAGGCAGCCTCACCTGGTTAAACAGCTCTTGGTCTTGTGTTTGTTTCTCTTTTCTCCCACATCGATGAATTACATTATCCAGTGATGCCTGATGCGTTGATGGGGCACAGAAAACCGAAGAAACTGTGTCGATAGACGATAGCATGTGCAAGGGGCAGTATTCAATTCTCATTAAAATTTGTTGGTTTTGTTCTTAATGGCCGTCTTTATTTAGAGCTGTAAAGCCAAATCAGGCTGTTGGGAATCAACACGAACACCAGAAGATTGTTTTGGTGGAGAACCAGGCGAGTGGACTCCGATGTTCAAATCTGGTGGGAGATTGAGATTCTCCTGTTTCTGTTTCAACTGCACATGTGGAGTATTGCCTCCTCGCCATGGAGACTGGACATGGAATCTAGTGAAATCGGAAGTTGGAGCTGCCATCTGAGGGAAAACTATTGGTCGGCCGCTCTGAAATGGTTGGGATCCTCCGTTCATCATCCCCTGAACCGGCTGGTGCACAAATGTCTGGAAAGGAAAACCATTCCTTTGAGGATGGTACTGTGTCCCTTCAAAGTCTCTCGGTTTAAAAGCTTGTAGCTGAAGCTGTTCCCTTGAAGGATTATACAAGGACTCTGCAGAAATCTGGCTAGTTTTTGGAATACTAGGATTTTCAAATGTTTGTTTATTACTCCCTCCTGCTCCTATAGACATCCATGCTCGTGCTGCTGCTACAGAAGCATTGCTCGAATCTTCATTTCGTGCAGATTGTGGTGCCAAAACATTGGGTAGAGTGTTCGCTTTAGGATGATTATGAGTGTTGTGCTGTGTTGTAGCTTTTTCACTGAGGTTTCTCATTAACTGTGCTTGTTCGATGTGGCTTTGACTCTGTTGTCTCATGTGTTGTTGTGAACTTGTTGCTGTGCGACTCATTTGATTAGCAGAATCAGTAGATAGATCAAACATTCTGTTGTTCACACCCGGAGAGACTCTGCCGTTACTTAATCCACCAGGGAAGACCCCGTTAGTAATCTGACGCTCGTAATTTCCAGAATCTGTAGGTGTCACATTCCTCATCATGTCACTTGACGACCTGAATGCCACTGTATCTGATTTTCCAAAGCCTCGGTTTTCCGAATTACAGGCAGAAGTGGAATTGGTATGCTCTGCTGGTGGTGGTAAATTCAACTCTACCTGCTGAGGAATCCTATTTTGAGGTTTGACAAAATCAATCGGAGAAGGACTTCGATATTCATGCTGGCTCAAAGATTTTAGGTTTCCTACTTGTGTAGTACCAAAAGATGATGTCCCTTCTGATACCGCCCCAATAGATGTTGGAAATGGTAATGCACGATTTCCATCTTGAATAGGTCTGCTATCCTGTAATTCTTTTGCAGGTAGAGGAGCCTTAAACAGTGTATCATTCTTCTTGGTAGCAGTATTCGACTGTGGCTTCAGAAATACAGAAGCTTCTCCTTTAGGTGGTTCTTTAGGCGTGCAGGTTTCAAATAGAAGTACTGGTGTAGGAAGCGGCTCGTATTCTCTAACCCATCCCCGACCAAACTTAAAGTCTGCAGGTAGTGCTTGCTCTATTCGCTGAGAAGCTATTTTCCATGCAATGGGTCCAAGAGTTGCAGCGAAACGTGCAAGGCTTCTACCATATGCATGTTCTCCATGAAGCCCTACCTGATGATACGGGAAAAAGATTTAGTCAAGAACGTTAAGCGGAATTACAATATGATAATGAAACTTTGTGCATAATATTTATCACTTACAGCAACAAACTGCTTGATTTCACTCTCAAATGTTGTGAATATGGAATCCGATCTATCAGCCTGCTGATCAGAATTGCCATAGGTTGCACGGCGGTCTTCCTCAGCAACCGACAGCTTTCTCCCACACTTACCAAAGAGACCCTTTCCTACGGAAAATGAAGAACAAATAGAAAAAGGCAAATTTTCTTTAATATCAAATACAGGTAAGCTCTCCAAGGAGAGAGAAGTGGTAGAAAAGAGCCATTACTCTAAGCATCTACAACTAATTAACGTATCATAAGAAAATCCTACCTGATAGTAAGTCTTCTGCTTTCTCCAGACTGTCTACTAAGGATGTGTTTCCCTCAAAACCGGCATCCGTGTAGCTGTGCTTTTCATGTTCGCCGGTTTGAGTTATTACAAGCTCATTTTGAGAAGCCCCTCCACTAGCAAGGTTTGCACCAGTGGAGAAATCGGAACCAACAGGCTCCAGACCATTCCGACTGAAAGGCTGTCTCACTTGCTTCTTCACAGAGCTGCCAGGTTTCACCTTTTCATCTGTTTTTAGCTCTTTTTCGGCACGTTTGATCTTAATTCTTGCCTTCTCGAACTTCCTCTTCCCCATTTCTTGGATAGTTCTTGCCTGGTAGAAGTAATATAAATAAATAAACAAACAATACGAGTTCAAAATGCAGGAACGCAAAAAGTAAACTTAATTTGAAAAGACAGAATAGTTGTGAGATAATAATAACATCATTTACATGTTTATAGTACACCGTGTCCGAGGAATTGTATTGCATCGCATTTGAGCAAATCAATAAAACATCGCTCTGCAATAAAAAAATACAGTCCAAAACCAGCTTAGCAACGGTATAGATGATGCATCAATACAGGATCCTAGCCAATACAATAGACCAACATTATCAGAAACCCATTATTCTATGAAGAAGCAATATCCTGAGAAGCTACAAAATCAGTTCATCATGTAAAAGCTCTCCATGTAAACAAACTTATCAGTTCCCCACCTCAAGCTCTTCCAGTGTAGGATATAATCCACTTGCAAGCTTCTTCCTCACCGTGGAAAAATCCATAGGATGCTCTATTATATCATGATAATCAGGAAGCTGCAAATACAAACCCAGCCAATTATTAGATACGACAACTTTACACTCCAATATCAGAGAGATTGCTCAGAGATACTCCAGGGAATCAACCGAGAACCATTACCTCTTCAGGATCAACAGGTTCTGCATACACACCATATATGTCTTTCCTGTTTGAAAATTTCCAAATAACATAAGCTAAACGATGTGGTTACGAAATTGCAGCAGACAAGATGGGAAAAACAAAAGGAACTCTCGGTTATGTACCTTTGAAGCTTGTCAAGGATCAATTCCAACGGTTTCTTGTCAAGGATAGGTGTTGGTTCTGAAGAATGATCGCATTGAGTCCCTAATCAACAAGAATGATAACCGAATCAGATTGAGGGTTATAAGTCATGATAACCAAAGCTCAGCACAAAAGCAAGACAGTAATGCATACATACCAGAACCAGAAGCGCTCTTCTTCCTTTCCTGACAAAAACATGAGAAACATATCAGGAAACTTAAACTAGACAGAAAGTGAGTGATTAACAGAGAAAGTGTGAGACAACAGATATCTAAAATATAGAGAGAGGAGTAAAAGGCATGGGTGATGGAGAGAGAAAGGTGGGAAGCGTGATCAGATTCTGTGGGAGGAGAGAGAGAAGAAGAGAAGTGAGAGAGCATAAGTTAGTTTTTTGACAGTTGACCCGACAGTTTAATTATCTACCAAATCCCCAACAGACACTCTCATTGCAGCCAAGAACCACAGAGAGAGAAGTCAATTTCTAGGGTTTCCGTACATACCTTATCATCGCCTTCCTCGGAATCAGCGTGATCTTCCTCTTCCTCATTGTAATCCTTCTCTTCTTCTACTTCTTCTTCTTCGTGACGATTAATCTTCCTCTTCTTCACTTGCCTCTTCTCACTCGCGTATTCCTCATCATCTTCCTCTTCCCCGCCTTCTGCTTCATCCTCATCTTCTTCTTCTTCTCCTTCGTAGTCCGACGCGTTACTGACACGCGTTCGACTCCTGGTTGGAGGGTCAGCTCTGGCTCGGCTCTGGTTCAGCTTCAAAACTTGCTTGAGTTTCTTCTGCCTCTTCCTCTCCTCTTCCACATCTTCATCCTCCTCCTCGTCGAGGTAATCGTCGAAATCGAAGTTATACCTCACATTTCGCCGCCTTTGACCTCGCCGAAGCTCATATCCCGATTCACCAGGAGACGAACTCCTACGCCGCGCCAGATCCGCCTTCGACGGACGACCTTTCCTCCGCCGCCTCTCGATCTGACTCATCTTCAACCTTCTTCTCTATCGAACTCAGTGCAGAAGACACCCAGTCCCTTTCTCTCTCTCTACAGCTAAGGTCTCTCTGCAACTTTCTTTTTTTTAGTCGCTTTTTTTCGGTAAGAGAGAGAAACAAGAAAATGAAGAAACTTTTGGACACCGAACCTGAGTCTGAGCCTTAGGTTCGGATAAACTGTTGATGTGTTCAAAAAAAGATTATTGATTCGTTAAAGTTTAAAGAGAAGTAAACGGCGTTAGAAGACGACGTTAGCTACTGCCGTAAGCTCAGACACGTTACTCACGCGCTGAACACTGGCACTTGTCTTTAATTGTTTTTTTTGTTTCCACGTAAATATTATACCAATCAAACAAACAAAAAAGTTTCTCCAAACACTAATTCGTCGCTATTACTCACATTAAGCCAAAACGACAGATTTTAAATTGCATCCAATATTATAGACTTTAGTGGATTTCTTTAAGTTAATTAAGCAAAAGCTAAAGAGTTGTAACTATAAAAATAGTTACGTATCTGCATTTTTGAACTTACCAAAAATGTATAAAACCCGTTTTGAATGAAATATTATGTTGGAGTAGAAATGTTAAATTTTCATTTACGACAATGCTCTTTCTTTTTAAGTCGGAAAATTGTCTGTGACTAATGATGCTTTACCGAAGTAACTTTTAGGTATGTATTCAAACATTGATTTTAAGTGATTTGAGTTTAAATGATAAATTATCTGTTACTCAAATAAGAATTTTTTTAAATTATCTTAAATCAAATGTTTTTAAACTAGTGATTTAAAAAAAAAAATAATTATATCCACTTTTATTTTAAAAAATTAAGGATACAATTTAAATGATTCTCTGTTATTCTAGAGTTATTTAGATGAATTTTTTAATTAAAAACACAAAAATCTAAATATTATGGTTTTAGAGGATTTTGTGACGAATTATAAGAACTTTTATATATTCATTTAAAATTATATGAAATTCATAAAATCTAAATCATTTACAATCATTTAAAATTCATGATTCAATACAGTTTGTTAGTGTTAATTGAGAACGTGTATGTGACATATTAACAGTGATTTTTTGTGGAAATCAAACGTATTTGTAAAAAAAAAAAAGAGTAAATATTTATGTTATGTTATTGTGAGATAGTAGTGATAAAAAAGCTTTGTGAATATTTTTCGGGAAAGAAATGAAGAAAGTGAAAGCTTAAGAGTTAAGAGAGTTGAAGTCAGGAGTTTGCGAACACAAATGAGACACGACACTTATTTCCAAAGTGTTACCTCTTTTTGTCCCATCCTTTTTGACAAAAATGTATAGCCTAACCACTTTTATTACCATAATTATTCTCCCAATATGCATCAAAAGTTTATACACCAATTACTAATTTATAAAATTTAATATTTCATGGAGTTTGTTACTTTTAATCATCTTTTAAACGTCCTTGCTCTAAGTTTCAATTTTTTTTTCCTTGTGAAATAAGTTTCATTTCCTTAAGATGTAAAACATTATGTTTACCATATCTAATTTATTTTTAGCTTCAAATAAACTAACTTTATTTTTGCTTCATGCATGATCATAAATCATAATATTGTTCAAACAGTTGAAGTTTAGTACTATTTTTTATTAAGATTTCTATTAAAGATCAGAATACAAAACAAAAACATAGATTATATAGATAAAATACAAAAACCAACAAAATATAGAAATATATTTGAAATCTAAACTCAAACAAGAGAACTTTTTGAAAAGAAATCCCAAAAAAACTAAATCAATACTTGAAACTGCAATCCCAAGATCAAAGATTGAAGACAACAATTGGTATCAAGAATCAAAACTAGATGAGGAAACCTCCTATAACAAATACGAGTACCTCACACATAAATAAAATATTTCTAAATCGACAAGAATGAATCCACGAAGCAGAATTGCTCGAAACCACGAAAAAAATATAACTATAAACGAAACCAAAACAAACAAAAAGCAAAAAATGATAGGAGAGCAGGATACACATCTTTCAAAATTAGGAATGTTGATACAAAAGCAAAACGACCAATTTTTCACCTCAAGAATCTAGGAAAGAACTAGACAATAATCAAACCTAAATAGTACTGACAAAGAACAAAACAACTCTCAAACAGGAAAAACAAAATTTTAATAACACGGTACCGACCGAATCAGAGAAGAAACTAATCAATCAACCTTAACCTTAGTACTAGTTTTTGTAATTTTAATTACTCATTATTCGTTATTAGTTGTTATTTAACGCACCAATCATATTTCTACCAGCTGCAACACTTCTTAAGGTGGAGGCATGCATCTAATATATATACTGGAATTATTTTATAATATTTAATCAAAATAATGCGAATAAACTGCCTTGTGTATAATGATATATAGGAAATGATATAATTGAGTCGAAATATTTGTAATTTACAGAATTATGGCTTGGAAGCCCCACTGGAGTAATATTTGTTGGTTAATATAGTTAGTATTCATGCTTTTACTGGGCTGGTTTTAAAATTTAGCACTCAGGCTTTAATTTGAGAACAAAACAACATAGGCCAAATGAAGTGACCCAGGACCCTAACTCAACCATAATATAAAGTATAAGCCCACCCTAAAATTAACTTCGCAGAATTACAACATAATATGTTTTATTAGTGTTTTTTTGTTGTAAATTTTCTGTATTTCTTTTTTTGTATTTTGTATTATTTCTATTATTCAATTATTTTAAACAGTTGGAAGTATATTTGTTATAGGTTTAATGATATTCAGTTATATTAAATGTAGAAAAGGAGTGTAATATTATAACAATCTTCTTACATTTAGCTAAAGCATCATACAAATAAGGAAGGATATGTATGATATGGTATTAATGGCGATTATTGGCGATGGGTGGCAAGAATCAAAAGATCTCATAAGTTGGTTGAAGATTATTCATTACTCAAAACAGTCAACGTATGAACTTAATATATATGTAGAGAGTTTAAATGATTAGTAGAAGAAAGTCAGAGGATTTTGTGAAGTAACCGATATGAGATTGACGACATCGACAATCCCACGTTTTAAGGTGATAATGTATTTCCCAAGGTGCCACCTTATCGATTTTTAACATTTCTTTATACTATTTGTTACATCCGTTAATTGATAATACCGTGATTCATGCCCATTTTCTTAAATCAAACACATGTTTTAATTCCATCTATCAATAAATTTGGGAAATGTATTTTTTGTTAAAAGTTAACTATTACTCTCCTTTACATTTTCTTTTCTTTGTCTACCTTTTTAATTTTTTTATTCAAACAATAATTAGATCAATAATGTCAATTTTTAGCAAAGCACATATTCTAAAATCAGTTTTTCTTTCTTTTTGTATTAGAGAAGAAACAAACTCGATGCATAAGAATTTGTAAAGTGATCACTACCACTAAATCACATGTTTTTCTTTTTTAGAAAAGAGATTTTCCATTGTATATATATATATATATATATTTAATTTAATATTTCATGTTTTTTTCCTTATTTTTTTCTTAATTATTTTAACTAAACCAATAAATGACAATATATTATCATTTCATAAAATTTTAATATGTATGAAAATATTTATCATTTTGAAACAGAGGTAATATAAATTATTCTGAAGATTTGAATTATTAACAAAATAATAAGATTTACCATTTAAATTTATAAATTAGATTTTTTTCAATTCAATTATTAAAAAGGAAAAATACTTCTTCACTGTTCAAATGTCATTTTTATTGATTGTTGGATATATATTTTGTTAATTGTATATCACCAGTCAACACTTCTTGTTTCTATTTTTGTGTAGTGATTCTTTTTAGCCCTTCTTTTTATACATAATAATTTGTTTTATAAAAATACATAAATAACTTTTATCAAAGTTTCCAGAATTAAAATTTCATAACTTATTAGTTATTTAAACTGATTCGGAGTATACTTTTAAATCATAGATGCAAATCAAACATAAACCAACAATTAGATTAGAAACGGTGTCCCCTAAATTAATCACTGTTAGATACTAAAATTACAGGTAAGTCGTAGTTGTTTGCATACATTATTTATGTGTTCATGTATATAACGTAATAATTAATATATATAAGTATTTGGTTGTAAAGACTACACGACAATCTCACAAACGTGCAGTTTACAAATAAAAAATTATAAATTGATTCTTTGATACCTAATAATTATATATAAAGAAAAAACACGAAAATAATTATTTAACCCTATAAAGTTTTTTAGGTAGAGAATAAAAGTTGGCCACTTATCTGGAAAAAAAAAATCTTCAGAACATCAGAGCAATTTGATGTCTTCTCCACTTCAAGGCAATCCATGGAGATTAAACATTCCATAGCCCAAAGAATTGATTCCACTTCAGTATGTAGAGGAGAGAGACTTCATCTAATACCCATAGCACCATAATAGGATCCTGCAACTGCATCAGTGAAGCAAAACCAACCAATTCATGATTGAAGATCTGAACCTTTCTAGGATCCATCTACGAAGCATCTAAATCCCGTGAAGCTAGGATTGGTAGAGGAGGGATAGGATACCTAAGACCAAATAGAATCATGCGTCCAAATTCCAGGGTTAGACTCTGATGAAAACTGTGATTTAGCATAGAACCATTCAGAGGCTTCAAATTCTGCTAGTTGAATATTTGATCTTGGGTCATAAGTAATATTTGAGAATGTTTTATCATTTTTTCCTTTCTAAAAATTCCAAATAATCCATGAAAAATCGGGGTATCAACATTATGAGAGATTCTCCAAAATAAGTAGTGTAAGTTCGACCAAATGGACGAATTCAGGAAAATATGTTGAGGTGATGGGATATTCGATAAAGCCCAAGTTTGTAGTGCCAGAGGGAACTGAAATAACACATGGTTAATCGATTCTCCATCTGCTCCACATATACTACATAATCTATCACATTTGATACCTCTTTGATGAAGATTATCCTTGACTGCAACACATCCAGAGATGGTTGCCAAAGAAAGTTCTTAATTTTTGGCGGACACCTCAGTTTCCATTAGGCCGGGTAAAAGTAACCAAACCGATTAGACTGAACCAAATCGAACCGAGATTTGGGCTAATCGGTTCGGTTAATGATTTTAATTTTTCTTAAATCGGACGAAGAACGAAATGGATTTCAGTTATCTACTTTGGGTCAGTTATTTAGCGACAACCGATCGTTTATCGGCTAACCGAAATCAAAGAAGCTAACCCTAAAGTCTTGAATCAACCTCCTCACTTCTTCGCGTATCTCCCTATCCTTCGACCAAACGGCGATTTCGAGCATTACCTTACTGTTCGTCGATCTTCTTCTACTGCTTCGGTCTTCTTCTTCTTCATCATCGGTAAGCAATCTTCTTCTCACTTAATCTTCTTCTTCTTCGGTCTCCTTCAATCTTCTTCGGTATCCTTCCATCTTCTTCTTCTTCACTTACAACTTCTTCACAATCGAGTGCTTAACCTTCGACTTCTTCTTCTTTTAGCTCGACTTCTGTTGCTTCATACCGGATCGTAGAAGGCCCCGACAATTTTCTATTCTCTGTAAGTTTTCCCACTTTGTTCCTTTTCGATTTTTGATTGAATTAGAACTTTAGAACATCAGAAATTAGGAGTTATAAGAAGAACTTTGAAACAGAACCAATTCTTGTCTTAGGTTGGATAGTATCACAGTCGATTGGTGTGAATGATTCATTCGTTTAACTGCATGTTATAAATGCTTTGATGTGTTTATTCAAATTCTGTAGCAGATGAACTATAATCAATTAGGTGGAATTGGTGTTTAGGTACAAGAGATTTAAGAAGGAGCAAAAGTGCTTGAAATTCAAACATATCATAAGCTCGTTACCATAGTTAAGAACAAGCCGAGATATTATGTTGTAAATAATGATATTTCAACTATCAACTCATGAAATCTATACTAATTACACATAATCTTTAAATGTTAATTTTCATAATGTGTTAGTATTATGCAAGATACGATTTGGGATATTAGTTAAAAGGTTAGAAGTCAAAAATTCTAATTATTTTAGTCGCGGATAACATATAGTATAGCTTTTATAAACAGTTTCATAATTGCAGTTTTATAAAATAGTCCAAAGTTTATTGTAGTAGCTTCTAAGTTTCTTTGTCATGAAATCCATGAGTTGTAGTTACTTTGCACTTTGAAATCATTTGATAATTGATATATATATATATATATAAGTATTTTTATACATTTTATACATTTAGAGTATTGCATTGTGAATCCGTTTTATTGTTAAAAAGTTGGTGTTATGATTGGCAATTTGGCATGTTCTATTTTAAAAAAAATGTATTGGTTCGAGTAAGTTTTAATGTATTGAGATAATCTAATTTAGACATGTCGACAATAAGCTACCTAACTCGAAAATGTCTAATATGTTTCGTGCTAGTAGGTTTTGGGAATTAATATTACGTTACTTCGTTTAAATTTACTTGAGTTTGATTAATAGTTTAAAAAATTCACAGCTAGAAAATGAGGCCTTAAAATAAAGTTCTTTCTTGTTAGATATCGTTGTCTCTGTGCTTACTTCGTGGTTTATATGTGACTTTGTCTGATTCGTCACTTAACCTTTTGATTCTTTTTAATCAATGTTTGGGTTGAATCTCAAATATTTAAGAATCAATGAATGGTTACCATACCTCATTTGATATTTGAAATTAGCTATGATCAATTTGCTACGAGTGCAGATGGCTTCTTTTCAAGACAATAATGACGATTTCATTGATGAAGAGGACGAAATCGTAAGACCTAGTGAAACTGGAAAGAGGAAGGAGGCAGCAACTGAAAAATCAACTATTGAGGTGCTACCATAACCTAGGAAGAGACATGCTCGTAGAGCATCGTCATGGGCACATTTCATTGAGAATGATAATGGGGCAGTCAGCAATTGTCAGTATTGTGGGCAGGAAATTGCGTGTAACAGCAACAAAAAATAGAACAACTCTCATGAGGAATCATTTGGATAGATGTAAGTTGTTCATGGCTTATAAAGAGGGTGGGTCTCAGTCTGTTTTGGCATCTGATAGTAGTGGTGTAGTCACAACCATGAAGTATGATAAAGACATGTTCAGAAGGTCTATAATGAGTTGATTGTATTGAATGAGCTGCCGTTCTCGTTTGTTAAATCAGAGGGGTTTAGGAGATTTTGCTTCAGTGTACTGCCAATGTACACGGTTCACTGTAGGAAGACAGCTACGACAGACATATTCTCCATGTACCAGCAAGAGAAAGCAATACTGAAGAAGGCATTTAGCTGTGATAAGAAGAGAGTATCTCTCACCACAGACATATGGACAACTCCTACAACATCATGGAGTTACATGGTGGTGATAGCCCATTGGATTGATGTGAATAAGGTGTTGCAGAAAATAATCATAAGTTTCAAACCCATCACAAACCATAGAGGATAAACAATTGATGAGCAGCTGAATCAATGTATAGAGGATTGGGGAGTTGGGAGTGTATTCATAGTCACAGTTGACAATGCCACAACGAATGATAAGGCATTAAGGTTATTGAAAAATACTTTAGGCTGAAGCGTCCTCAGTCACTAGTAAGAGAAGGTACATATCTACACGTTCGTTGTTGTGTTCATATTCTCAACTTAATTGTGAGAGATGGTCTAGTATCAGTGAGTACATGTGTAGTTGCCATTCCGAATGCGGTGAAGTATGTGAGATCATCAACACCAAGGCTGGAAGCATTTCAAAAGCGAGTTGAATCAGGTAATGTTAGCAGAGGTAGTGTCACACTTGATTGCATTACAAGATGGAATTTGACTTACCTTATGCTAACATCTGCATTGAAATTTCGAGCTGCATTTGAGAAGCTATTTGAAGAAGACAAACTTTACAACTCCTATTTCAAGGAGATATATGAGGATGGAGAAGAAAGGATAGGACCCCCAACTTCTGATAGATGGGACAAAATTCAGAGGTTGGTGAAGTTTCTTAGATTGTTTTTCAACTGCACTTTAGCATTTTCAGCATCTAAAACAATCACATCTTCACTTTGCTACAATGAGATAGTCATTATAGAGCAGCATCTCATTGCATTAAGTTCCCACCAAGATGAGTTGTTACGGACACAAGCATTAGCCATGAGGGTTAAGTTTGAGAAGTATTGGGATGGACTTCTCAACATGAATCCATTGGTGATCATTTGCAAGTGTTTTTGACCCAAAGAATAAGATGTAGTTTGCATCTATTTGCTTTGACAAGCTTTATGGTAAAGACAGTGAGGAGAGTACGCATCTAAGATCCTCAATCAAGGCAACATAATCTGTATGAAGAGTATGTTTCTAAGCTAAGCACCTATTCTCAAGCTGGATCCAAGAGTGATATGGGCGTTCTGAACAAGCAAACACTATGCTTTTTGATTTGTCAGATGATGATGGGTATGATAGGGACGCTTTGTACCAAGAGATGGATAATGAAACTGCTAATGAGGAAGCTAGTAGTAAGTTAGACATATATCTGATGGAGAAAACAGTGCCACGTAAGAAAAATGTCTTGGGAATGGATTATGACGTATTAGCTTGGTGGAGGCGTAACAGTGTTAAGTTCCCTATACTATCTAAGCTTGCTATGCTTGCAATTCAGGTCTCTTCTGTTGCTTCCGAATCTGCATTCAGCACAAGTAGAAGAATTTTGGACCCTTACAGAAGTTGCTTAACACCTCATATGATTGAAGCTCTTTTTTGCTTACAACAGTGGCTGAGAAACACAATGGATGCTGATAAGATTTCAAACTTGGCTCAAATGCTAGACGAATTGGAGTTCCAAGACTCATTAGGTATTGTTATCTCATTGAATACATATGGGTTTAATTATTGATGTGTGTAGTTTACAATTGATTGTTTGTTTTTGTAGCTTCTTTTACTGCTGAATTACAGACTGGAGATGTAGGTACACACTGCTTCTTCACTTCACTTATTACACGCTGCATTTTAACTTCATATCTTTCATTATGAAGCTATGCAGTCACCTACTAATACATGTCTCTTTGTATCATTTTCTTGCAGGGATCATAGACTAACAACAAGGTTCGGTTAGCATTACTAAGCATGAACCTTGTCTCTTTCACTCCCTTTGCCCCAATGTTTCCTTCACTTGTTGTTATGGACCTTGTTACTTTCACTTTGCATTATGAACCTAGCCTCTTAAACTCGAACATATATATGTCATGTACTTGTTTTCAGAATTCTACTATTGCACTTTTTCGGTTTTCTTTATTTTTTTTGGATATTGGTATGCATTTCGGTTATTCTCGGTTATTAGTATGTTTTTCGGTTATTTCGGATACTAGTTTGATTTTCGGTTAGTCTCGGTTATTGGTATGTTTTCGGTTATTTTTGGAACCAATATTTCCTACCCAAATTAACCGATAACTGAACCGAACCGATTGTTTAAAATTTTCGGATAATTTTGGTACATCTTTTTTTTGACTAATTAACTGATTATGAACTAACCGAACTAAACCAAACTGATATACCCGAATTCCCAGAGCTAGTTTCCATAAATGAGTTTGTAAATCTTGAAAATTAAGATCATATTATCTGTTTATTCTTTAGAAAATCTTATTTCTAGATTTAACAGTATATCGACCGGTTTTAATAAAATTTCAATCATAAAAATCTGGTTTTGGTCAACGTGTCCTTTGAGGCATTTAGCAGTGCCCTACAACGTACTTTGAGGCATTTAGCAAAAATAAAAAATTATAAATAAAACATACTTTAGGTCAACGTGTCCTTTGATACTATATTTATATACAATTAGACAAATCAAATTAATTTCGAAAGAAAAAAGTTTGTAGTTATTTGCTAATTTCTTATGTTTTGACATTTCATTAGATGTATAGGAAATTGGTTGTCTTTTTTTCGAAATTGGTTGTTTTATTTATGTGAATGCATTATACAGTTTAGATCATTATTTTTGGTCAAAAAATCTGTTTTATTTTATTATTTTTGGTCAAAAAATCTATTTTATTTTATTTAGGTTATTCTCGCAATTCCTGGAATGTGCATAGTGTGAATGAGTTTTGGTTGACACGGTGATAATGAGTGGAGTTGACACGGTGACAAAGCGACAGTGACCACTTCCAACAATTTAAGATACTGTACTTGGCACTTCATTCATTGCAAACTCTTTTTCTTTTTTTTTCTGTTACAGCTATTAAATTTGGTTCTTAGATTAAAGCGTTATCTATTTAAAGCAAAACTATACAAGATCAATGTAATAATCTTTTGTTTTATTTTCATACATTAGAAACATAGTGTCCGGTGCCAGAGTTATTTTCAATTTGGTGATTAAGATGATCTAACTAATAATTATGACATTTAGAGTTTGATTTCTCTCATCTACAAATTGGTAAATTAAATAAGAATTTTAAAGGTTGGGTTAAAAAGTTTTGTTGGTTCAACGTTGAAAAAAGAAAAAGGTTCGGTTAAGAGTAAAAGAAATGTTGAGAATACTAAAACTAAAAATTGAACGTTAATTTTATTTTTGGCTCTCGTTTTTTTACAAAATCAATTCTTATTTATGAGTATGAAAATAAAATTTTACAATAAAAAAAACTTAAAACAAAAAAATGTACGGTGATCTAAATTCTATAGAAAAAAACCTCAAAATTATCGTCTTAATCAATGAGTCCATAAACTTGTATTTTGTTTTGGATCTGGAAATTATTCGAGAGCAATCAATGGTCCTTTAAGTCGACAAATCAATTCTGAAACTGCAATAAATGAAGTGGTGGCTCTATACAACAAATCGGAAGAGTTCCCACTTATGTGTATAGAAGTTTTTGTTAGTATCTGGTCAACAGCTGAATAATAATATTTTCATCATTCTTTTGTGTTTGTAAATATCCATCTTTTGATCCAAACGAAATCTGTAAAATGATTGAAATGAAGTGAAGAAACCAAAATGACGCGTCAAGGAAAAAAGTTCAACTTTTAAAAGTGGAGGAATTGTGGGACGGTGTGGGGGTTGATTTTTCTTCCATACGTTCATATCATATAAAAATTATGTCCCGTAAATAAAACAGTATAATGAACACCGAACAGAACTTAACGCCTGTTTTAATGACTCTAACATCAGTTATATATTGACTTTATAAAACGCAGTCACTTCTCAAAATTCACAACATACAATTCTACAATGGGAACACGCGTCCAATTAAGAAAACGCGTTTAAAATGACTTTTTAAAAAACAATAGAGAAAAATGAGCGAAAACGATTTTACGTATATGATTAAAATGATTTTAAAATCAGTTCAATAGTAAAAATGATTTATGCTAATGTTCCAAATGCGTTCGATCGGCTCATCTGAATTAAAATTGTTTTTCTTCCTTTTTGTTTTTTTTTTCGAGTAGTGTTGGATTGTTGACAATGCCAACAGTAAATGTTCACAAAATTTTAATATTCAGTGTATAAATTGTAAGATGTCTCTAATCAAAAAAAAAAGAAAATTGTAAGATGTCTAAGTCAATAATTCATGAACTAAAACGTATAGAGCTAAATTTCATACATTGATCTAAGTTTATAATCTGTAATCAACTAAATTGAATTACACGTTAAACGCGTCTCTCATCATTTTTGTTTGACTCGTATCTCTATCCATCATTCAATCAACAAACCGAATAATAAGTTGCATAAAACAATTATTATAAATTATAGAATATATGTTAAGATATTACTCGAAGAAGGAAGGATTGCATGGGCTATAATACAAAAGATAGATATTTGAGTGGTGCACATTACATCTTTAGTGCAAGAAATAAACACCCTAAAGGATATTATTATTAATTATTATATGGTATAAAAAAATAGTCTGGAAGTTTGACTTAGTTGAGAATGATCATGTATCTCGATAATTACATCTCGGATCAGACCCAATCTTCATTCAAGATTTTTGCCCAGCCTTCAATTTTTAATGACCACATGATGATTATTCGCATGATACTAACCATCATGTGTGATGATGTAGTAAATTACACGTTACTGGTAAATAAAGTATGTAGTATAAGATATTTCTTTAACCAAATAATCTATTATTCAAAAATGTGTTTATAGAAATCATCTAAAATTATGCTATTACTAAACTAACGATTTTAAAAAATACAATAAATTTTACTATCATTGAAAATATTTAAAATTGCGGTTTTAAGTGATTCAAAAATTTTTTAAATATTTTAAAGATTTCTTCAATTAAAAATACAAAAAAGAATTAAAATCTTATAGTTTCAAGTTGAGTTTTGGAAAATTTTATCACAAATTATAAAAAATATTTAAAATAATCTAAAATTTTATAAAACCCAAATCATTCAAAATTCATGATTCAATAGACTCTCTTAAATGTTTCGAATTTCCAAAAAATTTTTTTAGTAATGAACAAATTTTATTGTAATTTATATTAACTGTTATTATAATATCAGTTAGGGGATAATAAAGGTGAAAATGTATAAATTTGTTAAATAACTAAAAACATACTATTTTTGTTTGAAAATATAAGACTTTTAATTAAAATACGTATTTTTAAAAACTTTATCAGTAAAACTTATATAATATTTTAGATGAATAGAATTCGATTAATTATATAAAATACTACATAATATTAATATGAGCTTATTTGTGAAGTAGCCATATATGGCATTGAAATTAACAATCTAACTACACTAATTTTTAAATAAAGTCAATAATCATTTCAAATTGACATTTTGGAGAGCTGATTTTTTTTTTTGCATTGAATAAATAAAAAGACAATTTAATGTATAATACTGATATTATATACAATCTAAAACTACTATACAATATAGAATAGATGATATTGAACAATAAAAAATATTTTTCTATATGATATACAAGAGTGATGTGAAAGAGAAAAAGAAAAAGATTGAGAATAAGAAAATAACCGGGAAGAAGCAGATGAAGAGTTTTGTTCAAAAATTATGTATAATCGATGGTTATTGAAAAACATTATAAAATAAAATAGTATAGAATACTGTACGTCGATACGAAATGGTGTGGAATAAATTATTATTCCATATAAAATTATATAATTGTACAATAATATTTTTTGTTCGCCTTTTTAAAATTAAAACCTTAGTATTTTTGCAGAAAAAAAAATTATACTATCATTGAAAGAAAATTTAGATTTAATTTAATTTTTTATTAAAAGATATTATGTAAATAGAAATAGAGGAGGAAAGAAGAAGTTAAGAAAAAGAAAAATTAAAAATTAAATAAAAATGGTAAAATGAAAATATTATAGAAGATATAAAGAATCTTAACATTTTTACTATTCCATTTCCAGTTTTCGTTCTTAATTTTGGTTTTCATATAGGTTATTTATGCCAATTTCCCTATAAATATTCAAATTTATTTATTTTTGCATATAATAATGTAAAATACCTAATAAAATGAAACAAAAAGATTTGTCTAAAACACATATCTATTGAAATAAATGGAGTATATATTTTTGAAACGGAAGAAATATTATTTTATGATTAGTCGAACTCGATACTTCTTATACTTAATGATTTTATTTTTACTTTAACTATACATGATACAATAAAATGGTTGAAATTTAATGGTTTTCGGTGCAACATATATATACTGTTATAACAAATTTAACGTTGCTACAACAGTCGCAGGAAATAATTACAATAAACACTGAGATGATCCGTCGGACGATGACAACAAAAAAAAGGCTGTCTATTTTTCATTTAAAAAAAAAAAATTCTTCTTTTCGCATTTATCAGTCCTTTTTATTTTCTACAATTTTCTGATTTCTTACAAACTTTAACGAGGACACAAAATTCACAAATCTCATCTCTCTATATATACCATACTAAGTCTTAACATTTCTCTTACAAACTCCAAAAGCCTCGGAGCCACAAAAACCAAATTTAAAAGAGTTTCGTCGGACAAAAACATGCCGACGAATAACAACACATTGTTGTTGACCATCTTTCTGGTTTTCCTTGGTTTATTCCGGTTTGATTCAATTCCCGGTTTAGAAGCAGCCACCGTGAAAGTAGCTTCGGTTCCTGGACTTTACGTGTTCGGAGATTCGTTGGTTGATGCCGGAAACAATAACTACTTAGCAGTTTCCATATCCAAAGCTAATTATCCTCATAACGGCGTTGATTTTCCCAACCATAAACCCACAGGAAGATTCTGTAACGGCAAAAACGCCGCCGATGCTATCGGTCAGTTTTTATTTTATTTTATTTTAATTAATTCTTCAGTTTCATATTTTTTAAGTGAATTGGTATGTTATGTTATGTCAAGCCACGATTGGTTTGATTAAGATAGCGTTTCGTGCTAGCCACTGAAATTATAAACATATTCACTCATAATTATAAAATGAATAGTCGATGTTGATAATATAAAGAGTTAAAATGGAAATACTTACAAATTACACTATTCTATAGTTTCTTTTTTTTCTTCTATTTTTCTATTTTTGGTTGATATGACATTTCGATTTTTGGATGAATTTTAATTGTGATGTTTTTATGATTTTTAAGCTGAGAAATTTGGATTGCCATTAGCACCTCCATATCTATCATTAAGACTGCCATTCAAAGAGAACGAGAGAAAATCAGCGGCTCTGTTAGGTGTGAATTTTGCTTCTGGCGGAGCCGGAATCTTCAACGCTTCCGACCACAAACTTGTAAGTTTATATATGCACGTTTATAGAATTAATAGATATTCCTTTTTAAAGATTTATGAGTTTTTTTAACAACAACAAAAAAAAAGATTTACGAGTTTTTATATTTTTAAAATTCTGGAAAGAATGAAATAGAGAATTGATTCCATGGTGAACCCTGCATTGCATGGAAACCTGCGTAGAAACTACACGGAAACAATAAAAGGTTTTAGGAAAAAAATAAGTTCTGGAAATACGTATATATTTATATACATAATAAAATATTAAATATTTAAATCATATTAAATCAGTTTAACTAGAAAAACAAGTACTTTATTTTGGTCTAACTTATGAACTCTTGTAATTGTATCCTCCTGAACTATGAGTTTCTTAGTTGTAACTTGTAAGTTCTAATCTTGACTTTAAATTTTATTTTAATATCTACTAATATAATAACTAATATTTAAGATGGCAAAAAAAAAAAACTAATATTTACTACAATGATATAATATATCTAAAAGCCTTTTTATATTTAATTTATACGTTTTCAGAAAAAAGAAGTTTTGATGCCTTTTCAATACAAAATCGAAAATTTCTATTGAATTTCTAAATCAAATTTTTTAGGAATCATGTTTTTATTGCGTTTTTATCATGGTTCTAAAAATTTTCGATTGTAAACCTTAAAAGTTTCTATAATTACTCGGTTGCACAGAAATTAAATAGTCGCAGTTTGTAGTGATTAGGATGATCTGTAGTGATTAGGATGATCTGTATATAATAATAAGTTGAATTTTCTACGATGGTTACTATTTTAATAAGCATTGGATAAATTTGTATAAACTACAAAAGAAATTCTCAAAATGCGATGAGCCTGCATCAAACACGCTTTACCTTCGGTTCTCAGTCTGACTCTCTCCCAACTCAGCTATTTTGTACAAGCAGATTTGTTTTTACTGGTTAATGATTTTGATTGTACTGTGTTTCAGAGACAAGCTATTCCTTTGTCGATCCAAGTGAACGATTGGCTCAATATCCACAAAGACATCACGACTCAACTACAACCATCCGAAGCTGAAGTTCACCTTTCAAAGTCTCTATTCACTGTGGTTATTGGCAGTAACGATATTTTCGACTACTATGGATCCTTCAAACTCCGACAACAAACCAATCCTCAACAGTATACACAATCAATGGCTGATAAACTCAAAGAACAATTAAAGGTAAGCCAAAAAAAAGAGACTAATACTATCAACCAATTGTGTTAATGTTTATATAGAGATTGATTAGATCTTTTAAAAACAGAGAATTCACGCAACCGGAGCTCGTAGATTCCTTTTTATCGGGGTCGCACAGATCGGTTGTACACCAGCAAAAAGATTGAAGAACTCAACGATCTACGAATGTGACGAAGAAGCAAACATGTGGTGCTCTATGTACAATGAAAAACTAGTAAAGATGTTGGAGGAACTTAAACAAGAGTTACAAGGCTCAATGTCTTACACTTACTTTGATAACTATAATTCCTTAGGTGACATTATCTCTAACCCTGCCCGTTACGGTACGTTTTCTGAATTGTATATTTTGTTTTCAAATTTTATCATTGTAATAATTTCAAACAATAACGACACATAATTGTTCTGATTTCAGGTTTTGATGAAGTGAAATCAGCATGTTGTGGAAATGGCAAAGATTTGAACGCAGACTCGCCTTGTCTTCCTTTAGCAAAGTTATGTACAGACAGAACTAAATATGTCTTCTGGGATCGATATGGTCATCCTACTGAAACTGCAGCTCGAATCTTCGTCGATCTTATGTTTAATGATGATTCACATTACTCATCTCCTTTAACTCTCACTCAATTGGTCTCATCATGATCATATAAACACATCTTCGTGTTTTTTTGGAAAGAGTATATGATCAAGTACACAAATGCCATTTGGAAACTTGTTTTGTAATACTAAATTTATTAGCAATGAAATATATCTTCTTATTGATTTATTATACCACGCACAAAAAGAAGCTGTCTATTTTTTTCATTTTTAAAATTTCCTCTTTTCATATATATCAGTCTTTTATTTTCTAATTTTGTAAAAACTTTTGAACGTTAAATTCACAAATCTCTTCTTTCTATATAAACCACACTTAAAGTTTTAACATCTCTCTTACAAACTCCAAAAGCCTTAAGAGCCACAAAAATCAAATTTAAATAGTGTCGTCGGAAAAATAAATAAACCATTAAACATGTCGACGAACAACAAAACGTTTTTCTTCACCATTTTTCTTCTCTTCCTCCGGTTTGATTTGTTTTCCGGTCAAGGTACAACTTCAACCAACGGTAAATTACCATTGATTCCTGGAATTTACGTGTTCGGAGATTCGTTGGTTGATGCGGGAAACAACAATTACCTAACATTTGCCTTAGCCAAAGCTAATTATCCATATAATGGTGTCGATTTTCCGAACAGAAAACCCACCGGAAGATTCTCTAACGGCAAAACCGCCGCCGATATTCTGGGTGAGCTTTTAATTTCTGTAATTCTCCGGTTTATATTGTTTTGGTGTGATAATGAAAATTGTATAATTATAAAAGGAATAGTCAAATGTTGAAGATATAAATATTAAAAAGGAAATAATTACAAATTAAGCTATATATATATATATATTTGTTGTTGGTTGATTGGCTGCAAAATCATAAATAAAAATTGTTGCTATCATAATATTATGTGTGGGGGATTAATTTTGATTTTTTAAATGATTGATTAGCTGAAAAATTTGGATTACCATTACCACCACCATATCTTTCATTGAAACGTCTGTTCAAAGAAACAGAGAGAAAATCAGCTGCCCTGTTAGGTGTTAATTTTGCTTCCGCCGCCGCCGGAATCTTCAACAGTACCGACATTAAACTTGTAAGTTTATATACAAAATAATTTACTATAAGATTTCTATTTTTTAAATTCTATAAAGAACATGGTTGACTTCAATTTCGAACAGAAAGTTAAGCTGAAGATTATGAAACACAAATATCTCTTCTATATATATATATAAGAAAAACCACGATAGCCTTTAAAAACTAATTAATTTTCGAATTTAGTACATTAGAACAACTAATTTTTCTTAAGTGTAACCCAAATTTAATCATTCTGTATATTAAAGTAGGGAAATATTGGTGCTGATTTCCTTCTCACATGTTTTACTTTATTTTTATTTATTTAACTTATTTGCTTACTCTTACATTTTTCTAATTTGCATGTTTTTTTATAAATCTAATTTATATAACTGGTCATAAACTATATAATGACTAAAACTTTTAAATAATAAATTGATTAACATAACTTTAGTTCGTGCATGGCAAAAGTATCACGTAGTTCTTCGTTATCATCAAAGGGTAATAAATATTTATTTAATATAGTACAAAATAAATTATTTATTACAAAAAATTAGATAATGCGGTGAGCCTGAGCGAACACGCGACCTTCATATCTTCAGTCTGACGCTCTCCCAACAGAGCTATCCTCGCTGAGTGATCATCATTCACTAAATATTGTAATTATATATATTTGTTTCAGAAACAAGCTATTCCTTTGTCGATACAAGTGGACAATTGGCTAACTATCCATAAAGACATCACGAGTCAGCTTCAACCAGCAGTAGCAGAAGCTCGCCTATCAAAATCTCTATTCACTATGGTTTTTGGCAGTAACGATATTTTCGACTACTATGATTCTATCGAACTCAGACGACAAAGCAGTCCTCAAAATTTTACACAAACAATGGCTGATATACTCAAACAGCAATTGAAGGTAAACACACAAAAAGAAACAAACCAATATTATCAAGTAATTGTGATATATAAAGACTTTATTTGATTAAACATGAATTCACAGAGAATTCACGAAACCGGAGCTCGAAGATTCCTTTTTGTTGGGCTTGCTCAGATTGGTTGTACACCATCTAAAAGAATAAAGAACTCAACGTTCCATGAATGTGATGAAGAGACAAACATGTGGTGCTCTATGTACAATGAAAAACTAGTAAAGATGTTACAACAACTTAAACAAGAGTTACAAGGCTCAATCACTTACACTTACTTTGATAACTATTCCTCTTTACGTGACATTATCTCCAATCCTGCTCGTTACGGTACGTTCTCAAATCTTTTATGTTTTCAAAATTTTCACTACAAATTTCTTTTGTATTGATACATAATATTTCGTAACAATAATACATATTTCGTCACAATATAAAGATATTTTACATTTGTAAATAGTTACAATATAACTGTCACAAATGTATATTGGTAACATAGTCACAATACACTTACGACGAATAAATCTAATAACAATTTCGTCATAAATCATTACGGAATAGATTCACAAAGATTTATTTAAATTCGTAACAAAATTGTATATAAAACGTCACAAATTATTACTAATATATACTCTTATTCAGAATACAATCATAACAATAGTTCAATGTTTTTTATAGTGTTTGTTACCACCAGAACACAATTGGTATGAAGTTATTGTGATTTCATGTGTTATTGTGATTTCAGGTTTTAGTGACGTGAAATCAGCATGTTGTGGAAATGGTAAAGGTTTAAACGCAGACACGCCTTGTCTTCCACTATCAAAGTTATGTACAGATAGAAGCAAATATCTCTGGTGGGATCGATATGGTCATCCTACGGAAGCTGCTTCTCGTACCTTCGTCGATCTTATGTTAAATAAAGATACTGCACATTACTCATCTCCTTTAACTCTCACTCAGTTGGTCTCATCATGATGATGATTACAAACACGTATTCGTGTTTTTGTTGTTTTGGAAAGTGTACATAATCATGTAGACAAATATGCCACTTGGAAGTTTGACTTGTCTCCATTTTTTCATAGGTCCCGGACTGATGCATTTGTTATCTTTGCTTGTTGCCCCGCTGTGTATGCATACTAAATTTGTTTGCAATGAGATATATGTTTTAATTGTGTTAATATTTTTTTCATCCGTTAATTCACTACATACATAAAAAAATTAGATCATCAGGAAGGCGATTAGAAAAATGATTTACGGCGACAACGATTATCTGTGTTCATCGGGGAGGAGATCTCTAGGGTTGTGGAGAGCCTCTCGGTGAATTGGTGACGATTGACTCGGTGCTTTCAAGATGCTTCGATATGTCTCTGACTGATTGATGTTGGGATTGAGTGAAGAATCAAGCTTTCTATGACGTTCCATTTCAAGTATTTCTTTTATGTTACCTATTGATGACCAAATCCAAAGGCGGATCTCCTCTTTTATGTCTATGATGTTGCGATGTCCAGAGCTGGAAAAATCGCTATATGTTAAAGACTTTGATTGGATAATCTTCCGCATCAAAGCTTCTCGATTCTCAGAATTTCTGAGATTTCCATCTATATCAAGTGATTCTACTGATTCAAAACCTTATTTCTTCTTAGGTTTTAATTGCTGGGATTTGAAATTTCAATTAATTATGTTACCATTGACAACTTTGAAGATTGACAGAAATCTGGTTTATCCCCGAAAATTTTCGATGTCTTTGATGATATGGAATTGGATTTGGTATTTGATTAGATATCATTTTGTTCTATCAGATTTGTTTTATTCTATAGATTCTTGGTGTAGGTATTCTCTGAGATTACATAATCGTAATCATTGTCTGAGTTCGATGACTCTGATTTTGTTTCTAATTATCTTATTTGTGATGTGGAGGATCTGAATTCTATTTTTGATGATCTGTGTATTATTTCTATTGATATATCTTGCGATGAGGCTAGATGTTCAGTGTTTTATCACAATCTATATGATAAGTATAAAGATTGAGCCAACTGTGAAATTTGATTTTTGGTATTATCTTTTCTTTATTCTCGTACATGAACCACATATTATAAAGTCAGATTTATCCTTGTCTATTTTGATACTTGACATCTTCACAGATACAAATTCTTTATGCATTGCTATGTGTTTTATGTTGTACGATTCTCTTGTATCAATAGCGTTTATTCTATTGATTCTTTATGAATATGACTTGCTATGTTCTGACATATGTGATCTGCTACTAGTGTTGAATTCCAAATTTGTAGTATTGATTTCACTTATGAGTTTGACTCTTTTTTTTAACTGGAGTTTCAAACAATTGTAGGGATTCAGTTTTTAGTATATCTGGAAATTCAAACCTCTTATACTTTTTGTCTGTTTCTCTATATGTCCTACTCTAATATGCTATCTTTGGATTATTGTCGAGGCGCCCTGTTATTCCATGATGTCGCAGCTTAATCTGGGAAAATCGATTGTGGCTTCTAACTCTCATCCTACAAAACTGAAGATTAAAGTTCCTAAAACTGACAATGCTGATCTTGTGGCAAGGGGCTCAAAGGTGCTGCTCAGCAGGTGTCTTAACCCAGCAGTACAGGATGTGGATTCTTTTATCTACATGATGCCTCGATTCTAGCGTATTGAAGGGAAATGATAGAGGAAATGCATAGAAAGTAGAGATTGAATAGAGAAGATGTAAAGAAACTCTCTGTATATTCACTTTGAATCAATGAAACTATTTTTACACAAATGTCTGAATGAATTTGACAATTGATTCTATCTCAGTTATATATTCACATGAACAAAAGACTCCCGAGAAACAATTCCTAGAGACTTAATATTGACCGTAGATCTTCATTAGTAATCCACAAAAGCTTTTCATCTACAACTCACGGTCTGCCACATCACCAATGTAGTTCTGAGTCTTTCTTCTTCAAGTGTATGCCTTCTAGGGCATATCAAGTACCCGCCGGTCCGAACATAGCTTGCCCTCAAGCTGGAATGTTGGAAATTGCTGAAAAAATTCACGCATTCTAAGCCAGCTTCTCTCATGACTAGGCAATCCCTTCTAATCAACAAGAACCTCCAAGTCTCCACTGGAATTGTACCGAGTGTCACTTGAGGCAGCAACACAAACTCGGCAGCCTCATTTAGTCTCAGGTAAAGGGTTTACCATGTGATGAAGTCCCAAAACAGGTTTCAACAAAGAAACATGGAAGATTAGGTGAATCTGTGAAGACTGAGGTAAAGCCAACATGTAAGCGACTTTACCAATGCGTTCCAACACCGTAAATGGTCCATAAAAACGAGCTGAAAGCTTTTGATAAGCTTTTTTAGTGACAGACTGCTGTCTATAAGGTCAAAGTTTGAAGAACACCTTATCACCCACTTTGAACTCTAAGTCCCTTCTGTCTTTATCAGCCGAGTTCTTCATTATTTCTTGAGCCCATAGAAGATAATGCTTAATCTCAGTCAACATCAAATCCCTTTCCTTAGTGATTGCTCCAGCTCAAAATTCATAGTAGAGCCATATTCAAAAGGAAGAATATGTGGAGGATCACGCCCATAAACAACTTTAAATGGAGTAGAATGTAAGGCACTATGATAAGATGTATTATACCAATACTCAGTCCAACACAAAAAGCTAGACCATTTCTTAAGGTGAGCCAAAGTGAAACATCAAAGATATGTCTCAAGAGTACGATTAAGTACCTCGGAGAAGCGCAACTTGGTCTGAGCCAGCTTGTGACATTCTCTCCAAAACAAACTTTGAAAAATCTTGTCCCTGTCACTGACAATAGAAATAGGAGGGCCATGTAATCGGATAACCTCCTTAGTGAACGTACCAGTTACATCTGCAGCAGTGAAAAGGTGACGCAGACCAAGAAAATGGCTATACTTGCTAAGGCGATCAATTACGACCAAAATAACATTCAGCCCACCAGAAAGAGGCAAACCCTCGATGAAGTCCATAGCTATATGGGACCATACCTGATCTGGAATAGGCAAGGGATGCAACAGTTCCGCATGACTCAAGATGTTGTATTGTTATTCTGGTAAGTGGTACATTCCGCAATGTACTTTTCCACTGTCGACTTACTTCCCTTCCAATGAAGCTGAAGCTGCAATCTCTTCAAAGTCTTTAGTATCCCCGCGTGACCACTCATAACGAAGTCATGATATTCCGCAAGCAGTAAAGGTATGAAACTGGAATTACTAGGGAGAAGTAAGCGACCTTTATAATACATGTGACTGTTGTAGATAGAGTACAAAGTTTAAGACAAATGACCATCTTCTAACTGAGACTTAAGTTGTTGAAGTTCATCACAATTATCAAGCTCTTGGTACAGCTTCTGTAACTCCATGGACTTCAGAATTGTCATTGCTAACAAAGAGGTAATACCCTGGTGCTCAGAAGGCAACACACAACGAGAGAGGCCATCAACTGCTTTGTTTTGAATACCAAGTTTATATTCAATAGCAAAGTCATAAATCAACAATTTAGTAAGCCAAAACTGGTAATCCATAGAAATCTCGCATTGCTCCAGCAGAAACTTCAAGCTCTTATGGTCAGTTCTCACTATAAAACGCCTTCCAAACAGATAATGTTTCCACTTTAACACAACCAAGACAATCGCCATCAATTCCCTTTCGTAAATTGGTTTCCTTTGTTCTCTTTCCGTAAAACCATGACTGAAATAAGCTACAGGATTGTTGTTCTGCATAAGAACAACGCCAACACCGATCTCAGATGCATTAGATTCCACAATAAAAGTCTCCTTAAAATCAGGCAGAATCAATACTGGAGCCTTCACCATCGCTTGTTTCAATATATCAAACGCAACCTGAGTTGTAGGCGACCAAACAAATTGATCTTTCTTCAATAAATCAGTGAGAGGCTTAGCAGTTGATCCATAATTCTGCATAAATCTTGTGTAATACCCGGTGAGGCCTAAAAAACCACGTAATGTTTTGAGGTTTTTAGGTGTTGGCCACTTAAGTATTGCCTCTGTCTTACTAGGATCAGTGGCTACACCTTCCACATTGATGATATGACCAAGGTAATCGATCATGTCTTGAAGAAAATAGCACTTCTTTTGATTGGCATAAAGCTTCTGGTCAAGCAAAATCTGAAAAACACGCTTAAGATGCTCAATATGTGCAGTAGAAAGTAGATATTGAATAGAGAAGATGTAAAGAAACTCTTTGTATATTCACTTTGAATCAATGAAACTGTTTTTACAAAAATGCTTGAATGAATTTTACAATTGATTATATCTCAGTTATATATCACATGAACAAAAGACTCCTGAGAAACAATTCCTACAGACTTAATATTGACCGTAGATCTTCATCTTCATTAGTAATCCACAAAAGCTTTTCATCTACGGTTCATGGTCTGCCACATCACCAATGTGGTTTTGAGTCTTTCTTCTTCGAGTGTATGCCTTCTAGGGCATATTAGGAAATCATCTGGCCTCAATCTAGGAAATGGTCGTTTCCAGTTTGAATTTAAATCAGTGAAAGACCGAGATGAGGTGCTCCGCTTCGGGTCTACTAGATTTGACCATTGGATGGTGGCTTATGCAAAATGGAAACCATTAGCAGATGCCAATTATCCAAACACAATATGTTTACCCACGAGAATCACATAAATTCCATTCAAGAACAGAGTGAAGGCTATATATCCTCTCGTTGGAGAATCATTAGGAGAGGTGACTACCATTGACGTGGAGAAAGGCAGGGTGAATCTAGAGTTTCCATGCACGAAGCCTCTTATCTTCTCTTCCTCTTTCGAATTTACAGAGGGAGAGGAATCTCAGATCTTAATAGAGTATGAGAAACTGGAAGGTTAGTCAGGGCTATGTTATAGGTTGTCACATGACGCTCCACAATGCTACAAAGCAAAGAAAAAGTCGAGAGATGCAATCAAAGATGAGAAGGAAAGGCCACCTGGTTTGGAAATGCAACTCAGCTATAAAGCGGCTGTGAATATGAGTAATAAGAACTCATATCCTGGCAGGGCTGTTTCAAGAGGAAGAACTCGTGGTGCTTCTGGTTCTCGTTACTAATAACACAAAATAAATCCCTCAGTCTTCATCAGCTACTGGTGAGAGATCGTCCTCACAAAGATCTTTACTGATCATGGAAAACAAGACCAGGAACAATGTTCATGATGTGCCTTTAATGGCCGCTATTATAAGGTCCCCACCATATGCTAGCAATCGCCTATCAGCTAGAAATATTCAGATTGCAACATTATCCTCTAAGAAGACTAAGAGGAATATTTTACCAGATGAAACAAATGTTACTATGATTAATGCAGATTATGTTCCTCTGAAGAGCACTAATACAATTCTGATGACAAAAGATGTGATGCAACAAGAGGATCTTCTGGTTGAAGATGAGGCATTAAAGGTTGGTGATTCCCTCAATAAAACAGGTGATGAACCAGATTCTAACTATGTGGTTGTAATGGCGGAGGATCAAGCAATGCCAATTCAGACCTTGTGTATTGAAGAAGCTAAAACTGAGGATAATCAGCAATTAACAACTGTTGATTGGCTAAGCATGAAGTCTTTCACAGAGAGTATGAACTCAAGGAAATGGAAGCACAAGAAGTAATGGCCCCAAAGCCACCTCTGGGTTCGAGCAAATCATTGGTGAAGCCTTCAACTCCTCTCCGTGGAGTTAGTACAAGGGAGATGAATGCATTTTCAGCTATGTCGCCCCGTAAAACACCAAAAGAAGTCAAGGTGAAGGCGAAGAAGATCAAAGAGTAAGAAAAAGGCTCCATAAAATTTTAAATATTTTATTCATGTTAAATACCCTCAATTGGAGCTTCCAGGGTGTTGACAGTCTGGTTACAATAAGCTTTCTTAGAGAGATTTGGAAAAAACATAAACCAAAGTTTTTATTCCTTTCTGAAACTAAAAATACTATTAATTATATGGAAAAAATTCAATTGCACCTAGGTTACAATATATTAACTACAATTGAGCCAAATGGTTTGAGTGGTGGTTTAGCTCTATTATACAATGATTTCATTAATGTTACAGTAAACTATAAGGATACAAGAATGATCGATATATCTTTCATTTTCAATGGTATAAGTATTAGTACTACCTTCCTTTGTAGTGAACCAAACTACGGTTTGAGGGATAATGTTTGGGAAAGATTAACACGTATTGGTATCGTTCGTACCTCACCTTGGTTAATTATAGGTGATTTTAATGAATTAACCGAAAATCATGAAAACCAAGGAGGCCTCCTTCTTATCTTTTAATAATATGATTTAGAATTGTGGCCTTATTGAATTCTTGAAAATAGGTAATTCATGGTCTTGGAGAGGGGTGCGAAATAATGATATAGTTCGATGTAACCTAGATGAAGCTCTCGGTACTAAAGAATGACATGACTTATTTCCAATATCCGAGGTAGAATATCTCGATATGATCGGGTTTGATCATAGACCTATAGTTGGAAGATTTTCTGACGAAGCTTTCAAATGTAAACAACAATTCTTCTTTGATAGAAGATGGATTGGGAGAGATGGTTTCAAGGAAATTGTAGAGAAGGGATGGAAAGGAATTTGATGCCGCTGCAGAGTGACGTTTACGAGAAGAATTTCAAATTAGAGACGCGAAATTCCTACTAGAGAAATAAAAATAGTCCTTCACGAAGGCAGTGAATTATTAAATCACAGAAGTTGGTTGAAGATTAACAAAATGACAATTCCAAAAGTCTTATAGAAATTATTGCAGCCAAATTGGAAGTAAAAAAGGTTTATGCAGATGAAAAAATTTATTGGAAACAAAAGAACTGGTATCGTTAGCTAAAAGAGGGAGATGAAATTACAAAGTTCTTTCCTGCCCAAATTAAGCAAAGATGGGCAAATAACAGAATTATTGGTTTAACCAATCGTAATGGGGTTTGGGTAACCAAACAAGAACACATCCTTGATGTAGCTACCAACTATTTTACATAACTCTTTACTACTAATGGTAGTATATGTAGTTCTGATTTATTATTTGAGGTAGAACCAAATATTACAGAAACAAATAATCGAATGTTGATGGGAACGGTATCAGAAGAAGAGGTTAAAAGAGCTTTTTTTATGCTGGATCCAGGGAAAACGCCTGGAACATATGACATTACTGCCTTATTCTTTCAAAAATCATGGGAGGTTATAAAGTTAGAAGTTGTTACGTTGGTAAATGATTTTATGTCATCGGGTACCTTTGAGAATGGTTTAAATCAGACCAATATATATCTTATCCCAAAAATTACTAGGCCCACAAAAATGACGGAATTTTGACCTATTAGACTACAGAAAGTCTTGCCAAAAATGATTTCTGAAACAAAATCAGCCTTTGTTGTTGGTCGTTTGATCTCAGATAACATTTTGATTGCTCAGGATATGTTTCATGAATTTTGTACAAATAAAGCGGTTAGAGGGAATTTCATGGCAATTAAAACATATATGAGCAAAGCCTATGATAGAGTTGAATGGAGCTTTGTCGATTGTTTGCTTCATCGGTTATGATATACTCCTAATTGAATAAGGTGTATTATGCATTGTCTCACTAGCGTCGAATATTCTGTTCTTCTTAATGGTGAACCCAAAGGAAAGATTATTCCAAGAAGGGGACTCCGTTAAGGTGATCCTTTATCTCCATATCTATTTATTTTATGTACTGCAGTTCTTGTCTCCAAATTGAGAAAGGCGGAACAAGATAAGGTTATTATCGGGATCTCTGTCTCAAGACAAAGTCCGCATATTTCGCACTTTCATTTGCAGATGATAGTATGTTCTTCTGTAAAGTAACAACATAAGAAGCCACACAAATAATTAGAATACTAAATGAGTATGAAGAGATTTCACGAAAACAAATAAATTTTGAAAAGCCCTCCATCCAATTTGGACATTCTCTTCCAGAAAGTGAGTAGAGATCACTTCATCATATTCTGGGGATTAATCAATTAGGGGAGATGGGGTCTTACTTAGGTCTTCTGGAGAACATTGGTGGAGCTCAAACAAAAGTGTTTCACTTTGTTCGGGAGAAATTACTAGAGAGGATCAATAGTTGGTCCTCAAAATTCTTGTCTAAACTCTAAAGGAGGTAAAGAAGTACTGATAAAGTTAGTACTTACGACGCTGCCGACATATGTTATGTCATATTACAAATTACCAAACAAAATAGTGAAAAAACTAAATTCAGCTATTACAAATTTCTGGTGGTCGAACTCTGCATCATCAAAAGGGTTCACTAGATGAAATGGAAAAAATTATGTAAACCTAATATGGAGAGTGGCTTGGGTTTTTGGGCCTTAGAAGAGTTTAATTCTGTGCTTTTAGCAAAACAGGTATGGCGATTAATTGATTATCCAGATTCATTATTTTCGAAAGTAATGAAAGGCAGATATTACAAAATAAGTGTCCAATGATGGCAAACACAACCTCTAATCCTTCTTATGGATGGAGAAGTATCTCATCCGCAAGAGCATTGGTAAATAAGGGTATTATTCACAAGATAGGAGATGGGAGATCCATAGTGGTGTAGGGACCCGTGGATCCCTGATGTCTTACCTAGAGCGACGACTGGTTTGGGTCAAGAGTTTTATCCGGACCTTACAATCGATCAATTTATTGACTCACAGGCTAAAACCTAGCATGAGACTCTATTAAGAAAATATTTTTTCCCAACGGATGTTCAGTTAATTCTATGGATTCCTATACCTCAAGACCAAGACCAGATTCTTCGGGTTGACATTTTACAAAAACGGATTGATATACAGTAAAATCTGGGTATCACACTAAGGAGACTAATTGTTTTTTGGAGGTTTGGAGATTAAGTCCAAATTTTTCAACTCTACATGTAGAGATTTGGAAGATTAATTACCCCAATAAAATTTAACATTTTATGTGGCAAGCATTATCCGGTTGTACAACAGTCAAACAAAATTTGTCTACTCGCTGTATCAATTGTGATTTATGATATATCATATGTAGTGTGGATGAGGAGACAATCAATCACGTTCTCTTTGAATGCCTTCGCCGATTCAAACATGGGCACTCTCATGTATTCCATCTCCACTAACAATGATAATGATAATAATATTTAACAATAAAATAAATAAATAATAAGTGTGTTTAGAAAAATGTGCTAAACTGGATAATTATTATACAATGGAGCACACATGAAAAATAAATCTGACCTCTCAAAATATTGTTATCATAATCTCTGTTGAGAATACTTTCGAATGTGGCTAATGAGATGAAATTATCATCTATAATATGATCACACAGACTCATAGTTGTTATGTTGTATTGTCTTTAGAAAAGTTGAAGTTATAAATTATCTTCCATTCGCCAACATTGATAGAATTCTCGAACATTTTGACATGATCCTTTTTAATAGTGACACAAATTTTGGTACCCTAAATAATGGAAAAACAAAAAAAAATGTTTCATAATATATCCAAATAACATGATTCAAAAATAAACATCAAAACCGTAAACTCATATTTTCATCCGCGAAAATCTTCCCAATAGTTTTACTGGACATTCTTCCATATTCTGACAAATTGTGCAATATCTTGCATCTGATTGTGAAAGATTTATTCATGTTCGTTTGAAAGTCTTTGAAAAGAGTGAAATCATCGAGCTTGTCCAAACTAGAAGACATGATGAACCTGAACAACAAAAATGAAAAGAAAAAATGATTAGAAAAAATAATGGTGAGGTCACAATGAAAAAATAGAATGCAATTAAGGTATTATATAGTAACATTTAGCTATATATTCGATCTGAATAAAGATAAAACCAAATCGACCAAAATATTCTCATAATTCATATTTCTTTATTTTTAGGGTATAGTTTAAGTTAAAATATTTTGTTTATGGAATACATTAGAACCAAATTCTCTGTATATTAATATATAGTTAGGTTAAGATATCAAAAGAGTGAGTGAATATTTTGAATAAATTTCCTTAGTTCATGGTGATTCATATAAAAGAAAGAATCTATACAATTAAATTCAAGATAATATCAAAATAAATGATAATGCATATAAATGCCGAGAATGTGATGAAAAAGATAATGATCGAAACAACAATTACAAGTTCAAAAAATAAGGCGATTAAATGCAAACTATAATTGCGAATTAATTTAAGGTAATAAATATCGTCTTCTCCAAGAGATCATCGTATTTTACATCATTCTCGTCTAAACATGCATGAACATGAGCTTTAATAGAAGAAAAACAAAAAATTATTGAATTTTTTTAAAAAATATATGGCAAGGTTAAATGGAGTAAAACAATTTTTTTTATTTTTTTCAGAATTTATATGTGATAGAGTGAGACTTGTTTTGATTTCAAATGATTTTTCTGATTTTTTTGATCTACCATTAGAGAGCAAATTATTAGAGAAGATTTATGGATTATCCCGAAATTAAAATGATAAAAATGATTTATGTCGGATTTAATTAATTTTAAAAGTGGACGATCATGATCTAATGTTAAAAGGGATGACCGAGATCTCTCCCGAAGAATGCATGAAAACTATAGGTTAATTTTAATATATAGTTTTTTACTGTTTTGCTCCTCTGCATTTATTCTTTCCAACGAAAACTCTCCCGATTGGTCGATTCAAAGTGGCATTTCGAGGAGCCTCCAAAATTGTATTTCTGCTTTAATATGTAGAGACTAAGATTCAACTCACTGTACAACGCGATATAATTTTTCATTTTTTATTTTTTTAAGGATTAGAAATATTTCATAAACTAATAAAATTTTATTATTTGATTATATGGAAGTTATTGGAATCTTAATTTTAAGAATAATTTGTGATAAATATATATATGTAACTTATAAAATTAATTTGATATTTTAAAACTATTAAAAATTTGTGTTATTTTTCAGTATTAAAACTATATATCAAATTAATGATTCTGATTTTAATTTTCTATATTTGATTTATATTTGTGTCTAAAATATATAAATATTAGTGATTACTTGGAAATAATTATGATATGCTTTATGTACCACAATAAAAATAATTTTCTTTTAATTAAATGAATAAAAAATTGAGTTTTAAAAAAGTTAATGGAACAACTATTGGACTAATAAAAAAAAATTCTGATATGGGTTGGGCTTTACATATAGGATTGGGCAATCAAAAATATTAACCACTAATATATTATTTTCAGATTTAATTAAAAATAAATATGTAAATAAATATAATCATAGATACCAAATAGTTTGTTCATTCATTTGCAACTTTACTCTGAAAAAGACTATTCATATTCCCTCTAGAAGAGAACGATTCTACTTAAGATAATGTAAAGTATGTAAGGTTTCTTCTTTAATCATCTAGTATTATAAATATAACAAAGATAAAAGCTTGTTTTTATCAGATTTTGTATTAAAATAGTTAGGGTTTTGATTTACAGAAAAATAATTTATTTCTTACATAAATAATTTGTCGTTTCAGTGTAGAAAGATGATCTTTCTTTCTTTAAGAACTCAGATCCAACACAAAGAAAAGAGAAAATGCAAATCTGTAAGTTCTTTCTTTTTGCTCATTGGTATAATATCATAAATCCAGAATAGAAAACTTTATATCGTTTGAACTTTATAATCCGTAATATTTTCTTTCCTAATTTATTTTCCATAACATAGAAATAGTAAATCTATGTTAATGATAGAATATCTGGAAAAAATAGATACTGAAATATAATCTAGACCATTTTTAGTTTCATGTTTAGTATATGGTTTAAATTTATCAAATATACAATAGTTAACAAAATGCGTGTTTGTATTTTTTATTTTCATAAACTAAGTTTTAAGTCACATAAAAAAAAATAACGATTTGCAAATGACCTTTAGTCTAGTGGCAGACGGTAAGTCCACTAAGACATGCGCACTTGCATAACCAGGGATCGAGTCACACCACCTACATTATGCAGGAACTTGGCTAATGGGCCGACCAGTTGTGGCCCAATGTTGACCAAAAAAGAAAGAAATAACGATTTAGGGTTCGTAAAAATATTATATACTTTTTTTTTACATTTGGAATTTTAGGTTTTTTATTAGTTGTTTCAATAATATTGTTCAAAATAGTATAAACTATATAATATAATAACTATAACACAACAATAGAAGATTAATTTTATGACATTATATATATATATATCACGACCTTATATCTTTTATGATATAGAAAATACATCGAAGTCTTTTATATTAATTGATTATTATCAAATGTTGTACACATCTAATGGTATATTACTTAAAGTTTTATTCTTGTAATATAATGATGCGTTATTTAATGGAATTTTTTTTATAGTGATGTACGCATCAATAGAATATATACAGCTAAGTATTTATTTATGAATAATGTTGTATAAAATGAATATAAAATTAAATTAAGTCATTTTTTGCACAGTCATTTCATAGTAAGTGTTGTAATCATATATTCCAAAAGAGATTGTTGAACTTTCTCCATAAAATCTGAAAAATAACTTGCTTTTCTTGATATTTTAACCATATCTCTACATTTCAATATAAGATTATCTTTTTGTATTATTTATCAATTACTTAAAAGATAAGTTTTCATGCTTATATTTTTTTTTTGAGAATCAATATTTCCTGAAATTTGATCTATCATATATTTATTCATATATCATGACTACAAAGACTAATTTGTAAAAGATTAATACAAACAATAGTTATGATTTTAAGTAAAATTTTCAAACAATTATTTCTTATAAGCAAAACTTTGTTATATTGAAAAAAACAAAAATTAAATAGTGTATGCGTACTAAGATCATACGTAAAATTAGTTACAATTAATAAAGTATTGTGTATGCATATATAGTTTAAAAACCTCACAGCTAATTCATATATTTTAATGGCTAGAATTATTTTTATATAAATAATTATAAATTACGGGATAGTTTCTATATAATCATACTTTTTTTGAAAGTTTAGTAAACCTTCTGCATACAAAAACTGACACAGATTCTTGAAAAACCGATATTATTCTCTATCTCTTAGATTTTTTTAAAATAAATTTAATTATATATCATTTATTTAGTCGAGAAAAAAATTGACAATGAATATAAATTGTTAGTACTATTTGATACTGTTCATAGGGAAAAATTAAATAAATGATATTTAGTTAGTAAATATGATTGAATTGCCAATAAAGAATAGGGTTACATCAACGTTATTGGTCATTTAAATGTCTACAGCTAATTGCCATCTAAATTTTAATTAATTAACGTAAATATTATTGTATATTAGTAAGGTTCAACTAATTTTTAATTGTTCCAAGAACTTCATCTTAATTATTCAGATTAATAACAACTAAACAAAAATATATAATTTGTACAATAATGATGGGGTTCTGGGGACAATTGAGAAACGTTATATGCAATATAGCAATAAAAATATTAGCTACTAATAGTTGTCTCTAAAAAATTTTAAATTGTAGTATTAATAATTTCCTTACACTCTTAACTGTAGGAAATTTCTACAACTATGATCAGAAGGTAATTCAAGTAATATCAAGTTAAGTATTATTCTCTTCAATATTATTTTTTCTCTTCGATGACATTAATTATGCTTACATCTTTCATATTATTTATTCTTAATTAAAAATGATTATTTTTATTATACAATTATACTTTTACATTATTTGATGCAAAGAATTTAAATGTTTAATTAAAAACGGTTATTAATATTATCATTTTATATAAGTTTACGATTCCTTAGTTCCAAAAAAGATTAGTTAATGAACTATAAGTTTCCCATCACTTAACAATGCCTTTTTGTTTAGATTTGTTTAGGGCAGAGAGAGGACATGAGAATTTGGATGGGAAAATACAAACTATTTTTTAGAGTAAAAAAGTTGTAATAAATTAAATACTCATTATATCTGATATTAATTTTTTTATTAATTATATCTTTTATATATATTACTAAACCCTAAGTTGGAACAAAATGTATATTACAAAATCTGTGAATGAGAAAAACAAAGATGCAAATACAACATGAAGGATTATACTTTTGAAAAAGAAAGAGTGAATAAACTATAAAACTTAAATAGTAATGCACAACATTAAAAAAAAAAATCAAAAGTGCTATAAACGTAAATAATATAATATTTAAAATGAAACTAACTTCATACATTGTAAAATGAAAATAGAAACAAAAAATATAGCTAAATTCCATAGAACCAAAAAAAAAAAAAGTTTAAAGTATATTTAAAAACTTTATTCATAGTTATCGATCTAGTACTCTCCATCTAGTGTATCACAGACTATGCTATCCTACAAGCACAATCAGCACACAGAAGATGATGAGATGTCTTCGCTTACACCATAGTTATGCCATGGAATGCTGATGCGAATGAATCTTTTAGTTGAGCCGTAACAGTTATAAATATCTCTAACATATAATGTTTTTAACTCTGAAAAAACAGAATTGACATTAGTTCTGAGAAATTTGCAGACAGATATGCGAAGAAAATTAAATCTTTTCATCGTTTTGGACATTAACGGCATGAGAAAATAGGACAAAATTTTAAAACCCTCCTCTTTTTATGATCCTTCGAGACATATTAGAATGACCGAATATAGATTCATGGCCTCAGAATAACCAATTTGAGAAGACCTTCCTCTTTACAATCATCATAAAAATAGCACAATATTCCCAGACGGTACAAAATGTTAAGATTACAAATCAGGCGTAACCTATTATATCTAACATAACTTTGCTTTGGATCCCCCCCCCCCCCCAATTTGGGCAGAATTGTTCTTCTTCAATTGAAAGTCTTTGGAGAACATGATCATCATCACATATAGCTTTGAAATTCTTGCACACCAATCTTTGGTTACGAACTGACGATAAAGAAGAACCAGCACATTTGGAAGCTATCTCAAATAGCAAATCATCATGTAGAGACATGAGAAAACTAAATCCATTGATTCTAAAATTATTATTGGAGGAAGCCATAGAAAGATATTGAAAAAGTGAGACTAAAGAGATAGAAGTCGATACAACTATTGAAAAAAATATTTATCGAAAAACTGCAAGTATGCAATTTATGTTTCGAGTGTGTTTTTATAAGATAAAAAGAGAAGACCTAATTAGGTTTAAACATCGGTTCAATAACTTTGGTTACTAATTATTATCAGTTGTTTTGTTTTTTCTTAATAAAAGATATTTCTATCTATTAGTACAAATAGAATAACAATTGAGGAAAAAAGAAAATCTTAATGAGTCATATCCCAAAATTATAGAAAAAATGTTGATTTGATGTATGTGATAAATTCAAATAATTATGATTATCATTTAGATGCTTGGTCAGAAAACAAAAGATTTTCTACATCAAGCAATGCCTTGAAAACTGCCAAACATCATTAGTTATTTGAACCAAATGTTATTCGATTAACTCCACTTTTTAATGTTTAAACAAAGTATAAACTATTACTGAGTTTTATTAAACTATTATAATATTAATAAAGATAAATAATGACAAAAAAATAACGAACAAAAATTAAATTTCACAGACCAAAAAGAAAAAAAAATGAAAAAAGAAAAGTAATATTTTAAATACATAAACCGTTTCATAGAAAGACACTATTTTTGGCGTAAATATAAGGTATAAGTTAGTGTTTTACAATATTTAAACTATGTTAAAATAGAAAAAGGAAAAAAAATCGTATATTATAAAAAAATATGTTAACATAAAATTACTTTTTCGATAACCTCATTGTACAACGTTGACAATACACTCTTTCTAATGTCGTAGAGTCCTACACATATAGAAAAGATTGCATATGCCAAAACAAGGTTTGGTATTTCCACACCTGCCTATTTCATAAGTATTAGACTCTCACTCAATGGCCCCAGCTTAACCACCATTCGCAATCCTTCAACATACTTAGCCGTTTTGTTTCCTACAACAACACATTTAAGAAGAAAAGGCCTGTGAATAGAATCTTGGTTACTCATCCCTGGATTCTCCAAAAACTCCAAAAGGTTAACGCCATTCAGTATTGCTGGATCATACACTGCGTCCCTACTGTCACGCCCACTTCAGAGAAACGCACCAAGTTCCCTGAATCCTCCAAACGAAGCATGCTTTGCAATATTCAGTAGCAAATCTTTTGGAAGTGATGTCATTTTCTGATATGAGTCTTTTTCGCTTCACATATACATATTATAAAAAAAAGATTACTCTCAGTTCTCATAAAATATAAAAGTTTGAGTTTTTTCCAACCAACTTTGAGAAAGAGATAGTCAAAAGACACAAGTTATTGAAAGAAATGTAATTTTACAAATACTATTTCATTTCTGTTTCAAAAAGGAAAATGGAAAAAACCTAAGGCTAAAGCAAATGTTAAGGGCATTTTTTAAATTATCGATTAATATAATTTTTATTCATAATAATTTAGAAGAATTACTTTAATTAAAAATATCATTATAATTTAATAAAATATTAATTAAGAACATATTAAATTTTATTAAAAATGTTTATTATATTTGCTTGTTAAAATTCTTTTTTTTGGGGCTGAAATTCATTGAAGATAAGAGCTAAGAGTTTGATACAATATGGGCAACTGCTAAAGCCCATTTGACAATTTTATCAGCTACACAATTTGCTGATCTGTTAACAAAAGAATAGGTGATCGAAACAAAAGAGTTGGAGAAATCCTTAATGTCGAAGACTACACCGTAGATGGATTTTGGTGGCGAAGCCCCATTGATTGCATTGATCAACTGAATCGAATCCGAGAAGACATTGATCTTCCGATGTCAGAGTTCGGCAGCGTGAAAGAGGGTGGTTTTAACGGCGAGGCTTTCAGCGAGGATAGGTGATTTTGTTAAAAGCCTCACTATAGAGCCTGTTAGTTGATTTTCATCATTCCAATTTGTGATTCTCCATCCCAATCCCACCGTTAGTGAGTCTCGATTCCAAGCAGCTTCAGTCCAGATCTTAGTCTCGAAATCCTCTTCTTTTCTTCTCTTTACTGGCCAGCCCGAGGTCGATGTTGCAGAGGTAATTCATTGAAGTTCTTGCCATTCCTTTGCTTCTTAGATTCCCATACTCGCGGTTTCTTGGGGAGATAATATGCAATTCTCATATAGAAGTTTGTTTCTTGTAGTCCAAATGGCCCATATAACCCACGACAAAATCGAGTTGACAACCCGCGATGGTGGTAAACATGTGAGTTTCAGATTGGCTTGAAGTAGGGTCCTAAGAGAAGCTATCTCGTTTGTTGGAAAAGAGTTCTTCAGAGGAATTAGTTTGCATACTTCTTTTGCAAAGGGACAGTTGAACAAGAGATGTTCAGTAGTTTCTTTCTCATTGCATCGCTTACATCAGCTGGTTTCGATTACATGTCTTTGGCGTAGGGCCTTTCAGGTTGGGAGTGCGTTGTTTGCGGCTTTGCATAAGAACTTCAGTTTTGGTGAGCAGGGTGCATTCTATATATTCTTGTTCCAATTGAAAGTAGATGGTGGATATTGGTTTTCATCCTTCTGCAAATCTGAAAAACATAAAGGTATGGTAACCTAATTTCACTTTATAGGATCCATCTGGGCTGGGAATCTAGCAAAATTTATCTTCTGCTCCTAAATCGCTTGGCTTTATTTGAAGGATGTCCATTTCCCACATAGGAACATGTTGTCTTATTTTTTCAATGTCCCATTTTGTAGAATGGTTCTCAAACAGATCCGAGACTTTGAGTGTCGTTTGGTCAGCATTTGGAGGTCCATACGGACAACACCTTGTGTCTGTTGAGAGCCATGAGTTGTTCCATACCGACGTATTTTCTACATATCTTAATCATATAGAAGGTCGTTTCGTTACACAACCAAGAAGATCAGTGAAACTGCAAAACAATCATTCCTTATTTAAATGGCTTAGTCAAATTATTTAATTATTTTCCAAGCATCAAAACACCGAATGTGTTTGATTACAAAATGAAAATTTCAAAAGTACAAAAATAATATATTATAATAAATAAATAAAAACCATAGCAAATAATATAGAATAAGTCAGTTGCAAAATCACGGAAAACAAAATTAACTTATTTATAGATATGGACAGAACAAACATATGATATATCTTTTTTTTTTGCAAAATAAGGATATATCTATAAATATAAAAGTAAATATTATATTTTTCAAACATAATAGAAAAAGCAAGTCTAATATATAGCAAACTACGTTTTCTATAATTGGACAACTTATATTAGAAAAATAAAAAGCAAAATTATAGAAAGGTGTAGTTAAACAATCTTCTAGTAAAACAGACGTAAAACCTTTTCGTGAAACAACACACTCATTAATAGACACAGTATCAATCACTTTATATAACACAATTTATACACATTTTTCTTTTATGAATTACAAAAACATAGAAATTAAAAGAAAAAACTTAACAGACAATGAGTCAATCCTATTTGCATTCCCAGAAGATATATTGCTCAAGATTACTTTACTATCTAGTAACTCTTCTTTATCTCCACTTTTAAAACTTCGTTCCAAATGCAATAAGATGGAGCAAATCTGTGATGATTATTATATTCTCTCCCGGATTTTACTTGAGGAAGTGGGATTCAATCCTTACTGGCTAGAGATATGGCAAGGGTTTACAAAGTATAGAAAATTATGCGAGAATGGAAATCCAGAAGCATTATACCGTCTAGGCGTTTGCTGGTTTTTTTATGAGGATAGAAAGGATCTAGGACTTGAGCTACTTCGTGAGGATGCAATGGTCAATCACGTTGGTGGAAAGTACCTTTACAGAATCCTTCTACTTCATCTTGGTGGTGAAAGAAAAAACGAAGGTATCAAAATTCTGTTAGAACATATAAAATCGTTGTTGTCAAAAACAGTGCAAGTGTTCTTTGATTTTGATCATAGGATCGACACAATCATCTCGCCGCGATGCCATCACATTATAAGAAGTTTGAAGGAAGCTTATGTCCCAGATAAGGTTGAGAATCTGTGGCATGAATTTGGTGCAACTAACAATATTCTGACTAAAAATATGTGTCATAATTGTTTTTAGAACTGTGTTGTGAGAAATTCTTTAAGCGGATGGAATTTTTATCATATAATTAATTTATAAATGCTAAAAAATTACCATTTGTTATCTGTTTGAATTTATAGAAACAATTTGTAAGAAATCATTAATATAAATGATTATTAAGTTTTATTATTTGTTCAAATTTGTATTGCATACTTCAACACTAGTTCACCGACCCTTATATCTAATTAGTTTTTCTTTTTGTTATAATGCTTAAAAATTCTTCCCAATATTACAAATAGAATATATCTGAATAAGTTATATCACAATTTTATAATAAATATGTTGATTTGATTTATGTGTTAAATTCCAAATTTATATGATTGTCCATAATGCTACTTGGTCAGTTAAAAAAGAGATTTTGTACTCTTAGCAACGCCTTGGAAACTGTCAATCCTTATTACTAAGTTGAACAAAAATCTCTTTGATATAATAAATTTTAATTTTTGTAAAAAGTATAAAAAATTAATTAGTTTTATAGACTACTAAATAATAATAAATAGAAATAACAAAAAAAAGAATTTCAAACAAAAATAAACTCTTGCATAGTAAATGAACAAAAAAACAATATGAAACGTGCTATTTAGAATTCAAAAAGCGTTTCGGATAGAAAGAAACAAATTAGGGCATAACAATAAAATACAAATTAGAGTTTCATAATATTAATAATTAATTCGAAATGAAAAAGGAAAAAAATAAACAAATACCAAACTTATACAAAGAAATGGTCACATAATGATACAAAATATTTTTTTACACCCAAAAATATATGGCATAGTTTTGGAGCAAATAATGATATGAAAACCAAAAAGCATGCGTAATATGTTTCTGACATTACACTATAAAACAAATACTTAGAGGATATATAATTAATTAGAACTTCAAAGTAATTTTGTATTGACTAATAGTTCATGTCAAATTTGTTTTTCTATATTCTAATATTAAATTTTAATGATATTGTATTTAAATATTTCAACATGTTTATTTTTAATAATCAATGTTAATTTCAATAATTTATTTTGCTGAAAACAAATATATGGAATATGTTGATTTGATTTTTGTTTAATATACAATTGATTAAACCGAAATAATCAATTAAGCATTCAAATAAGTAAAATACCAGTATACTTATTTAATTTTATTCATGTTTTGAAAAATAAACTTAACAAAATACAACAAAAAATACATATCAATAAATAATTAAAAAAAACATCTAAAAATAATATCCGTGAAGTAAAAATTTCAATTGGAGATCCCATGAACAAAGTTTGCACGCAGATGACGAATTCATATTATAACCGGCACGATATCTCGGAAATATAATGTTGTCCCCTATGAATTTCGTAGTCTTATCATCACACATACATTGTTCCTTGACATAAGTTAATTTCAAGTCTATAATTGTTAAATTGCTACAATGGCTAAGATGACTGCTGATACGTCTACAAACAATTTCAAAGCTATCTAATGTTTTGGACATAAACGGCATAATCAAAGAAGATAGAACTAACAAAACTTCTTATTTTTCCACACATCCGAAACGTAAAAGCATGATACCATACAGATATGTAGCATCACAAAAACTTTGTTGAGAAGCTTCACGTAACATCATCAGTCTGTCATCTCTACGGTTGTCATAAAAATAACAAATTAATCCCATCCTATACAAAGCTTCGAGATTTCTTTCTTTAAAAAATCTATCATATATTGTGTAGAAATATTGAGGAGAGTAAAAATATGGTGTAAATATATCTTCTTTGAAAGAAAGACGTTTGAGAACATGAGGATTATCGCATATCGAATAGAACTTTTTGCACACTCCTCTTAGGCTAAGATAATTCTTAAGAGATGATCCGCCGCATAGTGATACAATTGAAACAATAATATCGTCGGGAAGAGAAAACATGGACATTTAGAGGGTTGGGAAGATTGTTTTTGAAAAGATTTAAAATTTGAATCTAAACTGATGCTTGATATGTATAAAATAGGATATTGATGATTGTTATGTTAGTTTTATAAATATTTTGTTTATTTTTTCGCATTCATTTTTCCAAGCAGCTTGTCATAGAAGTTTTATAACAAAATTGACATTATACTAATTAACATAGAAACAAATTTTGATTCAAGATATTATATTCCTTAAAAAGTCTATAAACATATCAAAAAAATTTTTGTTTCGAAAACTTCTTAAAAGAAATATATTCCAAGATATAATGTAATGCCTAAGAGATAAAATTCAAAATATTGCAGTTTACTATAGATAAATTTTCATATTTATTTTAGTTTTTCTATATTTTTATAAACTGAAAGAGTAAGGAAATGAATATTTTTGGGATCCCGTCAAATTAAATAAAATAAATATTTATTTCGATAAGTTAAGATATATTAAATAGAATATGTGTTACACAAAATTTCTACATATTTATCGAAACGGCTAAAAAATAATCATTTTATTCTATAAATGTAGTTATAAATAAAAATAAATTAAAAACAAAACTATAATGAAAGAAAAGTATTAATGCTGTGAACCTCAAAAATAAAAAATAAAGAAAAAGTAATAATGTTGCTCTAGACTTTGAACCCGAGTAGGAGAAGTCTAACTTGGTAATCCCATAAACAAATATGACAAACAGAAGACGTACTAATGTCATTATCTGCACCATAACGATGCCAAAAATCGTTGAATCTGAAAAATCTGGTAGTTTGACCATCGCATAAACAATTATTTTTCTTATAAGATAGTTTTAATTATGAACAAACACCATATAAGTTAGGCCTAAGATAACTGTCAATTCGGAAACAAAGTTTATCAAGGTACTCTAGGGTTTGGGGCATAATCAAGTAAGACTAAATTTTAAGCCTCTTGTTCTAAATTCAGCTCCACAACATAAGAGAATAAGACCATAAATATACATGGCCTCATGAAAATTACTTCGAGCAGCTCCGCTAAGAAATATAAGACTTTCCTCTTTGTGTCGGTCACAAAAAAATCATATTATTCCTACCAGATACAAAGCCTCGGGATTACTAAGTTGGCATAACCAGTTATATCTTATGTAGAATTGCAAATGACCAAAGCAAAATGGATAAAACTCTTATTCGAAAAGAGATAGTCGTTTAAGAATATAACTTTTTGCACAAATTGCCTTAAACTTCTTCGACACTAACTTAAGAATAATAATATTTTTGATGGAAGAGGAAGCACAATAAGATACTGTGGTAGTCATAATATTATCAAGTAAAACAATGATAGTAGACATGAAATATGACCAAGAATAAAAAACCACACAATAATATATAAACAAATAAAAGTATGTCTATTTATAAGAAAGAAATACAATAAACTTATCTCTTTTAGAGTTGAAGGAAGATTTATCGGAATAGAATGATTATATTGTTACATAAATGAACTACATCTAAATATATGTTAGCTAATCACCCTTTTTTTTTGCGAGTATCTATTTTCACATATATGCCAATATTGAGTATTAGGAACAATACTCATGAGATATGATCTAGGGAACTGTCCATATTAGTCGAAACCAATTTAGTGCTATAAGATTTAAAAAAAGAAAACAAATATCATTAAGCATCAACCAAATTTATTTCATTGATAATCATTTCATTATTTTTCCTTAAATATTCCAAACATATATATATTTCGAAATTATACTTATGAAATTCAAAAATAACAAATATTGAAACTGAATATTTGTATTCCCGAAAAATAAGTTCGGTTAGCATCTTTCTAATCTTTTTTCTAAAATATGGTATATACATCTTATATGATATTAATAAATATATATATTTCAGAGACGATAAATACAAAACTCAATAAATATCTTCCTATTGTGTTATACATTCAATAACTATTTCTCTCTACTTTTCTTAGTTTTATTCCATGTATTCTTTTTTGAATACCATGATTTATTTTTTAATGTCTTTACCTGATGATCTTTTAATAAAAATTGCCAGAGTTCATAGACAGGTGCAAAGCTATCTGAATCCGATAATCCATTGATTTTTAAAGAGTTGATGAAATCATACATTTATCGCGGTTGTGACTTACATGGTAAACCAATAAATGAGAGAGAAGATGACATAGAAATGTCAAAGGCATGTAAGCTTTGTATATGAGATTTTGAAGTATATTGTGTGATGGATAAAAGCTACATATTCGTTGAAAATTCATGGTAAACATCATGTGGTTTTACTTAATTATTGTTATCGTTCTTTCGTTTTTACAATTTGGAATATTTACCTATGTTTTATGTTATTTAGTTCTTATTCATATTTCAAATTTATATTATGTTATTGATATGATATATACTATTATCATTTATATACGTAATAGCAACAAAATATTACATGATATATTCCAAAATTAAAATGCATGTAAACACACACATTTCAAATTCAATACAAACCATAATCATAATAAGACAGTTTTATAATATAAAAATATACATAAAATAAATTTCACCTACCAAATAAAATATATACAAAATGGTAGTTTAATATATGTAAACAACATATTAATTATTATAAAATCGGATATACAAATCATATCACATACAATTTGAAAGATTGATATACAAAATACGAATTTGCCAACTGTTCTATATATATAAATAAAAAGTAATTATAAATACATAAAATAAAGAAAATATAGAAATTATAAATAGCCATAAATATATTAAAAATTCATTTAAACCAATGTATGTTTTTTTTCCTATGTTTTGTAATATACAGTTCTTATTAATATTTTGAAACAATTTTTCCTATTCATCCAAATATATCAAGAAATAAATATTATACATAATTAAAATAAACCAAATGAACTAATCAGTAAATAAAGTAATAATATAACACAAGTTAAACAAAAAATTAAAATATCTTAAAAAATTAAGCAAAAAATTTATAAAATTACAAAGATAGATAGGAGTAAGAATGAAAGTAACACATAGCAAAAGATAAATGGAAGAATAACATATTCTCTTTACACTTCTCCATGGATGAACTTATCTTCTTATTCCACTTTAGTTACCTATAAGAGATAAATAAAATAAATATTTATTATTGCAAAAAAACCTAAAATAAAAAATTCTAAAATAAAGTAATGCACCTTCATCAAGAAGCCAGATAGTCGATCTCCCTATAGTGGGAGTCAAATATCAGAATTCTAAAACGTGAATTTCCTTTATACTTGAAAAGGAGAAGGTAACCTAAAGTGATGGAATGAGTTTCAACAAACTCACTCCAACCACCTTCAAACTAGACCTCATCACCAAGATGTGTCACTCCAATAATACTTGTGTATCCCGATGGAGTTTCAAGGGTTATCTGACCGCCTAATTTGGGACCTAAAGCAAAAAATTCTTCGGGGACTAACTGCGAAGATGCAATACCATGAATTTTGAAACCAAATGAATATTTGAGGACCAAATACATTGCAAACAACAGAAAAATTTAGTTCAAACAACAAAAAAGAAAAAGAAAAAAAGGGTAAGATTGGATTACCATGGCTCTGATTTTGAAGGTTTCCTCCACAATAGGTTTGAGGAATCTATCAGAATTTTTGACATGACCAATGTTTGGGAGTCTATGCATATTGTTCTGCATTGAATTCAAATTTTTTTTATGGGAGAGCTTATTTGATTTTGAATTGTAAAATAAATGAAATGATATGTTGTAGTTTAATGAAGGTAAATGATTATTATCTTTGACCAAAAGAAATATTATGGGACAGTCTTTTAGATTTTGAAAAATGTGTTAAGATTTCAAAGTACTTTTAAGTGTTATGTACGTAAAATTTAAAAACAATTATGAAAACTTATTTAATTATTTACTAAATAATTCATAATTTGGTTAAGGTTGGACTTTAGGCCATAAATATTTTAATTTTATAGTTTATAATTTAAAATTATAAAAGTGAGCTAACACAATTATTTGAACTAACAATATAAAGATAATGATGTAATACGTCTTTTTTTACAAAACTAAATAAGATTTAGATAATAAAATGATAATAAAAAAAAATAATTATAATATACTCTATTAAATTTTTAAAAAATAACAGAAAAACGAATAAGTGAATTTTGATAAGAGAAAAACCGAATAATAAGATGGGAAACTACGAAACTATTTCTATTTGATAGAATGAAACAAAATAGTCAGCATGGAATAAAACAATAAATAGAATATATCTATTTATAAGAACAAAAACTAAAAAATATATTTATCGTTTAATAGTAATTTCAAATTTAATATACTACGTAATTGATATTGTTGAAAATAATAGTTGTAAACACGAGGCCAAATAAGAAATCAAATAATATTAAGATTGGACCAAATAAGAAATTAAATTAAAAACAAATGAGAAAAAACTAAGTTAAAAGAAATAGGAACTAAGCAAAGGTGTCCAATGAAATAAAAATAGAAACAACGATAATATCACTTGCGATGTTTGTAAATAGTTTTCCAAGTTCTAGGAGTAGCAGTTTTGTCTTCTGTTCCATCTTTGAAAAGAGTAGTAGAGGCTAGTTCGACCGCCTTTATGTCAGCACAAAGTTTCTTATTCGATGAAGACTTATCATCATTGGTTCCTTCTGGATCATATCGCTTAGAAGAAGGTGTGGAAAATAATGAACCGCTAACATCAGAACCCTCACATTATTGGATATTACAGGAATAACATTTACGACAAATGATAATATATAATTAAAAAATAAGAAATTCCAAAGTGTGGTACAAAATTATAGAAAATATATATTAGACAAAACACTTGATCACTTGAAGTAGATGGAAGATCAGTCAGTTCACTCGCAAACTTACCATCCAACTAGACTTTAGCTACTTTGAAAGTGTAATTTCTCAAACCAATGTTATCATTCTCAACAACAATTCAAAACTAAAATGTCTTTCCCTTTAGATTGGTGAGTGCAGCTGGTAATTCTTCTCCGCTTTCAATCTACTTAAATACATGACAAAAAATAATTAAAATAAAATAATTACAACACTCGTAACAACATATTTAAAAGAAAAAAACAATAATTAAATAAACAACCTGAGAATAATCTTCACCGAGAATATCACTTGCTTTCTGATCGATGACCTCAGCCGCAAAACTATCGAACAACATACATTTGGTCTCACCGGTGGAATCAATAATTTTAAGATGAAACTTAAACCTGAACTCAAGTAAACAATTTAATGCATCATCCAATTGAGTAGTACGACATAAATATACTAATAGATTAAAACAACACCTTGGAGACACGTTTTTGGTGAAGCTTTTACATGTTTCACACCAGAAATTGGACTGAAGTTTAGTTGGTACATCCTCGATCTTGATAAGAGTATCAGGAAATGCTTTCTTATTACACTTCTTACAACCAAAATAATACCAACCCCAATCGGTAACGATTCCATAAATTGTACACAACAAACGACAATGGCCAACCTAAAGACAAATACAAAAAAATCCATATTAGATATTAAAATGATATATATTTAGCTAACAAAATCCTGAAAAAGGTTATCATTACCTCAAGTGTTTCAAGTAATTCCGAGATGGAAATCATCGGATATTCAAGCCAAAGTTCATCATCGAATACTTTAGGTACAATTGTTTTAGAACTCTTCATGACGATTCTTCCTCCATCGGCGACCAAACTAAAAAAAAAAAAGAATATCAACAAACAACATATAAAAATATTAAAGACCATTATAAGAAATATAAAAAAAGAAGATTACTATAATAACGTATAATAAATAAATATTACTCCTTGAAAGCTTTGATTTCTGGCAACTGCGGGTCAAAAACAATAACAGATGTGTCGAATGAGTTACTAATACTCCTAACATCTGTACATAAAAATAAATAAATTAAGTCCAAAACTGAAAAGTAATATGTAATAAAAATCACAAGTATAAATAATTATCATACAAACTTGCGTTTAAATAAAAAAAATTTATATAATGAGCACAAATACCATTCCAAAAAAGAAGTTTGGCAAACCGAATCAGAAAATAGACCAAACCATCAACAAACCGCAATACACTGTCATAGAATCTTCTAGCATAAGCACCCCAAAGACAACATTGTAGACGGTTATCACTGTTAAAAAAAATAGATATACAAAATTAATAAAATTAAATATATATATATATATATATATATATAAAAGAATAAAAAATAAATGAACTTTAAAAAAAATCAATTTCACTAAAAGAAATAAACTACAAAAGCTTACTTATGATCTATTAATATGAACTCAACTTGCTTTGTCAGTTTCCCGCAAACATGAAGTTCTTGAACCTCATTCACAATAACGATCTGTCCAAAAATATCTGAATAAAAAAGAAACAAATAAATAAAATATGTGAAACAAATATGTTTGGAACTAATATTGGAAAATTCTTACCTATTAAAACATTGAGATCATAAGCCCCGTTGAAAATACCATCGAATGTGGCTAATGAGAGGAAATTGTCGTTCACAACGAGATCACATGGAGTGACACTAATTATGTTCAGAAAGACAATTTTGAAAGACAACGACGATATCCTGTAAAGGCTATTGTCTTTAGAAACATGAAAGTTATGCATTATCTTCCATTGGCCATCTTTGATTAGAATGTTTGAACTTCCGAACATGTTTTTTTTTAATCGTGGCACATAGTTTCAAACCCTTACAAACAAAATAACGAATAACAATTTCACATACCATATGAACATAATAGCATTTAACAAAAAAAATATGATAGAAACTATTAAATAAAAAGTAAACTTACGCTTTCGTCCACGAGGATCATCTCTATAGTTTTACTCGATATTTTTTCATATTGTGACCACGTATGCAAGATCTTGCATCTGATTCTCCAAAGGTTGTTTTGGCTTGTTTTGATATCATTGAAGAGAGTGAAATCATCGACCTTGGCTAAAGTAGAAGACATGATGCGATTCGAGTATTAGAAATGAATAAAGTCGTGGTGAGGATGAGATGAAAAAAATAGAATGTGATTAGGGTATTATATAGTAACGCTTAGATATGTATTCGACCTAATAGAGATAAAACCAAATCTGGCGAATATATTCTCGGGATTCAAATTTTGATTAATTTAAGAGTGTAGATTAGGTTAAGATATTTAGTTTATGAAATAAATTACAGAAGAATTCTCTTATAATTTGGAAAAAGATATTAAAAGTGTGTAGATATAATTTGGAAAAAGATATTAAAAGTGTGTAGATATAATTTGGAAAAAGATATTAAAAGCGTGTAGATATTTCGAGTTAGAGGGTTGTGATCCACATAAAGGAAGAATATTTCCATATTAAACTATAAATTAATGATAATGCCGAGAATATGGTGGAAAATATTACGATCGGAAAAAAATTTAGATGAATTTTGCAATTTTTTGAGAATTTATATATGATGGGGTGAGGTCTCATTTGATTTTAGATGACTTTTCTGTCTTTTTCCGATCTGCCATTAGAATGTTATGGGTGATTAGAAGAGGTTTGGCTATATTCCGCAAATAAAAATAGTTAAATTGCATAAAATAATTTTTGATTGATTAAAAAACGGACGGTCAAGATTAAAAGTAGAAACGGACGGTCGAGATCTTCGCATGAAAACTATAGGTTAATTTTAACCTATAGTTTTTTTCCCTTTTTTCCCTCGCCGAATTTAATGCTCTCCTTTATTTTCTCCAAAAGAAACTCCTCCGATTGGCTCTTCCTCGAGGGGCAAATCGAGGAAGATCCCAAATTGTACTCCCGCTTTAATATGTAGAGATTACTTTCTTTTCAATTCCTATAGATAATTTGGGATATTGATTTGGTCTTTCGTTCTATTCATTAGTGTTCTATTCATTATGCCCAAAACGACATTTTCAAATAAACCTTCATTTTTTCTTTTTTTTTTAATTAGGAGATTTTTGACAGAAACTCCTAATTCTCTTAGGTCGGGACCAGCTTTTAATAAATTATCGTCTCAGTTGTCACTCGATCATGTGACCTCTTGGATACACCATTTTCCTTTCCAGTCGAGCAATAGATCTCTAGTCATTTTCAAGTAAAATTACACTTTCTACAATTCCAATCCACTTTTCATTCTACTTGCTTCTAAACATTTTCAGAATCTGAGTATTCAGCGTTTTTCCGAATGAATTTGACTTGTAGGATCGTAGTATTTTCATATTTTTCAAAAAATTAATAGAATTAGGCTGCAAAGATTCGACGTTCTGCGAAAATTTTGATCCGAAATCTTTAAAATGAACCACAACATATAGATTAACTATAAAACTGGTAGCTAAGTCGTGTGAGGAAGTATTCTACTTGGTCATATTTTATAATTATGTTTATGAATCCTGCAATTATGCAACGCTCAAGTTCAGAATTTCCTCTAGAAAAATGTGTGATTTTTCTTGGTATGATAAAGAAATGACAATATTCACAAACTGTCAAGTCACGATGGGTGATATGTCGTGATTGTGTTACACTTGATATGTCATTAAATGTCATTCAAAAATTTAAATGTTGTCGAACAATTCAATGTCATTATGGAGTCCTTTCACGAAAGTAACGACTAACGAGTACCATAAATCATAAATGGTTCAAAAATTAATGAAATGAAGAAAAAATTGAAAACAATGGTTTTTATTAAGGATTGGTACTGGACCTAAACCTCTAAAATTGAAAAGTCAAACCATATAGCTATAATCTCTACTTAACCGGGTTAATTAGGCCTGGACCGGCCCTTCACCCATCACGATATTCTTACTTGATAGCAACTTTTGAGTTATGCAATATTAAAATGGAATGGAATCAGTCTATTCAAAGAGGTTCTAGAATTCCACAAGGAAGCTCAGAGACCATTTTTAACTTTACTTGTTGTTACTGATTTCAGCTCAATCAACTCACGGAATTCCGATTAGAGATTGAGAAAGAGATAGAAGAGAATCTGCAAAGAAAACGTAAGAATACGAGTTTATAGAGTTCTCTTTTGAATCGGGTACATCTCTCTTCGGTATTAACACTGGAATTCACTAGCTTTTTCTTTCGATGTTTACAGGTACAACAATGGCTTTTCAGAGACAAATCTGATTAGAGGAAGAACGCTTATAAAGGCCATTGTCGTTAAGTTTGTTAATAACAAACATAACCAATACAAAACTGGGCCACATGCGAAACAGGCCCACAAAGAGTGGCTCGGCTTCTCCTTCTCGTCACTTGATGAGCCAACACAATTCTCGGCTCAACCCATTAAACCCACAGAGACAAATGCGAGTGACAAACACTCACACTCTCCACCTTTGTCGCTTCATTTGTCTGAAACACCAAACCCTAGCCGCTGAGGATTTTTCTCTGAACCTTAGTCACTATCACCAGAGTTCTTACACCTCCGTTACCGTGAAAGCTTCTCTTTTTCCAAGATTCTAACTCTTTCTCTCTTCTTACGAACAAAGCTGAACTTCTCACCAGGAAGAGTCTTCGTCAACATATCGACAAGGTTAACAGAGGTATGGATCTTCGTCATTTTCACTAGCTCTTTATATATGACAACTCTGATGAAATTGTACTTGATTTGAACATGCTTAGTTCTTTCGCTGCACATTCTATTCTTAGCTAAGTGAATAGCACTCTGAGAATCGCAAAATATCTCTACTGCATTATGCTTGAAATCCATTTCTACGCATATCCCTTTTAATCACACTACTTCTTTGTTGGCATTTGATAGTGAAATATACTCTGCTTCTATTGTTGATAAAGCTAAGACTTTTTGTAACTTTGATATCCAACTCACTGCATTTCCACCCACTGTGAAAACGACACCTGAAATAGATATTCTCTTATCTAAATCTGAAGCAAAATCTAAGTCACAAAAGCTTCTGACTTGAAAATCATCTTGCTTTGTGAATACTAAACTGACATTAGTTGATCCTTTTATGTATTTCAATAACCATTTCACTACTGACCAATGACTTTTATTTGGTTTTGACATGTACCTGCTGACGAGACCAACTCCAAAAGCAACATCTGGAAGAGTGCCAATCATGGAGTACATCAAGCTACCAACAACACTAGCATAAGGTATGCCTTCCATATCCTTTGCTTGTAATTCCTCGTCTTTCTTAGTCGATTTTTGAATTCTGAAATGAGAACCTATGGGAGACTGTACTGACATGCAATCTTCCATATTAAAAGACATTAAAACTTTCAATAAGTAGTCTCTTTGAGATAGAATTAGGGTGTCTTCCTTTCTGTTTCTGCTAATATCCATACCAAGAATTTTCCTTGCTTGCCCCAATTCCTTCATTTCAAACTCTAAACTCAAAAGCTTCTTTAACTTTTCTATCTTTGTTTTACTCAAAGTTGCAATCAACATATCATCTACATACAATAATAGATAGATCATGTTTTCTAGTTTGTTACTTTTTAAGTAAACACAAGGATCATAATCGCTTTTCCTGAAACCTTGTCTATCCACAAATGAATCAAATTTGTGGTTCCACTCTCTAGGGGATTACTTCAATCCAAAGAGAGATTTCCTCAGTAAACAAACTTTGTCCTCTTGACCCGCTTTTACAAACCTTCAGGTTGTTCTATGTAGATAGTTTCCTTTAAAACTCCATGAAGAAATGTTGTTTAACATCCAACTGTTCTAACTCCAAATCAAATTTTGCCACTGTTGATAGAAGAATTCTAATAGAAGTATGTTTAACCACCGGAGCAAAAACTTCATTATAATTTATTTCCTCTGTCTGAGAATACCCTTTTGCCATCAATCTAGCTTTAAACCTCGCTTCTCAATTCCTGGAATACCTGGTTTCAACTTGAAATCTATTTATAGCCAATAACCTTTTGATTTTAGGTATGTCTCTTAGATCCCAAGTGAAATTTCTCATAAGATAATATATTTCTTCATTCATTCCTCCATTCCATAACCTTTTATCAATAATTTTTTAAGCTTCCTGATAAGTTCTAGGTTCTTCTAGATTTATGAGTTATGCACTAGCTAGAGCATAGGCAGTGAAATCTGCATCTTCAAATCTAGATGGTGGTCTTATCTCTCTTCTTTGTCTGTCACGAGCAAGTAGGTAACCATCTTCACTACCTGCCACTTCTTCAATATCCTGATTTCCTGAACTCATTTGACTGTCAAGCTCTGAATAAACTTCCTCATCTTCTGAATCTGATTCAACTTCAATTGTCTGACCATCCTGAACACCCTTTTCCGATATTGCTCCACCTGATGAAGTAATAGTAATTAGTCTATATCAAAGAGGCAAACGAAAGAGGCCAAACACCTTTAAGGCCAAGAAGAAGAAGAAGAGGAGAGCCAAAGACGAAGTCATCAAGACAAGGCCGAAAATCACCCCAAGGACCTCCCAGAAGGACGAAAATGGCCACCAAGGACCCATAAGGGTCACCAAATCATCAAAAGATCATGAAAAGGTCGGATGGTGCATGTACTGGAAAAGTCAATGCTAGGTCAGGAAAGTGAATGGACGTGCGTTGTGCACCGCGGGTAGGCCATCGGGTCGAGAGGCATGTACCGCGGGTAAGCCCACGGGTAGAGGGGCATGTGCCGCGGGTCAAGAAATCACGTACCCTAGGTCGAGATATTCACGTACCGCATGTCGAGTTCAGTACATACCATAAGTCGAGACACGGCTGTACCGCGGGAAGGAGTCTCACGTACCGCGGGTGGAGTTCAGTACATACCACAGCTTGAGTTCAGTACGTACCGCGGGTCGAGTTCAGTACGTACCGCAGGTCGAGTTCAGTACGTATCGCGGGTCGAGTTCAGTACGTATCGCGGGTCGAGGAAACACATACCGCAGGTCGAGGAAACACGTACCGCAGGTCGAGGAAACACGTACCGCGGGTCGAGAAAATACGTACCGCAGTATGAGTCAACGGTCGAGGCAAAAAGTCAACGTACGGGTCAACGGCCGAGGCAAAAAGTCAATATTTTGAGAAATCTTCTAAATGATTCTAATCAAATGGGATATTATGTAAGGTTGTTATGACATAATTGAAGCCTAACTAAGTCCAATATGACCATTGGAAGCTTATGAAGACATGTGACTCTCACTTTATGCCAAGTTCAAGAAAGATGAGATGTCACTTTCAAGCTTGGCATCCACTCCTCTCTTCTCTCCAATGGCCATAAAGCTTTGAATCTAGAGTTTCTTTTGTGTTGAAGCAACCTCAATGTAACTCTATAAATAGAACTTGTATTCCCTTTGTAATTCAATTCAATCTAATACAAAAAGAAGTGTTTACAAATTCTCTCTTCATTTAAGCTTAAGTTAGTAGTTTGTGATGTAGTTTCTAAGGTTAGTGAGCTTGAGTAGAGACTGCCCAATGGCAGACCTCTAACTAAACACTTCTAGATCCCCACCAAACTCTTCTTATGCTTTATTTAATTATTTACAAATCTAGTTGAATGGTTCTTGAATCCGAGATCTTCTTAGCATACAAACTTCATGTGTTGTAATGCTTTACTCAGATTAGATCCAACCTAGATCCTCAGACCTTGTTGAGACCGAGTTATTCCATAATAGTCTCAGATTTACTAAGGCATTTATGTGTGGATTCAACCACAAGTTGGTATTTCCACACTCTTGAGACCGAGTCAATCTTTTGTGGATTAAGTGGTTTCTTTCACCAAGTGAAGTCTCCACCTTTATGTTGAGCTTACTCTCAGAAAAACCAACATGGTATCAGAGCCACAAGAGCTTGGTTCCCATTAAACTCGGTTCTCTTGTTTTGTTTTTGTGTTCTGCATCTTGTCCAATGAATAAAAAAAAGGACATGAATGGAGTTCTCGTTTTTAGATCTAATAGCTTTACCTCTTAGCTTTATCAATGGATATTAGCTTATATCAAATGGGGAAGGTCTTAGACTAATTGTCTTTTGTTTTAAAATTTTCAAAAACTTACGAAAATTCTTGAAAATGGATTATTTTATGAGCTATTGAAGTTGCTTTTGTTTAGCCATGAGAAACACTAATATTTGTGTTATTTTGTGGCTCTTGTTTGATTAAAGCTCACGGGAAACCATTGTCCATGAGTTATTCCGTGAGTTCATGTCTTTAACCGGTGGATAAAACAATTGTCCATCGGTCCATAGTTTGTTCCAGCCATTAACAACCAAGTTCTTGTTGTTCTAAGCTGTTCTTGGCTTGGATTTGGCAGCTAAAAGCTTCCACAAAACTCAAGAAAACAGAGCAAAACTCTGTCCACATGAACTCTTGAGCAAAAAAAAAAATCTTTATTCTTCCATTCTCGATTGCTTCCGCTCATACTCTCTATTCTCTCGGTTACTTATTATCAATATTCTCTTGGTTACTAATCCTCAATATTCTCTTGTTACTTATACTCTAATCTCTCACCATCTCTTGTTGTTTTTAGTGTATGTTAAAATTCTAAAAGCAGATCCGAAGGTAAAGATGGTGGGAAAGGTCATTCGCTATCTCAAAGAAGAAGTGGTGAGTTGTTGAGGAGTTGTGAATCAAGTCATGCGGACTGGAGGTCACTTGGTGGCTGCATTCAAACTCTCAAAATGCTTCAAATGAAGCTAGAAAAAGGCGCAACAAATGGCTTGGTATTTGATCAAGAAGGCCACCAAATTTCGGAGACCACAAGACAAGCCCAACCTATTCCATTCGGTTGACTTGAAGAGAGCGGCTACTTAGGTGACTATGGTGGAAGTTCAAGTGGAAAGGTAAATTGGTGGAAGGCTATGAATCAAAACCAAAGCGAATGGAAGTGCCTTCAAAATGTCAAAAATCTTCAAAGATCTCCAAAAAGGCTAAACTCTAAATCTTTCCAAATTTTAAATTTTCAGTCCATATCTTAGGCTTTAAATCCTCTCACTTGGAAGAAAAAGGCGCCGGTTGCAAAGTCATTTCAAAAACCAGGGTCAAGCAACATCAAACCACCGATGAGCTATACTCTTTTTCTCCTAGTAGAGTTTTGTCCCATGTGGTTTTCTCTCTAGGGTTTTTAATGAGGTAGTCTTGTCGGATGGCAAACTTGGCCTTTGGTCCTTAGGCCTTTGGCCTTGAGCGTCTTGACGACCAAGCTTGAGGGAAGGTATTAGTCTACATCAAAGAGACAAGAAGAAGAGGCCGAAGAGGCCGAACACCTTTAAGGTCAAGAAGAAGAAGAAAAGGAGAGTCAAGGACGAAGTCATCAAGACAAGGCCGAAAACCATCCCAAGGACCTCTAAGAAGGAGGAAAATGGCCACCAAGGACCCATAAGGGTCACCAAATCATCAAAAGGTCATGAAAAGGTCGGATGGTGCATGTGCTGGAAAAGTCAATGTTGGGTCAAGAAAGTCAACAGACGTGTGTTGTGCACCGCGGGTAGGCCATCGGATCGAGAGGCATTTACCGTGGGCAAGAAATTCATGCATCGTAGGAAAGTCAACAACAGCTCCAGAAAGTCAACGGACGGATCATGTACCGCGGGTAAGCCCACGGGTTGAGGGGTGTGTACCGTGGGTCGAGAAATCACGTACCACAGGTCGAGACATTCACATACCGCTGGTCAACTTCAGTACGTACCGTGGGTCGAGACACGGCCGTACCGCGGGAAGGAGTCTCACATATCTCGGGTCGAGTTCAGTACGTACCGCATGTCGAGTTCAGTATGTACCGCGGATCGAGTTCAGTACATACCACAAGTCAAGGAAACACATACCACGGGTCGAGAAAACACATACCACGGTACGAGTCAACGGTCGAGGCAAAAAGTCAACATACGAGTCAACGACCGAGGCAAAAAGTCAACATTTTAAAAAACCTTCTAAATGTTGATTCTAATCAAATGAGATGTTATGTAAGATTGTTAGGACATAATTGAAGCCTAACTAAGTCCAATATGACTGTTGGAAGCTTATGAAGACATGTGACTCTCACTTTATGCCAAGTTCAAGAAAGATGAGATTTCACTTTCAAGCTTGTCCACTCCACTCCTCTCTCCTCTCCAATGGCCACAAAACTTTGAATCTAGAGTTTCTTTTGTGCTGAAGCAACCTCATTGTAACTCTATAAATAGAGCTTGTATTCCCTTTGTAATTCAGTTCAATCTAATACAAAAAGAAGTGTTTACAAATTCTCTCTTCATTTAAGCTTAAGTTAGTAGTTTGCAATGTAGTTTCTATGGTTAGTGAGCTCGAGTAGAGGCTGCCCAATGGCAGACCTCTACCTAAACACTTCTAGATCTTCACCAAACTCTTTTTATGCTTTATTTAATTATTTACAAATCTAGTTGAATGGTTCTTGAATCCGAGATCTTATTAGCATACAAACTTCATGTGTTGTAATGCTTTACTCGGATTAGATCTAACCTAGATTCTCAGACCTTGTTGAGGCCAAGCTATTCCATAATAGTTTCGGATTTACTAAGACATTTATGTGTGGATTCAACCACAAGTTAGTATTTCCACACTCTTGAGACCGAGTCAATCTTTTGTGGGTTAAGTGGTTTCTTTCACCAAGTGAAGTCTCCACCTTTATGTTGAGCTTACTCTCATAAAAACCAACAATAGTTATAGTCTTAGATTCTTGACACAAAATCTCTTCTAGATCATCTTTGAAAGTAACTCTCTTCTTGACTTTAGGTTGACTACTTCCTGTATTAACACTCTGAGTTTCCTTGAACAAAGTGTTTTCATCAAATACAACATCCCTGCTAATCACCAGCTTTTGTTCCTCTGTTAACCAGATTCTATAGCCTTTAGTGCCCTGACCATAGCCAATGAAGACTCCCTAAGAAGCCCTTGGACTTATCTTGTCACTGATAGTATGAACGTAGGCAACACATCCAAAACCCCTTAGATGACCATAATCCATCTTTCTGTCTAACCAAATTTCCTTTGGAATTCTAAAATTCATAGAGGATAAAGGAGACTTGTTGCTTATATACACGGTTGTAGCTGCAGCCTCTGCCTAAAACTCTCCATCTAACCTTGAATCTGTCAACATGCATCTGACCTTGTCCATGATAGTTCTGTTCATTCTTTCTGATATTCCATTCTGCTTAGGTGTATAAGGAATTGTCTTATGTCTCTTGATTCCTGATTCCATACACAATTTGTCAAACTTAGCATTGCAGTATTCTAAGCCATTGTCAGTTCTAAGACATTTGATCTTCCTTTCAGTCTAATTCTCCACCAGATTTTTTCATTCTATGAACTTCTGAAAAGCTTAATCCTTAGTTTTAAGGAAATAGATCCAAGTCTATTTAGAGTAATCATAAATAAAACTCATATAATATTTAGAACCTGAAATATTATGAGTAACATTAGGAGAGCTCCACATATTTGAATGAACATAGTCAAGAATCCCTTACGTTGTACTCTCTGATCTTTTAAAACTTTATTTGTGAGATTTCCCTAAAGTACACGTTTCACAGAATCCAACTTTCTGTATCTCATCTTTCTTGAAATACCCCTTCTTAGCTAGAATCTCCATTGATTTCGTATTCATGTGAGCTAATCTCATGTGCCATTTCTCTGTTACATTTGATGAATCTTTAGTAACATTTGCTTCTGGTTTCAAAACGATACCTTGAAGAAAATAGAGACTGTTCTGATATTTCCATGTCAGTATTTCCTTCTTATCTTTGTAAAAGATAACTTTGAAGTCTTGATCAGTGTAGTTACATCCAGCTTGTTCTAATTGACCATAGGAAATTAGATTATTTTCCATCTTTGGCATATATCTAACATCCTTTAGAATTATATGAGAACCATCTTCTTTTACAATAGTGATGTTCCCAATACCTTTCACCACACAATATGTATCATTTCCCATTAGAACTCGATTCTCTTCCAATTCTCTGAAAATTGACAATACATCTCGCTTTGGTGTGATGTGAAACGTGCATCCGGAATCCATAACCCACTCTTCTGCTGTAGCAGTTAAGCTAGCAACATATGCTGATGAATCTGGTAGAACCATTGTGACATTTGCAGAACTTTGACCTTTGTTGTTTGAACCTTTTCCTCTTTCAGAATAATCCCTTTTCCAATGACTTTCTGAACCGCAAGTCCAACAACTTTTTCCATTAGATTTTCCCTTAGGTCTGCTTTTAGATCTCCCCTTTCCTTTTGACTTACTTCTGTCATTCTTACTCTGACTTATGTCTGATCGCTTTTCTGAACTGCCTCTTGTTTCAACAACAAGACTCTCTGTTGATCCGTTCTTCTTATATAACAAGCCTTTCTGAATTAGATTTGATTCCATACCATAGGCTCTATTTATAACATCGTCCATTGTTAAAGTATCCTTTGCATTTCGAAACTGAAAAGTATGAACTAGAGGATCATACAGAGGTGGTCAATTGTTAAGCAATGTGATTGCTTGGTCTTCATCTTGAATGGTCATCTTAATACTTGCTAGATCGTTAATAAGTTTCAAAAACTTATCAAGATTTTCCTCCACAGTCTTGTTTTCCTCCATTCTATACAAAGAGAACTATCTCTTTAGGTATACTCTATTGGCCATTGTCTTTGTTTGGTAATCCATTTCCAGTGCTTTCCACTGCTTGTAGGATGTACGTTCATGCATAACCTTTCTAAGAACCGGATTAGTGAGACACTGACCGAGAAGACTTCTTGCTCTCTTGTCCTTCATAAGCCACTTAGAATCCTTTTCTTTTGCTTCAACCTTAACCTCTTTACCGTCCTTTCCAATATCTGCCTTCACTTCAACAACTATCTCTACCTGACATTCTTCTTCTAGAACATCTAGCAGTCCCTGAATCTCAAACTGAACTAATACACGATACTTCCACAAACCAAATTCTACATTTCCATCAAACTTCTCCACCTCAAACTTTCCTTGTGTCGGCTCCATAGCTTGATAGAATCTTGACTTGATTTATTACCTGCAGAAAAAAAAAATCAAGCCTAAGTAGATGACTATGCTTCTATAATTCTTGAACCGGATAAGCCTTATCTCGGATATACACTTGAAAGATTCTATGAGATATAAAAACTGATGATTAACAAGATTAATAGAAATTCAATTCCCTGGTCTTATCTGAATTGAACTTGCTGATTAACTCCTTTTATCCTTGGTTTGGTGTTTCCACGTGAGCGATGATGGATCTACGAGATTCTTTGTTGTCTCTGAAGATTAGTCTCAAGATTGAGACTTTTTCCAATCTTCTTCTCCCGATAAGGTAAGAATCGTCCTTCTCCTTCTTTCAGCTGCTGAATCTTGCGCTTATGGTTGCGATTACTTAACCATGAAACTTTGATACCACTTGTTACCGATTTCAAAGAAAACGTAAGAACACGAGTTTATAGAGTTCCTCTTTGAATCGGGTACATCTCTCTTCGGTATTGACACCGACATTCACTAGCTTTTTCTTTTGATGTTTACAGGTACAACAATGGCTTCTGGGAGACAAATTCGATCAGAGGAAGAAGAAGGCTTATAAAGGCCATTGTCGTAAAGTTTGTTAATAACAAACTTAACCAATACGAAACTGGGTCACTTGCAAAATAGCCCAAAAAGAGTGGCTCGGCTTCTCCTTCTCGTCACTTGATGGGCCAACACAATTCTTGGCTCAGCCCATTAAACCCACGGAGACAAATTTGAGTGACAAACACTCACACTCGTTTGACCCCTTAAAAATTAAAAGATGCAATTTTACCCGAATATTGAAAGTTTCTATCATTTCAAATTTTGTTTGTCAATAATTAGATCGACAAAAATCTGATTTATAACCTAAAACGCACACCTTAAAACTTACACCCTAAAATTTTTTTTCAAGTTTTCATCATCACAAAATTTTTAATTTTGACAAGAATACAACTAAACTTTTTAATTTTTTTTGCTTTGTATAAAGAAATATATTTAGTATAACAGTATAATGTATATAATCGTGTAATCAGGCATAACAAAATTAATAACAATTTACAGATCAAAATTGATTGATCCAATTATTGTATTTTTTTGGGGATCAAAATGGCTTTACCCTCCGATCCGGAACTATCAATTAATCATATTAAATTCTATACTATAAATCGTATATTGCAAAAACATTATTCTATTTTATATATTTCTCAATAAGTACTAAATCTATAAAAAAAATTATTAAAATATTGACAAGTGTCTTCGTTAATTCGTCTGCTTTCTCCACACAGACTTTCCTTATTAGAATCTCGTTTCCCCCCCTCTCCCCCTTGATCTCACCTTCTTCTTCTTCCTCGTCTTCTCATTTTCAATGCCGTGTCGTTGACAAAAATACAACTTCTTAACCTGCGCACATACAAGTGCGCACGATAATGGAGACGGCGCCGCCGTCCTTCGTCTCTAAAGCTAGAACTGCCTTCAATTCAGCCGCGGCTAAAGCGGAGCGTGTTTTCACTGATCTCAAATCCGATCATCGAGGTAATTTCTATCTATCTATCTCTCTTTTCCCGTAGCTTCCGCTTCAATTTTGACTTATTTCTTTCTATGTTTTTTTCCTAATTTTTCATTTACTAAAATTTGACTGATGATTAGACGCTTCTCGCTCGACCTCTGATTTTTGTCCTTTTTTCCTCTGTTATAATCTTTTTTCTCGTTTCGATTAATTTCAACTTTCTTGTCAAATTCATATCCATTTCTTGTTGTTTTAATTATCTGGAGTCAAATTTAATTCTATTTCTGTATGTTTGTTGTTTTTCTGGTGATGTTTATTTGATTTTTTTATTGTAATTGTTGGAGAGGAGGAGAAGCAATCAGCGAGGAATGAGGATGACCCTAAGGTAGGTTATTTGCACAGAAAACATTTATGGAATCAATCTTGCGCAATGGAATTATAGAATCAGTTTTAGAAAACAATTCTGGGGAAAATGAATAGAATAGGAGAATATCAATGACCTGAGGACTAGACATTCTAAAGGATTTGAATTTTGGGACTGAAAAGTAGTAAACTGGTCACTTTCTTGTTCACTCAGGTAAGAGAAATTGCAGAACATAGATGTGTGTGTGTGTTTTTATAATGAGACAGAAAAGCAGTTTACTTGAACCATCTTGGAGACTGTTAAAAGAGATGTATAGGCTTTTATTTGTGTTAAAATTTGTAGCATTTCTTTGTGCTTTACGAATTTCATGATGAAGTGGGATGCTCTGTGAGTGTAGTCTGTTAATTAGATTTGTTGATCAACAGGAGGAGAATGAAGTGAAGCCTCAGGGATGGAAAACTGCACATATTAGGAAAAAAAAAGAGTGGCAAAATAAACTGAAAAACTTAAGAATTGGGAAGAAAGGAGTCGAAGATCAAGAAAAGGTTGAGGATCCAACTATGGCTGCCCCTTTCTATGACGAAAATTTATTTATTCTTAAAGCGAAGCAAGAACAAGAAGCCAAGGTACCAATGGTCCACCTTTTTACATCAATTTTTGCTGCTACAGGGCATTGTCAAAGGGTGCTATTTGCCTGTGGTCCAGATTTTGTTTGCTTATTTGTGTTGATATGAAACTATATTGTTTAATTGCCAAATTTCAGGCATCTGATGTCAGCTGCTTGGTAGAATCTCTAAATGCCATTGATGTGAACAGCATTCCTTCAGCATCCATTGTGCAGCAGCTGGCTGTAGCAATCGAGTGAGTCTTGATACACAAGTTTTATCACAGTTTAGATATTTTCCTCTTTCTTTTTCATGTAATTTTGGGCGAAAATCGTTTCAGAAGATTCAGTTATTGCTACTGTGGTTTGAATTTGTAGTAATCCATGTGGTGGGAGTACATCTTTGCCAATTATATATTCTCTGGCTAAACCACTTTTCTATGTTCTGCCCTGCTTTCTCATTATTTCCTTATGACTTTGTTTTTCCAGAGCGGGAAGAAGGGTTAAGACTGTGAAAGACATTGTTGCACCGTCTAGAAGTTCATCACCAGTGAAGGAGAAGGGGGGCTTGAGCCTCTCTGCAGTGAAATCACTGGTTCTTGGTGACAAAGAGGATAAGCTTGGTTTTGATTCAGGAGATGAGGAAAAACTTTTTTCTCTAGTAAATGCCTTGTTTAATGTTGGTAGGTTTGCCTTCGATGGGCAAAAGTTTCTTCATTAAACTTTATTTGAGTTGCAGCTATTTATCTTCACACTGTTTGCAATTTTGGCAAATTATCTACAGAGAGTAGCTTTCTCAGCAGGAAGATTGCTTCTGATTTGGAATCTCCTATGAACAGAGCATCTTTCGCAAGTGATCTTCATGCTGCTCCCCCTAGTAGCTTTATTGTTAAGCTAGCTGAAGTAATTGGAAGTTTTACAACTCCAAGGAGAATGGCTATGTTCTGGTGCAGGGTAGTTGATGAAGTAAGTTATTGTGTTGTAAATTTTGAATTTGAAATGTCTTTCTTATTTGATCTAAAAGTCCTTCACTTTAGTTCCTTCTCCACTTTTATAGTGTAATTCACATATGAACTAAGATTAATAGATAGCCCACTCGGTTGTTGAATATCCTTTGATAAGTCAGGACAACAAAGTGTGAATAGTGTAGCCCTTTTGATAATTTCTCTTAAATAATCTCCATGTGCAGTTGAGGAGATTTTGGAATGAAGAGAAGCACATACCATGGATATCTCTGGACGAAATTCCAGATTTGAAAAGTTGCCTACTGCACCAATGGTTACAGGTTATAAACTGTTGTCTTGCCAGGAAAGCACGCTGCTTAGCTGCTTCCAAAGCATTAGATGCAGTAATGAAGCAAGCCAGTTCTGCCAATGAACATTCAGACGGTTCTCTGGATTCTCTTTTGTATGCTAAATGTAGCTCCGGGGAACTCATACTTCGCCTGGGCGTTTATCACCAAGTTGAGAACTTAACAATGTTGGAAACTGGTGAACCTGTGTATGCTCCAATAACGCAGGTTTGTAACTTCAGTCATAGTTGATAAAAATGTACCTACCTTCACTGTCTTTTAAGTCCTAGTGTTTATAACCTTTAGGAAGGTCCGCTGTTGACTGAAGATCTTATTAAAGAAACAGAGGAATTCGTACTTCGGACAGGGAGGTCAGTGCAATCATCTATTTGTTGTAGTTTGATATAGTATTTATATGTCCCACCAATATTACTCCTATGGGTTGTGAAGGTTAATCAATCTACTACGATATTCTAATTTGGTGACGGAAAGTCCAGGAAAAGTGTTCTAGATGCAAGATAATAAACTGTGCTATCTGGCTTGATGATATATATTCCATTTCGTTAATATTTCAGACATTTTTCAGATATCCAATTATCTTGATAGATTGGACTGTTGTCTTTCTTATGGTTCAGCATGGGGGCTGGATGTTCTCAACTCTTGTCTGACATGCAGGCTTTCAAGGTGATTATATAAAATGAATAATCTTGTTGATGTTTGGAATATAAGAATTTAAATCACGAAACAAATTGCTTAAATTTATACCTCTCTTAGGCAGCAAATCCTGGCTGTATTTTGGAAGATTTTGTGAGATGGCACTCTCCACCAGACTGGACTGAAAATGATAACTCATCTGGAGATGACTCTTCACTCTCTCGAGGTCAATTAAGTACCCGAATGCAGAAAGAAGGTGCGACCTTTTACCATACATTTCTCTTTCTCTAGTTATTTATCCGTGTCCCTGTTTCTCTCTGTAATTAAACCATAACTACCTATCAAGTAGTATTCTCAATTTGTCTTCCCAATTTTTTTATATTATTAGGTAATTTATGGCGCGAGCTGTGGGAAACAGCTAAACCACTGCCGGCTGTTAAACAAGCACCTCTCTTTGATGAAGATTTAGCTGTGTAAGTTTCACTAGCATATCATTAAAAAAGTAATATCTGTATTTGGTCACTCATGGAGATCTTGTCCATTACTTATTAAACTTATAACAGGGAAGGAATCTTAAATTCTTTGGAAGACATTCCAGCTGCTGAACTTTTCGAGCAGCTGTTTGTTTCGCTAGTAAGTTTTCCCATCAAATTGTAAATTATCCTTAATTTTGAGCTTTCTATCTGTAAGGTCATGGCACAGCCGTTGACACCTTGTTTTGCAGAAGATTTTACTGTTACTACGCATAATTGTAAACTCCACTTTGTAAACACTCAAATCCCTAAACTCATGTCGCTTTCGTAGAACTAGGTTCTTTGATCTCCAGGAAAATGAGAAATCATTATCTCAAATTCTCTCACTTACGCTATGTTATTCTGTTGTCGTTGATTACACAGTAATGATTTTAGCTGCAAACAACACTTTGACGAATAGATTGGTTTTATTTTCAGCTTGCCTTGGGGTTTGTAATGCTGGAGCCAGTATTAGGCAAAAACGAGGACTTGTCCAAGCTTTTCTTTGAATGCAAGGAATACGTTGTCGCTACTTGTCAGGGAGACGCATGGAGCGATAAGCTTGATGATCTTTGCCAGGTATATACTTGGAAATCTCAAAATAATGATGCAGCTATCAGTTTAGTAGAGTTAAGAATGTATTATCAGTTGAAAAAGTAAAAACGTGTGAACATGTTACCACTAATCAAGAGAAACTAAAGATATTTGGTTTGGTTCTTTTGGTCTTGATAGGTCTACGAGACCGTGGAAACAATGTTATTACGTCCAGAAGAAATCTTGAGATCAATGAAACAAACAGAGGACTCGCCATCGAACGGGAGTGAAACGAAACGCCGGTTTAAGCGGCTCGGTTTCATCTTTCGTGGTAGCAAAGAACGAAACCAGACGAAAGTTCCATCAGAAACTGAACCGAAAAGCAGCGACCCTAGCCCTCGACAATCGTTCTCTGGTCTTTTTGATGGCAAGTCTTTTCTGTTTGCAAAGAAACCTCCTAGGCCTGAAACTGCAACTCCGGTCTAAATTCATCTTAATTATTTAATTTATCTGATTTTGAGTCCATTTTTTCAGTCCCTTTTCTGTTGTTTCTCAGGGTGTTTAGGTTGTTAAGTTGATCAGTTGGTTGGTAACTGTAAATCTATATCTCATTTTTTACATTTCTCAAGGGAATTTGGATATTATGGGCCATTGGGCCTACGGGCCATTTGCTGTCACTTAAACGGTGTCGTTAGTAGCGTTACATTCATTACTGAATTGGAAGAGTAATTAAGAATCGTAAATGTTAAATATTCGTACTGTATATTCGTTGAGTCAAGGAAATATGACACGTGTACAATGCTCTGAATTTGCCTATATTCTTGTAACTTTCTCAAAGCTCAGAAAGGTCTTATGCTTTTCCCGGTCCTCTCTCTCTCTCCTTCTTCAATTCTGCAAACCCTAACTTTCTCATTCGGCGCTCAAGTTTCTCTCTAGCTCTTCGGTTAGATTTCAATTCCTCAATTTTTCTTAATTCATTTTCGTTCTTGTGAAAATCGTGATCAGAAGTATAACGAATCTGAGCAATTTTTTGTTTGAAAGTTCGATTGAAGGCTATATAGTACGATTTGGATTTCTGATTTTTAAGAAAATGTTCGCCAGGATGAACAACTGTTCCCTTTTTTTTATTTTGGTCTGACGAATTTTCTTTTTCAGTGCGATTACGATTATTGAATCTCACCGACATCTATAAATGGCTTTTTAAATGATAGGTGCGACGATGATGTTGCGTGCTGTTATTAGGAGAGCTTCCAGTAGAGGCTCTTCTGCTTCGGTTAGTGTTTGTTTTTTGGGTTTTAGATTTGGTCGCTAATTTGATTTGATTATTCCGAATGTGATCTTTTTACTTGATCTTCTCTGTCTTTCAGGGATTGGCAAAATCATTGCAAGCTTCTCGTGTTGCAGCGTCTGCTCAAAGCTTTCATTCTGTTTCAGTACTTGAGGTAATTTATTTCCAGATTATGTTTTGAAGTCTAGGATTTTTCTGTTGATTCATCTCTATTCATAAATTCAGTCCTCTCCGGATGTTATTTAACCAGTTGTGTAGATCTGTGATCCTTTATGTTTCTTCCATGAATAAGTTAGATAAGTTTTATTTGAATTGTATAGACGCCGGTGCCTCGTGGAAACCACACTCTTAGCTTCCATCACCGTTCCTGTCCTGGTAATTATTACAACCTTGTTTTGTGATTTGTTATAGCAAATTTAGGCTCTTTAACATTACATTTGTTCTCTAATTTGCAGGATGTTTAGACTGCTCAAGGTTAGGAACTCGGTCTTTTGTTCATATGGAGAACTATAAGACTCAAGTCACGCACAATTTCCGTTGAAAAAATTATATTCATGTGTGTAGGACCGTGTTCAGCAGTTACCAAGGCACAGCCCTGCAAAGATGGGTCAGGCCTTTTTCATCTGATAGTGGTATGATAGCTCCATTTAAAATTGTTTATGTACTTCAGGTTATTACTTTTTTTCCCATGTTTCAGAATCCCACCATGGCTTAGGCAAGTAATTATTAATAAGTGCACCAGCAATATTTATTTCATTTCTCATTCAGTTTCTTATTAAAACATTTTGGCGTAATTGGGTTTTGCTTTCTACTATTACGGTAACTGGTATTTTTAGGCTTTTTGACACTCTTTCTTGTATATGTGATCGAAGGGGATGTGGTGGAAGCTGTTGTGCCTCACATGGGTGAATCAATCACCGATGGAACCCTTGCCAACTTTCTGAAGAGTATGCATTTCTTTGCATTATTTTCCTGTTCGATTCTTCCTCTGCATGTATATCTCGAATACATCTTATATCTGTGCTTCTAATGTTTTTGTTGCAGAACCTGGTGATAGAGTAGAGGCTGATGAAGCTATTGCACAAATTGAAACTGACAAGGTATCAGACAATCACGTGATTATTATCTCCATATACATAATTTTTTCATTAGTTGTTTGGCAGGTTTCTCGTGTAGCTTTCCTAATAGTAGTGTTTGATTAATCTGTGTGCTTTAGGTGACAATAGACATTGCTAGCCCAGCAAGTGGTGTGATCCAAGAGGTAATATATTTGTATCGTTTGTTGTTTCTGTTGTTCTTCTCCTGTGTTCCTATGCGTAATTACTTTTTTTCCGTGCACACAGTTTCTAGTCAAGGAAGGAGATACTGTAGAACCAGGAAACAAGGTAGCTATTATATCAACGTCGGCAGATGCTGTGTCTCATGTTGCACCCTCAGAAAAGATAGCAGAGAAACCTGCTTCCAAGCCTTCTCCTCCTGCTGAGACGCCCAAAGTTGAAAGTCCTAAAGTTGCAGAGAAACCCAAGGCAGCATCGCCACCACCACCGCCTAAACAGTCAGCTAAAGAACCGCAGCTGCCTCCTAAGGATAGGGAAAGACGGGTAAGCAAACTGTATCATTTAGTCTTTACTTATACAATGTTTTGTTTGTTTTCCCAATGAAAGAAAAGCTTTTCACGTTCTCATTATTTGATGACATGGCATTTAACAACATTATAGGTTCCTATGACAAGACTTCGGAAACGGGTGGCAACTAGGTTGAAAGACTCTCAAAACACCTTCGCCTTGCTGACAACTTTCAATGAAGTTGATATGTGAGTTGGAGCTAGAAAACCCATGTTTTGTTTCTTATCATTATGCAATTCTCTTAGCGTGCCCTAAATATTACCCAACTATTAGTGCACTAATTTTTCCTTTCTGATGTAGGACTAATCTGATGAAGCTCCGATCTCAATATAAGGATGCATTTTTAGAAAAGCATGGAGTGAAATTGGGGCTTATGTCTGGTTTCATTAAAGTACGATTGAGAACTGAAAAGTTTCCTGAACAAATAGACATAGCAGAACTCAACCAATAAAGTAATCTTGTTTTAACTATTTATTTCAGGCTGCTGTCAGTGCCCTCCAGCACCAGCCAGTAGTAAATGCAGTTATTGACGGAGATGATATCATTTACAGAGATTACATAGATATCAGTATTGCTGTTGGTACCTCTAAGGTTTGTCTCCGCAGTTCTTGTATGATATCATCTTGGGCTTTTCTGGTAGTAGTGATTGATTCCCATGTTCTGTTAATCTCCCAGGGACTTGTGGTTCCAGTCATAAGAGGTGCTGACAAAATGAACTTTGCTGAGATTGAGAAAACGATAAACGGTCTTGCTAAGAAGGCTAATGAAGGAACCATATCAATCGACGAGATGGCAGGAGGATCATTCACAGTATCAAATGGTGGTGTCTATGGGAGTCTCATAAGCACTCCAATCATTAACCCTCCTCAGGTTCGGTTTAATCTTCACCATACTTGAAAACAAAACAAAGTGATTACCTATTTTCTTCTACTTGCTAATTTAAAGAAATGATCTATCATTTTGTAGTCTGCTATTCTTGGTATGCATTCGATAGTGCAGCGTCCAATGGTTGTTGGAGGAAGCGTAGTACCTCGGCCAATGATGTATATCGCGCTGACTTATGATCACAGGCTAATTGATGGAAGAGAGGCTGTGTATTTCTTGCGCCGTATCAAGGATGTTGTTGAAGATCCTCAGAGGCTTCTTCTCGACATTTGATAAAACATCCGAGACGGATGAGATCTTATATTTCTGTCGCTATTTACCAGTAGCCTTTCAGGTAAAACCATTACAGATGTTGCAATCCGCAAAAAAGAACAGGTTAAAACAAAACATTTTTTTGGAGTTTCTTAATAGTTCCAAGTGTTTTTGCCGGGCGGAGAAAAGCATCGGTGTGTTGAATGTTTTATTTATTCATATACGGTTTGAACAAATTGTTGCAATTTTGAATAATGCCATTGATATTTTTATTGGGTAAAATGATATTCCAGTTCCATGGAGTTGCATTGTTCGTTATGTGATGCTAAAGGGTATAGGGTTCTAGATATGTTCCAAAACATATATCATTACAAATATGTGACCTCACTCTACTGGAACTGAGATTATCAAATTTTTACGACTTTCCATATATTTTTGTATATCAAGATTAACCTCGCAAAGACAGATTATTAAGGCACGAAGAGCACTATCCGAGGAAAATATTTACTTGAGTTAACTTTCCAGTGCAGACGGATTTTTTTGTTTACTTATCCTACTAAGGAAATTGTCTAGTTTGTTAAACCGATTGGGCTTTATATGGGCTTGGATTGTTAGTCCAATCTTTTTTTAGTATCAAAGAGTCGATCTTTCTTAATATTTTCTCCGTATTCAAAGAGTGCCATTCTATCAGATTAAAATTGTTTAGCAAAGAGTGTTATACTCTTATTTCTCAAAGAATATCATTATAGTAGTAAAAAATTGTCTCACAAAGAATATCATTTTAGAATTTTACAGTAGCTTTTTTTTTTTTTCAACATTGGATCGACAAGGCCCGATCCATAGCCTAAAGTCAACCCCAATAATTCCTTTTTTAAGCTACAATAATGCAATTGGTAGGAATCGAACCCGGGTGCCAAGTCATTAGCTGGATCATCCTAACCACCAGTAGCTTTTAACAAAAAAAATATTATATTTTTAACTTTAATCAAAATTAGTAAAATAGAATCTAGTGAATCAGTACTCTTAATTATTTAGGGTATAAATAACATTTTATATTATTTTTTAATTTGTGTGAAAATACTGAAATTATCACCTCTTTGAAAGAGAGAGTAGTTAATCATAGCTGCGGGACGTATATCATATCTTCAACAATGTTTAGATAATTGATTGTTGGAACAGAAAATATCCCTTTAAAAGAGCCCTGAGTTTTAATCTGAGATGCTTATGTGGACATTAACAGTGTGAATATTTTGGTTACATACACATGTAAAACCAATAAGGCATTATATAAATTTTGGTATACGTGAAAAACAAACACAAAAACCAAAAAGAAAAAGAAAAAGAAAATTTGACATCTTGTTTTGGTTGTATTAGGCTATATTCGCTTTTGATCAAATATAATTATATGTAAAAAGAGGGATTAGAAGTTGAAATGGATTAAGGGTTTATATACCTAACAACAAATGCAATCCAAGTGGAACATATGAAAGATGAGCTCAACCATTTATATAATTATATATAAGTTAAGTAAAGAGAATGTATGGTGCAGTGAGTGTGTGTGCCAACTACAACTCTTCCACCTTTTCTAAAGTCAACCTCTTTCATTCCAACATTTTATTATTCCTTTTAAAAAGTTTATATATATATATATTAAATTTATTAATCAACTTTTGTTTAAATACAAGTAGAAATAAAACAGACTTTACAAAATAAGTTTGTTCAAATATCATTCATTTTTAAGGCATCAAAATGTGTGTTTACTTTTTAATCATGCCTTTTGATTTCAAATTCGTAATGACATTATAATGGTTTTCAATCAGGAAAAATGTTGATTTTTCAAATTAACTTTTCTACAATTCGTAATCTGAACTAAATAATATTGATCGATATAAATATAATTTTTTCGGTTATATATTATACATTGGAGATAATATCCGAAACCCGAATTTGAAATCGATTTAAAATACTTAAAACTGAACTGAACTAAACTAAAATCGACAAAATACTCCAACGAGTTTTAGACTATAAAAATACGGGTACCTGACTTGATCTTATAGAAACCGAAAGTCAAATATACACCCAAAAATTAATTAAAAACAAGCTTAAATTAACAAAGTACTTTTCAAAACTTATAAACGAATATAAAAAAATGTACGAAATTGGGACGACTTCATATATTTATTAAGGACCATTGAATGAATGAATGAACAAAGCTTAGAGAATCGAAATGAAAGTCAACGGTTTAATCAAAAAAATACCAAACTTTGCTTAATGTGAAGAAAGTAAACGCCAACTTTAGTTATAGACCCTATGCAAAGTCTTATGCTTTCACATTTTGAATCTAACTCCTTTGCGGGTTTCGTAAACACAATTATAATATTCTAAATTTTAAAAAAGAATAAAATAATTAGGACTTTGAATTAAAAGTCAATCTCATGATTTTAGAGTTGCTTCCGTACTTAAATTCCATACCAAAAACAGTTATCAAACCGACGACGACGACTATGACTTTCTCCTTCTTCCATCTTTCAAAGTTTAACTACTTGATTATTATATCATTTTTAAGACGACGAATGATCTTAAAATCGAATATAGAAACTGACTATGTAATAAGAAGACAGCAATGTGAATGTGTAGCAAATTATGCGACAATGATTAGTCAACAAACCTATGACTAAGTCATAACTTGATGACATAATCTTCTACGTTTTTTCAACAATTTCTATCGTCAAACTATAACATTTTTTCCACAAGCTTTTAAAAAATGAACTAATATCACTTGTTGCTATTATAAAATTCCCGGAACGGCGTCGAATTAATTGTGATAATTAGAAATGAAAAAAAAAAAAGAAGTAATAATGTGTCTAAAAAATTTAATCATATTATTAATCTCGTTTATGGGTACAAAACTATAATCAAAATGATGGTAATATAGAATTATATCCTCTTCGAAGAAGTAATTAGAGTAAAAATAATTAATGTTGTTTTCAGGGGAATATTCGAAGAACAAGCTGTCTTCTTGATCCCAGATCCAATTCTCAAATCCTTCCTCTTCTTCTTCCTCCAATGACGTTGCTTCGACGCAATTCGCATCTTCGTCTTCCTTACGTTTCTCTATCTCTCCCCTTACTTCAATCCAACCTTCCTCCCCCGTAATACCTAACTCCGGTTCACCGGATTTCTGATCTCCGACGAGTTTTCTGATTCGATCAGCTGGTGAAGAACCCAATAAGAAATTTGTAGAATTTGCAAATGGGTCTTCGTGATTCGCTTCAATTAATTGACTTTTCGAAGTTTCGCATAAATCCCAGAAACCTTGATCCAACACTGTATTAGGAGAATTCGAATTCAGACAATTACGAGATATGTCGTCGTCGTCGAGAAATGGATGTTGAAGCAATTCTTCAACAGCCCATCTCTGTTTTGGATCTTTTCTCAAACAATTCCTCAAAAAGTCTTTACCTTTCGCCGATAACCACTCTGGAATCTCCGGTGACTCACCGGTGAAACCAATCTTATAAATCGCAGCAACGACGTCGTTTAGCTCCGGCCAAGGATTTGAACCTGTTGCCATCTCTATCATCGTACATCCCAAAGCCCAAACATCAGCTGGAAAACTCTGTTCTTCACCACGTGCTACCTCCGGAGACATAAACGTCGGTGTACCGGAAAATTCCAAATTCCCATTCTTCTCCACCGTTTTAGCACAACCCAAATCAACGATCTTTGCAATATCTCCTTCGATCATCACATTCTGGCTCTTCACATCGCAATGAACAATTCCTTGATCGTGCAGATACATCAATCCTCTGAGAATCTGGCGTGTGTAGACTCTTATCTCCAGCTCCGACAATTTCCCGCCGGAATTTTTGATCAAATCGTGAATACTACCACCGGAAACATATTCCAAATGGAGACTATACATCAACTTCTCGTTCTCCGTCGTTAAGTTAGAACCAATGTACTTAACTATGTAAGGAGAGTTCAAATTCGTCAAAATCGATTCTTCTCTCTGCAATAACTCCGATGAAGAAAACTCCACCGATTTAACAGCGAAGTATTCACCGGAGCTTGTGATTGCAAGTGAAACAGTAGCTGTTGAGCCACGGCCTATGATTGGTCCTCTAATCCAGTTTTGTTCCTCCATTGAAACAGAGCAAGAAAAAACAGAGAAAGAAAGAAACTTGTAGTTGTAGAGATGGAGAGAAATAGAGAGAGATCTCAAAGGTTTGAAATGTTAAAGCAAAGAGTTATGATGGTGATTGTGTATATATATAGACACAATCACACAAAGTAAATGTGTATAACTATATGACTTTGTCATGGGGTTTTGGTGTCTTAATTCAAAGTCTCAACAGAGATGACAATTCTTTTTTTTCTTTTTTTCTCTTCTCCTCCAATTATTATGCACCAAAACTTTACCTTATCTTTCACTTTAATTTAATCTTTTGATTATTGCTTTTTTAGATCTAAAACACGTTTATTGGCGGCTATTTAGTTGTTATATGATGGTTTTGCTCCATTGAATGCTGATGAGATTGACCAGTTTGATAAGCTTTTTGTAGCGGAAGAGATCGAGGCTTCTATGAAAGGTATGGGAAAATTTAAAACTCCCGGATTGGATGGGTTCCAGCCGGTGTTTTACCAATATAATTGGGAGGTTGTAGGTCCTTCGGTGATTCGTTTTGCTAAGGAATTCTTTGAGACAGAGAAGCTACTAGCTAGTTCGAATGATGCTTGAATTGGTTTTGATACCAAAAGTTGGTAAACCGGAGAGAGAATTACACAGTTGAAGCGTATAAGCATGTGTAATGTTTTATTCAATATTACTATCAAAACAATGGTTATGAGATTGAAGAAGGTGATGCCAAAACTAATTGAGCCTACTTAGTCTAGTTTCATCCCGAGATGTTTGAGTACGAACAATATAGTTATTGTGCAAGAAGTTGTTCACTCGATGAGAAGGAAGAAGGGTAAGAAAGATTGGATGTTATTAAAATTGGACCTTGAGAAGGCATATGATCGAATAAGGTGGGAGTTCCTTGAAGATACCTTGAGAGTTGCAGGGTTGGTGGATCATTGGGTTTAGTGGATTATTCAAGTTGTGCCATGTCCGAAGATGATTGTGATATGGAATGGTGAGAAAACTGAAGCTTTTACATCAGCTCGTGGTTTGAGGCAAGGTGATCCGTTATCACCATATCTTTTTGTCTTGTGCTAAGAGTGGTTGTGTCATTTGATTGAGAATTCAATTGAAGAGAAAAATTGGAAACCGATTCAGTTATCAAGAGGAGGTCCAAAGCTATCCCATATTTGTTTTGCGGATCATCTAATTCTTTTTGTGGAAGCTTCACTATCTCAGATTCAAGTAATCAGAGGAGTTTTGGAGAAGTTTTGCTTGATGTCAGGTCAGAAAGTAAGTTTGGAGAAGTCGAAGATCTTCTTTTCTAGTAATGTTAGTTGAGATTTAGAAAAGAAGATAAGTGAAGAGAGTAATATCCAATCTACTCGAGACTTAGGTAAATACCTTGGAATGCCAATTCTTCAAAAACGGATTAATAAAGATACATTTGGAGAGATTCTTGTTAGAGCGAACTCGAAGTTGGCTAGTTGGAAAGGTAGAATGTTGAGTTTTGCGGGTCGTTTAACCTTGACCAAGTCAGTTTTGTCATCGTTGCCAATCCATTCTATGAGTACAGTTCATCTTCTGGTTTCTACGGTGAAGAAATTGGATAAGATCTCTAAGGATTTTTTGTGGGGAAGTACATCGGAGAAGAAGAAGCAACATTTGCTGGGTTAGAGTAAAGTTTGTTGTCTTAAGAGAGAAGGTGTTCTTGGAATTAAGCTCTCAAGTGATATGAATACGGCTTTATTGGCTAAGGTTGGATGGAGATTGCTTCATGATGATTCTAGTCTTTGGGCTTAGATTTTGAAGAGTAAATACAAGGTTGTGAATGTTTAGAATTCTGACTAGATGTTGTCGAATCCTAATTGGTCTTCAACTTTTCGAAGTGTAATGATTGGACTGCGAGATGTGGTTTTACCGGGTCTGAGTTGGGTTATTGGTAATGGACAAAGTGTTCGTTTTTGGCAGGATAAATGGCTTTTGAAGTCAGCTCTACTTGATGTAGTAACAAATGAGTTACCACATGAGTTTTTAAGTGCAAGGGTTTGTGATTTCTAGGAAGATGGTGTTGGCTGGGTTTTCTCACGGATTATACCTTATGTTTCTAACGAAGTGGGTCTTCGTTTAAGGTCCATGATGTTAGATAATGTTTCTGGTGCAGTGGATAGATTATCATGGGGACAGATCGTGATGGTAATTTCACTGTCCGTTCAGCTTATAATTTTTTAGTGAAGAATGAGATTCCAAAACATGACTTATGTAAGCTGTTTGATCGAGTTTGGAGAGTTATGGTTCCTGAACGTGTGCGTCGTTTCTTATGGATGGGTGTAAATCAAATTCTCATGAAAAATGTGAAGAGGTGTCGAAGACATTTATGTGATAATGATATTTTTCAAGTTTGCAAAGGTGGAGCTGAATCTATTATCCACAGTTTGCGGGATTGTCCGGCAATGTCAGGTTTGTGGGATAAGATCATCTCTTTTAGACGTCGTGCATCTTTCTTTTCTCAATCCTTGCTTGAATGGTTGTTTGATAACTTAGGGGATGATGAGACTCTATTTGAATGCCTTTGGTCCACACTATTTTCAATGACTGTTTGGTGGGCTTGGAAATAGAGATGTGGAAATGTTTTTAGTGTGGTTGGGAAATGTAGGGATCATTGTTTGTTTTGTGAAAGGCTTAGCTAAGGAGGTGGTGGTGACTAACCGTAAGGAATGTGTCGTGAGGAGTGGACAGATTCGTCTAGTCTGAGAGATATCTTGGAAAGGTCCATCAGTATTCTTCTTGATTAACAGTTTAAGATGAATATTGATGGAACTTCAAAGGGTAATCCAGGCTTAGCTTCAGCTGGTGGGATTTTGAGGGATAGTAATGGTAAGTGGTGCGGTGGGTTTGCACTCAACATTGGTATATGCTTTGCACCTTTGGCAGAGTTATGGGGTGTGTATTACGGTATTATGATTGCTTGGGAGAATCATGTGTCTCACCTAGAGCTGGAAGTGGACTTCAAGGTAGTAGCGGGCTTTTTGGAGTAAGGGAATAGTGAGTCTCATCCGCTATCTTTCCTGGTACAACTGTGCCAAGGTTTTTTTTCCGAATGATTGGTTTGTCTGTATCGTTCATGTTTATCGAAAAGCTAACCGTTTAGCCGATGGTTTAGCGAATTATGCTTATTTTTTGCTTCTAGGTTGTCATAGGTTGGAAGAAGTTCCAGACCCTATTTGGTAGATATTTTAGAAAGAAAAATGGGGAGTTTCTTTTCGATGAAATGTTAGCCTTAGAACTGATTAGTTGATTAATAACTAAAGTGGAGGTTTGCCCTGTTTTTTTATCCAAAAAAAAGGGAAAAGTAATGCAAAGATATTTAACTGTTTTTGGTTGGTAGAATGGCAAATAATTCAAACAGAAAGATACAAAATGGAACATAAATTAGAAATCGATAATTGCCCATTAAAGTTGCAGTCAATTAGTACCCATCAAATAGATCATTCTGTTCTACTTAAGAAAAGTTTGTGACAATAAGTTATTATTGGCAAATTTGATGTAATATGAGAAGTAACACGTACAAAAAAAAAATTGGGTTTTGATTGGTTACACTCAAACAATAGTTTTCAAATTATATATTTATTTTGCTACTAACTAGTGCTTCGTTTGAAATGACTATTTACAAATGATTTTTTTTAAATGTTGTTTGGACTTATTTGTGGTTGTTTGAAAAACTGTTTCTAAATTCTAAATGGAGCTATTGATGTTCATTTAAAAAATGGCCATAAATAAAAAAGATAGTTTATTTTTGTATGTTACATATAGTTATGATTTAAGAAGCAATATATGATTCAAATTATTGTTTCAAAAGAAAAATTATTTCTTTATATCAGAAAAATAGTTATTTGCTTAGTATGTAAATATTATTTTTAAAGCAATAGTTGCAATATATATATATATATATATTTATTTTTTATATTAAAAATTTAAATTATATGTTATTGCATCATGTTTAGAATAATTATTTAATCAAGTTTTACATACTGATTTTTATCTCATTACATTATTTAATCGTTGGTCAATATTAATCTTCAACGACATTTGTTTAAAAACTTCTTTTACCAATTATTATCTTCAAATGATCATTTTTAAACAACTTTTATTTCAACCACTCTTTTTCCAAGAGACTGTTTCACTAGCCCGATTCATAATTTAAGATTTGTGATGTATCCATGGATACATTTGATTCAAATGATATTTATTTTTGGTATATACTAATATCTACGAAAACCAAACAAATTTGCAGAAATATATTTACAAATTAATAATATTGACATGTGATATTATATTTATGTATATACAATAAAATCTCTTTAAATTAATAATTGATTCATCATAATTTCTATAAAATCATATAATTTTATAATTTTAAATTGAATTTTTTGTTAAATTAGTATATTAATAAATTAATAATTATTATAAAGTAATAAAGGATTGTTGTTTTATTATAGTCCCAAGTTTTACTATAAATTTTTTTAAAAGTTATTATTTATATGAATTTATCGGATGGTATTTTAGGAAGTGCTCTTACTTTTGTGGCCTGTGGCTAGTTCTCAAACATTTTTTGTGGCAGAGCAATTGGGAATTCGTTCTGTAAATGAATCAAGACACGTGTTAGAAGAAGATTGGTAGATGACAGCTTTGACGGCATGACGCCAGAGTGGACGGCGCCGTAACTTCGATCCACCAATATGGGGAAAACCAAAAGCATTAAACATATATTTTTTTAAAAGATGGTAAACTAAATTTTAATACAGCGCCAAAAAAACATGTGGTAGTGAATTTAAATCTTATATTTAGATTCTGAATCAGAGCATGATCTAATAATTAGACAAAAAGAAAAATGTTAATGCAACCACGTAGCGAAAGCACAAGCTAAAGGCGCGATTAGCATGGATTAATCTATTGTCAAAAACAATTTAGCTAATTAATTTTTTGTGGGGTATTTTTTTTTGCCATGCCTCCATTTCACTTGTTAGCCCCTTATTTCATATACCTAACAATAAAATTGAATCTCGAATATAGAGTGGGGGAAAATGTTGTAAATTATATAGTCTACTATCATTATGATTTTTCTTTTCAAATTAATCTATCTAAAAAATTTCACCTAAGCAGCTTGAAAAGACGAGAGATGTTTGGATGATATATTATTAAGAAATGTATTTTTTAAATAATAATAACTTCGTAATTTTTAATAATTTTATTTCAGCAATTCCTTTTAGAGAATATGCCATAACAAAATTAGTAATTACTTTTTCAAAATTATTAATTTAACAATTGTTTGAATACTAACAAATGATTGAGTCATAATTTATTTTTATATTAGTCTAATTTAATATTCTATATTTTCATTAAATAATTTATTAGAATTAAAGAAAATTACTATATTGAATATATAGTTGCTTCAATGCTAATAAAGTCAAGTAGTTTAGTTGGATTGCCTTCAATTGATTTTGAAACTATAAAGTGAGCTCGAACTTATTTATCTCTATTTAGAATATTTATGCTATAAATTAGGTCTTGTCGATCTAATTTTTGATAAATAGATAGCTGCATCAACTTAATATAATTTAATATATATATATATATATATATATAGTTAATTGCAATTAAAGTCAAATAATGCATGGCAATAAGCGGTGTGAAAACACCGAAATGTGAATGTGAAGCATCATTATGTGAGATGTCTTTAATTGGAATGCAAGCTGGGGTTTATGTAAGAAGATTCTATAGCCGCAACAACAACAAAATTAAAAAAAAAAAGGTGTCGGGAAATTTTATTCGCATCTCTACTTTGCTTAGAGATTTCACTTGGATTCAGATCGCTTTTATTTAAATTTCTACGTTGAAATTAAATATTTAAATCCAGCGACTATAAACGCCGAAAACAAACGCTGCTACATAACATGTGATTGGGATCTAAACTAAAATGTTACGAAAGCATGACGTAAAACACGCTTATGTTTTATTGCGTTTTTGGCAAGGCTTCTTCAACAGACGTTCGTATGTTATATGCTTCTTCATTCTCTACTATCAATTACACGACTCTGTTATTAGTTTGGTTCATTTTTTTCCCGTAACAATTTTCTTATTTTCGGAAATGTAAAAAGAAAAAGAAAACAGATTTCAAAGGATGGTAAGTAATGCTACGTAGGCAACACTTTTATAATTTCACGTTAAAAAGGATGGATAACCAAGTTTTTCTCCATGACCTATCAGAAGTTTGATCCCTCTCCAAAAAAAGAGAAAGATTATTAAGAGATTTTGAGGTGTGAGTTTTAAAATTATAGATTGAATTTTACCGATCCAATTGCTAAAAAAACAAAAACCAAAAAGAAAAACGATATGCTTTAGACATCTCTCATTTAGATCGATTTTGAAGGTAAACTAAATCCGAAGATTATTTAGCACAAACAAGAAGTTGAGAACTAGGAAAATTGAAAAGAGTCGGCGTTGAGATTATAGTTAATAATATATATACAAAAAGCATAGAAAGAAAGGATACCTCCAACAAAGCATCAACCAATGATATTTCAGAAAATAAAAGTTTTAAAAGACAGATTCTAACCCAAAAGGTTTTTCTAATATGATAGTTGCCTTTTCAATGGAGAAGAGGCTAAGTAAGGGTTCGTCCAATAAGGGGTAAGCTTCAAGTTAAATGCATTATGACATTCAAAACAATTTCTTTGTAGATTCTTACGTCAACAAAAGTCATACTCACTCTCTTAACTTCATCCTTACTTCCAAGCATCTCAAGAGACGCCCCTTTACACAAAGGCCTCCCTTTTATGACCTTTTCTGTTTTTATATGTTCACCGACCATTTCACCTGAAAATTAACATAATTGATTAGTCCCTATCATTGGTAGGTACCGAAATTGAACTAGAAGCGAGGCGTTTTAAGAGCCGTTCAATTAAAAAAATGAAATACACTTACAAGGTCCCAGCTAACATGGCACGGATTTTAGCTCTTAGCTCGTCCGAAACTTGAGATGGTTCGTTTTGGGAGTATGAAGTATTATTATCCTCAGGAGCAGCTTTAAGATCGAGTGACTTTGAATAACTCTCCTCTTCCACTGGGTTCGTATCTTTCTTCATGCGTTTACTAGACTTGTGTCGATGATGACCATGCTCGACATCTGAAGAGTCCTCATGCTTGCGTCTACTGGACCTGTGTCGGTGGTGATGATGATTTTCATCATCAGATGAATTACGATGCTTATCATGCTTGCTGGATCTGTGATGATGGCTGCGCTTGTCCTTAGAATAATCAACATCTTTATTATGTTTACGAGATCTGTGTCGGTGCACACCCTCATTATCAGAAGAATCATATAGCTCATGCCTATCTGAAGATTCCCTATGTTTGTGTCTATGACGCGAACGACTGTGATACTCATCATCCGAAGAGCTCTCATGTTTGTGCTTGTCCCTAGAATGTCTGTCCTTGGATGAGTGTCGTGTCTTATGTTTATGCCTATTATGCCGATTTTTACTAGATGAACGCTTCTTATCAGTCTCGATTTCTTCTGTAACTTCATCCATGCTGCTCTCTTCCTCTTTTTTTTCCAGCTTATCATCTTCATCTCTCTGTGCTCTCGAGCGGAAATGTCTCTTTGATCGTCTTTCACTGTTACCATCATCTGCTAGTTTTGTCCCCGCTTCATATGGAATTGAGCTACATTCTCTTTCTTTGGCAGCATTGGCACCTAATCCAGAAACCCCAGAGTCTAACGGCTCGACCGACAAGCTTTGCGATGGTTCAGCCTGTTGGACTGGCTGGGCACCAGGTTTTAACATCGCCACAAACATTTTTGCACGTTTCAATCTTTCTGCCTTCAACTTCTGCTCCTTTGAAAGACCCACTTCAGAAGAATCAGCTCCACCAGCACCAGCTGAGCCAGAGATCAGCTGACCTGTAGATTTGGTCAAATCAGGGGACTTACATGAAGGGATATTTCCATCATTTCCGAGGCTCTGAGATGTCTCATCCATTAGTTTGCCTGATAAAATCTCCAATTGGGGATTCCTTATGCCTCGTCTGGCTGCTTGAAGAATAGCAGCAGCAGTGTTCACATCTACATTGACCCTCATCTGTGGTTGAATGGGCTTGAATGGTTCGTTGTGCAACTCAACCTTTGATTTGTCACTACCCATTTTTAGTTTCTCTTTCTTGACAGAATCATCTGGTAAAACACTCCCAAAGGCAGGTTTGTCATCTTTTACCGCATTACCCATCTTCTCTTGCCTCACATCTTCTTTTTTGGTAATAATGCCTTTGTCACATGATTTTAACTGCATATGAAATCAACCAACATGTTATGTATTATTCTGTGAATATTTTAATCACAAGATTTTAAAAGCACATGAAAACACACCAAATCTGTAGCAGGAACGTTTAGGACTTGGATATAAAATTTACCTCTTCAGCTTCTTGGAGAACCTTCCGATAATATGAATGGTATAAGCTAGCCGGACGTAAGAATGGAAACATCCCATATTTAGTATCCTGTGCAACAAGAGTAGCCTCCAATTCTTTCCCATTTTTTTGGATGAAGTCTACTATCTTATCTATCACTCTTTTCATATCAGCAGAAGGCTCCACAATCGGGAGTTCAAGCTTGGGTTGTGCCGGCATTGCCGAAGATTGCAACTTACCATGTGCCAAATTTTGTTCTGTAGCATTATCTTCTGTATTGATCTGCTTTCTCTCTACAACATTTACTGTGCTGACAGAAGGGTTTCTTTTTACAAAAGATCCTTGATCATTCCACGGTAGTGATTGGTTAGAGTCTGCATTTCTCTCTGTGGCAACCTTTACAGATCCTTTCAAGCTTTCAAGTACATTGGTATCAGCTACCATAACACCACCATCGCCTTCAGCAGACTCATTTGTTTTAGAGTCATATGCAGACTCTTCTTTAGTATCTTCATCATCTACAGTCCCATAAACAGAACCAAGCAAGGACAAAGCTCCAACATCCTTCTCACATTCATTTTTCTTGTCTTCTACAGAAGACTTTCCAGTCAAAAGCTCTTGATGTTCAACAAGAAACCTAAAGTAAGGGTGAAGATGGTGGTCTGGCATCAAGAACCCAAATGTTGGGTTGCCTCCTTGTTTGACTCTCAAGACAATTTCAGATTGCCCACCATGTTTGCTGACAAAGCTTGAAGTTCTAGTGATGATCTGATGTAACTTCTCAGTTGGAGGCTGAAAGATGGGAAAAAAAATGTACAACAAAACAATTAGTAATGTGAAATATTATGAGGAATGAACCTTTGGCGATACACAGGTATATCCATATTAAAATCTCACATAAATATCGAGAACCATAATGTGCATATATCATAACTGTATAGAAATGCATCATCTGAGGAACACTCAGTTTCTAGGTCCTTAGGAAGTCATGAATTTCTATCATCTTAATCCCACCTGCACTGCCCCTTGTCATGGCAGCAAAAGGAAACAAGGTGCATGTGAAATGACAACCTTAGACAACTCCATCTCTTCTCCGAGGATCTGAAACTTAGACATAGTAGTCCTTAGAATAACATATGCACCTTTCAGATGTTTTCATGGCCATATCAGTTAAGTAACCAAATGAATGAGCGAAACCAGCATAGCTAAAGAGGAACAATCTGACAAAGCAGTAACTTACCAGGTGTTGAAGTAAATAATCAGGCACGGGGAAAGGCGGGTGAAACCCAGATTCCATATCAGCATTTTTCTGGTCATTGAAATCACTGGAGCTTCCATATGAAAAGGGGACAGCACGAAAACTATCCGCATTTGTATCTTCTGAAACATCATTTATATCTGGGGTACAATTGAAATCAAATATGATAAATTTTCTGAATATCACTTGGAGAGTAAGAAAAACAACAACAGAGAAAAGAACAAAGAATAAAGAACTAAAAAGATGTAAATTACTCTGGGAGAAAAAAGTACTCCCAAAACCAGCGTTCTTTAGCTTCATGTTGTTTTCCTTTTAATAACATAACTCCATGCAGCAATGTGATTGCGATAATCAGAAGAAACAGCAAACATCGATTTGCAACTTGTGCTTAGATCCACATGTGGAACTAACATGCCCTTATTTGGGGAGACTAAGCAAGCATTCAAGACTAAGAATTCAATAACTCAATGTGGCTCTTATCAACGGAGGAATACAGAAATAAGCATAGAAAATGTACAAGATTCTAATGGGATATAAACAGTAGCTACAGAACTCAGATTACACGTTCCTCCATCATGCCCACAAAATGTCAATTCTTTCTTAGCCAGATCGGTAGTTGACCGAATTACAAACTCAATGAGATCAAAACAATTGGCACACAAAGAAAAAGAAACCATTTTGAATACTTAACGAGGTACTACGGTTATGTCAGTTTTTTAAAAAAGTAGATGAGGTGCTACGTATAAATGAGATACGTACAATGTCGAGTTCACTGTAAACCTAGCTTCAGCCTTTATCTTTTATAGATTTTATACCCACACACATACATGTAAATGCTCATCTTTCAAAACATGGTTTCTAAACCTAAACGAGATTTCTACGAAGTTATTCGTCCTTACCATTCTCATCATGCGAAGGAGATGGAGATTCAGCCGGTAAATCAAGGTAACGCTCGTGATCGAGCTCCAATTCCAAGTCAGGATCATCTAAAACCTGACGACGGCGCTTGAGACGAGGAGGAGGAGGAGAAGAGAGGAGATGGCGAACATCATATCGGTCAATTAAGAGGCTGTTCCAGTCAACGAGCGCCGTCGGAGTATTGACAAACATTGCCATCGAATCGTCGTCGAAAAAGAGAGCGTGACGACCAACAATCTCCAGATCCATTGGTGATTCTTCCAAGCAATAGACTTTGCGAAGCCAAAGTGGTAGATGTAAAGGTAATAATCAATGAACAGGTGAGGAAGATTGGGATTCGGGAAGAACTAGGGTCTGTGAATCTTGAAATCGAATTTTTCTTTTCAAATCCAGACTAATTGACCAAAGGAGATATAGAGTCTCGTGGTGACTTCAAAAGAAATCTGGTAAGTTAAAAATGGTGTCGTTTCATTGCTTTTTAATTGCCGTATTGAGAAGAAAGAAACGACGTGCATTCGGGAGAGAAAAAAAACACCAAAGGGGAAACAAAACGACGTGCATTCTGTTTAATAGAGAGAAGAGACGAACAGCTGAACAAGGAGTCTTTCAGTTTTTTTTGCGTTTTCCACCCCAGACTAACTAATATTTTAACACTTTGCCCCATATTCTTAAATTCTATGTTAATTCACCAACGTAAGAACAAAAAAGCTGATTTAATTATAGCCCCATTTCCTTGTAGTAAAAGTATATCTGCTGCTCCTCTCTTCATTTTATATTATATGTCAGACTATGTTATCACCACCGTAAGTCTTTCAGCTCTCCAATGGGCGCTTGAAGCGGGATTTACAAACCGAGAGTTGAATTCTAATTCACTGTCACAGATTAAGGAGAGTAACAAAAGCAGAAGGAAGAGGAAGGTGACGTGGCTAACTAAAGTGCTAACTAAATGACGTGGCAAGGATGGAGAAGAGAATCAGTCAATAACAACTTGCTTAGGATAAAAATTGTTATGTTAGGAACTGTTTTGCTTTTTCTGTTTCCCATTTCTTAGTATAAGGCCTCGGGATAATACTCTAAACTTTTTATGAAAAGAATTATCATTTCAAACTTTCTACTCTCTCTCGTTTCTCTGGTTAACGTGTTCATATTTGCTATCTAAAGCATATGAGACTTTGAATCTGTATTTCATGAACATTGGTTCAAGATAACTTCTATTGATTTTAACGTTCTGTTACATTCACTTTTCCTCATCAATTCCATTAATAGTGGCTTGCACCCGTTTTAGGTTTACGGAGCCATTTATGATATTTCCACCTATCTTCCTGCTTCCTCTATCTGCTTTAATTTTTTTCTGAAACTTCTAAATGTTAAAGCAGACCGTTTGGCCAAGATTGGTCTGTGTAATTTGAACCAAAATTTTAATTAAACTTCTAGTTTAGGACTCGTTTGACAAAAAAAAAATCTATACACTTATCTGATGAAAATCCCTTGTTCTGGTAAAATTCTACTCTGACAAGGGCTACATTTTCGTGTCGGTATAAGGGATACGTTTAGAGTGGGTCTCGACCCATGGCTACCTACAAACCCACCCCCCCACCTCTACGTCCGCCGAAACTATTACCTCTATTTGGTCCGAACGCATTGGTTAATACATTATTCTCCCCAGATGGACCACGCCAATGGTCACAGTTAGAACTAACCGTATGATATCGGTTGAAGATCCTAATTTGAAAGCTTTCCTGTCGCTATTCCCAAAAAATCCTGAAGATTATATATGGAGTCTTACGCCTTACATAAACTATATTGTACGATCTAGATATCGTTTTGCCTTAAAATCTATTTTTGATGTCGCATATCGACCTCCTCTGCACCAGTACTCTCAGTTTACGTCACAATTGTGGACCTTGTCTATAGCTCTCAAACTGTGAAGTTTTCTTTGGAAAGCATGTTCCAATATATTACCAGTAGGAGACGTTTTACGATCTTGTAATATTAATGGTCCCACAGTTTGTATTCGTTATTGTCAATCTATAGAAACTGTTGATCATATGTCTTTTACTTGTTCCTATGCAATGGTTATTTGGCGTGGTTCCAATATCCCCACGAAGGCACGAATATTCTCACTAATCATGATGTAAGCTTTCTTGCTAAGATGGAATATATGTTTGGCCTTATCACAATTGCTATCTCTCGGTGTTTCTTAGACTCCTACCATTTTGGACTCTATGGTGTACTTGGAAAAGCATGAATGATTTAGTATACAATACTCGTGCGGATAAGGATGTTAAGAAGTGGTTGAATGTGAAATAACATCAGTCTACTCTTCATATTGAGCAATTTAATATTGCTGCCTTATCATTGGAAAAAACCAGAGGAGGGATGTGTTAAATGTAATTATGTTGTCTCGCATCACCCGGATGATGCAATCTTTGGTATTGGTTGGATTGTTCATGATCATCATGGTCACTTCTTTTGTTGTAGGATGAGTAAATTTGAGGAGAGTTATACAATGCAAGAAGGTGAGTTTTCTTCTTTGTTATGGGTTATGCAATCACTATAGGCACTGGGTTATAAGCGAGGGTGATAACTTAACTCTTAATAATGTCCTTTATGGGTCTATCGCTTATCTACATTTGTTTCCTGATAACATGATTTTATTATCAAACAAATCCTAATACAGTACCATGGTCATTGCAGTATTTTAGGTGTCAATCTAATTGAGTGTAGTAACTAGCAGTCAGAATATGATAGACTATTCTAATCTAATCCAAATCAATATGATGGTTATCTAACAAGATAAAACAGAGAATTAAAATACCAATGATAAGAAACAGAAATTAAAACTTTAACAAGATAGAATGTGAAATGCAAATAGTAGTAAAACAGAGAATTAAGCAAGACAAAATACTAAACAAATAGATGAGAAAGTGGGTTCCTGAGGAGTGGGAATCATGGATTAGTGGATTACTTAAATCTACTAGGTTGCTTAACGAAACTCAAACAGAGCAAAGCTATCAACAGACTTCCTCATCATAGGCGTTTAACAACCTAACTAGCATGAAGAAATAACTTACTCTAGCCGATAAACACCTTAGACATTAGATCCCTCGAGCTAAGAGTGTGAATCTTTGAAGTTGGTTCGATCAAACATTCTATCAAACACCTATTGGGTACTAGAATGTCTAAGAACATATTTCAATTGATCAAAGAGAAATGAGCATTAACAACACCAAAACATAAGAGATTTAAGCTAATATACTCTTAAGCAACCTATAAAGTCTAAGATCCACACTAATCTAATCCATTTCCTCAAGAACCCTAAATGATCTACTCAGAAATCATGATGTAAACAAAACAAAGCAGAAATCATAATAGACAACATGAGCAGTAAACTGAAAATGGAATGATAAACAAGAAAAGAAGAAAACAGGAATTGCATTAAAAATTTGTAAGAGTCGAGTTTTTGTTCTGGGATTACAAAGTGGAAAAACAGCCGAAAAGTTTCTTGTATTAAAGAGGCAAAAATGAGGATACCCGTTTCAGTCACATCAAAGAGTATTTATACTACTCCCTCACTAAACCTAAAACAAAGTCGAAAAATAAAAAGTCAATAAAATGCTTCTATATCAGCTCATAAGAGTGAAGATGATTCGGCCCATCTGTGGAATGACCCATCTATGGTAAGTTCAAATTCAATTCGACCTATATGCTGAAGTGGCCCATCGAGTTGGAAACTAACATGATCCACTCGACCAATGACTCGAGTGGAATGGTCGAGTTGGACAGTGCAGGATGGACTCGACCTCTGACTCAAGCGAAACAGTCGAGTTGTATCTGAATTGTGCATCCATTGCTTCTATTTGACTCCAAAATGCATTTCCTTCTCAGGTCCCACTGGATCCTTTCATCTCTGGTCCATATTTTTCTAAAAACAACTCCAAATGCAATGTGTATGCTATGCAAATGCAAACTATACAAATGAACCGAAAATGACTATAAAATGATGTAAATGCACCGGATATGTATGCAAAATAAACTAAATGAGACACCTAAAACTAGCTAAAATGTACACATATCAACTCCCCCGAACTTAGACTTTGCTTGCCCTCAAGCAAATGCATAGAATTAAGAAGGAAGAGAGGATGCAAATTGGGAATTCATAACCAAAACAAGCTGATTTAAATGTAAACTCAATGTCCTAGTTGATAATTCTAAGATGCAGATTAAGCAAACCTTACTTAAAAACAGCAGCCATATCAATCACAATTTAGCTTGAGTTCAGCCTCAACCTACATATGCATTCACATCAGCCATTCCTTTTAACATTCATTAGTTCAAAATCATGGATCAAGCTATGCATCTCCTAAGAACTTGTTTGGTAAAGGGTAAGGCCTAAGAAATTAAATGACCCAAACATATCCAATCTAATCCCAAAGAATGACCCTAAGTCTACCCTTTCAAGACTTTTCTTTTTTGGCCATAACATTTTTAAGATCAACTTCTCAAGCTTTTCCCATTGTTAATCTAAGGATATGGTTCTTTTTTGGTGACTTCTAGCAGTTTGGGTTTTAAAACACTAATAACTCTGGTTCTTTTCTTTCTTATATCACAAGACTTTCTAGACATTTGCCATTCTTTACTTTCCTTTGCTTAGAACCTTTTTCATACTTTCATTCCCCAAAACCTTTACTAGAACACATATTACTTTCAGACCTTTCCCCCCTTAGACTCTTTTAACTTAGAGCTTTTTACCTTTTCTTTCTTTCATTCCTTTTCCATGCATAAAACATAAACTTCCCACACCTAGAAATTGAAACCACCTAATCCTAACTGATTCAAAAATGGTGAACCATCATCTACATGAAGTCATGTTCTTGTTGGCTCTCACCTAGCACTTTATGCCAAGTTTATACTGGAATGTAGACCTCACATAACACATAACAAGGAATGGATGGTTTGAAATAAGGCAAGGTTCAAGGTGGGATTCTACTTGGGTTAACAAGATAGATGCAGATGGTAAAATAAAACTCAAGTATTTTGTGCAATCCACAAGCTCAGACTCAATGCATAGACTTGATAATTAAGAGTCAAGTTAAGGTTATCGTTTAGCAAGGAATGAAGTCAAATCATAGCATGGTTTAATCAAGTCATGAAGCTCAAACTAAACATTTCTAATATGGTGCAGTCTTAACTTTCAGAGCAGACTAGGTGTGCAACAAAGAACTAACAACTAGGGCAATGAATCTCACACAAAAATTAGCAAGTCTGAATGGTTAAATCATCTTAATTCCTAATGTAGATTCTAGACTCGATCCTACATGAATGCAACTAGATGACACTTTACTTTTGTGGAATGAATTTTCAAATTTTTTCAAATTTTTGTGGTTTTTCTATGCCTTAAATGATATGCATGACCAAATATGCTAAAATGAAAAATCTTTTTGGATTTTCTTTGCCCTATATGTGATGTATGAACTATATGGAAAATCAAAACTAAGAAAGACAGAAAACATGTTAATATCTTCTAGTACCCTCCCTAAACTTAAACTAAACAGTCTCTTGTGTATTAGAAGCTCGAAGGAAAATCTTAGACCAGCAAAGCAAAATGAATGATGCAGTGGTATATACAATGGGAGTTGGAAGTTATTACCTTACCCTAATAGAGAACACCATGTTAGATCGACGTCCATGTTGTCAGTATATGGTGGTTGCTCCTGCTGTTGTCCTGATGAGAAAGGGTCAGACGGTGGTGTTGATTCCAGCGGATCCAGAAAGTTCATAGCTACGTGTTGTGATATAGCTTGAGACTGTACTTCTCCGTGTTCAAGCTGTGGCTCGGCACTTGCACTTCTTCGCCGTCAAGATCGATTCGATGATGATCTTTGAGGTGGTGGAGTAGGATACTGCTCATTGTGCAGCTCAGTAGTTCTTTCAAAAACATAATTGTAGTGCTCGCCACTTGACTTGACCGTGTGCTCGAGCTGAGTGGTCGAGTTAAGATCGAAGTGGTGAAACAGTGGCGTTGTCTCTTGCTACTGGGGTTGCGGCATTGGCCTTCGGACATGCGATGATTCCCTGCGAAGTTGTGCCGATGTGGAGCACCGTTTAATTTCTTGCGAGAATGATCTAGACTGTATGAGAGGTGGGGCAGTTGGAATTATCTCTCTACGAGAGCTGGAACTGATTCCTAGTTTCTGCTGAATCATTTTGAGCTGCGTTTGGAGTGATGCTACATTTTTATCGTGCCACTTGCACAATTTTTGGAGTATATCGATATGTTTGTGAGGTATTTTTACTCCTCTGTTCATCTTTGGGTCTACGTACTCATCGAAATAGAAGTACTCTGGCTCTTCATAGTCCATCTTTGCTTGCTCTTTTTCCTGCTCCGGACAACTTGGCTGCACTGGTTTTCCATAGAATAACTCTTATGGAGGTATAAATTTGATGTTGCCCGCAACTCCCACTACTGTAAGGCCTGTATTTGAAAGTAGCACTTTTACATCGTCTACTGAAGATGAGAGTGTAAACTTATATTACCCGACTCGTTTCTAGCAAAGCATGAGCATGCAATCACCTAGTGAAATTATCTGATTGCGGGGTTCCTGATTTAAGTGCATTTTTTTTGGATGGATCATATGGGTAGAAACTCGCTATCAGTTGCCACAGATAATCCACTCCTCTCTCTCGAATTCAACATCGAGTCCTTCATAAGCTGGGAGTTTGAAGAGTTCTTTGAATTGGGTTGCCGTAAAAGAGTACTTGTGAGATCCCCAAATCCGCCTTTTTGTTTTAGTTGTTCTTCGTTGTTAGTGTACACTCGCAAATCAACTGAAGCAAGGAGCATGACATTCTCCGCTTTGTGAGTTCCCCGAGAGTTAGACGTGAACTGCTTGAGACCGCACACCCGCAACATATAGTCTATATCTTTAGCAATACCAAGCTTACCATTATTTCTCTGTGAAGGTGTATCGTTCCACTCACCGTCATCTGTTTAAAAGCTTTCATTGAATCCTTGTAGCTCACTTTTCGCAGCTTTTTCTCATTGTAGGATCTTCAAGCCTATCATCACTTTCACTCGAACTGCTGAGATCCTCTATTACTTCATCAATCTCTAGCTTCTTTCTCACCATTTCCTGTGCTTATATCTACTATCCTTTTCAAGAACTCTGAAGTTGATTCATCATCGTCAACATTTATAGGAGAGCCCTCAACCATCAAACGTGTGAATCTCCTCCTAGAAGAACTAGCAGCCGATCTCTTCATCTTTATGTGTATGCTCGAGTTACTCACTTCTCCACACCAAAATTAAGGTTAACTCGGTCTCGAGCTAGAGTTGAAAGCAGCGGCGGCTTGACGGAAGGAGGTGATTGCGGTGGTTTGGCTCGACAAAGGTGGTCGAGTGGATAAAAGGCGGCTCGGCTCCTTTACTCGATGGTGTTGGTCGAGTCAACCAATGAATCGGTGGCTATTAGACTTGGATAATTAACTCGACCACGACAACTGGACTCAAGCACACAAAAGAAAAGAATCTCAACTCGGCGGCTCTGCAGTGGCTTCGACTCGACTAGAAATTGACGGCGGCTTGACTCGACGACTTCAATTGAAGGTGATGTCGGTGATTTTAACTCGACTCGGCGGTTGCTTCAACTTGCATTCACTTCTCAAGTTAAATCTTTTTCCTCTCGAAAAAGAACTGAAATAGACCTTGTTGTTGGGTTACTTGGTCGAGTGGATTTCGAATTTCTGCAAAAACAAGAAAGCTTATACTAAGAAGATGAACTCACAAGAAGAAATGAAGATGCTATGAAAGATGAGTGATTCGTTAGTGATGAAAGAGATGAGTGAAGTGAGTGAAAGTTTAAAAGCAGAAAGAAAGTGAAAGTGGAGTGGCTTAAGCGATGCATGTGACAAACATGAGGGTCCATTTCAACTTTAAAAATGTGCTATGTTAGAGCTTTTAATTTTTATGTCCAACAAATGCATGTGAGCAAGTTGTGTGTACAGAGACATCAATCTAATCAACCTTATTCATTTCCAAGACTAGCTTACAACGTGTGGCCCCCTGTATATTTTAACTCCTAATCATAACAATGCTAAACATAATGTGCATGCAAAAGGGGCAAACAACAAACAAAGGCAGTATCTACTAAACTAAAAATAGCAATATTAAGGATATTGTGAGAGTTTGGTGGATATTGCTGTAAATACTTTTCAGAATTTGTTTTTTGACTCGACGTGTGTGCTCGAATTAGCACATTATCCACCAAATTTTCTACTGAGTCTTTTCTGAAATGTTTGGTGGTGTGGTAAAAAATTTGTGGCGTGGCTCGTTGGAGTTCAACCTTCCCCAATTGCTTCCAAAGCCACTGATTTAAACCACATCACTCCTTAGACCACTTCTCATATTCCTGAAATTCAGAAGCAAAACCAAAGAAACAAAAGAAACATCCTAAAAACTTAATTAAAATATTTACAAGGATACCATGAGACTTCCTCCCAAGTGAGCTTGTTTAAAATCACTGATCTTGACTTTTCACTCCCATTAGAGGTGGGGTGCTTCATTGAGAGAAACAAATATTCTCTCGGGAATAGTCTCTTCAGTTAGGTAAGGCTTTACCCTTTGCCCATTTACAGTGAAGTCTTCACCATATTTGTTAATCAGAGTTATAGCTCCATATGGCAAGACTTCTTTAACTTTAAATGGACCAGGCCCTCTTGACTTCAACTTTCCAAGAAACAACTTAAGCCTCGAGTTGAATAAAAGGACTTGATCACCAGCTGTGATTCTCTTGAGTGCAATCTTCTTATCATGAAATGCCTTAGTTCTTTCCTTGTAAACCTTTGAGCTCTCATAAGCTTCAATTCTAATCTCTTCTAACTCGTGCAAGTCCATAAGTCTCTTTTACTAAGCTAATTTATGTCAAAGTTTAAAAGCTTGGTTGTCCATAATGCTTTGTACTCTATCTCAATCGGTAAATGACATGATTTCCCATACAACAACTAAAATAGAGTTTTTCCAATTGGAGTTTTGAAAGTTGTTCTATAGGCCCATAGTGTGTCATCTAACTTGACTGCCCAATCTCACTTTGAAACTCCCACAACTTTGGCCAAAATGCCTTTAATCTGCTTGTTTGAGATTTCTACTTGACCCCTTGTCTGTGGATGATAAGGTGTAGCTACCTTATGCTTAACTCCATGCTTCCTCAACAGATTCTCAAACAGCTTGTTAATAAAATGAGAGCCTCCATCACTTATCACAACTCTAGGCACTCCAAATCTGGAGAAAATGATGCTCTTAAACATTTTTATCACAACCTTAGCATTATTAGTGAGACAAGCTACAACTTCAACCCACTTGGAAACAAAGTCCATTGCTACGAGAATGTAACTATTTCCATGAGATAGTAGGTTGAATGATCCCATGAAATCGATTCCCCAACAATCAAATATTTCAACATCAAGAATTGGATTTTGAGGCATCTCATTCCTTTTGCTGATATTTCCCATTCTTTGGCACGAATCACATTTGGATATGAACTCATGAGTGTCTTTACACACAGTAGGCAACCACAAACCAGCTTGTAAAACCTTCTGGACCGTCTTGAATGTGGCAAAGTGGCCACCATATGCTGATCCATGGCATTGCTCCAAGACTCCATGAACTTCTTCCTTAGCAATGCAGCTCCTAAATAAACCATCAGATCCCTTCTTGTAAAGGTAAGGCTCATCCCAAAAGTAGTGGCTCACATCTTTAAAGAATTTCTTCCTATGATTGAAATCCAGACTTTTAGGCACTTCACCAACAACCATGTAATTGGCCAAATCTGCATACCAAGGTAGAGTGGATCCAACGAGCTTACTTTTGGGCTGAAAACGACTGTCCACTGTTTTAAGGTTGCATTCGACCACTTTTAGGTCGACTAGGCTGGTCGAGTGTGGCCTCTAGACTTGAGTTTCTGCTGCCTTAAGGTTCATAAGCTGCTCCTCTGGCATTGAATCGTCAATAGGGATCGAGTCTTCTATCATCATTCTCGATAGGTGATCAACCACTCCATTCTCAACCCCAGGTTTGTCTACAACTTCCATATCGAACTCTTGAAGCAGCAGTATCCACCTTAGTAATCGTGGCTTAGCAACCTTTTTCTTCATTAGGTACTTCAAAGCAACATGATCCGTATGCACAATCACCTTTGAACCAACAAGGTATGACTAAACTTCTCGAATGCAAAAAACACTACAAGGAGTTCTTTCTCAGTAGTTACAAACTTGACTTGGGCATCGTCAAGTGTTCTGCTCGCATAATAGATCACATTCAGCTTTTTGTCTTTCCTCTGGAATAGCACATCTCCAACAACATAATCATTTGCATCACACATAATATCAAAAAAGAGAGTCCAATCTGGAGCTTGGACTATCGGTGCACTCACGAAGGCTTCCTTAATCTTCAAGAACGCATCAAGACATTCAGAGTCAAAGTTGAACTAAGTCTCTTTGCATAGCAAGCGAGTTAATGACCATGCAATTTTTGAGAAGTTCTTAATGAATCTCTTATAAAACCAAGTATGACCCAAAAAGCTTTGAATATCCTTAACCGTCTTAGGAGGCTACAGTTGAACCATAACTTCAATCTTAGCTTGATCAACCTCAATCCTCTTTTCTGAAATCTTGTGACTCAAAACAATCCCTTCTCTAACCACGAAATGACACTTCTCCAAGTTCAGCTCGAGATTGGTTTCCATGCACCTGCTAAGTGCCCTACACAAATTTGACAAACACGAGGAGAAGAGCCATAGACAGAGAAATCGTCCATGAAGACTTCAACCATCTCCTCAATCAGATATGAAAATATATATGTCATGCAGCGTTGGAAAGTAGTAGGCGCATTACACAAACCAAATGGCATTCTCATATATGTAAATGTACCATATGGACAAGTGAATGCCATTTTCTCCTGATCATCTGGGTGTATAGGGATTTGGAAAAATCCACTATACCCATCTAAGAAGTAGTAATATTGGTGATTAGCTAACCATTCTACCATTTGATGAATAAAAGGAAGTGGAAAATGATCTTTCATATATGCGGAGTTCAACTTCCTATAATCAATGAACATTCTATAACATGTTATAGTCGTAGTGGGAATCAACTCATCTTTCTCATTCATAACCACGATTATTCCTCCCTTTTTAGGGACACAATGAACATGTGAAACCCACTTACTATCAGAAATTGGGTAGATCACATCAGCATCTAACAACTTAATAATTTTGTTTTTCACTACTTCTTTAAGATTAGAATTCAACCTCCTTTGAGGCTCAATGTTTGAATGCGATTTTTTTTGAGATGAATCATATGAGTGCAAAGACTAGGTGATATGCCTCTAATTTCTGCTAGAGAATATCCTATAGCTTTTCTAAACCTTTTCAGTTCAGTCAATAGCATGTTCAAATCATCATTGACAATCACAAGATAAGTAGAATTAGGACCTAAGAAAGCTTACCTTAGCCCTGCAAGAAGTGGTTTCATTTCCACTTTGGGTGATTTGAGCTCGGACCAGTCATCATTGACTGTTGAAGAAGCACACTTAACCACTTGTAGATCGAGTGTGGTGGTCGATTTTGGTGCAGAGACTGCCAGTTCACGGCTCGTTGGAGTTGACCCTTCCCAGTTGCTAGCTTAACCTCAGACTTTGCTTCAACCAACTCTTCAATTACTACTGACCCCTTAACTCGCTTATAAACATCCAAAATTTTCACATAACACTCAGCTTCCTTGCTCAAATACCCATCAGCAGCTGGTTTGGTCAGAGCAACTTGTAAGTGAACCTCTGTTGCTAACTCTTCCAACAACCCATCAGCTAGAGCATCCATCTCTTGAATCCAGAACACATGACCCTCAATGGTTAGCTTCTTCATCACATCATTGATGTTAAACTTTATCTTGAAGTCCTGACCCAAATTCAACTCAATTGTTCTATTCCTTACATCAATTACTACACCAGCTGTAGCCAAGAAAGGTCTTCCAAACAACAATGGATCCTTAGGTTCTTCATCCTTATCCAGCACTACAAAATCAGTTAGTATTTCTACACCTCCAACTTTGACACATAAATCTTTTTAATATGCCATGAGGGATCCTTATAGATCTATCTGCTAAGACAAAGAGATTTTGCAAGACTTTTATAGTTGTTAAAACCTAGCATTTGTGCAACAGAAAGTGGCATGAGGCTGATAGATGCACTCAAATCGCATAGACATTTGTCGAAGGTTAGAGGACCTAGTGAAGAGGGGATTGTGAAAGTGTCTGGATCACCAAGCTTCTTAAATACCACTTTCTTTTGGATAATGGTACTAACCTCATGAGTAAGCACTACCATACCCTCAAATTCTCTAGTTCTCTCCTTAACTACATATTTCAAGAATTTTCGGTAAGGCGACATTAGCATAAATGCATCAAGGATATGAAATTTCACCTCAATATCCTTTATTTTCTTATCGAAAAGAGCCTTATATTTATCTGCTAAATCCTTCTTAAACTTTGGGGAAAAGACAATTGGGGTTTATAGGGCAGGGGAACAAATGGCTTGTTCTTTTCCGGAGGAGCTGACAATTTTTGAGCATTAGAAGGTTACACTCGACCACCTTCAAGTTGAGTTGGTTGGTCGAGTGGCATATCAGGCGAGACTTTCTCCATAGAAGGTTTCACTCGACTATCTTATGGAGTTGATTTTTTGGTCTTATCCTTGATTAGGCAGTCCTACCCTTACTTAGCGTTACTGTTCGCAATATCTTGGCACTTTCCGCACGAATTAGCAACTCATGTTCATTCTGTAGAGTAATAGAAATAGCATGATATTCCTTGGGGTTTTAAACTGCTTTCCCAGTGAGTTGCCCAGTTGTCTTCACAGTAGAAGAAAAGGCTTATTGACTCTCAACATACCTAAGTCGTACATTTAATTATCTCAAATTTGCAGTTGAGATCATTATGAGAAGCGTCAATCTTTGTGTCCACCTCTGCAAACTTATGTGTCAAAAAATCCATTACCTCTATATAGGCTATTGACACTACAAAAAAATATAGGTATAATATCAATAATATTATATCATTTAAATAAGTGAAACTATATAGAGTCACTTATTAACAAATGACACATTATATGTCATTTGACATCATTTATAACAGAGGACATTATTATTGCATCTTTTATAATCGTACGGGACATCATGTATAGTATGATGAAAATAGTAATGTGGATTCTGCTTGTAGTTGTTGTACTGCTTGTAACATCCTCCTTGATTCTGTACAAAACTAACATCTTCAACCTAATCATCCTCCTTTTCCTGAACCTGTTATTCTTCACACACTGAGTGCACCTTTTTCTGGTGTACCATGTGCAGCTTATCCAACTTCTCATTCAGAGCCTTAATGTCCTTTCTGCTCACTGCATTAGATTCAGTTGGACATCGCACACTTCTGTCATAGCCTTCGTTGTATTGGTCATCTGCCTGAGCAAGATTCCTTACTAAGTCTCAGCCATCATCAATGTCCTTGTTAAGGAAATTTTCATTGTTGGATGTGTCCAAGAGCATTCATAACTTAGGGAGAACACCTCTGTAGAGGGTGCTAAGTAGAAATTTGGTGCTGAAACAATGGTGAAGGCACTGCGATTGATATGTCTTAAATCGCTCCCAAGCTTCAGAAAAGGATACAAAATTCTATTGCACAAACCCATAAATTGCACCTCTCTTGGGGACAAAACACACATCTAAGAGAAGCATTTGCCCCAAGGAACCATGCAGTCCATGAAGCTTGTTACCCTGAATCATGGAAATGAGAATGCTCTTGATCTCGAAGTTGTTGTTCTCAATAGCATGAGGAACAATTCCATGTCGCTGGGTGTGACTGCTAGGTGCATCTACTGATCCAATTATTCTTGACCTCCTCTAATAAGGTGCATGCACATGTACTTGTTCCGTGTTCAAGCCTTGTGAGGGATCCATTCCCACTGAGTTTTTGTGTTTACTGCGGAGACAACTTCTCTACTCTCTCAACTCACATGGAAGTTGATCGATGTTGTCAAGAAAACGAAGAAGGTTCTCACTGCTTTTGGATCGTGTCTGAATACAACGTGAGAATTCAACTCGAGCAGTAGGATCAAGCTGAATTACAGAATGGTAAAAACACTTGAAATAGAACGACACATGCATGAACACATGTGAGTAATCAACGTTCTCAAAAAGTTGAAAATCCTAAATGTATCTAACAAACACCCAGCAACGACACCAATTTGGTAACATAATTTTATTATGAAATAAACTTTAATGCACTATCATGGTCATTGCAGTACTTTAGGTGTCAATCCAATTAAGTGTAGTAACTAGCAGTCAGAATGTGATAGACTACTTTAATCCAAGCCAAATCAATATGATGGTTATCTAACAACCTAAAACAGAGAATTAAAATGCCAATGATAAGAAACAGAAATTAAAATTTAAATAAAATAGAAAGTGAAATGCAAATAGCAGTAAAACAGAGAATTAAGCAAGACATAATACTAAGCAAACAGATGAGAAAGTGGGTTCCTGAGGAGTGGGAATCATGTATCAGTGGATCACTTAAATCTACTTGGCTACTTAACTAAACTCAAACAGATCAAATCTCTTGGCAATAAGTTCATAGACTATTGAATCCACTCTCATGGCAAACAATCTCAGCAAAGCTATCAACATACCCCATCATCATATGCATTTAACAACGTAACTGGCATGAAGAAATAAATTACTCTAGCTAATAAACACCTTAGACATTCGATCCCTCGAGCTAATAGTGTGAATCTTTGAAGTTGGTTTGATCAGACATTCTAAGAATGGATTTCAATTGATCAAAGAGAAATGAGCATTACCAACACCAAAACAGAAGAGATCTAAGCTAATATACTCTTAAGCAACCTGGAAAGTCTAAGATCCACAATAATCTAATCTATTTCCTCAAGAACCCTAAATGATCTACTCAGAAATCATGATGTAAACAAACAAAGCGAAAATCATAATAGACAACATGAACATTAAACTGAGAATGGAATGATTAACAAGAAAAGAAGAAAATATGAATTGCATTAAAAATTCATAAGAGTCGAGTTTTTGTTCTCAGATTACAAAGTGGAGAAACAACTGAAAAGTTTTTTGTATTAAAGAGGCAAAAATGAGGATACCTGTTTCAGTCACATCAAAGAGTATTTATATTGCTCCCTCACTAAACTAAAACAAAGTCAGAAAATAAAAAGTCAACAGAATGCTTCTGGATTAGCTGCCAAGAGTGAAGACGATTCGGCCCATCTGTGGAATGGCCCATCTGTAGTAAGTTCAAATTCAATTCGGCCCATCTGCTGAAGTAGCCCGTCGAGTTGGAAATTATTAGGATCCACTCGACTAGTGACTCGAGTGGAATGGTCGAATTGGACAGTGCAGAATCAACTCGACCTCTAACTCGAGCGAAATGGTCGAGCTATATCTGAATTGTGCATCAATTGCTCCCATTTTACTCCAAAATGCGTTTCCTTTTCAGGTTCCGCTGGATCTTTTCATCTATGGTCCATATTTTTCTGAAAACAACTCCAAATACAAAGTGTATGCTATGAAAATGCAAACTATACAAATGAACCAAAAATGACTCTAACATGATGCAAATACAGTGGATTTATATGCAAAATGAACTAAATGAGCACCTAAAACTAGCTAAAATGCACATATATTATCTCCTTATGTGAAGATTGTTCAAGAATGGAGTAAGAACTATGAAGCTACAATTTTTCGATATGTGCGACGTCAACAAAATCATTGATTCTTTATCTAAACGCTTAGTTTGTATTTTGAATGCCCTGATTACTTGCAACTAGGGCTGAGAATAAAACTCGACCCAATTTGTCCGACCCGACCCGAACCAAAAATTTAACAAATCGGGTCTGGTATTTATTTGAAATTCGAGTAATATGGTAAGTGATTTATTGAAAAATTCGGGTAGTGATTCAGGTCGGATAGTTCGGGTATCGGGTATTTACATAATATTTAAATTCAACCAAAACTAACTCAAGTATAAGCCTATTTGGGTCGATTCGGGTCGGATTTTTTGCAAAAAAAATAATTATTTTTTTGGATTTTTACTTCTTATTCAGGTTAATTTGGCACCATTAGATACTACCCGAACTACTCGATAGCCGACCCGACTTAATTGTTTTTTACATTTTAGTTAATTTCGGTATCTTTAAAATTTGCTAAATACCAGAATTCCAAATAAACCGATCCGACAAAAACCATATTAACCGAACTCGCTGGTCTACTTGCAACAATATGTAATGTTTGACTATGCTTAAACCAATAAAATATATTGACGAAAAAATAAAAAGTAAAAGACTAATTCGATTAGGTACGAGATGTTCTTTGTGGATTATTGATTATAGAATCCTCTAAACTTAAAATGTTATAATATCTGTAATTTTACATGAGATATTCACTTGATCAATTTGTAATCTACCGTCATAAAAACTCTGAGATTTCTATCTTGTTCATGAATTTTTGAGTTTCTCCTTTACAATACAATGGATAAGTGATTTCCAGTTACCTCTATATATAACTCTTTTGCAATTTTGAAGTGAGATGTTGTGTTCAAGATCCTTTTTTTCTTTGGTATGATTGATTAATAAAAAAAGAAATACAACGACTATAAAGAAAAAACTAACTCGAGCTATAAATTTAAAGGTATAATAATTTAACTAGGTGGGTCGGAAAATACCTTGTGAAGATCTCTCATCTCTCCTCTGCGCACAACCTTGCGACAACCTTGCGACAACAACGATATCTTCTTTCAGTGGCCTCCATTCCTCATCGCCACCAGTAAGGTGACCCCCGGTATCTCATCTTCTCCCTCTGCTTCTTCTCTTCATTTGCCTCCACCTAACGCACGTCAGATCTGGTTTCTTCAGGCTCTTCTGGTCTCTCCTCTGTTAGCCGCTCCATCGAGTACCGTGGGTGGTACAACGCTGGTCTTTTTTTCCCTCAGCTCACTCGAGAACGGCGATGCCCAAAAAGGTAATCCCATGTTTCGCCGCCATGTCCTCGTTGGCGGAGCTGGGTTTGCTGGAGTCTCTGGTACTCCACCTTCCCGTCGAGGTTGGTCCAAGCCTGCCTTAGGCTCGACGGATCTATCTCCTCACATGATTGGTGGTTTGTAGATTTGTTTTTGAAACCACTACCGCCTTTGTCCGCCACCAGTTTAGCCTCTCTTGTCGGAGTTCTGGTTAGGTTATCTCTCTCCTTCTCAAGATTCATTCTATATCGTTATCGTCTAGGTCTTAGTACGAGGACAACTATGTCTAAGTTGAGTTCTTTCTTGGTTGTCTCTGGTTTAGTTTAAAGTCTCTCTAGTTTAGGTGGTGCGTTGGATTTTTTCTGATCTGGTTCATGTTGGCTGGAGAATCTTGGTGTTGTTTTGTTTCGACTGCGTCTTTAATTTGAATCGCTTCACCTTTGTCTGCCTGGAGGAGATGGTGTTCAATAGATTAGTGGGCTTGGTAGTGCTTGCTCAAGTGTCTCGAGGATTGCTCCTAACATCTAGGCGTTGCTTGGTCTGAGCATCGAGGGTTGTCTCTTGGACCAGGTCGCTTGTGGCAATTGACTCGATAAGAAAGACTCCCTAAGCCTTGTGTCGATGCTTTTTGCTCTCTCAGTGTTAGGCTTTCTATTGGTTCTCAGTTTGTTGTATTGTGTTTTTCGTCATTTCTGTATTTTTTTCTTTCTTTGTTGTCTTTGTATTTTGTCAAAAACTCAAAAGTTATATGAATATAAGATTTGACATTTAGTACCAAAAAAAAAACTTATGCTTTCTACTATATCATCACGTACACATGATGTAATTTGTATTAAAAAGAAGCTAAATTAGTTTAATAGTAATAAGAAAATAGAAAATTATGAAAAATACTCTTTTCAAAAGTTAATTATCCAGAATACCCCTAATATGTTTTCTTGTGTGAAATGCCCTCTCCCCTACCTGAAAGGACAATAAAACCCCTGACCAAAAGTCATTCACGCGTTCTCCTTCTCGTTAAAATAAAGGAATAAATATTTATATTTCGATTACACATGGGCAAAGAGTTACATAAATAGAGTCTGATGACATGCGCAACCAATTGGATTGTTATTCACTTATACATGGACATCTTAAGGACAGTCAGTTAATATATTATTCAACTAGGCATGAATAAACTCCTAAGACTGTATTGATTTAGATGTGGACAAAGTTTTTAGTTTGATTACAAATTAAAAAATAAAAACATGGACATAATTTTAAAATCATGTTATGTTAATATACTGACATTCTTTTGTCATATGACAACATATCTAATTGATTATTATCCTATTAGACATGAACATAGAGTTAATTGTTATTTAACTAGATATGGACAAATTCTGAAAACTATGTGTATGTTAATATACTGGTATTCTTATGTCATATGATAACATATCTGATTAATTGTTATCCAATTAGACACAAATATATGATTTATTGTTATTTAACTAGACATGAACAAATACGTAAGGCTCTATTGATCTAGAGGTGGCCAAAGTCTTTAGATGTTGATTTCAAATTATAAAATAATTAGACATTGATATATGATCAATTGTTATTCAACTAGACATGGAAAAATATTTGAGACATAATGGCATTCTTGTGTTAATAACAATCAATTTATATTATTCAACTAGGCATGGAGAAATTTCTAAGACCCTATTGATTTATATGTGGACAAAGTATTTAGATATTGATTACAAATTATAAAATAAAAACATAGATAAATTCTTAAAAGCACGTGTATGTTAATATACTAGCATTCTTATATCATGTGATAACATATATGATAAATTGTTATCCAATTAGACATGAACATAAGGTTTATTGTTATTTAATTAGACGTGGGAAAATACGTAAGACATATAGACATTATAATGTTAATGTACCTCATTAATGGTTATCCAAATAGACATGGACATATGGGTTAATTGATATTCAACTAGACATGGATAAAATTCTAAGACCCTATTGATCTAAAAGTGACCAAAATATTTAGACATTGATTACAAATTGTAAAATAAAGACATTGACATATATGTTATGTATTAAATTCTGATAAATTGTAATTTAGTTAATTTTGTAGGGGAAAAAGGGTGTGCGGCAAAATTTAAAAAATAAAGTATTTTCATGATTAAAAAAATAAAGTATTTTCATGATTAACTCTTTAAAATGGGTATTTCAGATTTGAATTTCCCTAAAAAAAATACAATCATGAAATCAAAATCTAAAGAAAGTTAGATCCCAAGCGGAAAATTTCTTAGAGCATGAGTAATGGGGGTCTCTTAGATGGATTTCTTAAATATTTTATCATTATTTTTTTTAAGAAACCTCACCCAAAGTTTCTTATTTAAGAACCTTTTTTGTGGGTTTCTTAAAATTTTTCTTCTTTCTCTACTCTCTTTCTTTATTCATTTATTAAAATTTATAATAAAATATTGTTAAGAAACTCAAAATAGGTTTCTCCCATTAATCATGCTCTTATGATGAATTGGAAAAGTAAAGAAAATATGTTATAATATATAAAAAGATCAGAATGGAAAAATAGAAACAAAACTAATGGTGTTACTTGACAAATATATACCTATGCATGTTAACAATGCAACTAGTAAGTTTTGCTTGCCATGTCAATTGGACCCTTTTGGAGCCACTCATGAATCTGCTTGCTTCCTTGGCAAATTGATTGCACGAGTTTCAAAAACAGAGATACTGTATACAAATAATTGTAATTAAATTAATGTGTATGAATGAATCAATATTATGATTAAAAATCTAAAAGAAGATTATACGTTGCTTAATAGTTAATGCAACAGAAAGATATCGTAGAAAAAAACAGTAGACTATCGTATAGGTCTAAAAATGACCAATAAGCAAGAAGCCAATGGTGTTGACTTTTGTGTCGTAAAGTTTCTACTTTATTTAACAAATTAGATAATAGAGTTGACCTACCTACATAGCTTTCACTTTCTTGAGCTACAATAAACAAACACTAAATCTAATATTCGTGGACCTCGTTGACCAGTTAGATAAACCGGTTTTCTTTTATGTAATCACTTCCGGTTTACCAATACCAGATCGATCTGCGTTTGCGTTTATAATTAGTATATTTCATGGTTTTAGTGCAATGAGTCTTAAAAAATTCTGTTTTTTCATTTTTTATTAGAAAAAAAAATGTTTCAGAAACTATTTTAATAATTAAAATAATTATTTTCAACGCTTATATATATATTTTTTTTACCATCAAAAGAAATTTTATTAAGACATGGTTTTATAAAAGAATACAAGAATGAAACAGAAATCCACAAAACAGAGTATGGAAACCTCCAAACGGAGGGCTAATCAGCAAGACAAAGACTGATCTCTATCCAAAGAAAGGATCGAACTGAGCCAAGATGGCTCTCCTGAGGCGAGATATGAGTGGTAACGTCCATCTCTCAAAACACTAGCTGCAATACGATATGTAGCACAATTTGATCGACCTGATGATATGTCAGGTTGAAGAAGACGAGCCCATCGCGTCAAATATCACCTACAACGAAGCCAATCCTTAGGATTTGTAATCGCCTGAAAAACAGTATGGTTATCGGTCCACAACTCAACATTAGAGATTCTTAAATCAATTAAACTTTGAACACCCCAAAACAAACACTGGAATTCCATAGTGATCTTAGAGTGAGATGCTAACACGGCATCATGACTATGGAAAAGGACAGTCTCGCGTTCATCGTGAAGGATCCAGGCTGCACCCACCAAATGAAAAGACCGGTTCCACGAAATCACAATATTACACTTCACAATCCCTGCAGCTGGAAGGGTCCAACGGCGAAGACCTCTTAAACTTTCATGCCTCGAACCCAAATCATTCAATGAAGTATTCGAGACTCTAAAGAATTCTTCAGACTCCTCCAAAGCTTGAACAATCAAGAGATCCGCATCTTGTGGAGTCACAGCAAAAGTGGTTGCATTTCTCTGTTGCCAAATAAGCCATAACAGCCACATCAATGCTCTGTGATGAGAAGAGCCTTGATTCTTTTCAATGGCATGAATCACAAACTCCATGTAATCCAAAATCGATAAGTTCGAGCCCTGAAATGAAACATGATTACGCATGCACTGCCAAACACGAGATGCGTTGACACATTCAAAAAGAACGTGCTGCGGAGATTCCGGGGAACTTGAGCAAACAGAGCAGGTTGGATTGGTGTTGATATCGTGTCAGTGTAGGCACTTAACAACAACAATAACATCAGATAAAATCCTCCAAAAGAAAAAATGAATCTTAGGGAGGGTTTTAATCGTCCAAATTCGGCTCTTTAGATTATTTACCCGGAGGCTAGATGAAGATATCGTTGGTATAGAGCCAAGCTGGTGAGATGCTAGCCAAGAACCACTCTTGACTGAGTAAACACCTTGTTTCGTATACGGCCACACCCAACTATCTTCCACATCCATAATTGGCGGAAAACTCATGATACTTCTTATATCATCGTCATAAAACAATGTAGAAAGTCTATCAAGCCGCCACAAACCATCTTCACTAATCAAATCCCCAACATGAAGTTCGGGATCAATGATAATAGACTTGCATACTGGCTTTCTAAGAGAACCATCAAAGAGCCAACTATCAGTCCATATTATCGTGGATGAGCCATTACCAATGAATTTAGTGATACCTTTAGAAAGCAATGCTCTGCCATGGAGTATACTTCTCCAGGCATAAGAGGGGCGATTCTCAGCCTTTGCATCTAAGAACTCTGAGTTAGCATAATATCGTGATTTATACAACTGAGCTACTAGAGAATTCAGACTCACAAGAAGGCACCAGGCTTGTTTAGCAAGAAATGCTTGATTAAACTGTCCAATATCACGAAATCCAATCCCTCATTCGTTCTTTGATTTACACAGCTTCTCCCAAGAGATCCGATGCATCTTCTTCTTATCATGTTTACTATTCCACCAAAAGCTAGAAACACCACTTGTTAATTTTTTACATTGATATCTAGTAAGCTTGAAATATGACATTGCATAGACCGGAAGCGCGGGAGGAACAAATTTGATAAAGATCTCTTTGCCCCCTTAAGAAAATATTTTCTCATACCACCCAACTAACCGCGTCCGAAGCTTATCCGTAATAAAGCTAAGAAGGCTTCATTTAGACCCACTCAAACATTCCGGTAGGCCAAGGTACTTACCATCACCGCCTTCTTGTGTTATTCCCATAAACAAGCCCAAAATTCTCTTCATGATCGGATCAAACTTAGACCCAAAGGTAATAGCCGATTTAGTGAGATTGATCTTTTGTCCAGACGCATCACCATATATCTTAAAGCAACGTAAGATTTCAGAAGCTTCATAGAAATTGGCTTTGCACATAAAAATACTATCATCAGCAAAAAGAAGTTGTTGGATCGATAGACCTGATTTAGCGAGAGTGATGCCCGAAATCTTTTTTCCAAGTTCCGCTTTTCTCATTACATATATTTCACATTAAAACAATGATTTTTCAACGATTTTAGAGTAGCATATTTTTCTTTATAGTAGTTTTATAATCTTGGTTGATTGGGAGTACCCGAATCGAATAATAAAATTAAAGTTCACGCAAGTGTGTATTAGAGGATGAGTAGCTTCAAATTGCTTAATTTAGAAATATAAATCAGTGATTCGTATGATTTTCGTTATTTGATTCTAATAAGGAATAAATAACGAAATAAAACATTTTATAAGAAATAAAATTGAAAAAAAAAAAGTGGACACCTTTGCTTCTCCTTGCAACTCACCTGAATCGGGTCGGACCGGCCCATGAGGGAGGAGATGTATTCGGTCATAATTCTTTTTTTTTGGTATCAAATTCAGTCATAATTCTTTTTTTTTTGTATCAAATTCAGTCATAATTCGTCACGCATACAAATGTATAATTTGACTATTTTACCCATTCTTTTCTGTTTTGGTACAACTTTTTTACGCTTTGTTTTTTAATAATATTTTATAACTAAAACTATATGGATTTAGAAACACATCGAATTTTTGCTATATCATAGCATAATTAAAAATTTGTGTCAGCAATTAGAGTTTAACAGCATTCCAACCAATACCATCTCCTAAGTTTATTACATGTATATTACGTTCAGACCAAAATTTGTGTCCAACTCGCTCAGGCAAATGTTTTTTTTTTTTTTGTGTTATAAAGATGCAAGAATATATAGTTCTTATATAGCATTTTTTATAACATGTTGTATTGTATTAAGACAACTTTCGAAACATAATCGGGATTCCAAACCTAAAGTATGTTTAAAAGCGAGAACTCTTTTGATTTAGAATATATAATAACATATGATACTGAAAATACATACGATGCAGGAAGTATAGATCGATACGACACGAAAAGTTAAAGTGCTAAAACTAATTATTAAGATTTAATTGCTTATGTATATATACAAGTTCCTTATAGTTTAAATTGAAAACATATAACCCGAAACGTAAGCGAATAAGCATGTGCACATAAATACAATATTTATGAGTAAAAATGGTAAATTATAAAAACAAAATGCTTCTCCCAAAGAAAAAGATGGATCGCTTGAAACCTTATTCACCTTTTTCACCACTTTTCACGCGTCAACTCGTCTCCATAACACAACTATATAACCTCAAGTCCACCCTCTTCTCAATTCTTCACAACTCAAATCTCTCTCTCCTCCTTCTCTGCAACATTTACAAAGCCAACAAAAGGAAGCAAGAGAAGAAACGAAGCAGGATCTACAAAAAAACAAATCACATTCATTGATCAAGAGAAAATGGCACAAATCATGAAGCTACTCGTGACAATTGCATTAACAACAGCAATCACAATCGTTGTCCTCACAACCACCAAAACCACCACCACAACTGCAACATTTCCTCTCGAAGACCCTTCCAAGGACCATGCACCACCAGGAGATCAGATTAAGATCAGACCAAGTCGGTTCTTAGCGGAAAATGCCAAACAGGCTCAAACACCATTAGCTCGTAACCCAAATGCAGCTGACCATTGCCACAAGGAGCCTGCAAACTTCTGCAGCGGCAGTTATTACAGTACCGGAGCAAACGCTACAATGGCTTGTTGCAACAACAAGTGTATGGATTTATCAACAGATGACAAAAACTGTGGAGCGTGTCAGAACAAATGCAAGTTCGGACAAACTTGTTGTCGTGGTCAGTGCATTTACGTGGCTTATGATAAACGTCATTGTGGTGAGTGTAACCATCGTTGCAAAGACGGTGAATTCTGCGTCTATGGTCTCTGTAACTACGCCTGATGAATGAATCATTCATTCGAGACGAAGTAAGAAAAAAAAAAAAAAAAGATAAGTGAATTTAACGGATGATTTATTTATATGGACGCTGATTAAAAAAAAGGTCGGTCCAATTAATTAATAAATTAATTATGGTGTTGTGTGTATTTTTGGATTCCCATAATGTTTTGAGGGGTATAAAAAAAAAAGAGATTATTCTTATTATCTATGATTAAAAATGGAAACTTTTCGTTCCAATATTTATTGCTGTTTTTATTTAAGTTTTATAAGAGTGTATAAATACACTCCAAAATAATATCATGAATAATGTTTTTTATACGTATAATACATAAAATAAAATCTCTTTCCTCATAGCTGATCTCCAAAAACAAAATGAAAAATACCTTAAATTTTGAATACGTTTGACAGAAAAAATTTAAAAGTTTTGAATACCAAAATCATTTTGGTGCTTTCTTATTTATTACGTTGCAATTAAATTAAGACAACTCATCATTCACAACTTTGGGCAATTTGATTGTCAAAGTCAATAGGTTGAGTTAGCTGAACCAACTCCCGATGGATATCAACCCAACGGGCCAATATGAGAATTCGGGTCGCAATCATAAACCTTGAAGATTTTAAATCCGTGAATACTTAAAAATCGTTGTTATCTTCCTCACAAATCCATACGTCCAAATCGTAAAACAATTCACACGTGAAATTCGTTCTCTTTTATAGTTCACGCATCCACCTTCTATTTAGAGTGATTAAAACCCAAATAGAAAAATATATATTTTTTTTTTCAACAAGTAACCATTAGATCAACAATAAAGACCGATCCATAGTCTAAATTCTCTAAATAAACAGGGTGAGATTCAAACTCACCACCTCAGAATCTAACTAAATCAAAGACAAGTCAATTGGATCACCTGTTTCTTGGCAACCTCTTTTTTTTGTTAGCATTATTGTGAAAAAGATATTATTTTGGATGAGTTTTCCAGTTTAGATATTTGTGGGTCATTTTTTGTTTTTTTTTCTGTTTCTTCTATGGTGAATTTTTGAGGAAGTTGGTCATCGCTAATCACAACTATACATAGGGTTAATTATGTTAAGGAAATACATATAATCATCATTAATGTCATATATCTTATTGCATTGCTTCAAGCATTTTCCAATTATGTAAATACCTAGTTCATATTTGTACATTGATATATAAGTCTACTTATAGTCACTATTGAGATATATTGGAAAATACATTCTTACATAGTATCAGAGCAGGCTTTCTCTTAAATTTTTTTTTTAGCCGCCAATAAAATTTCTCTTTCCCAAACAATGTCGACAGGCACAGTTGACACCATTGATACCGCCTCAACCACACTTCTTCATGTTAACATGAGCAGTGTCTCTAAACTCACCACATCAAATTACCTAACCTGTAATCTACATGTTCGAGCTCTTCTTCGAGGGTATGATCTCTCCACTCATCTTGAGCACAACACTTCTCCTTCACAAATGATTGTACCTGCCAACAACACCACCACTCCCAATCCGGCGCACAACCTCTGGATGCGCCAAGATCAGTAATCTACAGTAGCCTTTTAGGTGTTGTCTCCCTCTCGATCCAGCCTCTTCTTGCTCGCTCACAAACCACTGCAAACATATGGGAGATCCTAGCCTCCACCTACGCTAAACCTAGCCGAGGTCATGTCACGTAACTCAAGCAACAAATCAAGCAATGGTCAAAAGGAACCAAAAACATTGATGAGTGCCTTCAGGGACTCACAACACGTTTTGATCAGCTAGCCATTTTAGGCAAATCCATTGATCATGAAGATCAAGTGGAATACATTCTCAAAGATCTACTAGAAGAATACAAGCCCATCGTTGACCAAACTGAAGGTCGAGACTCCCTTTCAACTATTCCAGAATTTCATGAAAAACTGTTGAACTTTGAAGCTAAGGTTCTCGCTACTATTCCAACACATCCCACTCTAGTCTCTGCCAATGTTCTAATGCTCGTTCTAACCTTTACAACAACAGTAACAACAGCTCCAGCCGCAGTAACCAATGCCAAGACTCTCCTAACTCTGCGTCTTGGAACTCCTCCTCACAGCCTCCACATCAGCATTATCAACACCATGATTCTCGTAACAGCAACATAAGCGGGTATCAGGGACGTTGTCAAATATGTGGAATCCAAGGGCACAGCGCACACATGTGCTATCAGTTTCTACAGCAACAATTGGTGCCCAACACTCTATGGCAACCCAGAGCCAATCTAGCTCACCACAACTCCTCTCCTGCGGTTCCTTGGCTGCTGGATAGCGGAGCTAGTCACCACATGAGTAGTGAACTCCAAAGTCTTCCATCTCCACAAGCTTACAATGGCATGGATTTGGTTCTCGTTGGTAATGGTACACCATTGCCAATCACACACACTGGTCTTATCATTCTCCCCTCTAAAACTCGTAATTTATCTCTCAATAATGTGCTTTGTGTCCCAGTTATTCAACGCAACCTTATATATGTCTCTCGGCTTTGCGATAATAACAATGTTGCTGTGATTTTCTATCCTACATTCTTTCAGGTGATGGATTTGAGCATGGGGGCCCTGTTGTTGCGAGGTGAGACTAGGAATAATCTCTATGAGTGGCCAGTTCTACCTTTAACCATCACCAGCCTCCTCACCACTACATCATCCACGCCATCACCAGATGTTTGGCACAATCGTCTTGGCCACCCAGCTATCTCTATCTTACAAAATGTTGTTTACACTTTTTCTTTACCATGTTCATCAAACTCTCAGAAATCCATTTGCATCGATTGCTCCACTAATAAAAGCCACAAAGTTCCCTTCTCAAAAATAACACTATCATCCTCTCACCCTCTCGAAACTCTATTTGCTGATGTATGGACATATCCCGTCATCTCAATAGATGGTTACAAATACTACCTCCTCATCGTTAATCACTACTCCCGATACTCTTGCTTATTTTCCTTAAAAACAAAATCCTAAGTCAAAGACACATTTATACCATTTAAAAACCTTGTCAAACACCGCTTAAACCAGAAGATCAAGATCTTGTATACAGACAATGGAGGTGAATTTCTCGCACTACGTCTGTTTCTTGCCACAACCGGCATCTCTCACCTCACCACTTCACCACACATACCCGAACACAACGTTGTGTCCAAACGCAAACATCGTCACCTGGTAGAAACGAGATTGACTTTGCTAACTCACGCCTCCATGTCATCTATCTACTGGACATATGCTCTTTCAACATCGATTTATCTCATTAATCACTTACCTTACCAGTCACGGAAATGGTTCCGCTGTATACACGTCTCTTTAACACCTAACCAAACTACGATAAACTGCAGATTTTCGGCTGCATGTGCTTCCCGTGGCTACGCCCATATACCTCTCAGAATCTCAAAAACCATTCAGAACCGTGTGTATTAGTTGGGTACTCACTCACCCAGAGCGCATATTATTGTCTACACGTTGAATCTGGAAGAATTTACACTTCTCGGCATGTACGCTTCGATGAAACAACATTCCCTTTCTCCCAATCCTAGACAAAACCACACCCAGAAACACCCACAGAAAATCAAAACCTCACTACCACCACCACTTGTCCGCTGACACTTATAGAGGTTGCGCCACCGTCCCCGCCTGCAGCTCCGAGACCATCGCACTCAGGTACTGACAATAACAATCAGGCCCAAGCCCAACAAGCTTCGGATCAGAATGAAGCTGCATAAGATAATGGGCCTAATTTAGAATTCTCTGGCTCAATCTTGTCTCATGTCTCATCTTCCAGCAGTGAATCGCAGACTGAAATTGGCCCCGCAACAACTAAAATAAACTCCTCGCTTAATCAATCCACGACAGTATCGGAACCACCGCCGATCAACAACCATCCGATGGTCACTCACCGGAAAAACAACATTACCAAACCCGCAACAAAATTAAATCTCTCTGCAGCGTTATCCACTTCGATTCCTGCATAACCACGCACCTTTAGTCAAGCTCTTAAGGATCAGCGTTGGCGTGGAGCTATGTGCACCGAAATGGACGCCTTTGCGGTCAATCGGACCATGGATCTTGTACCTCGGCCACCAATGAAGACAATAGTGGGCTGTCGATGGATATACAAAAACAAATTCTTGCCTGATGGATCATTGGGAAAGTGTAAAGCGCGTTTAGTTGCAAAGGACTACAACCAATTGGTTGGTTTGGATTATAATGATACCTTTAGTCCGGTAATTAAATCCACTACTCTCCTTCTTGTTCTTGATATTGTAGTGAGTAGGTCATAACCAATTCAGCAAGTCGACGTCAACAATGCATTTCTTCAGGGGACTCTCACTGAAGAGGTGTATATGAAACAACCACCTGGTTTTGTGAATACAGATCACCCGGATTACGTTTGTAAACTAAACAAGGCTGTCTACGGATTGAAGCATGCACCTCGGGCTTGGTAAACTGACTTCGCACATATCTACTGCAACTTGGTTTTCACAATTCTCTGGCGGATCCATCCTTGTTTACATTCCACCATGGCGCCTCTTACATCTATCTCCTTGTGTATATAAATGACATACTCGTGACAGAAATCAGCACTGAAGGTATAAAACGGGTTCTCACCTCTTTAGCTGATCGATTTTCAATCAAAGAGTCAGAGGATTTGAACTATTGTTTGGGCATCAAAGCACATCGCAAACCATCTGGTCTTCACATCTCTCAGCGTAAATATATTCTTGACTTGCTCCACTAATATAATATGATTGATGCCAAGCTTGTTGAGACTCTAATGGCCACATCTCCAAAGCTGACCTTGAGTTCAGGACATGCTCTTTCAGACGCAACATAGTACATGAGACTAGTCGCTAGTCTATAGTAATTAGCCTTCACTTGACCAGATGTATCTTACTCAGTCAACCGCTTGTCTCAGTTTATGCACAAACCGACAAATGATCACTAGCAAGCAGCAAAACGCATCTTGCGATATCTAGCTGGCACTACAACACATGATATCTATTTCTCAGCCTCTAATCCTCTAAAACTCTATGCATACTCAGATGCTAACTGGGCAGGAGATCCAGAAGATTATCTCTCTACAAACACCTATGTTATCTACTTAGGCAACACACCAATTTCATGGTCTACAAAGAAACAAAAGATAGTTGCTCGAACATCGACATAAGCCGAATATAGGGCTGTTGCTAACACAGTCTCTGAAGTCACCTGGATTTGTAACATACTCACTGCAACTTGGGATTGTCTTGCCTTCTTCACCTATTGTCTACTGCGAAAATGTCGGAGCTACATTTCTATGTGCGAACCCGGTATTTCACTCACAGATGAAACATGTAGCATTAGAATATCACTTCATATGTGGTCAACTGCTTACATGTATCATTCGTGTCTCTTATATTCACACAAAGGATTAACTCGCTGATGCCTTAACCAAACCACTTCAACGTGCATGGTTTAAGGAACTGCAAAACAAGATCGGTGTCACAGAAGTTCCTCCATCTTGCGGGGGGATGATAAGGAAAGCATATGATCATCATTAATGTCATATATCTGATTGCATTACTTCAAGCATCTTCTAATTCTGTAAATACGTAGTTCATATATGTACATCGATATATAAGTCTGCTTGTATTCACTATTGAGATATATTGGAAAATACCTTCTTACAAATTCACGGTTTCTGAGCTTCAATGTTCTGACAAAAGGATTGTTTAGTCGTAAATAATCTTTTGCCCCATGGAAGACGTGGAGCTTTGCCGTCTGAAGGCTGCAGTCCCTCCGATCTCTTTTTCACCGCCGGAGGCGGTTTTTATATTAGCACCAACCGTTACTTAGTTTTGTTTCTTAATCTTGTGTAAAATTTGTTATTCTCTGGAGAGTTTTTATTGTTTTTCTCTTTCGAAAATTTATGAGCAATGTTGTTGAAGATCAAAAGAGTTCCAACAATCGTGTTGAATTACGAGAAAAATGAGACAATGGAAGAAGATGGATGTGCTCAAAATTTCTTGAGCCAGTGTTGCATCAGTGGTACATGCTATTGCTAAAAAAAAAATTTCATTTTGTTCAAATTTTGAATTCATCAACTGTTAGAAACAAAACCTCGTGACGTTTGATTTTTTTTAGGGGCAAGACTTCCTTTATATTCCTGCAACGATGTAGACAAATATGTGGGAGATAAGCTAGAATCTTGAGTGACGTTCCTTGAATCCATAATTTATCTAAGAATTTTGCTAAAATACCATATTTTTGTTTTTTATAAATCTCATAAACGAGATGGAAAAGGATATTCAAGCGCCTTGTTTTATTAACGGTTTTTGGAAAGATTCAAGAAGTTTTATCGGGGTTGGTATTGTTTTCAAATTGAATTAGAGGTGCTAATATGGGGACGAAAATTATATTCTGATGTTTATCACCTCTGTATATTAAGTTTGAAGTGGTCTTTTGGGCCATAGAATCTTTAAGAACAATGCCTCATAAGCTCTCTTTAGATTGAAAAGTTGCTCATATACTCTCCGCAAATATGGCCGAATAAATTAAATTATTTTGAAAAAAATAATTAGGTATTTTACATTGTTATCCACAGCGTTGAAGATAATTATAGGATCCAACCAGTATGATCCACCCAAACTTATAACCAAGTGAATACAACCCGGATCCAGGTGGTTTAATTTTAAACACTGGATTGACTAATAAAACCGCACTAAAATTGGAATGTTATCGGTTCCAAATCCAATTAGACCAAATTAAAAAAATCTCTAATTTTACCCTAACTCATTCAATCAATTTTCACTTATTTCATCCCGATTTCTCTGAGTGAGGAAGTGAAATCTTTCATCATTTTTCATCCTTCTTCTTCATTCTTCTATCATCGAATTCCTCTATCATCCTTTTTCATCACACTAGCGATTTTTACTTCTTTCATCGTTCTTCACTATGGTTCGTACAAAGAATCTGGCAAAAAACTTGGCATAATCTATGGCAGAACCCCTTCCCCCATTCTGGTTTCCTCGTCTAAATTTTACTGAGTCTACTCATCTGGCAAGAGCAGACGAAGAAGAAGATACGCTATTGGAAAAGCAAGTCCACGTTGAGTCCACTTCAGTTGATCTTACTCCTCCGGCAAGAGAAAAGTCACCGGGAGAGAAAGTCCCTTCTCCTCTTCTGGAAAGAGATGATGGGGAAGACAAAGCGGCACCGGGAAAGCAAGTCCACTCTCCTCCTTCGGTAAGAGAAGATGAGGAAGACAAAGCGACACCGGGAGAGCAAGTCCACTCTCCTCTTCTTACAAGAGAAGATGGGGAAGACGAAGCGATACCGGGAGAGTAAGTCAACTCTCCTACAGATCCTCCGGTAAGAGAAGATGGGGCAGACGAAGCATCATCTGAAAGTGTAAGTCATCCTTTTGAACTCTATATCTCGTGTGTTAAGAATATTTTAGTGATTATAAGGATGGTAAAAAGAAACATTTAAGGTGTGAAATTGATTGATCTAAGTATTTTAGATTAGTGTGAAATGGAATCCGTGTGTGTGAAGTTGCTATGTGTTGATATTGGAAACCAAAAAGATTCTCTTTGTAATTGCTATAAAATGTGTCGATATTGCTTGCTAAATTAATTGTCAATGTATTTTAGCTAGTTTTGTTTAGATTAACATATTTAAAATGTCAATTGTCAAGGATCTTGTCAATGTATTTTAGTTATTTTTGTTAGGTTTCACATATTTGAGATTGGTTCAATTTAAAATCGGGTTAAATCGTTAATAAAATGTGTCGATATTGCTTGCTAGATTCATTGTTAATCTATTTTAGTTAGTTTTGGTTAGATTAACATATTTGAGATTGGTTCGATATTGAAAACCAAAAGGCTTCTCTCTGTAACTACTATAAAATGTGTTGATATTGCTTGCTAGATTCATTGTCAATGTATTTTACTTAGTTTTGTTTAGATTCACATTTTATAGATAAGTTCAGTTTTAAATCGGGTTAAATTGTTAATAAAATGTCTCGAATCTTGCTTGCTAGATTCATTGTCAATGTATTTTAGTTAGTTTTGTTTGGTTTCACATATTTGAGATTGGTTCAGTTTAAAATCAGGTTAAATTATTAATAAAATGTGTCGATATTGTTGTATTTTAGTTTAGCTAGATTCATTGTCAATGTATTTAAGTTAGTTTAGTTTAGATTCACATTTTATAGATTAGTTTGGTTTCACATATTGATATATTGAGTCATTTTGGTTTGGTATTGTTATCTAATTGGTTTGACATTTTTTTCTGTTTAGGACTCGGATGACGGTGGAAGGACCCAAGTGACACCACCTTTGGAAATGTGTCTACCTACAATTGAGTACAAGAAAACAATTAAAATTGCCACCAGGTATTATGTTGCGTAGGCCGTGGAGAATATCAAGAAGATGCATAGCAATGATGAGAAGCAATAGTTCTACAACCATCAGTTTTCTCATTTCTTCCACATGCCTAGGGATGCAAACCAAAGGACAATGGGCATGTTGATGATGTTGATGCGGATGGCCCGTATAGAGAAGAAGAAGAAGGAAGTATGGTTCATCAAGAATTAAGTACATATCCAGTATTCCATAAGGGAGCACAGCCTTCTTTGTGGGCTTCATTGTCACGAGTACCCTAACAATTATGAAGATATGAGTGATAACAGGTTTGTTGAGAAGCATTTCAAGCGAGGTAGAGTGACTCAAGAAGAGGTGGAGAAGAAATTTAAGTCAATGAGGACTTATTCAAGAGATATGTTGCGGATGGCTGTACTCTATTTCTTGACGGCTAAGATCAAAGGAAATGCAAAACGTGGGAGCAATGATGGTTCACAAGTTCATAAGGCGGATTGTTGCAGACCTTGACACTTGTGTCACCTTCCCGTGGGGTAGATGGACATTTTTTGACAATCTAGGCCAAATAGAACGTATGATGCGTCTATTTAAAAGTGCTGCCAAGGATGCTAATTTTCCGAGCTTTGTAATTCCCCTTGAGGTATTCATATAGCCTATAGTTTTGTTTTAGTAATTTTAATCATCTGGTTTAAATGGTTGTATGTTTTTGGAATGGTATTTTTGGTGTAGATTCTACCTTTTGAAGTCATTTCACAATTGAAGAAGGGTTTCCGTGAGAAGATTGTGGAGGCACACAGTGGCTGCCCAAGAATGTGCAAGTCCAAGTTTCTACCCAGTTTGATGAAGGGATTTTGTATTCATGAGATCAATGCAACACTTAGGGAAACAAAGGTTAGTTATTCCTTATTATTCATGTTTTATTTGGATTCTGTTTATGTGTCATATGAACTTATATGGGCTGTATTTTATTAATTGACAGACAATTCAAAGTATTCTAGACGCAACTAGGAATGAAGGATATCTTATCACCGATACCCCAGAAGAAAACGATGTTAACGACCCTATGGTTGATTGTTAGACGAGGCGTTTGGTGGAAGAAAAAAGGAAAATAGTGTTCGAAGATATGTTTGAGGAGGACAAATAAGCCAGGAAAAAAGAAGTTGTTGAGGCAGCGGCTCAAATGGAAAATGATAGGCCTATGTCAAGGGATATACTATAATTAAGAAATGATGGAAAGTGGCTTCAAGAGATTGAATGAGACGCTTGAAGTGATGAACGGGCGATTGAATGTAGTGGAAAAGTGTGTTAAAAGATTTGATCTGGAAGATGCAGAAGTAGAATGAGCATATGAGGTTTTTGAAGTATAAGAAGCTGTAGAAGAAGATGAAGAAGTAGAAGAAGCTGAAGAAGTAGAAGAAAATGCAGAAGAAGATGAAGAAGTTGAAGTAATTGAAGAAGATGCTGTTGAAAAAGAGCAAAAGAAGAGGAAGAAAAGATCGTATTCTAATCTCAGGAAGCCTCCATATGGCATGCGGATGACAAGGTAGTCAATGAAGAGGCTACAGGAAGCCTCCAAGTAATTACATTAGAAAAGATTGGTTCGGTTTTTAGGGAGGATAAGTTATTGGACTTGTATATCCTATTTGGTTTCCGTCTTTTGGATTTTCCCGTCTTTTGGTACATTAATAATTTTGTTATTGGGTTTAGTTAACTTTAGCAACGTTTAACTATAATTTTTTTTGACATAAGATATTTAATCGGATATAGTTTTAATGCTAAATTATAATTTTATGTAAACATAAAATATTAATTCAGATTTAGTCTTGCTAAATTATGATGTTTTGTATACATAACAAATTAATTCGGATTTAATCTTAACTTTAATAACGTTTAGCTATATTATTTTTTAGACATAACTATAATTTGTGATATGTTTGTTTTTTATAGATTTTTTTTTTTTAGTATTTTGATATATTTGTTTTTTTAATAAAAAGCAATATAACACATTAAGAAACAACATTAACACAGATTAAAACATATTAAGACATAGAGGTAGACTTTGACATTAAGACGGATTAAGACTTCCAAACACAAACTAGTTGAACCGACATTAAGATTTCGACACAAACCTAATCCAAACACAAATTAGTTGAACTGACATTAAAACTTCATTACAAACCCAATCCAAACATTAAGACATCATTCTAATTGATTGGGTTAATGTAACATTGTTCCTTGCAATCACATCTTTGAGGTCTGCTATTTCTTTAGTCAGATTTCCAATGGCCATTTGCAGATTAAAAATCTGAGCTGAATGTTCACAAGACGTGGACTGTAAAGTCTTGATCTCATCCTCCATAACAATATCCCAAGGTGTGTGACTGTGCATTCCGTCATTCTGCAAGTATAGACATTTGAGCATGTAAATCCATCATTCCCAAGATTTCGTATTTTTACCTTGAACATTTTACATACGAAGTATGTTTTGGCGGATTTGTTTGTGGTCTCTCTTACTATCTTCCCACCGCATATACATTTCTTAGGGATCCCGTGAATGCTTTCCACAATCCGTTTAATACGTTTCTCGGTGGTTGTAGCCCTTCTCTCCTCGTAACTACTCATGATTACCATACTACAAAACAAATGTAAAGCAACTAAATTAGTATTGCAAATCTCGAGATAGATGATATGGAAAATTAAAGAAAAATGGAGAGGCATACCTCTGATGGTATTATAGCAAATGAAGAGAGATAGATGATAGGAAAAAAAAAGGAAAGAATCCGAGTGGATAAAAGGGACCGAGTTCTATTAGTATTTATCAAGGGTGAAATCAGAAAATCTAAATCTAATGAAATCTGAATCTTCCAAATTTTGATTCTTTCAAAAATTTGAAGACTTCAAAATTTAAATCTTTCGATATTATTTGGAGGCAAAATTGAAACTTTTCAAATTTTCCTATTGAAATTGAAATTTGAGGAAATTCGTTGGTGTTTTCCTATCAAATTTTCCTATCAAATTTGGCGTTTTCCTTTCAAAATTTTCCTATCACAATAGCTTCTTGAATCTAATTTGGAAGTTTTGGATTTTTTTTTCCCGCTACGTAGTTAACCTTGGTTTTTTAGTTTTGGCTAAATACAAACTGTTATACTTTGCCCAAAAATCACTGATCATAAGTTTAACTCACATAAAATGAATATAAGTGTAGAGCATTTTACTATCATTTCAAACAATAATTTCGTACAATTGTACAGTTATACGATTTTGGACCTATACTATGATCATCTCTACCAAAAAATCATAGTTTGTGAATGTCTTTTACTAGCAAAATCAAAAATAAATCTCTTTTTTTTTTTACACAATGTTAATTTCAAATAGAACTTACAAATTCTTAACTATTTAATTGTAAAATAACATAGTTTGTTAAATATAATTCATGATTTCAAATATAAGAATGCGATGACATTCAAAATTCAACTAAACCAAGTGTAGATTACTTGAAATAAAATTAATTGTACTAAACCAATCGGTTAATTTAAAGGTGATGTATTAAACCAATCGATTTGTTTAAAATTGACTTGATGAAATTGATCAAACCAATAGATCCAATTTAACTCGAAATTGAATAAAACCAATCGGTTGAATAACTCGAAGTTGAATGAAATTAACTTGAAATTGAACCATAAGATAGAGAGAAATTAACTTGAAATTGAACCATAATATAGAGAGATCCTACAAAGTTTGGTCTCCTTTTTCCACAACATCGTCATCCAGATTTTTCTAGACTAATTTGACAATAACAAAGATTACAATACAGCAAAATACTAGAAGCATCGTCGATTTCTTGAAATCGTTTTTGGCTTGCAAATGCAAATCCTCCATTTTTTCACCATGTCTTTCTCATTGATAGCTTGCACCTTCTCAAGCATCATTTCTTCTTGTTGCTGCTTTTATAAAAATATGTCTTTAACATCTTTCTCAATTCCAGCAATCAAGCTTCGCAAACTCTCAACCTCATTCACCAAAGCTTCATCTTCCCACTTGAAACAATGGTGATCACCAAAAAGCTAAGCAAATAACACACCAATAATCATCGATTGGAACATCAAAATTTACAATGAAACCAATCGAGAGTACTTACCTTTTTTGCAGCCGCATATGAACACCGATAGAATCTTCAATTCGGATTCCTTTCAGATCTCGATGTCACAACCACAATTGTTGCTTTGCAACTATACCGTCGAGGTATTCTGAAGACGCCTTCCCCATGCGGTGTTGATGACACAGTTGAGGATCCGGATTCGTGGGTGCTCATTGTCGTTCCAATTTCAATCTGTTGACCTAACTCTTAACTCTGTCAGAACTGTGAAATTGGGAATTTCCAAATGAAGAAGATGAATGGATGGATCGAAAATCTACTTTAACTGGAACCCACCATTTAAATGGGCTGTATTTTAAAATGGGCCATATAGTAATGAGCCATATAATAATAATCAGAACAATTAGGCCCACCATTTCATTCCTCCTTTCTTAATATTACACGAATCCAATTGAGATTTTCATGCTTTACATGACAAAATATAATGAGGAATTGATCTCACTATATAAAAGATTATATCACGTTCACAACAAACATCACATGTTCCTTCACAATAAACGTCACGTTCACAATAAAATCTCCATAATCCATCTATAACATCATAACATATTAAAGACACATATTAAATACTGATAGAAACCAAAGCATACGTAACATATTAAATACTGATAGAAACCAAATATTTTTTTTTACCTTTCCAAATTGAGAACTATACTCCGGGTTGCTCATATTAAAACATTGCTCCAATTTCAGACACGGTGCTGATCTATTATGGGTTTTTTGACGTCTTTCACCATATATGGAAATCAATTTTCTTGACGTCGGTCATTCTTATTGATGATGTTTGGAGGCAACACACACATTGAGAGAATATTTTCCAGGAGCTCAAACCATTGGGACATATCCGGGACCGGATATATCGTCCAACTATACTCCAAAATCCACTGATCAAGTAAATAATATTCTGAGCATAACTCATGTATTTTGACATCCTCCAACTTGTACGAACGACTCTTGTACATGATAAAAGCAGCAATCGCATTGACGCAAGGGTACTTGTCCATGTTGAAATGTTTTCAATCACAAGTTTTCCTCCTCAAATTCACAAGATCAGTCTTTTCATCTCGTCCAACGACATTGTATTCATGCATGAACAAATTGAGCTCACTAATGTTCAAGCGTGTCGCCTCAATATATTTGCTATGTAACTCATTCTCCACAAAAGGTACCAATTTCCGTGACCTCATTGCATCAATGGTATTACGGTGTTTGTTAAACCACTCCCTCATTATACTTCCTCACCTCCTTAAAAACATTATTCAAGGACTCTGCAGTATTCGTTGTTGCTATGTTGTACCTTATTCCGGGAAAATAAAAACGAGCCCACTTTTCCAAGTCAACACTGTCGTCCAAATATGATGCCACTTTTGGATACCTACTCCTAAACTCCGCATACTCTGGCTCAAACTTGGCCTTGGTATAAATCTGAGCCAACTCCCTGAATTTCTTTGCAACAATATCTTTGTGGACATTCGAAGCCTTTGTTCGCACATTTTGGGATAAGTTGAAGATACAATATCCATGCCATGCACTTGGGTACACCTCACGAATTGCCTTAATGAGGCTGAGATTTTTGTCACTAAGAAAAACCAATTCCTCATCATCCTCTATGACGGTTTGAAGCATAATGAAAAATCACTTCCAGCTTGCGTCTTTCTCACCATCAACAACAGCAAAAAAAATCGGGTAGTGATGATGATTCGGATTCTGAGTTGTGGCAAAGATAAGAACACCACCATATACGTTTTTAGGAAAATTGCATCAACACCAAGTACTTTCCTCATGTCCTTAAACCCTTCGATACAAGCTCCTATTCCTTTTCGTTTGTTTCGAGAAAAAGATCGATCAATTTCGATTTTTTCATTTTCTATTGATTCTTTTCGGATCGAGATGTATAGATCCACGGATCTATGTGTCTATATAGATCATGTTCATGGATTAACAAAAATGTGTAAAAGCTCTATTTTCCTCTGGCATTCTATAAGTTTCTTCCTTTTTGTGTATGGCATCGCTACTCCTTTTGGCAGCATCCACTAATTCGGAACTTACTTTGAAAGTCATATTTTGACCCTGACGTTTTCGGGATGCCCCTAATAACCAACAAATGGCAAGTGCTTTTCCTTGTGTGGATCCTACTTTAATGGGAACTTGATGAGTTGATCCGCCTACACGTCTTGCTTTTACTGCTATATCGGGAGTTACTCCATATATTGCTTGACGTAAAACAGATAGTGGATTTGTTTCTGTCTTTTGTTAAATCTTTTTCAAGGCTCGATAGATAATTTGATAAGCCAATGATTTTTTTCTGTGTTTCAGAATACGGTTAACCAACGTGTTAACTAATCGATTACGATAAATTGGATCAATATGCAGTTTTTTCTTCTGTAGTACCTAAGCGTGACATGAGCGTGAAAGGGGTTCAAGAATCTGTTTTCTTTTTATAAGGGCTCAAATCTTTTATTTTGGCTTTTTGACCCCATATTGTAGAGTGGATTTCGAAAGATATGAAATATCTCCCTCCAAACCATACATACGACTTTCATTGAATATGACTTTCCACAGAATTCTATATGTATCTATGAAATTGAGTATGGAATTATGTTTACTCACTTTTAAATTGAGTATATGTTTCCCTCCTTTTCTTGCTAGGATTGGAAATCCTGTATTTTACATATTCATACGATTGAGTCCTTGGATTTCCGAAGTAGTGTAAAAATAAGTGCTTCGAATCATTGCTATTTGACTCGGACCGGTTCTAAAGAGGCATTACGAATTGTTTGTTGACACGGACAAAGTCAGGGAAAACCTCTCAAATTATTTCAATATTGAACCTTGGACATATAAGAGTTCTGAATCGAATCTCTTTTGAAAGAAGATCTTTTCTCTCGTGGTAGCCTGCTCCAATCCCCTTATGAAACTTTCGTTATTAGGTTAGCCATACACTTCGCATGTTTCTAGTGATTCACATGGCATCATCAAATGATACAAGTCTTGGATAAGAATCTACAACACACTAGAACGCCCTTGTTGACAATGTTTTACTCTGACAGCATCTAGGGTTCCTCAAAAAATGTAATATATCACACTAGGTAAATCCTTAACCTTTCCCTCTCTTACTAAGACTACATAATGTTCTTGTAAATTATGGCCAATACCAGGTATATAAGCAGTGATTTCAAATCTCGAGGTTAATCGTACTCTGGTAACTTTACGTAAGGCAGAGTTTGTTTTTTTGGAGGTGATAGTGGAAAAGTTGACAGATAAGTTACCCTTACTGCCACTCTACAGAATCGTAAAATTATTCACGTCATCGATATATCTTTTGCATCAAAATTCAGAAAATTTTGTGGATTGGTAGAAAGGGATCACCTGACCTTATCTTGAGTGAGAGAGTCCCTCGGTGATGTTTCATATGGTTTTTTTGGAGATTGGATGCAGTTACTAATTCATGATCTGGCAAACAAATAAAGATCTTTGGTATCCTTTTCTATACTGAGATATATCATAAGACTAATAAGTTGATTCGAAATTTTGGTATCAACATCTTGGCCTAAAAAATAATCTTTCTTGATAAAGTTGGTTAATTAGAATAAATTTTTATTTCCTAGGAGCCGTACATGCACCTTTTGATGCATACGGTTCAACAAAAATTGTGAAAAAATCAATGTGTCGATTTCAACCCCCTTTTTTCATAGAAAGTTTTTTTTTATAACTTATAACGGAAGGGCTTTCTCCCAAAAGTCAAAGAAAAAAGAATTTTTGGCCCCTTTTATTAGATATTCAAATGTGATAATAAAACGATTGATTAAGCCGTGCATACTAACTTGATTCATTGATATATTTTTTTTCATCGAGATTCAGTTGAAATGGTGATGATTTTTTTCTTGTTCCTGAATGGGCTTCTTCCTTTTTTTTTCCATTTCTTAGGTTTATGCTCTACCCCGAGTAAAAAGAAAAAATTTCCTGATTTTGATTTGCACATATAGGACAAATGAACCAAATACCGCGTCTTTTTTTACTACTCCGATTTTTTTCAATTCATTTCTTTCACATGTCTTCTGCCAAATAGTCAACAAATTTTTCATTATATTATTTGATTTGAGCAACAATTTTAGATCACCTAGCGGACAGTGCAACAATGCACCTGTTTCACTACACATATATGCACTGTTGTATCAACAGTGCTACGGACAATTTGATTTGAGCAATTGTTTTAGATCACCCAGCGGGCAGTCTTGGATATTAAACATAATATTTTTTTACCTCTCAAATCAGTGGTGTATGACACTTTTACTCCCACCTTTCCTAGCACCAAACCAATAAGAGACTTAGCAGGAGGTATATCTAAATGACTAGGGTAATCCTCTCTCACAAGAGATGAAACCATTTCTGAAGGTCCTCTCTTTTTAGCTTTCGATGAACTAGATGTTACCAGAGAGCAAGAATACATGTTCCGGTATACTTTAACCATCCAACTACCTTTACTTCTTTTTGGCTGTGACACTCGTAAGTACCACTTACAATCTTCTTGACGACATCTTAGCAAGTATCTCTAAGTATTTGAGTTTAGCACATCGTACTTATAACACCTGTTAAGAGACGCTCTGAACACTATATCTTTCACTTGTTCTTTACACACAAATTCTTGGCCTAATACAAAACTCAGACCATCTTCCCACTCCTCTATACAATGAATTGCCTCTTCAAGCGCCAAAACAAAGTGAGAAAACAAACAGAACAAATACACACCAATCTCACCTCACTCACGGCATCAACAACTAACAAGCTCACTAACCAGCTCAATGTCTTGACAAATTGTAAACACACACCAAACTAGATTAAATAACATCATCATTCTCACCTCAATGTCTCCTTTAGGGTTTTAGGGTTTTGACTTCCTCTTCAAACTTCAACAGAAGAATGAGCTTCAAATTCAAGAAATGGCTGAAGAATGAGCTTAAGCTCAACGTCGTGAAGCTCTAAGAAGATCGTGAACAGAACTCTTTGTGAACGAACTCTTCGTCGGAATGGATCTCTTCTTGAACGGAGCAGAACTCACTTTCCTCTCGTCGCCGTGATTTCCCAAATGAAAGAGATGACCGGTTCCGTTAATGGTTGTGGGTTGGTTCAGACCATTAATTGGTAGTACAAATTGGTTGGTTTCATTAATTGAAACCGGATTGATTTTTTTTTATAATTATTTTCTTTTGACCCAAAGAGGGTATATTGGTGGGCTCAAATTTTGTTAAATTGTTAAGGAGAGTAAAGAGAATAATTGTGATTACAGGAGAGTAGCTTAGCGAAACTGGTTTCAAATAAGAGCCTCCCAGATTTTCATCCGAAGTTTTCTTGGCTTTGCAAATTTCAGAAGTCCAATGTACCACTTATTGTGAGGAGATTCTGAAGATAGTATGCAATTCTGAAAACTGGTTAGCATTCTCATTGTTTCTCAACGAATATACAAACTCAGAAGATTCTTCACCAGAATTTCTCTCTATCGAATCCCATAGTTGGGTTGGTCGGTCCATAGTATTCGCAGTTTGTAAAAAGATTGCTTATATGTAAACCGTTTGCCTTATTTTTGGGTTTTGGGTTTCAAAGTAAATATGATTCATAGGTTGGAAAAAAATCCCATTAAACTTACTCCTTTATGGTTTTATAAGATTTGTTTTGATTTATCATTTGGCAACCCTCGGTTTGGGAACCCTCGGTATAAGGAAGAAGCTTTCGTTTGCTTTTGGTCTAACCAAATCAACGCTTTCTTCTCTGCAATCACCGAAGCAACCAAGGTAGAACATCAACTCCTGAGCTCTCAAGCTTTTGGCTTTACTCGCGTAAGCTCTTATTCACCTCTCTGTCTCTCTATGTATATGTATTTGATTATACATCTGTCGTCGTCTTCGTTTCACTGATCTGGGTTGTTTTCATTTCATAAATATAATACATTTCTCTGTTTCCTTTGTTCGATTATAAGTAGACTGTAACTCATCTCGATTACAGTTTAAAAGAATCAAATTCTGCTTTCTGGGTTGTGTTGGGTTAATTGCCGGCTAGGTTATGCATCTGTGTACTGCGTGAGAACACGCATGGAAAGTGTTCGATAAAATGCCAATGAGAAATCGACAGTGCGCCACTGTGGAGATTTTTATCCGAATTCAATATATTTGGTGCGCGTAGCTAAAGGGTAGAGATATCGGATCCTCATTAAGTCAATTATGTAGATCATGATTAAACTGAACAGCTAGTGATACAAAATTGTTTTATGGGACCTCCTTAACATTACATTTATGTAAATCATTTACATATGGACATCGCCTGGTTCATGAATCTTTGAAGTCTGGAGGGATCTAAACAATACTTAACACGGGTTGGTTGTTTCTTTTTGCCTTGTATAGTTGGACAATGAAGAAAGGATTGCACCCACAAATGCAATGGATCTCTTATGTGACACAGAGCGGTAGACTGATGCACGTGATGATGACAAGAATTCATCATGTTGGCAAAGTCTATCACTTTGGAGCTAAGCGTCAAATGGCTCAAAGCATTGGTCAGATTGCCAAGTTCAAACGTAGGTTTAATGAGCAAGAGGCAGAAGCAGAGCAAGAGAAGAGCAGCACGAACCAGAAGAAGTAGATCTTAAACCAGCTCTTTTATCTCTCTCAAGCTTTTTTCTTCGAGAAACAATCTGAAAAAGCTTTACATTTTTCATTAAGGCAACCATGAACCTTGTTTGGTTTGCTTCGCTTCTCATGAATGATTTTCACAGTTCTTGATTCTCAATGTTACGTCAATAATATACATGTCTTATCCCCTTTTTGGTCATGTGTATTATACTTTACAAAAGCGGGAATGTCTTCATTCTACGAAAATGAAATCATTCACTCTGTATTTCGTATAACTCAATCAAACTAGTACAAGGTATTACATCTAAAATTCAGCCTGTGATTCAGACAGGGTTTCGACATAGGTTTCATAAGACATAACTAATGACACATGTTTCTAGTCCACATTGTAAGAAATGGATTTGACCAATTTGGTGCAAAAAAAAAAAGATACACCTCTAGTAGGTGGGGAAGTTGGGGTTGACATCAGCTGCCCAGGCTTCCAGTCCTCCGATTATATCCTTAGCTAAATCGAAACCCGAATCCCGAAGATAGTGAACAGCTCTTTGTGAATCATTCCCGCGTCTGCAAACAACATAGACTCTAGGATTTGAGCAGGATCCAGTGTTACCGTGGTCATCTTCCTTTTCTTTCAGAGCTGAAGTAAGCTCGCTTAACCGAGCCTCTAAGTTTGCAAGAGGGATATTAAGTGAATCTGGGAGAGAAACAATCTTGTAGTGATGAGAAGGTCGAACATCAAGAAGAACATGTCGTTCCTTCTTTTGAAGGATTTCTTTGAACTCCTTGCTGCTTATTCTTGATTCTGCGGGAAGCAGGTTCAATGGGCCCTGCGAACAAAACAATGCAGATAAATTTATATAGGAGACTTGCTATAAACAACAGTTGGATTGGATAGAAGGAAACACAGAATGATACCGCAAATAAAGGAAATTGGGTGAAGTCCTCATAGTCAAAATCTTTGAACTTTTGCTTATCGAAAGATGAATTGTCTCCACAAACTGTGCACTGGGATGATCTGCCTCTGATTTTGACCTGTGGAAACACTACTCAATAAGTTTATGAAGATGGAAACGCAATTGAGTGTAACGATGAACAGAAAGAGAATTAGTAAAACTTTACAATGCGGATCCTTGCAGATAAAGCATCAAATAAAAGCATTCGTTCTGAGAGTGATTCGCCCACTTTGCTCGCGAGTTTAATCGTCTCTAGCGCTTGTAGACAACCAATAACACCAGGAACTGAGAAAAATAAGTGGAAAAGATACTTTCAAGATGAAGAAATTGATAGAGATTAGCTAGCAATAGAAAAGAGAACCCCATTCATGTACCTACTCCAAGAACTCCACTATCCGAACATCTTTGGCACGCTGTTGTAGGTGGAGGTGTGGGAAAAAGACATCGGTAGCACGGGCCTCCGTTGTGATTGTAGACCGTTAACTTGAATACAAAAACCAAAGTAACAGTTAAGTGTTTAACGTTGGCATAATACCTAAAAGGAGTAACACAATAATATTGATTGTCGTATCACATACCTGCCCGTCCATTCCAAGCGCAGCACCCGACACCAAAGGCTGTATACACAACACAAAGGCTCAGTCAATACCGGCGTCTATAAAACTCGCTACGAATAAACATGCACATCATTATGGGTTGTACTTTCTACTTAAAATACCTAACAACGTATAAACAGAGAGTTTAGAGGATGATTCACCTTTCCTAACAGGACACAACAATCACTGATCATGTAACGACTTGGAGGATTATCAGTAGCATCTACTATAATATCATATCTAATTTATGCAGTTATCGAAACAAATACCATCCAATTCTTTACTACTTTGAGAAGACTAACATGAGAGATCAGAAAATTGAGACTTCCTATAACATTATAAAATATTTAATTAAGGATACTGGCTGAGGATTTCCAAAGCATTGGATGTCCTAAGAGCTTCAACGTGTTCATCAATTTTGATCGTCGAATTTATTCTGGAAATAAGAGAAAACAGAACTGTGATTAGACCCAAAGAGTAGAGGTGGACCTGATTTGCTAAAACGCAGCGTAATATGGCAATTTCACAAGTGATCATTTAATATAAGATCATATAAGTCCACAGGAAATCATTACGAGCGACAAGCAGCAGCAGCGGATTTCACTTTGGCATGACCAATAAATGCTTCTGTGTGTATAATCTGGATTATAAACCAATCACAAGAAAAAGAAATCAGCCAAAGGTAATAACTTTCGTTCAGCCTTCGACCACATATTAGAGTCAATTTCCAAGTCGTACCTGCCTGTGCATATTGTTGAGCTCTACAGCATCATGATCAATAATACCCAACCGGCCTACAAGAAAACAATCAAAAGAGAATGGCCAGGACATCATAATCAAGGGAGAAGCAATAGTTTCTGAGAAATAAAGAAAGAAAGATATATAGAGACAATAGAATCGGTAGATTGAGGTAAAATCATGAAACCATACCAATACCACATGCTGCAAGGTATAATAAGGCAGGTGAACCCAGTCCTCCAGCTCCAATGACTAATACTGAAGACTTCAAGAGATTTGACTGCCCTAAAATCATCCACACATACAACAGAACGGAAAGATCAATTTGGGGAATACACTAACAGATGAAACAAGCAATCCAACAAATGCAGTTTGATCCGAGAGACAACATGTATAGATTGTCTTAACATTATAAGCCAGAGTCCATATTGTAACAAAAGCAGTCAAATTTTTTTTAGGTTATTTCTCTATGCAAACATAAGAAATCTTCACAAATGTAATCAAATCAATCAAAGGGAAAACAAAAGAAACCCTATATAAAGTTTTCATCTTTCAGCACAATCATAACAGTGCCCAGAATCTCCATCTTTCTATTTGCTAAATTTCAAATTGAAAATCAGTTCAATAAGAAACTAGAACGTGAAAGGAGTTGCATTTGAGTGTCTGAGCAAAGTACCTTCAACAGCAAACGAAGGGAGTAACAGTTGTCGACTATAACGGTAAATCTGATCCGTAGACAAGCCGTGATCAAGCCCGTGTTCAATCTCCAGCGCTCTTGTAATAGAGCAACCGTTAGATACGGCGTCGCAACGTTCAGCCGCCGTTGTCTCCTGAAGCTTTGCTTCGAGGGTCGATATACGATGCTCTATCTCCGCCTTCTTAAGCTTTAAGACTTCCAATTCCCGGAGGATTTCCGACGAATGTCCACCGGGCGCCTCCATCACGGCAATGTTAGAGATCACCGATAGAACCCTAGGGGCTGACTAAACAAGCAAGGAGGCAAATGTTAGTCAACGAGTAATAAGTTGACTTTTCTTAATGCCTGGGTTATATCCAATAATGGTATCTTATCATACCAATAAAATTATTATAAAATAATAAAATACTATTAAATTTTATGTGATATTCTACCTTGAGTTTTTCATTCTAGATACTCTCTCATAAGTATTTCTATGAGTATTTCAACTTTAAATTAGGGATGAGTTACTGAAAAGCACTTATTGATACAAAAAAAATCTCAACACACTTAGTCAATTCCAATATATCTCTGAACTTATTGAAATCTCATTTTACTCTTAATGAAATATGAGTGATGGAGGAAAGAAGGCTAAAAAGAGAGGGAAAATGGCGTGGGAAGAGAGTGATGTGGAAGAGAGAGAAGATAAATGGTTGGTAGAAATTTAATGAGAATAATTTAATTGGACCAATAGGATTAGAGTAAGTACATTAAATATTTCATCTTCTTCTCTCTTCTCTTTTTATCCCAACGAAAAACTAAGTGAAAACCTCCGTTGAAAAGAAAGAAAAAGCTTCTTGTGAGGTAATTTTCTATGCGTTTTTAATATTTATGCTTTTTCATTGTTTTGTATGAGTAAAATATAATGTAATTGGATATTTTAATTAGAGAAATGAAGATATAAAAAAACTTTTGGAAAAATAATTAACTTCATTTATATGCACGTTAGGCTATGAAACTCGTTTTATTAGTCGATTTTGAGTGCTACATTGTTAGTAGTTAATTATTTATGGGTTCCATTGTTGAAATCGCACTGAATCTAAACTATAGAGAAGTCAAAAGCGGGTGTAGAAAAAATTCAAAATCGCAGGTACAACTTGGTACAACTAAGTACAATTATGTGTAACTTGTACAACTAAGTACAACTCGGTACAACTATGTGTAACTGTTTTCTGAAATAACAGGTTTTTCTTGTATTTTTCTGCAGAAAATGGATAGTAGTCGATGCACAATCGTATATTTTTTGTATGGAGGACATTATTCAAAAGATGGAGTTAAATCAATATGGATTCTAAGCGAAGATAAAGTATACGCTATAGTGATTAAGAAATTGTTTGAGGAGATGACGTATTATGATTTGCTTAGTAGCATATACCAAAAGGTTAGGAAAGATAAAGCCAGTACGAGTTTGATACTGAGCTACATCACATTGCACTTGGAGCCTCCGATGACATCATATATATCGAATGATGAAGAAGTCTTCGCCTATTTTATGACACTGAGCTATGAGAAACGTTGGAGTATTTTAAATGTGGAGGTTGTGAAAGATTTAAGTCAGGGGCATGGGGATGGTTTACGAGAGGATCAAGGAAGTGCATTTGGTGTAAGCACCAAAGTGAATGACTGTGGTATGATAACTCTTCAGGGAGAAGAACCATGGAATGTTGCGGAGATGGTAAACCGTGGTGACTCGATTGACTCACATATCGTTGAAGAGAATCCACTTGAAGAAAATCCGCTAGAAAGTAACCCGCTTGAAAATAACCCGCTTGAAGATAATCCGCTTGAAGAAAATCTGCTTGAAGGTAATCCGCTTGAAGAGAATCCGCTTGAAGGAGATGATGCGATGGGGAACGATAGTGTCAATGTTGGATGGGAAGATGGTGTTAATGTATCTGTGGGCCAATATTTCGGAACTAAGAGAGAAATCCAAGACATTGTTGAAAATGCTGCACATCTGAATTGTTTTAATTTTGCTACAATAAACTCTGATACGAAGGTATATGTGGTAAAATGCTCTGAAGCAAGAAATGGTTGTAAGTGGTATTTACGAGCTTCAAAACCCAAGAATTTGAACGTCTTCGTGATAAGAACTCACATGAATATACATACATGTTCTCATTCTACGATAATGAGTAGCCAAGGAAGGAGGAAAGGAACACCAGGGCAAGTTGCATCTCTTTTGCATGAGGACTTTCCAGGGCAATTGGAGACACCATCTCCAAAAGTTATCATGGGTCTAACTCAACGAAAACTTGGTGTTCAGGTGTCATATGCAACCGCGTTGAGAGGTAAACAAAAAGCTGCAAATGATTTGCGGAGCAGCCCAAAGGAGAGTTACATGTTAGTGTGCTCGTATTTGTATATGCTAGAGAGGGTGAATCATGGAACAGTTACACGTGTGGAAGTTGATGAGAATCAAAGGTTTAAGTACCTATTCTTTGCTTTGGGAGCTTGTATTGAAGGTTTCGAATTCATGCGGAAAGTTATTGTCATAGATGGAACCCATCTTAAGACTGTATATGGTGGATTCTTGATATTTGCTACAACTCAAGATCCGGATCACCACCATTATCCCATTGCTTTTGGTGTGGTTGATGGGGAGAAAGATGCAAGTTGGGGCTGGTTTCTGCAAATGTTGAAATTAGTTGTGCGTGATTCTCCTGACCTTGTATTTCTTTCTGATAGAAATCAGAGCATCATCAAGTGTATTAGTGAGGTATACCCATTATCTCATCATGGATATTGCATGTACCATCTGTCGCAGAATGTGAAGGCAAGTGTTCACGGTGTCAACAAAGCAGTAATTGCTTATAAGTTCATGGAATGCGCAGAAGCATACATTGATGCTGAGTTTATAAAACTGTATGATGCATTTAGGATGAGGTACCCAACTGCAGCAGCATATCTTGATAGAAGTGTCGGGGAGTGCAAATGGTCTAGATGTTCTTTTCCAGGCGAAAGGTACACCATCTTGACAACTAATAATGTGGAATCTATTAATGGTATTTTTAGAAATGCAAGGAAGTATACGCTTCTACCAATGATTGATATCATTATAGAAAAAAATTGGTGAATGGTTTAACAAGCATCGGAAGAGTTCTGTAGAAATTCCAAATAGACAAAAACTGGTTCTTTACGTAGATAAAATATTGCATGCGATGTACGGATGCAGTTTTGTTGACAATGTATGAGCAAAACAGTTACATGCTTGAATACTCTGTCATTGGACTTGATGGGTACACTTACTTGGTTGACTTGAGAAGGAAAACATGCAGCTGCAAGTATTTTGACGTAGACAAATATCCATGTGTCCATGCATTGGCAGCAAATTATAACAACAGGATGGGCATTGGCTTACCACCAGATAATTTATCCAGTTCCAGATAAGAAAGATTGGGTTGTTCCCCCCGAGGTATAAGAAAAAACGACATTACCTACGGTTTACGAAAAAAAGAAGGTAAAATTCAACAAACGAGGTTCCCATCAGTTGGAGAACATTGTGGAAGAGGTCGGAGACGTGGGTCTGATAGTAGAGGACGGGGATCAAGTCAGACGGAGGGAGAAACAAGTCAAAGTGGGGGCGGATCGAGTCAAAGTGGTCGAGGCATGTTCGGTTGGTTTCGTAGTGGCTCTTAACTAATTATTAACGTAATTGTAATGTGTAAGGTTATCTATGTTTGTCTAAGATCCATTGGAATATATTTAATTACAACAAAAATTCAAGTTTTTATTTTTTGGTAACATATCACTAGCATTTTCAAATAAGTCTCTTATACTTTTAATGCTTGTTTAGATATGAAGAGGTTGAATTTTTCACAATTTTGAAAATCTGTTATTTACTAAAACTTTTGTTATATAACTATAGTGCATAGACTCTATTAATACACTGTCACTGGTACAACTAAAATAAATTACGTTTTATTATGGTACCACCAAAGTACAACTATATTATGTTATAGGTACAACTAAGGTACAACTATCGGACAAAAATTGCAAGAACGGGACATATATTCATTTGAGCCTTTATGGATGTGGTCGCTTAGTGGAACTTTTCAACTTTTGTGTCAGATCCTAGGTATCTTTTGCTATTTGTGTCAGATTTTGTTTTATACTAGGTACTTTTTGGTTTTTGTGTCAGATATTTGTTTTAGCCTATGTACTTTTTGTGTCATACTTTATTAAATTAAAATATTAAACGAAAATGAAATAATAAATTAAATTTAATTTAATTAACATACATTTTGGCTCCAACATCGGGACAACTAAGTACAACTGTTGTACAACTAGGTACAACTATGGTTCAACTACGTAGAACTATGGTACAACTTAGTACAACTATGGTACAACTACAGTGCAGCTAGGTTCAATTAACGTTAAAGATCCAACTAAAATTAAACGTTAAGTTCCAACTAAGTTTAATTAAAATACTACAACTAAGTTCAAACATCACCAACAAGCAATAAAAATACTACAACTTCTACTTCTTACGTTTATTCGGTCTACCTTCCATGAATGGAGACTTCACGAATCTGGAGGGTATACGTTTCCGAGCTAGCGTCTTGGTACGCATAATATTAATAGGCTTAATCCACTCGATAGCCAGCATGGGGATCTCGGGAGCTGGTGTGGGCATCTCGAGAGCTGAACCCTCTGCGGGTTCTGAAGCCCCCGCACCATCATCACCAACAAAATCCCAATCACACCAGTGTTCTGAAGCTCATGCACCATCATAAACAACCCTTTCCTTACCCTTCTCGTTCTTCTGGAAGTTTTGCACATCAGCTTCAAGCAATTTCACCCTCTCATCAATCAGACTAACCTTAGTCTCTATGGCCTCAAGCATCTCGCGGCTATGGCTGAACCCAGCTTCCAATGCCTCCTTCAATTCCCTGAACATATCCGGATTAGGAGGAGCATACTCATGTTATGCTTGAGAAGGATTTTCTGGCACATTCGGCACAGATGCTGACGGATTTTCTGGCACATCTGGCACGGATGCTGAAGGAGGAGAAGGCCTTTCAACTGCCCTAGAAGACACATCCTGCTGGTAGAGGTTTTCCCAAAATATTTCTCTCTCGGAATTGAGATGGGCAGTCATGGCTTCAGCATATTCATCCGGGTTATCTTGCGGAAAGTTCTGATCCCATATAAGAGCCAGCATACGTTCTTCATCAGATGTAGCCTCCAAAATGCTACAAATATCCTACATTAGAAAGAAAAGTTGTTACATTCACTTCCAATAATAGATTCCGCCAAACCAAATTCTTACCTTGTTATCGGCCAACGTCTCATTTATAGCCGTTAACGGATAACATTTCCTCCGCACCTCTGTGAACTTCGTTTGGCACATCTTTGGACAACCAAGCATTCCTCCAACATCTACACGGTACTCTTTCTTTAGAGCATCCACAACTTGAAATGCCAAAAGCTACAATAAATGGAAACAAATTGTTATAACCATTACACACAAACCAAAAAACATTAAAAAACTTGTTGGAATATTATTACCTCTAACGGAATGATGAATACCGAAAATGTTAGGGTTAATTTGTCTCTGACTTTACCCTTTAAAGCCGGCAGCATCTTATTCAGCTCGTCTGAGCAATGCTCAAACGTGTACCTCCCCCACGGAAAGGTTTTGTATGCCTCTAAATCACCGACCATCCGAAGTATAAAAGGTTCGATGGCTGAGGGTACCTTAGCCTTCATTCTAATGACGGAGCTGAGGAGGTACAACACACCCATCTGCAAATGATCTTCAAATGCAGGCATCGTCTTTCAGCTTGTTTTCTACATCTTCCAAGAAGATCTTCTCGGTGCGGTTAAACTACCTCACAACAAAATCGAATCCGCCAAGGTTCAAATAATTTTCCGGGTAGACTTTGCAGTTAAGACCGGATATTAAGGCATGTTCCCTTATCGAATACCGGACCGGAACTCCATTGACTATGAACCACCATTCTTTCCGCTTATTGAGATTGATTGTCCGCATAATCAACATCCACATGCCCATCAACTTCCGGTTTCTCTCCCTCGGCATGTGGAATAGATGCTTAAACTGGCTATGCTCCTTAAACCACTCCAGCTCCATATCCGAAAGGTACTTATCCAAGGTATTCAATACCTTAGAGATGTCACACCTCATCATGAATTTACATCCCTTCGTGTAGTTCAAGTGAGAAATGTGGAAACTCCCAGGTTGCGTAAACGGCTGCACATAAAACAAGATTTTATCAGTTGTACTAGCCATTTATCAGTTGTACTAGCCATTTATCAGTTGTACTAGCTATTTATCAGTTGTACTAGCCATTTATCAGTTGTACTAGCCATTTCTCAGTTGTACTAGTCATTTCTCAGTTGTACTATTATTACCTAACCAATGTTACATGTAAATTTTACCAAATTCTACTTCTACAATACATACCGGATTCAAATCCTCATTATTTTCATCTTCACTTGGCCTTGCATTTGAGGAATCCCCTCTTAATCACACCATATCTGCATTAGCAACATAAATGTCAACTCAAAAACAAAATAAAAATATCGCAAAGAGCAATATTATATGTTTTGATTTCTGTAACCAAAAATGGATCAAAAGTTTTGATTTTTTAAACCCCAATCAACGAAATCCATTCATAGTTGCTTAACAATCACATTATCTAAAATCCATTCATAGTTGACATACTAGAAGAATCCAAAAAGATATTGAGCAAACAAACCCCAAACCTTCGGTGAAGAGAGTTCCTTAACAAAATTATGAAGAAGTAAACCCACTCAATTACAACACACAGTAAACACAAAACCTTCACAAAAAACAACTAACCATTAGAATCATCAAGAAAGCAAACCAAATAAATTTTGATTAGTTGGGTCGTAACGAAATATCGCACAGCCACAAGAATTTCAAAAACAAAACTCTGCTCCCAAAATCGCGTAATCCAAAATATTCATCGCTGAAATCAAGTAAAAATCAAACAAAGGAAGGAAACAACAACTCAGCAATTAACCGGAACGAAATGAGACATAAACAAACCTCAAAGCCCAGCGTCGAGAAGAAGGAGACGAAGAAACGGAACGAAATGAGCTTGGTGTTGATGGAGGAGATTGGTGTTGGTGGAAATTGCAAGGTAGAAGACAATAGAAGCTAGGAGAGAGGAATTCGAATCCCAATTAGAAACCTAGAGAAGAAATCGAAACCCACACAAGAAGGATTTTGAGAAGAAACAACAATGAGAATTTTGAATTTTTGTCGTAGAGAAGAGAGGACCCGAGAAGAGAAGAATCGTGGGGGGGGGGGAGGAAGTTAGGGATTTAGGGTTCTGATTTTAGGGGGCCGGTTATGATCTTGGTTTAAACCAATTTTGGTTTAGTCAACAAGTTTTGTTGTAATTAAAAGAAAGTCAACATGTTATTTTGTCTCTTCGCCCAGCCAAACAGTAAGGCATGTATTTGAGCAAATTTTCTTGGCAATAAGTGTTTCTCAGCAATTGATCCTTAAATTAGACACATGTTATTATTTGATTAGTTGAATTTGTTTTTACATTATTATAATCCAAAATATTTTATATATTCTAGTTTTGATTTAATTACAAACTATAAGATTAAATTAGCTATCTATCAATGCATAACTTTATATTATATCTATTATAATATTATTTATTAATTTTAGTTAGAATAAAATATAAAATATTGTTATTATATTTCTTTTTTAATATTATATGATTTGAAAAATAAAAATTATATTACATATTTATTTAAAGTTTTGGATGATAATATTATCAATATTTTCTATATCATTTATTATGTTTTATACTATTAATATTATTTTAAAATTTGTTCGTATGTTTTCGAACAACAGATACCAAATTGGTTCTGTAAATGGTGGATTTATCATGATCCAACCATAGAAATTCTTTCAGAGATTTTCAAAAACCTCATACTTCTGGATCGTTATGCACCCTCTATCAATCTTTTCACAACTCAAGAGTCGATGACTTTGAGGACTTTCGTCTCAGAGTGAATAAAATTGATAGACAAATTCCCTTAAGACTACTGGAATTTTACAGACATAGGTAGAACTAAAAGACCTGTCGAAAATAGTTCTTAAACTAGTTCCTATTGCCCAAACACCCTCTCTGGCTTAACGGGACTTATTTTGGAACATCTGGTATTACTACCAGAACCGTTCTGATTGTATCTCTTATTTGAACTTTTTATCTAACCATAGTTTAAGTGTTAAATAAGAGTCTTAAATAATACCCGACTTATCTTTTCATAATTAGTTATGAATTAGTTTTATATCCTTAATTGTTTAGCCTATCATTTAGGCTATTTAATTAAAAAAATTCTTTCTAAAATTAAATATAAAGATTAAAAAGAGTAAAAGAAAAGAAGCTTACAAGTTTTTGGAACTCGTATGCAAGTATGATTGTTTAAACCTTCAAATTTTATTTTAGAGAAAAGTTTTTAGAGGGAAGTTTTTTATTTTCCAAATGGATGCCTTTTTTCCTTACATATGCATTCCTTATATAGACTTAAAAAATATAAAATCTATGGCTTATAACTTGCCGACACTATAAAATAAGCATTTACGGCTTATAATTTACCGACACTAGATTACAAAGCTTTATTAAAGCTAAAGGAATCATTATTTTATTAGTCCCTATCTTGTTTCTCTTTTGGGACCATTCTTGTCGCTTTTAATTATTCAACCTTCCTCTTTCCTTTTGAGCTGGATGATTCTCCTTGCTCTGTGGTGCCGATTCGACTTTGGACTGTTTCTTGAAACTTCATCTATTCTTCCTCAACATCAAAGTCTTCGTCATCGCCTTGAGCTTCTCCGGCTAAGCATGTATCATCTTCCATGCTTCTTGTTGCTGATGTCATTTATACATCATCATCTTGGAATTCCAATTCTAGAGTTCTCTTGAGATTTTCCTTGACTTCTTCCATGTATAAAAATAAGTTTTTTTTTTGTCAACTGGCCTAGTGGCCTTTAATCCCCTCTTTTATACTGCAGGTAAGAGGTTCGAACCTTGGTGCCTTGAGGATTTATAAAGTGACAACACCACTGGGCCACCTGTCCTCGGCTGTATAAAAATATGTTTATCCGGTAATAATTGCATTAACAACTAATATATGTGTTAGATAGATAATTATTATTTTATCACTAATTATTCAGTTATTAGTTAACTTATCCGTTAACTACTGATTTAAACCCCAAGATAGTTACTATCATTATTTGAGTTTGTCATACGCGGATGGGCCCACTAAATTTGAAGTGTTATATATGTTAAAACTTTTTATCATTTAATTATCATAGATTTGATAATATAGAATTATTTTTAACATTCAATAAAGAGTCTTATATGTATTACAGTTTTTAACCTACAATTATTTTCTTATTTGATAACGACCAAGTTATCAGTTAACTTATCTTTTGCATTTGATGCACGTATAGTGTCTTATGTCTTACCCTGGTCATCTATGTATGGAAGTGCATATCTTTCATACAAAAATGTAGGGACATATGTCTCTTTCACAATAATAACCGCATTATATGTGTTAAAGAGATAAAATATATGTTAACAAGTATCATATATGGTAGTCAAATCTGATTTATCAGATAATATATGTGTTAGCATGTATTTTATGTTTTACTCTAATAACATATATAGTAACGAATAATAAATCCAAAGACAAAATATTTAATATCAGGACAATACATTTAAACTCATTAATTGAATTTGTAACTTTTAGATTTTTTTTTATCTTGTAGAAATATATACCTGATAATTATTATGTTATCGAATAATTTTCCTTTAATCAATTAAGTTACCCGTTCCCCATGTGGAGATTATGGAAGAAGTGAAATTAAAATAATATTTTTGGCTAAGATATTTTCAGCTGATGTCTCTTTACACATTAGCGACCATCATTCTCTTTTGCAATTAGGATTTTTGTGTGGCCCCAATCGCATCTCGTTTCTGAAGGATATAAATGGTGGGTCATTGATTGTAAGTGGGTCATCGGTTGCTAACGAGGGGTTTTATTTATTTAGAGTCAGTTTAGTTTATGCACACAATAGACCCACTGCTAGATTCTTAATTTTTAAAAATGTATGTCATTTCCTTAATTAGTTTTCTTATAGAGTAATTTGGTTGACTGCCCTATTTATAATCTGAAATTAAGAATCCCCTCCCTTACAATTCTTAGCTTAATTGGACCGGATTAGACTCATAATGCCCTTATGTGGTTTGTCCCATTACTTCTTTTCTCTTTTCTTTTCCTTTCTCCCTCTTCTTTTCCTTTATCTCTCTCTCGTGCTTCCCTTTCTCTCAACTCATTCTCTCTCTCTTTTTTTCTTCTTCTCTTTAACCCTTTCTCTCTCTTAGAGGTGGGCATTCGGGTACTCGAATCCATCGAGTCTGGTCTTTCGGATTTTGGGTATTTTAGGTTTAGATGGAGAAGACCCGATCGGGTATTTTGTAAGTTCGGGTCGGATTTGGGTTTAGAAAATTTGGGTTCGGGTCTGTAGAGAGAACCCGATTAATACCCGAACATATATAAATTTCGGGTCCGGTTTATATACGGTTCGGGTCAGGTTCGGGTATTTTCAAAACCAAACACAAAAAAGGTGTTTATGTATCCGGTTCAAATCCAACACATTAAATTTCGGTTATTTTCGGTTTACTTTGGGTTTTGGATTTTACCCGAATCCGACCCGAAACCCAAAGTACTCAAACGGCCATATCCGATCGGGTATTCATTAAGACCCGAACCCGATTTTTTGGGTCGGGTTCGGATTCGGGTCTGGTTTTCGGATCTATTGCCCAGGCCTACTCTCTCTTCTCATTCTCTTATCTCAAAAAGACTAAAACAAAAACTTCATCTAAGTGTTTGTCGTGAACATTCACGAATTATTTTATAGAAACGTAAGGAAGAAGATTCCATATTTACCTTGCTCCGCCAAAATAGATCTATGAAATCGTAGGACAGTTTAGAAATTCGGGAGACCGAAGTAAAAATACTTCATAGCTATACCTGATACATAATGGTATAACGTTTTCATTTTGCTTTCATAGCTTGGTCTCCTCGATTTCTTTCTCAGTCATACTCTTTTGTTGACCTCGTGATTGTGCCTCGTGACTATGTTGGGCTCATAACCTTGTTTTGATTTTTCTTCAATGATGATTATGTGAAATTAAGAGTATTATATATGTCACTCAGATAACGTATTCATTAACAGGTATCATCTAATTTGTAGCATATCATGTACATGCTTGTGTACCGTCTAACTCGTACATTACCATGCATAAGTTGGGTTATCCAGTAACATATTCGTTAACGAGTACCATCTAATTTGTAGCCTACCATGTATATGTTTGTGTACCGTCTAATTCGTCCATTACCTTGTACAAGTTGTGTTATCCAGTAACATATTCGTTAACGGGTACCATCTAATTCGTAACCTACCATGTATATGTTTGTGTATTGTCTAACTCGTCATTACCATGTACAATTTTTATTATTCGGTAGCATTAGTTTTTGAGGATAAATAAAATTTTACTCTAACATCGTTTTAATTAAATGCTTCATTAAATGTTCTCGGCCAGCTTTTTAAAAAATAATTAAATTAATATTAATTAAAGACAAATCAATCATTTTTCATGAAAGCTTCATATTACTTCTTTAATTAAAAATCGAATTGGTAGTTTGCTAATTATATATTTCTTTTAAAATTTTCAGCTAATTAACTCTTTGTTATATATGTTATTGACTTAATTTTCCCGTTACAAAACTGACAATTTATCCGATTGCATTAGCTGAAAAAAATGAACGGAGATAATGCAAAATCGAGCAAGCTTTATACATAAATGATAACAAAAAAAAAGGAAAATGAAGATTGCCGAAGGTGAAGTGGTGAACAAAGAGAAAGGTCGTAAGTGTATATGAAAGAACAAAGAAAAATGAACCTCTGAACTAGAATAGAAAAATGTATCATGGTTGAAATCTTGTTGTCTTTTACGGCATGCTTTTATCACGATATTAAAATCTAATATTTATCATCTCACAATTGGTTTTGTTCATGATTGATCTCTGCTACACAGATCAAACTGACATTGTATTCAAGGCTTAAATCATGTCGAAGTCTCACTCAATTTCTAGTTTATGTTTAACTATAGATTGTGTTGTCTACTTGCTTGCTTGATTCTGTCCCAATTTTAATATTACTAATTGGATAAGATGAAAGAAATCTTCTTCGTTGGATTTAACCAGGAATTGTATATTTTCCATTAAGTCAAATAACTTTTGGGACACAAGGCATCTTCGATTATAAAGGCCAAATCACACACACGTGGCATCACATTCGTAACTCCGTGAATGAGACATCAATTGAGGAGTAGGAAAAACCTAGCTATAAAATGATAAGGTAAACTCCATCTTTAGTTTGTCTATATCTATTAAAAAGTAACAGTTCAAAAAGCAAGACAACATCCAAAGAAGAAAACATGCTGAGAAACTATGTGAACTCAAAATTAATCTCGAAGCCTTCTATAACATCATGTATTTACCCTTTTTCCCTTAAGGTATATATTTTCTGATCTTATGTTTTCATGAATCAATTAACATCAATAGTCGAGATTGATTTTTTTTTGTTGTTGTATGTATATGTAGAGAAAAAACAGTGCAAGCGGCGGGAGGGAAGAAGGAAGAGCTCCTTCGACGGAGGAGGAGTTCACCAGACAAAAAGTTGCTAGCCAGACGGTGGATAAGGCTTACGATGGAGCCGCTACGGCCGTAAACGTCTCCGGTGATTCCGAGGAGAAGATGGAGAAAGTGAAAAAGGAGTTTCAAGAGAAGAAAGATTGCCACAAGAAGGGAAGTGATGATGATGATGATGGTTTGCCTATCAACACGTTTAAAGGAATATGAAGACATGCACTTGTTGATAACATTGTTAATCTTGTTATAATAAATATATGTATGTCTGTTTTTTGACACAAAAAAAAAGAAAAGAAAAGAAAAAACATGCATGTGTGTAATACTACTATATAGTCATCATGTGTTTTTTTTTCTTTTTGTCACAACATCATGTGTTTTCTATATATATTATGTATTTATCGAGTAATCGATGGAAGAAATGTGTTTTTCCTCTGCAAATTTTTTTTATTTCCTTGTAGATTTTTTTTTTAACACAACAAAACATATGTCATTAATATATATTTAGAAGATACATGTAGTTTTATAAATTATATAACTGATCATCCAACTCTACCATAGGCAGACCATGTTATAGCCAAGGGATTCAATTGACACTTTTTTAATACAAGGAATCAAAATTTTATATGGAATTTATATATCTATTGAAGTTAGATTCAGCCTTTTTCTTTATTTTGACACTCTATTACATCCATAATTTGATTTATTTTAATTGATTAAAAAATAGATAGTGTCAATAAATATAAAGTGGACGGTTTTACTTAACATTAAGTCAGTGATTTATTTCAGTCTGACATTTTTATGAAACGGAATCTATTAAGTCTAGTAAAAGAATACAAATATATTTTTTTCAACATATATACATCATATTAATCTTGAAAGTCATTCAGAAGGCAACAAGTTTACAAAGAAAACATTCTTAGATAAATTATGAACACTATGTGTGAACCAATCTGTCTTTCTATTGAGAGATTTTGGAATCTGGTGAAGGGAAAAGCTGAAGAAACTTCTTCGAAGATAGTCAAACTCCACTAAAAACGGCAAAAAGGCTGGCCACTCATTTGGATTTGACACCATTGATAAAAGGTTTTTACTCTAATTGTCAATTAACCCTAAGCACTATCATAGTCATTGTAATACTTGAGGTGTCAATCCAATTGGGAATTATGCAAACAATCAGAATTGCAATAGAATCAATCAATTCAAGTCAAATAAATCAGATAATGTTTCTAACAACTTAAATTAAAAAGAACGAAATTAAATAAGCAAGTAAAAGGAAACAATGATGAAGAATTTGCAGAAAAACAGAGAGATTGAATCAGACGAAATAGAAGCTTCTAAGGATGAGAATCAACGATTAATGAATTTCCTTAATCATAACCTAAGTACCTAACAAACTCAATAAGAGGTGGTTTCTAGACAGCAAACTCAAAGGTAATCAAATTCACTTTCATGACAGATGATCTCAACCAAGTTATATCCAGACCCTATCATCACAGGCGAAACATAATACAGAAGGCATAAAAATTCAATTTACTAAAATCAATAATCGCCCTAGACATCTAATCCCTTAGGCTAGGTACGAAAATCTCTGAAATTAGCAGGATCATGTATTTCATCAAACACTTCGTGAGTATGGAAATTCCTAGGATATAATCTCAAATGATCAAAGAGAGACTAGCATTAAGAATCCTAAAACAAAAGAAATCTATGCGAAATTTAACTTAGGCACTTAGTAGATCAAGGATTTTCACTAATCTATCACATCCTCAGAAACCCTAATAAAACTACTCAGACTTCATAATCATGAACGAAAACTCAAAACATAAACTAAATTACATAAGCATAAGACAGAGAAGAAGAATAAGTAAGATTAAACCAGGAGACGAAATTGCAAATAGAAACTCAGAATCGAAGGAAGTTGATCTCGAAATTATAGAAGCAGGAGTAGTTTCTCGGTTCTCTCTCAAAAGTTCATAAAAATAAAAAGCGTCCTTATAAAAACGGCCTAAGAGGGTTTTTATACTCTATCTTAGAAAACTCTAAAATAAAAGTCAACGAAAATAATAAAAATTAAAAGTGGGAATTGGTCAACTCGACCATGTTGGTCGAGTTGATGGGTCGAGTTGTTCGTAAAAGTGGTCCACGCGGTCGAGTTGTGTGCAGAAGTGGTCCGCGCTTGAATCAGCTCGGGTGCGTTGGTGATTCACGCGGTCGAGTTTATTCCTGATTCCTTCTTGGTGCATCCAAAAGTCTCCAATTGTACCTGAAATCCGCTCCAATGCATGTATGGATGCTATGCATGAAAACTAACCTAAAAAACTCTAATGCAACACAAAATGCGATGAATATAAACACCAAACATGCTAAATACGACTCCTAAAACATGCTAAAATACAAACATATCAACTCCCCCAAACTTAATCTTTGCTTGCCCCCAAGCAAACAAATTGAACCAAGATGGAGAAGAGGGTGAAGCAGGGATTCAGATCCAAAGACGAGCTGATACGAATGCTAAACTCACAGTCCAAGATACAAGTTCTAAGATGCACAACTAAACAAGTCGTACTCCAAAAACTTTAGCCATATCAATAACAATCTAGCATAAATTCAGCTTTAACCTACTCATGCATTCACTTCAACTAATCCTTTTAACATTCATTTAGCACAGAACCGTGAACCTAGTATATGCATCAATTTAAAAGCTTGTTTGGCTAAGGGTATGGTCCAGAGATTAGAATGATCTCTTTATAGTAACTAGTCAATCAATGCACATGGATCACTCAATAAAATGAATTAAGCTTCAGCATAATGCTAAAGGTGAGAACCAATAGGCGCATATAAGAACATGACTTCTTCTACCCGTATACCCATATCGGCTTCATCTTAGCAATCTAAACCCAAAGTCTGATCCTAGACTACCCTTTTCATCTAATTTTTTTCTTTTTAGCCACCAAGATCATACTTACAAGCTTTTCCGTTCACAATTCTAAGGATGAGGATTAACAAACATTGCAGTTTCTAGCGGTTTGGGACTTAAAATATTTACAGCACATGGTTCTTCTTATTTCGTTTCCTTCTTTTTCTTTTCTTTTTGCTACCCAAAACCTTTACTAGAACACATCAAACACTTTCCAGCCCATTTTCCCTTTAGATGTAAACTCTTTACTCAGCTCTTTTCTTTCTTTTTCATTCCTTTCCGCACAGACTTAGACATTCCCATACCCAGGATCGAAACCACCTAATCCTATCTGGTCCAAAAATCGTGGACCAGCATCTACATGAAGCCATGCTTTTGTCGGCACTCACCTAACACTTTATGTCAAGTTAAACCGAAAAGAGACCTCACGAAACACACAGCAAGCAGTGAATGGTTTGAAAGAAGGTATGGTGCATGGTGGGAGTCTATTTGGATTAGCAAGATAGATGCATGATGATAAAGGAAATCCAAATATTCTGTGTAATCCACAAGCTTAAAATTAATGCATATACTCGATAATTAATTAGTCATATTATGGTTTTCACTTAAGCAAGGATTAGCATCGGATCGCAACATGATTCAATTAGGCATGAATACATAGACTAAACCTTCCTAACATGGTAAGGTTTTACATTTTAGACAAGAAGGCATGCAGCAGACAACTTATATCTAGGGCGGTGAATTTAGCATATCGAATCAGCAAGCTTAAATAGGCATAACCACCATAATCCCCTATGCAAAACTAGACTCGATCCTACATGAATGCAGATACATGACACTCTTTTTATGTATTTTTGAAAAGATTTTTCGAATTTTTTTGTTTTTTTTGTTTTTCTATGCCTTATATGATACCTAATGCTTAAAATAAAAAATCTAAATGGATTTTTATGCTATGTATGCAATGAATGAAAATCAAAACTAAGAACAGAGCAAACATGGTTAATATCCTCTAAAACCCTCCCCCAAACTTAAATCACACAGTCCTTTGTGTAATAGAAGCTTGAAAAAGAGCCTAGACCAATCAACAGAAACAATAAAATGCAATGATAGTAACAATGAATGTGCGGAGTGTGTACCTTTTTAGAAGTAAAAGTTCCAAGGAGCTGGACTTGCAGTGTCTGTATAAGGTTGGTTGATTTGGTACGCTGGGTTATGAGGATCAAAGTCAAGAACAGCTGGTCTTGGTGCGTCATATGATGGTTGATCGTAGCCTATCAGAACTGTGGTGTCTGATGCTACCGATTGCGATGGAGCTCTAGTAGATTCGACTTCTCATTCTCCTAGGTGTAGCTCGTGGAAAGGGATGATCTGTGGGATATGGCCTTGTTCAGTGCTGTAATGGAAAGATCTGCTATCCAGCTCGACCTGATGTTCTAGGTCTAGGGTCGAGTTAGGATTGAAGTTGACCGAAAACTACGGCATATCTTCCGAATCTCATGGTACTGACGTTCTGGGCATGTATGATGACGTCCGAGCTGGAACCGAAGTAGAAGTTGATTGCCTCCTAGGTGCTTGAGAAACTGATCTGGTTCGTCTCAAACTTGAGAGTTGTGGATGTGGCTGGCACTAGGCGTAGAAGGTTGCTTTGAACGTGAACTTACCCTCAAGGCTCTCTGGAGCTCTTTAATCTGACTCGACATCTCACGTTTAGACTTCATCAGTTTGTCTATCACCTCATCTTGGAACTTGTTCCATTTCTGAAGTAGACCAGTCTTTTTATTAGCTGATTTTACCCATGCAGACCACTTTACATTGACGTCGTCTTCAAAATAGTAGCAATCAGGCTCCTGCTCACTGATTTCATTTGTGCTCCTTGGCGGAGCCAGAGCACTCTCTTGTACCTGTACAGTCTAAACAACGTCGTTGGGAGGCTTGAAGTCAATGTTTCTCCCAATTCGTAAAGTGATTAACTCAGGGTTTGGAAGTAGCAGTTTCTCCTCATCATCAGTTTCAGGATTAGGAAAAATGTAAAGATTGTGACCAGTTCTAGGCGTTTTCTCCAGAAAACCTATCCTCTTTAGGTACGGAATGTCAATGAATGTAGGAGGAATCAGTTTGGACATAAGGTTCACATCACATGCCTTCAGAATGGATGTCACAATTCCACCAACACAGATCACTCCACTTGACTTATCCTTCAACTTAGCGGCTCAGCTCCTATAACTCAGCAGTTTTTCAAGTAATTGGGACGAAAACTTAGCTCCTGGAACATCTCCCTTAAACTTTCTTCCATATCTGGCATTATTTCTGTTTAGAAGCTCTTTTAGTCCCTCATCAATCATCTCCAGCTCAAGTTGTCGCACATTTCCTGTTAGTATCCTGGGGAAACATGCATTAGCTACTGCTCTGTGAAAGTAGTGAACGGCTGTGTTTTGGATTTGATTGCTCTTGCTTCTGGATGGAAGATACTCATTTGGTCTAGCTATGATCTACCATAGAACCTGGAGCTCGTCATTCTTAAAGTCATAATTACATATCTTCCCAGATGGAAGTTCGAATAAGTCTTCGAATTGCTTGAACGTGAACCCATATTTCTCCAGTTTTCCACTCCGTCCCGTGGCTAAGAAAGTGAGATAGCCAAAGTCGCCTTCTTGACTCAATTCCACCATGTCATCGTCATATAAATTCATCTCTACTGAAGCTAGAAACTGACATGTCTCCTCCTTGTATGAAGGCTGGTTGTTGGACACATAAGTCGTTAGTCCACACGTGTCAAGCATATAGTTAATGTCCTCGGATATTCCCAACGTCTCCATTGTCTCCTGATGAACATACCTAGTTCCCCATACTCTCATCTTACGAAAAACCTTGATTGCTTATTTATAGCTGAGAGAAGTTTCATCTTCGGCCCCTGAATCCTCAAAAGTCATTATCCCCATCACTCTCTGTATCAGCAGCTCCTAATACAATATCATAGGCAAGATTCTCCTCAATAAATTTTCCTCTTCGGACCTCCTCTCGCTTGTCCATATATTCTGCAGCACACTCATCCCCAAAATAAATCACTGGAATATCCTCTCGTATAGAATCCATATTGATCGCCTATTAGAACCACCTCCATGTCTCATCATTTTCTCTATTTTTTAAAAAAATTCAGCTCTACCCCATGTACCACTGAACTGGTCGACTTGACTGCACAAATCACTCCTAAAAATTTTCTGCAAAATAGAACGATATTTTCTGCAAAAGTCTATCCGTAATGAACTATATTTTGCAAAATCAAAAATCAGTCTAACAACCTAATTCATCCCTCAAAACCACTTAATTCCAATTTCTATCCAACCAACAACCTAAAAATCAAGTCTAGTAGAATTTCTACTTTACCGGTCTAGCTCTCAACTAAAACAGTTGAATTGACCTCAATTCTTAGTCTCTCGGTCGAGTTGGGCATATGTGTGGTTGAAATTGAGTCAACTCGGGCACGTTCTCCACTATCGAGGTCGAGCTAGGTGTAAACACGGCTCAGCTCGACCGCGTTCTTCGTCAGTTCAGCTCGAGTGCGTGCTTCGGACAGCTGGTCAAGCTTGAGCCGGAGCAAGAGGTTCTACCGGCTCAGCTCGAGCAAGCGCTCCACGGCATTGGTCGAGCTAATTGAGGAATAGGCGAAGACATCGGTCAATTCGACCCAAAAATCCAGCAGCGGTCGAGCTCTAGCTCTAGTCGGCACCCGGTCGAGTTGAGCTAAGGAGGTTTGGAGTCAGTGGTCGAGCTCGGCTGAAGCGTACGGTAGAGCTCGACTGAAGCTGGCTCGAGTTGAGTGGACAAGATTCGGTAGTGAAGCTTGAGCCCAGCTGATTGGTCGGTCGAGCTGAGGCGGAGAAGAACCGGTGGTCGAACTGCGAGGCTCTTGTGGTCGAGCTCAGGTTTGTGATCTACAAAAAATATTAAAGAGGATGAAATGAGAGTTGGTGAGGAAGAGAGTGAATGTTGAGTGAATTTAAGAATGGAGCATATAGGTGAGTAAAGGACAAGTTAGAATCATGGCAAAATTTGTGTGGATGGAAACAAAAGCATGTGAAAGCTTTTGTAAAATGAGTCATTGCTGACTCATGGGGGAGTAGAGACAAAAAGGACATGATGTCCCCAGCAAGAAACTGATGACTAATTCTGAGCAAGTACAGTATCCAACGGATTAAAGATTGTAATGTTAAGGATACGAGAGTTCAAGAGAAAATCTGTCAGATATCTGCGTGAATGCTCATTGGTTTTCTTTAACTCAACCCCACGTATCACTCCCTTGGTCGAGTCAGGTTTTTGTCCACCAGATTTTCAATTAAACTCTCTTCTCTTTCCTTTTGTTTTTTTTTCGACCAGCTTGATGTTATACTCTGCCAAAACCACTGAAATCGGCCAAATTCCTCACCTACTAAAAATCAAAAACAAAAAAAAAAATCCAAAGAAGTAAAAGAAAAATCCTAAGAAAAAATTAACTAGACTATTTACAAGGATATCATGGGATTTCCTCCCAAGTGAGCTTGTTTAGAGTCGATTAGCTTGACTTTCCATCCCTTCTTAGGCTTTGGTGGGTTCACAGAGATGCACTGAAGTGTTCTCTGGAATTGTTTCATCTGCCAAGTAAAGTTTCACCCTCTGACCATTGACAATAAAGTTTGATCCCTCTTTGTTCACCAAAGTTATGGCTCCATAAGGCAAAACTTCTTTGACCCTGAATGGTCCAGACCATCTGCTTTTAAGCTTCCCAGGAAAAAGCTTAAGTCTGGAGTTGAAAAGGAGAACTTGATCACCAGCTATGATCTTCTTAGGAGCTATTTTCTTATCTGAAAGGCTTTTGTTCTCTCCTTATATATTTTCGCACTTTCATAAGCCTCTAGTCTCGCCTCCTCTAATTCATGCAGACCCAATGCCCTCCTCTCTTGAGCAGATTTCAGGTCGAAATTCAGCAGCTTTGTTGCCCAGATTGCCTTATACTCAATCTCGACTGGTAAATGACATGATTTGCCATAAAGAAGCTGGAATAGCGTTCTCCCAATTGGAGTCTTGAAAGCAGTCTTGTAAGCCCATAAAGTATCATCGATGTTTCCTTAGCAGGTTTTCAAATAGCTTATTGATGAAGTGAGAGCCTCCATCATTGATCACAACTCTCGGTACTCCAAATCTGGGGAAAATGATGGTTTTAAACAATTTCAGCACAGGTTTTGCATCATTCGTGGGACATGCTATAACCTCAACCCACTTGGAGACATAATCGACTGCCACTAAAATGTAGTTGTTCCCATGAGAATGAGGGTTGAATGGTCCCATAAAATCGATTCCCCAACAGTCAAAATCTAAACTTCCAGAATTGGGTTCTGTGACATCTCATTCCTCTTACTGATGTTCCCTATCCTCTGGCAAGCATCACACTTAGAAATAAATGCATGAGTATCTTTGACGATGGTTGGCCACCATAAACTTGCTTGCAACACCTTCTGAACCGTTTTAAATGTAGCAAAATGGCCACCATAGGAAGATCCATGACAATGCTCTAAAACTCCTGACACTTCTTCCTCAGCTATACACCTTCTGAACAAACCATCTGATCATTTCTTATATAAGTATGGTTCATCCTAGAAGTAATATTGATGTCCCTGAAAAAATTTTTCCTCTGATAGGAATCCAAACTCTTTGGCACTTCTCCTACCACCAGATAGTTCACCAAGTCAGCATACCAAGGCAAATTCTCCTCTTTTAAAACCATGACTCCTTCAAGCCTCTCCTTGATTTCATACCTAGCTGCAACTGTGACTGAGGCTAAGAGTTGTTCATCTTGCATAGAATCATCAACATGGGTTAAATCGTCTATTCTCAATCTGGACAAATGGTCTGCTACTCCATTCTCAATGCCCTTCTTGTCCACAATTTCCATGTCGAATTCCTGAAGTAGGAGGATCCACCTCAATAATCTCGGCTTAGTGTCCTTCTTGGCATAAATATGCATCAACGCTGCGTGATCAGTGTAGAGTATAACCTTTGAGCCAACCAAGTAGCTTCTAAATTTATCAAACGCAAACACCACTGCCAAGAGTTCTTTCTCTGTAGTCGCATATCTACACTGAGTTTCATCAAGAGTTCTGCTGGCATAGTAAATCACATGGAGCTTTTTGTCAATTCTCTGCCCAAGTACTGCTCCAACTGCATAATCTGAAGCATCACACATGATTTCGAATGGGTGGTCCCAGTTTGGAGGTTGGACTACTGGTGTTGAAGTCAGAGCTTCCTTAATCAAGTGGAAAGCATTTAAGCAGTCAGCATCAAATTCGAAATCTGTGTCCTTACATAGCAGCCTAGTGAGAGGTCTGGCAATTTTTGAGAAGTCTTTGATGAACCTTCTGTAAAATCCTGCATGACCCAGAAAATTTCCTAATGTCTTTGATGTTTTTTGGAGGCTGCAGCTGGATCATAACCTCTATCTTGGCTTGATCGACCTCAATACCCTTGGCCGAAATCTTATGTCCCAGAACAATCCCTTCCTGAACCATGAAATAACACTTTTCCCAGTTCAGCACTATGTTTGTCTCCACACACCTGCTCAATACCTTGCATAGATTTAACAGGCACGACGAGAAAGAAGAGCCATAGATAGAGAAATCGTCCATAAAGACTTCAACCATCTCCTCAATCAGATCTGAAAATATAGATGTCATACAACGTTGGAATGTAGCAGGTACATTACACAGTCCAAAAGGTATTCTTCTAAAAGCAAAAGTTCAATATGGACAAGTAAAAGTGGTTTTTTCTTGATCATCAGGGTGAATAGGGATTTAGAAAAATCCACTATAACCATCTAAAAAACAATAGTATGAATGATTAGCTAACCGTTCAAGCATCTGATCAATAAATGGCAATGGGTAGTGATCCTTTCTAGATGCAGCGTTTAACTTCCCAAGATCAATGCACATTCTGTGCCCAGTGATAGTTCTAGTAGGAATCAATTCATTCTTATGGTTTTTAACAACAGTTATACCCCCTTTCTTAGGAATGACATGCACATGAGAGACCCATTTACTATCTGAGAGAGGGTAAATTACATCAGCTTATAGCAAGTTAAGTATTTCCTTTTTGACTACCTCTTTCAGGTTAGGATTTAATCTTCTTTAGGGTTCAATGCCCTCTAAGTGGATCCTATGTGTACAAAGACTAAGTGATATTCCTTTGATGTCATCTAAAGAGTATCCTATGGCCTTTCTATACTTCCTCAGTTCAGTTAACAGAGAATGCAATTCATCATCACTTAGTGCATCATTCACTATTACAGGGTAAGTAGAGTTGGAACTTAAGAAAGCGTACATTAGCCCTTTAGGGAGTGGTTTTAGCTCTGTTTTTAGCGCCTTGAGTTCAGACCAGTCATCTGACACTTTATCATCGGGAAACTCGACCTTGGTGCTAAAGATAGTGGTCGAGCTGGGTTGGAAAACCGCTGATTCTCGGCTCGTTGAGTCTGTTTCATCCTCAATTGCTGCTGAAACCTCAGCTCGAACCAAATCCTCAAATTCAACTGATCATTTTATAGCTTTGTGGGAGTCAAGCAACTTCCCATAACACTCAGTTTCCTTATGAAGAGACCCAGCATCAGCACTTTTAGTCAAAGCAACCTGAAGGTGATCCTCTTCTGTTAATTCTTCCAATAGCTCATCAGCAAGAGTGTCCATCTCTTGTACCCAAAACAATTGTCCCTCAATAGTTGGCTTTCTCATGATATCCCTGATGTTGAATTTCATTTTGAAATCTTTACCAAGATTCAGTTCAATGGTCCCTTTCTTGACATCGATTATAGTTCGTACAGTGGCTAAGAAAGGTCTACCAAAAAGCAGTGGGTCTTTAGGTTCCTCATCCATCTCCAGAACCACAAAATCAGTAGGGATTTCCACATTTCCAACTCTGACAGGTAGATCTTCTAAGATACCATGTGGAATTCTAACAGACATGTCAGCTAAAACCAAAGAAATCTTGCAAGGCTTATACTTGTCAAAACCCAGCCTTTGCGCTACAGAGAAGGGCATGAGACTAATGGATGCTCCAAGATCACAGAGATAGTTGCTGAAGGCAAGAGGGCCTAGGGAGCATGGGATTGTAAAAGTTCCAGGGTCTTCAAGTTTCTTTGGAACTAGTTTCCTCTAGATTATTGCACTACACTCATGAGTCAGAACTACCATTCTCTTTACTTCTTTAGTTCTTTCCTTGACTGCATCTTTCAGGAATTTTTGGTAAGGTGGAACCAACATGAACGCATCCAGAAATGGGATCTTAAGCTCAATTTCTTTCATCTGCTTGTCAAACAAAGTCTTGTATTTCTCAACTAACTCTTTCTTAAACCTTCCAGGAAAAGGTAGCTGAGGTTTGTAAGGTGGGGGAACAAAAGGCTTGTTTTTCTTCTCAGAAAGTTCTGGATTAGGCACAGGATCGGGCTCAACTCGACCTTGTGGATCGGTATGGAGGTCGAGTTGACTATCAGAAGTTGTTGGTTTTGGCATTTCAACGTTTTCATCATCCTCCCCTTCCTGAACGATGTTGTCCTCAGCAATTCGAGCATACCCTGCAGGAGTAGGTAGTTCTTTTCCACAGCGAAGAGTAATTGCACTGGCATTATACTCTTTTGGATTCTGAACTGACTTGCCTGGTAGCTGTCCAGTAGTTTTCACTGAAGGAGATGCTTGCAGACCCTCTAAATACTTTAATCTGGAGTTCAAAGTCTCAAATTTGCATTGAAGATAATTGTGTGAAGCATCTATTTTTGAATGGAGATCTGCCTGCATTTTGTTCAATTCCTTGCTGCTAGCAGCTTATCCTTAAAGTAGTTGTTGAAGCATGTTCATCATATATGGGGTCTGTGCGGTGGGTGGTTGCTGGTGTTGAGGCTGGTACCCAGGTGGTATTTATGGGGTTTGGTTGAAATTGTTGTTGTATAGTTTCTTGGGGATGAAGGGTTTAGGCTGAGCTTGCTGAACCTGTTGTGGGTAGACCTGATCCTCTGGATTGGCTACATTGGTACTTCTGTAGGACAAGTTTGGGTTTGACATGTAGTTGTTGTATCCTCTGTAACCACCATAATTCTGCAGATAGCTGACCTCCTCTTCCTGAACGTCATCCCCTTCCTCAACCTGATCATCCTCACTTACAAAGTGAACATGTTTCTTCTGAGACAAGAGTAGCTTGTCTATTTTCTCATGCAGCGCTTTGATTTCCTTTCTGCTCACTGAATCAGACTCAGTATGACCTCTTATGCTTATGTCATAATCCTCATAATACTGCCCGTCTGCTTGAGCAAGATTATCTACCAGATCTCAACCGTCATCCACATCTTTGTTCAGAAAATTCTCATTGCTGGTTGTGTCCAATAGCATGCGAATCTTAGGTAGAATACCTCTGTATAAAGTGCTGAGAAGAGATTCGGTAGTGAAACCATGATGAGGACACTGGGATTGATAAGTTTTGAAGTGTTCCAATGCTTCAGAGAAGGTCTCAGAATTCTTCTGTGTGAAGCCAGATATCACATTGTGGAGTTTTGCAGTCCTGGAATTTGAGAAGAATTTAGCTAGGAATGTCTTTTTGCACGCATCCCATGAAGTTATCGAACCCTGCAGTAAGTGTTTCTCCCAAATATGTGCCTTATCACCAAGAGAAAACGGAAACAACCTTAGTTTGAAGGCATCTTCACTCACCCCGCTTATTTTAGTAAGGCTGCAGAGCCTTTCAAATTCATCCAGATGATCTAGCGGATCTTCATTAGGTAGTCCATGAAACTTATTGTTCTGAACCATGGTGATGAGACTGCCTTTTATCTCAAAGTTATTATTCTGGATGGCACAAGGAACAATCCCATGTCTCTGGGTGTGAGTAGTTGGGGCATCCCCAGCTCCAATTGTCCTTGGCCTCCTCTATTGAGGTCTCTGCACTGGGGGATGTTCTGAGTGTGTATCATCCCCGTTGTCCATTTCCACTGAATTCTACTGTTGACAATTTAATCGGGTTCTCTGCTCGGTCAAGTTGCGTTGCAGTTGTCGAACGTTGTCGAAAGTACCGAGTAGGTTCTGACTGCCCTTTGAACGTGTCTGCATACAAGTTTGAGTTTGAACTCTACCTAGTGCTCGAGCGGGTTGGTCGAGCTGATTGGCAGATTTGTAGAATCACCTGAAAAGAAAAGACAAAAACAGAACTACAGTAAGTTTGTAACCTGTAACCAAAAACGAACTTGATCTCAACTGTTCTAAAATCCTAAATGAAGCAGAATAAATTCTCAATCGGCAACTGCGCCAAATTGATAAAAGGTTTTTACTCTAATTGTCAATTAACCCTAAGCACTATCATGGTCATTGTAATAGTTGAGGTGTCAATCCAATTGAGAATTATGCAAACAATCAGAATTGCAATAGAATCAATTAATTCAAGCCAAATAAATCAGATAATGTTTCTAACAACTTAAATTAAAAAGAACGAAATTAATAAGCAAGTAAAAGGAAACAATGATGAAGAATTTGCAAAAAAACAGAGAGATTCAATTAGACGAAATAGAAGCTTCTAAGGATGAGAATCAACGATTAATGAATTTCCTTAATCATAACCTAAGTACCTAACAAACTCAATAAGAGGTGATTTCTAGACAGCAAACTCAAAGGTAATCAAATTCACTTTCATGATAGATGATCTCACCCAAGTTATATCCAGACCCTATCATCACAGGTGAAACATAACACAGAAGGCATAAAAATTCAGTTTACTAAAATCAATAATCGCCCTAGACATCTAATCCCTTAGGCTAAGTACGAAAATCTCTGAAATTAGCAGGTTCATGTATTTCATCAAACACTTCGTGAGTATGAAAATTCCTAGGATCTAATCTCAAGTGATCAGAGAGAGACTAGCATTAAAAATCCTAAAACAAAAGAAATCTATGCGAAATTTAACTTAGGCACTTAATAGATCAAGGATTTTCACTAATCTATCCCATCCTCAGAAACCCTAATAAAACTACTCATACTTCATAATCATGAACAAAAACTCAAAACATAAACTAAATTGCATAAGCATAAGACAAAGAAGAAGAATAAGTAAGACTAAACCAAGAGACGAAATTGCAAATAGAAACTCAAAATTGAAGGAAGTTGATCTCGAAATTACAGAAGCAGGAGTAGTTTCTCGGTTCTCTCTCAAAAGTTCATAAAAATAAAAAGTGTCCTTATTAAAACGGGCTAAGAGGATTTTTATACCCTATCTTAGAAAACCCTAAAATAAAAGTCAACAAAAATAATAAAAAGTCAAAGTAGGAATTGGTCAACTTGACCATGTTGGTCGAGTTGATGGGTCGAGTTGTTCGCAAAAGTGATCTGCGCGGTCGAGTTGATGACTCGAGCTCTCCGTCGGGTTGGTGGCTCGAGCTCTAGGTTGAGTTTGAAACAGCTTGGGTGCGTTGGTGATCCACGCGGTCGAGTTGATTCCTGATTCCTTCCTGGTGCATCCAAAAGTCTCCAATTGTACCTTAAATCTGCTCTAATGCATGTATGGATGCTATGCATGAAAACTAACCTAAAAAACTCTAATGCAACACAAAATACGATGAATATGAACACCAAACATGCTAAATACGACTCCTAAAACATGCTAAAATACAAACATATCAACCATCTTGATAATCTCTGCACTGTCTGTTGCACAATGAACTTCTGAAATACCCAAAGCGAGAAGGGATTTCATAGCCCACATGACTGCTTCAAATTCTATGTGTAAAGGTGATAAACATCTAGGTATACCACGCGCTTCCACATTTGCATCCATAATAGAGTCTATAAAGCAATACTAGCTCAAACCAGAGTAAAGTTCTGAATCTTTCTAGGAACCATCTACAAAATAATGGTATCCAGTAAAATTGGGACCATCAATCCTAGGCATTGATACTGCCTCCCATAACTCATTTGGTGAGACTTGATGAAATTTACAGGAATCCTCTAATTTCTTCTGTTCCTATAATTGAAACCATTCTTTAGCCTCTGCTTCCGCGCTCTGTAGAAGACCTCGAGGATCCTTGTCCAAATTAGAGAAAACTTTTTCATTCCTTGCTTTCCAAATGTTCCAGAGAATCCAAGGAAAACTTCTAAACTCCTCTAGGAAAACTCCTCCAGAAAAGGTAATCCAAATTAAAATAAACAGATAGCATTGGAAAAACCCCTATGCATGAAGGTATGTTCAATAAGCCCATGTTTGAAGAGGTGGGGGACATTCAAAGAGAACATGATTTATTGATTCCTCATCAACACCACAGCGCGAACACCTAGTATCGCAACAAATACCTCTTTTCCTTAAGTTAGCTCAAACTGGTAGGCAACCAGACACTATTTGCCAAATGAAATGCCTAATCTTGGGGGTGGGCATTATGTTTTCCACCCCTGCGCCTGAATCTCGTCCAATGAAGGCCCATATCGCCTTTCCTCTCAATTCGTGAATGCCGTTTCAACCTTATATTCGGACTTAACTAAATATATGCCAGATTTATTAAAATACCAACCAAAACAAGTCTGAGAAACTCATATTCGGAATCTTAATACCCAAAATCAAAGGCGCATCCTTGGGATCAATTAACTGTCTAATAAGAAGGATTCTCCATGATTTTGTTGAATGGTCAATTAACTGATCCACCATAAGATCTGGATAAAAAATTTTGACCTAGACCTACAGATGGTCTTGGTACCAAACATGGAATCCAGGGATCGTGCCACACCAATGTCGACTTCCCATCACCTATATGTTTTACTAAGCCTTTACTTACCAAAGCTCTGGCGGATCTTATTATTACCTATACGTTTTCCATCACCTATACAGTGATTTGTTTCATTCTGACATTTTTATGAAACTGAATCTATTAAGCTTAGTAAAAGAATACAAATTTAAGTGTCCACATGTATTTAGTTTTTTTTCTTATATATTTAGAATTGTAAAAAAAACTCCAATAAATTGTTAACAACAAAAATTGGAATCTTAACCACTATATCACCAATTTTGTTGTTATTTATTTTAGTTTACTTATGTATTGACTATGATAAAAAAAAATAAAAAAAAATTATGAATCCGCCACCAACCTCTATGAACATAGGTTTACAAAAGGTTCTAAAACCAAAACCAGACTAACATAAGTTCTAACAAACCTACAATGGAATAAGCAAGCTTTATTGAAAACTCAACAAACAAGAGAGCCGAACTAACTCTCGTTACAACTATTATACTTTTAGTGTTTTTTTTTGTTGTGATTAACATATAGCGAACTATTGTGTTTTTTGTTGTAGTTAACATATATCACCCCTAGTAACAGAGTCGGACCGTAGCATAAGCTACATAAATTATGGTTTAGGGTCCATATATATTAGGGTCTATAATTTTTTTTAGTTATAAAATTTTATAGTTATTAGGATCCAAAATTTTGTACTAATTAGGCCAAAATTTTTAATGTTTTTAGTTTTTTCAGTATTAATGATCCAAAATTTTTAGAATTTATTAATTTTTTAGTAAGTAAGACCAAAAATCTATTTTATTGTCTTTCAAAAAATTCACTTTTAGTTATAATATTTGATTATATAATATCATCCTTTTACTTTAAATTTTTTTTTCATGTAATTAATAAAAAAATAATTTATATTATTAGAAGATATACCGAAAAAAAAAATTGAATAGGGTATTCCATAACGTCGGACCAACTCTGGCTAACAAAACCTATCCATTCATTCGTGATTCTAATGAAATAAGCTATATATCATTCCAACAACATTACCTTTTTCTTTTTGGTCGTCAGCAGCATTAAAGCATTCTTAATATGTGATATCCAATTGAATCTTTTATCATTATAAATTATAATATTAATATGTATAATATATTTTTTTTTTAAATACTTACATGAGTATCACTTTTAATTTTCACCTCCATTGTTGAGATATCCACATAAATATCTCACTTATATTATATTAGTACTTTTATAATAATTTAATTGTTTTTAATATTAATTTTAAATTTTATTTTAAATTACAGATATTTTAATAATATCTATTTAAAATTTAAAATTTTAAAATAATATTAATAGTATAAAACATTATAAATGATATAGAAAATATTAATAATAATATCATACATAATTTTAAATAAATATGTAAATACAATTTTTATTTTTCAAATCATATAACTTTAAAAAACTAATATTAATTTTTAAAGAAATAATATCATTTAAAAAAAATAATCTGTTTTTATTTTATATTCTAACTAAAATTAATAAAAAAATATTATAATAAATATAATATAAAGTTATGCATAATGAAATTTGATACATAGCTTATTTAATCTTATAGTTTGTAATTAAATAAAAAAATTAAAATTAGAATATATAAACTATTTATATAACATTTTAAATTATAAGAATCTAAAAATAAATTCAAATAACTAAATAGTGACATGTGTCAAGTTAATATACTTGTGGAGAAACTCAAATGAGAGATTTAACATATGGTATCATACAAATTTGAATAATAATTTATTGTTTTATAATATTTTATTTACGTAATACAGATGGTAATACTACCATCTCGTCCTTAGTATTCTAATACCATCCAACGCCAAATGTGGATTCTTTAGTGGGCCCCGATATAGCCCAGACTATTAAACCATAGTAGGAAAACGTTGTCGTTTAACCATAGTTCTGCTAAAAGCCTAAAACCCTTGGCCAAACGCAAAGTTCAAAGATTTTCCGAGCTCAGTTCGCCGTCTTAATTACTCCTCAACGATCTCTTTCACCGGCATCTCGGCTCATTTTCTTCCAGGTACTTGAAACCATTCATTTCGATTAGACGCATAAGTCTCTGATTGCCTCTTTCAAATCTCGTCTTATTCATTTCCTATTTTCTTTTGAGCTAATCGATCTAATTAGATTTGAATTCGTGATTTTGTCTCTGGATTCGTGTTTCTAATCCCTCTACCAGATTCATGTTGAAAAGCGCGTTCCTTTATTGTATTCTCTATTAATTTTAGGGTAGCCTGCATTTCTACGGTGAATCTTTCATATTTATCTTGCGTGACTATTAGTTTGGATCAACTGTTGATTTTTTTTTTTTAAGGTTCTTAATTTGCACTTAAATATCTTCAAATTCTATTGTTATACACATTAATCAATAAACGAAATTTCCTCAAAGACTTCGTTGCACTTAATTTGCACTTTGTTTCATTTTTTTTTGTTATGATTTTGTAGAAAGTTGAATTATTGTATCTAGGGTACCCTTGTATCTATAATGTATACTATCAATATCGTAATTTTTGTGTGTTTGTGATTATTTGCTATCATTACAGAGTCTTCTAGTTATTATATAGAAGAGAGAAAGGATGAGTGGTTTTAGAGCTTTTAAAGCTCAAGTGCCCATTGAGTGGAGCCAAAGCTTGTACATAACTTTAGTGCGAGGTCTCCCGGGAACGAGGAAGCTTCACAGGCGAACACTAGAGGCTATGGGACTTCGCAGATGTCATCGTACTGTATTGCACGATAACACATCATCCATTAGGGGAATGATTCAACAGGTTCTCTTTCTTTATGTCTTATCAAATTATTATATTTCATACTCCTCTCTCAGGCATAAATAATGCTGACTCAGAAATAAGATTTGTGATTTTTTTGGTTGATGCTTCTACGCAGGTTAAAAGGATGGTTGTTGTTGAAACAGAAGAGATGTACAATGCTCGTAAAGAAGCAGAAGCCAATCACAAAGCTTTGCGTCTGCCTCTTGTTGTCAGTCATTCAAGCCCTGCAGCAGATTCATCCAACCTCTCTTGAACACTTTGACATGATGGTAAGTTCTTCTACAACCACTTCGATAAGATCCACTTGGATTTCGTGGGCTCCTTAAGTTTAAGATCTTGGTAAGATGTCAAGGAAGTCATAAAATAACTAGTCCTAGAGGCTTGCTTGATAAGAAATGTTGGTACTAGTATCAGTGTATTTTGTGGCTCTTATGTTATTATATACACTGAATCCTTGTGTATGCTCTCATTTTTCCGATCTTGAATCCATCATTTTGGTTGTTTTTTGGTGCCAGTGTTTCAAAATTTTGGTTACTCCCAGAGTAAATTAGTATAAATAGTGGTTGGGTAAACATTTATTTGATTTATAATCATAATCTGATGTATATGTTACAAAAAAAGCATAGTATAATTTATCTCTTATGACAAATGTAATTATATCAAAAATCAAAATTTGAACAGAAAAACAAAACCTTTACCAGGCTCTATGCAAACTGCAAAACCTAAGATGCATGCGTCGTTCGTTAAGTAAAATCTGTAGGTGTGACCCAAAACATCTGACAATTCCAAGAGCTTGGATGGTAAAGTTTCGTGATTCGCTTACTCTCCCATTCAAACATGCTCAAATTCTGCGGCCCTAGTCCGAGACTCGGATTGCCATCAATGAAGTAAACGGAGTTGTCTTTGTTAAATCCTTTAGATCCGGTTTCATCTGCTAAAACCGCTTTACATCTACCTTGAGGGTTCAAGAACAAAGCTTTTCCTGTCAAGCTACTCACCTTTATCCATTCTTTAGTCTCTGTATTGAATTCGTAAATCTCGACATAGGTAGTGAAATCATAATCGTCGTTAAGCTCTCGCTTCTTTAGAACCACCCACAATTCGTTAAATTCTGACTCTGCAAAGTATTTCTTGCAAGGGTCGTACCGAAACGGTGAGGCGCTGTATAAGGGAATAGCTTTTGGATTTGGACTGTTATGACTGATCTCACAGTGATATATATCTCCGATTAGGTTGATAGCGAAGAAGACGCCAATGCCATTGCAGAACACAATGTCATCAACTGAAGAGACAACATGATCGGATATCAAATCCGTCCATTGTTTATCTCCGCGTTTACAAAAGGCTAGTTTTCGATCAGTGTGGTAGATTACAAGCACAACCCATTCAGGGTCTAATAAACTTGTTGAGGAGACAGCTTTCTTTATCAAGTACTTTAGGGCTTCAGAGTTTGGAAAAATTGCTTGAGACTGAAGCAATCGCTGAACATCTTTAAAAGATATCAATGGTGGCAGAGAAGCAACGTTGTCGCTAGCAAACGGATTTTTCAAATGAATCTCAAACGGGAAAGAAACACTGACTGTCAACAAAAACCCTCGCGTGCAGCCACAAACCCATGTTTGTTGATTCTTTGAGAAAAATAAATTTTCAAGAGACAAAACTCATGGCTGTACAATAGAAGATAAACATGAAACAAAGAGGAAAGGAACAAACTTACAACTGTACACAGCTAAGGAAGAATCTCTCCAAGAAGAACAGATGGTAGCACAATTAACAATGTCTCTGGCATCGTCTAGGCTGTGGAATACATCATTGAGAAGCTCCGGGAGTAAATCCGACCACGACAAAGAAGATAACAGCAAAATGAAAAATGCACGCGCTTATAAAGGAGCAGGTGGAAACTTGGGACCCAAGCAACATGGGGAGCAAATTGCGTTTAATTTAAGCTATAAATAAAAAGATTCGGAAAATCCATAAAGAAGCCCATTAATAACTTAGGATCCAATAAGTTCCCCATTCACATAGACAATGACCAGCAAGGAAGTTTCGCAAGAAACTGGTCAAAGTAAAACAAAAGCCTGCCAAATTATCCTAAAAGCCGATTCATGATAGCCACTTATATTACAGTCTTATAGAAAAACGATGAACGACCACTAAAAGCAGAGCAGATTCAGACCACTTGCAACAACACCACCAGTCTGATGGAGCATCGCATCGATCTCATCTCCATCTTCCATATCGAGCTGTTACAGAAAAAAGGAGATTCTGGGTTTAGGATATGATACAATTTTAACAAACAGATACATAGTTACAAGGGAGACTATGCAGAGAGTGATTGACCTCATCTGGAGTCTGCTCAGCACGAAGACGACGCCCATCAAACAAGAAAGCAATTGAGTTGAAATCCACAGATTGACGGTCGCAGTAAGCGTTCATCAGCTTCTTTAGCTGAGTGCTTCTCTTGATCCTAAAGAAGACTTCATTACCATCCTAAGTGTACATATTACATGTAAAATATTAATGATTGGTTATTTCAAGAGTGTGTATAATCAAGGTTTCATTAAACAATTGCTCAATACTCAAAAGTTTTTCATACATAAATGCCAAACAACTAATAACTTTCATGAGCGTTCCGAGTTACAATTTGCTTTTAGCTTACACTACAACAATTTTAAGAACTAATACAGATACAGAAGAGTTATCACTCTCACCCACAACACACATGCAAGAGTTTGATATGTACAAACAAGTCCTGTTTGCTACAATTATGACAAAACATGCTTAAAAATCCCTAATAACTGTTATTTTTGTTATAAAAAATAAAAAACCAATTTGAGCCACTTAAAAGTCAGTCTTATACAATAATTACTCCCTTATGAACAATTGATAACCAAGCTTATCAATATAATAAAAACACGAAATTGGGAAAACAGTACGATTATTAAAAAGGGTAAAGCAGACATAACCAAACCCTAAAATTGAAGGAAATCAGAAGCATCAAAACCCTGATGACACAAAATCGAGAGAAATTTTAACTCAACAACGGATCGTCACTAAATGCTAAATAAAAAAAGAGCGAGAGGAAGTGAGAAGTGCAAAACCTGACCCTTGACCTTGAGATTGATGTGAGCTCCTTGGTCGGGCTTCTTATCTTCTTCCTGAGTAGCAGACATGTTACTGTTATCAGATTATAGGGCCAGCGAGGGAAACTAGAATTCCGATCTGCCAGAGAGAGATTCGCGGGATAGCAGAATGAGGGTTTGAGAAAGAGACTAGGGCGAAAATAAAAAGACTGAAACCACTAACTGGGTCGTATCGGATTCTTGTTTGTCTTTATCCAATGGTTGAAAATCATTGGTCGCCTTTACATCTGACGGCTGGGAACCGTAGAATCCGTACCTAAACGGCTGTCATTTAAATCCATTATTTAAAATGGGCTATCAAATGGGCTTGTTACTAATTGATCAATTTTGAACCCATTTCTCTGGGCCTACGGAAGAATTTTTTTTCCTTTTTTTCTTGAGAATATTTTTTTTCTATGATCTGGAATTCTAAATAGCGAAAAAAATCCAAGAAATAGGTGGTCCAATTAGTTTTCCTTTAATTTAGCTAGATATCAAGTGGTTAGATATCAAATCATAAGTGCGATTCTCACTTTACTCCAATTAGAAAAGGGAAAGGAAAAAAAATGATTTTAATGTGTGGGGTTTGGCAATGGATCGGACCTTGTCATTATAATTTGAGTAAGGTTGACAAAAAATTTTAAAAAAAAATTTACTATAGTGAAAAAGAATCAAACTCCTGATATCATAATCATTACATGTATCATCTTAACCACTGAGAAGTTCTTTTTTGGTTTTAAATATTAGATCTTATACCACTTGAAATAAATGAGTTCTCATAATTACAAACCTACCAAAAGCAAAATTAAGGAGAAAGCAACATACAACCAAAATACAATTCAATAAGAGAAGGAGAGCGAGTTTTTAGCTGCGAATGAGAGGAGACGGCTCCAGAAAATGGAGTCCATGGTTGCTCAGACTTTTGACGGCGGGGTAGAGATATAGGTGAAGATCCTTGCGTTCTTTTCCCTCCAGATGGAATAGATCGAGAACTGCAAGAGAAGCTTGACAAGAGTGCAAAGAGTCCTGCTTGAGACACTAGGAGAGAGGCACCAAAATATTGCATCAGAGAGAGCTCATAGCGGGTTTTGTTGGAACCTGCAGGTATAGTAAAGCCATATTTCCTTAGAATATAAGCATTAGAAAAACATGTGGGAGTGAGTTTAAGCTTCTGCATTGCACAAAGCACAAGTAGGAGAGACCGAAAACCCTAGTTGATGAGTCTATCACAACTTGATAGCAGCTGCAAACAAGCAAGCCATGCAAAGAGAGAGTATCTACGAAATGCTTCCTTAAACCAGATCACTTTTGAGGGTTGGAATAGAGGATGTTGAGTGCGGATCTGATCCCAAGTATCCTTTGAAGAGAAAACCGGTTTGTATAGACCTGAGGCAGATTTCCAATTGTAGATATCGCTTCTTTTCTCGGGTGAAGGAGGAGGTAGAGTGGTTAAGGTTACAAAAAGATCTTGCGTAGCAGCTGATCTTGCATTCAGGAGCCGCCATGGACCATTTAGAGCAGCATCTATAACTTGCACTTCCTTGCAAAGCCGCAGCTCTCGAGTGCCACCTTCACCAAATAAATCAATAAGCGGACCAAGATTCGACCAAGCAACGTACCAGAAGGATGCATCAAGTCTATCTCTGACTTCACATCTCAAAAGAGATTTTAGGAGAAGCTTGAGCTGGATTATACTTCAGACTTGTCTTGATAGCCACTCTGAGTCCTGTATAACCAAAAAGGATTTCCTGCCAAAAACATTCCCACGTAGCCACATTACCCATAGCGAATCAAAAGAAGCAAAGAAAGTCAACACCCTCTTCAGCGTGAAAACTAGCTGAAAATCCTCAAGGAGCCTTAGACCAAGACCCCCTTCCTCTTTTTGCTTACACACATCCTTCCAAGCAACTCTAGCATCTGAAGCATTAGAAGTAGAGTTTTTCCGCAAAAAACTGGAACCAAGGGAGTCAATCTTCCTATAAAAACATTTAAAGAGAAACATAACTTGGCTCCAAAATAGGATCATTCCATAAATCACTGAAGATATGAGCCTCACTTTTCTACCAAAAGATAGAAATTTAGTTGTCCAAAAGTGAAACTTTGCTGTGATCTTTTCAATGAATGGCTGAAGCGAGGCCAAAGTTAGGCGCTTAGGAGTTAGTGGTAACCCGACATACATTGTGGGGAACTGACTTTGGATTAATCCCTGAAACTGCAGCAAGATGAATTGATTTTGGCCGAGAGTAGCCACTGAGAAAGATAAGTGATTTTTGTGGGTTCATGTCAAGGCCCAAGATATTGGAGAAATGTGAGAGAACCTTGAGAATGGCAATAATAAGGAATTCTGAGCCATTCTAACCATGCACGGAGCATGATCTCATTGCTTAGGTACTACAAATTCCGCAAAACATTCATGAATAGAATGAGCCCAGTGCTCATTAATGAGAGCATGGTCGATGCGCTTTGAGATAGGATTCTCGGCTCTATTATTCCACCAAGAAAAATTTCACCCTTGCACTACAGCCTCAAACAAACCAGCATCATGTATAGCCCAACAAAAGTTATCTACACCTACGAAGTCAAAGTCCTCCATAGCCCCCAAGTGTTGTTTTACTCTCAGTATATGATTATAATCTCCAATAACAGCCCAAGAATAGTCCCTAACTGGTGAAAACTGGTTTAAATCCCTCAACTCCTACCACATACATCTCTTTGTTCTGCAGTATTGAACTCGTAAATGAAAGAAACAGTCAGGTTCAGATTAATATCCGGAAGGTAGAACCAGCAAGTAATCATTTCAGTTGAGACCGAGTAAACAACCATCAACACTATGGGATCCCAAACTACCACAATTCGGGTTGTATCATGACTCTCAAAATTCACAAACCATTTTTATCCAGTTGGAATTGCTCTCTACTCTTACTGAATTTGTAGGTTAAATGTGTGTTTCCGTTAACGCTCCAGAAAAAGGTTTGTTACTCCTTATCCACTCTATGGACATCACCTGACGGCGTTGGCTATTCAAGCCCCTTATGTTCCACGCAAAAAACATACTAAAAGAGAAGTTAAAAATTGGCCTTACGGCTACGCCTCTTGGGTTTCACCAAAAGGATAGGTGCTTCTGTGTCTGGTTGAGTGTTAGAAGGGTCAACAGACTGGTCATTTGCCGAGGATCTATTTGCATCCTCCTCCTCACACAGAGGTGGATTGGAATCATGCATTGGCCCTACAGAAACCACTATAGCATAAACTCTGTTAGAATTTGCGGAAATATAAATGGAGAAGGAGAGATTATAAGAGTTTGAGTACAAAGAGTTTCAGTGAGATTTAAGAGTAACCGAGAGTTTTAGAGAGATTGGAGTTTTGTTGGCCATAAGGCCGAGTTTGAGAGTAGAGAGTATGTGAAGAGAGTGAGTTTATTCTCCCTTAAGTTAAAATGATGTACAAATGACCCTATATATACACAATTGGAGCTAGGGCTTTGGAAAGTAAAGACAACTAACTAAAAGACAAAGTGTTCTATAAGAGGAAAGAAACATTGCTTTTGTGGTTCTCAAGATGAGACAACACCCACGTGATTTGCAGCCTCTCCAACGGCTATATTGTCTTCTAGAGTGCATATGTGACTTCTTGGTTTACTCCTTAAGATAACATGTGACTTGTATTACTTTAACATATCCAACGGTTCCTTTTAGTCACATGTGATCCAACGACTCTCTTTCTTAATTTGAACATGTGACTTGAGCTTGACTAGAAGACAAGTGTGGTTTGCTTCTCATTATATCCAAACCAAACATATTTAGACTCGGTTACCACTTAATTGGATCAAAACGGAACTCCTTCCTTGCATTACACTCAACTCCGAGTTCTTCCTCTTCCTTGTGTAACACTTAATTGCTTAAGTTTAAAACTCCCCCTCAAGCTTGAATCCTAAATGTGACTCATTAAGATCAAGCTTGAAAGTTGTAACTCCCAACCTCATTAAAAACCTTAGTTGAAAACTCATTGGGATAAAATCAACTAAGGCAAAAAGAGTATGGATCATGGTTACGGCTTGGACATATCAAGTCCAAGAGGCTGAGATAAGCTTCACACATTTGAGCTTGTTCCACCTTCTTCATTGAACCACCATGAAGTCCTTCGGCCTTGCTTCGGCCTTGGCTTCATTCCGTCTAATACTGCCCCTCAAGCTTGGACTGCAAGGTACACCAAAGGCCAAGCTTGAAAGCGGCAATAACACCTTGAGAAGCTCCCCCTCTCGGTCAACACTCCTTAGGGAACCATCTTCAATGGTTTCATCTTCAAAAAATTCATCTTTGACACTCCCTTAGCTTCAGCTCCTTAGGATGTCATTGATCATTTTATCCTAGCTAATACTCACAAGAAGCACACAAGCATTAGTTGATAAAACAAATTGACAAGTTTAAAATTCATACCTTTTTAGTGTTCGTTATGAACACCACACATTTGGCTCCTTTGAACCTTGCATACTTGTGGCTTAAGGCAAAGAAGATCCTTCTTGCACACGCCACATCTCAACACTTCCATCACACCTTAGACTTCTTTCACAAGTCTTAGTGTGAACCACTTTTCTCCACAACTTGTCTCTACAAGCTTTAGTGGAGATCACCAAGAGTTTTGAAGTGAAATCTCTTGCTTCTCTAAGCCTTGATTTCACAAATTTTGCTAAAATCCCAAGCTTCCCATTCTTTAACTACTTTGAATGCATTTAGCACTCACTCCTAGCTAGGAAATCAAGAAGAAACCGGCCATTAGTACCAAAGGGAATTGATTGTTTGAGTTCTCATACCTTGGCTACCAAACTTTTGGTACAAGCTTTTGGTAGAGACTCTTTAGGAAGAATGACTTGAGTTCATTTGAACTCCACACATTTGGATCCGCTTCATCAACACCATCTTGAGAAGCCATTCCATCACTCCACCAACACTATAGAGCTTCATTGGTCTATTCTTTTTTCTCCTCCAAACGGTTGCAATGACTTGGTTCTTTCCATACCAAGACCATCACCATACTTGTCCTCCTTAACATTATTTCAATACCCAATAGCTTGCTCATTTCCATCCATCTCCTCTTGGGAATCCTCAAGCAAAGCTCCGAATTACACCTTCACACAAGGTATAAGAGATTTTAAAACATTTGACATTGAGGGCTCCAATACATGAAACATGAATGAAACCAACTATGAATATGAGTAACTAGGCTAGCAAAGACAAGCAAAAGAGAGTATAAGAGAATAAATAAGAGGAGGTTTTAGAGATAGCCTTTATTTGCTCCATAAGTGGCTCGGGTTTGCAAAAACAAGAGCACTTCTTTTCACCACACAAATATGGACGCACTCTTTTGCTTGTGGGCTGATTCATCACCTTCCATCAGACTCTTCACCACAATGCAGCGTTGGGTCCTTGAAGCTGAAGCCATTGGTTCTAACTCCACAAGTAAGTGATGCGCCAAACGAACACGTCTTTCCACCACATAAATGAGGACACACTCTTTTGCTTATCGGCTGATTCAACACCTTCCATCAGACTCCACACGAGCTGAGGCCATTGGTTCTAACTCTCCAAGCAAAGGAGGCGCCAAACAAGACAAAATAAGTTGCGGTTTTGGTTTGCCTTCCCATCCATCACGGCTGGCTTCACTCCCTCATGGAGCTCACCTAGCTACAACACAAAGGTTAGACACCAAAAACTCACACAGGTGTTAGAAACAAACACAACAATTTTCAACTTTTTTCATAAAATACAAACCGAGAGATTTATGACAATACAACTCGGTCCAAGATTTTTTTTTTCAATGTAAAAGGAATGGATTCAACATGATTTTACACACTCTAGTTCATAAGAATCAAGTGTGATTTACCATGGTTTACGATTTTAAAGCTTGGTTCAAACCACAAAACAAAGTCAAAAAATACAATGGATTTTATGGCTCAACAATTCACAAGAAGAAAAGCCAACCCAAGGTTTGCAAGCACACGGTTTGAACTCAAAAAAATGATGAAAAACAAGTCTTGAATGAGAGCTTGGTCTCACAAAGATTCAGCAAAAAAGACAAAATCATTTTTTTTTGAAATTAATATACCCTTTTATCTATTGGATAAAAAACAAAACAATTTGAAATTCGAAATCAAGAGGTTAACACTAACCAAAGAGTGACTTAGGCATGAGAATGATGCTTAAAGGAAGAGAAAATAGAGTGAATAAGCCAAGCAAACCGTGGTCAAAGTAACTCCAAAGCAGATCCCTCTATTGTCCAACGGATATAAGCATGTGGCCATCTATTTCTTTCTCTCTTGTGGTTCTTCACCACATCAACCTTTCTCCTCTCTTCATGGTCACGAAACAGAGATTTTAACTTTGAAATCTTCAAGTAAATCAACAAGAAACACAATTTAAAGAAGGCAAATGAAGAACAAAACATTTTTCCAAAACAGATTTTAAAATTGGTTTGAAAAATAACAAGAACACAAAGAAATTCTTTCATTTTGAACCAGCTGAGACTTGGAGATGATATGATGCTCAAATAAAAGGTTTTTAACCTCAACAACATTCATTCTCCTCATTGTCTCAAAAGATATCGATTTTAGAAAGAAAAATAACACTTTGCAAAAATCGGTTTGAAAACAATTTCGGAAAAAGTTTTTCAAGCAACAAAACTGCAAGAACACAAAGTCACCATGGATCTTGCTCTCATACCATGTTAGAATTTGCGGAAATATAAATGGAGAATGATAGATTAGAAGAGTTTGAGTATCAAAGAGTTTCGGTGAGATTTAAGAGTAACCGAGAGTTTTAGAGAGATTGGAGTTTTGTTGGCCATAAGGCCGAGTTTGAGAGTAGAGAGTATGTGAAGAGAGTGAGTTTATTCTCCCTTAAGTTAAAATGATGTACAAATGACCCTATATATACACAATTGGAGCTAGGGCTTTGGAAAGTAAAGACAACTAACTAAAAGACAAAGTGTTCTATAAGAGGAAAGAAACATTGCTTTTGTGGTTCTCAAGATGAGACAACACCCACGTGATTTGCAGCCTCTCCAACGGCTATATTGTCTTCTAGAGTGCATATGTGACTTCTTGGTTTACTCCTTAAGATAACATGTGACTTGTATTACTTCAACATATCCAACGGCTCCTTTTAGTCACATGTGGTCCAACGACTCTCTTTCTTAACTTGAACATGTGACTTGAGCTTGACTAGAAGACAAATGTGGTTTGCTTCTCATTATATCCAAACCAAACATATTTGGACTCGGTTACCACTTAATTGGATCAAAACGGAACTCCTTCCTTGCATTACACTCAACTCCGAGTTCTTCCTCTTCTTTGTGTAACACTTAATTGCTTAAGTTTAACACCTTCATCTGGCATAGGAGAAGACGAGGAATTGAGTAGCTTCCCAGAATTAAAGACCGAAGATTTAGAGGTTTTTGAAGCATTGGGAGCCTTGAGAGCCCCATGGATTTACTTTTACGACGGCGAGAGGGAGCTCGCCGAGGAGCCTCTGCATGAGGAGGAGACACATTATTTGGCAAAGTATTATCACCTTTGTCAGCTTCCTTAACTGGAGAAACGACAGTGTGTTTGTATCTCACTACAGAGTGACCAAATTGCTTGCATCTCTGGCATTGAATAGGAAGTCATGGGTAGTTGACATCAATAACAGACTCTTTGCCATTCGGCAGACTAAAGACTAGCTTGTTTGGGAACTCTTTAAGAAGATTCTCTTCAACTACCATTTTAGCAACAATGTTCTTTTTCCTCTCAGTTTCAGGGGAAAGCATAATCGGCGATTGAGACTCTCTCAATGGAAAGGGAAGTAAAGAACCCCTTAGAACTCAATCGTAATCTGAGCATAGGTAATAGGAGGCTATGCGAGATCGATCTTAGGTGACCAGGGAGTCACAAACATCGGGGGATCATGCGATACTCCACAAGTCCTGCTAAGGAGGATAGCAAAAGTCTGACGGTTCGTAACTCGAAAGAGAAAGGTACCAGGTCCAACTAAATGCACCCAGGTTCTAGGACCTGGAAGGGCATTGAGAATACCAATAATTCATCATTTGTCTGGAAAAGGACCGTGAAATTATGCATAAATAAATTCTTTAAACTCGACGGAAGTAGTGACCAAGTTTTCCTCATGAATAGCAATGAAGGGAACAGTTAAGTTATGGATTGAGGGTTCACCAGAGCACTCAAGCTTGGCCGCATCTTCTACCAGACTCAACCACTTTCGTGGCTGAGAAGTCAGCGATAGGAAGAGACAGAGCCTCGATACTTTGATAGAGGTGAGAACACGAGTGAATTTCCCCAAGGAAGAGGCTTTAGGTTTCAGCTTCTTCTTCTTTTTACGAGATGGAGATATGGGGTTATGGTTCTCAACGACCAGCGTGAGACTAGTCACCGATTGAAAGTGGAAGAGCCGATGTTGCAAAAATCAACTTTTTTAGAGAGAGAATTTAATTCCTTTAGTTTAACACAGTTTAACCACTGAAAAGTTACAAACTTTTAAAAATCTTACCATTATAATTTTAAAGAAACACAGAATCGTGACTTGTTTTGGAACTAATTATTGGATAAATCTTTGGGCAGTTCTATTGGTAAGGTTTTTGTTAGCGTTGGTTTATGCCAATACTTGAGAACTAAAACACTGTAACGTAACAAGAACAAGATACAACTTTTGGCAATTAAGATTGCCTATTTTCGGCTTTTCATTTAGTTTAAATAAAAATACTAAAACAGATTTAAGATCAACTCAAACAAAAAAGCAAATACTAGAAACATGAATAATGGTTCCTACAAAGTAGGAAATCCAATTCTCCACTTATTGAATACTGAAACAAATGCAAAACAATTAAAAGAAATAACATTAAGCCAGTTCTTGGTATCTGTGATTCGGTTTGCATTGCTGGTTCGATATACTCTGGTTTATCTCACTTGTTGCCGCATCATTACACCCATCCTCGAGGAAACTTTGTCCTCAAGGTTCAGTGTTAGATAACTTTCCTTGAGTTGCTACAAGTTATCTCATGTCGCATCCACTCTAGGTAAGTTTTCCTATTTAACCAAACCGTCCTCTACCTCTGTGTTATCCACTATAGCCACTCGTCTTTGTAAGATTAGCTTTGGTCTTAGGCGAAGAGTTCATGTCGAACGTAGTGGTGGTAACGTTCTAGCTGATAGTGTATTTGTGCTAATTCGTTTCTTTAATAAGGACACATGAAACGATGAAAGCACTCGAGTCTCTGCAGGTAACTTGAGGTGGTAAGCAATTGGTCCTATCTTAGCTTCAATCCGGAACGATCCGTAATACTTTGTGGCCAGCTTATGGGATATCGACAAAAAAGAGTGTGTTGTCTATGTGGTTGGAGATGCAGAAAAACCCAATCACCTATCTCAAAGGAAACATCACGACATTTGGTATCAGAAGTCTGCTTCATTTAATTGTTGGCAGCTGAGAGATGGGACTTAAGAATCTGTAACAGCTCGTTATGTTCTAACATATGCTCATCTAACTCACAGACCTATGTCGTGCCAACTTCATAACCAAGTAAAACAGGAGGTTCACGACCATAAGTAGCTTTGAAAGGAGACATACCCGTGGAGGAGTAGTAAGTGGTGTTGTACCAATATTCTGTCCAAGGAAGTAAGTAGCTCTACTCCTTTGGTTTGTCTGTAACAAAGCACCTTAGGAAATGCTCCATAATTCGATTAACAATTTTAGTTTGTCCATCCGTTTGAGGGTGATAGGCGGATGACATGCACAACTTGGTACCGGAAAGGCGCCAAATTTCCCTCAAGAATTCACTTATAAAAACCGGCTCTCGATCACTGACAATTGATCTTGGGATTCCATGATGTCTAGCCACAAACTCAATAAACTTAGCTGTAACAGATTTGGCCATGTATGGATGTGAGAGCGGCACTAAATGAGCTGCTTTGGTCGGCCTATCAACAACAACCATTATAGTAGTGTTGATATTTGATTTGGGAAGACCATCAACAAAATCCATGGGTATGTCTTCCCAAACTCGAGCTAGAACATGTAATGGTTGAAGTAGTACTGCAAGTGAAAGGCTCTCATTCTTTGCTATTTGACAAACATCATAAAAAGCCACATAACCCCGAACTGTTCTATGCATTGCTGGCCAATAAAACTGATGAGATATTCTTTTAAAAGTTCTGAGGATACGTGAGTGATCACCCATGAATGTGTTATGGTACTCATGTAGCAGTTTTTGGACCACGCCTGAGTGTGGTGGAACCATGACCCTATTATGGAAACATACCAGTTCATTGCGCCATGTCTACAGCTGTCTCGGTGTTGCCTGTACCAGTTTCTTAATTTTAAACAAATACGGATTTGTATGCATCAGCTGTCGTAATTCCTCTGAAATCATTGTACTTACCAAAATTGAGTGTAGGCAACAGCTATCACTACGCGAGACAAAGCATCTAAAACTGCGTTAGACGTTCCAGGTTTGTAGATTATCTCGTAATTATAGGGACTTGACTGAAACGAGAGGTACGAAGTGACCAAGTGACGATAGAGAAGAATAACGAAACAAAATCTGGGGTTGGCTGGAAAAAAAACCCCAAAAGCTTACCCATCCATTTTTATTGTTCTGGTGGAAGAATTCTCTGCTCAAGAAGGAAATGTAAGCTCTATTGGTCAGTTTGTATAGTGAACTTACCGTCTAGCAAGTATGGTCTCCAAGTGCGGATTGCAACGACTATGGCGAGTATTTCTCGAGCAAATGTAGACCAGCTTTGTTTGACTACACCTAAGGATATGTTCATGAAAACGAGAGGTTTCCCATTTTGTAGCAATACCGCGCTGATACCATCACCAGTGTGCTAGACCAACTAACGGTGGTGAAATAGGTTTCAACAAGGTCAATCTTCTGTTAATGATATATTAGGATATCATCGAAGAAAACGAGTATAAACTTACATAGATGTGGCTGAAACACTGTGTTCATCAATGACTGAAACACCGACAACGCGTTGCACAAGCTACAGGGCATCACCAGGTACTCATAGTGTCCATTATGAGTACAAAACGTCGTTTTGTGGATGTCAGATGAATGCACGCGCACCTAATGGTATCCCACTGTAAGGTCGAGTTTAGAGAATACTTATGCATCGTTTAGTTCATCCAACATATCTTCCACCGTTGGAATTGGAAAAAAATCCTTCACCATAACTGAATTTAGCGCTATGTAGTCCGTACAAAACCTCCACGATCCATCCTTTGTCTTTACTAACAGCACATGCAAAAAAAGAGGCTTGAATTCGGTTGGATCAGTCCCGCAATAAGCATCTCCTGACCTTGCTTCTCAATTTCTTCTTTCTAAAAATGTGCATAACGATAGAGCCGCACATTCATTGGGTCGAAACCATCTTTATGAATAATGTGGTGCTCAATTTTGTGAGCCATAGGTAGCTCTGTCTGAGTCTGAAACACACGATCGAATCTATGGAGAAGACGTTGTATCCCTGAATGCATTTTTGTTGTTGCGACGTCGTTTGTTGGTCCCTAAAAAGATAGGGCAAAGCAGGCTTGGCCCAGTTTAATTTCTTTCCTTACCTCTTTAAGCTCAGCTTGTGTAATAGACCCAGATGTAAGCCCATTTATCTCTTTTTCTTGACTAGTCCAATTAAACTTCATATACTTGGCCTTCCAGTCACAAATTCTAGGGCCCAAAGTTTCCAACCATTGGATCCCTAAAACCACATCGAGGCTTGTGAGAGAAAGCATGAAAAAATCGATCGTGAATTTTTGTTCTTCCCAATTCCACCGCGACTTGCCGATACACTTCATGGCACTGCAAGGATGATCATCGGCCACCTTAACGGCAAACAGAGATGTCGTCGTGACCTTCAATTTCAGGCGAGTTTTCGCATTAGTACTGTTGAAATTATGTGTACAACCACTATCAATCAACGCCATCATCGACTTGCAATTGACTCTGCTCATCACATGTAAAGTTCTTGGGTTTCCCCAGCCAGTGAGTGTATAAACGGATATCTCCGCTCCATTCGCATCGTGGAAGACTTCTCCCCTTCGTCTTCCTTGTCTTTTCCTACCATTAGAAACAACAATGATTTTTTTACATCGATGTCCCGGTGTGTAACATTCGTCACAGCTGAAGCACAATCCAAGGCTTCTCTTCCTCTTCATCTCCTCCCAATTCAGCTTTTTGGGTTCTGGACACTCCCTAACCATAGGTTTTACAATTGTTATGGCGATTGGAAAGCGTGATTGACTAGGGAATGACTGCGGCGTGAAGGTCTTGCTCTGTTTTTGCAATTGGTCCTCACGCAAACGTGCTAAGCTCATTACCGATTTGAGCGTTGTTGGTGACAATATTTGATGTTGTCCGCTATATCTTCCTTCAATCAACCCAAGTAAGACCTAACCAATGCTTCTTCTGACCAGTTATCGACCTTGTTCATTAACCGCTCAAATTCCTTTTGATACTCCTTTAAAGACCTTGTCTGCCTGATTTTCGATAGTGCCTCGTGAAAAAAACTTTCTTCAGCTGAACCAAACCTGACTCAAACCTCTTACTCAAAAGTTTCCCACGGAGTAACAGTTGCATCCAATCTGAGAGCTCGAGTCATTGCCTGCCACCATTCATTTGCCTCTGCAGTGAGATGGTAAGAAGCAAACCCCACACGTTGCTCCGTTTGAATGGCGTGAAAGGTAAAGTACTGTTTAATTTTACTTAACCATTCCCCGGGATCTCCTCTGTCAAATCTAGGACACTCCAACTTGATTTGACGGTGTTGACTTGCAAGCGCGTGAAACACATTAGGCAACTCCTCCCTTCGGCCCATCCTCTGCCTGCAATTGGACTCAATGCGCGCTGCTGAGGTGATGGCACTGTTCTGGCGTTGCTAGCCTTGTCCTGTGACAACACATCTATCATTCTCTGCATTGATTCCTCCATGTGATGATACCACTCAGCCGCAACGTCCTCCATACTCTACTCTACAGTTTGTCCCCGATACCAGTCTTGAAGCCATGAAAATCATCGGTTAACAATCCCATAACTTTCTCCAACTCATCCAGCTTTTCTTTGGTTGTCCCCATCGTAGCGGTAACCTTTCAAAATCCCAGTATGGACTCTAATACCAATTGTTAGCGTCGGTTTATGCCAACACTTTAGAACTATAACACTGTAACGTAACAACAACAAAATACAATTTTTGGCAATTAAGATTGTCTATTTTTGGCTTTTCATTTAGTGTAAATAGAAGTACTTAAACAGATTGGAGATCAACTCTTACAAAGAAGCAAATACTAGAAACGTGAATAATGGTTCCTACAAAATAGGAAGACCAATTATCCACTTATTGAATACTCTAACAAAAACAAATGCAATGCAAAACAATTAAAAGAAATAATATTGAACCGATTATTGGTATCTGTGATTTGGTATGCGTCGCCGGTACGGTGTTCTCCGGTTTATTTCACTCGTTGCCGCATCAGTTTTATTGATGTTCTACTGTACGCATGATTTATTAAATAAGTTATAAATAATCAAGTACATCGTAATATGTGTGTGAATGTTAGTCTATGTGTAGTGACGACTATTAACTATTTCGGCCTGACATTATAATAAAACAAATTATTATATAAATAGTATTTATATCATATAGTGATAGCATAAAGGTCAAGAAGAAGGCTAACATTCCTATCTAAAACTCATCTGGTTGGACAGCATTTAAGCAACCTACCACATTGAATTCTTTTCTCTTGGTTGATAAGAAATTAATTTACATCATTTAATATACATACATATATATTACTTAACGTTCATATTTAGAATAGTTACAAATTAGTCAATCTGAAGGTGACACATCTTTGTCATGGCCAATTTCATTTTCAATTCCATGTACCGACTTAATTAAGGGCTTAGCCGAAACATACGATGTCGACAAAACCCATCAACATAATATAATGAAGTTACTTTCATAATCCAAAACATTTCTTCTTGTTTACATCTAAACCAGAACTCAATATTACCACTTGGACAAATAAAGCATATAATCATCGGAAACTACTATTTAACATATGTTGTCTAAGTCTAATCTTGGATTCACTATATAGGTCTCAATCACTAAATTTTAGATTGTATTGACTTTGTTTTTAGCTTAATTAACAACTCGATTCAATGCATTAACCATGTATATGTTGCTCCTCTTGTAAATGACTTTTTAAGTATATCTATATTTAAAATATTCGGGTCCATATAAAATAAAAATCTGTTTGATATATACAGCATTTTAATTTAAAATTCACATAATAAAATTGTTACTAATTTTTACTAATATTTTCTCAATTTATATATCAAAATTTTGTTATATATAAAATGTACATATAGTTATATAACTAAATTTTCACTAATTCGGATTCCTAAAAATAAAAATATTTAATATTTAAATGGGTTAACGACCTATTCCCCTAAAACTTTCATAATATTTTGAAATTTACACAATAATTTTGTTATCTAACTTTTGTTTAACATTCTATATCAAAATTTTATTATATGTCAAATATATATATAGTCACATAATAGAAATTTTACTAATTGGAAGTCCTTAAAAAATCGGAAGTCCATTCAAATGTTTTATACTAATGGTATGAAATCCGGCTTTGCATATATCTGAAGCAACTATTCTTGTTTTATTTTCTTTGGTGGAAAACACAAAGATAAGTCTTTGCACTATTATTTTAAAATCTGACCGCCATCATTACAAATTTTCATGAAAAATCAATTTGTGAGTGTAATCCCAAAAGTAAGAATCAGCAAAAAAATTGATTTCGTCAATCCGTAAACAAGAGGATTAGCTCCCTGTACATATGGGTAATGAGTATTGTTAATCACTGCATAACGTTACATGAATTATATATGAAATGACGTCAACAGAAAAACAATATAAAATCCCAAACAGCATTAACAAATAATAAAATAGATATTAAATCATAAGTAGACACTAATAATTAGTATTTAGCGAATGATAAATAGATATTCTTGTATTAGAAAATAATAAGTAGTGATAGAGCTCAATTTGAATAGGACAACTAAACCCTACAAATATTTGTTTGTTGTTGTTTTTCGTTGGACGGAAACCTAATATATGGACCATTGAGCTTGAATCATTATTAAAATGTACAAGATAATTTGAGGTGTTTGCTTAGCTAACCTCACAAGATACATTTTGTCCTCCACACGTATAAACGCGTTTACTAGCCCAAGTTGCTAAGTCAACATTATTAGTTACAACCAACTAGTTAATAAAAGTAACTAACGTACAAACAAATAATTCATGTAAATGTACATAAGATTAAATAAACAATTAATAACTCCAAGCAGGTAAAAAGGACAGAACATTTGGGAATTCTCAAAATGATTGGACTGACATAAGAAAAATAGAGACGTTGGAAATTAGAGCTCCAACGTTTAAATCTAGGCGATAGAACAACAGTGCCACAGGGCCCTATTTCCACAAACATCGTTATAATTATCACAGTTATCAAGTCTTGCCTTTATAATTGGGGTTATAATTATGAACTTAACGTATATTAGTTAGCTGTTTTCAACCGTTAATTGGTACCATTTATTAATTATTATTACCATCTGATACTCTATGGTTAAAGTCTGCCTCAGTGCCCAATAATCAGGACACATATTGACTTGAGTATTAAATAAAAATTCAAAAGTTTACTCATATTTGGTATTGAATTCACTTTCATCTAAAATTTCAAACCTACAATTTGATCAGAAATATTGAAATAAGTTTTCCTTGTGAGTATGATTTTAGTGTTTAGTTGTAATCTTGTGTTATACTCTTAGTAACTCTTATGGAATTGTATAGAATAATTGTTGCTGGTGTAAAAACAAATGGTTTTCATCAGAACGTTAACAAACGAATCTTCCCAATAAATTTAAAAATAACAAATATAATAATGGTAATTTTGGCACGTACCGACAATATCTGACAACATTGGGTACAGTCTCCAATCGGTACGATTGAAACGGTCAAATTTTGTAAATAAATTTTAGATATAATCAATAGTATATTTTTACTTTAGACACGTCATCAAGTAAAAGAGTTGAAAATATTTACATCACGATAGGTACAGTTACATCTCTACATCTCACGTGGGTCCTTCCCATTTCATCCACCTCCCTCGTCTCCCTCCTCTTCGCCCTCTATATAAACAACACCTTTACCTCCTTCTTCACCGGAATACAAATTTTTTATCTCTTTTTCTCTGCAAATGGCTGTCTTCGTTCTTTCTCTCCTCATACTCTCCTCCTTCTCAGCCATTTCCTTCACATCTGCAGGTTTACATCATTCATCATCTCTTCACTAGTTTGTATATACAATTTTGGATTTCGTGTGTTGAATTCTGATATTTTATTTTTTGTTTGTTTTGTGTTTCTTAGCAGATTCTGGAATGATCGGAGTAAATTACGGCCGTATAGCAGACAATCTCCCGGCACCGGAGAAAGTAGTTGAGCTTCTGAAATCTCAAGGAATCAATCGCGTTAAGCTTTACGACACCGATAAATCCGTACTAACCGCACTTGCGAACTCCGGAATCAAAGTTGTTGTCTCGCTCCCCAACGAAAACCTCTCCTCCGCCGCCTCTGATCAGAGCTACACCGACAACTGGGTTCAGGATAACATAAAGAAATACATGCCGGCGACGGATATTGAAGCAATTGCCGTCGGGAATGAAGTCTTTGTCGATCCAAGGAACACGACGACGTATCTCGTTCCAGCTATGAAGAATGTTCAGAACTCACTGGTCAAGTTCAGCCTCGACAAATCTATCAAAATCTCGTCGCCGATTGCTTTGAGCGCTTTGGCGAATTCTTATCCTCCGTCGGCTGGTTCTTTTAAACCGGATTTAATTGAACCGGTTATTAAACCGATGTTGGATCTGCTTCGCAAAACATCGTCGCATATTATGGTGAATGCTTACCCGTTCTTCGCTTACGCGGCTAATGCTGATAAGATCTCGTTGGATTACGCTCTGTTTAAAGAGAACGCCGGAAATGTCGATTCCGGTAATGGTTTGAAGTATAACAGCCTCCTAGACGCTCAAATCGACGCCGTTTTCGCAGCTATGGCCGCCGTAGGATTCAACGACGTCAAGCTCGTGGTGACGGAGACAGGCTGGCCTTCGGCCGGAGACAAGGACGAGATCGGAGCTGGTTCGGCTAACGTGGCAGCGTACAACGGCGGATTAGTGAAGAGAGTGTTAACCGGAAACGGAACGCCGTTAAAACCAAAGGAACCACTTAACGTTTATTTGTTTGCTCTATTTAACGAAAACCAGAAAACAGGTCCTACATCGGAGAGAAACTACGGGTTGTTTTACCCAGACGAGAAAAAAGTGTATGACGTTTCTTTTTCCGCTCAGTCAACGCGGGTCAACGATGGAAAACAGAAGGTTCCGGTGAAATCGTCGCACATTGGACAGACATGGTGCGTAGCGAACGGAAAAACGACGAAGGAAAAGCTTCAGGAAGGTCTAGACTACGCTTGTGGCGAAGGAGGTGCTGATTGCCGTCCGATTCAACCAGGTGCCACGTGTTACGATCCTGAATCGTTAGAGGCTCACGCTTCTTACGCGTTTAACAGTTACTATCAGAAGAACGCACGTGGTGTTGGCACGTGTGACTTTAGTGGTGCAGCCTACGTAGTCTCACAACCTCCCAGTACGTCTACCTTCTTTCTCTACCAAAAATGGTTTAATTTAATTAATTTTATTACATTAAGTATAAATTTTATTACATTCTTACGTAAACCAAATCATTAACTTGATTTGATTTTTTTCTCTTTACTTTTGTGTAGAGTATGGGAAATGCGAGTTTCCGACAGGCCTGCATTGAAATGGATAGGAAGAAGAAGGGATTGGGCGGATTTATTTAGCATTTTCTCGTTTCTATTTAATAGATTGTTTTGTCAGTCGAAATTTATTGTTTTCTTTCATGCTTGCGTCAGTTGCGTAACATTTAATTAATTACGTTAAAATAAAAACAACACATATTAATATTAGTTAATCTAAGACTTGAATATGTGTAGTTGTGTACCTACGATGTATATAGTTCATCTTACGGTTATAGCGACCTTTACATAAAAATCGTACATATATGTAACGTTTAACAGCCCAAGCCCCAACAACCATAAAAATCGTAAAAAATTTACTGATCTAAATTTGTAGATGGTATGTGACTTTCCCTGCAACTATCACCACCTTCTTCTACTCCAAACTATGATTTACTCTCTTGAAATTTATTATTTATGATATGATTACTCTATACACAAAATTGTCTAAAACCTTTACATTTATTTTCATGGACCAACCATCAAACCAAAAAAATCCAAATAGAACTCCCTTTCTCCCAAAGTATCTTCAAATCTCAAATCTCATCTTGACAATTTTTGCTTTACACACCAACATTATTACCCGTGAAGATGCTTGTAGTAGATCAATGAGTCACATACAAATCACAAGGACTTGAGTTAATGAAGATCACGTGAGAAGCATGTGTAGTGTGGAGCTTAAGTCTTCCAAAATCGTTAAGAGATTTAAAAGAATATCTTATAGAGAGAAGATTCAAACTGAAGATAAGGCTTATGAAGAGCTGAAGATAAGACTTATCAAGAAGAGATTTGATAGAATTTTGTGGTTAGTTGATACGAGTTTAGAGGAAACAAACTCATGAGTTCTTGAGTATAAAATAGATCTCAATTGTAAACCTAGTCTTTAAGAACTTAGTGATTAAGTTTTAAAGAGCTAGTGAATTGCTTTAGGATATCGGTTTCGTGATAAGAAGTATTTTTAGGTTGGTTTCCAGATTAGTTTAATTCCAATAGAAGTTTGTCTTTTGTAGAAAAGGAAATTTCTAATAAAAACGTAATTCTCTGTTATTTGTCTTTGTTGTTTGCGAATTGACATTTTCAATTGGTATCAGAGCGGTTCGCCGTATAACGTTTGTTTGTTTAGAGGTGTTAGATCATGAGGACAAAAATGGATAATTCACCACAACAACTGGTTGTCGTTATCAAATCACTTTATTTGGATCGAATAACTATGGATATTGGAAAGTTCAGATGGCTCAACACATACAAGGAATTGATGCTGATGTGTGTGGGTTGCAGTTGAAGAAGGTTGGGAACCTCTAGTGGTCAAAGATGTCACCGGTGTTTTTGTATCTAAACCGAGAAAACAGTGGACTATAGAGGAAAAGGCAGAAGCTAAATGGAATTTCAGAGCCTTGTCTGCAATTTTCAATTCTCTCCTTATCAATTAGTTTAAAGAGAGTTCAGAGCTGTAAGAGTGCAAAGGATGTCTGGGATATCCTTGAAGGTTGTTTTGAAGGAATAATAATGTCAAAAGAACTCGAATAAATATCTTGCCATCAAAATTTAAGAATCTTACAATGGGAGAAGATGCAATTGTTGAGGAATTTAACAGTAAGTTATCATATCTAGCACATGAAGCTTTAGTTTTGGAAAAAACCTACAAAGACAAGAAACTGTTAAAAAATTCTTAAGATGTTTTCTAGCTAAGTTTCATGGTCATTGATCTGCATTGGAAGTGTCACAGAACTCTGACATCTTAAAGTTTGAAGTAGTAGTTGGTATGATGCAAGCCTATGAACTCCATATCAATCAGAAGATTGGAGGAAACAAAGGTAAGAGCATAGCTCTTGTGTCTAAAAAATCACCTAAAGAGAAGGATTCAGCCGGGAACTTGGAAGAAATGGTTGGATTAATTATTAAGCAGTTTCTTCGGAGAACAAAAAGGGTACAACGTACGGAGCTTTAACCCTCTGTGAAACTAGCAACTGACAAAACAGACAAAGAGTGTCTTGAATGTCAGGGGTTTAAACACTTTAAAGCTGAAAGTCCATCTGCCAAGAGAAAGATGGTTATCCAATGCTACGAGTGTAAATGGTATGGACATACCAAGAATAAATGCCTTTCCAAATTAAGTGGAAAATCAGCTATCATAACTCTGAGTGATACCGACAGTGAGAGTGATGAGAATGACAATATTCTGAACCACTTTATAAATCATCTTGGCATTGTGGAAATAAATAACAATGAGGAAGAGGTTGAAAATGTTGAGCCTCATTCGTGAACCAAAATGTCAAAAGGCTGATGAGAATCAGATTCCTGCTGAACATCACGATGTTGATGCAGACGAAGTAGAATCCGATGATGAACTGGACATGACTTGGGAATATAAACTGAATTTACTTATTACATATTTGGTGGAAACTTAGGAAGAAAACAAGAGGCTGAAATCTGAAAGACAAGTAGCAATGAACCTGCTTGAAAATACTAAAAAAGAATTGGTAGATACGAATGTTAAGAATGCTGAACTTGAAAGTAAAATGCATGAACAGATGAAATAAATCAAAATATTGTCTAAACTAACCAAGGATTTGGATTATCTATTAACCGTGGGGAGAATATATAATACAAATCAAGGTCTTTGTTACCGAGGTGTGTAATCAAGGAAAATAAAATTTGTCAAGGCATCCAACAGTGCTCGAACTGTTGGAAAATCTCAAATTGCTCGTCACAACTATGAAAAGGACATGAATCATCAGAGATCAGGACTTGGATGGAGGAATCAGAAACCTGCTTTTTATGTACTAAATGGAAAAACCGTGTGGAATATTGGTATTGTGGAAAGGAAGGACACATAAAGCATCAATGATATAAACTTCAGTCTCGTGTTCAAAGGATTTGGAGACAACAAAAGTTTACATTCAACAAGAAAAACAAGAATCAGATTTAGGTTAAAAAATTAGATATGTTCAGTAGATTTGCGTTCACAGCTGAGAAATCTGATTCTAATTCTTCAAAAGGAAAGTGGTACTTTGATAGTGGTAGTTCAAAACACGTGACTCGTGAAGAAGAAAAAGTGTTACAAAATCTTGAAAAGATAAATGCAGGAAAAGTTACTTTTAGAGATGGGGCAAAAGGAAAGATACGTGGAAAAAGCATAATGCAATGGATCCAAAATTAATAGATGTGTTTTTTGTAGATGGTCCGAAGGCAAATCTCATCAGTATTAGTCAGTTGTGTGACACAGGTTTGAATGTTACTTTTACTCGAACAGAGTGTCAACTAATGGATGTGAAAGGTAATGTTCATTTGGAAGGGGTACGCACATGAAATGACTGTTACATGTGGGTTCCAGGTACACAATGTATGGTTGCAAAATCTGAAAGCAAAAATTAGATCTGGCATCAATGTTTGGCCACATGAATTTTAAAACAATGGCTGATATATCCCCCAAAGAAATTGTTAGAGTCCAAAATTTTTTTGTTTGACATGGCATGCAAGATGAGATTTAAACTATATCAGATGGATGTCAAAAGTTCGTTTCTAAATGGATATCTTGAGGAAGAAGTCTATGTTGAATAACCTAAAGGCTTCGAAGATCCAAAGTATCCAGATCATGTTTACAAGCTCAACAAGGCAATGTATGGACTCAAAGAGGCGCCAAGAGTTTGGTATGATCGTCTCGCCACATTTTTTTGATTGAGAATAAGTATACTCGAGGGAATGTAGACAAGACCTTGTTTACTCTCAACAATGCAGATAGATTCATAGTGGTGCAAATCTATGTTGATGACATAGTGTTCGGATCAACTAATTAGAACATTGTGGACAAGTTTGTCAAGGTTATGACCAAAGAATTTGAGATAAATATGAATGGTGAACTTACTTATTTTCTGGGTTTACAAGTAAAATAGACGAATAATGGGATTTTCGTGAATCAATGCCCGTATGCAAAGAATCTAATTCAAAAGTTTGGGATGGAAACCAGCAAAACAACAAAGATTCCTATGGGAATAAAAGAAAAGCTTTCAAAATATGAATCAAGGAAATCTATGGATGTTATAGCTTATAGAAGTTTGATCGGGAGTAGCTGTACTTGACATCAGGTCGTCCAGATCTTTGTTTCTCAGTAGGAGTGGGCGCAAGATTTCAAGCAGATCCTAAAGAAAGTTATCTCCAAGCAGCTAGATGTATTCTGAAATATGTGAGCGGAAGACAAAACCTTGGGATTTTCTACACAGAGGGTACGACTACTAGTTTAACAAGATGTTGCGACACATACGTAAATTGGGCAGGGTGCTTGGATGATTAAAAAAGCACAAGTGGAAGATGTTTCTTCATGGGTAATAATCTGATAGCTCGGTTCAGTAAGAATAAGAATTGTGTTTCATTATCAACAACAGAAGCTGATTACATTGCTTTGGGAAGCTGGTATACACAACTTTTATGGATGAAACAAATGTTTGCCGACAATGGTACAAATTTCAAAATTTTGCTTGTTTATTGTGATAATCAAAGTGCCATTAGTATTGCTAAAAATCTTGTTCAACATTCTCGAACTAAGCATATTGACACTCGTCATCATTTTATTCGCGAACTTGTTGAGGAGGTTACACTTGATTATGTGAACACTGAATATAAACATGCTGATCTGTTAACTAAACCTCTTGCATTCAATCACTTTGTTCAATTACGAACATCGATTGGAATTTGTGAATGCTAATTTGACTTTAAGGTGTCTCTTGAGCTGATTTGAAGCAAGAATTTGATTCTGGAAAAAGATACCAGACACTTGAAAAAGGTAGACATATGTTAGAGTTGATTAAACAAGTAGAAAATAGCTCCCTATCATGCTGTCACAAGTTGATCCTTGTGTTGGGATGTTAAATGTTAGGAAAAAGAAGTCAAATAGTTGAGGAGAGAGTATATACGAGTGAAAAAATGGTTCAATGCTTGTTATACAAATTTAACTAGAAGGTGAAATATCTGAATCCTTAGATTGAGAAGTCAAGTGATATCTTTGATTCATGCAGATGATGGAGTATCGTGCCTATGATGATCTGCCATAACAAATGATCAAGAAGGGTGTATAAAAAAGCAACAAGCTGATTGTATCATACTCTAGATGTTGTAACAGTCACATGATTATGTCAAAAATCTACATCATTCAAGTCTTAAGTTGATTGATTTGCATTCAAGAAAACCTCTCCAAAGAAATCACGAGTTACTTGATTTTTTTGATATATTAAAGGCTTTGAAAAATATTTGTGATAAAGACATGCTAGTGTGAAAGTCTAACCACTTAAATCTTGATTTTGATCGTATGTCTCAAAGCGTAGGAAATATGCTTAGCAGTTGTAGAACTTGGGTTCTTTGTGAATGATGACTCTTGACAAAAGTAAGTTTTGTTCAAATATTGAAATTTGGAAATATGTTACTTAATTTATGTTAAAGTGTTCATATGGTTAAGGCTAACTCTCGGGCACTCTCAAGTTTAATTGTTAATTTGAATCTTGATATGGTCATCATTATGTCGTGAAATGCGTCACTTAAGAATTGAAATTGTCATTGGTTGATCATTTGAAATGTAACTAATGGGCCAATCAACATGATTAGGCAAAAAGAAGTGTTAGGTGTTTATGATTGCAGGCCCATTAAGAAAAGATAATTTTGGGCGAGATTTTTATTTAAAAAATCAAGCAGCTGAATCGTTAGTCAAATCAAAAGCAGTATTATCAAAGAACTTTCATTTGCTTAGAGCATCATTAATGGAGATACTCTTTATGGGTTTCTTACTAATTTTTTAATATTAAAATGTTAAGAGACAGTTTCTTATGGTTCTTAAATAAGAAACTTTTCTTAAAGTTTCTTAAGTTTTAATATTAAAAAATTAGTAAGAAACCCATCAAGAAACCCATCAAAACCCCCAATAATGATGCTCTTAAGTCTCCAGACTCTTCGTCATCTCAAAGAAAAAAGAAGAGGAATTAGGGTTTCGATCCTCCGGTGGTAAGTGAGATTTCGCTTCGCGAAACAGGCTCTCCATCTATAGAAGAAGCACCGCCTCAAATACCAGATCTTTCATTTTCCGATGCGGTTTTGGTTAAAGAACCGTCTGAGCGTGCAAAATCACCATTCTTCGGTGATTTCGAAGAAAGAGACATAGATCTGGGGAAAGATCGTGGTAAGGAGCCCTGTTTTGTGACACCATCTTCTTCGTCCATTCAACTGGATCCAGATTTCAAGATTTGTGATGAAGTTGAAGTAACTGGCTTCACCAAAGCATCAGTTCTTGATGACTCAACTCGCATATCGGGTCTTCGCAAGCTTGTTATCAAACATGAGCCAAACCTAAACCCGAGAAATCCTAACGCATCATCAAAATAGAAACCGCAGCTCAGCGCTCACAAACTTCGCCTTTGGAAGTTGATTCTCCAATCTTTTCATCTACAGACGCCTTTCGCATGTATCAACTTTACTCCTCACAAAGTGATCATTTCAATGTTGAGCATGCATATAAGTTTGAGGAGAATGTGTTAAATCTGGTGAATTTGTTGGTAAATGATGGCTTAATGGGTTCTGTTGACATAATGGTCGATTATAACTCAGAGGTTTTATGGGAATTTTAGGCAAATATGCCACATAAGGAAAATGATAGTGACTATTATACTGTGTTCTTAAGAGACTTTAATTACACTTTATCTGCTTCGAGGATCAATGCTCTGTTAGATGCACCAGATGTCAACAATTGTTATGATCCGTTCAAATTGAAAAGGAATCTTTTCAGAAGATATTGCAACGCTTGTGACTGGAGGTTCTGTTAAGCGATTGTCTCAAGTTAAGAAACCTCATTTCCTGCCTCTGTATAGCCAGCTCTACAAAATCTGCTGTACAAATTGGTTCCCAACTTTGAATGACACATACATGAGTGCTACTAGATGCAGCTAATTTATAAGATTGGGAAATAGATACCATTCAATCTTAGAAAGGTGTTCTTTTGGCAAATCAAACATGTAGTCGCATCTACAAAGTCGACCAAAAAAAAGTTTTTTCTTTTGTATCCATCTTTGCTCATTTGACTTTTAGCAAGTCAGCACGAGGTCCTTATTGCTGCTCTTCCAGTCTGATCGCGGAAGTATGAGGATAAGAAACGTAAAGGCAAATCACATATTGCTTCTCAATCGTCTAAATCTCAAAACCAGTTGCTGGAAACTGTTCAAGCCCTCAACATGGAAGTTGTGGATCTCTATAAGGAGGCATTAGCCAAAGGTATGTACTTTTTTCTTTCCTATGAAGAATTAAGTTTGTGTTTTTAACTTGATGTGTTGCTAAGCAGGGGGAGAACAAGAACATGATCAGGAACATAACTCTAATGAGGAAATTCAGATTCATGAACTATCTGATTGAGGGGGAGTTTACTTTTGAGGGGGAGCACTATTTGCTCATTTTTTGTCAATTTGTGGTATTTTTTTTAACTTGATGGTTTAATTTTTATTGTTCAAGAAAACTTAGTTACAGACTTTTATCAAGTTGTAATGACTTTTTTCATGTGATTAATCAAGTAATCATTTTACGATTCAAATCTATTTTCATAACAACCTATTGATAGCTAACAAGTTTATGCTATAGTTTATCTGTTAGTGTTGTTTTTGAACATGTACAAATGCTCAATCATCACATCAAGTCAAAAAAGAGGAGATTAAAGATGATTGTAGTAGATCAATGAGTCACGTGCAAATCACAAGAACTTGAGTTAATGAAGATCACGTGAGAAGCATGTGTAGTGTGGAGGTGAAGTCTTCCGAAGTCGTTAAGAAATTCAAAAGAAAATCTTATCAAGAGAACATTCAAATTGAAGATAAGGCTTATCAAGAACTGAAGATAAGACTTATCAAAAAGAGATTCGATAGGATTTTATGGTTAGTTGATACTAGTTTAGAGAAAACAAACTCGTGAGCTCTTGAGTATAAAAGAGATTTCAATTGTAAAACTAGTCTTTAAGAATTTAGTAATTAAGTTTTAGAGAACTAGTGAATTGCTTTAGGATATTGGTTTTATGATAAGAAGTTGTTTTAGGTTGATTTCTAGATTAACTTAATTTCAACAAAGTATGTTTTTTTTTAGAAAAGAAATTTATAATAAAACATAATTCTTGGTTATTTGTCTTTATTGCTTGCGAATTGAAAACGGCAAAGGTAAAGGTAAATAAGTAATAACAATGACAAAAGGCCTATCTATGGATCAGGAAGGTGCTTTGGGCCTGAATCCGGATCTAAACCTGGATCCAGTCCTGGATTACCGGGTTTGAGTACTTGCGTCATTTCTAAGCGCAACTCTGTTTTAAAAAACCTATCTCTCGCCGCCTTCCTCTCGCATACTATTCGCGTACCTTCGTTTTGAATCTCTACCGTTTCAGTTTCGTCGATGGTAAGCATATCTTCCCGTCTTGCGTTGTTTTTTCTTCTCTCACTCTCAGTTTCACTCTCTAGATCCGATTATTGATAGTAGCTAGGGTTTATTACACCTTTGTTCGATCTCTCGCGTGATAGGTTGATATTTTTTTCATCGTTTTTACTTAATTTTCAGGCTTTACCTAACCAGCAAACCGTCGATTATCCTAGCTTCAAGCTTGTTATCGTTGGTGATGGAGGCACTGGTACAATTTCCAGCTTCTACTTTTTTTTTGCATTTTATTTTTCATATACATACAGACGATTCTTTCAATTTCCTAAACTTGATTTCAGATGAAAATTGTTTTGAAATAGTTTTTTCTCTGCTGAGGGCTATGTGTTAAACTCGATTAGTAGTGTAGATATTGCAGAGTTCAAAATACTGATTAGAAACACACAAACATAGAGTTTGTTGCTTCGATAGAGTCTGTGATGTTACCTATTTCTGTTACTTGTCAATGCTTAATGTATGTCTGTATTAGTAATCCTGATCCGTCGGAGTTCAATTCTTAGATAATCCGAAATGGTTTCAGTTTAATTGAATTTGGTGAACTTGCGCAGGGAAAACCACATTTGTAAAGAGACATCTTACTGGAGAGTTCGAGAAGAAGTATGAACGTAAGTAGTTTATCAGCCCTCCTGAAACCTTTTTATTTACAAGAATGTGATGTTTTCGTGTTTTTGTTATTGCAGCCACTATTGGTGTTGAGGTTCATCCTTTAGATTTCTTCACTAACTGTGGCAAGATCCGGTTTTACTGTTGGGATACTGCTGGACAAGAGAAATTTGGTGGTCTAAGGGATGGATACTAGTAAGTACTACTCTCTTTTTGTTAAGACATTAGTTTTTGTTATCTAATCTAATCTAGAACCTTCTATGGTCGGTAGCCTGGTTATGTTTTAAAGATCTACAACATGGTTGTATATAGCAACATGAAAAGCTGTCATATAATGTTATAGTTGCAAAAAATTGTTTGATACAAAAAATGTATCTTGTATTGTTGCAGCATTCATGGACAATGTGCCATCATTATGTTTGATGTCACAGCGCGTCTGACATACAAGAATGTTCCAACATGGCACCGTGATCTTTGCAGGTATGTATGAAACTACGAACACATAGAAGCTAGAACTTGTTTTGTGTAGCTACAATTGCTAAAAAAATATGTCGTCAAATCTCATGATGCAGGGTCTGTGAAAATATCCCAATTGTTCTTTGTGGGAACAAAGTTGATGTGAAGAACAGGCAAGTGAAGGCCAAGCAAGTAACATTCCACAGGAAGAAGAATCTCCAGTATTACGAGATATCTGCCAAGAGCAACTACAATTTCGAGAAACCATTCTTGTACCTTGCTAGAAAACTCGCCGGGTAAAGAACCATTCAAACCTTTTATTGTAATATTATGAAATAATTGCCGAAATCGTACAAAAGATTGAGGAAGCTGTTCTGTTAACTCTTAGGGACGCCAACCTGCACTTTGTTGAATCACCTGCCCTTGCTCCTCCAGAAGTCCAGATTGACATTGCTGCTCAGCAACAGTAAGCCATCTGTACCCATTTTAGCGTATCTTCATTTCAGTTTATTATAGTGACTGTAATTAAATCATTACACATTTGTAGGCATGAGGCTGAGCTTGCAGCGGCAGCAACACAGCCACTCCCTGATGACGACGATGACGCCTTCGAGTAGAGAGAGAAATCTTCACTATGTGATCCGTCGGTGAAGCATTATCAAATTTAGGTGATTACCCGTTGTGCTGAGGGATATTGTCTAAACGTTTGTTTCAGAATGCTATTTTTATTGTATTTGGTACCTTTTTGATATGAAGTTTAAGATCAAGGTTTGCTTTTTGCCGGCTTGCACTAGTAATTCTCTTATCTCAGACGTTTTACTTGTTCAAAAGTCTCGCGAAGACCTTTCAACATTTTATCCAATAAGAGTTTCAAATTATCCACCTTCGATCTTGTTTCGGTATTGCGGGCAAACCGCGTAATACTGCTTCACTGGCGCCACAGCCAGAGCCTTTCTTTCTGCAAATACTTGGTTAAGTTCATCTTCCAAGGTTTCGTTTTAGAGTTTCCGAGAAATTAAGCTGTAAACGAAAAGGTCAAGCTTTGTAATAATAACCAAGAGTAGAGATATACAGAACATGATTCTCCAATTGTGAGGTGAATTGATTTAAAATTTAAATTCTTTTTATAATTAAAGTCTATTTTGGAAATTAAAGTAGTGCTTCGAATATTCAGCCAAAACAAAATGCAAGTCATGTTTACACTTCATGCCTTTTAAAGTTGAAGCCTGGGCATATTTACTGAACCGAATGGTTTTTTGGTTCGGTTTGGTAATTGTACCAAAATTCATTTGGGTAATTGGTTACCCAAATAAAAATATCATATGTAATAATACTATACAACAGATGTCGATATATGTATGGTTTGGTAACATACATTTGATTACGATATTTTTATCAATTGTTGTGTATTTGTAGGTGGTGACTAATGTAACCGTGGTTGGTCTGAAAATATAATATTTTTTTTAAAGCTTTCGAAAATTAAATAATTATTAAAATTTTTTACCTTTATTTTTTAGTTTTTTTATCAGTAAATATTAAATATTAGTTATTAGTTATAATAGTTTTGACTATTTTGGTTTATATTCTAAAAAGAGAAGGAAGTTTCATCAAGAAATTATAAAATTATATTAATATTATGTTCATATTGATTAAATTTAAACTAAATAACCGAATAATCTAAAATTACCGAATAACTGAAATTATTAGGAAAAACTGATTTAAAGTTTGGTAATTGTTTATAGAAACCGAACCGAACCGAATATATATTTTGCACCATCCAGCTACTTTTTTCAAATTTTAAATTTTTCAAACCCAAACCGAACCAAATTTGAACCGTTTAACCGAATGCTTAGACCTATCGAAGTCGTTATCAAAAACATCGCCTACATGGATAAGGGTACTTTCGTAAATTTAGACAAACCGTCAGGTATACAAAAAGAGAATTTACTTCCTCCCCAAGAACTTTTTTGGCCCCTAATCTCCTTCAAGAGACGAGTTTAACATAAATCATACAAATCTTTTAGCTTAGGAATCAAGTTTCGATTCTTTGTTTTTCTTTGCTTCGTTTGCGAATCTTCCGTGATGTTGGTTTCTAAGGTTTTATCGAGAGTTTCTTGCAAGCCGCTCGTCTGTCTCCTCTATCGCTAATCCGACGAGGAATCAGATTCCGATAGTTTCTGGACGATTTCACTCCCTTGTTCCCGGAACTCCCGACAGGGTTAGATTTTTGGAGCAAATATATGATTGTAGTGCGTTCTGAATTTCCTCATTGGAGTTTGCCAGGGTTTAAGGGGATTGTTCTAACGAATCTCAAATTTATGTCTTTCGTTTGGAAATGATAGTTTTGTTCTGATTCTATTTCTATTGTCGTCTGTATAACAGTGTCACGATTTATGTGTAGATGTCTGACTGTGATACATAGACCAAAATGATGATAAGAATCTCCTATACAACTCTAAAATAGAGCCGAAAAGGAGTGTTGATGAAGCTAGAAGATAACCGAAGAAGAAAGGTTACCTCGAAATCCCAACAACAATGGTGGATGAGTGTTACAGAGAGTAGAGAGAGAGAGTATAACTAAAGACAAAATTCATATATATTGTTTTTAAAATGGCAGAAACGTTGCCTACATATATCAGTAACAGAACCAAAAAGCATAAAGTAAAGTTTCTGAAAATGTTAAAATGCCAAATTACAAATCCGAAATTCAAACTGCAATAACCGAAATGTAGAAGACTTAAACCGGTTCTTGAAAATGTGGTAGATAGGGTGCTTGATTATGCATCAGTACTCCCCCTTTGAGACATCACTTGTCCTCAAGGATCATTGAAACTTGGATAAAGAGCCACAAAATCCTGATAAAACTCCCATGTTGCTTTGTCAGGTGGTAAACCTTTCCACTGAACCAAGATCTTTGTGGCAGCTCTGTTACGTCTTTTAACCATTTTTCGATCAAGAATAACCTCTGGTTCCTTATTCGCACTCAAGCCAGACTAATACTGAGGCACTACAGCGGATATACCATATAGATTGGGGCAAATTTTCAGCGGGCTGACATGGAAAACATCATGAATAGCAGCATATGTTGGGAGCTCAAGTTTATATGCAACCACATTCACCTTATCCAGAATACGAAAAGGACCATAAAAACGTGGAGAAAGCTTGTGTGGCATCCTGACATTTTTGAGAGAATGTTGGCGGTAAGGTTGGAGCTTCAAGTATACATAATCACCCACAACAAACTCACGAAACGAACGCTTGTTGTCAGCATATTGTTTCATTCTATTTTGTGCCCTTTTCAAATGGAACTTGAGGATGCGAATGACAGACTCACGTTTTTGAAGGCTCCTGTCTACTGTGACGGAGGAGCTTTCACCAGGGAGATAAGGAAGATGAATTGGTGGTGGTTGCCCATACACTACTTCAAATGGTGTTATAAAAGTGGCAGAGTGGTATGTAGTGTTATACCACCATTTAGCAAGAAGCAACCACGAACTCCAAGAGTGAGGGATGTCAGCTGTCATACAACGTAGATGTGTCTCTAAGGTGCGATTTGTAACCTCAGTTTGACCATCTGTTTGTGGATGGTATGCTGTTGAGTGTTTCAAGTCTACACCGTGAACTCGGAATATTTCCTGCCATACATCACTGAGGAAAGTGGGGTCTCGATCACTGATAATCTCTCTGAGAAGTCCATGTAATTGAAATATATTATCCATGTAGAGTTGAGCCACATCCAGAGCTGTATAAGGATGAGATAAAGCTATGAAATGTGCTTGATTACTCAGCCTATCAATTACCACCAAGATGAAATGTTTGCCAGCTGAGGGAGGTAAACCGTCTATGAAATCCAAGCAAACGGATTCCCATATACCTTCTGGTATTGGTAAAGGTTGTAAAAGTCCCGGTTTTGCTGCTGCATCACACTTGTTTTGCTGACAAACGGCACAATTTCTGATATAGTTTTGCACTTGTGCAACCATTTTTGTCCAATAGAACAATTGTTTGACCCTTTGTATCGTGGCATCTCAGGCTGAATGACCACCTGTTGCTAAATCGTGTAGCCATTGCAGGATTTTCAATTTCATGGCTTTGTCATCACCAACAACAAGACGGCCTTTTTTTCTTAATTCACCATTGACAAATGTGAATTGTGGATGTGTATTTGCATCATGTTGTATATCATTGATGATCCTGTGAAGCTTCAGATCAGTTTTCCAAACCAGCTTCAAAGAGTCATAAAAGCCTTCATGAGCATTATACATCATTATACTCAACAGTTGAGAACCAATGACTCTTGACAAAGCATCTGAAGCTAAGTTTTCTTTGCCTTCTCTGTATTGTATCTCATAATGATATCCCATGAGTTTGGAGAGCCAGAGGTGTTGAAATGGGGTTGTCACCTTCTTTTCTGTAAGGAACTTGAGGCTACGTTGGTATGTTTTTATGACAAAGGCACGGTGAGTTAAGTAGACACTCCAAGTTTGAACTGCGTGCACCACATCAAGCAATTCTTTCTCATACACTGACAGTAACTGATGTTTTGGGCCCAAAGTTCTGCTGATATAATCGAGAGGGTGATGATCTTGCATCAAGACTGCACCAATAACCACTTTTGAAGCGTCAGTTTCCACAACAAACTCTTTATCAAAATCAGGGAGAGCTAAAACTGGTGCAGATGTTAAGGCATGTTTTAGTGCTGTGAAAGCGTCCTCTGCACCAGTTGACCAGATAAAGCTTTCTTTCTTTAAAAGTATAGTCAGAGGTCTAGCTATAACACTATAGATGCTGATAAACCGACAATAATAATTTGCTAGCTCCAGAAAACTTCGAAGCTCTCTCTATGTAGCAGGTTTTGGCTAGTTGTTAATGGTGTCAATCTTCTTAGAATATGTGCGAACACCATCAACATATATAAAATGACCGAGGTATTCCACTTATGTGGCTCCAAAGGTGCATTTAGATGGCTTTAAGTAAAGTTTCTGATGTTGTAGTATGGTGAATACATCTGCCAGGTTGCGGACATGTGTCTCCCAATCTTTGCTGTACACGAGGATGTCATCCAAGAAAACAAGAACGAATTTTCTAGACACTACTTGAAATACATGATTCATCAGTCCCTGAAAAGTACCTGGCGCATTAGTTAACCCAAAGGGCATGACAAGGTACTCATAATGGCCAGCATGAGTCTTTGAAAACTGTTTTAAATACATCCTCAGGGCCCATTCTTATCTGATGAAAGCCTGCTCGCAGATCCAGCTTGGAGAAAAATTTAGCTCCACCAAGTTCATCTAGTAAGTCTTCCAAAAGTGGGATTGGATACTTATCTTTTATAGTTTGCTTGTTCAAACCTCTGAAATCAGTGCAAAGACGCCAACCACCATCTTTCTTTTTAATTAACACCACTGGAGCAGCATATGAACTAGAACTGTGTTGTATTATCCCTTGCTGCAACATCTCTTGAATCAGTTCATCAATAATGTTTTTCTGTAATGAGGAGTATCTGTATGGTCGCATATTGACAGGATTAGAAGCATTATCCACAGTGATCTTGTGATCAAAACCTTCTCGTAGTGGAGGTAGTGAGGTTGGTGCCGCAAAGATACTATCAAATCTGCTAATTAGTGCCAACATAGCAGGATCATTAGAATATTCTGTTGAATTAGCAGAAATGTGGAATTGTGTAGCTTGTGGGAGCTCATCTTCCTTACAAGGCTCACTTGATGGTTTTTCCCTTATCTGCACCAGAGCAATTGGTGGTTCCTGTAGGAGTAGATGATTTAAACGTCGTCCTTTAATCAACTTTGTCGCTGGAGTTTTTATTCCTCTAAACACATGTTTCACTCCATTTATGTAAAACTCCATTCTAAGTTCAGCAAAGTTCCAGCCAATAGTTTTGAGTGAAACCAACCACTGAACTCCTAATATAAAGTCAATGAAATCCAAATGTAAGATATAAACTTCATTTGTAAGATCATAGCCTTGTGCTCTCTATTTAAAATCTCTGCATTTGTAAGTTGTATAAATTGGTCCATTTGGAGTATTCATTCTCATTGGTGTAATCTTCTCCAACTTACAACCAATCTCACATGCCACTTTATGATCAACGAAATTATGAGTGCTTCCAGGGTCAATGAGTATGTTCAGTTTTCGTTTTCCATAATAACCTGTGATCTTCTGATAGGTAGCATGTTTTAGGAGTCATATCTAGCATGTTTTGTGTTTATATTCATCACATTTTGTGTTGCATTAGAGTTTTAGGTTAGTTTTCATGCATTGGGGTGGTTTCTAGGTACTTTTGGAGCAATTCGGAGCGTTTCAGGCATGGAGGAATTCTTGGAATTGGATTTGAGGATGAAACACAGCTTTGGAGTTGAATTGGACACATTTTGATTTCAACTATACCTACATGTTCAGCTGCAGCTAGAGCTGATCTCAACTCTACCTACCAACTCAACCACATGGATCACCTACGCACTTGATCATCACTCTAGCTTCAACTCGACCTCCATCTTCACAATCCGGGTCGAGCTACACATGAACTCGACCAACGTGGTCTAGCTGCACCTCGCCGCCGAATCAACTCGACCGACCACTCGACCAAACCGGTCAAGTCGGTTTCACGCGAATCATTTTTAACGTCAACTCGACCGAACCGGTCGAGCTGATCAAACTCTGCGTTTTGTTTTTATTATTTTTGTTATTTTTAGGGTTTCTAAGATTGGGTATAAAAACCCTCTTCACCCGTTTTTCCACGACACGTTATTAATTTTATAAACTTTTGAGAGAGAATAGAAAGACAACTATTGCTTCTGTAATCTCAAGACTTATCAGAGTTTTTATTTGCAATTTCATCTACTGGTTTATTCTAATCTATTCTTATTCTCTACCTTATGTTTATGCAATTTCGTTTATGCTTTGAATTTTCGTTCATGATTATGAAGTCTGATTAGTTTAATTAGGGTTTCTGAGGATGGATTAGATTAGTGAAAATCCTTGATCAACTAAGTACCTAAGTTAATTTCGCATAGATTCCTTTTGTTTTAGGGTGCTTAATGCTAATATCTCTCTGATCAATTGAAATTAGATCCTAGGAATTTCCATACTCACGAAGTATTGATTGAAATACCTGATCCTCCTAATTTCAGAGATTTTTGTACCTAGCCTAAGGGATTAGCTGTTTAGGGCGAATATCGACTTTAGCAAACTGAATCTTAATGTCTTCTTTGTTATGTTTCGCCTATGATGATAGGGTCTGAATGTTACTTAGTGGAAATCATCTGTCATGAAAGTGAATATGATTACATGCGAGTTTGCTGTCTAGGAATCACCTCTTATTGAGTTTGTTAGGTATTTAGATATTGATCAAGGATGTTCACTACTCGTTGATCCCCATCCTTAGAAGCTTCCTTTTTACTTGCTTATTTAATTTCGTTCTTTTAATTTAGATTGTTAGATACATCTTTTGATTTATTTGGCTTGAATTAATTGATTCTGTTACAATTCTGATTGCTTGCATATCACCCGATTGGATTGACACCTCAAGTATTACAATGACCATGATAGTGCTTAGGGTTAATTGACACGTAGTGAAAAAACCTTTTATCAATTTGGCGTCGTTGCCGGGGAAGTTTAAGAAAGAGTTGGTTGAGAAATACAAGGCTCTGTTTGACAAGCAGATGAAAGAAATTGAGCTTAAGATCCCACTTCTGGATGCGTTTATGTTGGTTCCACCTTATCAAAAGTTCCTAAAAGATGCAGTCAAGGAAAGAACTAAAGAAGTGGAGGGAATGGTGGTTCTAACTCATGAATGCAGCGCAATAATCCAGAGGAAACTAGTTCCAAAGAAACTTGAAGATCCTGGAACTTTTACAATCCCATGCTCTCTTGGCCCGCTTGCCTTCAACAACTGTCTATGCGATCTTGGAGCATCCATTAGCCTCATGCCCCTCTCTGTAGCGCAAAGGCTGGGTTTTGATAAGTATAAACCTTGCAAGATCTCTCTGGTTTTAGCTGACAGGTCTGTTAGAATTCCACATGGTATCTTGGAAGATCTACCTGTTAGAGTGGGAAATGTGGAAATCCCTACTGATTTCGTGGTTCTGGAGATGGATGAGGAACCTAAGGATCCACTGCTTTTTGGGAGACCTTTCTTAGCCACTGCAGGAGCTATAATCGATGTTAAGAAAGGGACCATTGAAATCTTCATAGTTTCAAATGAAGGATTACCAGACATGGTATTACAAGAAATTGCATGAGTGATCTCTGGTGGAGTAGCATTAGTTTTATCTGCAGGGAAGTCTATCTCTTGGTTCATAGGGTCATCCATAGCGTCTGGTTCTGTGGTGTCACGTTCAACTTCTAAAAGATAAAAATCAGAACGTCTATGTTTAGTCTGATGACCAGGCTAGAATACTTCATCGCATCACATACAGAGACCTTTTGCCTTTCTTTCTTGCATCTCTTGGTAATTATATTTCAATGGGACTTTGTTGTTTTGGTTTCTTGGTATGACAGGTGGTTTGTTTGGTTGTGGGAGTATGGGAGGGTTATTTAGTGGAGTATGGTGGCTGTTTTGTGTGTTTGCTTTATAGCTTGGGCTGAAGGGAAATATCTGCTTTGTTGGAAGATTTTGGAGGTACAGCTCATGCATATGAGCAAGTGTGATATGCGAGATGAGGGTTAAGGTTTGTGATGAATATACTCAGAGCGTGAGCAAGAGGCAGAGACACCTGAGTTAGAGCACATTCAAACTTATCGTGATAAATGCTCACAGAATCATGGCCTTGCTTCAACGTTATCAACTTAGATATGGGATCAATATGTCTGCCTCCAAATCTAGCAGAAATTAAACATGCGTATTCATACCACGAAGGGTACATCCCATACCTCTGATTAATAAAGTTTTGATGCCACTGAAGAGCTCTTCCTGACAAGTGCATTGAGGCCATTCTCACTTTCGACTCCTCGACAGTGCCATCTAAAGAGAAAAACTTCTCACACCGGAAAATCCAATCACGGACATCATCTCCGTCAAAAGTTGGAAAACCCACCTTGGTAAGCTGAGTGAGTCTTCTATGTGAGATTATCAGTGTGAGATTAGTCGCTGACATGCCTGTTCTCTGTCCGGGAATCATCGTGTCAGGAGGCTCGGGAAATAATGGCATCATTTGGTTTAACGTTGGCGAGGGTTGGGTCGGGGAAGGGTGTGGTGTAAAAACTGCCGATGTCGATGAGACATGCTCCATCGGACGTTTCATCGGGTCCGGTGGTGGGGGACGAAGCTCCGCCAGAATATTACAGATTGTCGCCACTTTATCATTTATCTCTGTTCTAAAATGCAGAGCTTGTTCACTTTCTTTTGCTTGATTCACCTTCATTTCCTCCATTGGTTTGCTCAGCTCCAGCAGAGATTGAGCTCTTGTTTCTGTCATTAATGGGTCTGAGGAAAGCTTGCTATGATACCAATGATACAGAGACCAAAATGACGATAAGAATCTCCTCTAGAACTCTTAAACAGAGTCGAAAAGGAGTGTTGATAAAGCTAGAAGATAACCGAAGAAGAAAGGTTACCTCGAAATCCCAACAACAATGGTGGATGAGTTTGTTACACAGAGTAGAGAGAGTATAACTAAAGACAAAATTCATATATATTGTTTTTAAAATGGCAGAAACATTGCCTACATATAGCAGTAACAGAACCAAAAAGCATAATAAAATAAGCACCCTATCTACCACATTTTCAAGAACCGGTTTAAGTCTTCTATATTTCGGTTATTGCAGTTTGAATTTCGGATTTGTAATTTGGCATTTTAACATTTTCAGAAACTTTACTTTACCAAAAAGCTTCTTCTTGTTTGTGAACTTCTTGCAACTCTTGAGTATTTCTAACATGAGAAATAGGGACTTGCCTACTGGGTGTAGCTGCTCATTCTGTGATTCTTGAACAGAGAATTGACTTTATATGGACCCGTTTTAATGGCAGCTTGCAGCAGCTCCAGTGTCGCTCCTAAACCATGCAGCTCTTGATTTCAATGTCCTTCAAAAGTTCAGCTCTTTTTCCTCTTTCTCAGCTGAATCGAAGGAAAATGAGAGTAATACCGAGGTCCCAATTAACGGCAAAGTTTCAGAGGATGTGGCAGGTGAGGCAAAAGAATCAGTTGTTGACTCAGAATACAGAGATACTGTTTCAAGTTCTACTAAAAAAAAGTTTGATAGGTCACTAAATGGATTGCGTTTTCTGATTTTCAGATTCAGAGACATATTTTGAGGATTTATCAAAGGACGACTTGGTGAAGCTTGTGATTCGGAAGGAAGATCTTTTGAAGTTTCAGCAGGAAGACATAAAGGAAATGCAAGATAAAGTTCTTCGCACGTATGCAGAGATGGAAAATCTAATGGACAGGACAAAACGTAATTCTGAAAACGCCAAAAAGTTTGCCATACAGGTTTACTTTCTCGCTAATCCATCCTTTGTTCATTTAACTTGTTTTGCTCATAGATGTGTGGTGCTGAATATGTTTGTTGTACTGCAGAACTTTGCAACAAGCCTTTTGGATGTGTCTGATAATCTTGGAAGGGCCTCTTCAGTTGTCAAAGAGAGTTTTTCGAAGATCGACACTTCAAAAGATTCGGCTGGTGCTGCTCCACTATTAAAAACCCTTTTGGACGGAGTGGAGATGACTGAGAAACAATTAGCAGAGGTAATAACATCCCGTTATACTTGTTCATTTGAGGTAAATAAAGATGGATTATAATGGTTCTGATGAGAAGGCAATTTATCTGTTAAACTGCAGGTATTTAAGAAATCCGGTATTGTGAAAGAAGATCCTTTAAGTGAACCGTTTGATCCAAAGAGACATAACACAGTGTTCCGAGTGCCAGATGCTTCCAAGCCAGAAGGCACTATTGCTCATGTCTTAAAGGTATTAAAGCATACATGAAATGCTCAATTTCTTGCTTTGGTGTAACTCTAACTATGTGCTATTTTGCAAGTCAACACTATCTAGTTTATGAGAGAATTAGTGTCATGTATTCTCCGCCATCATTTTGTAAACTCATGTTAACTGTTTGTTTCAATCTTTGGCAGTCTGGATACACTTTGTATGATCGAGCCATACGTCCAGCTGAGGTAGGTGTCACCTGCGCGGTGGATGATCAAGAAGGTGAGAAAGAGTCTGAAGCTTGAGAAGGTGAGAATGAGTGAAGCATGAGAAACACAAACAGCGAAAGTTAAAGAATTGTTGTAACGTGTCCCTAATTTGTTTCTCTTTATTCAAAAGTTTATAGTTCCCTCTGTAGTCCATCGTCGCATATTCATTGGAGGAGAGAACAAGACCCCATAAAGTAGCAGGACATTGCTGCATTTCCATTTTCCAGGGAAGCCCTGGTTCTGTAACATTTCACAAAATTTTCAAGCTAGAGAAACGGAATTAAATCCGTGCAGATGCTCTGATTTGATTCTGATGGAGACAAAGCTCTCTATTATTGGTAAAAGCTTCAAACTTGCGTATAAAGCTTCAAACTTGCGTATATAGCTACATACAGAAATTGAAGTGCAATAAACACCTAAAATAAGTTACATTATAAAACATCATCGAAGGCTACAACAAGAGCAGAAGCTTCATCCTAATTCAGTATGAGCCTCTTTATTCTTCAGTCCCTTCAGAATTCAGACAGAGTCCCAAATTCAAGTCACCAGTTTTTGCTTCCTGCAGAGTAAGTATGATTACTAGTATGAACAAGAAGAATAAAAGTCGACACTTTCATTAGATTTCTGAATTTGAATGAAGCTGTACCTTAGTTTGGTCAGAGTCTGTCATGTTCATATCCAGCTCAACGGCTTTAGGCAATGGAGATTCAGTGTCGAATTCTTCAGGTAAAGCTTCAGTTTCAGAATCCTTAGAAACCACTGTTTCTCTATGCTCAAGCATCGCAATCTACAAAAAAAAAATCAAAAACAACCAATCATTTCCACGTAATCTCACATAAAAACCCCAAAACCCTAATTTAATGATTCTTTTCCCAAATTTAGGGAAAAGATAAGACTTACTGGAGCGTATCTGAATCTTCGCTTAGGTGGCTCCTCGGTCTCACCGGAACCATTAGCGTCGGAGGCAGTAACAGTCGCCGAGGAAAGTGGCGTCCACTTATGGAGAAGCAGATGGTGAGGTGAGTTACTATTGTTGTTGTTGCTGCTGCGACCGTTGGGTTTAGATGCTCGGAAAACACCAACAGATGAGGTTGAGACACGTACCCACTTCTTCTTCCATTTCCTTACACGACCACTGAAAACCGCCGTCGCTACCGGACCACTGTATCTCGACGACGTCCGGCTCAACCTCGACCCAACACCTTCCATCAATCTCTCTCTCAGTGTCACTAATCGGCAAAAATGGTTACTTTATTTATTGTATCTGCTGCTTATTTTTCTTTTAGCTTAAAACGCAACGTTTTGGGAAGATATATATGTAAAGTACATTACTTTATCTACAAGAAGTGCGTTCCATTAGCTTCTCAGTATAACGAGGAGTGAGTGAAAATGGAGCTCTGCGTTATCAGCTCGACGACTACGAAAACGGTTCTAAATCCGTTTTCTTCTTCCCTGAACCGTCGTCTTGGGTCTCGTATTTATCAGTCAGATAATTTGGTCCTCTCTCGTGGTGCTGGTGGCTCGGTGTTACAGTTTGGCGGGAGGCTGAAGAAACCTGTTAGCCCCTTGGAGCTGTCTTGTTTCTCCAAAAAAATTGGATTTCTCGGAGAATCTATTCCCTGCGGTGGTGATTTTAGGTGCTTCGTGGCTTCTCCGGCGGTTGAAGCCAGCGTTAAGGAAGACAAGCTTCCTGCTGATCTTAAGGTCACTGAGACTGTAGAGGCGGATTCAAGTGTAAGAGATTTCAGTCTTTTGTCTCTCTTTTATTGGGAATATATGTGGCATTGTGTTTGTTCAGAGTTTTGAAATAATTTGAAATTTGATGTACTGTTGGATTCAGGTGAAATTGAGAGTGGAAGTTCCAGAAATTGTCTGTGAAGATTGCTATCAACGTGTCTTAACCGAGTTCATGAAGATTGCAAAGGTTAATTGGTTTTCATCTTACATCAAGTCAGAAATGTCGAAACTTCGACTGAAATCCTTTTAAATTTTGACTCGCAGAACTTAAGTCTATGTAATACTTGCTGTTGATTATAATTTACTTGCTTTGATTCCATTCAATGCTGTATTCTTGTTGTTTATTTGATTTACTTGATTCTTTTTGGTGTTTTAATTAGGTGCCTGGATTTCGTCCTAAATCGAGAGTTCCAGAGAATATTATTGTTGGTTTTGTTGGAAGGCAAAACGTTTTGAGAGCGACTGTTGAATCTATCTTGAAGAGAACACTTCCTCACGCTATGGAGTCGGTAAATTCTCAAATGTCTATATCAGTTTGATTTTTTATTAAGAAAATGATTTGTGATGTATCTAAATTCGGCTTTTGTTGTCTTGGAACATTTTTCCATGTAATATCTTGGTTTTGTAGGTGACTGGAAGGGCTTTAAAAGACTCTATACAGATAGCAAGCAGCTTTCCAGAGATGGAGAAGGCTTATTCTACGCTCAAGACTCTTAGGTTTTTGTTTAACCTTCACATATGCAAAAATCTGAACAACAGCTCAGGAATGCTAATGCTTACTTACTTTACATGCTTTTTTTGATTTTCTCTTGTTCTTTAGCTATGAGGTGGTTGTCGATGTCGTGCCTGAACTGAGATGGAATCCTGAAGATGGGTATAAAAATATGAAGATTGTTGTAGAGTTAGGCACTGAGATAGATGCAAAAAAAGCTTGTGAAAGGCAACTAAGACAGAAGTACAAGTCCCTTGGTGCATTGAAGATTGTAACTGACCGTGGGCTACAGGTAAATGAATGCATAACTTCCCATGTCCTTGCATTGTTCTGTAACTAGCACCTTTTACTTTCGTGGTTCATTTGAAATCACTGAAGGTTGCTAAATGCTGAAATAAAATAGGACCAACCTTTTACCACGTGACAGTTATGATCAGCCACTATAGCTTAATAGAAAGATGTAAGCTTTTTCAGAATTTGGTAATGTATTTGGCTGCACAAGTTTGTAGTTAACTCTGCAAATATGAAATGGTTGCTAGAAATGCTTTTTCAATTTATCCTGAAACCGTGTAGGTGGGAGATCTTGCAGTCATTGATATATCTGCTACAACTATAGATGAGGATGGGACAACAGGCCAAGCAATTCCAGATGCTGAAAGCAAAGGTTTTAGAACTGAAGTATTTCAACAGTCATATTTATTACTCCACTGAATTCATCCTCTCATTTGCATATGGATGCTGAGATTAGTGGTTATGTGTACAGGTTTTCACTTCGACACTGAAGAAGGGAATAGATTACTTCCTGGATTCCTTGATTCAATCGTAGGAATTCGAGCAGGCGAATCAAAGTCATTCTCGCTTGTGTTTCCTGAATCATGGAAACAAGAAAATCTCCGTGGCCAACGTGCTCAATTCACTGTGAGCCCTTCTTTATAAAGAAGACATGAAGAATTAGATGATAAAAAGAGTTCATACTTGGGTAAGCTAATATTGTCCCTTTTTTTCAGGTTGACTGCAAGGAACTTTTCTACAGGGATTTGCCAACATTAGATGATTCACTTGCTGATAAATTGCTCCCTGGATGTACCACTCTAAAGGAAGTAAGGAACGCATTTGGTTTTATTTTCAACATGTTATACATAAAGAAATATCTTCTCGCATTGTAATCGTCTGATGAAACAAGCAAACAGGTTGAAGAAACTCTGTTTAAAAGATGCCACGAAATGGAGCAGGAAGCTAAGGAGCAAGCGACTGATAATGCCATCCTTGAGCAGCTTCGAAAGGTCATCATCTAATTTCATAAAACTTTTGAAGCAGTAAAACCACTGATCTGTGTGATCAAAAACGTTGTTTTTGCTCCTGTTTTTTAGATGGTTGAAGTAGAGATTCCTCGATCTTTATTTGAGGAGCAAGGAAGACAGTTTTATGGAGCTAGGCTTCTAGAGATTCAGGCAAGCGTTTCTGATTACTGTTGTTAATCTCAATCTCCTACTACCCTTTTACTGTCACCGAGAAGTTTATGTTCAATGACATGGAATTGCAGGGAAACATGAAGCTTACTGAAGACCAATTGGCTTCACTTTCAAGTCAAAAAGCAGTAAATGAGTTTCTAGAAACTCAAAGAGAGAGCATTACCAGTATAATAAAGCAGAATATCGCTGTTGGAGATATCTTCAAGCGTGAAAATTTGGAGGTATTTTACATGCTTAATACTCTCGTCTCAGTAAAAGGAACAAAGCAATATAAGTAACAAAACATTGTAAAATACTTGAATGCAGTTCTCAACAGATGAACTAATTAAAGAGGTGGAGAACTCAATCACAGAGTTCAAAAAACATAAACAAGAGTACGACGAGGAGCGTGTAAAAGATCAGGTTGGTTCTCTAAGTACTATCTCATGTTCTTGAGCAATATAAGATAAGTGGAAGAGAGAGTTGATCTTATGGAATTGGTGGTTACAGGTACAAGAGATTTTAGAAGGAGCAAAAGTGCTTGAATGGTTAAAAGAACGAGCCGAGATTCAATACATTACTCGTGATTGACATAGGTATGTATGATTGGCATGTTCTATTTTTGTATCAGCAAATATGTATCATGGATTACGATTATTTTGTCATTAAAGAGAACTTATACTATATATAATATGATGCTTGTTTGTAAGATTCATAGGTGCAATAAATTACTTCCAAAAACATTGGTTTTCATTTTGTATTTTTGTTAGCTTATTTATTTGAAACTATGTATTTCATTGATATATGGTATTACAGGATATAAGTATATATATATCGACTTCATATTGAATTTGCCAACTAACATTGAACATAACTCGTCTTCTTTTCAAATTTGGTTTTGTATGGACACTTGGCTGCTTTTTCCTTCGACCTCATCACTTTTGTTACATGTTTTAGCTGTATTTACGAACCACCCCTCGTGATCCACGTTAAAAAATTTATAAAGTTAGAAATAAAACAACAGTTCTGTTATTGGCACCATTTTCCAAACAAATAATAAACAACTTAATAATTTAGTTTCTAACAAATTAAAAGAGATTTCTAAGTTTTGTTCTAATTTGAAATATGGGTTTTATACAAGTTCCCCAACAATACATATAGAATTTTTCATTCTTGTGTCAAGATGTCAACGCTTGTTTTGAGTTTTTCAAAGAGAAAAATGTGAATTTAATTGCCTAAAATCGTTGATTTGATATTGAATTTTGGATATGGTTGATTAAATTTTCAATTTTTGTTGACTTTTGAAAAAATACTCAACTTTGTGTTGATTCGGCAAATTGAACATGTCGTTAATCCATACTTGAAATTTTTTCTAAATTCGAAAGCCAAATCGATCTTGGAAGTTCGATTCAGTTGTTATTTTCCTTCTGAAAAATCCATAAACTTGATTTTCTCTTGTACTTTAAGAATAACCTCAAATTCGCCGGTTTCAAATATTGTCAACGATTTTCGGTAACTACAATGTTAATCTACTAGAATAGTGGAGAAGAATCAAATTCTAATATTTAGTTATTAGTTGGATCGTCCTAACTATTATACTAAAAACAACTCAGCATAAATAATTAATGATGTGTATGTTTGGACGTTTGTATTGAGTTTTTCAAACCACATTTATAATCCAATTTTACTTTAAAGATATTATTTTGTTTTTGTCGTCACTTTATAGATAATCAAAATAAATCATTTGTGATGTTTGTCTAGAAAGTTTCCAGAAAGAATCGTCTTCGATTCTTACATACGCCTAAGTTTCTTTCTTTGCCACCTCTATTTATTTATCCAAAATTCATAAAATGTCTTATCTTCATGCATCATATTTACTTTTATAAAAAGAGTGAGTTGCTAGAATATTGTAGTGTGAAATGTTTCAAATAATTTATATTAATTTATAATTATTCAAATACTTTTACAAAATAATATAATTTTGTTTTTTTTAAATGGATAAACAAAAACGTAATAATAAAAATATCATTAATAAAATATGTCTCGTTAGTCGCACTCCGCGCAACCAAATCTATCAAATATTTGTCACGTCAGCGTAAAATCCACTAAACTCTACCACACTCTACTATGCTATTATTTATCTCCACCAAACATTGTCAAAGAACATTCGTACTAACTTCTGAATTATTAGGAAGTCTTATTGCTCAGGACAAAGTATATGAGGTGTGTTGACAAAAGTTTTCAGTTTGGTAGAATTTAGTCGACGTTGGACCCTTTGTAGTAGATTTTGACGGAGTTTAAACCGCCAATCTACCAGATTTTGGCAGAGTTATCTATCACAACTTGGCAGAGTTAGTAACGACGTGTGATAAAGTTTGATATAGTTCGTACACAGTGTAGCAGATTTTGACAGAATTATATTTGTTAGTGTGGCAGTTGTTAGCAGAGTTATTACGAGAGTTTGGTAGATTAGGCAGAGTTAGTTCATTTAATCTAGTATGCAAATGAAGATTTTAGCCCTCATTTATTACATCACCTACCTTCTATCTCGCACCAACTGTCGGTCAAACACCATTGAAGTACATAAATCACCATTGTTTCTTGAGCTCATTTCTTATCTTTTGACCTCGTTTTCTTGTTTGTGGATATATGGATCAAATCATCTTAGTTTGTGGAAGTTGGAGATTCGACCCAAATAATTAATTCTTTTTAGTGGATACTTCTCTTAGTTGTAAAATTATGCAAGTGTGTGAATATGTACGTTATGATGAGTTTGTGAGGATGGGGCATGAAAATTTCGATCTAAATCAACAGATCTATAAGGTAATACTGAGTTACATATCAAATGAACTCATGCATGGACTACCATAAGATACACCTCCTATCTTTGTGACCAACGAGAGGCAATTACGTGGGTATGTGCAATAATTTCGAAAATAGGCAATTTATCTTTGTGTGGAGATTTCAAAGAGATCTCATGTAGCTGTGGAAGAAGGTAATAGATTTGAGCCTAAATGCGAGCCTTCCTTTGATAAATTTGATACTACATTTGGTAGACAATTTTCAACATGTGGTAGATTTAGGCAGACTGTCAAAAAAGAAGAGGAATACGTTGACTACGCTGAAGATGGTGCAAAGATGTAGATGGTGCAAGCTCTAGTGATGAAGACTTTATCGGTATTCAGAAGAAGTGTAAAGAAGAAGATATAAAAAATATACCTCATAAGAAGAGAGATATGACGTTTGATAATGAGGTCACTTCAATTAGTTGTCGGACAAATTTATCCCACAAAAGCCGATCTTGAGTCAAGGTTGAAGACATATTCTGTTTTACATAGGTTTGACTTCGATGTCGTCTCTTCATCGAAGATGTTATTGGTTGTGAAATGTTGGGTTCAAAACTGCGTTTGGAGAGTCTGTGCTTCACGCCATGATGCTGAGAATCCATGTTTCTATATCCGGGTCTACTGTGGAGAACACACTTGCTATGTTACAAAGAAGTCATCTCGGGCTCGTCAAGCAACACCTGATATTCTTGGTCGTTTATACTTGGATTTTGTTGGTGGTGTTGTCCATCTTTTCTTCCTCGACATGTTGCTGAATCACTGAACAAACATTTCAGTTTGAAAGTACAATTTCTTCATGGTCGAGTTTGGCATACGGATGATAGTACGTGGCATACTTTGGGTGGATCTATGAATCCTTTGTAGCAGAGTTTGATAGAGATTGTGTGATTAGTTTGGTAGAGGTTGTTTGACTTTAGTAGAGAAAGGTAGATGCAATTATAACTCTGGCCCTCTATTTACATTTTGTACATATGAAGTATTGGAAGGCACATTGTACTTTAAAGAATACTCGGGCTATAGTAACAGGACTACAGAGAATAGTTTTGAAAATCTTCCCTCGTATTGTGCAGCTTATATATACCAATAGGGCAATGTTAATAAGGTGGTTCGCGAAGATGAGGGCAAAAGCAGGGGAAACAACGACCATTCTCACTACAATAATCGAGAAACTTCTAAAGGTATGGCTTCTAAGAGTTTGATAGAGTGTGGTAGAGTTTGAATAGTTTGGTTGAGCTTGGATAACTATGTAGTTGAGTTTGATAGAGTGTGATAGAGTTTGAAATAGTTTGGTTGAGCTTAGATAATTATGTAGTTGAGTTTGATAGAGTTTGGTGAAAAGACAGTTTTCATTTTGGCAGAGTTTAATTGACGGTTTTGGTTTTTTGTCCATGCAGAATAGACTTCTGGAAACCACGCAGTACAATGTTCAAGACATAGATGAGCATCAAGCTTTCGTCACATGCTCGACGTCTTAACATTTGGTTAATTTGACGGAGAAAACATGTTCTTGCAAACAGTTTGATGTCAATAAAATACCTTGTGTGCATGCCTTAGCCGTAGCAGAAGCATGGCAACATTCGAAGATCGACCTCACAGATTCATACTATTATACGAGTTACTTGTACCATGCGTACGCCAAATTTGTTATGCCAAAAGATGCAGCACTTCCAATACCTGAAGAAGTCGCTACTAAAGTTTGTAAACCTCCTCTTGTACGTAACTAACTTGGTAGGCCAAAGAACTCACAGTTGAAAAGTTGTTCAAGATGTAAAGGTGTGGAACATAATGCCCGAACATGTATAGTAGACGTGCAATCTTGAACTCGTATCCTAGCTATACCTAACTTATATTTTTTAAAGATATCTATCACAATTTGGCAGAGTTAGTAATGACGGTGTGATAGAGTTTGATAGAGTTCGACATTGTGTAGTAGATTTTGGCAGTTATTTTTGTTAGTGTGACAGATTTTGGCAGAGTTATTTCATTTAACCTAGTATATAAATGACGAAAGTTTGGTAGAGTTAAGTAGATTTATTCTGAGAGTTTGGTAGAGTTAGACAGAGTTATTCCGATTGTTTGGTAGAGTTAAGAAGAGTTATTCCGATTGCTTGGTAAAATTTATCTGATTGAAGATATGATATATAAGGATTAATAGTATTCACATAACATGGTTAATAACATATAAAGTTACGTAACATAGAAAATTAGAAAATAACATAACCTATAAATTTACATATCATTTAAAGCAGTGTCAATGAGAAATGAATGATGAAGGACTGTAGTTGCTCCTGACCTTTTTTCAGGATTCTAATTGAGACAGTTAAGGAGAAAATCTTTTGTGGCGTCCGAGTACCAATCCAGTATGTACAACATTCCACCAGTTTCTACCATACCCTTTGTATTGCTTCCAAGGAGGTAGTCCTGTTAGCATCTCTAAAACTGTGCATCCGAAAGCCCAAAATGTCAAAGTGTTAGTTTACCAAAATCTATCAAACTCTACCAAAGACTTTCTCTAACTCTACCAAACTCTACCAAAGAACTACTATACTAACATATGCATCCGAAAGCCTAAATGTCAAGTGCAAAGTTGATTTTCCCAAAGCATATATGCTCCAGACCTTTGTACCTCTTATCTCTCGATTTATGAGCCAATCGGTGGCCATATGGCGTTGTCGAACCTCCAGTCATTGCTAACCTAAAGTCTGTAATTACAGACATATACCCAACATTTTCTCCATTCCCATTGGGTAGGGCGTAAGAGTATTTTTGTCGGATTTATGTCAAAGTGCACTATGTTATTGCCATGTATATATATTCAATCCCTTGGAGAATATCTTTTGCAATTTCTCTGACGTATGACACCCGCAATTCACTAGGATGGTTTCTGCGAATTAACTCTTTAAGATTTCCACAAGATATGTATTCGAGAATAAGATTGTGATTCGATCTATTCGGATCAAACTCATCACAAGCTATCTCGTATCCATGACAACGAAGAACTTTTTGACTACTAACACGTCTTAGCATACACTCCTTTTGAAAGAAAGTGTCGGTTTGCGAGATGTGAACATATTTTATGGCCCTCTTCTCAGACTCTTCGTATTTCTATTTTTCGAGATACACTGTAGACGTTACACCTCTTCCAAGTACCTTTCCTTTGAACCACTCTGAAGGATATGTCAATTTTGGATAAGGAGTTGATAGAGCCATGCCGAAGTATGCTTGTTTCTGCTTGAAGTAAAAGATGGAGAATTATAGAAAGTTGAAGAGTCGGAGTAACCTATATGGAGAATAAAAAATTGTGTCCTTAAGTTGAAGAATTGTGTCCGTACAAGTTGAGAAGCGAAGAGTTGCATCCAATAATAATGACTGTAGCATCTAGCAATTAGTACGTTTCTTCTACGCATGTAGAGAAGTGGAAGAGTCTATTAATTTTTAATGCCACGTCAGATAATATGGTTTCTAAGAGTTTGATAGACTATGGTAGAGTTTAAAATAGTTTGGTTGATCTTGGATAACGATGTAGTTGAATTTGATAGAGTTTGGAATAATTAGTACGTTTCTTGTTTTTTGAAGTCATAGTTACAAAATAATATTAATACTCTCATAGGACCATCATCTAGGTCACACATATATTGGTTATTTGGGAGTAGTTGTTAACAAAAGATATCCCTAGCTCTACCAATCGATAAGCAACCCTTGTGATACTGTCTTTAATACTTTCTTATCAATTTTAGCACGCACATTGTAATCACTTGCTAAGATTGTCTCTAGTATTGGAAGCTTATCCATGACTTTTATGCCAAATTTCATACGGATAAAAGGGATGGACTTATCGTTTAGTCTGGAAAATCTGCATCCCAAGGCTACACTCAATGAATTTCAGCGTATATATGCCACAATCACCAGATTGGTAGTTCACTAGCATCGACTTCACCTTATAGATAATGTAAGCCTTCAAACTACATTGATTCTTCATATTCTTTTGTGTCATCCTCCAAACCAGATATGGAATCATCATCGCGTACGACCTGCATAAATTAACGCAATCAACATGTAGAATTAATCATTTTCTATCAACATTTACCAACAGTCTACCAATGTCTACTAAACTCTACCACACTAGTTATATTAGTTTACCAGATTCTACCAATGTTTACTAAACTCTACCATACTAGCCATAATAGTCTACCAGAGTCTACCAATGTCTACTAAACTCTACTACACTAGCCATAATAGTCTACCAGACTCTACCAATATATACTAAACTCTACCACACTAGCCATAATAGTCTACCAAAATCTACCAAATATTTCATAGTTTACCAACATTACCTGACTGAATCGATGAGAACATCATAAGGCACAGCTGAGAAGGCCGAATCGAAGATTCTAACCTACGAGTTCACTAAATCAATCTCCAGTGCTACCCAATGGACGTTTTTGATGTTATGCGCCACATACAATATGTCAACGTCCCTGAACCAGTGCTTATTCGTTTGACACCATATGGGTATTTGTCCTATGAAAATTTCCCGAAAATAATCATGAAACACATACTTATTCGAGTTTCATGCGAAGGCTGTGTAGTGTATACACCACCATGCACATAGGGTAAGATCAAGGAATGCAATCCTATTACTCTTATACGGAGATGATGGCCGCATACTTCTTCGACGAAACATGTTCATACCGCTAGTTATATGCTGCAAAAAGGGTAAAACAATATTAAGTCAATCACAGTCTACCAAGATATATAACAGTCTACCGTTGTCTACCACACTATCCATAATACTCTACCAGACTCTACCAATCAATTTCAAGGAATTTACCAGATCTGTGAACCATCCATATTGTTCCACTGACCAACGGGGTCTAGGCATGAGCAATTGAAGATATAACTCAGCTAAAAGAGACACATATTCAATCGAGTTATCCAGTTATCCCTAGAAATGTGGGTAACAGCAAACTACAATATTGTACCAATTGGCTTACAAGAGAAAATAATAGGCTTAAATTTTGCGCCTGATAAGGTTACGCAGCCGAACTAGTTTGCGTCTTTTTACTGGTCCAAATGGATCGTATCCGCTATGTGCTACCTCATCCTCTATAAGACACTTAACAACATAACTTCCTTCAAACAACGATTTCTGTATTACAAACAAAACGTTGTTATATTTGTCAGAAATAGAGAAATAGTTAGTTCAACTTAAGTCTAAACTCCTACGCTAATATGTAAAGTCTAACCTCCACCAAACTCTACTACTCAAAGTCCCACCTCGACTAAACTCCACCATGCTCCTTCAAAGTCTACTACGTGAATTCCAATAAACTCCACTGTACTCCAAATCCTACCCAACTACGATCTACCTCTGCCAAACTAAAAAACTTAGTCTACAAACTCTAGCAAACAATATATGGTTCGTAGCAAAGGTACAAGGTCTAGTTGGTTTGGGCAGCACGTCCTCCATATATATCAGGTCGTCGCCTTTACTGTTGCCGATATTTTTGTCCAAAATATGACAATCACTATCTTCATTAGGACTGATGATGGCGAGCTGAGACTGCTCTGGAGTTAAATCGAGATCGATGGTATGAGTTTGCTTTAGAGTTTTTAGGTTTATAGTAACCTCTGGGTTCCTAGAAATTTTTATTGTTAGAGACATATGGTCAGAGGTTTCTTGCTCCTCAAGTATCCATTCATTCTGGAAAGAAAGAGGTAAAAGATTTAATTAAACAAAATCCACCCAAGTCAACCAAAGTACCATACTAACCTCTGGGTTTTTAGGAAGTCGTAATGCTGGGGACAAATTCTGTGTGGTTGGCTGCTTTTCAGAGATCTGTTTCTTCTAGAAAGTAAAAGGTAAAAGCGTTAAACTACCAAACTCTACCTAATAACTACCAAAGGTTTTCCCTAACTCTACCAAACTCTTCCAAAGAATTACCATACTAACCTCTAGGTTTTTGGAAAGTGGCATTGTTGAGGACAAATGCTTTGGGAATGTCTGCTCCTCAGAGATCCGTTTCTTCTGGAAAGAAAGGTAAAAACATTAGTCTGCCAAACTCTACCAAATTACTACCAAAGGTTTTCCCTAACTCTACCAAAGAATTACCATACTAACCTCTAGGTTTTTGGAAAGTGGTTTTGTTGAGGACAAAAGTTTTGGGAATACCAGCTCCTCAGAGATCTGTTGCTTATGGAAAGAAAGGTAAAAGCATTAGTCTACTAAAAACTACCAAATAACTATCATAATAACCTCTACCATATTTTACGCAGAGTTAGTCAAAGAACTACCATAGGCAAAAAAACCCATCTAATTTATACAACAACGAAAGATCAACTAAACTAAACATTATTCATGTCTATAACACATTATCAAAAATGTCCACCAAACTTTACCAAAGATTTTACAAAGACCACCAAACTCTGCCAGAGAGTGTACAATGTCCACCAAACTCTGCCACAGAGTTTACAATTTTTCTCAATACGGCTCTTACATACCAAAGACCACCAAACTCTACCAGAGAGTGTACAATGTCCACCAAACTCTGCCACAGAATTTACAATGTCCACCAAACTATGCGACAAAGTTTACAATGTCCACCAACCTCCACCAAACTCTACCACAGAGTTTACAATGTCCCCCAAACTCTGTCATAAAGTTTACAATTTTTCTCGATACAACTCTTACGTACCAATGTCCACCAAACTCAATCATAATCAAGTAGACTCTTTCGTACTAATTTTTTTCCAGCTGAGGCCTCAACACCATCGCCTCCTCCATCATTCCCTTATCAAGTCTCACTTCCACGAGGCTCACTTTAACCTGCAACATACTTCTTAGTATCTTCCAAGGCTAGCACCTTTGGTGGTTTTGTTTCTAACAACATAAGGATGCGTTAATTGAAGATGTTCTACTGTGCAATGCTTTCCTCAACCATAACGAGGCGTTGATTGATCAAGTTCTGTTGTGCCATGTTTTCCTCAAGCCCTCGAAGCCGATCATTCGTCATTGCATCGTCTATTCTTTGTTCCTCAAGCCTGCGAAGCCACTCATTATTCACTGCATCGTCTATGATTTTTTTCCTCTACTCGTGCAAGCCGTTCAGAGGTGTTTATTTGATAATATCTCATCACATCCAACGTCTGCTTCATGGTCTGCAGTATGTCAAACATCATTTCCTTATACACCTTCCTCCCTTTGGGTTTTTGCCTTATATCTTTTTCTTTGTCTCCCTTCTGAAAGTCGGCCAAAGTCATATCGGGTGCCAAATGGAGAGTTTCCTTTGCCTTTGGACTTTGATGAGCCATCTTCTTCTCTGGCTCCTTTACCTTTGACTTCTTGGAGGTTTGCAGCTCACGATGCTGCTCATTGGCCTTCCTCTTTGTAGAAGCCGGGACAGTCCAAAACGTCTTATCTAATGTCCCAACAAGTATGTCTCGGATTATTCTATCAACTTTGGGATCCTAGACATCTCCAGGCCAAGCAGGGTAGATTTCTACATAAGGCTTTCAAAGAATATGCACCACGTGAACCTAAAAATGAACAAAACAAAGTCAGATGTCAAAGGCATACTATATCTACCAAACTCTGCCAAACCAAGTTTCTAGTAAACCAAACTCTACCAATATATGCTACTTTACATCCTAGCTCTGCCAACCAAAAAACTAACCTCTACCAAATTCTACTACGTTACATCCTAGCTCAGCCAACCAAAAATTAAACTCTACTAAAATTTGCTACTATACGTCCAACTTCTGCCAACGTATTTATATGACCCACTAAACTCTACCAAGTGGAGAAGCTTACCTTGTTGTTGACGGATGTCCTTTTATCAGATCTAAAGACATCCTCAATATCTAAACAACAGGTAGTGCGTGATGCCCACTGCATAAGAGGAATCTCATTTTTTCTTCTTCCTCCACACATTTTTCCTAGTTGTAGGATATGCTAGAATACCCATACTAGAAGCACATGCACAAAGTCATGCAAAGTGTACGTTGAAGCTTGCAGTGATGATGAAGAGAGTGATCTAACCAAAGCATCAAATGCTACTATGCCCCAAGGATGCCTATCAAATCTTTCCAGATCCATGGCCAATTTTGCATGGTAGACTGGGTCCGACTATTCGCGTGCAAACCAAAATTACTTACGTACAACACCACCAGCAACCCCACCATCTTTCTCTTGGCAAGCCACTAATCCTTGCATCCCCTTAGTGTTGCGTCAAGCTCAGCCCAGTTCGGGCCATCACCATGTAGCAAATCCATCTATGTCCATAAATCTCTTGCAACTAAGTTTGCATCATTAGGATCACGCAATCCACAATTGAGTTGCGTGATATACTGAACTCATGCAGAAAAAATCTAATTGGATGACCGTCAGCCAACACCCACAACTCACACGTCTTAGTGAAAAAATCTAATTGGATGACCGTCAGCCAACACCCACAACTCACACGTCTTAGTTGTCTCAAGCATATTATCCAAAAGGTGTTGCACATGTTTTTTTGTCCATGTGAACCCTAAGCCAACAAACTTCAGTATAATACCAAGTTGAGAATTCCTCTATGTGTCATCGTATGCATCAGCGCCAATAAAACTCCTCATTGTTGTAATTTTCTTCAGTGTGCAATAATGGTTAATGTTTTTGTTTATCATCAAGCGCTTTCTTGTTGAAACTATCCTCTGAGGGTAATTCTCGTCCTCTAACATAGCTGTGGAAAAGAAACAATAAAACAACTAAAACCAAAAATCGTCCAAACTCTAAAACTATATAAACTAACTCCACCAAACTCCATCACACAATAAAACACATTTACCAAACTCTACTAACTATAACTACCTCTTCTAAATTCTACCATTCTATAACCTAACTCGACCAAATTCCACTAAAATCTGCCAAGCAATAAAAAGCAAAACCTAAACTCTGCTAAGTTACAAACAAACTTGGCCAACTTGTAAACAAAGTACACCTAAATCTACCAAATTGCCATCAAACCCACCGAAATAGACAAAAAGAAGAACACGAAGACAATCCCAGAAACTCTACCAATCTCTACCACATTACCAACTAAGAATCGAGAAAAACCTAGAAATCATAGAAATCGTTAAATCATTAAATATGTAAGTTTTGGGATTAAAATCGTAGAAATCGTTAAATCTGTAAGTTTAGGGTTCGAAATCTCTCAAACCTTAGGAAAAAATCAACATCAATATGCTACAAACCCTACGATTTAGAGTTCGAAATCGTAGAAAAACTACTACATTATCTTCGATTTGAAAAAAAATGACTATAGACGAAGAGGAAGAAGCCAAGACGAAGACGAAGAAGAAGAAACCGAGAATCTAACTTATGGTGTCTTTTGTTAAAGAGAATCTAACTTTTGGAGTCTATTGTTAAAATTGAAAAAGAAGACGAATACGAAGAAGAAGAAGTCGAGATGGAGACGAAGAAGAAGAAACCGAGAAGACGAAGAAGAAGAAACTGAACAGTTGGAGAAGAAATGAAGATGAAGAAATGTTGGTCAATTTTCTTTTTTATGGCAGTTTTGAAATAAAATAGACAAGTCATATTATTTGTGACTTTTCCCACCCCTTCTTTTTTTTAAGTTTTAGAAGACTATTCTAGCCATTACCTACATGCATAAAGTCATTGTTTCTAGAATATCTGGACTTTAGAATCCTTGAGATTAGGGACTGTGGTGTTGTCAGGATTCTCCAAACCTGTTTGGCAAGGAGGGCTTGGTTGAAATTTGCAATGTCTTTAAGGCTGAGACCTCCTTCATCTTTTCTGTTACATAATTTCCTCTAGGAGACCCACACCATTTTCTTTTGGCTGAGATTATAGTTCCACCAGAAGGAAGACATAACACTAGTAAGTTTTGCACATTGGTGTTTGGTGAGTTTGAAACAAGCCATAATGTATACATGTAGTGCCAACCCACTGCTTTTAGCTTTAGCAAGGTCTCTTTTCCCCCTAGTGATAACATCCTTGTGGACCAACTGGATATTCTAGATTGCAATCTCTCTGTAATGTAGCTAAAGACTTATCTTTTAGACCCCTGAAAGCACTCTGGCAATCCCATGTATTTCCCAATTCCCTGGCTAGAGTTGATGTTCAAAATCGATCTGATAGTTTCTTGTGTAACAGGAGGGACTTTGGATCCAAAGATGATGTTTGATTTGTGAAGTTAATGCATTGGCCAGAGATTTCTTCGTATTTGTGTAGGTAGTCTTGCATCGCCGTGGCTTCCACAAGTGATGCTGCAAATAAAGAGGCTAGCATCAACATAAAGAAGGTGTTGGATTTTGGGTCATGACCGATGAAAGCGAAGCCCTGCGATGAGAGAGAGTGCTTATGCTCTGTTCATGATGTGAACAAGGGCTTCAGTCCCAATGATGAAGAGGAAAGGGGACAAAGGGTCACCTTGTCTGAGTCCTCTTCTTGGATGAATGAGCTCGTGAAGTGCACCATTAAGAATTATTGAGTAGGAGACCGTGGGTGATACATTCCATGATAAGAGAAACCCATCTTGAATCAAAACCTAAGCTGGGGAGTGTTTTTTCCAGGAAGGTCCACTCCATTATGTCATAGGTTTTGGAGATGTTAGTCTTTATCACCATGTAGTCTTTATGACATTTAGTGTCAGTTTGAATGTGGTCAAAGACTTCATGTGGTAAAAGAATATTGTCTGAGATTAATCTCCCACCTACAAAGGCCCCTTGTGTGTCTGATATAATTAGGGGGATGATTATTTTTAGTCGGTGCACAATAATTTTAGCCACAATCTTGTAGAAGACAGAGCAAAGGCTTATAGGTCTGAATTCTGTCTTAATCGAGGGGTTGTGATTCTTTGGTATGAGAGCTATATGTGTGTTATTCCAGTCCTTGGGAAGGCTACCAAAGGAGAAGAATTGCTTGACCTCAAATGAGACCTTTTCACCGACGATGTGCCAATATTGTTGGAAGAAAAAGCCTATCATGTCATCAGGGCCAAGGGCACTGTCTCCTCTAATGTTGAAGACAACACTCTTGATCTCTTCATTAGAGACTTCTCTGAGTAGCTCGGAGTTCATTTCAGAGGTGACTTTTGGTTGCAAGGTTTGAAGTATTTCCTCAATTCCATTAGGGCTCGATGAAGCAAAGAGGTTGTGGAAGTAGTCAGCAGCAATGTTGCGTTTTGATCCTTTAGTATAATGAGTGTGGCCAAGTTGTTCGTGGAGAGAGAAGATGCGGTTCTTAAGCCGTTGATGCTTAACACTGTTGTGAAAGTATCCACTGTTTTTATCCCCCTATGCTAACCAATTTTCCTTGCATTTTTGTTTCCAAAAAAATTCTTCCTCTATATTATATTGTTCCAATTGGTATTTTAAGCTCTGTATCAAGGAAATATTCGGGTACCATTTGGTTGCTTCTTGTTGGAGTTGTCTTCTTAGAGTGTTCATTGTGCTTGCTGTGTTTGTGTTGGCCGATTTTTTTCAGTTTAATATGTTCTTCTGCATGAGGCAATGCAGTCTATAAGGGAGGTGTGCTAAAGTTATCCTCCTGTTGCCAATCACAATTTATAATCTGTTCAAAATTCTTTCTCCTCACATGTCTTTTTTTGTAGATCCGTACAAAATCTACTTTTTGTAGTAAAAAATGTCAAGTTTCTTATACCAAAATTATTAATTTAAATCATTTTAACTACTAAATTAAGAAAAACTTAGCGTTTTTATTCCTAACTTCTAGTAGGTTATAACAATATTAATGTTTTTAGCAAAGAAAAAACAATATTACTAATACTTTGTATAACAAAAAAAAAAAGAAAAGGTACTGTAATAAATAAAGTCATCTCCAACCCAACACTATAACACTATATTTAATATTATTTTTTCTCCAACCCAATTCTAAAAATAACACTAAAACACTATATTTAGTGTTTTTGCTATCGTGTTACACTATATTTGGTACAATACTATTCATCACACTAAAAATTAAATATTTTATTTTATTGATTAAAATATTATAATTTAATAGCAAATGGATATTACTTTTTGTTAAATATATGTTCAACTATATAAGTATATGATACGTAACTTATATAAAATTCAATTATAATTATGTACCAACTATTATTTTTTTGTTCAAAAATTAAAATACCATTTTTCAGTATTTAAAATACGAAAGTTTAATTATAACTAATACAAAATATTATTTGTGTCTAATATACTAAAGAGTAGTATAATGTATTTTGTTTTTATTTATTTTATATATTTATTGTATTATATATTATATAATTAATCCTTATAAGAATAGTTAGTATTTATCAAATTTATAAAAAACAAAATGATTAAATTTAATAATATAATACTAATAAAATAAATTTTAATGTTATATTTGGTGTTTTGGTTGGAAATATAGAACTGTATAAGTGTAATTTTAACACCAAATTTAGTGTTTTGGAGATGCCATAAAAGAAAAGTAAGTAATTGTGTGGTCAAAGAAGCAAGGCACCAAGTCAAGGAAGAGAAGTAGAAGACACAAGTGACAAGTCTGTCTGTGAACAGTTTCATGTTTGTAATAAAGCAGAAAACTAGGGGTAAATGTTTTGTTGTTTGTTATTTGGAGTTTCCATCGTACTACATAAAGTGTGGGTCCTACTCCCACCTCTCCGTCTCTTCCACCTCCATAGATTGATTTTCTTTTTTGTTCTTCCTTTGCTAAATCATTTTCTCTCACTCTCAATAGTAAGTTTATTGCTACAGAGCTTCAGATCCAGAAGAATACGTAGAAGAAGAAGTGTGTAAGGAGAAACCCATTTTAAACCCTACAAATCGAGTATCAATCTTGGTAATAAAATGTTTTTACTTTACTGTTAGATTTGATAAATTTGAGGTTTTAGTTTCTCTTTGCTTTGGTTATATCACCAATGCTGTCCGATTCTCTTTGTGTTCGTGTTTTCTATAACAGAGATCTGCTTACTCTTTCTGTGCTTTACTTCTGGTTGATCAGATTTTAGGTTTTGCATTCTTAGCTTGACTTTGCTTGCTTTAGATAGGATGGTTTGGTGCTTTTAAAGTTCATGATTCTGGTTTCTGTTTCATAAGGCTCTTGTGAATGTTTAATCTTTGGTTAGAGTTATTTAGGCGTTTTAAATTGGGAAAACGATTACAACTTTGATAGAGAAAATCTACAGAGTTTTCTTTCTGTTTGTTAATTGTAATCTAACGCATAATTAAAGATCTACTACAACTAATTTTCAGCGATGTCCGTTACTGACTGTGAAGTTCTCTGTGTTTAGTTATCGTCTCAAATTGATATTTGTTTTGATCTTCGCTGCAGAAAACCTTCTCATTTTGCGACAATGGCGGTCACTGATGCTGAAAGTCCTCTTCTTGGGGAAATCACTTGTGGTACCTTACTCCAGAAGTTGCAGGTAAATCCCGGAACCATCTTTATCTGAGTTCCAGGGCGTTACTTGATTTTGTTTTAATGTCGTCAACTTCTTACAAATCTTTTTTATATAGGAAATCTGGGATGAAGTTGGTGAAAGCGATGAGGAACGAAACAAATTGCTTCTTCAGATAGAGCAAGAGTGTCTTGATGTTTACAAGAGAAAAGTGGAGCTAGCTGCAAAATCCCGCGCAGAGCTTCTTCAAACCTTATCAGATGCTAATTCTGAACTTTCCAGCCTCACAACATCTCTTGGAGATAAAAGTTTAGTAGGCATTGTAAGTTTTGCCTCAAGATCAGAAGTGTAAAATGTAATTGAAATGTATGTTTTTAGTAGTAATATATGTCTTTTTGTTACTGCTGTTGTTGCAGCCCGAGAAGTCTTCAGGAACGATTAAAGAACAACTTGCTGCTATTGCACCGGCTCTTGAACAATTGTGGCAACAGAAAGAGGAGAGAGTCAGAGAATTCTCTGATGTTCAATCACAAATTCAGAAGATATGTGGAGAGATTGCTGGGTGTTTGAGCAATGAGGTTCCTATAGTTGATGAGTCTGATTTGTCATTGAAAAATTTAGACGATTTCCAGAGCCAACTCCAGGAGCTCCAGAAAGAGAAGGTAAAAACATAAGTTGGGACATCTCGAGATATGGCGATGATATGAAACTTAATATGCTTTTGTGTTGGTAGAGTGACAGGCTGCACAAAGTACACGAGTTTGTGAGTACTGTTCATGATCTATGTGCTGTTCTTGGTTTGGATTTCTTAAGCACTGTCACTGAAGTTCATCCAAGCTTAGATGAAGAAACCGGTGTCCAGTCTAAGAGCATAAGCAATGAGACACTTTCAAGGTTGGCTAAAACTGTCTTGACTCTTAAAGATGATAAGAAGCAAAGACTTCAAAAGGTCAAGAAATCTCTCTGCATCCTTAACTTCTTTAGAGTTGTTTCTGATGAATTACAACTGTTGTACTGTATATCCAATTGGTGGAGAGCTTAAACATGCTAAGATCACAAGATTTATAAAATCTTTTTTTTTTTGTGGTTGCAGCTTCAAGAGCTGGCTACACAGCTAATTGACCTGTGGAATCTGATGGATACTCCTGACGAGGAAAGGGAGCTTTTTGATCATGTTACCTGTCACATTTCAGCTTCAGTCGATGAGGTCACTTCCCCAGGGGCTCTTGCGCGTGATTTGATTGAGCAGGTAGTTTATATTGCATTGATTGATCGTACCATGTGTTCTGAAAAATCAGTTAGTGATTGCTAAAATTCATGTAAAATTCGTGAAGGCTGAGGTGGAAGTGGATAGGCTTGACCAGCTGAAAGCTAGCCGAATGAAGGAAATTGCGTTCAAGAAGCAATCTGAGCTTGAGGAGATATATGCTCGTGCCCATGTAGAAATAAACCCGGAATCTGCTCGTGAGAGAATCATGTCTTTGATTGATTCTGGAAATGTTGAACCTACTGAGTTATTGGCAGATATGGATAGCCAAATAGCAAAAGCTAAAGAAGAAGCATTTAGTAGAAAAGATATCTTGGACCGAGTTGAGAAATGGATGTCAGCTTGTGAGGAAGAGAGCTGGTTAGAAGACTACAATCGGGTAGTGCTTAATATCCTTCAGTCACACACTAGGGTACATCAGAAATTGTATCTAAAGCATTTCCATGTTTTTTTTTTCGAGAACAGGATCAGAACAGGTACAGCGCAAGCAGAGGCGCACACTTGAATCTCAAGAGAGCTGAGAAAGCTCGGATTCTGGTTAGCAAGATTCCTGGTATGTGTCGAATAACTTGGGATATATTTGCAAACTTCCCTTTATGTATTCACATCTTATAAACTTTGGATCTTTTGTCTTGTGTAAAGCCATGGTTGACACATTGGTTGCTAAGACCCGGGCTTGGGAAGAGGAACACAGCATGTCCTTCGCATATGATGGCGTTCCTCTGCTAGCTATGCTAGACGAATATGGTATGCTTAGGCAGGAAAGAGAAGAGGAGAAACGGAGGCTGAGGGTAATTTCATCAGATCTACTCAATTATTGTAAGGTGAAAATGTATGTCAATCCCTGAACTCCTGTTTATCTAAATGAACAGGAACAGAAGAAGATTCAAGAACAACCACATATAGAGCAAGACACTGCCTTTAGCACGAGGCCAAGCCCTGCAAGACCGGTCAGTGCTAAGAAATCGATGGGACCACGCGCTAACAATGGAGGAGCCAATGGAACTCCAAACCGGCGTTTATCTTTGAATGCAAACCAGAACGGAAGCAGGTCTACTGCAAAAGAAGCAGGGAGAAGGGAAAGTCTAAACAGGCCAGCTGCGCCTACAAACTACGTTGCTATTTCGAAAGAAGAAGCTGCCTCATCTCCGGTTTCTGGTGCTGCAGATCACCAAGCGCCAGCTTCACCTTGATGGTGAAAAGTGGAAAAGATCTGTAATTTTCAGTGTTTGAGTTGGTTCTAGGGAGAAAAGGCTCTATGAAACACCTGAAAGACGGATTAAAAGACATTTGAGAGTAGAATTGTGTACTAGAATGTGTATGTGTGTGTGTATGTTTTGTTAGTATTGTTTTTATAGTTGGTATCATCATGACTCAAAACGCAACCTTTCTACCTGCAAATGGCTCATCTAGAGATTATGAGAGTACATATGTTAGCCTGGGAAACAAAATCAAAATTTTCGTTAACTTGGTGTAATAAATCAGGAATTTATATGGGCCTTCTGATAGCAAGCCCATAAAAATCTATAGCATGATCTATGTCCAAGATTAATAGCGTCCTCAAGTTGGCCCACATTGGTTTGATTGGGTTCGGATTCTATTCTGTTTATTCAGTGTGAAAACTTCGTTACGGCTCAAGCTTACTTTTCAGTGACAAATGTCTGACTTGTGTGAAGGGTAAAATTAGGAGCTAGAGATGGCAAACGGTGGAGTTGTCGCGCGTGCATGTCTGGCACGAAGCATCGAAATGTTTCTGTCTTCACTTCTTCGCAATGATTCATTTCTTGTCTCGTTGTAGACAGAGAGCACAGAAAGCAATGACGACGATGGAAAAGATGGAGAGAAACGCAATGAAGACGGTTGCTCCTTATGCTCCGGTCACTTATCAGCGCCGTGTTCGCGGTGATTTGGATAACACACTTGCTAAACCTTGTAATTCTTCCTAAACCTATCTAATACATATGATGCGTGACTCGTACAGTACACTAAAATGTTTGATGAATTAGATTTGCCAAGAGCACTACAAGCACCAGACATGGAGCACACAGAAGGAACACCAGAGCATAGGCATAATGGCCTTAGTGTTCTTCAGCAACATGTTGCTTTCTTCGATTTGGATGATATGGCATCATTTATCCCTCTGAAACCTTCTCTTCTCTGGTATACACCCTTCAATATCTCTCCATGCGATATATTAGAGAATTACTTAAACTTACTGGTTCCTGTATATGAAATTGATTGAACTAGGGTTCCAATTACTCGGTTTCAGTTCACTAGCATCGTTTATCTTGACTGCTGGTATCCACATAGCTCTCAGCTATGCTACTCTCCCGGTACATTGTTTCGATTTTAACTTGATAATTAGCTTTACCGGACCGGACTAATTGGTACGTTTTTGATTTATAAAACAGGGATGGTTACCATCTCCCTTCTTCCCTATTTATATACACAACATTCATAAGGCAAAGCATGGAAGCGACTCTAAAACATATGATAACGAAGGAAGGTAATTTAATTAGTAATAATAACTTCATCACGACCAAATTTTTTTTATATATAGAAAACGTGACAGACTGAGATTGAGCCCTGAATGATATCAATGTATGGGTTGGGAAGGTATACACCAGCGAATCTTGAGTTGATGTTTAGCAAATACGCGAGGACCGTACCGGATAAGCTGAGTCTTGGAGAACTATGGGACATGACCCAAGGAAATCGTGATGCCTTTTGACTTTTTCGGATGGTATATATTTGTTACAACGCTCAAAATGTGAAGAACTAGTGTAATTAATAATCAATGTTGGTTGGTTTGTAGGTTAGCGAGTAAGGTGGAATGGGGAGTATTGTATGTGTTAGCGAGTGACGAAGAAGGATTCTTGTCTAAAGAAGCCATTAGGCGCTGCTTCGATGGAAGCTTGTTTGAGTATTGCGCTAAACGCTACGCTGAGATCTTTGTTCATAAATGATCTTAATTGGGTTTTTTGTGCCTTTCGTCAATTTGTATAGAATGATCAAAGACTTCCTTGCTTAAAACTATTTTTTGGTACAATGACTTAATTAATCTAACTATTTTAGTTTACATGATAAAAGAACCCATGATAAATTGACAATAAATATAGAGCATAAAGAAGCCCTAAGAAGAAAGACGAAGTTAAAACAAAAGCACACGAACACATGTTTCTTTTGATTAGCATTAATTTTTCATTTTAGTTGGTACTTGATTAAGTAAAAGATAAAGAAGCAACGATGTGAAAGAACTGCAAATTCACCAAAACATCTTTGGCATGGCTTGTGGCTCGACGTTCAATTCGTGTGAACAGTTCGTTGCTTAGCTCTTCGCCGATGTGAGCTTCTACAAGCACACCAGCCACACTCCGACAACTACTAGCAAAGGCATGACCGACCTCGGATGCATTGTCCGGCTCACTCACCACAAGTGGACTCCCTCCTTTGTAAACCACCAGCTTCTCTATTGCGAATGAGCCATTAGCTTCAACTACTTCTTTGAAATCTTGCAAGCTTGGTGCGTAAACTGGGATATTGAATCCATCTCGTTTCTCTGCTGCTACCAAACCCTATAATATTCAAAAATAAAAATTAACATCCATTACAAGAAATTACACGAATCCAAACAGAAAAATCTGTCTCAAACAGTTAGTCGCGACAAATTTCAGGTGAAAATTCTCTGTCAAGACTAGATCGTCGGGAATAAAATATATTTGATGATGAGCCTCAAGGATTATGTCTTCATTAATTAGTGCCACTACAATCATTTGCTTCTTCTGTTTCGTTTAAGTGGATTTACACCATAAGTTTCTTTTAAAGAAAATATAATTTTGTCAGTGAACTTAATGTCCAGAAACTTGTGGATAACATTTTATCCTATTTACAAAACTAGTTTACTACGTTAGCTAGATTATGAAAAAATAATCAATTCAAAGCTATTGTGGTTTAATAATTTTTTTTAAAATATGTAATCTTGAAAAATTAAAACTTGTGGACATCATTTGAGGTTTGATGACTTAATGAGTGAATATTTAAAATATTCTGATATGTAGTTTTTTTTTTTAAAAACACGTTAGCTAGCTACATTTCCAAAAAACTTGCTTAATTGGGTCAAATGTAGATCTCTACCCTAATTAATATTATAAATAACATTTTGAGTTCCTCCTTTCCAGGGCTTAGTCAAATAGCCTAAAGGGTATGGAATAAAAGTAATATAAATTAATAAGTCGAGGTTAATAATTAAGAGTAATTGTAAAAGTGGTAGTACCTCACGGACAAGGTCGTCCCAAGCGTCCTGAAAATGAGTGCCGAAGAGTAGACCGGCACCACCTTGGTCGGTAGGGTCCACAGAGGTCCGACCGAGACAAACCAGGAACATGCCTCCACCTCTCTTAACCTCCGCCGCTCTTGCCCTCAAAAACTCCGCTAAGTCTGCCTGAAATTGCCTCTTGTAAGCCGTCGCCGTCTTCTCTCCGGCGCCGTGTATGAACACTCTCCCTCTATTGTACGCCGCCGATCTCCTATCCGTCACACTCTCCGGAATCTACCATATATATTCGCCATATCTTATTAATTATTATTATACACAAATGTAAAATATTTATAAATATTTCGTAAACTTAAATAGTTTTTTCTTTTAATATAATTCTAAAATCATCCCCACATTTTTTTTGTGGTTGTCTCATCCTCTTAACAATTTACTATTACATTTTATAAAGTAGTTTTAGTATATTTGAAAATTAAAATATGGATCAAAAAATAGAATTAGTATTACTCTTTTGTTAACTAAACATAGAAACTAGTAAAAGTAAAAAAAAAATTGCTGAAAAATTAACAAAAACTGCGGAGTCTCCATTTCTTCATTCTTAATGATCCTCTAAGCATATTCCTAACGAGCCCGGATATTAGTTAACCGTTTAAGCTTAATGCGGAAAAATCAGGAACCATGACACGTGTAATAAAGTGACCTAGTATACTTTACGTAAAGTGTGTACCTGAGAGAGCCAATGCAAGGAGAAGGCAGAGTGGAAAAAGTCAATGCTTCTCGCCGGAAAAAGTCTCCGGTAGAACGAACCGGGAACACCAGCGACGAAGTAGGACCGATTTCCGTCGGCAGCAAGGCACTCCTCCATGCAAGAGTTAGAAACAAGTGGTGGAAGAAGCTGAAATAGTGTATTGAAATCATTGCTTGGTAGATCCGAGAAGAAAGCTGTGAACTCCGGAGGTTCTATTCCGGCCGATTCAAACCGCTTAGAGATGTGTTTGACGATGAAGTCGATTATGTGGACCGTGTTTGCACCGGAGGAACAGCCGAGATCAACGGCCGTGAACGGTGGAGGAGTGGTGGAGGAGTTTAGGTGAACATTGTCAAGTGTTTCTTCTAAGAGGTGAAGCATAGATTGTGCATGCATCGCCTGCATATATATTTCAAACATTTCTATTACTATTTCATGAATTTACAATCATATTTTCCATATCTACTGATTTACTACATATGTTCATTTTCATGCACGTCTACTTTATACTATGTGCATATTTACCTAGACAATCAAAAGAATGTGTAATCTGGTATATATAGCCAATTCAAGCGAAACTAAAATGAAATAAATGGAATTATGAAACATTAGAAGAAGAAATAGAGACCTGAGCTTGAGAGTTATTGGCATAGCTGTCTTGTCCATTGCCACCTTTCATGCTGAGAAGTCTCTCGAGCTTCATGTTACATACAGCAACATTATTGTCTCTTTGAGAACTCATCCTCTCTCTTTCTCTCTGGATCTCTTCTTCTTCTTTCTCTGTGTTTTGTGGATGAGACAACACATATTTATAGAAGTGTCGACAAAGAGATATTGAAATGATAAAAGTAAGAATTAAGTTGAATGGGGAAACATATTATTAAATGTGGCATTGCGTACATATTTTGTGTATATAGTTTATTGTTCATGAAACAACAACGCATCATTATGTTTGTTTCCTAAAAAACAAAATATAATTATGTGGTGTACTTGTGTCACATGATATTTCATACATACATGGTTTGTCATTTTGTGCTCTTGTAGATCGCATCATTACCACATTTTGTGTAGGGCTAATTGGAGTAAAGTATCTGAATGTGATCTATTATTTTGTCAAGTATTCTTGCGGTTGTGATTTAAAAAATAAAATATCTAAATTTGACATTTCTGTTAACTTACGTATTATTGCAACCGTTATCAAAAACAGCCCTTTCCCTCATAACTACACAAGTGTTGCATTAATTAAGTTCGATCTATCCTGATGTATTATTTTTACTTTCTATAGCTAATAAAATATAAAAGAAACAATTTCAAATGAATTATGAGGAATGATGTTAACAAATATAGTAGTAAAATATGTTTTGTTGGTAATAAGATTCTAGCTATTTAGTGAGAGGACTATAAATGAAGTAAAAATGGGGGTTCTCTTTTGAATAGTAAGGAATTGTTTGGTTGGGTTAAAATAGAATGATGATGAGAAAAATCAAAAGGGAAATGAATATGTTTGCATAAGATTCAATTCAAGGGGACATAAGGAGTAGTCAAACTGTGAGATGATCTTTAGTTAGATTCATGCATATCTCTAAACATTCTTCAACCATTGCTTTTCTATCCATTATATCATATGTATTATTCATATTCCAAGCATTGCTCTCATAACTATTGTCAGGTATATCTTCAACAACTACCCAAAAAATGTGGTTACAGATTATGCCATTAATATTTCCGGTTTCTTATTGACACAAGATTTGTTCTTAATGTCAGTAATATGCTTACAAGAGTTCGAGTTTTTCCATTACAGTTTCAACAACTTTATCATCCATAAATGTTTTTATTGACAAAAAAAAATTAGAACTCTAGAAATTTTGGAAGGTTCTGAGCTAGGTTTTGAGGTGATTTTTTTGGTTGAAAAAGTTTCATATATTTAGCACTTTTAAGGTACTTGTCATTATACCAACCAATCCGCAATTAGCTTATGGTTCTTACATGACATATATATTCATGTGAGCACAAATATTGGGCACCTAAGCTGGCTTAAATCTCCCTTCTTTTTTTTTTTACTTTACTCATTGATTTGTAAAAAGTGAGATAGCCAATGTGATAGTACAAAGTTCACCAAAATCTCATTTTTACAAAGAAAAATTTAACATTACGAATAAAGAAATCATCTTTGTGATTAAGAGATCTGGAAATCAAGGATAAGGAGAAAAACTGAACATACTCCGGTGATACATGCACAAAATCTTTTATATAATGTAGGAAAGCTGGCTAGTCATTATGTTCATCCTACATCTTCACCACCTCAACATAATTGTCAGCAAATTTCACTTACGAGATCCGGAGAGAAATAAGACTGGACATCGTTCACAAAAAGACTCGATCTCTGATTGAATATGAAAAAGACCAACATAGATTCATCACGCTCCTATATAGATCCTATCGACATTATCTGGGAAATAAAACCAACAGCTAGACTCAAGAAAAACTAAGAGTCTTTTCATGAGTTGTCCACGAAGCATATGTAGTCTGTGAACACAAGCGAAGCTGTTAAGATTTTCCTTCCCACAGATGGATTGACCTCAGAACCATTGCTGCCAACTAAGCAATTCCTGGTTGAGCCTGAGTCTATGTCTCCAATTCTAATAAATTATATCTCTAGGATCTAGACCCAAATTAGAAAATATTTTATCGTTCTTTGTTTAAATATCTATTTTCTAAAGAAATGTTTTAAAGTTTGTAAGATCGTTGATTAATTACGTAATAATATAAATCGGTTATATTTGTGGTTTAAATTAAAAGTAGAAAATGAGAATAAGAGGAGATTGACGCCGAAATTTCATGGAATCCAATGGAACACAGAGAGTGAGGCAATATAAACAAAAGAGAGTAGTTTTCTTCATCATCCTGCCGGTGTTTTAATAACTATCCATTTCTCTACATTTCCATCATCTCTATCCTAATACTAGATATCTTCATTATTATTTCCTTTTTTCCCACCTAACACAATATTGCCATCTCGAAATTTTTTTTTTTTAATTACAAATTTATATATGCTCTTGGGATTTCACTGTGAACCAAAAACTATTAACTTGATATATATTGATACACAGAGAAGAAGAAGGCGTAATTAATTTAGTCATTTATGGATTTTCTGTATATATATATATATATATATATTGCTATATTTATTTATTTCTCAACTTTACAAGCATATCAATTATATCGAAACAAACCTATTTTGCTCCTTATTTAGAATATTTTTCAAGATTAAAGAGTTTTTTTCGTTCATTCCCTTTATATGTAAACTCTAGGTATCCGAATCATCAAGCGACCATCTAGTTTGTTGTGTTAGAGAATCAACTTATGATTCTTAATTTGTAAACTATTTTTTCTTTGGAGTTTTCTTAATGATATTCTTTGTTGACAAACAAAAAAACCTACTTTTCTTCAAATTTGGAAAAGTATAAAAAACTGTATAAATCTATTAGGATCAGTAAAGAAAATGATTGATATTTTTAATGAGTATCCGTCTTTATTGTTTTCTTTTTAACGATAAAGTTCTGTCTTAAATGTTGGTGGTCATTTTCATTTCGACCATTCAACCTTGTAAGGTTCATTGTAATTGGTATTCGTCGTATATATTAATCCACAAAAACAAAATTTAGAAAGATATTTGATATCAAGGCAACTGTGAAAGGATAAAATCTAATAATTAAGGCATTTCAAACTATCTTTACATCTTTGTTGTCATTTAACTTAATACTATTTGGTCTAAGAAAAAACATTAAGAACTCCATGTCTTTAAAGCATTAATAATTGGGTTAACTTCATGTCTTCAATCATTAACTTGAACTAGAATTAATGGACGTATTAAAATTGGTAAAGAGTCACTTGAGTAAGTCGGATTGTTAGTAGACAGAAATGGATAGGTATTGCATGAATTTCATAGGTAATATGATGTTACAAATATATAAAAAAGAATATTTTAGCAAAATGTAAAAGAAAAGATGAATAATTAGGAAGTGGGTCCAATATATCTTATATTAAGCCAACAATCAAATCTTCATAGCATGCCATAAGAGTCGTGATATGAAAGTCCAATACTTCTGTCATCTCATTTCTGCAATTTTCGTAATTTAGCTGTTTGGGCAAGTCTAAACTAGTTCAATTAATGTGTAGTTTAAATTATTACCACAAATATATATATATGGTTTAAAAGGGTTACTATTGTTTATTTACTAATTAAGCCTACAGTTTAAGATATCATGAGATTTTTTTTTGTAGTTCTAAGCCCTTCAGCATTGTTATTTTTTTGTGTTAATAGTTGGATTGACAATAACTAGAACTAATCTATGACTTAAATCCATCTTTAAAACTTTCTATTAAGTATATATGTAGCAGTATAGAAACGAACTCAAGATGTCTAAATTATTAGTTGGGGTATTAAATCACCAAATTAAAAAGAGTTCGATTTGTTTTTTTTTTGTCAACCTTACTTTTATAATTAGATCGATAATACCCGATCCATAGCCAAAACTCATATCCTAAAATTCTTTTTTTTTCTTCTCCTTGCATCGGAGAAGAATCGAACTCTTTTTAATTTGGTGATTTTCTTTTTCATCTTGCTATATTTGTTTTTTATGTTCTATTATCTCAAATTAGTATTTAATTAATAATAAACTCATATTTCTGTTTAGAATATTTTATCAACCATAAAATGATATAAAATGAGCTAGAAAGGGTAATGAGAAGAGAGAGGATAGATTATTGCCTAATGATATGTGTTGTATTCTTAATTTAGAATTTGGATTTATTAATGACTACAAACTTTCAAGTAACGAAATCTAGAGTGTCTCAATTATACGAGTAGGTCACCAATTTTATATTCATACTTGAATAATTTCCTTAACCAATTTATAAAATATATTTATCGTTACTGATTGCTATCATAATCACCTTTGTATGTTTTTCTTTTCTAGATTTTATTTTCAAGACCTTTAATCATTAATGGTATTAAATATGTATTTTAAAAATTCTTACAAAGTGAAATTGTATGAAGACTTTAAACACAGTAAATACAATCGGAAGGTATCAATTCAACGCTTAAACTCGTTTTTATTAATGTAAACTTTTCTACAAAAGTCTTACATTTGTTGGTTCTTTCTTACCAACATAAAAAAGAAAACAATACTCAATACCAAAACAATAGTTCTCAAGAACTTTCTTTCTATCTTAACCTTAAAGACAAAATCCCCCAAAAATCTTTAAAATATTAGGCGACTTCGCCAACCCTACTCAGTCTTTTATAGAACTGAAAGCTTAATCTAGAATCTTCTAAATCTTCCAGAAATAGAAATTTTCTCGTCAAAACAATTTTCTATTTCTACTTGATAGCGATTAAATGACATTTCTTTGTCTTAATCATTACCTTAACTAGTAGACTAGCTTAGCTATAAATTGATCTTCTTTTCTTTTTAACATATTTGAAGTCCATGCATCTTCACAAAGTACTATTGCTTTTTATGTTTTAAACCAATTTTTTAATACGTTTAGTTTATGATATCTTCAATTAATTAGTATTTTTTTTAGCTAAAAAGATTTTGAATGGAGACTTACTACACGCATGAAAACTAGAAAAATATAATTAAAAAATTGAATATAGACCAATCAATTAAAGTTGTTAAATACATACTCAAACCTCTTCACTCGACAATAGGCAGGTAGGCTTGATCAAGTAGTAATGTAATGTAAAGATTTTTAACCGCTGGTTGTGGTTAACATGATTTTAATAATTCTCAAATGAAATTATGGTTTCTCGTGTATACCTAATTCTGCCACAACCACTAACTGAACTAATTATACTTGTTGTTTGATAGTTTAAAACACCTACATCATTTTTTATTTATTAGAGCCCTCTTAAAATATGTATATTCATCCGATATTATTGTATATAGACAAATTAAATTTAACCTGTTATATAATTATCAAAATATAAAGTAACAAATCTCAGGATTGCATAGCACAAAAACTGATTTTATCATTTTAAACTTAAAAAATGTTGGAAATTCATTTGAATAAAATATTTTCTATGTTTACGGAAAATAGTTATCGAGTTTTTCTCTGTTTGGTGGTTAGGATGATCTAACTAATGACTAGATATCATGAGTTCGATTTCTTCTCATTACATATAGTAGATTAAAAAAAATTATGGTATGGATTTTAGGCTATGAATTGAGTTTTCTCAATTAAATTGTTGACAAAACTATTACAAGAAAAATGTCCATTGTTATTGTTAGTGCGGAAATATGTTATCATAGTTGTTATATAGTGTTTTATCAAATGTTATAACATCGACAACTATGATAGATTTGGCACATATGATAACGTTATTTATGTAACTTTCACAACTATGGTAGATTTGACACATATGATAACATTATGTGTGCCACGATAAATCATATTTAATAGTTAAATACCATTATTTTCATTGTTATAGCATTGCAGTTTAATAATAAAAATATCTTCGTATTTTTTTTACTGTAGTAAACTATTCGATGAATAATTTTCATCACTATAATATTAGATCATTATGTTTTTTTTTGCTATTATATATATTTTTATAAAGCTATCTATTGTTATTATAGAATTGAACCCTATTTTACATAATTAAAATCAAATTGCTAGGCAAAATCTACACATTCATTCAGCATATAATTTTGGTTCTAATTCTACATGACAAAAATATGTAAACAAAATACATTCAAGCTTGATTCACAGTACAAGGGGTGAAAACAAGAGAAAAAATTTAGGGAGAAAAAAAAAGATCTAGAATATTCTGGAAAATCTAACGGTTAGAGATTGTGCTATGTCATGGATCCTAGTGATCTCTTTTCATTGGTGCATTTTTGTTTTTGAAGTATACACATTTTGGATTATTTATTTACAACTATCAAATTTGTTTTTAAATTACAAACACCTAACTAAAAGATATTATATATTTGCTAACTCATTATGGTTATAAAAAATGATAAATGAGTTTGATAGATGTATATGCACTATACACTATCTATGAAAGACAAGATACTATGTAGCACTTTTATAAAAGTTATTTTATGATCATTTTATTAAACAAAACTTTTCAAAATTTTTAACAACAAATTGATAAATAATAAAAATATATATGAAGTATATGTGTGAGTTTCTAATCCTCAAATCCTTAACCCTAAACTCTAGCCCTTAATTTTCAAACCCTAAACTCCAAATATATTATATATTTTAAAACACTAAACTCCAAATTATTTGTCTGATTTTTCTGATTAAAGAATATATTTGGCTTAATAAGAAATTTCCGTTTATTTTCCAGTTTGACATTATCAAGTACAATCATTTTCACTTTTTTGTTGAATTAGTTTGGTTTACGTTTTACTTTCAATTTGGTTCAGTTTTTGGTTAAGTTTTAGTATTCAAACTAGGTTTTAAATTGGGTTATTCAGTATTCCTAACACCATTTCTACGATAACTTATGGGTATAGTGTTGTATAACCATAAATCAAAGTTTCAAATCTATTTACCCACACAATCCCATTAATATCGGTTTAATGTATATCGAATAAACCTTAACCATTTAAACCAATATAATTGACCGAGAATTACGCAATTGCAACACCCAAAACCCGATTACATATCGGTGCAATTAATAACCCCCAATTCTGGGTAAAATGAAGAGCCCAAAATTTATGTTGAGAGACTGAAATTTTTGAAATCAAGTCTCTTCTCTAAATCTTTTCTTTTTAAAATCGAATCTCATCCCTAAAATTTGACAGAATTATCACAAATATGAAAAGTTTTGAGAATCCATCAAAAATTTTGAAGCAAAAGAAAAATAAGAAATTACAGTAAAGGATGACGAAGACACTTAAAATTTATAGATAAGTCTCAATCGAGAGACAATTACAAAGGATATCTCAAGTCTTGTTATGAACTAAATACAAGCTCAAATAGAGTCAAAATACACTTAAATCTAATAGTAATTGATATGTACACTTATAGCACCAGCAAGATGTTAATCGACAGCCATATTTACACGAGAGACAAGACGGATATGGTCTTGCTCGATAACGATAGAGGAAGGAGCTGAACCATTCCCAGCGATGTACGATGACGGAGAAGGGAGTAGAAGCACACAGAGAGTGGAGAGACGTTTGGAGGGAAATTGTTATTTGTCTTACAAAGTGAGGGTTTTCGATAAAAGAGGGGAAATGAAAAAGATTGAAAAATTTCACTAAGTATTGGCGGAAAAAGTGATTATATTTTTCTGCTTAGTAAAATTTTTTATAGTTTTTAATTAGTGTTTTTATATAATATCAAAAATTAGGACAGTTGACCCAGTGGTAATGGTTACTTTACAAATCCTCAGACACCAGAGTTTGATTTCTTTCGATACAAAAAAAAAGAAAAAAGAAAGATTTTAAGATATGAGGTTTGGTTATAGATCGGACCTTGTCGATCCAATTATAAGAATAAAGTTGAAAAAAAAAATTACAAACACATATCTGGATTTAATGAAACATCGTGATATAAATTCATATGATAAAGTAGATATTTACATTAAAAAAACATCGTGATATGTTTTAAGGGAATCTTCTAAAATGTTTAAAAGTCATCCCTATATGTTTGAACAAATAATCAACTGTTGCTGCAAATATTCTTATATATATATGTGTGATTTTACAATGTCGCTAACGTGGAAAACAAAATGGATAAATAAGCAGAAGACCAGGAAATGTGTTTTCTTAATAGTTTTCGAGTCTTTTCACTTATTACCGTGATCCTCGCTCTTTCACGTAACACTATGCCCCAATATCTGCTCTTTTTACCTCCTTTAACTTTTCATTTAATTAATTACATGTTTAAGTTTCAAATTAAACTAACAAAACCGACATGTCTATACAGTTTTGTAGCAATCAATTACTACGTTTTCCAGTTAAATGAATCATATAAATATTTAGTAGCATCCCAAATCACATCGACATAAATATCTATATAGTAACTATTTGAAAATAATAGTGAAAATCATATAAAAAAAGTTAGACTTATCTTTGTAGCCACTAAGTATCAAAATGCAAACAACTACATCATAGAACTGTGATAGTATTCTATTTGTAATCAAGATTTTTTTGGGTAAAACCAGAGGTTCAGCTTCTAGGTAATAGTCAATTTTGACCAATAGAATTTTGTATCATTGATTTTAATTAATAGAAATTTCACACTACAAGATACCAAAATTTTCGATATTGAATGTCAACGTACGTATCATTACCTAAACCGTTCGGAAACGGGAGAGAGGGGAGCATATAAATACTCTTATCAAGGGGTGGATTCAAACCTAAAATTCTTCTGAGAAAAAAGATCCCTTAAACCCAGTGAAGCTACTGGTCAATCGTTACTCAAGTCAATTTTACAAAAATTGAATTCAAGGTTCAGTGTTCAGTAATGTTCAAAATGCAAAAAAGAGCATTAATACAATCCATATAATAGTCCATGTCGGCTTGTGATTAATGAACAATTTATTAAAATATTTGCAATGGACTCTTGCTCATAAGAAGACAAACAAAACAGTTAACGGTTAGTTATAGGAGACGAGATTAGATTACCAATTAACTTTTGTACATTTAACTAAATTATTAGCAGTTTAAATAAAATAATTGAAATGTTTTTGTGGTCTCCCATGAGGCTACCAATGTGGTAAGCTTTCGATAGGGTCTGGTTTTAAACAGATGGTTTAATTGGGTTTCATAACAATTGAGTTTTTTTGTAGGTTGCAAAAAAATAAGTATGATTCTTGGCTTAAGGCAACGACCACAGATTGTGTATGCTTTAACTGAAAATTAAATGCTCACCAAACTTTAAGAAAAGTTGTGGTTTCCCAAAGTTCTTTTTAAAAAATCAATAAAGTAAAGAGTCTTTTCTTCGATCGCGAACATTCCTTTGACTCTTTTCATCTCTTGCTTTATTTCCTTTTGATTCTGACCGATTTTTATTTTCTTTCTTCAATTGTTAAAACACTGATACAAATTCAATTTGCCTACTATTGTTCATTATTGCACAAATAGTTGTACTTTGTTATGTATGGATCAATAGTCCAATTGTATAGCATAACTCTGGGCATAACAAGAAATGGATGGGAAATTACAGATACGGATCGAAACGGTTAGTTTAAAAAATTAGATTTGCTTCCCAAATAATTTATGCTACAAAACGGGATAGAAATTTGAAAAATCAAGAAATTGTTGTACATATTTAGAAAATAGTTTGGAAAATACGAGTAATTAAAAAACTAAAAGTATTATTATAAATTATATAGTCAATATAACAAAAATAATAATGTATAAAAGATATACCAATGTTCAATGTACAAAAATACAAAATTATAGTGTTAGAATTTGTAATTGAATGACCAACATTACTATTTTTTTATCAAAAATACTAGTATATCTATATTAAATAGTTTGTATTTATTGTAAAGTCGTAATAATTTAAGTCAAATATTGTTATGGGCTTGATTTTAATTATTTAAAATATATCTAATATTTGAATTCAATATATTTTAACATTTTGTTAACGTAAACAAATACCCAACGAGAATTCAAGGAATTCCCAAACCCATTCCCGAACATTTCTCTTACCCGTTTGGATATTATTTTTGGAGCCGAAAGGAAATTTTGAATTTCCTATTTCTGAAAAGTACGGAAATTACGGGACGAGAGTCCCGATATGCACAAGGATAGTATAGTATCTGGCCCAAATGAATGGATTTTGAATATTAAAAGAAATATGTAATAAAATAATATTTGCTATGAATTTGTAATTTAACAAAAATAGAGGGGTCGGATTGGAAAAAAAATTAAAATAAAGCGAAGGACTAAAAGAGAAACAAAAAAAGACTTAGACCAACAGATAGAGAAGCTTAAACGCTGTGACCCTTTGAACGAATCAGTATCTGGATTTTAGGGGTTGGTAAACGGTTTAGTTTTTTCGGGTTAATCGGGTCGAACCGATTAACTAGTTAAAAGAAACCGAATAAAATCAAATTGTAAACCGATCGGTCGTATGGGAAATTGAATTTGGTTATCGGGTCGGTTTGGTTCGGTATTCGAAAACCGAATAAACCGAAATCAATTTCACATACAAAACCTTTTCATTCTTCTCCATTCTTCTACACCTCACTTCTTCTTCTTCGACGGTTCCACCTCCGCTTTGTCTCTTCCTAGCTCCGCCTCTGCTTTGTCTCTTCATTTCGCCGTGTTTTTCTTCGACCTCACGTGTCGACTTTCGTTTCTTCTTCCGCCTTCTCTTCATTTTTCATTCGAGTTCTTCGAGCTATCTCTCTCTCAGTCTCTTCACACGCGATTTCGTTTCTTCTTCCGTCTTCTCTTCATTTCTTCCTCTTCCCGCCGACAAGATTACCGGGTAAATGAATTCGATTTATGTTTATGTTTAGGGTTTGTCTCGATTTAGGTTCTAATTCGATTTAGGGTTCCAAATTTTCAATTTGATTAATGTCTAATTGTTTTGAATCAAAGTCTCTTCTCCTTCATCACCATTTTCAATTCGATTAATGTATAATTGTTTTGAACCAAATATTGTTAGTAATGATTAATCATTACATCAACTTGGTGTATGATGAATTAGCTCTTGCAGATCGACAAAAGATCATCTCATGGCTTGACCTTCATATCCACCACTATACCATGAAAGTTAGATCCATAACATCAAAAGTGACTTAGAACCTCGGTTTTTATTCGTTTTTTTGTGATGGTTAATTACAAATTTTTTTTATTTCTTTAATGTAATTCGATTCCAATTCGGTTTAATCACAAAATTTGGTTAAAACCGAGTACCGAATAACCCGAACCGAATAAAGATTCGGTTCAGTTTGACGAAAATTGAAAATTCCGATTAACCCAAACCGTTTAACCTAATTAAACAGAACGCCCACCCATGCTGGATTTTATGATGAGTGCATGCGTAAATATGGCTCCGTAAATTTCTGAACATATATCTTTGACTAGTTAAGGTATATTGTACATACTCTTTTTGGGCTTTCGTTTTGGAGTTCCAAGTAGATGTAGTTTCGGTTAATGTAATGGAAACTTCTCATCTTTTATTTGTCTAACTCTTCCAACTCTTTGTCGAGAACAAGATAATTTGGGTTCATGGAGGTCTCTCTCCAACTATTATTATTCTAGACCGGGTTGAGGAATGTTGATACTAGGCCTCGCATAGCTCGGTCTGCTAAGGCCCATTAAGCATATGAATTGTGTATAACGTTAGCGGGTTGAGAGGAAATAAACCCATTAAACATTGCTCAGAGCTGTGAACTCGCCATGAGAAGAAACATGTTTAATGGTGTGACGTGGCAAGTGGAAGAAAAGGGACAAAGACGGTTACAAGAAGCGAACTGAATAGAGAAGAAAGTGGAGCCACATTCGGGTCGTGGTGGATATAAAAAGAAGAGGAAGTAAAGAAGAACGGACACAGAAAAAACCTTAGAAGACTAGAATAGGTGAATTCTCTCTCATTTTTGTTAATCAATTCTTGTAACCGAGTTCGTCTATAAATAAAATTAGTTTGTTAATTTCTTAACTCTTTGGATTCGTTAGTCTATAATTCATTTAACCTTGGTTGATTGATCGAGCATCATCAATTTGGCGCCCACCGTGGGGCCTAGATTCGTACATAAACTAGATCATGATCCCAACTAATGATGGAAGGAGTAAGAGAGCCAGATCCTGATGATGCAGATCCTCCTGGATCACCGCGCAGTGAAGATAACCCAATCAACCTAGAATCTTAGGAGAACGAGGTGGAGCAAATTGGTAATCCGGCCAAGGCTGAAACATTGATAATATATCAATGCCAAACCCGTCGAATAACATATTTAACGAATTATGAGGCCATGTTTACCAAGAAAAATTGCCAAGCTATGCGCGAGAAATCAAGAGCTTATGGTTCAGTTCGATCGAATGGAATAAGAACTCCGACAACAAGTCTCGCAATTGAAAAATTCACTGCCGGGTTCCCTCAATCAGAGAGGGGAATCTTGAGAGGAACGCTGCCCTCATTGCCTAAGAGATCAGTGCGAAATAGGGTGACATGATCAGATCTCGTAGAGTCCGGATCACATACTCAGTAATCTTGCAGAGCATGATCTCATGAATTCTCAGTTTCATAGGGAAATAACATCGGCCCAGAGATAAACAGGGTAATCGAGCAAACAAGATTCACCCTGTTTACTCAAAGGGTAACATAAACCCATATCCGAGACGTAGGGAAAACCCAGTCTCACATCTCAAGACTTTCCATTTAGCAGCGGACATATCTCACCTGGAGTGCGAGGAAAAAGATGCCGGATACTGCAGATTATTTTCTGAGAATCTCGTTGGAGCCGCTCTTGATTGGTTCTCTACCGTCCCACCGAATTCGATTGGCAGATTCCAACAACCCGTTGAAGCTTTCCTAATGCATTACTCGATATTTATCGAAAATAAACATGATTTTAACACCTTGCTAAATGTAATGCAACAAAGATTCGAACCATTGCGCGAGTATATCGCTAGGTTCAAAGACATGAAGGCCCGATGTACCGATGTGACTAATGACATGGCCTTGATCGCATTGCGGAGAGGAATCTAGCAGTCTGGGGTTTTCTATAAGGATCTGACCGTCAGACTGCCAAATACTTTGGGTGATGTGCTTCACCGCGCACCAAACTTCGCCATTTGGGAAGAATCCCTTCAGAAGTTTAAAAAACCTGAAACGAAGGAAACAAAACCTACACAGAATAATAAAAAACAAGCCGAAAGGAAAGGGAAACATTTCTATGCCGTTGGGAACCCCACCAGACAAAATAAAAGGGGGGAAAGGTACTGGGAAGTTCTGTGATTACTATCAAGCTAAAACACACTCCCTGGAAGAATGTAAGGTTGTGAGGTGGTTGAAAGAACAAGGCAAGTGGAAAGATGGAATGAAAAAAAAATGGAAGAAACAAAACGACAATAAAAAGTGGGATCGAAGCCCCGAAAAACCAGATACTGATCCCGAGCTCGATAAATCGGACTCATGGATCCTCTGTCCCAGAAGCCACAAATTGACTATATCAAGGGGGATCGAAGGTGTTCTGCTATTCTGTCAACGCAATAAAAGCACACCAATGAATGGTAGGACGAATTGAATACTGCGCACTATCATTGATGTTTGGTTCTCACCACATCTTGACATTTAAAGAAAGTGAAACTATGACGTTGGACAAGCCTCACGACGAAGCGTTAATCATAACCCTGGACGTAGGAGGATTCGAACTACGCCGTATAATGTTTAATAGGGGTTGCCAAGTCGATCTCTTTTTCTATAATGCCTTTAGGCGAACGAGTTTTGGTTTAGACGAGGTAGGTGGTGGAAAAATGCCGCTAACCGAATTCGCTGGTGACACATCAATGTCCCTCGTGATGGTCGCACTACCGATAATTGTTGACGGAGTTCAAAAACTCATGATTTTCATCATTATAGACAAACCAACACCCTACAATGCAATACTTGGAAGGTCTTAGATCTATTCAATGAAAGCAATCCCGTCAACCTACCAACATTGCGTAATTTTTTTTTTAAAATGGAAACATAGGGATAGTACATGGAAGTCAAAAAGCAGCTCGACGTTGTTATAGAAAAAGTCATCGCCATGCCAAAAAGGCGCATTGTAGCAACTAGAGACCAACGTGGCTTCGTTAGAAGAATCCCAAAGAACTCTACATCTAAAAATCGAGAAAATTACAGAGATCGCGAAGCCACACATCTCGCAGGTCAAACCAACAACGGTTGACCCAAATATAGTAGTCAACAACGAAATCGATCATGACTCAAAAATACGAGAAAAACTAATTAGTGTTCTTAAACAGAACATCCAAACCTTCGCATGGTCTGCGAAGGACATGCCCGAAATCGATTTGTCGATCACCTCACATGAGTTAAATCTCGATCCAACATTCACATTGGTAAAATAAAAAAGGCGAAAGCTAGGTCCCAAAAAAGCAAAAGCAGTTCGGAACGAAGTGGCCTAACTATTAAAAAAGGGGTCAATACGCGAAGTAAAGTACCAAGATTGGCTCGCCAATCCAATAGTGGTGAAAAAGAAAAACGGAAAGTAGAGGACTTGTGTGGACTTCAAAGATTTAAACAAAGCATGCCCCAATGATAGCTATCCCTTCCACATATCTACTGGTTGGTCTAAGCTATGACACAACTCGAGCTCTTGTTATTCATGGACGCATTCTCGGGCTATAATCAAATCCTGATGAACCGAGATGACCAAGAAAAAATGACGGGATCTACTATTATAAAGTAATGCCTTTCGAACTGAAAAATACCGACGCCACCTACCAAAGATTGGTGAATAAAATGTTCATGAACCAAATTGGAGAATCAATGGAAGTGTACATGAATAATATATTGGTTAAATCTCAATGCGCAATTGACTATGTTGCACAACTAAAAATATGTTTTGACATACTCAATCAATATGCGATGAAGGTAAACCCAGCAAAATGATCGTTTGGCGTCAAATCAGGAGAATTCCTGGGTTACTTTATAACCGAGAGAGGAATTGAGGCTTTCTTAAGGATACTTTCGCCTACAAATACACGAGAAGTGCAAAGGTTGACTGGTAGGATCGTGGCGTTAAATCGCTTCATCTCGAGGTGCACTGACAAATGCCTTCTCTTTTATAAGCTTCAAAAAGGAAATCAAAAATTCAAGTGGAGGGGAAGAGTGTGAAAAGCCTTTCAACGAGCTAAAGGCTTATCTAACATAGCCCCTGGTGGCAAAACCGGTTGGAGGGGAAGAATTATATATATACCTCACTATTTCGAGAGTCATCTTTAGTAGAGTTCTCGTCCGGGAAAACTGCAATGAGCAAAAACCAATCTATTACATTAGTAAAACAATGGTATGCTGAAACACAGTACCCCATAATGGAAAAATTGGCCCTAACATTGGTAAAACTCGGCCTGTAAGTTGAGGCCATATTTCTAGTCTCACACCATCGTAGTAATGACCTCGCAATCATTGCGATCGATATTCCACAGGTCGAGCCAATCGGGAAGGCTTGCCAAATGGGTAGTAGAGCTAACTGAGTATGACATTTATTATAAAATGAAAACGAGTGCAAAGTCACAAGTTTTAACAGATTTCCTAATCGAACTCGTGCAACTAGACAAAGAAGCCGGAATGCAAATGACACACGAGATATATCGCCAATACAACAAAAAACTTTTTTAAAAAAGAAGTTTAAATAGCGAGATCCCGCAGCTCTTGTTGCTCTGGTGGCTCCTGCTGTTCTTGCTGCTCTAGCGGGTTAATCTATTCCAATAACGTTTACTGGTATGGGTCGCAAGGTTACGACACGTTTGCTCTTGGCCAGTAATCACATCATCCTCCATAAGTGCGCCAGGAATGTCCAGGCCATCACCACTCGCAACGATTGGAGGATTGCCTAAAGGGTCATCAACTTTCGTCGCTTTCGAAGGATCATGACCCCCATACCTAAACCTTCAGCAAGGGCATTTAGGATCCGAGAAAAAACAAGATCAGCTAAGACAAGATCAGGTTCCTCTACGTAGTGAGCCCGAATCTCATCCTTCTTCAGGGCCAACGTGGCCGCCACGCTTCTCAAGGCCTATTCGTTAGAGAATTTACCGCCTAAGATTTCTTCAACAAACAACAATTTTGCATCGAACTGGCGGTACTCACACACGAGCTCCCACTCTTGTTGCTTCCGGTTCCACCTCGCTTTGACCATGTCAAACCGTCGACAATAATCAGCGTCAAGCTCCCTAAGCATTGCCTGGGCCTCTTGTTATTTATGGCGCTTTATTGCGCGCATGCTCTGTCTCAAGTTTAGTTAGGCAATTTTCAGCCCTAAGTTTCGCCATCTCAGCTTTTCCCTTCTTGTTCTAACCAAATTTCCTCCTTCTCAAAACGAAGTTAAGCACACTAAATCTGAAGGGGGGACATTGAGACTTAAGAGAATCGAGAGACTCTCTTAGGGCGGAACCCTGAAGGCGAGTTTCCAAGAAACTGCAAGCCTTGACCGTATCATAAAGACACTGCGAAAGAAATAAAGGAAGTATATAAAAAAAATCTGACAAAGAAACGATATTAAAAAAATCTTATCGCGTAAAAACAAAAACAAACTTACTCGGGTGTATAAGTGCATTAAGTTCACAAAAAGCTCCCTTCTTTTCATTTTCTCCAGAGTGACCCAAGGCGCTTGCCTATCCCTAAAACAGCTAAAGAACTTCGCAGCCTCTTCGGAGATGATAAGAAGAACGCCATAATCGACGCCGTCCTAGGCGGAAGCAGAAGAGGAAGCGCCGCGGTATCCCGTATAAGTAAAAGGAGCAGCGAAAGCCATTAGATGAGAATCTAAAAGGTTACATTTAAGAAACAAAAGTATATAATAAAAACTTATGAGAAACTGCTAAGGGCGTGAGGTCGTTGCGAATCGGTCTGATAGCTTGGCTGATGCGGGCTGGCGAAAAGGTGTTCCACGAAATAGGCCCGTTCCGAAGTCTATGCGCTAAAACATCAAACTGATCAGATAATAGAACTGACAAGCTATCTATAAATAAAACAACACGATCTGAGCAACCCAAAAGCGAACAAACAAGTTGGGATCAAAGTTTCCAATCGAACTGGGAGACAACTTAAAGAAGAAATATTTGTCAGCCTGGTCGGTATTTTTTGTTGGGAAGATCTTGAATGATCTTCCGCTTCTTACGAGGAGAGAAATACTTCGTACCGGTGCTTTTCCCTTCGATAGTGGGATTGGCCTTAACAGAGTAAAATTTTAAAATCTATGCAGAGGAGATGAACATGCCGACCTCGGCACCTCGTCACCTCGACACCTCTTAACCAATATCCCCAAGAGAACCCAAAGCATCGAAGTGCACATTTGGGCTAATGTGGTCCTCAGGCCCACTAACAATTAACTTAAAGCGACTGAGATGGGAAAGCGAAGAGAGCAATCAGATATCCGATCTGATCTTGAGGACGAAAAACTGTTGGAGGAGCCTTTCTTGGAACCGATATCCGACGAGGAGCACACTCCGAAATAGAGTAACTAACCACAATTTTGTCTAGATGGTCGTAGTTGATGGAAGAAGTGGGAGTCTCAAGAATGGAGGGAGACTCAAGCGGTTGCTCATATGAGGAACTAGCAGTACTCTCATCGCCAAACGCGATAGGATTACTGTCTTTGTCATCCAATTCATATGAAGTTCTCTGCTCACGAGACGACATGAGGAGAGAAAATGTAGCGCAACGAGAAAGAGAAGTGCGAAATGAGAAACGAAGATAAAAGAAAGGCGAAAAATGATTCAAAGTAAAAGAAGAGAAGAAGAGAAAATACCTTTGACAATGGTAATCATTCCATTGCTCTGATGACGAACTAGCAATACTTTTGTCGCCAGTGGTGATTGTTCCATTGTCAAAGAAGTTGAGGAAGCGGAAGTTATACCGAGAAAAAGGAGAACACCGGGAACCGCTAAGGACTCATGATCACTTACGCGTGTCAATAATCGGGAGAAGTGAAATCTTTTGCCTGACACATGTCAAGGAGATCGACAGTCCACAGTACTCAGAGAGAATTAACGGTTAAGATTCAAAGAACGGTTCACTTTGAAAAACAATCAAACAACGCAGAATCGCCAACCAAATCCGAAGGTCTAAATTTAAAGATCCTTCTCATGGCGCTGTACATATTAATAACCAATATTAAACACCTTTAATCCAACGGCTGAGATCAAAGTTGTCCATCTAATCAACGACAATGTCATTTTAATAATATATTTCTTAAACACCACCTCGATAACTTCCACTCCTTTATCAAAAATTAAACGAGAAGGAAGGTTGGTGTACATTAATACATTGACGAGACGCGAAGAAATTACATCGCTCACCTCGTCCTGATAAACTTACAAACAAAATGGTCTTCTGAAATACATAAAGCCCGTTAAGCTAAAACGCCTAAACCAGTAAAAAAATGACATATAACCGCGAGGTCTAAACGAAAGAATAACAATTCTAATAATGATAAAAAAGCGATTTGCATTAAACGAATACTCGGCTGAGTAACAAAAAGAAAGCGAATGCAGAAAGAATGCGCGCACAAGATCGAAGTGTAGTGAACAAGTTCGGAAGATTGAAAAAAAAACTACAACAAACGTGAAAGAAAAGAAAACAAAAAAATCAAACAAACAATGTAATCAATACGGCAGCATGGCGAACGAAGCCTAGGCACATCAAGATTGCTCCCGAACTGATTCACCCCAGAGGGAACCCTATAAGCATCGATGTCCATTTGATTACCAGTATCATCCGAAGAAAAAGGATGAAGCCCAGGGCTAGCGTCAGGAAGATCGAACTTTCCCTCCAGAGCATTGAGCTCACGTTCTTCACTCACATACTTCGCCTTAAGTTGGTCAAAAGAGGAAGTACCCTGATTAATCATGTTAATGAGCGAAGGCCTCGCCTTAGTGCGAGCTTGGCGGATCTGGAAAGCATGAAGCTCTGTCTAACGATCAGATTTCTCTTTAGAAAGAATAGGGCGAGTTTTATCCTTCTTGGAGAATCATCCCTGAGGGCACGAACAGCGTCAGCTATCGCTTGATCACAAGCCTCACACATCTTCTTTTTCTCCTCGCCTAAGGCAATAGAGAAATTAGCAGCCACGGTCTTAGCTTCAACGAGCTGTTTCTTGAGCTCGGCAATCTCAGCTTTAAGCTGATCAGACTCAGTAATACGATCCATTATCTTGTTGTTCAGATTGCAAAATGAATCCGTGAGACTAGAAATAGAGTGATCAGACACCTGAAATTTCTTCGGTGGCGGAGGGTGATTGACCTCGTAGTCGTAATTGGTCACGAGTTTATTAACCGCTCCATCATCTACAAAAAAAAGAGGGAACACATATAAGGAAATTGATCGTTTGACCGCACAAAAAAAAGTATATAAGACAAAACCTACAAGACCAATGGTATGAGCCACGTTAACGTAAACCTCTTCACGTTTCAAATTGTCGAGCGTAGGGAGCGAACAAACCTCGACTTACAATGATGAAAAAGATTCTCATACTCTGGTGATCCTCGATAATAGGCCATTTGCGGTCATGCCTAAAATCCCATGCAAATCAAGATCGGCTACCTGATCCCGAAGCATCCTAAGATTTCTTCTCACTGCGATCGCTATTCGGATATTCTGCTCGAGCCCTTTTAGCAGATGGCTCATGATCTCCATTAACTGGAGACACTAGTGACCCGAATAGGAGACCTGGGATCCAAAATTGCCGGACCATGAACATTGGCAGCATCAGTAGCCTCAGACTCACTAGAGGCCACAACATTTTTCTGCTGGGATGTTAGAGGTCCGAGTCCAAGGTGGGAGCGAACTTCAAAACAAAATAGGCATTAATACGACAAGCAAGCGTAATCCAAATCGAAAGGAATAAAAAAAAATGAAACCATCAGTTAGCAAATGATTTTAACCAATGTCACAAGATTTGGAAAAGAGAATTTTTTTCCGGTGGACAATACCCGATAGAAAATTCATTCGGGCTAAATGCAAAGAATCTTTATCTCTATCCATCGTCGAGATAAGTGAGTCCAGTCACAACCTTCATCTCATTCTTGAAAACAAGGTAAAAATAAGAACGTTGACAAGATCGCTTGACCAAAAACAATTGTTGAAAAATCGCTGGACATATCGTCTTCTCGCACTCCAAAGCGAGAGTAAAAATCGCGAGAGAGAAACGAACGAAAGAAGGTGTGAGTTGGAAAAGAGAAAGGCCAAGCGTGTGGATTAATTCAAGAAGAGGAGAAGAGATTGAGAAAATAAGATTGCAAACTTCGAAATAGAGGGTTGATCCGAACATATAATGAGAAGGAACATCCTCCGGAGAAGTAGGAAAACGAAGGTCGATAGCCCCAAGAATATGGTGGCGTGAGCGAAATTCTTCGAGAGCTTTGACGGTTAACAAACCTTCCCGTGACCTTGAAGAACGATTCAAACCACCAGTTCTATTATAGCAAGATCGAGACGCCAGTCGTATAGCTACAGAACTCTCAGTCTCACCAGACGATGACATAGTGAAAAGAAGAAAATACAATGAAGGAAGAATGAAAAGCGAAAAGATAACATTAAAGATCAAAACAAATAGCAAAAATTGGAAAGGAGAAAACTTAAATAAGAAAACGAGCGGAATTCACACCGCCTCAACTTCCAAAAACAAAGGCATGTGACCGTTAGACACAGCAACAACCATATATGACGTAAGAGAGAACTGTTACCTTGGGAATCGCAAACGGTGGCTAAGTGGAATGATTACTCATAAGCGGCATAAGGAAGTGTAGGAGAATCTAGTCTAAGCATAATTACTTATAGAAGAAAGATGACAAGCTTAAAACCTAAGGATCCGACAGATAAGTTCAAATTCAAACGAGTTTTCCAAATTTGAAAGTTACGAGCTAAACTGCGAAATCAGGAGAAATAATAGGTATCGTAATAGCTTCCTTAGTAAACTCACTAAGAAAGCTGGGGGGACAACTGTTGATACCAGGCCTCGCACAGCTCAGCCTGCTAAGGTCCATTAAGCATATGGATCGTATATAACATTAGCGGGCTAAGAGGAGATAAGCCCATTAAACATCACTCAGAGCTGTGAACTCTCCAAGAGAAGAAACACGTTTAATGGTGTGACTTGGCAAGCAGAAGAAAAGGGACGAAGGTGGTTACAAGAAGAGGAAGCAAATAAAAACAAAACGGAAAAAACTCTAGAAGACTAGAATAGGCGAATTCTCTCTCGTTTTTGTTAATCGATTCTTGTAACCGAGATCGTCTACCAATAAAAGCAGTTCGTTAATTCTTAACTTTTTGGATTCTGTAGTCCGTAATTTATTTAATCTTGGTTGATTGATCGAACATCATCAAGGAATAACTAATATAATTAAAAGGGTTTAGCTATGTGTAATCTTTTATGTTTTGATCTAGAAATATTGTGGATGGCTGGGGACTAAGTCCCGGGGGTGCCAAATTTCTCTTTGGTGGCAATGTTGTCACATCTTTTAACAATTCAAACAACATTGATTACATATGTCGAGCTCATCAGCTAGTTATGGAAGGTTACAAATTAGTCCTGAACATTTAGTTATTCGGATCGATTTTGAAAATGTGGTAATTAATTGATACCTATTAAATTTTGGTTCGGTTTCTTTCAATTCTGGAAATGTTGTAACCAATGGGTACCTATAGTCACTGTTTGGTCTGCCCCAAATTATTGTTATATGTAATTTGATAATCAGAAACTTATACATATGATACTTATTCTTTTGTCTTGAGTGTTCATGTTACTTCTGCTTTAATATAATCCATATGCGTTAATGTAGAGGCCTAATAAGTAAGAAGCTGACCTATCTAAGTTCCTGTCCAAATCTTGGATTGAATTGTCAACAATAACATGATTATGAGTACATGAAGCGAGAAAGCTGCTATAGCCAAAAAACATGTACCTGATTTTTTTCATGTGAGACAGAAACTAAAACTCAGAGTTAGATCTTTTTTCTCATTGCAGAGCAAGAAAACTTCCCCAAATTATCGGTTATTAGTTTGTAAAATGCAGAAGAATCTACAATCCAACTATTACCAAAAAAATCTCTACATGATTCTTTTTAAAGCGACCCTTTGAATAGAATCTTTGCGTCTTTAAAAAGCCTCTTGCCTCTTTCTCTTTCTTTTGTAATGCTATTTTTACAAAAAGAAAATGGTGAATTACTAAACTAGTCTTTTGTGACTCCTAATTTACTATATAATATTGTTTTACCCTTGTTCTCTTTGAAAAGAAAAACTTACGAAACTGCCATTAATAAGAAATTCCACGTCATCAGACAGAAAACATACAAAAAAATCTGAAATGATGTAGGTTTCGTTGTCAAGTTTTGTAGGTTTTCATTTTCTTTTGTTGTAGATTGAATTATCTCGAGTTATGTAGGTTTACAAGTTAAATTTTCTGGATTTAGTTTTCGTGGTTTTAGTTTCTTTGTTGTAGGTTTTTCATTAAATTCTCCTGCTTATTAGGTTTACAAGTTCAACGTTATTTGACATTTCTCGTACGAAACTCTGAACACATTTGTTTTGTAGGTTTGTGTTCGCCTTTATTGTAGGTTTAGTTTTTCGTTTTGTAGGTTTTATTTTTTATTTGTTGTGGGCTTAAGTTTGCAAGATATCCTTATCTTTTGTAGGTTTATCTATCAGGCATTGCAGGTTTTGTAGGATTGATTTTTTTTCTTTCTCGACTTTGTTGTAGGTTTACAGGTTCTTTGTTGTAGGTTTCTATGGTCTTCGTTATAGGTTTATTTTCATTTTTAAGGTTTTTGTTGTAGGTTTATTAGATCTTTGTTGTAGGTTTATTTTTCATTTCTAAGGTCTTTGTTGTAAGTTTATATGTGTGTAAAGCATCATTCTCCCAATTGTAGGTTTATGTTTATGTTTTGTAGATTTTTCTACTTCGTTGTTCTCATGTTATCATACGACCTAGTTGTTCTGCATTGTAGGCTTTTCTTTAATATATTTTAGGTTTTCCGTGCCTCTTTTGTAGGTTTTCCGGGTATAAATCATAGAAGTTTTAAAGACTATTTACCCCAATATTTAAAACACACATACCTTCTTCTTTTACATAAACGACGCAGTCAACGACCATTGACACCATTTTTCATCTTTTATTTTTGTTGAAATGTGAAATTTATTGATTGAACAAAAAATGTTAACAACAAATAGGGTCAAATGTTTGTAAGTTAAACAAAGCAAAAAGAATAAAAGAATGAGCTTCGAAAAACTTCAAACCAACGTCGTCTTAAGCCTTCAAGCTTATGTTGACCCTCATAATGCAAAGAAGAGATCATATTCCTCAAAACCTTATCAATGGTTCTCTTCAAAGAAGCAATATCTGAGCTACCATTGCCATGAATCCTTTGATTGCAATCCCTCCAAATATAATAAACCGAAGTTTGAAAAACCATGCAAAGAAGGATTCTATCAAGGAGACTGTGATTAGAGTCCAAGATAGAGTCAATAGTATCCAACCAATCTGGGCTTATAGTAGAAACCAAGAGAGAACTACATAAGCCAAACCAGATTGAGAAGGAGAAATGACATGCAAAAAAGAGGTGGTCTATTTTTCATCTTCATTAAAGCTATTACCTATTTTTTAGGTTTAATTCTCATGTTTCGTAGGTTCAATTTGCATGTTTTGTAGATTTGAGTTTCAAAACCTTAGTTTAATTATTAAGTTTAGACACTTCAAACTAGACATGCCGCAAAGTGCAAGAAAGAACTCAAGTCACACGTTTTTTACTACTTGTATCTGGAGAAAATAATTTAGACAAACCTACAAGCATTTAAACAAAAACTACAATGAATCAACAAACCTACAAAACCTAACGCTTTTAAACAAAACATTTTTAAATTCAAAAAATTTTGAAAACAAATTTTTTTTTCATAAAAATTTAAAAATAAAATAAATTATAATAGCATTCTTATAATAAAAAGAAAATACTTTTTAACCAAAATGACATTCTCGTAATAAAAACGTAATACAGGAAAATTCAAAACATTTCCACATATTGAATAAGACTATTATAGTAATTAGTATGTGATAATAGAATATTCTAGTCATTTTTTCAAAAGTATAACATTGTGAAAGAGGAGCTTCCATACATTTTCTGAAACCCTACTGATTGTCGAACACGATCACTCTTTTTTTTTTTTTTGGTTGAGGTGTATCTGTCTTGGGGTATATGGAAACAAATATAAAAAGGGTCTGTGATAGATCAAGGGTCTGGTAAAGAACTTGATAGTCACTAAGCCGAGATTGTCGAGCTAGGTAATGTCTGAAAACAGACAACTTTTTGGGCTTTGCCTTAGTTTAGTATGATACTGCAATGTTAGTTTCGATTTGGAGAAAAATCAAAAGTAATTGATATCTGAGCCTTAAGATCATTACATTTGATGCTTAAACACGAAAAGGCAACAAAAAATACTAGAAGAAAAGTCTCCGGGGAGAAGATGATTTAGTTGAAGCAGTTGTAGGAGACTGCTTCTGGTGAGGCATAGATATTCCTTTGTTCTCTTGTTGACCTGATGATCCCATTTTGTCAAGGAGTTTAGCTGCTCTTGGATCGGTCAGAAGTGTCTTCTGGAATGATTGTGAGAAGCCCGTGGCAATTATCGTTACGTGAATCTCACCAGTGTAGCGATCATCCACGACAGCTCCAAATATGATGTTGGCTGATGGGTCTGCCAAACTTGTCACGACCTGAAAAAGCCCCAAAATCATGACAAGACTGCACTTTAATACGGCATATACCCAATTGAAGCAAAGCTAAGTAAACCAGGACACATATACTGCACCTGAGATACTCGATTTACTTCCTGCAAAGTTATGTCTTTTCCACCAGTGATGTTGTAGACGACACCAGTAGCTGATTGTATGGATGACCCTATCAATGGAGCCAAAGTCGCTTGTTCAGCTGCTTCTTCTGCTCGGTTCTTGCTGGAAGAAACACCTACCCCGAGCATTGCAGTTCCAGAATCTTTCATAATCGCCTTCACATCTGCAAAATCTACATTGACCAGTCCAGGTATCTGAAAAAGAACAATAGATACTGTTTCATCAGACTTTTTAGGATCAACCAGTGAGCATTCATCAAACAACTTGCTAAGTTTACAATAAACTGACTCACAGTAATAATATCTGAAATTCCTTGTACTCCTTGGCGTAAAACATCATCTGCAAGAAGAAAAGCGTCCTGAAGAGGTGTCTGTTCATCAGCAACATCTAGCAGACGATCATTTGGAATGACAATAAGGGTATCAACGTTCTTCTGCAGTTTTTCAATAGCTTCCAGTGCCTAGAGAAGAACAAATTAGGCATGGATCCACAAGACTTTTCTTGATTCAACAAGAAATATTGTCAACACATTACCTGGAAAGATCTTTTACGGCCTTCAAAACTAAATGGATAGGTAACAACACCAACAGTCAAATAACCGGCCTCCTTTGCTATTTGAGCTACCACAGGTGCAGCACCAGACCCAGTTCCACCACCCATACCAGCAGTTATGAAAACAAGGTCTGATCCTTTAAGAGCATTAGCAATTGCTTCTTTTGATTCTTCTGCAGCTTGTTCACCGAGAAGTGGGTTTCCACCAGTACCTGTTAGATAAAGTAACAGAGACGCAAGTTTGTTGCTTTGCGTGCCAAAACTCACACAACATCATAAAAACTAAGGGTAAGTTTCTTCTCTGCTGAGAGAGACTACTAACCAAGCCCACGAGTTAGAAGCTCTCCAATTTGAAGTGGATTCTCAGCGGAAGACTGTAACAGAGCTTGAGAGTCCGTGTTTATAGCATAGAAATCAACACTCTGGTACAAAGAAGAAATAAAACCACACCCAAAATGGGAATTTTCCATATCAAATTCGACGCAATACATGAATGACGCTCATTGTTGATTCTTCTTCGAGGAGAGAAAAACATTGAAAATGTGACCTGTAAGCCGCTGGAAATCATACGATTGACTGCATTGTTACCACCACCACCGACACCAACAACCTTAATTTTCGCAGACTCCATGGGAGAGAAGGAGCATCTTAACCTCATCGACTTAGACCTTGAATTGCTTCTTCGTTTTGTGAAGCCGCCACCGAATTTACTGATTCTAGTACTTGCGCAAACGCAGCTACTATGCAACGAATGGGATATTGATTTCGCAAGAAACGGAGAAGAAGATGAAGAAATCGTTAGCTCGTTAAGCTGTGCCAACGGAATTATCGCCATTGTTCACTTCCTCTGGACACAGAGAACAATGAGAGAAAGAGAGCGGTAAACAAAAGACAAAAAGATGTGTTTTTTAGGGTTTTAGGGTCGACGACGAAAATATCCACAGTTCAGTGTTGTTCCTCACAAAGGAAAGGTGAAGAGATCGAGTGACCTTCTCTAAACGACGACGTTTCACACATTGATGTAGAACAATTCAGAACCAAAATTCGTCTAATCAAAGGTACAATAAAGATCGACAATTTATTTCATCAACAATGTGGGAATGTTTGGAGCAATCACAAGAGGGAGATTCAGCTTGTTGTGGGGAATGAATGAGAAGTGAATACAATAAAATCTCAAAATAGTAGAGAGGCCAAAAGTTTTGATTTGTTCACACCAAGAGATAAGAATTACAAACAATAAAACTGTTAAAAGATTGAAGATACAGAATGATCAGAATACTCCAATGACTGACTCTGCGAGTGCTTTTTCTATATTGAGGTTCATGTCTGAGTAGAGGATTCTACTCTACTTCGCTTAGTATAGGGACAATCAAAGGATTCATTTGTGCAATATATACAATTGCCCACCTACAATAGTCAAGAGTCCAAAACAAAAGTAAGAAAAGCGTGAGCAAGTAACATAGAATCAAACTCGATATACACACACACTCAAAGAACCTTTGACAATATTCATGATAGCCCTAGGCATTCGGTTATTCGGTTTGGTTCTGGAAATATGATAACCAATAGATAACTATTAAATTTTGGTTCGGTTTGGTTACGGTTCCGGTTCTAGAAATGTGGTAACCAATGAGTACATATTAATATTCGGTTCAATTTCAATTTCGGTTCGGTTCCGAAAAGTGGAACCGAATGAGTCTCAAAGTAATATTGCGGTTCCGAATGGTTACTTTTTCAGAAAAGTAACCAAATACCCAAAACAAATGATTAGTTGTAACTAAAAGTAACCAAAGTATTTTAGTTACCTAAAAATTGGAACCAAACGGTTCTTTTCAGAAACCAAAACCGAACTGAGTTCGGTTCGGTTTTTCAGTTCCGGTTTTTATGCCCTAGTTCATGATATCGGTTATGAAACTTTTAGTGATTTCAAGAATGTTATTTCCGATTAAAAACAGTTGAGTTCTTTGCTGTAGATAAGTTAGCATATAGAATTTTGTTTCTGGAGGTTTATATGGGAACATTGGATAAGGAGAGGAAACAATAACGGGTCTTTTGGCATGAAACAAAACTGAAGATGAAGAAAAGCAGAGAAGAAAAAATGAGCTGCAAAGTAAGCCAATGGCTAGAAAAGCAACAAAAAAAGGTATATGAAACATAAACTTACATCATCCAACAGCATACCGTCGCAGTTATGACCAAGGTAAGATGTAGCCTGTTATCAGAAAACAAAGATTAGATATTTTATTCCATTGCTAAACATGGTTACAGAATGAGAGTCAAAGCAAAACAATCAATCAACAAAGAAAACAGATTCAATATCAAAGCTAAAAGCTTGATGAATGATTCAAACAACTTCAAAGAATAACACCCATGAACTTTCAGATCACAAGAGTCCGTGACAATAGTACTATCTCGACATCACCCGAGCTCGTTGAAGATATTACCCCAGCCAGCAACCAATTCAACGAATTTGATGTATCCTCAAAACTTATTGAACCACTCTGTTTCCTTTTTCAATTCTGAGTTCCAAAATTTTAAGACACTAACTATTGATTCCAGATAGTCAATCTTCAGGACAAAATTAAAGAGATTCAGCATCCATTGAATCTCTGGTAACTAACCAAATTAACCAACTAATATTGGCGATTCATACCATTGGATTAAAAAAATCAAAATATCAAATGCGAAGCAATGGCTGTAAGAAAACATACAGATTCGTGGAGGGACCTCTGTTGCAGCAGATTCTAGCGCATAAGGAAGCAATGATCCCAACGACGACGAAGATTAGGGTTGTTACAAGGAAACCCATGTTTGATCCTGATCTGAGGGAGAATTCCTGTGACGAGAATTATTGAATGTGATTTAGGGTACAATCACCTCAACGCTATCAATTCAATTCGATCGAAAACAGTAAATAACTCGCGAAGCGATGACAGAAAGACGTGAGAGAGGAGAAAGTATCTGAGATCTCACAGATTTGAAATGAAAAGCTCCTCTTGGAGGAGGACGATGTTTGTGTTCTACGTGCGAATCCGGTGAATCTGAATTTCGGATCCGTGTGAGTTTTGAGATTGTGTGAGGGCAAAATAGGCCAATCCAACATATGGTCAAAGTTAATTACACTAATTATTTTTATTTTTAAATTATTACAGTAGTTGTTGGCTTCATTACATAAAAACATAAATGTTAGCCTCCAAGTGAATTTTTTATTTTAGTGAATTTTTTATTTTAGTGAATTTTTTATTAGGTAAAAGTTTTAAATTTATATACTATTTTTTTGATTTGATAGAATTATAAAAATAACAAAGAAACAGAATAAGATAAAAACTACAATATTTACGAAAAATATAAACAGTCATCTAAGTACCGGTAAATAAAGTAACTAAAGTAAAAAATGATACCAAGAGATTCCCGCTACTAAGAGACCATCGACTCTGACCAGCATTATATGGACAGGGACATATCGTCTATATGTGCTATGGACATATTCAGTGCACATAGTAATGCATTATGTGGACATGGACATCTTTCGTATATGTCCCTCATTTACAATGTCATTGCTCGTATAGACATATCCTTTGTAATAACAATGAACTAAATGGATATGGACATGTGTCTCTTGTGTACATGATTTACAATGTCATTGTAAATATGTACATATATATTGCCATGACATTTAACTACATAGACATGTACATGGTACATGATGTGTCTTGTATATATATCTGTATGGACATATTTCATTCCCATGGAAATGCACTATGTTGACATGGACATTTTTTGTTTGGACATATTCATTGTAATGACAATGAACTACATAGACATGGACATGCACAATTTCATACTAATGGACATGGACATGTGTGTTGTATGTCCATAATTTACAATGTCATTGGTCGTATGGACATATATATTGCCGTGACATTTAACTACATGGACATGATACATGATATGTCTTGTATATTTATGTGCTATGGACATATTTCATTCACATGAATATGCACTTTGTAGACATGGACATATTTCTCATATATCCATTATTTACAATGTCATTGTTCGTATGGACATATCATTTGAAATGACAATGAACTACATGGACATGGACATGTACAACTTCTATCAAATGACATGGACATGTGTCGCTTACGTACATGATTTACAATGTCCATGTTCGTATAGACATATATATTGCCATGACATTTAACTAAATGGATAGGGTACATGAATGTCTTCTATATATATATCCATATGAACATATTTCACTCTCGTGGAAATGCACTATGTGGACATGGACATAGACATATTTCGTATAGACATATTAATTGTAATGACAATGAACTACATGAACATGGACATGTACAATTTCATTTCAATGGACATGGACATGTGTATCGTATGTCCATAATTTACAATGTTATTGACTGTATGAACATTTATATTGCCATGGCATTTAACTACATGGACATAGGCATGGTACATGATATGTCTTCATTGGAGATTTTTTGATTGAATCTTACCTTGTCTTAATGAAGATGAAGAATCATCGGTGGTGACGGTAGTGGTGGTGGATTGGATCTCAGTTCTCCATGCTCTTGATCGCTTTCGTTGTCCCTACTGTAATAGTGCATCTTTGTCGCGACGGCTAGGACTAGGATCTTCTTATTGTTGTTATTGTTGAGTGAATCTGGATCTGAATCCTTTTAGGACTCCGTCTAAAGATGAGGTGGTAGTGGTTGTGCATCCACTGTTAAATCTTTTTGCGACGATCAAGGTGGTGGAAATGATGGGTCTTTGTTTGATGGTGCTCTTGAAGTTGAATGTCTTAAGTATGGCTTCTTAACTCCATTTGTAAAGGGAAGATAACCCGGACTTACTCTCTGATACATATTTTAATAAGAGAAAACAATAACAGATCAGATCAAAGTTGCAAACCGAAGGAGAAAATTGCAAAATGCTTTAGTGTTACTGAAAATGAATTTTCTCAAAGTCTTTATGAGTTTTGAGGTAGAAGAAGCTCTGGGAATTTGTTTTTAAGATTTTTGGTGTTCAAGAGCCCTTTGGTTGTTGGATTCAATATAGTGATCAAACTAAATAACAAAGAAGAAAATTTCAAGAAAGAGATTCAAAAGGTTTTGACATTAGCCTTACATAAATTATGTGAATATGAAGTTTTCCAAATCAAAACCAGATCTCTTTTAAAACTTCAAAACAAAAACAAAAATTCTAGGAACAAAAAATAGAAAAAAATAGTAAACTTCATCACTTTCACACACCCTTTTTACTTTGTCCTACCCATTTTTTATAGTCATATCTGACCACCCATCTCATAACTTGATAACATGTAATTATCGTCTTTTAAATTAAGGGCAAATCAGTCTTTCACTTACCAAATGATAGGTAGGCGGTAGAAGGCAAAATGTGTAAGACATTTCTGATAATAAGATTATCTTTTAGGATATTTTTGATGAAATTTTCTAAGTAAATCTGTTATTTTCAATCTTTAATTCTTTTGTAATTAAAATGTAGTTAAAAAAAATGTTAAGAAAAATTATGGGTGAACTATTTTTTTTTTCTTGTGTATCGAAACTAATAATAAAAAACAAAAACCATCTTAAAATTGTGTAAGTATACCTTATAATCAGTAATAAAAGAAAGATGATTTTTATTTTGTCAACCAATATTATATTAGATATAAAACCACAATGTTGTGAAAGGGTTTATAACACTAAGCCATTAGCCGACTCTCTAATAGATCGATCGAGAGCATCAGCTTTATGGTTTAGAGATCTCGAGATTACATGTAGGGAAAAAGTACGAAAAAGAGACTTTAACCTGAGAAAATCCTCCTGGTAAGGTTGGAAGGCCGGCCACTCCTCAGGATGTAATAAGAGCTTAGGACATCCGCGCAATCTGTAGTCATCTCCACATCTAAGTACTGGATCAATAGCAAGGATTCCATAGCCCACAGAACTGCTTCCACCTCTGAATGTAGAGCAGAAAGCCTTCTTCGTATTTGACGTGCCCCCATGCATCCCCCAGTAACGTCGTCTGGAAAACAATACCAGCCAATCCCGGAGAAAATGTCTAAACTTTTTCACGACACATCGACAAAGCACATGTAACCCGTAAAAGTATGGTTCACCGTCAACGGTAATGACACCCCTGGCCAAGTCGTAGCATTGCATAGCGATCCTGGTTGACTAGCATAACAATTTTGACGCCTAGCATTGGACCATTCCGCCGCATCTTGCTCCGCTTGGGATAAGACTTCCCGGGGATCTCTATTCACTCCCGAGAAGCAAGAATCATTCCTAGATTTCCATATGTGCCAGATCAACCATGAGAAAATACTGACATCAACTGCCTCTGGAATTCGCCAAAATAGCTAATGGAGATTATACCATACCGATGTTCCCGGAAAAACCTCAATATGTGAGGGAATAGGAGATAATGCCTAAGATTGGACCGTCAGAGGGCATTTGAAAAGAACATGATTAATGGTCTCTTCTTCTGCCCCACATCGACTACATCTAGGGTCACATTCAATTCCCCGAGTATTCATCTTCATTTTAACTACAATACATCCTGACAAAGCTTGCCATATGAAATATTTAATTTTATTTGGACAATCTAACTTCCATAGTTTTGAATGTAATGCCCAAAAATTTGGTCCATGGGACCCAACCGCTAGCAAAGACACATTCTCCTCAGTTTTGTATCCAGATTTTACTGAATACCTACCAGTTTTAGTGTAATGTCACCCCCAATAATCTGGTCGTACCCATTGTGAGATTGGTATACCCATAATCAACTGAACATCGGTTGAGATGAAATATTGTCTTAGTATGACCTCTCGCCATGTTCTGGTTTGGGAGTCAAAAAATTTATCAATCGTAAGATTCGAGTATACGTTCGGATCGATACCAATTGCTGCTCGCGGGTTGAACGTCAGGGATCCATGGATCTAACCAAACCGCAGTAGATCTTCCATCACCAACCTTTAGTAACAAGTGAGCGAGCCGAGCTGATACTTCGCCACCCGTAAGAAGGGTTCGAATTTGTTCTTGCTGTCAATGAACAATGGTTTCTATAATATCGACCACACATCACACGGGCAAACAAAGAATCAAGATAATCAATCAACCTCCATACTTGTATTGCAAGGAGGGCAGAATTAAAATCCTCCAAAACTTTGAAGCCTAATCCACTTTCTTGTTTCGGACGACATAATTTTTTCCATTTCCTCCAGTGGATACCTTTAGCTGTCTCAGAATTCGACCACTAGAAATTCGCAATAGCTGAATTTAATTTCTTCACTATTGTCTTGGGCAATCTGTAACATGACATGACATATGGCGGCAGAGCCGTCAAGACTGATTTAATAAGGATCTCTTTTCCCCTTTTGGATAGGTATTTGGACGACCAACTATTAATTCTTTCTTGAAGTCTCTCCCGGACAAAAGCAAAAACTTTTGTTTTTGCCCCTCCAATATTCTCTGGAATCCCTAGGTAAGATCTCATACCCCTAATTGGTGAATCCCAAGAATTTGATGAATCAAAGTCTTTTTATTTTCTGGAAATGAATGACCAAATTGTAACGAGGATTTATCAAAATTAATTTGTTGACATGAAATCCTTTCATAATCTTTAAGAATCTTAATAATATGTCTGGCTTCTCCCATCGTTGCTTTACAGAAGAACATGCTATCATCAGCAAATAATAGATGAGAAATCTTTGGACTCACTCTTGCTATGGAGATTCCTGAAATAAGTTTATCATGTTCTGCCTTTTTTAACTTAGAAACAAGGACTTCTGTACATAAGATAAATAGGTACGGAGATAACAGATCACCTTGTCTTAAGCCCTTTTTTGGAATTACTCTTCCCCTCGGTTCCCCGTTCAATATGATCGAATATTCGACGCTACATATACAGTGCATGATGCATTTTGTCCAGTTGGGACTAAATCCTAATTTTAGTAGAAGGCATTCGATTAGATTCCATTATACCCGATCATAAGCCTTACTCATGTCTGTCTTTATAGCCATAAACTTCCCTTTCACTGCCTTGTTTGTGCGCAGAGCATGGAACATTTCTTGCGCTATTAGAATATTATCGGAAATTAACCTACCAGCGACAAATGCTGATTGGGTTTCCGAAATCAGCTTTGGCATTAATTTCTTGAGTCTTAAACATAAGACCTCCGAAATAATTTTATATCCCACATTACAAAGACTAATCGGCCTAAATTCCGACATTTTTGTTGGACGTGAAGTTATCATAATTAGACATATATTCGTCGCATTGAGACCATGTTCAAAAATCCCCGTGGACAAAAAATTATTCACCAATTTTACTATGTCAGGTTTAACCACCTGCCAAGATTTCTGGAAAAACAGGGCAGTCATCCCATCTGGTCCTGGTGTCTTACCCGGATCCATCATAAAAAGAGCATTTCTAATCTCATCTTCTGATGCCCTACGTAATAAAATCTGGTTATCGGCCTCTGTTATTCTTGGTTCGATCTCAGATAATAGTTCTGGACCACAGTCTCTACCGTTAGCGGCAAAGAAATCAGAGAAATATCGGGTAGCTTCAATAATAACATCCTCGGGTTTAGTCACCCATTCCCCGGAATTATTAAATAGTCCAATGATTCGATTCTTTGCTCGTCTTTGTTTTGTCTGAGCATGGAAGAATTTAGTGTTTTCATCCCCCTCTTGAAGCCATCTATTCCTGCTTTTTTGTTTCCAATAAATCTTCTCATCAACATAGGCCTTTTTTAGTTCCAGTTTGGCCTTCGTGAGTTCATCAGATCGTGGAGAAGAAGAGTTTTGTAATTCCTCCACAATCTTTTGCCATTTAATAATCGTTTGTCTATCCGAGGGAATATTTCTGGATCGCCAATAAGATAGTTCCTTCCTACAATTTTTAATTCTCCCCATTACCGTTACTCGACGACGACAGGATAAACCTTTCCATCCTTTCTCAATTGTCTCATTGAAACCCTCTTTACCAATCCATCGCTTATCAAACATAAATTGGTGACTATATGTGTATTGTTGATCACTAAATCTTCCCACAATTAGGCTGTGGTCAGATCCTATCATTTTTAAATATTCTATTTCCGACCTAAAGCACCTTATGAAAACAGAGAGAACAGTGTTATAGTTCCTCCAATTTACTATTTCTTTAATGATGTAAAAAGTAACATAACATCTTAGTCATAATAATATAAAAACAATAATGACTGAAATGTTACATGACTAATGAAACAGCCTTTTGATTTTCTTTACTCACTGAGGTAAAAATTCTAAACAAAGGAGGAAGATGAATAGAAAGGCCGGTTTTCTCTTTGCTCTTCTCTTATTCAGTTCAATTGCTCTCCAATGGCTTCAGAGCCATACTTGCTCCATCTGACAAAACTTCGTTATACCTCCCCACGTGGGAATCTAAAGCTGGGTTCTGCATCCATCGCCCACGCGAATTTCTCCAAAAGAGTCTTGGTGAATATCTATTGAACATGAAAACAATTCTTGTTTCTTTTTGCTCAGAAGTGGCCAATCCTAAGAGTTTGTTTCGTTAAAAGCTTTTACCTTTTCAATTGGTACTTCATGACGTTTGCACCATGCAACCGTGATCCTGGGATCCAGGTAATTGATCTTAGACGTGCCCAGTGCCACAGTTTTCAAGTCCTCTTTTGTATGCATGTCTCTTTCTATTTTCTCGATCTTAAGATTCTGTTGAGCAATCTTCTTCTCCCACCTGCAATAAAACATTTGACGGATATACATGTTAAGGACGGGGTAGATATTTAGACATGTTTTTTCAAAGTAACAGGGGAAGCTATGTTACGCGTTTGGATCTAAGCTTCTAATCTTCTTTCCATCCGAACTTGCCAATGGTGGTTTTCCCTTTTTAGCCCGGTCGAGATTAGTTTTGAGCTCTTTAAGACCCTCCTGCAGAAATACAGAAAAACAAAAGGAACGGGAGGCATATCTATGAATCCAAAAGAAAAGCAGGGAATTTCATAAAGTTATCAAGACTTTATAGGAGATTTGTACCTTGAGTTCTTCTATTCTCGCAGTCAATTTTTCGATTTGCGCGCCATGTGACTTCGAAACCGTACGCTGATGATTACATATTATTGCAACCTGAAAGAGCGTGAACCTTTAGTTCACGAATCTGATACATGGCACAGAACTAGAAATCGCCAGGAAAATGAACAACCGTTTACCTCCTTGTTTGCTTTTTGATAAACAACTAGTTTCTGAGGAAGATCACCATCTTTGGTTTCCTGACTCAACTGCACACACATCAAAACAGAACATAGTTGTGAAAAATGCTAAGGCACTAAGATATGTGAATACTTGCAATTGGGCAACTATGACTAAATTGTACAGCAACATGATCTTAATGTAAACCAAATACCCAAGAGATCCAAATTTTAAACATACCATCGCATCCAAAGTAATGGAAGCGTTATACGTACGGAACACTTTAGCTGTGAGACCAGACATAAGTTCCTTAAGATGAGCATTTAGTTTACTTGTGTCTAACTCATCAAAAAGATCATCACTTTTCGATTTTCCTGGATGGGACAAAACAAGAAAGCTAGTTATTTGAATCAGTTCCATAAAAAGAAGAGAAGTACATGTGAAATACAATGTCAAGTCTATATCTCACCCGCTTGGAACTGTCCAATAGCCTTGTAAACAAGAGGCTCAACCTCGACTGTGTTCACGTACTGAATTGAATCTTTACCAAGAAAGTCAAACTGGGTACATATAAAGGAAGAGGGAAACGTGTGAGATTAAAAAATTTCTGCTCAGGATTATAAGACATCTTATTCACTTTCACAAATGTACTCACGTTATATGGAAACCAGTGTAAAACTTCCAGGAACAAATTAATACCTTTATTTTATTTGGAGGTATACACTCCACGTTTCCAACTTTTAATGTACAACAACCAACAGTGTCGGCTTCATCATCGTCCTACCAACCAAAATATGAGATTTCTTCAGAAAACTTTTTAGTTTATATGTTAATTATTTGTTAGAAGTCATTTGTCTTACATCTCTTTGAATTTGCAAAATACTAGTTCAATATACCTTCTCATTTCCAGCCCTAAGTGCCAATTTATCAATGAGATATGTTGCAACAGCGATTTGCTTAGTTGCAACATCCTTAGCAGTAAAATTCTTGGTGTACGTTGATCTTATATTGTCTATATAGTTCTGCAGTCAAAACAAATTCTGTTACTAAAAAGGAGAAACAATGATAGAGAGCAAAAGCTTCAAAAAATAATAGCTGATTACCGTAAGATTCCTGGCTTTCTCGTACTTCTCTTTGTCACTCAGCCCTTTCAGAGCACTGCTAGCAGCCAAGAATACATACTTGAACTCTTTTTGATTGATAGGGTCAATCCAGAAAGCTAGCCAGGTGACTGTGTTATCATGCTTTACGTCTTTCCATCTACAAAGTCACAGATATCTTAGTAAGATTATAATATCATTTTATAATGTTTTTTGTTTTAAAGGAAAACAATGGAAAAGAAAACAAACCTTTCACCAGGGATCGGACATTCTGGAATAGGAGCTCCTTTCCCAATGTTTATGGTAATCTCGCATGGACGAATACGCCTCTTCAATTTACCCATCTGAAAACAGACGGTAGATGAGTTTTGAAAGAGAAGACAAAATAGACCATGCCTTAACTGAAGCCACCCAAAATCCACAACGTCAAGCTATGTTGTTTATAGACACAAGTCTCTAATAGACAGAAATATAACCTTAGGATGTTCTCCACGGCCTCTGAAAAGCCCAGGCGGTTCAACTCTGAAATTACCAACCTGGAAAATAAACAGAAGTGAAGAACTCTGTTTTAGGGATAAATGACAATGCTATAAGAAAATTTACCTTCTCTTTGACACCATCGACAACAGCCCACATATATTTCTCCTCTTGCTTCAGTTTCTCTTCTTTCAGGGCTTTTTTCTCCTGTACAATGTCAACACAATTTCAAAAGAGTTACATAATTTGTATTAGCAATAAGATAAATATCAACTAAGATCAGTATTCTTGTAAACAAATAAAACCCTATAATGGGAATTAAAGATGGAACTATTTGTGAGAGAACCAAGGAAGAGCAAGGAAAAAATGAAATTCTCCTTTAAAATTACCTCTGTGCTCATTTGTTTCTTCTTTTCTTTCTCTTCCAAATGCCAATTATATATGGGAGTGAAGTCACAATCATCTAAATTTTTAATTACATGGTTCTTTCCAAAAAGTTGCCGCCAGTCGTTCCAGAAATTCTCTCTAAATTGAGGTTTATTATAATAGTCTGTCTCTCGCATCACTGCAAACATTGTCGCAACCTGTATATCATCAACATATTATCAGCTTGGTTAATGATTCTTTACTAGAATGACATAAGAAAGACACTCTGGATGTTGAGATAGACAAGAACTTTACTTAAGTAGTGGGTATATAAAATTTTTAGTAAGATAGAGGACGTGGAGAGGACAACCTCCTCTTGTTCAGTTGTTAGGTCAACAGGCTTCCCCTTGTACAAAATCTTAATGCCGTGAGGCTTGTATGAAGGTGGAAATATTACACCATTGTGCACCAATGTAGTCCATTTTTTCTGCCCATCTCCAGAGGAAGGTGATGATTTTGAAGATTTGGAACACTTCGAGTCCTTTGTTACTTTCTTAGAGTTTTTGGTCACCTTTCTGGACCGAGGAGAAACTACTCTTGTCACTTTTGACTTTGCAGCTGATGAAATAGAATTTAGTTTTACTCCTTTAGGCTTTGCAGATGACACTTTACCGTTAGAGGAATCAGATTTTAGTCTCTTGGATATTGGAACATCATCATCATCATCATCCAATAATTGTTTAGGTGAAACCAAAACCCTTCCCTTATCTGTTTTGACAGAATCTTGTTTCATTTTCAGTGAAGTAGGTGAAGCTGATACCTTGACTTTCTTGGAGGAAGATTGATCTGCAGAACTCTTCTCCATAGGTCTCTTACCTAATACCTTACAGTTTGGCACTTCATTCTTAAGTGTGGAACCATTCTGATGCAATTTTTTGGCCAAAGGTTTCTTTTCATCATTCAAGACCTTTTTGCAACCTGACGTCCCACTACCAATCTTGTTCTTTTGAATCATTGACGAGATTGGAGTTTCATCATCTGACTCATCTTTTATGGTTCTGTTTGCTCTATCAAGAGGTCGGTCACTACTATTCTTTTTTTCTGGCTGCGGTGAAGAAACCAGCCCCACACAAGTTAACCCCTTATTTGGCCAACTGGAATTCTTAGAGAGTATAGAACTTAAAGTTCTCTCATCCTCAGAATCCTCACGCTCTCTTTTACATTCAGACTGATCTTTATGTGACTGACTCTTATCCTTGAAAGACGAGGGAGTATCCTTTCGAACTGGTGACTTTGCTGGTGAAGCCTTAGAAGAACATGATGGCATAGAGGATTTCATTGTAGTAGTTCTATTTGAAGAAGTGGCTCCATTTGGGCTAGTCACAGGGGATCTCATTGGTGATGCCTTGGTGGAAGGAACTTCCTTGCTTCTCTCGGGATTGGATTTCAATTGGTTCGAATTAGTAGCAAGACCCCTTTTTCTCTTGAATATTAAAGGTTCGTCATCATCATCTTCTTCATACCCATTATCCATATCAGGTTTGGAAACAGTTTCAGTGGACATACCCGATAGAACAAAGTTAACAAGGACTCAGACCAACTTCTGACCAAGAGGCAAACTATGCAAAAATAAACAAAACAACACAACCCACAGAGAATGTCAGAGCTTTCCGATGAAAGGCAAACAAATACCATTACGACAACGAGCAGCAAAAAGATTTCACAATAGAGAATAAGTATTGGGATTCCTGGAGAAGGAATCCAAACCCAAAAAAATCAACAGTTTGACAAATAAATGCGCGCATTACAAAATTTTTAACGCGCATGTTTCTCTACGTAAGCAAGACACACAGTTCACGACTTGAAAAGAGATTACATAGTGATTAAATTTACATATGATTGAATAACAAAACACACTGATGAACACTGTGCAGTGGAAATACCAAATCCCCAATTCCATACGTGAAACCCTAAATTGTGCTATAATTGGGTAATGATGCAATTGAGTTGAATCCAATCAAATTTCGGGGATAAACGTCGGATTGAAGAAGCTACCTTCTTCTAGAGATGAAGAAATCGTCGAAAGAAGCCTAGCTCTCCTCCGTTTCTCTGCCCTCTCTTATGATGTGATGGTTTCTCCTATTTCAGCGCCGAAGAGACTAAGGCATAAGGAGACTCTCAATACATTAGAGAGTTCTATCGCTTGAGGGTTTTGTTCACCTCACGACGTCGTATTGAGTGTCGCCAAATCGTTTAATTGAACCGCGTCACTGGACCGGCTTTAAATTTACCGCCAGAGTTTTCTGTTTCACTCTTACCGCCATAAAAATATTCAGTGCTAAAACTCTAATATAAAGTTTATCATATGGATATATATTGATTAGTCATGGGTTAACTGCTAGCTTGTGTTAAATTAAAAGTACAAATGTTAAAATCATATATATCAAAAGATATTCGATTAGCTACTGGTTTTTTTCTTTAACTTTTAAACACAGTAAAAAAATGTAAAACATATACCTATTATTCATTCATATTATAAATATATTTCTGTATTATTCACTCATATCATAAAATAGTCCTGAATTATTTTATTGAGTAAAAAGATTATACTGTTTTTCTATAAAACATCCCATAGATTAGTCTCTGGTTCACTATTAAGAAAGAAGACACATCTTTTACACGTCTTGCTTTCTCTTCGCAATTCTCTTTCTCTTTCTATGTAAATGTATGGTGAATGGTTAGGTGAAACTGTCCTCAACGAAGATGTTTTGTTCTTCGTCGTTTAATCAGAATCTGAACTCAGGATCAACGTCCAGTGCCCAAGTGAACTTAGCCAGAAGAGACTTGTTAAATATCTGCAGTTGAAAAACATGTATGTTTCAAAAGTGTTGCAAATATGTGACTTTGTTGAAGCTATTTATATTACCTTCTCAATGGGGACTTCGTGTCTTTTGCACCAGGCAACAGTGATCCTAGGATCCATGTAATTGATCTTAGATGTGCCTAGTGCGATGGTTTTCATATCTTCCTTCGTTTGCATATCTCTTTCCATCTTCTCGATCTTACTATTTGTTTGCATTATCTTCTTCTCTAATCTGTTTTTCCAAAGAGAAAGTTGTTTTAATGGAGATGCTTATGCAATATATAATGCGTGTTAAGAGAGAGGATTAAGTATTACGCTTCAGGTGTTAAGTTCCTCTTTGTCTTTCCATCAGATCCCATTAATGGTGTTCTTCCTTTCTTAGCTCTGTCAAGATCAACATTCAGCTCTTTTATTTGCTCCTGAAGAGAAAGGCAAAGATCATGACACTGAGAAGGTTGTAATTGTATCTTGAATTAACGGTGATTTGCTTATAGTTTACCCTTAGTTCTTCTATTTTCACAGCTAGCTTCTCGATTTGTGCTCCGTGAGATTTAGAGACAGTACGTTGATGGTTACAAATGATAGCGACCTAACCAAAAATTTAAGATGATCAGATTTCTTAAATATAGATGAAAACAGCAGAGAGATTAATATCCATTACCTCCTTGTTTGCTTGCTGATAAACAACCACTTTTTCAGGAACGTCACCATCTCTGGTTTCTTTACTCAACTGTCATAACACCCAATTAAAAACGGTATAAAAAATTACTCAACATGATGGAAAAGAAAATCTATATATAGCAACTGAGTAATTGTATCACTAGGTTTTTAACCCATACGTGCATATACAACTTTTAAAGGTTACAACGAATATAAATGTTACCATTAAATCCAATGTGATGGATGCATTATATGTACGGAAGACTTTGGCTGTGAGACCAGCCATAAGCTCCTTAAGATGAGTATTGAGTTTTGAAGTATCTAGCTCATCAAAGAGATCATCAGTTTTTGATTTTCCTGAATGGAAGACAAAAGCAAGTCATTAATCCAGTTCCCAAAGGTCAAGAATGAGATCAGATAACTAAATTAATAATTAACTGACCCGCTTGGAACTGCCCAATTGCCTTATAAACCAGAGGCTCCACCTCAACTGTGTTTACATATTGAATAGAGTCTTTACCAAGAAAGTCAAACTGAAAATGTCAAAGAGGATGCCATAAGTCACTATAATACGTAACCAAAAACCTTGTTGAACCATAAATAAATTCAATAAGCCAGGCAATTTAGAACTCTTGCGGATACATTCTGCAGTCAAATTTGTTCATGTTGAGATCAAATATCTACCTTTAACTTGTTCGGAGGAATGCACTCCACGTTTCCTACTTTCAATGTACAACAACCAACAGTATCTGCCTCATCATCGTCCTATATAAAAATATGAAGACCACGTACGAAAATTGCTTGAAATTATAAATTAATGTTCTATGAATATGAAGTGGGTTTTATGGAGTAATGGTCTCTTACATGCCAAAAACAATGACAAAGTGAATAAACAAAAGAATCATTTAGACTAAAGAAGTATTTTTGTCAAATTACCTTTTCATTTCCAGCCCTAAGGGCTAGCTTATCAATGAGATACGTTGCAGCTGCTATTTGCCGCTTTGTTATATCCTTGTTACTAAAATCTTTGGTGTATGCTGCTCGAATACTCCCTATGTAATTCTGCAAACAAATTGTAGGCTGCTGATAAGAAAAGTGAGAGCAGGATGGTTTACAAAAAGCTTTAGCGGAATCAAAAGCTCATTACGTGTAACTTCCTCGCTTTCTCATACTTCTCCTTGTCACTTTGTCCCTTTAACGCACTGCTAGCTGCTAAGAATACATACTTGAACATTTTTGGATTGATAGGATCGTTCCAGTAAGCAAGCCAGGTAACAGTATTGTCATGTTTAACTTCTTTCCATCTGGAAAAAAAAACAGCACTCTTAGAATCTGTCACAGAAAAAAATCGTGTGCCATCTTCAAAGGGAAGCACAAAAAACGACCTTTCACCAGGGATAGGGCATTCTGGAACAGGTGCATCCTTACCGATGTTGATTGTAATATCAGAAGGACAAATCCGCTTTTTCAGTTTCCCCATCTAGAAAGTGATAAGGCAGAATTGAAAATCACTTAACGAGAAATAACTATTGAATTTTGGGAAACAAGAACAGCCGTTTAGAATGTGATACAGACTTTAGCACGCCAACAGAATAACAGACTCAGGGATACGGTTACAGAGAAGAGTACCTTAGGATGCTCTCCCCGACCTCGAAACAACCCAGGAGGCTCAACTCTGAAATTTCCAACCTGAAATTGTTGCAAGTTATGGTTAGAAAATTTTAATAAACTGGAAATAGATATCTATCAACAAAACAGAACATTACCTTCTCCCTGACACCATCAAGAACAGCCCACATGTATTTCTCTTCTTGCTTTAATTTCTCCTCTTTCAAAATTCTTTTCTCCTGTGCATCATTAACATTATAACCTCATCAAAAACTGGTTATCAGAATAGCATACTTATGAACTTTATCTTATAGTGTGATTATTTACTTCTGCAGTGATTTGTTTCTTTGTCTCCTTCTCCTGTGTATACCATTCATATATGGGAGTAAAGTCGCAATCTTCTAAATTTTTTATTATATGATTCTTTCCAAGCAGTTTCCGCCAGTCATTCCAGAAATTTTCTCTGAATTTTTGTTTATTGTAAAAATCTGTTTCCCTCATCACCGCAAACATAGTTGCAACCTGCAGATAGAAATGACGATATTATCAGCTCACTGCTCATGACTATGAGAAAGCATACAAAAATATCATGGGTAATGATATGAAAGTCAAGGCTGCAGAAAGGAAGCAATCAAAAAAACTATGGTGAGACAGAGACACAGGAAAAGGACAGAGAAATAACCTCTTCTTGTTCAGGAGTTAAGTCAACTGGCTTTCCCTTATACAATATCCTAACCCCATGACACTTATATGGAGGTGGAAAAATAACACCATTGTGCTCTAGAGTTTTCCATTTCGTTTGCCCATCTCCAGAGGGTAATGATTTTGAAGATTTCGAATACTTAGAATCTTTCACCCATTTGCTGGGCTTTTTAGATATTGGTCTGGATGAAGAAGATATCTTTTTACTAGCATTTGGCTTCACGGAGGATGATTTACTGTTAGAGGAATTTTGCCTCGCTCTTGATGCAATAGGGACATGATCATCATCATCTGAGTTATCTTCTTTAATATTTACTTGGTTAGTCCTCGATGGCTTTGATGTATCGAGATTCTTTCCTTTATCATTTGGCGTAGGTGCATTATGTGAACCTTGCTCCATTTTCACTGGTCTTGCTGGTTCTGACAGCTTGGGCCTCTTAACAGAAGATTGATTTGAAGAACTTCCCTTCTCAAGAGGTCTCTTAGCATGTGCCTGAAAACTATGCCCTTCAACCCTAGGTTTTAAACCATTTCGATTAATATTGTTAACCAAAGGTTTCTTCTGTTCATTATGAACAGGCTTGCTACTTGATGTTCCCACTTTTGTCTTTGTCTGAACCGTTGGGGACATGGGAACTTTCTCATCCAAAACTTTCTTCTTAGTGTTATTATTTAATCCCTGAGGCCTCATGTTGTTCTTTTGTAAGGGTAGCTGCGCACTACCACGCACAGAAGGGCTCGGCTGTTTGGAAAGCTGATTCAAATCCGTTTTAAGTCTGGCACTCAAGGGTTTATCATCATCAGAATCCTCATCATCACTCTTAGACACAGATGGAGCTTTTCCCAAACCGTTCCTCTCCTTAGCAACAACGGATCTATCATCCCGCAAAGGTGACTTCATAGTCGAACGGTGAACAGATGAAAATGCCGGTAATGATGGTTTCATCATAGAACTTCTGCCTGATGAGGCAGATCTATTCGGGCTTGTTAAGGGAGACCTCATTGGTGGTGGGGAGTTGGTGGAACCATTAGCCGAGTTTTTTTGGGCGTTAATAGGCCTTGAACGATTCGTGGTTGATGGTGTATTACTTCTCTTGAAAACCAAAGGAATTTCATCGTCATCATCATCCTCGTACCCATCATGACCATTAGGCACCACTGGTTTCACAAACGCCTCAGTGGCCATACCGGACAAGGCAAGTATTCACAATCAATTGCTGATCAACAAATTTAAAAGGAAAGATTTTTAATATCTAGAATTGCAACAAAGCTTAAATAATAAATTACATACTTAAAATATTAATTTATTAGGACACGCTCTAGGAAGAAACCCGACATGCATCAACACATTTTCAATGATCAGAAGGGAACTTCAACATCTCAATTTTAAGACGCATATCACAGAAATAAATATTACCGGGTCAACATTCAGAAGACGATATGTCAATGAATTGGATACGAACAAAGAATGATATAAACAAAGCTCTCATATGTACAATTGAAAACTCGAATTCCCTAAATTGAATGAAAAACCCTAATTTTGAAATCCGACATAATTTCAAATTGAGCTCAAATTAATCAAAATCTGTATGTAAATTATCAAATTGATGCAATTACCTTTTAGACACGATGAAATCAGCGATGAAGCAGATATGAATCTCAGGACACGCCTCACGGATTTCTTACCAGCCTTTGATTTCTGTCCCTTTTTTGTGTTGTGGAGGCTAAGTTATCGAAAGACTCCGTATGGCCCAGTGAGTCTTGACCCCTTGACTTTATTGCTTATACGTCGTCGTGTGGTTAGTGGGGGATTATTTTCTCGGCAACTTCTATCTTCGGGTATGTTAATGAAGGCCCATTTTCCGAGATCCATGAACGGTTTTGGGAAAGAAAGAAAGAACATGTTCCAACTATCCATATTTCAATATATTTCTCAATTTCTTATTCTAAAAAAGAATATTATAAATATATTTTATTTTTATTACTTTTAAAATAGAAAAAAAATAGTATTCCTCTATAGAAAAAAATAAGATTCCATTATTTTATAATCAAAACTAGAGGTGAGTTAGAGTGAATTTACTCTAAAATAACATTTAAGGGGTGTTATTCTTTTTTTTGTCAACTAGATGATATACAAGAGAACTCAAAAATTTTGAGTACAAAGTTACAGCACTAAACCATAAACCGACTCTCTAAACAGATGGGCGAGATCATCAGCTTTATGGTTTAGAGATGTCGGGATTACAGTAAGAGAAAAATAACGAAAAAGTGATTTCAACCTGAGAAAGTCCTTCTGGTACATCTGAAAAGTTGGCCACTCCTCTGGTTGCATCAAAATCTTTAGCACATTCGCACAATCCGTTGCAAACTCCACCTCTAAGATTTGGAGAGAAAAAATGGATTCTATCGCCTATAACACTGCTTCTACCTCCTAGTGTAGAGCGGATAGACTACGCTGGATCCTCCGATCTCGCATACGTCCTCCCTCTACTAAGTCCAGAAAGCATATCCACCCTAGTTCATAATGCAGATCAGAGTTCTTCCATGAACCATCAACAAAGCATCTGTAACATGTGAAACCTGGGTGACTAACAGTAGGAACTGCCACCTCTATCCACACCTGTGTTGAACTAATGATGCTTGGTTGAGGGCTTTTTGACTTTATTCACCTAACATTGATCCACTCATAAGCCGCTGATTCTGCTTGTGAAATAATATCTTGTGGATTCGTATCTATATTAGAGAAACATTTGTCATTTCTTGCCTTCCAAATGTAACAAATAAGCCAAGGGGAAACTTTCACATCTATTCAATCTGGGATTCTTCAGAACAGATAGTTTAGATTATACCAACATGAATTTTCTGGAAACATATTTATGGCAAATGAAATCACTACAAAAAAGTCTTCATTGATCGCACAATAGCATAACACGATTTGCTATACTGCTATCATAGAACCATTTTTATATATGGTTTATATACGATAGCATTTATTAAATGCTAAGATCAATTTTGCATTAAGCGAGAAGGGAACTCACATTTACCGCTCCAACCCTTAGTGAAATAATTTTTTTTTTCTTTCCTTCTCATTTTTCTCTGTCCCCTAAAACCTAACATTTGGTACTTTTTCTCAGACAAAAAAAATATTGCAGACTTTGCCACTGATTACTCTCCCCCACCGTTGTTGTTAAAGAAGAAAGATGAAGATGATCTACAGTTCTTATTACGGTTCTTACTTAATTCATATAAAACTCACCTTTAGTTCTACTATGGCTTTAATTTCGGTCTATTGTTTTTGATATATCGTTTCTCTACAGCTGGTTTAGAAGGTCTTCTATGGCTTTAATTACGGTCTATTTGTGTTTTTTATCTATTGTTTCTATAAATGTTATCGATTTAAGGTTAATTGCGTCTCACAATCTAAGCGATTTATGATTACAAACTGCCATTTTTTTCTAAATTAATCGATGATCCTCATTTTGCAGAGAACTTTGGGTTTCAGATATTAAGTTCTGTAATAGACAAAATTGTGAGACACGTTTGAAGTTGGACAATGACTTAGAAGCTCTTAGTTGGAGAAATATTGGCTGATATACTCCCCCCTAATTTTGCTTATAAAATTAAATCGATTAATGTCAGAAAATAGGTTGTTTTACCTTGTTGTCCTTGGTAGTTTAACAAAATTACAGGATCCAACCTATTTAACCCGCCCGAACCCGTGATCCATTGGATAGGATCCGATGAGTGTTGGTTCATTAGATTTAAACTAGAATTGAGTAAAAAACTGACCTGCATCAATAACCCATCATAGTAAAACACCTAATTCATCCTAGTAAAATCCCTAATTCATCCCAGTAAAATCCCTAATTCATCCCAGTAAAATGCCTAATTCATCTTTCTGACCTATCGCTTTCCCCTCATTCTCTCTCGGCGATTTTCACCGGAATCTGAACTGGGGTTTCACCGAATTTTTCTATTTTCTTTTTACTCCTCTCTCAATGCCTCATACGAAGAATGCAGCACGGTATAGAGGAATGGGAAGTTGGATGGGTAATACTCCATTCCCCATCCCTCGAGTCCCTTGTACTGAACCTGACTCTCCAATTCCCGATTCTCCAGTTCCTGACTCTCTTCCACTAGCGGCTGACGAGGAAGTCGAAGCCGCTGAGAATGATGAGACTGAAGGCGATGTGAGTAAAGGAAATGAGACTACGGGATTTGAAGGAGATGAGATTGAAGGAACATTTGAAGAACGAGATGAAACTGCAGTAGGGAATGAAGATGGAGAGAGGGGTGTAGATGAGAGTGAAGAAGATATCGCAGAACAAGAGACAGAGGACGAAGAAACTGTAAGTATCAATTTTATTTGTGAAAGATTACTCTGGTAATGGACTGAATTCCTTTTTAATTCGATTTTATTTGTCAAAGATTAGTCTGGGAAGATCAGTGTGAGTATGAAAATATTTTTGGGATTGGTTCTGTAAATTTCACTTTTGAATGTTAAATAGTTGAACAAGTTGTACTTTTTAGAACGAATTCAGATTTTTGTGGTTTCCGAATCGGCCCTTATGTTTTTGTGGTTATCGAATCTTCCGTTTTGAATTCAGTTGCGTGGTGATTAGAAAGATCTGATTGTATTTAGGTCTGTGATTGTTGGTTTAGTTAGTATATTACAGCCATTGTAAAATGAAAAATTGATAAGTTAGTTTATTACATCCATTGTGAAATATCAAAATGGGTCTGTGTTAGTTGAAAGTATTGTGTTTCTTATAGAAATTGGTTTGTGATTATTGGAGAGGTATTTGTAGTGATTAAATTATTTCTTAACTATTAATTCTGTGATTTGGATATCTTAATACGTGTATATGTTTATTATAGTATTTGTTGATTAAATTGTCTCTTATCTATTGATTATGTGATTTGGATAGCTTAAACAGATTTTTTCTTAATGTATTTTTCCCCATTTGTTCTATGTATCTTATATTGATTTTGAGTTATGGTTTTTTATTTAAGGAATCAGATGATGGAGGAATTAGAGTGGACCACCAGAGAAGCAATGGTTCTATGATCATCCGCAGTTTGGTCATTTCTTCCACCATGCCACGGGATGTGTTTCACAAGACGATGAGAATGTGGATGCTACTCGTCCGCATGGCTCATACCGAGAAGAAGAAGGAGTTGTGGTTTTTAGTCAATGTCGTACCTATCCAGTACTCACTGAGGGAGCAGGCCTTGCTATCAGGTCTGCATTGCCATTAATATCCGAATAACTATGAGGGGATGGGGAATCTCAGTTTTGCTCTGAAACATTTCAAAAAGGCCAAAATGACACAAGATGCTGTGGAGCATAAGTTTATGTCAATGCATACCTACTCAAGGGATAAGTTAAAGATGGTTGTTCTGTATTTTCTGACGTTGATTATCAAAGAAATTGGAAAGAGAGGGCCTTAAGCAACATCAGTTGACAAGTTTTTAAGGAGGATTGTTAGTAATCTTGATGACTGTGTGTCATTCCCTAGGACAAAATACTCTTTCTTTGACAATCTGAAGGAGGTTAACATGATTTTTTGTCTATTTAGGGAAGGTGTTACCAACTCGAATCTTAGCTTTCCGAGTTTTGTTGTTCCATTAGAGGTATGCTTTTGATTTTGTGGTAAAGTTTTTTTTGTAGGTATTGTACTCATAAACTCATGTTATCTTTTTAAGTAGATTCTTGCATTTGAAGCAATCCTAAAATTGATGAAGGGTTTCCGGGATGAGGTTACAGACGTGTGTAGTGACTGCCCCAAAATGTACAAGATAAAGTTCAAACCCTGTAAAATGAGAGGGTTTCACATCAATGAAATCAACACAACTCTTGGTACACCAAAGATTAGGAAACAATACCTTTGATTGGTGTAATTCTTATTTTTGTATTATATTTCTATATTAATGCTTGAATTAATTTGTATATGTCAACTTAACAAATGATTGCAAGTGTTCTAAAACTAACTAGGGATGAGGAAAATCTACTGTCTGGTATTGGGGAAGAGGATGATGCCATTGATTCGGTGGTTGATGGCTGGACAAGGCGAGTTGTTGATGAAAATAAAAAAATATGCTTCTCAAAGTACCGGGAAGAAGACATAAAGGCCAGGAAAAAGAAGGCAAAGAAGGCAGTAAACAAGGTAGTTTGTGAGTATTCTATGGGTCGTAAGCTGAGAGAGCAACCAATGTCAAGTGGTTTTGAGGATATAAAGAAAATGATGGTCTCTAGGTTCAAGCAAATCCATGATACGTTGGACACCATGAGAAGTAGATTGACAAAGGTGTAAGAGTATGTGAAAGGAAAAGGAGTCGATGATGGTGATGAGGACGAAGTAGAGATTTTGGATGAGGAAAACGTAGTTGAGGGTGTTGAGGATAAGTCCATTGATGCAAATGCTGAGGATGAGGATGAGCTAGAAGATGAAAATGGTGAGGATGAGGAAGAAGGAGATGGTGATGATAAGCAAGAAGATGCTGATGTTGAGGATGAAGAAGAAGGAGATGGTGAGGATGCACAAGAAGCTGCAGATGCTGAGGATGAGGAAGAAGGATATGGTGAGGATGCACAAGAAGCTGCATATGCTGAGGATGAGGAAGAAGGAGATGGTGAGGATGTGCATGAAGCTGCAGATGCTGAGGAAGAAGTAGAAGCAGCAAGTCGGCAGGAAGAACCAAAGAATAAGAGAAAAGGATCATTTTCCGAGCTTAGGAGATCACCATTCGATGTGAGCATCACAAGACAATCGATGAAGCGTGTTGGTGGCTGACTTATATTGGTCACCAACGGTATATAAATTATGAAACCGGTCATTTTGATTGTAGGCTGGTTAACTCGGTTAGTAATTAGACTTTTGGATGTTAACTAGACTTTTGGTTAACTCGGATATTAACTTAATTGGTTTTGTAATTAACTAATGTTGCAATCATGTTTGGTTATTAATTGGTAGGCATTTTGGTTTTTGTTAAGCATGTTCGGTCATTTAGGAACTAGAGATTTAGAGATTTAGTGTACATTAACAAACCAATAAATTACATACTTAAGTTGATTTCATAAAGCTCAGCAGTCCTCATTTCTCAACTCATTAAGCTCAACCGACTGTACCGTTGACGATGCATGATTGAGCTGTTTGTGTACTGTTTGATTTTTTTTTTGTTACGAGAATGTTTTAACTTTATTGACTGAATGATACTCTATCGTTGCCTTTTTCTATGGAAATTAACCAAAGCATCAAAAGTTGTCAATTTTAAGGCCTCAAGGGATTGTGTAACAGACACAGAGGGGAACAGAGAGATTGTTTTTTGATAATATGAGCAGTTGACGAATTTTGTAATCAACATATACTACAACACACAGCCTGATAATCAACATATACTACAACACACAACTCAATTTCATACGTAGCTCCCACGGTGTTCTCCGGTGCATGCCATCATCCTATAAACGAGATATTTAATACATAATCAACATATACTACAACACACAACATGATTTCATCTTCTTACCTTAAACTCTTTACATGTGAAGTATGTCGTGCACAATAGCCTTTCTCTCGTCCACTTCGTTTGTATCCTCGTTGGAGTCAAAAGAGCCATCACTACTCATGGTTACGGAGCTGAATCAATAAAAAAATGAAGCGGAATTAGTTATATTGACCAAAATTGATTGTTTAAAGCATGTAAGCGCAAGCAATTAACGCCAATTACCTTAGGTGTTCAAGAAGTTTCGAGTGGATGAGAAGTTGTTTGAGAGGAAAGAGGTAGATTATTGTAGAGTTACGAAGGGGGAATCTCCGTCGATTTTTTTGTGGAAGTTTGAATTTTTGAGTGAAATTCAAAAATTTGAAAGAAAACCGAAAAGGGAAAGAAAATCTTACATGGAATGAAAATCTGAGTTTTGGTTGGTGAAATTCGATGGAGATTCGAAAATTGTGATATCGTTGAGTGGTAAAAAACAGAGGGAGATTCGAAATTTTTTTGAGTGTGGAGGGAGAGTATAAATTTTTCGCGAAATGTTGCTAAAATATTCAAATTCTTCGAAAATAATTATACCAGTTTTGTAGTTATGCACACATACACATAGTTATACTTTGGCCATTTTTAAGAAATTATTAGTTTACTCTAATCTAAATTTATGAATAATAGTTTAATCAATGATATTATGATGTTTTACAACATTTATGAAGATTATACACACTCATTTCCTTGTTTTACGAAGTATATACAAATTTGGTTTCATAATGACATTATAAGCAACAAGCTTCCAATATTTTGATAAGATATGTATAGTAATATATAAAAGATGTAATGTGTTTATATGGAATCGTAAAAAATTATTTGATTAACACTAGGAGATTAAGTGGATTACAAATATGATATTGTAAATGATAATATCATCACCATTTGGCATTCGTGAATATAACTAACAATATGATTTCATCTCTTTAATTTTAATTCAACCGAAGGCTTCTTTGATTTCAATTAAACCGAATGATTGATCAAGTTAAGCAATGGAATTTTATCTCTTTAATTTCAATTAAATCGATTGATTTCAAGTAAACCAAAGGATTGATCAACTAAGCCAATGAAATTTTATCTCTTTAATTTTAATTAAACCGAAGACTTTTTGATTTCAAGTACAATCTCATTACAAATTATATTTGAAACTTTGATTTCAAATACAATCCCATTACAAATCTGATTTGGAACTACATTAGTTTTACAATGACGACAAAAACGATACAACCTAGAGCTACAAGCGGAATCAACGTCTTCTTCGCATTCTTTTTGGCATCCAAAATCATGTCATCCATTTTTTCTTGCATATTCTCGAACAACACATCTTGGTTACGCTTCAATGAAGAGATCTCTCTGTCAAATCCATTAATTAGATAATCTAAGCTTTCTATTTCATCAATCACAACCTCATCAACCCATTTGAAATTATGGGTGTCTTCAACTAGCTAACAACAAGATAAAACATAAATCAGTAACCAAAACGGAAATCAGTAACCAAGATAGAATCGGTTACCAAAACGGAAATAAATAAATTACCTTACATGAAGCAACATATGAACACCGATAGTACCTTCGTCCTAGGTTGTTATCTGATCTTGAAGTCAAACGGATATTGTTGCTCTAGAGGAACATCTCTTCGGAATTCCAAACGATGAAACTCCTGCGATGTGTTGATGATCCCATTGAAGCTCCAGTCTCGTTGCTACTCATCGTAACCATCGAAGCTCCAGTCTCGTTGCCACTCATCCTAAGATAGATAACTTAAAAGCCTTCAAAGAATTTTTCGAGAAGAAGAAGATGAAGATTGGGAAGTTTTGTGAAATAATATAAAATAGGTCATATATTAACGTAAAAGATTGATGAGCCTTTTCTATATTTCGGCTTCAGTCTATATAGTTAAAAGCCTAACTCTTCTTGAAATCTATCTTTATTAAAAGTTTAATGGGCCAACGATAATGTAAAGAGAAGAAATAAATGGCCGATTGATACGAAATTCATGTCTGATTCATTTCGAAATTCATATGAAATATATAATAAATTCAAATGCAACATATACAAATACGAAATTCATGTCTGATTACACATTAGAGAAAATTCAAAACACAACATTTTAGTCTTGATTGCTACAATTAAAACACCCCTCCAAGTCTAAGTCGAGCACACTCTTATTTCTTATTCTTCGACGTCTCTCACCAACCGATGGAAATCGGTTTTCTTGATGTCGTCCTTTATTTTTAGTACACTGTGGAGGGAAGACCTCTTTTGATACAATATCATCCGGAATCATGACCCATTGAGATATATCAGGGACATGATACACAGTCCGTGAATACACCAACGTCCATTGCTCCATTAGATAATATTTGGAGCACAAGTGATATAGATATTTATCCTCTCTCCTCAATGGATTCGACATGTACACGCCAAGAGTAGATGTCGCATGCACACAAGGGAACTTGTCCTTGTCAAAACGCTTGCAAGTACAAGTTTTGTTCTCCAAATTAACCAAATAAGACATCCCATCATGTCCAACAACTGTATATTCACCTGTGAAAATGTTGAGCTCTTTAACATCCAAGTGCGTCGCCTCTTCACACCTACTATGCAATATATTCTCCACGAATATAACCAATCTCTTAGACATATTTCCTCTAGCGAAATCATTACGATGTATATTAAACCACTCTCATATTTTCTCAAAAATCACATCAATCTTGACTAGTAAAGAGTATTTTCTTGCCTCCTTGAAAACACTATTCAATGACTCGACAATATTTGTCGTTCTCATGTTGTACCTACCTCCGAGAAAGTAACACCAAGCCCATTTTCCATGTCTGCAGTAGCATCCAAATACTTGGCTACATTAGGATATGTGTTCCTAAATTCCACATACTCCCGTTCAAATTGAGCCTCTGTATAAATCTGAGCCAACTCCCTAAATCTCTTTGCAATGTTGTCTTTGTGGATATTAGAAGTCTTTGTTCTCACATTTTGAGATAAGTGTAATATACAATACCCATGACGCGCTTTCGGGTACACTTTGCCAATTGCCTTGATGAGGCTAGGATTTATGTCACTAATAAACACCAATTCTGAATCATTCTCCACGACGGTTTTCAGCATACTGAAGAACTAGTTCCAACTAGCATCTTTTTCACCATCAAGTACAGAAAATGCAATCGGGTAATGATGATGGTTATGATCTTGAGCAGTGGCGAATATAAGAACACTGCCATATACATTCTTAAGAAAAGTTACATCCACACAAAGTACTTTCATCATTCCCTTAAACCTTTAGATATAAACTCCCAACGGGATGAATAAATACTTGACTGGTTTTCCTCATTCAAATGCAACTCCGTCACCGTACCTATATTTGTCTTCTCCAAAACATACAAATACGAAGGCAAACTTGTATAACTTTCCTTTGGACTTCCACGCACAGCACACTCAACTTTTTATTTTTCTCTCAAAGCAGTTCTGTACGACACTTTCACTCCGACCTTTCCTTGCACAATACATACTAGAGATCTAGCAAATGAAGTATCTAATTGACCAGGATAATCAACTTTCACAACCTCAGTAACCATATCAGCGGATCCTCTCCTTTAACATTTGATGTGCTCGCCGACACCCGAGAGCAAGAATGCATCTTATGATATACTTTAACCGACCAACTACCATCGTTTCCTTTTGGCCGTGATACCCGTAAGTACCACTTACAACCTTGTTGACGTTGTCGACATCTTAAAATGTATCGCCAAGTATCCGAGTTCAATACGTCATAGTCATAACATCGTTTATGTGATGCTATAAACACCATTTCTTTCACTTGTTTTTTGGACTCGAATTCTTGGCATAATTCCAGCCCAGTACCATCATCCCAATCATCTACAAACTGAGTTCCTTCTTCCTCTTCTTCTTTTTTCTTCTTCTTCTCAATCACATGGAAATTCACTACACTCATGTCCATATCCATCACCCTCCACATCACCATTCACTTCTACCAGTTCCTCTGTTCCAATATTCTCATCACCACCTACAATCGCCAACAGATTCTCATTCTCATCACCGCCTACAAACTCCAACAGATTCTCATTTTCATATATAGTAATGGCATTGTAATCTCTAGCATTTCAAACCATCTCACCATCACAATAATTCATACCAAATGAACTTTCTAACTCTCTTATATTTTTTTCACAGAACTTCTCCACTTCCACATGCAAAATACTTCTCAAATGACCCACATTCATGCTACATAAATAATTCTCAACATCCTCAATGTCCATAATATATGATTGTTTATTCGCTCCAACTACCAACGGGATGTAACTCATCATTATTTTCGCCTCATTTTCCACACCAATCTTCTTCCTTACTTTTTTCTCTTATACCGAGTATGTTATATCCTCGATTGACAATGTCTTCATCGTTAAAGCAAAATACTTGGCACCCTTAGAATCTCATCGATACCCATCATCGGTTTCAACATAAGACCCACTAGTATCCATATGAATCACCGTTTTAATCATTCTGTCTGCAAGCATAAAATAAAATATAAACACCGTTATTGTACTTTTCCTATTTTAATTAGTTATACATTTGTACATTGAATATTGAAATCGAGACTACATAAATTTGCATTCAACTCAAGATGAATCATAACCAGAATCAAATTTTTAACAATAGTATTTTACCTCACACTCCTTCTTGTACCCTGTTTTGAATTAGTGAACTCTCAATCTCTTTATTCTTCAATCGCGAGAATATATGCAGCAAATCGACTCTTCCCTCTTCAAGGGAGCTTACGCTAGAAGCTGAAGGTTGGTGTCAAGACGAAAGCTCTAGCAGTTACTACCGAGATTGTTGTTGGATTCGGTTTGAAGAAATGGGTTTTGTCCCGTGTTACGTACAGTTAACATGACGAAGAAGAGGGAGGGGGCGTTGGATTGGTCGATTGGTTGGATTGGTTTGATTATTGATTGGTTCATTTAGTTTTCACCAACCAATCTCGGGTTGGATTGTTAAATTTTTTTAATATTCATTTAATTAAATTCAAGAGTAAAAAAAGACAAAAATAGAAGGAGAGTAGAGAAGTATTTGAGTCACAAAGAGAGTAGCTTAGTCAATATCTTTTCAACTAAGAGCCTTTGAGACATTGACCGTTTGAAGTTCACAGCGGAGTAGATAAATTTAGCTGGTGAGTAATTATTTTTCATAATAACGAAAGTTCATACATATTTATATTATTTATTAATTTATTTTAAAAAAAAGAAAAAAAATTGTTAAAATATTACATAACATTCTGTATTAAATATATGTATGTTAAAATATGTCTTATTTTTTTAAATCTATTATTTACATTTCATTATATTTATTTCATTATATTTAAAGTTTAAAGTTTAGGATTTAGAATTTAGAGTTAAAGGGTTAGAGATTAAATTTGCACTTCATATTCACAAATTGCATATATTTAATAACTTGTTATTAATTTTTATTAATTTATTTATAAAACATATAATTTTTAGTTTTAACATTTTACATAGTACAAGTATAGAGAGTAGTAAGTTTATGTATCATGTATTTCATCTATATATATCTTATAATATATTTAAGTATATATTAAATTTGTTTTATAATTTTTATACTCATAAAAATTTAAAATTAAGTAAAAACTTAACAAATATATAATATTTTCATAATTCAATACATCAAACAATATATTGAAAGTAAAAATAATTAGTTTGAACAAAAAAACTAATAGACAAGTGACCTTTAGTTTAGTGGCAGGTGGTAAGTCTTTAAAGACAGCGCACTTACACAAGCAGGAATCGAATCTTACCACCTACATTTTATAGAAACCTGGCTAATAGACCGGTTAGTTGTGGCCTAATGTTGACAAAAAAAAAACCAATAGAAAAGAATTATTAGGATCATATAATATGTTGGAAAAAACATTAGGATCATATAATACAATCTGAACCGTCCGATCTGGATCTTACTATGAGAATACAAGTGAAACAAAGAAACAATTTTGATTGGCTATCACTTCCATCACGGAGATCACGAATGGACACAATAGATTAAAATAAATCTACGTTTAGAAATCACGCTTGATGTTTTATGAGAGAATCGAGGCTTTGATGTTTTGGTCCAAGCGAGCGAGATCTTTCTCTCCGTTCATGGTGTTGGAAGAGAGAAAGAGAGAGAAGAGAGAGAAAGAGCCAAAGAGAAAGAGGACGTGGATTCTACGAAGCAGATAGGAAGTTTGGTAGTCCGATAAAATCCAGGATTCGTTTCTCGGCCCCTGCTCCCTGTCGGAACTCTTCCGCCACTCTCGGAGGAGACAATGGAGGTCCCTTGTTATTACTTACTCTACTGAATCGATTAAAAGAACAAACTTTCTTCTTTTTTCTTGTTGACTTCGATGATCGACATTCTTATTTGAATTTCTTTATGTTGCAGAAAGTAAAGAGCTCTTTATATCTAATGGCTGATTTGAGTGAAGTTTTGTGGGATTTTAGGGTCCTAGAGGATGTATCGGAAGAAGAATTTGGTCTGTGATACTAGTAGATTCTGGAATCTCAGAATTTTATGTGTTCTAGATTTCAATTGTCTAATTTTGAAGATTGCTTGGTCATATCTTTAGCCCTAGATTATAGAGAAACAACATGTTAGCTTACATAGGATTCAAACTACATAGGCATAAAGCTAATTCCTTGGAGAATCGGACTAAAGATGAGATGGGCTTTGGATATTATCTCTTAAAGAGAATAAACAATAAGTTATGGTTGTTTAATGACTGAGATTAACAATTGATGAATTAAAAATTCTTGATTGAGCCATAGGTAATATGGTAATTACGTTTCATTCGTAGGCTTACTTATAAAATTTGTCTTTTTATCTCAATATAGGATGAGAATGTGGAGTTAGATGATGATGACGATGATGGTATAAGCGATAATGATGAAAAATCAGAAGCTGATGATGATAAACATACACGGATGTTGCAGTCAATGTGTCTTGGTTCGTGGATGATTATAAGATTACAGAACAAGTGACAAATCATGTCGTTTCAAATACTTAACTAAGCTAAAATAGAGGAAAGAGAGTAAAATAAAAGAGAGAGTAAAAGGAAGAGAAAATAAAAAAGAGGAGAGAAAGTAAAAAAGATGAGAGAAAGTAAAAAAGAGGAGAGAACGTAAAAAATAGGAGAGAGAGTAAAAAGAGGAGAGAATAAAAAATAGGAGACAGAGTAAAAAATACGAGAGATAGTAAAAAAGAGGAGAGATAGTAAATAAGAAGAGAGAATAAAAAAGAAGAGACAGAGTAAAAAATAGGAGAGAGAGTAAAAGAGGAGAGAAAGTAAAAAAGAGGAGAGAGAGTAAAAAAATAGAGAGAGAGTAAAAAAGAAGAGAGAGAGTAAAAAAGAAGAAAGAGAGAAAAAATAGTATTTTGGTATTTTTAATTTTTATAAACTCCATCTACGTCTAATTGCTTCTTATAAACACATCTAGAATTTCTAAAAATTTAAACTAAGTTGAGATGCTCCATCCACCATGTTCATCCGGATGATGAACAATTATGCATTTAAACGAACAACAGTTTACATCTCTATCCAGATGGAACATTTAGATGGACAAATGAACATCACCACTCTTTTAGTTTCACTCTAGGCTAAAGGTAGGCTGAATGTATTTGGGATTGATACTTGTGTCATGTTACTAGGTAGATTGTATATTGGATTTAGAATTCTGAATGAATATGTATTTTGGATCGAGATTTGTGTATTTTATCATGTAATTTGATTCCATTTATACAAAACAGGTCTATAATAAAACATTAGATAGCATTTTGTAAAAATACATAAATACAAAAAAATCACTATGAAAATGTTATACTATAAAAATGTATAACAGCAAATGTTATGATCTTATATAATAGCGATGCAAATAAGTCATCAAACAGTTATAATAGCAAACCATAAAGCAATAATAAAATAAATTATGGCATTACAAAATTGTTATTGTAGTATAAACTATTATAACATATAAACTGAATTGTTATATTTTATTTAAAAAAATATACCATACCATAATAATGTAAATCATAGCAGATGAATTTTTGCTATAATATTTATTGTAGCAAACAGAAAAAACACTATCGTTGGTCTTAAATCTACTATAGCTACCAATGATATAGCATTAGTGAAAATGCTATGTAAAGCATATTAGAATTTGCAGAAGTATAAATGATAATAAGTGAGAATGATTGAGATTGTTTGCAAAACCAAGAGAATGATAGTTTGTAAGAATAATATACAATTTAGATTGTTGTGGCCATTGGCTGAGAACAGAGAGAGTGTGAACCAAAATGTTAGTTTTCTCATTGCAGCTTACATGTTTTATATAGATAAATACAAGCTTAGAGTCTAAATACTAAAAGACAAATACATAAGAGAGAGGTTTTTTGATAGTGACATATCCTAGTCTTGAACTTAGCATAAATGAGGTAGTCACATGTGGTCTCTTGCTTCCAACGGTCATTTTAAGCTTGGTTACATTCCATTTGAATCCTAAAAGCCTTAGTTAACACTCCTTGAACTCAAATGTTATTGAATTTCAAATTCCCAAAACATTGACTTTTTGTCCCATCCGTTGATCCGTACCGCGATACATACTGATCTCGACCCTCGGTACGTGAAACTCCTTCCCGTGGTACATCCGTGTCTTGACCCGCGGTACACACCTCTCGACCCGTTTGCTTACCCGCAGTACATGACCCGTCTGTTGACTTTCCTGCGGTACATGAAATCCTTGCTCGCGGTACGTACCTCTTGACCCGATGGACTACCCGCGGTGCACAACTCCTTACCGTTGACTATTCTGGTCCTACCGTTGACTTTTCCAGAATGCTTTCCTCTGGTTTTTTCTCGACATCACTTAGCCTTGGTGACTCCTTGGACCTCTTTTGAGTCTTATAAGTCTCCTTTGGAATTGCCTCGATATTGTGAAACCTCAGCCCTCATCTCTCTTTTCTCTTATTGTTTAATACTCCCCCACAAGCTCGTCAGGATACCAAAGACCAAGCTTGGAAACCGCAAAGACTACCTCATTAAAAACCTTAGGGAAAAAACCACGTGGGACAAAATCTACTCAGGGAAAAAGAGTATAGCTTCACGATTTCAATAGTGTAGCTATGGTCTTGGTTTATGACTTGAAAGTTGCAAATGTTGGTGGCAACCTTCTTCACAGACATTTTGAGAAGCTCCTCTGTTCGGCAAGCTCTATAACATACTCCTCCATTGATTGAATTTGGCTCCATTATCTACGATTTTCCTTAGCCGTTGTTTGGATGTATCCCACCTTTGTTCCTAGCTAATCATTCAATGGAAAACAAACATATTAATAGCACAAAACTTATATGGATATTCCTTATCTTGCATACGCTTTGCACAAGGAATGGATGGACACTTTATATTGGGTGAGTTCCATCCTTTCTATGCATTCGTTTCTCAATTTTGTCTGAGGGCAACTTCCACTTCTTGCCATCTTTTCCGGATTAGACTTCCATCCTTGGGTGAAGTTTCACACTTGTTCATCACGGTCCAAATGTCATGTCATTGAGAAGATTCCTCCTTGGTTTACTTCTCCTTTGAATTCTTACACCATCGTGAAAGTGTGGTTACAATTTTGAATAGCTACTCAACACTTTGCAACTTCCCATCAACAATTTGATTATCTTTGGTCAATTCCTTCACTCTTAAATGACATTTGCACATGGCTCATAAATCCTTCCTTTTGAGAATGTCCACGACTTGACTCCTCTAAACCTTCAACAAGAAGATTTAAAAATTTAAAGTAACTTGCCGAGGGGTTTAAGAAGGAAAATGAGACATACTTTACACAAATGACATTGACAAGGGTAATATGCGATTAAGGATTTTATGGAAAAGAATTTAAGAGTTTCGAGATTAGCTTTTGTGTTTGTTGGTGGCAGTAGCTTGGTTGTAGGATATTTCCACACGTTTCCCTTAGGTTTCACGTTTTGTTGATTGTTGATACCGTTCCAATTCTCTAAGTCTTTAGCTACTTTGAATGCATTTAGCATTTATTCCTAGTTAAGTAACATAAGGGAACCCAAAGATTAGTATCAAGGGAGAATGTTTATTGAGACTTCATACCTTTGCTACCAAACGTATGGTACAAGTGAGTGGTTGAAGTTGCTTAAGGAAGACTATTTTGGGTTCCTTGAAAATGGATTCGGTTAAACAAGACTTGGCCCTTTATTATGCCAAGATCTTTGCCACTACTCTTCCTTCTTATCACCATTTCATTATCCAAGAGCCACTTCTCATATTCTACCTCCTTAATGGAGTCTCACGTTTCCTTCAACAAAGAATTAGGTAGTGTTAAAGCAAATTGTGAATTAAGGTAGACAAATATGTACTATTGGGATTGCAAATATGAGTAATTGGCATAAGTACGTAAGAGGCAAATGAATTAGGGGTTAGAAAGCTTTTTTATGACCGCTTGAGGACTCAAGACTTTTGGAAGACAATTTGGGTTCCTTCTTGATTTTTCCCTCTCACGGTTTGGGTTAAGACTACTTGACTTCTTGTTGATATGTTATTCTTCTAGGGTCAACAATGGATAGTGATATATCTCATTGTGATTTCCCATGTTTCAATGACATTAGGTAGACTATCCACTTCATAAAGAAAGGAAACCTTTTGTGTCAAAGTCTATCCATTATAAGATAGCATGTGAATCCAAAGTCATTGAGAGTTTTAGTATCCATAAGGAGTAAAACTGACTTGGATTCCCTTTGTTTTTAGAAAACAAAGATGTTCTATGATTCTAAGAGTTCAAGGTTTGCCAAGAAACTCATGGATTAAGATACATCAATTTGCTTAGGGATTTAATGCAAGATTGCAGCCCAAGACTTAAAACAAAAACAAGTGCCAAAGAGAGATTGGATTCAACATGCCCTTAAGAGTTTTAATCTTCTAAAAGATAAATTAGGCCACGGTTCTCCTCTCCTTAGGCAAAAATAAAACAAATAGATTCAACAAGGTCTTCACGTTCAGTCCATAAGAGTGAGTTGGACCAAGGATCTCTTAACTTGTCAAGGAACTTGAGATTCATTAAGTCCTATAGAGCTTAGCATAACTCGTCTTCTTCCCTTTCCTTTGACATGAAACAAATACTTGTGGATACAACATGATTTAAACGGTTTGGATCTATAAAGAGCAACCCGTTTTTGCCATGGTTCACAACAAGAAAGAGAATAACAAAACAAAGGTTTGGTAGTACAAAAGATTGGATTCAACTTGGCCTTTGAAGACTTATTACTCATAGGGTAATGTGGCTCAAGGTTCACTCTCATTGTACTTAAAGAGATTTTGGGATTCATTGAGTTTATGACTACCTTACTCATTAGAGCAAAGTCTATCAATCCTCTCATCCCCTCTTGTAACCAAACAGATTCAACATGTCTTAAATGCCTTAACTCCATATGGATTAGGGCACAAAGAACCATGAATCTCTTTAAAACAAAACAAAAAAAATTAAGGGTATAACATGGCCATACACGTTTTAATCCATGAGAATTTATCATGTTCCACCATGGTTCACATAATTTTAGAGAGTTGATTCAAACTGCCAAAACATACAAAAAATACAATGGATTTTATGGTTCTACATTTCACAAGAAAGAGAGACCAACCCAAGGTTTTCAAGCACACGGTTTGAACTCAAGAAACTGATGAAAAACAAGTCTTAAAAGAAAGTTTGAACTCGCAAAAGATTCAGCAAGAAAGACAAAAGCATTTTTGAAATCGATACACCCTTTTATCCATTGGATAAAAGACAAAACAATTTGAAATTCGAAATCAAGAGGTTAAACACTAACCAAAGAGTGACTTAGAGATGAAAATGACATTTGAAGAAGAGAAAATAGAGTGAATAAGCCAAGCAAAACCGTGGTCCAAAGTCATTCTAAAGAGATCCCTCTATTGTCCAATGGATAATAACATGTAGCCTCAACTATTTCTCTCTCTCTCTCTTGTGGTTCTTCACCACAACCATTTCTTCTCTCTTCATGGCCACAAACACTGAGTTTTTAACTTTGAAATCCATGAAATACATAACAACAAAATGTTTTTAGGAAAACAATTTCAAATCAAACATTTTTTGAAACATACTTTGAAAAAGTGGTTTGAAACCAACAAGAACACAAAGAACATAATTCTATTTTTTCTAAAGAATCAATGACTAAACACAGAGATTCAGCTTTGAAAACTTCAAATAAACTAATAAGAAGCACGATTTAAAGAAGGGAAATGAAGAACAAAATATTTTTCCAAAAACAAATTTTATATCTGTTTGAAATCTTCAAGAACACAAAGAAATTATTTCCTCTTTAACCAAATGAGACTTGGAGTTGATATGATACTCAAATAAGAGAGTTTTAACCTCAACAACATTCATTCTCCTCATTGTCTCAAAAGAAATCGATTTTAGGAAATGAACAAGAAACAAATATTTTGAAAATCGGTTTGAAAAACAATTTTGGAAAACGTTTTTCAAGCAACAAAACAACAAGAACACAAAGTTACCATGGATGTTGCTCTGATACCATGTTAGAATTTGCGGAAGTATAAATGAGAATAAGTGAGAATGATTGAGATTGTTTGTAGAACCAAGAGAATGAGAGTTTGTAAGAATAATAGAGAATTGAGATTGTTGTGGCCATTGGCCAAGAATAGAGAGAGTGTGAACCAAAATGTTAGTTTTCTCATTGCAGCTTACATGGTTTATATATACAAATACAAGCTTAGAGTCCAAACACTAAAAGACAAATACATAAGAGAGAGGTTTTTTGATAGTGACATGTCCTAGTCTTGAACTTAGCATAAAGGAGGTAGTCACATGTGGTCTTTTGCTTCCAATGGTCATTTTAAGCTTGATTACATTCCATTTGAATCCTAAAAGCCTTAGTTAACACTCCTTGAACTCAAATGTTGCTGAATTTCAAATTCTCAAAACGTTGACTTTTGTCTCGTCCGTTGACCCGTACTGCGGTACATACTGATCTCGACCTGCAGTACCTGAAACTCTTTTCCGCGGTATGTCCGTGTCTCGACCTGTGGTACACGCCTCTCGACCCGTTTGCTTACCCGCGGTACATGACCCATCTGTTAACTTTCCTGCGATAATCCTTGCCCGCGGTACGTGTCTCTCGACTTGATGGTCTACCCGTGGTGCACAACTCCTTACCGTTGACTTTTCTGGTCCTACCGTTGACTTTTCCAGAATGCTTTCCTTTGACCTTTTCTGGACATCACTTAGCCTTGGTGACTCCTTGAAGCTCTTTTGAGTCTTCTAAGTCTCCTTTGAAGTTGTGTCGGTATTGTGAAACATCGACCCTCATCTATTTTTTCTCTTATTTTTTAATAAAGTATGATAGCAAATTTTCAGCGCTAATAATGTATATTTTTCTTGTAGTGAATGCATGAAAGTGCCCAAGTCTCAATTGTCGGAGGACATTCAAAGAGAATTCCTTTGGATTGATCAAATCCTCCTTTCTTTCTAGTTTATGTTATCTACATCTTAGTTTTTCTTCAACTCGGTATTGTTTCAATCCTCCGTCTATTTCGTCACTTGCTTAGAACTCCATAGTTGAGCCTGTATAAGTTTCTCGAAACAAGATGATAATCTCGCTGTATACATTTGTCAGAGTCAGAGTTTGAATCATGCAAGACTCATCAAAAACGAATCTCAGCCATTCATGCTTGTTCTTGAGTCTTACTCTAGTCCCTTTTCTTTTGTTTCCCACTCGCTCCTCTTTTGACTGATATGTAAGGTTCCTTCGATTTGAGTCTTTAGGATTTTCTTGCACATGGTGATTTGATTCTGACATTCAGAGCAAGATATATCAACTTACACGTGTCAAATTATTATTGGAGCTGTTAGTTTGTTAGAAATAGAGTGTGTTACTCGTTTCTTTACTCGGTTTTCCTTTTGCTTTGTTTAATTGTATATACAAGGTTAAGAGCTTGTACAATTTGTTTTAAAACCGAATATCCATAAAATCATTCAGTTTCCATTATGGTATCAGAGTTTTTTCTTCTGTTTTCCTCTTAATTTTCCCAAATTCCATTGGAATTTTCTCGAATTCCTCTGTTTCTTCCGATTATGCTTCAGCTTGTAGTGTTCATCTTCTTCTTTCATCGATTTCGCTTCTCGCCATAATGGTAAGAAAAGGAACCATGCTCACGAATCGTGTGACTTTACATGTCGAATCAGAAGATGATTCTGTTAATGTTCATCACACATCTCAGAAATCGTAAAGTCAGGAATCTCAAGTTCATCGACCTTCTCATAATCCATTCTTCTTGCAATCTGGAGATCATCGTGGTATGTCGATCATCTATGATATTCTAACCGGTGACAATTACAATTCATGGACTATTGCTATGAGAACGAGTTTAGAAGCTAATAATAAGATATATTTTTGTTGATGGAACTCTTCCTAGACCTCCTGAATCTGATCCTCTGTATAAAATTTGGTGTCGCTGCAATAGTATGGTGAAAGCATGGATCCTGAATGTTGTGTCAAAACTGATAATAGCTATCATTCTTTACTTTCAAGATTCAGCTGACATTTGGACAGATCTGCAAAAGCGATATCATAAGAGTAATCTTCCTCAAATCTACAATCTCGATCAAGAGATAAGCAATCTGAGATAAGAAACTTTATCTTGATCTGATTACTATACCAAGATGATTACCTTGTGGGAACAACAAACCTGCACAAAGATCATTATGCAAAATGGAGGTTGTCGTTGTCCTCAGGTTATGAAATTTCTTGAAGATCAAGAGACAACTCGTATTATTCCTTTTATAATGGGACTTAATGATGAGTTTTCTGGTGTTAGAAGTCAAAATCTCAATATGAAACCTTGCCATTCTCTCTCAGACATGTACAATATGTTGGATCAAGATGAAGGTTAATGAAGAAAACTTTATTTAGAACCTAATCCATCAGCTTTTCAGGTCAAAAGCACTCAAGTTGTTGATAATTCAAGTTCTGGTCAGAAGCCTTGACCTACTTGCACTCACTGTGGTTTAACTGGTCATACTGTTGATCGTTGCTACAAATTGGTAGGATATCCAATTAATTGGAAGCCTAAGAATCAGAGAGGAAATCAACGCAACAATTTTTTTGTGTTAGCAAATCTAGCCATAACAGATTCAGTGACTCTTTTTTATCTTCTTGTTGATCTCAGTAAGGATCAAACTCAATAGCTAGTGGCTTTCTTTACTACAAAGTTGCAACTTCAAACTGCAACAATTTTTGAAGTTTCTAATGAAGCAAGTACTAGTCAATCTCCATCCACTTCTTTGGTGACTGGTACTTTCTATCCCTTTATCTCATGCACCAAATTTGAACATACTCGTCCTTATGTTTACTCTATGACTGATAATGTTCAAAGTGTGAATGAATGGGTAATAGATACGGGTGCTACGCACCATGTATGTTTTGATGAGTCTTTGTTTCAGAAACTCACGCCTCTTAATGACACAATAGTTAAGCTTCCTACTGGTTTAGCAATCAAAATTGTTGGTATTGGAACAATCAGATTGAGTTGACATATTAATCATCACTGATGTTTTGTTCATACCACAATTCAAGTTTCATCTTTTGAGTGTCACTTCTCTAACAGAGTCCGTAAACAATGGTTTTTGGTTTTATTCAACTCACTGTGAAATTCATGACCTTTCAAGGGTATTGACGATTGGAATGGGTAATGTCAGATCCAAGCTCTAGTTCCTTGACAGTAAATCTCTTGTTTCTCGAGTTGCTCCTATTATCTGTAATGTCTCGAAGCCCAGTTATTATATTTGGCATCAAAGACTTGGACATCCATCATCATATCTGTTAGTTTCTAATACTAAAACTACAAGTTCATTTCGCTGCAAAACTTGTCATTTAGCTAAACAAAAGCACTTACCTTTTGTATCGAGATAGAATAAATCCAATAAAATGTTGATTTGGTGCATATTGACACTTAGGGTCCTTTTATGATGTCTTCATATAATGGATATAAGTATTTCCTCACCATTGTGGATGATTATTCCAGAGCCACATGGATTTATCTTCTGAAACACAAGTCAGACGTGATCTATATATTTCCATCCTTTGTTACAATGATTGAGAATCAATTTGAAGTTACACTCAAAGGAGTTAGATCTGACAATGCTCCAAAATTTAACTTCACACAATATTTTTAAGAGAAAGGTATTAAATCATTTCACTCCGCTCCAGAAACTCCTCAGCAGAATTCAGTAGTTGAAAGAAAACATCAGCATCTCCTCTATTTAGCTCGTGCTTTGATGTTTCAATCTAATATGCCACTGGAATATTTGAGTGAATGCTTGATGACTGTAGTGTTTCTCATCAATCGCCTTCCTACTCCCAACCTTGAAGGCAAATCTCCACATGAACTATTGATGGAGAAGAAACCAGATTACAGTAGTTTGAAAACCTTTTGGATGTCTTGCTTATGCTTCTACCTCTCCAAAGATGCGTCATAAATTTGATCCAAGAGCAAAAGGCTGTGTGTTTCTGGGTTATCCCACAAGTTATAAAGGTTTCAAGCTTCTGGATATTGAAAGCAAGAATGTTTTCATATCTAGACACGTAACATTGTGTGAAGAATTGTTTCCTTTTGCTGCAAAAACACCTCTGTTGATTCTTGTTTCTCTATACCTGTTGTTCCAGAAAAAAATTATCCTCCTGCAAAGATTACTTCTTCACCTGATTCAGATAATGACTATTCTCCTCATCCTGATGATATTCATACATTAGAAGATGACGACTCTTCATCAAAGAAGATCAAAATTGAACCTGCACCTGTGAATGTTGAGAACATTGATCGAGCTGTTTCTCGTAAGACTAAAGTACATGCTTACTTGCATGATTATCATTGTTAAAACATTGATACAAATATTGAATATCTAATGTCAGATATTCTTTCATATGACAACATCTCTAAAGAGTTTCGTTGCTTCCTTACTGCCATCACTAAGGAATATGAACCAAAATACTATCATGAAGCAAAGAAGTATGATGTATGGAATGGTGCAATGGGCACTGAGATTGGTGCTCTTGAAGACACTAATTCTTGGAAAATCTTATCTCTTCCTGAAGGTAAACACGCCATAGGCTGCAAGTGGATTTATAAATTTAAATATCACGCAGATGACACATTGGAGAGATGCAGAGCTCGTCTCGTGGCAAAGGGCTATACCCAAAAGGAAGGTTTAGACTATGTGGATACATACTCTCTTGTAGTTAAACTTTCTTCTATCAAAATGCTTCTTGGACTCTCTGCAAAACTTGGTTGGCATCTATCTCAGTTGGATATATCAAATGCATTCCTTAATGGTGATCTTAATGAAGAAATATACATGAAACTACATCCTGTTTTTATTGAAACAAGAGTACAAGAAGGGAATAGTTTAGCAATAATAAACTTTGTTTTTTCGGGTTGGAAGTTTGTTACTAATTAAAATATCCATAGAATAGGATGTCTCTGGTTTGGCGTTTCTGATTCTATGGATGAAACAATTCTTGCTAAGAGTACCCAACATATCACTTTGGGTATTCGTTCAAAGGATGATGACTCCACTTTCATGTAACACGCTATATATGCATCTAATTTTGAGGAGGATCGACGTATTTTGTGGCAGGAAATCCTAGATATTAGATCTGCTTATCAGTCTCTAGCTCAGTGGTGGGTGCTCTTGGGTGATTTCAATGAAATTATATCCCTCTCGAAACATTCCCGCTCTCTGAATTATCACATTTCTTCCTCTGGTATGAATAGTTCGGATGGTTTCTAATTGTGATTTACTTGATTTAACCAGCACAGGTCCACCCTTGACTTGGACTAATAATCAAGGTGGTAATCCATTCAGTAAAGCTTGACATGGTTCTTGTAAATGACAAATGGATGAATTCATATCCTCATTCTTATGTAGTTTATGAGTTAGGTGGTATCTTGGATCATACTAAGAGTTTGGTCTACTTATCTCAACAACAACTGATTCAACGAAAGCCATTCCATTGTTTATTTATCTCACAAATCATGATCAGTTTATCTCCTCGGTTCGTCAATTTTGGGACCAAGCTATGCCACTTTAGCACTCTCGAGCAACGTTACACCTTCTTCAGAAAAAATTAAAATCACTGAAGCCAATTCTTCAAGCTCTCAACTCTTTGAATTATGGCAATATATATGCTCGCACAAGATATGCATTTGAGGATCTGTGTAAGCAACAAGAGGCAACTCTTAGAAATTCAGATCCAATCCATGTCCAAGCGGTTGTTGATGTGAATTCTTGCTGGTCTCATTCAACAGATTCTTTTCACTATGCCTTCCAACAAATCTCGTGGACCAGATGGCTACACGGTTGAGTTTTACAAAGCTGCATGGTCTGTGATTGGTCCTGATTTCGTGGTTGATGTGCAATCTTTTTTTAGGTTTTGTTTTCTCTCGTTCGGTATAAATGCAACTAATTCTGTGGCTAAAAGTACATTCTCCAACATAAGTTTCTTCTTTACAAAACTACAATGATTAAGAGCAATAGCTTCACGTAGTATGACTTTTAGTTGCATCAACAATGAAATATTATTGACCTATATAGCATGTTATAACATCATTTACAAGGTTATTTCCAAGCTTATTGCAAACCACTTGAAAGTCCTACTACGTGAAGCTATTGCTCTTAATCATTGTGGTTTTGTAAAGAAGAAACTTATGTTGGAGAATGTACTTTTAGCCACAGAATTAGTTAAAGATTATCACAAAGGAAATATTTCCACAAGATGTGCAATTAAATTCGATATTGCTAAGGCATTTCATACAGTGGATTATGGTTTCATAGTTGTTATTCTTAAAGCAATGCAACTGCCAGATCTTTTTGTTCAGTGGATCATTGTTTGCATATGAACGACATCATTTTCTGTCTCGGTCAATGGGGATTTGAAAGGATTTTTTAAGAGCACAAGAGGTATTCGGCAAGGTTGCTCACTTTCTCCATTTCTCTATGTTATCCTGAGTAATGTCTTCTCCAAATTGCTTAACAAGGCTACACAAAGTTCTCATTTTGGTTACTATACTGCAAGGAGGTCAACCTTACACACTTGAGTTTCGCTGATGACATATTGGTGTTCACGAATGGGAAAGCTAGTTCTTTGAATGGAGTTATGGAGGTAATCAATGAGTTTGGTTTGATGTCAGGCTTACATATTAATCCTACTAAATCATCCATTTACATGGCTGGAAGGAACTGTGGATAGCTACAAGAGGATGTTGCTCTTCACAACATCTCCTTAGTTGCATTGCCAATTCGGTATCTTGGATTGCCTTTGACTACTAAGTCATTGACACATTTAGATTATGCTTCGTTGATTGAGCAAGTCAAGGCTCGGAGGAAATCTTGGGCAACTAAATCATTTTTTTGCTAGTAGATTGTAACTCATTAAATCAGTTATGAAAAGTATAGCAAAGTTTGGTGTGCAAGTTTCATACTGCCAAATCGTTGTCTTGAAGATATTGAAAGACAGCGTACAACTTTTTTGTGGTCGGGTTCATCTTCAGTTTCAATTAAGTATAAGGTGAATTGTTATCATGTTTGTAAGCCAAAAATTGAGGGAGGACTTGAAATTCGACTACTTAAGAATTCCTCAAAGATATTTGCTCTTAAACTCATATGGCGATTGTTCTCTTGCCCAGATTCTCTTTGGGTGGTGTGGACAAAACATCATCTAGTATAGTTCATTTTGGGAGGTTAAAAGTGGGACACAATGATCTTGGATATGGAGAAAGCTTTTAAAACTAAGGGACCTTGCTTACAATTTCCTTAAGGTGGAAATTAAATCAGGGAAAACAACATCATTTTGGTATGATAATTGGAGCTCTCTTGGGAAAATTATGGCACACACTTGGGATACAAGAACTCGTTATCTTGGTCTCTCCCTATTTGCCAAGGTCAAGGATGTAATTGCCAACTCTCAATGGCAGCCGCAGGTCACTCGTAGCCATCACTTAGGGTCATTAATAGCTTCAATAAGAGCTGAACCGTTACCTATTTTAGGAGATGAAGCGGATATTTACCTATAGCTGCACACTGTTGATGATTTCCGACCAGAATTCACCTCATCGAGGACTTGGGATAACCTCCGAAGTCACCATCCTAAGGTACCATGGTATACTCTCGTTTGGTTCAAGCAAGGTGTACTTGGATACTCTTTAGCAAGGTGTACTTGGATACTCTTTCATTGTGTGGTTAGCTTTCAAGAATAAGCTCTCGACGGGTGATAGGATGAGACTATGAGGTAGGGAACAACATTGCATGCCTTGTGGTGAACAGAACGAGACCCGTGACCACTTATTTTTTGCGTGTCCCTATAGGTATACTGTTTGGACAAATCTTTGCTCCACACTTCTGTCCCAAAGCATTAACCCGAGCTAAACTGACACAACAACCTCTCTCCTTACACATACGAGTGATATTCGAGATTTGATTCTCAGTAGAATTGTCTTTCCAGCAGCTATCTACCACATATGGCGTGAAAGAAATTCTCGGATTCATGGACGCAGGGCTATGTGTGCTTCCACTCTCACACGTTTGATTGAGAAAAGGTTACCGAATCACATCACCTCTCTTCATTACATTATCCCTCACAAGGTTCACAGTTTGATGCAGAGATGGTTTGAAGTCAGGATGAGATAATTTTTTATTCTTTTAGAAACACATAGAGACCCAATTCTTTATTCGTTTTAAACTCAGTTAGTACATATTTTTTTGTTGATCAATAAATTTCATATTTCAAAAAAAGAAAAGAAAAATAAGGAAGATTGGTGATGGTGGTGGTACTTGTCGTAACACTCTTCTAAGATACAAGGTTCACTTGTGTTACATTTCTATTGTATTTTGTTGTCTTGTTAAAAGTGAAACTTAGTGGGAAAATGATAGATATGAATAAAGACTGCAATGACGTAAGCTCTCTATTATACGATGAAAATTATATTTTTACACATTTTGTACATGTCGGTTCCAATGTTATAGATAAATGTGACCTGGAAAAATTGGTAGGTAATGACTTTGTTTGAAGATATGCGACAATATTAGTCGATTGGACGAATCTTATTTTAATGTCTTTATTCTTCTCGAGCTCTTGGGTATAGGAAAAATACTTCATATGAATATGCTTGGTTCTATGATTTTTGATATATTTTTCTTTTGTCTGCGCAATATATGTATCATTGTCTTTATATAATATGATTGATTTCATATCTACTTGAATTCTATTGTTGAATCGAAAGTGTTGACTTATTGATCTTAGTCATACACTTTTTTACTCGTTTCATGGAGTGCAACGACTTCAGCATAATTTGAAGATGTAACTATAAATGTTTACATTTGAGAACGCCATGATATAGTCTCTCCATTAATAGTAAACATATAATGCCATCAACTTTTGAGTGGATCCTATCAATATGTTGCGTCTCCAAAATTAATCATTCGAAATTTTATAATAAAATAATCCTAAATCAATGCTCCCTCGGAGAGAACGAAAAACATGTCTGGTCCCATTCCAATATTTTCATGTTGGGACAAATTGAATCTGATAAAATATTAACTGCATATGATATATCACGTGTGATGCAATTTACAAAATACATTAAGGCTCTAATTGCACTTAGATGTATACAATTTTTAAGACCAAGTGTCTCTTCAGTATTTTCAGGAGGTCCAAAAGGGTCATTCTTAATCTTAAAAGACCTAACGAGCAATAGATATTCTTTTGTGTATGTCCATTAATGTATAAATATGTCATACATAAACCAGAAACTTTAATAAGAATCTCTAAAAAGGAAGAGTACCTATAAAATATAATGAAATAATTATACGCAAAATATATATATATATATATATATATAACTTTTTATATAAAATTTAGATATATACGAAGCAATTTATAGCAAAACTTTTCAGATACATTTCTGCAATATACATATATATATGGAAGGATTCATAGTCTATACAATTGTGATCACGAGGACATAAGTAACTTGCGGTGAAAGAAATCAATAAATATTACACATACATAAATTAGTTTTAATTCACACTTTTTATAAATCATTAGTTTCCCTTGCTAATAACTATGCGGAATCACATTAGAAAACAAAAAATGCGCTTGAAGAAATCAACGAACAACAAAGCTTCATTTGCACTTCTCTCCATCACGCTGTTCCGTTTAAACTGAGGGAAGAAAAGCCAACCACTGGTCAGACACACAAACCCCACCGTAACCATCCGCGACACAACCGGTCTTACTTGCCATCGGCCCACAAGAGTCTTTTTCTTCACTAACATTTCAACCACCGTGCAAACTCCATGTAGCACAAAGAAGCAAGTGACTTCCCCTGTAGGTGGCTCACGAGTTATCATAAAGAAGAGCACCTCGTGAGACACTCCTGAGACTATAAACGTTGCCAAATATCCTATGATCATAGCCTTCTCGGAGTTTACTAAATGTTCACAAATTTGCCTCACAGGGGAATAAACACTTGACCGGAGAATTTCCGTGACCATAAGATTCCACCGATATCCCCAGAAGTCTTGAAGAGAGGTGGCTAAGTATGGCTCGTTGAATTGAAGCTTGAGGTCACAACCAAGAGTGATGGTGACCAGAGCTTTCAGAAGGGTGAAAACAATCTCAAGCTCTAAGTATAAATGGAGAGGGTAGCAGAAACTTAATAGTAGAATCTGAGGGAGATATTGTATGTAATCATACACATATAACAACAAGCCAAAGATTGTAACTTTAACTAGGAAAAACCATTTGGGGAAAGAGTTTAGAGATTTAGGGTTTTGTTGAAGTTTGATGGGCAAACAAGAGAAAGAAATGAATTGGGAGAGATTTGGAGGAACTGGGAGAAGAGGGCCTTGATCGAAGGAGAGTTGTATAAGTTTTAAACTTATAACCGAAAGATAAAAGGCTGTGTGTAAACAGAGAATCACAGAGAAGCAAAATAAAGGAAGAACAAGGAACAAACCACAGACTGGAAGAATTGAAAGTAATCGAGGTAAACCAGTCTTCATTTTGGTTGACACGTAATAACAGTAACTTAGTGAGATTATTGCAGAAAGCCACACGAGAATGAAGTTCTTAACTTCTTCTTCCATTTCTTTGAAAAAATTGTTCCTTTTTTCTTTCTCTTTGCGTTGCTGAGTTTTTGATATCACCGAGGTTATAATAACTTGATCGTTGCGTGCATACACTTATATAAATCAGAATAAGATTAAGGCATGTGGTTTTACAGGTGGATAACGTGAGAATATTTGGAGTATGAACCAACATTTACTTCGACATTTTGGTCTTACTTAGGGTTATTACTTGTAATGCAAATTAATTAACGCTTGCAGCTTCTCCATGAGATTTACAACTATATGCATGTGAATTCAATGTAAAGGGACACAGTTGTATTTAGAAACATTATCCAATTCCAAGGGCGGCATGTAGCGTCTGAAGTGTGATACAATCCTCCCCAAGGATCCCACAAAAAAGTTGGTATTGATGCCAAAGAGAACCAGAAGGGTGTGGAAAGTCCTTCTGTTGCGGCTGTAGATTCGACCCTCGAGTGTAGTGATCGAGTTAGAGGTCGAGAGAACTCGGAATTGGATGAAAATTGATAGCTGAGGTATTGAGAAGCGGATGAATTTGGTGGTAAAGTTTCAGCTCGACCCGACGAACGAGTGAACAGAAACGAGTGCAAAGATAAAGCAGAAACAACCAGAGTGTTTCTTCAGTAGTTGGCTCATCCAAGAGAGGAAGAGAGACTCAAACCAGAGGCTGAAGACACAGCAAATCGAGTAGAAGTGTTGAAGATTCAACAAGTTGGTTTTAGAAGTTGAAGAGACAACTTGACCACGTTTTTGAGAGATAGTTTTGACAAAAGCTTTTCATTAGTTGGTGATCCAATCCAGGATGATTATATAGAGAAATCTAAAGAGTTTAAATAGAGAAAGGAAGAGAGGTAGTCAAAGAGACTATTCTAGAAAATACAACAAACTTAAATGCAAACTTGTCTAGAAAATGAAACAACATAAATGGATAGTTGGAAGGACTCTTTGGAACTCTCCCACGCCATTCCAAGAGTAAATGAGCCTTCCTTTTGCTTGCTGGACTTTAATGAGAATCACTAATGGGCCATTTGATAAGTGGGTCATTTGCCTCCTTAAAAACCTTTCCAAGAAAACCCATTGGGACAAAATTTGGAGGAGGGAAAAAGAGCACAACATGACTCACTTACCCATTGAGTGATTCGTTTATGCTTCTTCTTCAAAGCTTCATGAGTGTCTTTGTACCAATCGCCAATGCCTTTCTTGCGGTTGCTAGTCTTTGCGCCTTGTTTAAACTTCATAAGTGTCTTGGTGCTTGGTGGTTTCTTGAATCCTTGTTTCCTTGTATTTAGAAACATTATCCAATTCCAAGGGCGGCAGGTAGCTTCTGAAGTGACACAACAAAAAAACATATTGAATTCCGAAGGTCGGGATTGTCAGACAAGAAGAAAGCGTCACTATGGTTTGATTGGAATTACGAGTTCTGTCAAAAACAGTCGAAAATTTTTGACGGTTGCCAACAAGAAAACATTGTCAGAAATTGCCATCGGAAACTATCAGAATTCAAAACTACCAAAACCTTTCGGTCTTCAGAAGCCGTTGTAAACCCATTGGTCTTCATTGTCTGTCGAAACCCATCGGAAAATGAGCAGTCGGAACCCGTCGGGCATTTCCGACCATTTCTAATAGGTCTTATATTTTTTTTATTCATTGATTATATATGAATAATTATATAATCAAAGAATTAAAATAAAATTTAAAATAAAAATATTTTAAAATAATATTAATTATTATTAATTTTTTTGTTTGTTTAAACATACTAAAAATAAATCTAAATCCTAAATTAAATTCGTGGATCCTAAGTTTCATGGCTCTAGAATGAAGGAAAATTCTTGAATATTTTAGCGAATCTGGTCATCTCATCCTCATGTGCTTTTTGTTTTGCCTCATATGATCACAATATGGCTCGGATCTCCTGTATGGTCTCAACAGTCTCCTTTTGCACCATCTCCAGTTACTCGTGTTTGACACGGAGTTCACTCAACTCCTATTGCTCGGGCTGCAAAAGACTACGCCTTGACTCGTGTTGAACTGAAACGGCAACCCATAGCAGTCACTAACTTCTCGAGCCCAAACTATCGTCCCTTGCTGCATAGAGTTTCCTGTAAAATATAAAATATGTTAATGTTAAGAAACTTCAAATTATATAACTTTAAAATGAAAATTATTTGATTAGAGTTATACCTTTATCACGATGCGGTGACATCCTCCTGAGTTAGCACAGCTGAATGACCCCCTCCATCATGAGTGAGTTGGGTGAGTAGCTCCTCCCTATTCTAGTTGACTTTCTCCATGACGTGCAAAACCTTCTTGTTCTCGATCGCATTCATCTTTTTGTTTGTGTGAGTATCCGCCATCAGGGTGAGAAAAACTAGTTCCATACCCCGTTGAATAGCCTACAAAATAGAAGATATTGTTGGAAGTAAATATTAAAAAATATTTAAGTTAAAAAATTAAACTTACCAGCGCCAAGAAACACATGGCCCAGTTGGCTTGCCCCTAATTTGGCTAGGTATGAGGTGGTGAGTTCGAATCTCACCCTTCTCCACTTGGAGAACTTAGGCTATGGATCGGATCTTGTTGATCCAATGATTACTTGTTGACAAAAAAACTTACTAATGCTTGAGAACGCCGCTCAAGTGTTTGAGACGTGTGTCCATAACGCTTTCTCGACCTGACCGGCCTTGCCATTCTTCTTGTTCTTTTCGGAGATCGCCTTTGTCTCAGCACGACTCTAGTTTCAATAAACTCTGGGTAGCGATCCGCCGAGAAATTAGTCAGTAGCTTAGCCGGATCTAATTCCCACGAGTGTTTCCACTCATGGATGTGGTTCTTGTAAGAGAAAGCGCATGGTGCCTTCAACTCCTTTTGCACTTCATGTGTCCGCTGAACGTCCCATATATAATATTGCTGGAAACTGTAAAATATTAATAAATTCTTGAATAATTTTAAATCTTAAACCATGATGTTTTTCGACCATTCTGAGCTGAAATGCTTCAATGTGGTTCTAACAGCGAGGACAAGGCAGTCTCCCGTGTGTGGTCCAACCAAACAACATTCCGTAAACAAGGAAATCACTAATAGTCCACATCAAAACTGCTTTCATTTGGAAATTTTCGGCAATAGAAACATAATATGATTCAATACAACTCGCCCATAGCTTATTCAGTTTTTAAATCGATGGTTGTAGAAATACATCAGGTGATCTTCGTGGATAATCTGGTCATGGTACAAGGACTCTCAAAAATAAGAACTCAGACTTCATACACAATGACGGTGGCAGATTGTACGGTGTTACAATCACCAGCCAAACTCAATATGGTCTCCCATGTTTCCCAAATGGATTAAAGCCGTCTGTGAATATATGGGTATACTGATTGGAAATGTCTCCATGCCTTTGCATATGATGAGGTGTGTTATCTCACCACATGAATTATGTTCTGCATGCCATCTCATTGCTGTCGTTGTACGCTCTGACTGGTATAACCTTTTTAGCCTACCACATCTGCTTGTATGGAACCCGCGTCCTCCCAACAATCTCTTGGAATTGAGGTTTATGGCAAAATCGACAACACATCTAATTAAAATCCTCTATCCAGAAGATCATACAATTGTCTTCACATACATCTATCATCTGATATGGTAATTCGAGGCCGACTACTTATTTCTGGATCTTGTAGTACAATGTAGCGGCTATATTGATTTTAGGAAGAAGTTTCTTAACATAATCAGCAAATGCATCGACACAGCTCTCGGCTAAATTGTAATCTGTTTTGATATTCATAATCCAATTGCAACCAACAATGGCGACACATCATCGCTGCAACCACTATACAACGACTACTTTGTTGCATCCAACATACTAAAAAATTATGTGCATCAATGTTTGGTTCTTTCCCAGCGTTTCTGGCCTCATTAAGAGACCGAATGTCCTCCTGAAATGCATCATTAACTATCTGAAACGTACCAACATTGTTTTCCACCGGGACTGTTGTTTCGACACCTAGACCACCGTCACTATATTGACTACTACTTCCAAGATTAACATCAGCTTGTTCTTCTACCTAGTTAGGTGATTCTTCTACAATATCAGCATTATCATGTCCGTTATGACTAGCAAAGTTAAAATTCGAACCATCTTCTCAAATTGAATACCATATTTTATAACTAGGAAAAAATCATTTATTATAAAGATGATCCCAGACGTTTTTAACACTCAAAAATCTCATATTCTGACATTTTGTACATGGACAATACATCTTACCTGTTTCAAGCGTTATACTTTGGTAAGCCACAAACTCCATAAATTGTTTCAATCCACCGACATAGTCTTCTTTTTTGGCTCTCTCTTTAGCTCTATGTCTCTTATCCGTTTAATGATTATGTCGCTTCATCAATTTGTGGTCCGTCTATCCACGATCAAAAATTTGTATTTGACATTCTTTTTTTGGGTAAGTTAGAGAAATGAGATAGAGAGAAGTAAAGTTTGTATGGTTATATAAGAGAAAATAATCCAACGGGTTCCGATGGGCCACCTACTTTTTTCGGTTGCAAACTGAAAACATATGAAGAATATGGGCTTCCAATGTAACCACCTTCGTTGGAAACTATCGAAACGGTTGGGATATTTTGGCTGCTTTCGACCATACTTAATTTTTCTGTCTGGTTTTGTTGGAATTTATCAGAAATTTTCCGACGATCTCCAACGGATATGTTACGGTTGGAATTCTCCAATGGCTTTCGACAAAGAAAAATTTCTGGTTATTTCCAATGGAATTTTGTCGAAAGTTTTTGGACTGCATTTTTCCGTTGGAATTCCTGTCGGTTTCTGGTTTGTATACTTGTTGTGTGGTGAGAATCCCATTAAGATTTTTAAGAGGTTCTTATGGTCTCTCATTTGAGAATTGATTCTCATTATTATTATTTTTTTAAAAAGAATTTTGATTATTTTTTATTTATGTGAATGATGAGAGATCAATTGAGAGATTTTCATTGCAGATAGTCTTATTGAGACCCTCTGGCCAATTTTTTTTTAATTATTCTTTCATTCTGTTTTAGTCTACAGTTTTAAGGAAATGATCTAAGATCATATGCATTGTTAGTCTCTCAAGGAATCTCTCAAGATTAAAATAAATCAAAAATAACTAAAAATTATTTTTTTAATACCATGAAAATCTCTAAAATTTTTCTCTTATGGTATATATGTCAATTTTTGTATGGTTCAAATTATATTATAATTATTTCAATTTTTTATAGTTTAAAAACTAATTAAATCATTTATCTGTTATTATTTCTTAATTTTATTTTTTTAATAATTTATAAAAAAAAATTATTGTCTATCTAACAATTATTCATTATGCATATGTTTAACTTATATATTAAATAAAAATAAAATATATTAACTAAAAGTTTTTAAATTCAAAATAATTTATCTAAAAAGTATTTAAACCCTAAAATCATATAAGACTTTATAAACATTTTAAAAGAACTAAAATTAATAATTTAAATAAAAACTAATATATTAGTGATTTATAAAATAGATAAGTGACATAAAAAGTTGAATTTTCTTAAATTCATTAATATTATATTGATGAGAGATTCAAAGAGAGATTTAGTGAGTCTTTCATCATCAATGGAGGTCAATTTTTGTGTATGGTTCTCAAGCTGAATTCTACTAAAAAATATTGATATTATATTGATGAGAGATTCAATGGGTCACTCACCATTGCAGATGCTCTAAGGTAATTTTATGGTCTTAACGAAAGATATATACAATAATAGGACACATTAGGACTTTACACGATGACTCTAGTAGCCAACCTTAGAACATCTGCATTGCAAGACTTTCATGAGAGTCTCTTATAAAAATAACTAATAAAATATTAAATAGTAAGTTTTTAATGTAAGAGTTTTTTAAAATTATTGGAACTCACACTAATAGTCTCTCAAATGAGAGATTATGAATGTTTGTTCCAAAATTTTTGAGAGACTTTTATATAAACAAAATTTTTGAGAGACTTTTATATAAAAAAATTACTATTTAATATTAATATTTTGTTATTATTTTGTTTGATGAGAGACACTTGCAAAAAATTTGTAATGCAAACTAGAAAACATATTATCGATAAAGTAAATAATGGGAAATAAGGTCTTCATTGGTGGATGGTGAATCTCTCGGTCAAGGAAAAAAGTAACGAATGCATGAAATCAGAGAACAACAAGGATTCACCGGCGAATTTCTCCATCACGCCGCTACGTTTAAACTGAGGGGAAAACAACCAACCAGCGCTCAAAACCACAAACCCCACCGTGAGGAGTCCTGAAACAATCGGTCTCACCACCCATTGTCCCACAAACGTCTTCCTCTTCACAAGAACGTCAACAACCGTGGAAACTCCACTCAACACAAAAACCAAGTAACCTCCTATGTCGGCGCTTCACGGGTTAGATAGAAGAAAACCAGCTCGTGAAGCAAACCGGAGACGAGGAACGATGCGAAAGCAGCGAAGATGTTAGTCCCATTCTGAGTTCATTAAGTGTCCGCATATTTGCCGTACAGGGATTTAAACTGTTGACCGGAATATATTCAGCTCGGGAGATTCCACCGGCGACCCCAAAAGTCTTGAAGAGAGGTGGCTAATAGTGGTTCGTTGAAAACTGGAACCAGGTCAGAACCAAGAATGATAGTGAGCAGAGACGGACCCAAGGAAATGGGAAGGGGTTCAATTGAACCCCCTTCAATTTTGAATTTTTTTTTTTTTTTTCAATTTTGGAAAAAAAGTTATATAGAACATTTATGATTTATTGTAACCAAATTCAACTACATTCTTATTTTGACACCCATGCAATTAACTAAATTTTAATAACTAGCAAAATATCCATTTAATCAACTCATCAATTCTTTTTAAAGAATTTTTTATATTCTTATAAACACACAATTACTTTATTCAATAACTCTCTTGTTTGAAAATAATTTAATTTTTAATATATTCTTTTTGTCAACAATTAAATCGACAAAGTTCGATCAATAGGTAAAGTCTACACTTTTAAATCTATTTTTAATCTACTATTAAGTAGTGGGAAGAGATCAAACTTTTGATGCATGAATCATTAGCTGAATCATGCTAACCACTATATTAATGTTTTTATCGATTATATTTTTATATAGTATTTATCACTTACTATCTATGAAACAATATGTTTTATATTTTTTTAAAAAAATTATTTTATTATTTTATTATATTATAACTCCGATAAATAATTTTTCTGGGTCCGCCACTGATAGTGAGTAAATTGTTAAGGACCTTCAAGGGAATTTCAAGTGACAGGTATAGATGTAGAGGATAGAGACCCAATAGAAGAATTGGAGGTAGAATGTTTCTGTAATTATACAAAAGTAAAACAACACCAAAGACGGCAACTTTAACGGCGAAAACCCATTTGGGGAAATGATATTGAGATTTAGGGTTTCTTTGCAATTGGATGATCTCTCTCTAACCCTTTTCTTCTTGCGTGAATAAATTCTAATACTTGCAATCACCGTGCTAGGTTTTAAATTGGTTTGTTGCGTGGATAGTAAGTAAGCATACCAAATTAACATAACATTAGGGCATGTGCTTTTACAGATAGAAAATGCTTTGATTCTACGTTCTACATTTCAAAATTAACTATTCGGACTGTTCATCAATATACAACACGTTTTTTAATTGGCAGAATACGGCAGACAAAATCGATTTTCTTTGATGAAGAACCGAATCCAAAATAAAACGGTACTAAACCTTTGTTTTGTCTATTCTCAAATTCGAATTAAACCAAACCAAGTAAATTACCTTAAGTTGTGCTTATTTGCAACAACAAAAAAAACTTCCGAATCCGAAGACATCTTGGAACAGAAGTTATGGTGGTGCGGTAAGAAGGAAATCAAATATTTAAGCAGGAGACCAAAATCAAGGAGAGAGGAGAGAAAACAATGATAAAAGCAGCATCAAATTAGTCCAATTCATAAAATGAGTAAGTCCTTTTTGGAAACGGAAACTTAACAAAAAAGGGGAATAGACGAGTTGCTTCCATGTCTTCAAGCTCGCCCTCAGAATCGGAAATTTGGGGGTTTACTGTTAGTGATGATTCTGAACCAGCTCAAGACTCAAAACCGAGTCTGCCCAAAAAAAACCCAAATCTAGGAGAACGAGCTTGTTTTACTGAGGAGTCTCACAGCTCGAAAGGAAAAAAGAAACATAATCCGAGAATCTGAATAGAATCTTGAGACAGTACTCCCGCATCGAATCTTGCAAGATTAGAGGAGAAGGTGAAAGAAAAGAAGATATTCTCAAATTAATACACTTTGACTATAAAAAGAGGGGGGATGGCGAAAGGAAGACCATCAAACTCACAAGCGAAATTCTACAATGAAAAACGGGTTAGTTAGAATTGAGAATAGCTCGGCTTCTTAGCGATTAGAGATCTTTTGTTAGAATTTGTTGGTGTTACTTTATGCAAACTTTTAATTTTCTGTTAAATTTCGTATAATCAATCACCTGGGTTTTAACTTTGTTATTTAGGTGAATGACAAATAATCTGAAAAAAATTGGGAAAATGCTGTTAGTAGACTATGAAAGAAATTTTGGACAAGGATAATATGTTTAGTATGCTGTTTTTATATGGAATCTAGTACACGTAATAGTAGTGACACGTACACGTGATAGTTTTATTTAACTTTTTTTTTCCAATTCACTTGTTAATTAGCTAATTAATAATTATGCGGAATCACTTTAGAAAACAAAACATACGCTTGAAGAAATCAATGAACAACAAAGCTTCATTTGCACGTCTCTCCATCACGCTGCTTCGTTTTACCTGAGGGAAGAAAAGCCAACCACCGGTCAGACACACAAACCCTATCGTGACCACCACCGACACAACCGGTCTTACCGGCCATCTCCCAACAAAAGTCTTTTTCTTCACCAACACTTCAAGCACCGTACAAACTCCATGAAACACAAAGAACCAAGTAACTTCCCCTGTAGGGGGATCACGGGTTGTGATAAAGAAGAGCACCTCATGAGCCACACCGGAGACTATGAACGTTGCTAAAACTCCTATGATCATAGCCTGCTCGGAGCTTACTAAGAGTTCGCATATTCGCCTTACAGGGGAATAAACACTTGACCGGAGAATATCCGTGACCATGAGATTCCATCGGCGTCCCCAGAAGTCTTGAAGAGAAGTGGCTAAGTATGGTTCGTTGAATTGAGGCTCGAGGTCGCAACCAAGAGTTATGGTGACCAGAGATTTCAAAAGGGATAAGAGAATCTCAAGCTCTAAGTATAAATGAAGAGGGTAGAGACCTAATACTAGGATGTGAGGGAAAGGGAGATATTGTAAGTAATCATACAAATGTAACACCACGCCAAAGATTGCAACTTTAACTGTGAAAAACCATTTGGGAAAAGAGTTTAGGGATTTAGGGCTTTGCTGAAGTTTGATGGGTAAACAAGAGAAACAAATGAATCGAAAGAGATTTGAGGGTAGTGGAAGAAGAGGGCCTTGATCGAAAGAGAATTGTACGAGCTTTACACTTGCAAGGGAAAGAGACAAGGCTGTGTATAAACAGAATATCACAGAGGAGCAAAACTGAGGAAGGAGAAGCAACAAAGAACATACAGGAAGAACTGAGAGTAATCGAGGTAAACCAGCTTTGATTTTGGTTGATACGTAGTAACAGTAAGATACTAGGATCAATGCAGAAAGCCACACTAACATGAAGTTCTTAACTTCTTCCATCTCTTGATCAAAACTTTTCTTTTCTCTTTCTGAATGGCTGAGTGTTTGATATCATTGAAGTTATAACTTGATCGTTGCGTGTAGGCACATAGAATCAAATGAAATTAAGGCATGTGAGTTAACAGGCAGATAACGTAAGACTATATGGAGTATGAACCAGCATTTACTTAATTCTACAGTTTGGTCCTCGTTAATTAGGGTTATTACTTGTAATGCAAAATTATTAACGCAGAAAACTATATTTATGTAATGTGTTGCAACCATACACGACCGTACGACGTACGTAACGTATGTAATTTTTAAAATTTTGTACTAAAGGAAGGACGAAAAAAGAGAAGTCAAGTCAAGAGCATTGACTACAAATTTCAATCATCTTATAGAACGGTCAGATTATGAAGTTACTAGAGTTCTATTCATATACAATAAGTAACAGAACATAATCTCAAACCCATACTTAATGAAGCTGTCTAAAGATTATAGTCATGATCAAAGGAATATTTAAAGGTATCGAAGACTCTAAAGTGTCCAGAGTATTCAAGTTCAAATCTTACTTCGGTTTTTGTAAATCAGAGGTTAACCGTTTCGGTGATTAGCCGGTTATTGTATGAGCCCAATTAGGCCCGGTCCAATTAGATTTGGCCCATTTACATTCGGCCCAATATTTTGGCCCAAATCTGCTTAAAGTCCATTTGACGGGCCCATCGAGAAGGAAAGACCCATTCTGTTCGAACCCATCAGGTGAATTGGGTCAGCAACCAGCCACCTGAACCCGATGACGAGCAGGTGACTAGTCATACGCGATGACGAGCAGGTGCGTGTAACAGCGCTAACACACGGCTCTTCAACGCACACATGCAGGCTGGCACCTGTCAATGGAGAGCACCTGCTCATCATCTTCAACCACTATAAAAGGGGAACCTAGATCAACAGAAAGGAGGAGGAGAAATCTTGGAAAAAGTCGGGAATAGAACAAATCTGACGAGCACAGTAACCAATCAACGAACGTAATTCGATAAACCTCTTCGACGAACGTAAGTATATCATTAACATAAAACTTGCCACCAATCGACGAACATAAGGACTAAAAATATCGAACGACGAGCGGGAAACATACACATCGGTCAACGAGCCTAAGCACCCTAAGTGGTGAGGCATTCAACGAACGCATTAACAAAATATCAGACGAATATAAATAAGATAAACATATCGACGAACACAAGATCGACAACACCTACGAACGTATTAACATCCTAGAAGTGATATACGTCGACGAACACCCTACGCCAACCAATAAAAGTCCACAATTAGCACATGCTATCGACGAACACAACTTAGCTAGAGCAATCCTGATCAACCGACGAGCGTACGGTCGACAAATATCACTTCTAAAAACGATCGACGAGCGCGATCAGTTACCGATCACCATCAGATTATAAACGAAGACCTCAACCCACGCACTCTCTTCGACACATGTCCCATTAATGTTCAGAACTACGAATTGACTTGATTCCGTCGAACGGATACGTAGGCAACCCAAACAACGGTGCAGTCACAATTTCAAACATCGTTCGTATTTGAAGCGTGCTGAGACCGGTACGAACAAATTGGCGCCTCTGTGGGGAGGAGAATCTTCTAGACACTTGTCAGAATGGTGGTCAACATACTAAGGAATGAAGCGCAAAATGGTGACGAACAGTCACGACAAGCTGGAGATGTGAGCAATGGACATGGATTAAGGCCGGAGGCGATTCCCCTCAATGAACAAAATCAAGAACCAAATCTTCAAGAAGCCTCGCGCGCGTCAACTAGTGAACAAATGGACATCCCCGAGCTCCTCCAAACTCTTTTAAGGAAAACGGAGGAAGCCTCTCGAAGCACGAATCAAAAGCTCAAGGAATTCCAAAACAAAATTACGACAATTGAAGAAGCACAAGCAAGGGCACCCCCTTTAAGCGCGGACCATTCGCCTCACCAAAGAGTCCAAATCGAAGAATCACCAAACTCGGATATACGACAAAACCAGCCAACAATCGAGTTACAAGGAGAACGAATGACAAATAGACGCACCAAAAGACCTCGATATCATGAGTTATGCGCAAGTCCGATCGAGCCATCATGTTCAATGCTCAACTGTTTAGAAGATCAAGCTCTAACGATAAAGACGATGAAAGAAGAAATGGTGAAAATGGCATCACAATTCCATAACGCCACCAGGTCAGCACCCGAGATCGATCAAATGTTGACTCGGACCAGAAATTCGCCATTCACTAAACGATTATTGATGGTTCAAGTTCAACATACTATCAAGATCAAATGCCCAACATATACCGGGAAGACTGATCCGAACAGGTTTCTCACCGCTTTCGGAATCACGATGGGTCGGGTGCAATATTCCCCGCAAGAATACGATGCGGGATACTGCCAAATGTTCGTGGAAAACCTAGTCGGAGATGCACTAGATTGGTTTTCCAAGATCGAACCCAATTCTATCGATAGCTTCGAACAATTATCGAAGATGTTCCTTAAGCATTACTCGATGTACATTCAGCCCGCGACGACAAGCGCTGATCTTTACACAATCTTTCAGGGACAAAGAGAGAGCTTGCGATCATACATCGAACGATTCAAAGCCATTGCATCAAAGGTGGCCGTATCCGATGACGTCGCAATCCCAGCTCTTCGAAATGGGTTGCGCGAGGATTCGAATTTCAAGGATGATTTGCATATCAACGCACCACAAATTTGGGAAGATGCTCTCCATCGAGCAAACAAATTTGCCGAGGTCGAGGATCGAAAATTTCGATTTGCTAATCAACCAGCGGTTAGGGAATTCCGCAAGGAAGAAAATCATAGAGGCAAAGAACCTCGACAACGACCATACAAAGGGAACTATGCCAAGAACGACGATAAGGCCGGTACATTCAACATCAGTTCACCAACCTATGAATCACTACGGGAAAACACGAATTACCGTCAGAACAGAGGCCCCAATACTTATGTTCCGGATATGCAAGCATATTGCAAATTTCACAAGCGATATGGGCATTTAACATCGCAATGCATACAATTACAGCGTATGCTCCTCGAAAAATATCAAAAGGAAAATCCCGACAAAGGCGGCTTGAGCACGAGTCATCATGAGAAAAATAAAAGCAACGAGGAAGCGTTAAGAAGAAATGATCAGGAAGTTCGAAAGGAACAAGACCCTTCATTAAGCACAAGAGTCCCGACGGACTCGTCCAAACGTCCGCATGACGATAAAAATAAATTGCCACCGCCAAGAAAAAGAATAAATATGATAATGGGGGGACTCACCTCGTGCAGAGATTCGGTCCGAGCTATCAAAAGTTACGGACGAGAAGCAGGGACGGCTCGAAGTCGTCAAAACCAAACAAACGAGAATAGGCAAACGAAATGGGTTCCCGTACATGACATATGCTTTACAAGGGAAGATATGGTGGGTCTTGCTACGCCGCACAATGATCCACTGGTCATAGAACTGAGAATCTCGGATTGCGACGTATCGCGAGTCTTAGTCGATACCGGAAGTTCTGTCGACCTAATATTCCAAGAAACGTTGCAGCGCATGGATTTGAAAGATATAAAAATGAAACATTCAGTTCATCTATTGACGGGGTTCGATGGAGACACGACCATGACGCTCGGAACGATAAAACTCCCCGTTTTTCTCGGCAGAACAACCACTTGGGTAAAGTTCCGCGTTATCAACAAGCCGGCAATCTACAACGTCATCTTGGGAACCCCCTGGATATATACGATGAAAGCCGTAATCTCGACTTATCACCAATGCCTAAAGTTTCCAACCAACGGCGGGGTATGCACCGTTCGAGGTAATCAGGAAATGGCAAGAACGTGTTTCATCACGGAGCACAAGCTTCGGAGCAAGGAAAAAAAATTTATGGTCACAAACTCGGCACTAGTCCCAGACAACCGCAAGGTCGAAGCCGACGTCTTGGAAAAAGTCGAACAAGTAAATATCGATCCTTCCGACGAAAAGAAATGCGTCGGAGTAGGTTCGGAAGTATCGACAGACATAAAAGTCAAAATCGTCGAATTTCTTCGCCAAAATGTCGCGACATTCGCTTGGACAACCGAAGATATGCCGGGAATAAGCATAAAACTAATTTCACATGAACTGAACGTGGATCCAACGTTCAAACCAGTGAGACAAAAAAGAAGAAAGTTAGGATCAGAACGGTCACATGCTGTGATCGAAGAAGTCGAACGATTATTGAAAGCAGGTTCAATAATCGAGGTACGCTACCCCGAGTGGCTTTCAAATCCAGTCGTCGTCATAAAGAAGACCGGGAAATGGCGAACGTGCGTAGATTTTACCGACCTAAATAAAGCCTGCCCAAAAGATAGCTTCCCGCTACCACGCATTGACCAGCTAGTTGAAGCGACATCCGGAAACGAACTCTTATCCTTCATGGATGCTTTCTCGGGTTACAATCAGATTCAAATGCATCCCGACGACCGCGATAAAACATCTTTCGTCACCGATCGCGGAATATATACTGCTATAAAGTAATGCCATTCGGACTTAAAAATGCCGGCGCAACATATCAGCGTTTGGTCAACAAAATGTTCAATGACCAAATAGGCAAAACTATGGAAGTATATATTGATGACATGCTCGTCAAATCAACAAAAGCCGAAGATCACTTGGATCATTTGAAAACCTGCTTCAAAATCCTCAACCAATACGAGATGAAGTTGAACCCAACAAAATGCATTTTCGCCATAAAATCTGGAGAATTTTTGGGTTACATAGTAACAAAGCGAGGAATCGAAGCTAACCCAAAACAAATTAAGGCAATAATGGATTTGCCGTCACCAAAAAACAAACGAGAAGTTCAGCGACTGACCGGGAGAATCGCGGCACTCAATCGATTTATCTCACGGTCCACAAATAAATGTCTTCCCTTCTATAAGTTACTCCGTAACAACAAGAAATTTGAATGGAACGATGAATGCGAGCTGGCATTCGCAGAGTTAAAAAGTTACTTATCGACACCTCCAGTGTTAGTAAAACCCGAAGACGGGGAGACATTGTATCACTATATCTCGGTGACGCATGCAGCAGTTAGTGGGGTATTAGTTCGGGACGATCGCGGGGAACAAAAACCAATCTTTTACGTCAGTAAATCATTAAACAACGCCGAAACAAGATATGCGACGATGGAAAAGCTCGCATTAGCAGTCGTGACATCTACAAGAAAGCTTCGACCATACTTTCAATCTCACGCCGTAACAATCTTGACTAACCATCCCTTGCGATCAATACTGCATAGTCCGAGTCAATCTTGAAGATTGACCAAATGGGCAATCGAATTAAGCGAATACGACATCGACTATAAAGTAAGAACTAGCGCGAAGTCACAAGTCCTCGCTGATTTCATAATCGAATTAGAGCCAGAATCACCGGCAAACAATTGTGTCAATGAAAAATGGGCCTTATTTGTGGATGGATCGTCATCCGCACGTGGGGCGGGAGTTGGAATACAACTAGTCTCGCCTGAAGGAAGTATCATCGAACAATCATTTCGATTAATGTTCTCAGCTTCCAACAACGAGGCAGAATATGAAGCCCTTATAGCCGGGTTACGACTTGCTCAATCACTCGGAGTCCAAAAAATAGAAGCATATTGTGACTCTCAACTTGTGACCAATCAATTCAACGGCGAATTCGATGCGAAAAACGAAAGAATGGATGCATATCTTAAAATGGTCCAAGAATTAGCGAAAGAGTTCTCAGAATTTTGCCTGACGAAAATCTCACGCGGAGAAAATACTTCCGCTGATGCACTAGCTGCGTTAGCATCAACATCAGATCCCGATCGGCACAGAATCATCCATGTCGAAAGTATTCAAGCCCAAAGCATAACATTATCAAAAGGATTATGTTTAAGCATAACGGAAGAGAACGATCCCGCGGAAGATGTTCCCGAAGATAATCAAATCATAAAAGATCTCGTTGATTGGCGAGACGAGATCAAATTATATATAACCAACGGAACTCTTTCAGAAGACAAATGGGCGGCACGGCGATTAAAAATCCGAAGCGCTCATTACACTTTGCACCATGAGCATTTACTAAGAAGAAGTATCGACGGAACGATGCTCACGTGCATATACGGAAAGGAGACCATTCGAGTCATGCAAGAGGTTCATCTAGGAGCCGGAGGAAACCACTCGGGCGGAAGATCACTTGCACTAAAAGTCCGACGACTCGGGTATTTTTGGCCTACTATGAACACCGACTGCGAAAAATTCGCCGCAAAATGCGAAGCATGCCAACATCACGCACCTCTCATCCATTCGCCGGCAGAATTTCTCGCAACTGCCACTACCCCTTATCCATTTATGAGATGGGCAATGGATATCATCGGACCACTACCTCCATCTCGACAAAAGCGTTTCGTGCTAGTACTCACGGATTACTTCACCAAATGGGTCGAGGCAGAATCTTATAAAAGAATCCAAGACACGGACGTCCGAAAGTTCGTATGGAAAAACATTATTTGTCGCCACGGGTTGCCCTACGAAATAGTGTGTGACAATGGTTCACAATTTATATCCGACAAGTTTGAGGATTTTTGCGCAAACTGGCGAATCCGCCTAAGCAAGGCAACGCCACGACATCCGCAAGGGAATGGAGTTGCCGAAGCATCGAACAAGATCATCATCAATGGACTTAAGAAACGCTTAGATGAAAAGAAAGGGAAGTTGGCTGATGAACTCGACGACGTATTATGGTCATATAGAACAACTCCTCGAAGCACGACAGGAAAAACTCCTTTCTCATTGTCGCACGGAACAGAAGCACTGGCACCAACTGAAGCAAGTGTTCCAAACTTGCGAAGAATGGAATCACCAAAGCAACCTAAACTAAATAACACAATGATCGAGGATTCCTTAGACCAAGTAGAAGAGTTGCGAGACCAAGCTTTGCTAAAACTTCAAAATTATCAACAAAAAGCAGCAAAGTATTATAACGCCAAAGTCCGAGGACGTCATTTCCAATAAGGGGACCTGGTTCTACGCAAAGTATTTGAAAATACGATGGAACCAAATGCGGGTAAACTAGGCCAGAATTGGGAAGACCCTTATATAATCTCGAAGATTGTTAAACCAGGAGTGTACGAGCTATTAAAGATGGACGGAACACTAATACCCCGGAGCTGGAACGTGGTCAACTTACGACGTTACTACTACTAAATATTTCTTACTATGAATATTTGTAAATAGAACTACGTTCGGCTTGATCCCCTTTTAAGAGGGTACATAGGCAACCGAATACGGTGCAGCCACTGTTAAAAAAAAATGTTTTTATGGACAGATTACCGTCATTGAACAACGTCCGATCAACGACGAACAACTGTTCATAACCACAAAAACCTTGTGCCACGTGTTGATCGCATCATAGTCTCTCAACACAGTGCCAAGTCTTTTGCTGTGTGAACGAGCCCAGCCTCAACTCAGCGACGAGCACAAAAAACCTTGTGCCACGTGTTGATCGCAGCATAGTCTCTCAACACAGTGCCAAGTCTCTTGCTGTGTGAACGAGCCCAGTCTCAACTCAGCGACGAGCACAAAAAACCTTGTGCCATGTGTTGATCGCAGCATAGTCTCTCAACACAATGCCAAGTCTCTTGCTGTGTGAACGAGCCCAGTCTCAACTCAGCGACGAGCACAAAAAACCTTGTGCTACGTGTTGATCGCAGCATAGTTTCTCAACACAGTGCCAAGTCTCTCGCTGTGTAGACGAGCCCAGTCTCAATACACATCGACGAGTACTAAAACCTTGTGCCATTGTTGACGAGCCTAGTTCTCAAAACAGTGCCAAGTATCCCACTATGTAAACAAGCCGTCTTCAAACACAGTGACGAGCATACACACCATCAACCACTGTTGGCGAGCTCAGTTCCCAAAACAATGCCAAGTTCGTCGCTGCGTACGAGCCTAGTTGATACGCTTTGAGAACAAGTATAAAGTCTTCCGATATTAAATATGACGCTCGCAGTCTACCAATAGATGAGCCTAATCTTAAGCAAGACAGATTCATTATAATTCGGCCAAGTACTTTTGAATAAGAGTGCCGCTCGGCTTCTACGAATAGAGGAGCCTAATCTTTGTTTTACTTACTAATTCATTCAATGTTTAAAAAAAACAAAATATATATTCATGTGAAGAACGGACGAGTGTGTGAATACCGAACGACTTCATTGATATTTACAAGGATTATTAGACGAACATCAAAACGACGAACGCCCTACAATGAAGTCAAACAAAAAATATATCTGCAAAGGATAAGTACAAAAAAAAAAAAGATCTTAAGTATAAATCAACCTTCGGCTCGGCCAGAAGGAGCCTCCGCGTTCGTCGGAGCAGCTTGTGTCACATACTCGCCTTCACCTTCGTTAGCCTGGTCATCTACTGGACCGCTTTTGTTCTGGGCTACAGGATCGACGAGCCCAGTCTCGTCTTCAGGCTCCTCGCCAGATCTATCCTCTCGAGTAGGGGCAGGAAGAGGAAGGAGGTCTTCGTCTTCAATGACGAACGGATTCACAGCATTTACTTGAAGTTCGTACGACTTCAAGTCATCCTCCATCAAGTCGAGCGTTTCCTGAGGAATCTCGACCCCTTCTTCCTTTAGAAACAGAAGGCACTTGAGGGTCCCTTGACATTGATCGTACAAGGCTGATGGACCCTTAATCTCATTAAGAAAGACGAGGCGACGACGAAGCCTCTCTAGACGAGCGGCCATAGGGTCGAACGACGACTGTAACTTTGCGTACTCAACTTTCAGGCCTTCGAACAAACCTTTGAAGCGCCTAGCTGACGACTGTTGCTTACTACAGTTGCTCTTCCATGTGCCGATCTCCTTTTTAAATCAGAGGTTAGCCCGTCGACCCTGTTCTTATACTCCTCAACTTGCGCTCGCAGGAGTTCGCTCTCGGCCCTTTCCTTTTTGAGCTCGTCTCTGAGCTGCTCGGCATCTCCATTACGCTCTAAAGCCTGACGAGCGGCCGTCAACTTGTCCTGATAGTCGACAATCATCTGGTTCAGAAGCGCATCACTCTGCAAAGGAAAGTGACGAGCATAAGTAAAACATAAACAAAGAAATACAAGGGAAATGGTAAAGTAATTACCCGAACTCTCGCACGAGCGTAGGTGAGATAGGTCTCCTTCTCCTCCAAGTCATCAAGCTCAGGGAATGCGTAATCCGTGTTCCTCACGGAATAAACATATTCCCCGCACGCTCGTCGATGATTGACTAACGATGTCTCCGCATCATCATAGTTAAAGTCTATGTAGTTTGGACGAGCATAGCTGGAGGGGCCGGACTGGCTCGACGAGCAAGCGACAGTTCCTCGTCTATTCTCCTTGGATTTATCAGCCGCCAAGGAAAGCACTACATGACCAGGTGCTTGTTTATGAGCAATCGCATCCTTCTGGGTCTTGGAGCGACGAGCGGGATCATCATGACGAGCAGCCGGAGGACGGGCAGCCGATTTATCTTGTGCTGCAGGTCTTGAAGGTTGACGAGTGCTCGACTTCGGAGCAACTCGTGGCTGAGCAGGATTCTTTGCTGCTCCTGCTGTCACCTGTTCGATGAGCCTCTGCTCGACAGTAGGCCTCTTAGAAGGGCTTTTACGAGCCGATTCCTCGGCTTTTCTTTTATTTGCCGCAGCCTCACGAAGACGAGCGGAATAATCCATGGTTTCAACACCTACAAAATTTCTCAAGTTAAACAGAATCCGAAAATAAGATAGGACACGCTCGTTGAGGAGACTTACCTCTGTCTAGACGAGCGGATCTTTTGCGAAGACGAGCCTCAAGAATTGCTGGAAAATACCGATGAGAAAAATCTCGGATCCGGTCGACTTCCTCTCTGAAGTTTGCTCGAAGTGGTCGACCAACTGGATGACGATCTGCAAAATTGAAAAATTATTACAAAACAGTTAGAATCATTAAAAAGGAAAGTGAGATTCAAAGTCAGACCGACGAGGGCACTCCAACGTCCTCGATAGGATCGACGAACGTCGAGCACTGAAGCTTCATTAATCTTCACATAGAAGAATCGGCGCTTCCAGTTGTAAATTTTGTTCAGCGACCCACAAATTATTTCAAATTTGGCCTTCATGTGACGTAGTAGGCCCCAGGGTAGTCTGTACAGCGAGCGATCGTCGACACTTCCTCAAAAAGATGTACGTCGACCTGAACGTCACACCTGTTCGCCATCCATGCGAACGTCAGCAAATTATGGACTGAAGTGGGGGCCAACTGCGTAAAGGCGGCATTACGCTCGTCGCAATAATCGACGAACAACTGCTGAAGTGGAAAACTCAACCCACAAGCGAAGAAACTCTCGTAGACACAAAAGTATCCCTCAGGCGCTTGCCATGGACGATCAGCTGGTTGAGGAATTAAGAACTCGACGTTCCCCAACTGACGGCTCTCTATCAATTGACGAACGGACGCCTCGTCTTACATTGATGGGGGACCCCGCAGCGAGCCCAGCCACTCTTGTAAACTCTTGATCGGCCTCGGCATAGAGGAGCAGATCTGCAGATGCTCGTCGCTAGGAGCATAATCTGAATCACTCCCTCGAGAGCTGCTGGAAAGATCAACGAGCCTCTGCCCCAGAGGAGACATAAGATACTCGTCGTCACCGAGCGTAGGACTCTCCATCTCCCTTAGCATGACTTCCACATTCGACTCCACGTCCAAATACAGACTCTGCTCGTCCATACACCTGATCGCTTCGACGAGCCCTCTATGGTAGCCCACTGTAAACTTGATAAGAGCAAGCCGATTGGGATCGTCGAGATCCAGCTCCGTTTCATGCTCGTCTCCTACCAATGGGTTTACCACCCCATCGCCACGACGAGCAAATTCATACTCATCGATGTGCGTTCCTTCGATTTCAGGACGCTGAGCCCCTTCACCCTCAAACAGCCTGGACGACGAGCTCACTTCATAATAACGAGCATGATCTTCACGCTCGACTACCCTGATCGATTCGCCTTCTGATGATGAGTCGACGAGCGCATATCCGGAAGAAGCAAAATTCTCGCAAGACATTTTGTATGATCGTCGACGAGCACAATCAACCCGCTAAAGAAAAAGAAAAGCGAAAACGGAGGAAAGTTGAGAGAAAAATACCTTGAAAGAAGTTGCAAACAGATCGAATGAAGGGAGGAGATCCCTATTTATAGCCTCCTCTTGGCAACCGTTCGACTTCCTCGAAAAACGCGAACCACTTATCGAAGATGTGACCCGTGGGACACTTCAGTTCGTCGAACCGCGTTGGACCGCATTCAACGAACTTGGGGAGACTGACTGTATGAGCCCAATTAGGTCCGGCCCAATTAGATTCGGCCCATTTACATTCGGCCCAATATTTTGGCCCAAATCTGCTTAAAGTCCATTTGACGGGCCCATCGAGAAGGAAAGGCCCATTCCGTTCGAACCCATCAGGTGAATTGGGTTAGCAACCAGCCACCTGAACCCGATGACGAGCAGGTGACTAGTCATACGCGATGACGAGCAGGTGCGTGTAACAGCGCTAACACATGGCTCTTCAACGCACACATGCAGGCTGGCACCTGTCAATGGAGAGCACCTGCTCATCATCTTCAACCACTATAAAAGGGGAACCTAGATCAACAGAAAGGAGGAGGAGAAATCTTGGAAAAAGTCGGGAATAGAACAAATCTGACGAGCACAGTAACCAATCGACGAACGTAATTCGATAAACCTCTTCGACGAACGTAAGTATATCATTAACATAAAACCTGCCACCAATCGACGAACATAAGGACTAAAAATATCGAACGACGAGCGGGAAACATACACATCGGTCAACGAGCCTAAGCACCCTAAGTGGTGAGGCATTCAACGAACGCATTAACAAAATATCAGACGAATATAAATAAGATAAACATATCGACGAACACAAGATCGACGACACCTACGAACGTATTAACATCCTAGAAGTGATATACGTCGACGAACACCCTACGCCAACCAATAAAAGTCCACAATTAGCACATGCTATTGATGAACACAACTTAGCTAGAGCAATCCTGATCAACCGACTAGCGTACGGTCGACAAATATCACTTCTAAAAACGATCGACGAGCGCGATCAGTTACCGATCACCATCAGATTATAAACGAAGACCTCAACACGCGCACTCTCTTCGACACATGTCCCATTAATGCTCAGAACTACGAATTGACTTGATTCCATCGAACGGATACGTAGGCAACCCAAACAACAGTGCAGTCACAATTTCAAACATCGTTCGTATTTGAAGCGTGCTGAGACCGGTACGAACAGTTATTTAAAGTGCAATCCCTACCAGTTCAGGCCACGTGTCGACAGGAGCGAGGACGAGTCTTCAGGGGTCTAATTCTTTTTCTCCGATCATTATTTTAGGTGAGCTAATTCTGTTGAATCAGTTAGAGTTATTGAGTGATTCTTTTCTGTTTCTTTCTTCTTCAAGTTTTCTGTGAGATTCCTTTACAATATTTTCATTCCGAGTTGGTGAGTGTGAGAGAGCTTTTGTAATCGATATCAGAGGAAGAAGAGAGATAGTGAGAAGAGAGATTGGGTGTGAGAAGAGTCTGTCAAATTCGAGCTTGGTTTTGAGTTCCAAAGATTAAGAGATGGTAGTGGATTCCGGTGCTAATCACCAACGAGATGTAGGATCTCAAATCTGAGATACAAACTCATTAATTATCTTTTGTTCTTTAATCTCTCAGATTTAATCTCAATTTCTCAGAAGTCAATCGGAAAAAGGATAAAGAAACTCTTCTAGAATTTCACAATCTGGTATCAGAGCGAGTTAAGCTTATCATCTAAGGATCAAGATTCGAATTGCAGGGTTAAGGAAGATCGAAGAAATGACGACTACAAAAGATGGAACCGACGATTACGGACTATGGAAGAAGAGAATGATAGCCAATCTAACTGTGCAAGGTTTAAAAGATGTTTTAAAGCCATTTACTCTAAGAATCTTATCGGATGAAGATGAGAAGAAACTAGACGAGAAAAGGAAGCTAGCTGAGGAAGAAGAGGCGAGAGAATATCGTGATGAGAAAGCTCCGAATCTCATCTTCATGTACGTTGATGACCAAGTCTTAAGGAAGATCGAGAACTACTCAGAAACAATTAAAACTCTCGATAAGTTGTTCTTACCTACTTCTTATCCTCATAGAATATTTTCTCAGTGAGAGGTTTATTCATTTCAAATGAAAGATTGTAAAACTATAGATCAAAATGTTGATGTATTCTTGAAGCTTGTTGCAGATTTAAGACATTTGCAGATAACTGTAGAAGAAGAAACTCAAGCCATCCTTCTTCTAAAATCGTTATAACTAGAAGTTTATAATCATCTCAAGGAAACTTTAACTTACAGCAAAGACAAGTTAAAGGTAGATGATGTCATAAGCACAACAAAATCTAAGGAGGTTAAGCTCAAGAAATCAGGTCACACAACAAGGTCAAATGGAGAAAGATTGTTTGTAAACAGAATGTCAGAGTCAAGAGGACACAACAGCAGAAACAATTCTTCAAGATCAAAGAGTAAAGGAAGATCCAAGTCTAGAGATAAAGAGAAAGTTGAATGTTGGATTTGTGGGAAGGTTGGGCATTACAAAATAGTGCTACAATTGGCTTGAAAGGAACAAGAACAATCCGCAATATCATCGGAACAAAGGTGAATCATCTTTAGTTCAAGATGATGTAAAGGATCTGGTGGGTTTAATAGCAGCATAAGTGAATTTTTCTCAATGAGAGATTAATAAAGAAGAGAATGGAATATGGACACCAGTTGTTGATGTATCACATTTTATCGGTTTTTTACTCATATTTTTAGGTTTTTTTGAGTCTTTGTTAGTCTTTTAGAGTCTTTTCAGGTGCAAAATAGGTTATGATGGAAAAAAGCACTCAAAACTTGAATTGGAACAAAAAGAAGCATTTTAGACATTTTCAGGAGACCAGGATCGATTGGTCCCCTCCTAGATTGATCGATCTCCATAGCATTAGAAATTGTGCATAATGATAAGATCGATCAGTTGTCTCCTGGATCGATCGATCTCTGCGCCACCCCAAGTTGCGCACGACCTCCAGATCGACCCGCTACCTTGGGATCGATCGTTCCAACCCCTTGACGAGTGATTTTCGCCCCATTTGTGGAACGACCACCTAAGATCAAGATCGACCATTCTACAGTGGATCGATCGATCTATATTTGGATCGACCGATCCACGGGCCTACGCAAGATTTTTAGATTTTCCTTATTTTGTACCAAGCGGGTTTTATGCCCTTTTCAATTAGGTTTTTCTGATACTTTTTGGACGTATTGTATTTTTCTATTCTAGCAACAACTCTTGATCTCTAGCAAGGAGATTGGATTCACTTCTACACCTTGGAGAAGATTTTTTAACTCCCTTTAAATTTCAATTCAGTTTTCAATTATGTTTTCTGTGAAAGTTTTGTTTGTTTCTTCTATCATGTCTGAGTAGCTCTCCAATCAAGTTTAGGGTTTTCTTCGGATTTAGGGAATTAATGAATTAGGACCAAATAGGGTGTCTGTCATTAGAATTCTTTAACTATTGTTGGGTTCATTACTTAGTTTAGATTGGCCACCTAATTTATGATCATAAGAAGTTTAATGCACAAAAAGTGTTTGATTAAATGTTTGAAAGAACATAGGTGAGCAGATTGTCCTTATCCAACAAAAGTTGATGTTAAGGCAATTTTGTGAACAAATCAGACCTGAACTCTAATGCATGGTTAAAACTCTAGGTTCAAACGACAATTTAGGATTTTAGGTTGCTAGACATAGTAGTCGACGCCACAACAGTGAGTTTGATACAAATTAATGTTCTGAGTTCGAGAATGAGTCATAAATTGCACCTTAAATAGTGTCATGGTTGGATTCCCAATTGCCCTATGATTTCTCTAAGCTTGATATTTTAATTTATTGAGGTCTATTTTGTTATTAGTAATTGTTATCAAGTTTCCAAACACCTTCATTTTTGTCTTAGCTCTAATTTGATTTAAGGATTGATAGTGTAGCTACTTGGTTCTTGTGGATTTTATCCCTGAATATTACTTCGATTTGTTCTGCACTTGTAGTAGTCTTTTAGGGTTAAAACCTGTGATATCAAGTTTTTGACGCTGTTGTCAGAGACCAATTGTGTTGCTTCCAATCTGAAACTGAATTTTAGTCTAAATCTTCTTTTACTTACAATTTATTTTTGTTTTTCTTTTTCTAGTGTTTCAGGTTATAATGAGCTACCCAACTCTTACTAATCCTTTGGGTAACGATAATGCTGCCACAATCCAACAATTGAGGCGAGAGATAGAGGAGCTGAGGGGACGGTAGAATGTTCAGACTCTACATCGAGCCATAGGAGATATCAACACACCTCACCAATTCTATCAGAATCGATCAATGACCTGCCCACCTCCTTTATAGAGACAGGACTTCGAGTTTAAACCTCAAGTGATTGCATTGATTAGACAATATACTTTCCACAGTATTCCAGCTGAAAACCATATGGATCACAAAAAAAACTAAGAGGAGATTTTGTAGCACCACAGTCTCACATGGAGTCTCAGAGGATTATGTAAGGTGCAAGCTGTTCCATTTCTCACTAGAGAACAAAGCTCTGTGTTGGATGAAATCCCTACCTACATGCTCGATGACCACATGGAATGCAAAATATCCGTTGATTCTAGGAAGACCATTCTTGAAAACAGTTAGAGTAATCATCAATGTGAAGAATGGGCAAATCAAACTCATCTTGGGCGATATAGTTATGCAGTTTGAGATGGATAAGATGCTGAAGAAACCCATCTTAAATGGGATGACCTTCATGGTGGACGACTCTGAGGAAGTTGCAGACGAGGTTACAAAAGAAATTCTTTCAGATGACCTTTTTGATATTGTCTTGACTAAAGTTGAGACAGAGTTCATGTTTCTGTATGATGAAGCAAGCAGGTATGCTAAGATGTTGGATTCGTGTCAAAGAATTGAGAAAATGGTCGCCTACGTCTCCTTAGATGTACCTAAACAATCGCCTCATGCGCTTTCAGACAACCCATAGAGTGAGTCTAAAACTCCAAAGATCAAACTGAAAGCACTCCCAGCAGTGCTAAGGTACGCGTTTCTCAGACCTAATTTGACTTATCCTGGTATCATCAATGCTAGTTTGAATAATGTAGAAACTACTTTACTACTATGCGAACTTCGTAAGTATCGTAAAGCAATAGGTTATTCGCTAGATGATGTTACTGGAATCTTGCAAGATCTGTGCATGCATAGGATACACTTGATTGATGAATTGAAAACCTCTGTAGAGAACCAGAGACGGTTGAACCCGAACCTGAAGGATGTCGTTAAAAAAGAGATAATAAAATTCTTAGAGGCTGGTATCATATTTACCATTTCTGATAGTAATTGGGCTACTCCGGTACATATAATCCCTAAGAAAGAGGGTGTGACTATAGTGAAGAATGAAAATAATGAGTTGATACTGACTAGAACTATCACAGGACATAGGATGTGTATCGATATAGAAATTTGAATTCTTCTACTAGAAAAGACATTTCCCTATGCCGTTCATCGATCAAATACTTGAGATATTGACTAACCATCCTTACTACTATTTCTTAGATGGTTATTCAGATTTCTTTCAGATCCCAATCCACCCGGAGGATTAGGAGAAGACCACCTTTACATGTCCTTACGGTACTTTTGCTTATCATATAATGCCGTTTGGATTGTGTAATGCCCAGCTACTTTCCAGCGATGCATGATGTCCATTTTCACTGACATGATCGAAGAGATAGTGGAAGTATTCATAGATGACTTTTTTATTTATGGTTCCTCCTTTGCTGGATGTTTTTCTAATCTGTGCAGGGTACTCAAGCATTATGAAGAGAAACATCTAGTGCTAAATTGGGAGAAATGCCACTTTATGGTGAAAAACGAAATAGTTTTGGGTCACAAGATTTCTGAGCATGGGATTGAGGTCGATCGAGGCGATGACATGCCTACAGCCGCCAAACTTAGTGAAAGGGGTCAGGAGCTTTCTGGGACACGCTGGCTTTTATAGAAGGTTTATCAAAGACTTCTCAAAAATAGCTAGGCCATTGACATAGCTGTTGTGTAAGGATGTGAAGTTTGAGTTTGATAAAGCTTGCCATGAAGCCTTTCTTACACTTAAGGGAGCTCTAGTTAGTGCACCAATTATGCAGCCACCAGATTGGGAATTACCTTTTGAGGTAATATGCGATGCAAGTGACTATGCAGTAGGTGCTATTTTGAGACAACAGAAAGATAAGAAGGTTCATGTCATCTATTATGCTAGCAAGACTTTGGATGATGCTCAACGTAAGTATGCCACAACTGAAAAGGAGCTTCTTGCTAATGTATTTTCTTTCGAGAAGTTCGGGTCGTATCTAGTGGGTTCCAAGGTGATCGTGCACACTGATCATGCCGCATTGAGATATCTTCTCTCCAAGAAATATGTGAAACCAAGGCTTCTCAGATGGGTTCTCCTTCTACAAGAATTTGATCTCGAGATTAAGGACAAAAAAGGTATTAAGAATGGTGTGGCATATCATCTTTCTAGATTGCGGATCGAGGATGAGGTACCCCCTAAATGATAGCTTACCAGAAGAACATGTCTACTCGATTCGCCTTGGCCATAACACCACTCATGCGTCTGTGCAGAAGTCTAAACCCTCTGGGATCCTCTAATTTGCCGAGTTCGCAAACTACCTAGCTGTTGAGGTTGAACCTGCATACTTCTATGGCTACAAGAAGAAGAAATTCCTTCGTGATATTAGGTATTATTTCTAGAATGAGCCTTATTTGTACAAGCAGTGCCCTGATGGTATTTTCTGGAGGTGCGTTACTAAGGATGGCATCCCTGGGATTTTGTTTCATTGCCATGGTTTCTCTTATGCAGGGCACTTTGCTACTTTCAAAACAATATCTAAGGTTCTTCAAGCGGGTTTCTGGTGGCCGATTATGTTATGTGGTGCACATGAGTTCGTTTTGAAGTGTGATTCATGTTAGAGGCAAGGGAACATAAGCAAGAGGAACGAGATGCCCTAGAACTCCATCTCAAAGTCAAAGTGTTTGATGTATGGGGGATCGACTTTATGGGACCTTTTCCTCCTTTTTTTGGGAATCAGTACATATTAGTAGTAGTGGATTATGTCTCGAAGTGGGTTGTGGCACTGGCCAGCCCAACAAATGATGCTAAGGTAGTTCTGAAGATGTTTAAATACATCATTTTCCCGAGGTTTGGTCTTCCATGCATTGTTATTAATGTGGTGGTTCTCATTTCATTAACAAGACTTTCGAGAGTCTTTTGAAGAAATATGGAGTCAAGCACGAGATTGCTACACCCTATCATCCACAGAGAAGTGGTCAAGTTGAGATTTCGAACCAAGAGATCAAAAGCATTCCTCAGCAAACAGTCAGAGCAACAAGGAAGGATTGGTCTGTCAAACTCAATGAAGCTCTTTGGACATACATGACAGCGTACAAAACGCTTCTCGGTACGACACCATTCCACCTCATCTACGGCAAGTCATGTCATCTTCCAGTAGAGCTAGAGTACAAGGCGAATTGGGCCATTAAGCTCCTGAATTTTAACATTAAACTTGCTTTCGAGAGGAGAACGATGCAGTTGCATGAACTCGGAGAAAATTTTCATATGGCTTATGAGAATTCTAGGATCTACAAGGAACAGACAAAGGCCTATCATGAAAAATATATCCTTACCAAGAATATCGCTGTTAATGATCAAGTGCTTTTGTTCAATTCTCGCTTGAAACTCTTTTTAGGAAAACTAAGATCACGGTGGTCCAGACCGTTTCACATCAAAGGAGTGCATCAATATGGAGTTGTAGTGTTGCTAGACACTAAAAGAGGCTAGTTCATAGTAAATGGGCAAAAATTGAAGTCATACCTCACCGATGCAGACATCATCGAAGGAGACTCACTTCCTTTGGATGACCCTCCCGTCGTTTAAATGGATTCTAGTCCAGCTAAAGACTTAAAACAAGCGTTGAATGGGAGGCAACCCACTAGTAAGTCTTTTCTTTAACTCCACCCTTTTTACATTGTGTTTCTTGTTTCTATTTCGTTTATTTCAAGATTGAGTTGTGTGGGCGGAATGTTGTGATCGATCGATCATCCTACAAAATGATTGATCCATGGGAATTTACACATATGTGCACGACCTAGCGACCAAGTTCACTCGTTCTGACGATCGTGCGGAAGATCATGCAAGGTGGATCGATCGATCCATCCCTGGTCAGGACTTTTCTACACACGATCTTATGACCGACTTGCAGTCGATCTAAAGATCAGTACAACCAGATCGACCGATCTATCTTAAAGATCGATCGATCCCTTATCATGTCTCCCGATTTCTTTCCCATACACATTTTTTTCAATTTCCTGTTTATTTTATCGTTTTTCGTGCTTCTTTTGGATTTATCCTCACACCAAGATGATGTGAAGTAAGTTTATTTTGTTGTAACTAATGAATTTCTTTCTTTTGTTTTTCATCTCTTTTTGGGTCATCTCTTGAGTCAATATGTTTTCTTTTTATTGAGTCTGGAACCGATTGTAGGAATTATGATTTTCGAGGTGTTATTGCATTTTCATGAGCTTAAGTAACCATTGACTCAAATTTGACAGGAGTCGATTGACTATTGGAAAACTTAGAGACCTTGCAACCTCTCAACGTTACCCACATCTTCTTGGGTATTCAAAGAATCTCATACCGCCTTCACACCTAACCTTACTTAATTCTCTTGTCAAGGGGTTTGGTATACATTGGATCGAGTTCCCTTTTCAGTCTTGAATGACTTATTTGTGTGAGTATGGTTCCCCTCTCTCTAATCTTTTATAAGTATTTAAGTTGAATGTGCTATGTCTAAGGTAACTTCAAAAACAAAGATGGATGTAATTTTGGTAGGCTAAGGGAAACTCCAATGACGCTACTCTTGCTTTCATTCTTTGAGTTACTAAAGAACTAACCAATAAAAAAAATATAATGATACCCTAGGTAAGTAAGGAGAAATTGTTTGCGCAGCCGATAGAAAAACTAAAATGATACCCTAAGGTAAGTAGGGAAAAATCGGCTGCAATGTAGATGAAAAGAGGTGAAAGGAACATAGAGAAAGTAGTTTTAAGGCTGAAAAAAGAATCCATGTGCCTTTGATCGATATCCCCTCGGTGAGACCACACTTAGATACCTTAGGAAGTTAGTATGGTGCATTGAGGTTACTCACTTGGACTGTGGAGTTTGCTTGGGACAGTTGCAAAGTCGAGGAGAAGTACAAGACAATCTTGGTTCTGTCATGTAAGTTTTTCATGTGGTTTACTGAAGGAATTATTTTTGTAGTACTCTTATGACGAATGAGTTTTTTGCTTATACTTCATTTTTCATTCTTAGTTTTTTGTTTGCTTGAGGACAAGCAAAAAGCTAAGTTTAAGGGAGTTGATGTATCGTATTTTTATCGGTTTTTGACTCATATTTTCAGGTGTTTTTTGAGTCTTTGTTAATCTTTTATAGTCTTTCAGGTGTAAAATGGGTTAGGATGGAACAGAGCACTCAAAACTTGGATTTGAGCAAAAAAGAGCATTTTAGGCGTTTTCAGGAGACTAGGATCGATCGATCCCCTCCTGGATCGATTGATCTCCAAACCATCAGAAATTGTGCGTGATCTTAGGATCGATCAGCTATCTCTTGGATCGATCGATCTCCACACCACCCTAAGTTGCGCACGACCTCCAGATCGACCCGCTACCTTGGGATCGATCGTTCCGACCCTTAATGAGTGATTTGCGCCCCATCTGTGGAACAACCACCCAAAATCAGGATCGACCATTCTACAGTGGATCTTTCGATCTAGATCAGATCGACCGATCAACGGGCATGCGCGAGATTTTCAGATTTTCCTTATTTTGTACCTATTAGGTTTTTCTCATACTTTTTGGACGTATTGTATTTTTCTATTCGAGCAACAACTCTTGATCTCTAGCAAGGAGATTGGATTCACTTCTACACTTTGGAGAAGATCTCTAAACTCTCTTTTAGTTTCAATTCAATTTCAATTATGTTTTCTGTGAAACTTTTGTTTGTTTCTTCTATCATGTCTGAGTAGTTTCCCAATCAAGTTTAGGGTTTTCTTCATTTAGGGAATCAATGAATTAGGCCCAAATAGGGTGTCTATCATTAGAATTCTTGAACTACTGTTAGGTTCATTGCTTAGTTTAGATTGGCCACCTAATCTATGATCATAAGAAGTTTAACGCACCAAAAGTATTTAATTAAATGTTTGAAAGAACATAGGTGAGCAGATTTTCCTTATCCAACGAAAGTTAATGTTAAGGCAATTCCGTGAACATATCAGACTCGAACTATAATGCATGGTTAGAACTCTAGGTTCAAATGACAATTTAGGATTCTAGGTTGCTAGACATAGTAGTCGATGCCACGATAGTGTGTTTGCTATAAATTAATGTTATGAGTTCGAGAATGAGTCTGAAATTGCACCATGAATAGTGTCTTGGTTTGATTCCCAATTTTCCTATGATTTCCCTTAGCTTGATGTTTTAATTTATTGACGTCTATTTTGTTATTTGTAATCGTTATCAAGTTTTCAAACATCAGCATTTTTTTCTTAGCTCTAATTTGATTTAAGGATTGATAGTGTACCTACTTGGTTCTCGAGGATTCGATCCCTGAATATTACTTCGATTTGCTGTGCACTTGCAGTATTCTTTTAAAATTAAAACATGTGATATCAGTTGTTCATTTCACATGACACCAAGAAGGGACTTGTTCATAAACTTCAAGAAAATCACTAGTGGGAAAGTTAAAATGGCCAACGGCACAGTTTCAGAGGTTCATTGAATTGATTCAATAAGATTCACAAATCAGGATAATACCACCTTTGTACTTCATGAAGTCAGATACATGCCTCAGATGGGAAGAAATCTAATTTCTCTTGGAACATTAGAAGCTAAAGGATGTAGCTTCAAAGGAGAAAGAGGGATTCTAAAAGTTGTAAAGGGTTGTATGGTGATTATGAAAAGTCAAAGAATCAATCTTTACTCTTTTCTGGGCATAGCTAATACCTTCGAAGAATCAGACAATGATTACAACAATATAGCAGAAGAGGAGCAAGGAAACAAAAGGAATTCGAATGTCAAAGCTAAAGAAAAGAATGATACTAAACTATGGCATAGTCGACTTGGACATATATGGCAAAAGGGACTTCAAGTATTTAACCATAAAGGTTGTTTCAAAGATCACAGTATATCATATTTTGGATTTTGTGATGACTATGTCATAGGAAATACTCATAAAATCAGTTTTGGACCAGCTCTCCATGTCATGAAGGAGAAGCTTGACTATATTCATTCAGACTTATGGGGCTTGCCTAATGTTCCATTAAGCATAAACATGTGTAAGTATTTTCTAACATTTACTGATGATTATTTCTGAAAAGTTTGGATTTACTTTCTCAAGTACAAAAATGAAGTGTTCAAATACTTCAAGGAATGGAAGAAAATGGTTGAAACACAGTTAGAGAGAAAGATAAAGAAACTGAGAACAAATAATGGACTCGAGTTCTGCAATCAACTGTTTGATAGTCAATGCAGTGAAGAAGGAATCGTGAGGCACAGAGCCAAGAGCTTAAACCGCACCATCATAAATAAAGTCAGGAGTATGCTTAGTGAGAGTGGTTTAGATAAAATATTTTGGCTTGAAGCTGCATCTATAACTGTTTATCTCATAAATAGATCACCTTCATCAGCCATAAACAATATTACAGTTATAGAGGAGATGTGGACTTCAGTCATGCCAAGCTTAAAGGAGTTAAGAAGATTTGGTTGCATTATATATGCTTACTCAAGTAAAGGGAAGTTAGAGCCAAGAGCTAAAATAGAAGTCTTCACTGGATATGCAGATGGAGTTAAAGGTCATCGTGTTTGGCTAATAGAGGAAGACCGATGTATAATCACCAGAAACATTATTTTCAAAGAAGACACAATGTTTAAGGACCTCAAATCTGGTAATAACTCAGATAAAATTTCTGATATTGCTAATGAGCTTGAGTTTGAATCAGTTACATATACTCCAAGGATTGAAGATCAAGGTGGAGCTGAAGGAGAACAAATTACATAACATAATAACTCTCAAGCTCCTTTGGAAGAACATCAAACTCAAGAAACACAACACGAAAATCTCGAGGATTATTAGCTAGCTCGAGACAGAACCAGAAAACAAATCACTCACCCATCCAGGTTACAAGATTTCATATGTGATGATGAGGATAATGATGATGACTTATATGGTTTCGCTTATATGTTAACAGAAGATGCCGGTAATAATGAGCCAACGAGTTATGCAGAAGCTTTAAAGGATCCACATAGTGATAAGTGGAAAAGAAGCAGCTGATGAGGAGATGTTTTCATTAAAGAAGAATGGAACATGCACTTACATAGACAGACCTAAGGATAAAAAGGTAATAGGTTGCAAATGGACTTTTAAACGTAAAGCTAGTATTGCAGGTGTAGAGAAACCGAGATTCAAAGCAAGATTGGTAGCTAAGGGCTTCTCTCAAAAGGAATGAGTGGATTACACTGAGATTTTCGCACCAGTAGTAAAGCATGTAACCATATGGTATCTTCTATCTTTGGTTACACATACTAACATTGAATTACAACAACTAGACGTGAAGACAACATTCTTCATGGGAATTTAGATGAGTTCATTATAATGGAGCAACATGAAGTCTATATAGACAAAGATAATCCTGACAAAGTCTGCCTGTTAAAGAAGTCTCTATAGGGTCTTAAACAATCTCTTAGACAATAGAATAAAAGGTTTGATGAATTTATGATTCAAAAGGGTTATTCTAGGAGCGAATATGATTATTGTGTTTATCTTAAAAGGTATCATGATAATTCATATTTGTATCTATTGCTCTATGTGGATGATATCTTAATTGCTTCTATTAACAAAACTGAGATTAAAAATCTTAAAGCCTTGTTGTGTTCTGAGTTTGATATGAAGGATTTAGGTGATTCTAAGAAGATTTTAGGCATGGAAATCACATGAGACAGAGCTACAGGGTCGTTGAATGTTTCTTAACAGAGTTACTTGCTCAAGGTGTTAGGAAACTTCAAGATGGATCAATCGAAAGGTGTAGCTACTCCTCTTGGTGCTCATTTCAGACTCAAAACAGCAATAGACGTAGAAGTACAAGATCAGCAAGATGTCATGAGAAGCATTCCATATCAGAGTGCTGTTGGGAGTATCATGTACACAATGGTTTGTACCATACCTGATCTAGCATATTTAGTTGGAATGATAAGTCGTTTCATGAGCAATCCATTAAAGGAACACTGATCTAGCATATTCAGTTGGAATGATCAGCTGGAGATCGAGACTTCAAAAGGTAGTGGCCTTATCAACCATAAAAGCAGAGTATGTTGCTTTAGCTGAAACAACAAGAGAAGCAATATGGTTGAAAGGTTTGACTGAAGAGTTCGATTATTCTTAGAGTGCAGTTGCACTTGCAAAGAATGCAGTATATCATGATAGAACTAAGCATGTTGCTGTGAAGTATCACTTCATAAAATATTGCATCAATGATGGTATTCTTCAAGTTCTGAAAATACTAATTGCATACAACCCAGTTGACATATTTACCAAGGTTATTCTAGTCTACAAGCTTCAAGAAACATTAAAAATGCTTTGGATTTTGAAGTAGTAGGTTCTCGAAAGAGAATTGATCCACCAAGTACCAGAAGTTGATTAAGACTAAGTTGGAGATTTGAAGATTATAGGCATGATCAAAGAAATATTTAAAGGTATCGAAGACTCTAAAGTGTCCAGAATATTCAAGTTCAAGTCTGATTTCGGGTTTTGTAAATCAAAGGTTAACCGTTCCAGTTATTAAGATCCGGTTATTTGAAGTGCAAGCCTTACCAGCTCAGGCCACGTGTCGACATCAGCGAGGACGAGTCTTCACAGGTCTATCTCTTCTTCTCCAATTGTTATTTTAGGTGAGTTGATTATGTTGAATCAGCTCCATAGTTACCATTATTTACGTGGAATGTGAGTAATTATTTATCTTTTTCTTCTTTATTATCTTTTGTCTTTGCATGTGTCTAGTTATTGTAGAACTACATGTATATGGCAACTGAGTAATTGGAGGAATTTTGAGGAATTGAGCTTAATATTTTTTGTGTTACCAGCAACTATAACAAATAAATATATTTTATTTTATAAAAAAACTCGGATCGACGATTTAAATCTTCTTTGAAAGTATCGAAAAGATTCAGATGTACCCAAAATAATACTTCGATAAATTTGACTCTCTACAAAATTTAACAACTTAAATCCTCTTCCACAAAACATCAAGATTAAATTCGTTTTGTTAGTTTAATTTGTTATTATCTATGAGATTATCATGAGATTAGAAGGTACCGGAGTTGTTATTATCTATGAGATCAGAAGAGAAAATGAAAGAGACGAGAAAGGAAGGAAACAAGAGAGTGTGATCAGTTTGAAGGAGAGAAAAGGAAGGACACGAGAGAGAAAAAGATTGGTTTAATTCGTAATCGGTTTAATTCTGGTTTAGTGTTTAATTAAACAAAATTAGGGTTTACCATCAGATGTAAACCAAAAATAATTAGGATGGGGAGAAATTAACCTTGATGTTTTGTGGAGGGAGATTTAAGTTGTTAAATTTGTAGAATGTCAAATTTATCGAACTACTATTCTGGATATATGTGAATTTTTTCAATACTTTCAAGGGGAAATTTTTTTTGTCAACACTGGATTATAATTGGCCGGCCCATTAGCCAAATACCTACATAATATAGGCAGTGAGACTCGACCCAAAAAAACTCTAAGAAAATTATAAAAAAATTAATTAAAATTTTGAGTATTTTGTGTTTCTTTTGTTATTTTGATAAAAATGACTAATCTATTCAAATTTATAATTATAATGTTAAATATTTTTAATATAAATTTTAAATAAAAATAGACTTTTAGATATATAAAAATAATAACTTTTAGATATAGAATTTTTGACAAAACAAAATCCGCTAGATTCCGCATAAAAATAAAAATAAAAATCATCAGATTCCAAGTTTTAACCAAATTCAGTGATTATCATTTACACTCGTAACCTAATTTGAGATATGTATGTCAGGCGTAGAAGATTTTCTTTTTATAAATCTTCTTCCTTCATTATCCCTAATATCACTTCGTCTTCCATCAACTCCATTGGCCAATATCACTTTTTTTTTGTCTCTTTATTCCGTGTTTGATTTTGATTTCACTTTCTCTTCTCCAGATTTTGATTCCAATTTCGATATGTACTTGGACATGGGTGCTCGTTAAAAAGGATGACATGAAGTTTGCTCATTCAACTTCAATGGCAGTGGATTTTAGAAGTTTAAGCAAGATTAGCTCTTTTACTCTTTATTTCATGATTTTGCATCCCCTGATTTCGTTAAATCGACAAATGGCTGAAAGTAACTAACAAGCTGGGTCTAAATTTTACTTCTCGGGTTTCTATAATCGGTAAAAGAATTTGGCTTCTAAACCCCCACACAAACGCTTACGCATGTAACAAATTCATTATGTGCATAGCTGGTTGATATTTCATCTTGTCCGTACTTTTTATTCACACAGATGCATTCACTATATTTTTCTTATACAAACATAGAATATCCTGATTTTATGAAAACCAACTTTTAATTTCCTTTGAAATCAATGAAATATTTTTGAACTTAAATACAATTGAAGTTGAAATATTCGGTTTGAATGTCATTTAAAATATGATTGATTAAATACATATATTACATATATCCATATTTGAATTACGTAATATTGTTTCCTAATCGATTTGGAAACAAATTTTTAAATCTCAGTGAATGAATGTATATGTAACTTTCCACATATTTATTGCTTATAATTGGATGATTCCAAAACTATATATCATATCAGATATTTCTCATATTATTGAATATTCATATTTTAACTTGCTAACAATATCTACAATATTCCAAAATCTGCAAACTAACCAATTTTGAATTCAAAATATAAATTTCATATAATTATTAAATCTTATAAACTAAATATAGAAAATTATCAATTTAATAAGATACTATCAAGATTAATATATTTCCAAATTAATACTAAATATACGGTAACAAACTATCATTTTTAAATCAATAAAACCTTAATTGTCTTCCTATAAAAGCAACTCTAACCTATTATACATCATCTAATAACATTTTTGATATTGTATATGTTTAGTTTAATTAAATTTTTATTTTTTTTATTTTGCAGGATAAACCTTATACGAACTGACGGCTTAAAACATGATTTACCGATGAACTATACTTCCGAATCCGGATCAGCAAACTGATCTGAAAACTAGACCATTGGGGCTTTCCAAATATATTCTGATCATCATTTATATCCTTTTGGTTTGATAAAAAACTGCTTCCAAACATTGACATTTGGTTATTCGATTTTCAGAGATGTGTCTTGCGAAAACTATCATAACTTTCGTATCACAATTCCGAATGCGATTCCGTTTTCAGCTACGTAGAGATATTAGGGTTATCAAGGTGCACACCAATTTTCGTTCTATTATGAGTTGGTTTCATCCTCTATTTCTTTTTTCTCTCTCAGGTGGTCATATCAGATGGCGGCTAGGGTTTTAGGATTTCTAATATGATTCTTAATTCTTTTATGGATTCATCCATGAATGTAAGTATTTTTAGATTTTTATGATATTTTTATGCAAATAGAATTTATTATATGGTACAACTTTTAACATAATAAAAATTATATTTCGTTTTACATGAATATGTAAAGTAGTTTTAATTTTTTTATAGAATTTACAATAATATATTTTTGAAATTTGCTATAAGTTTTAATTTAATTTAATTTATTATATAATATGGGTTTCAATTTAATATAATTTAATTTTTTATTTTACAGAATAAACAAATTATAATATCTAACACGGGTTTAGATTTGACCGAACATGTAAATATTTTTAAATTTTGAATTTATTATACACAAATTTATTTTTCTATATGACATATGTTTTACATATAATACATTTTTAAAGGTAATATAATTTATGACTAATGTAATATTAATATTTATTTAATTTAATACAAATTTTTTAATATTACTATAGGTTTAAACAAAATATAGTTTATTGTTTGATATATGTTTTAATATGGTAAAAATTTAATTTTGTTTTGCACGAGCAAATAAGTTTTTTAAAGCTTTTAATGGAATTTACCCAAATAATTTTTTTGATATTGTATATATTTAGTTTGATTAAATTTTATTTTTTTCGTTTTGCTGGATAAACCTTATACGAATCGACACCTTAAAACACAATTCATTGATGAAATCTACCTCCGAACATGGATCAGCAAACTGATTTAAAAATTAGACCATTGGAGTTTTCCAACAATATGTTGATCGGCGTTTGGATCCTTCTGGTTTAACGGAAAACTGCTTCTAAACATTGACATTTGGTTATTCATTTTTTAGAGATGTGTCTTGGAAAAACCACCATAGCTTTCGTATCACAACTCCGAATGCGATTCCATTTTTGGCTACGTGGAGATCTTAGGGTTATCAAAGTGCACATCAATTTTAGTTCTATTATGAGTTGGTTTCGTCATCTATTTTTCTTTTGTCTCTCAGGTGGTTCAATCATATAGCGGCTATGGTTTTAAGATTCTTATTATGATTCATAATTCTTTTATGATTCATCCAAGAATGTAAGTATTTTTAGATTGTTATGATAGTGTTAAGCAAATATATTTTATTATTTGGTATATGTTTTAATATAATAAAAAATTATATTTCTTTTTACATGAATATATAAGTAGTTTTAATTTCTTAATAGAATTTACGATAATATATTTTTCAATTTGCTATAAGTTTTGATTTATTTGAAATTTAATTTAATTTATTATCAAATAGAGTTTAGATTTTAAATTTTATTTTTGGATAAACCTATTATAATATATAACACAAGTTCACATTTATCTCAACATATAAGTATTGGTAAATGTTTTATTTATTTTACGCAAACTAATTTCTGTTTGGCATATGTTTTACTTATAATACAATTTTTTGAAAGATTGCATAATTTTTAGATTAATGTAATACTATTATTAAATTAATTTAATACAATTTTTTGAAAGATAGTATAATTTTTAGATTAATGTAGTACTATTATTAAATTAATTTAATACAATTTTTATTTTTAAACTTTTATGATATTTTTATACCAAAATAGTTTCTTATTTGGTATATTTTGTGGTATGATAAAATTTTAAATTTCATTTTGGAGAAACATGTAGTTATTTTTAAATTATGGAGGAGCATGTAACTATTTAAAAAAATTTAATTTGTTTACATTAATTGAGTTTTTATTTGACTTATGTTTTATATATATTATAATTTTTAATATGAACATGAGTTTAATGATTTAAATGAACATGAATCCAAAATAACACGGGTTTGATGGATTTGAATTTTATCGAATAATTAACATATAAAGTTTTGATGAATTCGTTTAAAGTTTTGATTATTCGAATAATCAATAATCAACAGTATAAGTTTATCATTCATTATATATGCTTAGGTTTAATAAAATGATTGATTACTATACGATTTGTTTTACGTTAATCCTATATTTATCTTAAAAAATTTCTAACTTAGGATTTACTATAAGTTCCTCGTATAAGGGTTATTTATAAATATAAGGTTCAAGAAACTTATTGTTTACTTTACAGTTTTTTTATGTTATCTTTATCTTATTTTTTATACATTAGAGTTTAGTATTTTATAAATTTAAGGTAAACAATCATCGTATTAGTTTATGATTACCATTTATCGTATACACTCATTGTATAATCTTTATTTTTCTATTTTTTAAATTTAAATTATCAATCATAAAAGATAGAATTTAATGTATTTTAATGTATATTAAATTTAATAAATTAGAGAAAAATATTAAGTTTTTATTATTAAATTTGATTTATTTTTAATATATAATAACAAGTCCGATAAATTATGTATAAATTGAATTAAAAATAGAAAGTGTTCTTAAATATTAGGATTAAGAATATTATTAATTACTTTATATTTTTATGTAAATTCTATTTTTAATTTATTAATCTTTTTCTAAGTTGATATTGGCTTTTGTATATTTATATGTAGTATATTAATCTATTTAACTTTTTTATATTCTTAAATAGATTTTAACCAACAACGTGCGTACGCGCAGGTCTGCATCTAAAAACTAATATTTCTAATTTATTAATATCATATAGGTATTATTCATCGTATACCTAATTATATTATTTTAATTAAGGATGATATAAGTTTAAATGGCTAAATGAACATATGACTCATATTTGGCTAAATGAACACATGTCTAAAAATAAAAATCTAAATAAATATGAATATAAAAAGGTAAATAGATACAAGTTTAAAATAATGAATGAACATAAGTTTAAAAACCTAAATGACATGATTCGAAAAAATTTATATACAAAAACTTCAATGTATCAAAATCTAAATAAACAAAGATCAAAAAATATATTTTATATACAATATCTAAATACTCATATAATTGTATATAACTTTTAAAATACTCATTTGTATATAGCTTTAAAAATACTCATGTAATTTTATATAACTTTAAAAAACAAAAAAATATATATACTAAGTTTAACTGAGAGAAACATATTATATAATTGTAAATTATTGACGTAACATATAGTATATTGTACAATCAAATATATAAATTATCAGATCCTCAAAATAAACAAAAAAAATCAAAATTAACTTTTAGTATTAATCAAAACTATAACTACTTATACATATAAATAATTTCATCTAAATCTAAATCACGTGTCTAGCACGAGATATTGTCTATATCTTAAACAAACACAAATTAAAAATAGTATAAAATTTAAATTACTATACATACATAAAAATATCAAAAAAATCCAACTCCTTCTAGTTTTAATATAAACCAAGTGCCGAAGACAGGTGGCTTAATGATAGTGGTCACTTTATAAATTCTCAGGCACCAGAGTTAGATTCTTCTCCGATGCAAGAAAAATGAAAAAAGAGAAATTTTAGGATATAAAAGTAAGGTTGACAAAAAAAAATATAAACCAAGTAATCACATAACATCTGGATAGTGTTATCCTCAAATTTCACAAGCAATATAACATAAATTAGCGATTAAAAGCCAAAAAAGAAAGAAAACTTGCGCATGAAGAAATCAATAGACAAAAGGGCTTCCTTAGCGAGTCTTTCGAGGATGTTGCTCCTTATAAGAGGTGGGAAAAACAACCAACCACTCGTCACAACCACAAATCCCACCGTCATTAGCCGTGACACCATCGGACTCACATTCCACCAACGCCGTATAACCGTCCTTTTCACTGCCTTTTCCGTCGCCGTACAAACTCCATGTAACACAAAGAACCAAGTGACTTCCCCTGTAGGCATCTCATGGGTCATATAGAAGAAGAGCAGTTCGTGTACCACACCGGAGACGAGGAACGTTGTGAAAACTCCCAAGAACAAACTCAGATCCAAGTTCAATTTCCGTTCAGTGATTCGTCGGACCGGGACGTAAATGGCCGGTCGGAGAATCGCGGGGACCATGAGGTTCCAACGATGACCCCAAAATTCTTGAAGAGAGGTGGCTAAGTATGGTTCATCGGCTTGTGGCTCTAGGTCGCACCTAAGAGTGATAAAGACCGAAACCTTGACGAGCGTTAAGAGAATCTCAAGCTCCAAATATATATGTAGAGAATAGAGAACCAATAGGACAGTCGGAGACATATATCCTTTGTATTCGTACATATGTAACAAGACACCAAAGATGACAACTTTAATGGCAAAAACCCATTTGGGGACTTGATTTTGAGGTTTAGGGTTTTCTTGAGGTTTGATGGGGAAGCAAGTGAAGCAGATGAATCGAGAAAGATTTGGGGGAAGTGGTGAAAGAGGACCTTGATCGAAGGAGAAGAGGATGAGTTTGAAATTTGCAAGCCATGTGAGGAAAAAAGCTGTGTAACCAGAGAAGTGAGCAGAGGAGAAAAACAGAGGAAGAATAAGAAACAGAGCACAAACAGGAAGAACAGAGATTAATCGAAAAACACCAGCTTTGACTCTAGTTGATATGAAGTAACAATAAACTATGGATATTATTGCTGAACCCCAAACTTTTATGAAGTTCTTGAGTTCGTCCTCCATCTCTCTAGATCAATTGTGTTTTTTCCCGATCGCTAAGGATTTGACTCTGCTTTTAAGATATTGTTTTCAGGATATTCTAAGTCAGCTTGAATGAAACACGTTCAGAATAGAATTAGAAAATTGGGCAAATATGATTTGACAGCTACATATTGGCCGTGTTCTTATCCAAATCGCTGCGACGGCGACCCAGATAGAAGAAATAGTCACCGGCAAGGACAAAAATAATTAAAAGAATCGTTCAAAATAAACGTTGGTGATATCTGTAGAGTATTTTATAAGTGACGTGATCACCATAACCGTGGCAGCGACTCAAAGTCTCACTGTTTTCGCTGTTATTAAAATTTGTATTGTGGCAGTCGCAACGATCTCTGTAAGAACTCAGCTATTGTTAGCAGAATCGGATGTATGATCCAGTTTTGCGTTTCTATGCATATTTACTCTCCAGGAGATCCGGTAACATTGTATAGTCTGATTGAAATGGCTGGTGATGTATGAAATCAACAAAGAAATATCTAATGGAAGCCAAATGAAAATCGTTATGTACTTCATGTTTTTGTTAAAAATAGTTTGGTAGGTAAGCGTAAGATATCTTTTATATAATAAAAAAATAACATTAACTGACATGTTATATTACATTGTATGTCATTAGATATTAGTTATTTAACGAAAAAATTATTAAAGTTAAATTCGTCTAACATATAAACAAAGAGTATTTAATAGTGCATAAGTGTATCATCCAAATTAATATCTGAATATTTCAAAATTTAATGTTTAATATCTAATTTATAACATATGGATCTAATTAAGAAATATATATAAATATATATATATATATATATTATCATATTAATTGTCCGATGATTTTAAAAATTTCATACAATTCGTGGTCATTTGTTACCGAAAACTCTATTCATCTATTATATATATACAGGACCGTGCCTATGAAAAATAGATAAGGGCAATTGCCGCAAACCACAAAATAATTTATTTTAAAAGGCCATAACTTTACTTATGTTTCAATAATGCTTACATAAAATTTGTTCTTAACCAATTGAACCGTAGATTTTATTATATAAAAAAAGAGAAGTGTGACGCCCAATTTGTAGCAGTATGCGACCTAATTGGTGGTAGAGCATTTTCCCAAAATTGAAAAGGATTTTTAAAATAGGAAATTAGGTAACATTTAAGTTTTAATTAAGATTTAAGAGTTTTAACGTCCACATAACGACATGCACAAACACTTAAAACAAGGACATCCAGCAGGCCAATTTGGTCATTTCAATTTCTCAGAAGTGACATTTTTCTAAAGTTTAGGGGAAAGTAACATTTTTGCAAATTTTGAAACTCGTTAGAGTGTTTTACTCAATTTTCTCTAAAAAATTTCTTAAATCTTTATAACTATATATTATAAGAGAGTTGTTCATCCTCACAAAAAGCACAAAAACAAAACAATAACCTTAGACGAAATCATATTCATATAATCCATAATGGGTTGCCTCGAACCCGGAACTAATCGGATGGAATAGATAATTTCCTTGTTAAAATTTAAAAAAAAAAAGAGTAGAAAATCCCTCCCCAAACCGTGCTTGCATTTTTCATTGCATATAGAAAACTAAATTTCTTTGGTTCCTTTATAAATAGGACTCCGAATTTAATACTCAGTAAATTTCAACTTAGTCTTACTATTTGAACATTTAATAATAGAAATAAATGAATTTTGATAAAGAAAATAACTTCATATAGGTTCTAAAAACCTAAATGAACATGGGTTTAAAAACTTAAATGAACACATGTCTGAAATGGTTCATGACATGAGTTTAAAAAATTATACACAAAAACTATAATGTATCATAACCTAAGTAAACATAGATCAAAAAATATATTTTGTGTATAACACACGCATTATTATAAATTGATTTTTAGTATATTAAGTTAAATATAAAATTAATAAATTTGTTTATACAAACAAGTATCACATATAAATAGTATAAATAAATATAAATAACTAAAATATATATATATATATATATATATATTTCATAAAAAATATACATGTTAAATGTATTTTAAAAAGTAAAAAACTATATAACTAAATTACATACAATTTTGTCATGTACATTGCACGGTTAGTTATCTAGTTTTTATATATAATTAGTTAAAAGGAGAGATGACAATTGGTCGAATGTGAATTTCTTGTTCCTATTTATCAGAGTTCGAATTTAAATAATCATGTTGCCTCATATAATATTATTAGGATTTATGGATCCGATCTTTTCGATCTAATTATTAAGAATGATATATTTTAGGACCAATCAGACACTTTTCCGGAATAACATTTGATATCTAAGGACTCTAATTATATATGACACTTCATCCTATATATATACTCCCTATATTTCAAAATAAATGATGTTTTAGCTTTAATTTTTCTGTTTCAAAATACATGATGTTTTAGGTTTCAAACACAAATTTCACTTATTTTTCTCACTTAATCCTATTACTTATTCATATTAACTATAATATTAATTACAATATATAGATAGTTTAAATAATTTAGTAATTTTTTTTAATTATAATGCATCTACCTTAAATATTATATATATATATATATATATTATGAAACGGAGTAAGTATATATTTTTTTTTCTGTGTTACTGTCTTTACTAACCTTTTTTCATCCTCTTTAAATTCTTTACTTAATTGGATTTAATAGCCACTCTTCTAATTTTTTAAAGGATATTATAAACAAAAATACTTCCATTTTCTATTGTCTCCACTAGTGGCGGATCTAGAACTGTTTTCAATATGGAGCACAACAATATCATACTTAAGTTATATAAGGTCTAGAACCGTTTAGAAAAATTAAAAACAAAAGAGAAAAATAATCTAAATCTAGAAATATATACTTAAACGATTCGTAAAAAAATAAAAATAGTGTGGTCTTCTAAGTTATATATTTACCTAAAAAATAAAAAGATTTGTAGCCTACTAAATTATAAATTTTGGTGTAACATTGGACAAATACTTATTTTATTAGTTTTTAAGCATGATCATAGAATCACAACTTTATCGACATATATAAAAAAAAAATGTACAAAATAAAAAACAAGAAAAAGATTGAAAAATAAATATTGTGGGGCACATGCCCTACCATATTGCTTCCTCGGTCCGCCCTTAGCTCCACTACCCATGTGCATGGCCTAAACTCTTCTCGATAATATCAAAGATGGGGAATACCAAGAAATTCTTCCTAAAATCATGCGTTACATTAGAATATGAACAGCTTGTGTTTGACAATGTCGAGAACCAAACACGTATTCACTTATCATTCTCTTATGGACATCCGTTCTCACCATTTGAGGGTAAAACAACAAACCAGCCGTAAGTAACACAAACACGTTTCACATATTTAAGAAAAATTAAGTTTTGTTGTTTTGCACTCTAAGCCTTTTTATTAATGAAAATTATGCAAGAAGTGAATATCTTGCGTTTGGCAAGGTCAATAACCAACAAACATTCATTAATCACTTTCTCATGGACATTGTTTCTCAGAACTTGAGGGAAGAATAGCCAAACGCCTGTCACGCTCACAAACGCCACAACTGCAAGACCCGAGACAGCTCGTTGCGGTGGCCTTAGCCGCAGTGTTCGCTTCACCGCTATCTCAGTGACAGTGGCAACACCGTGCAGCACAAAGAATAAAGTGACTTCCCAAGTTGGAGGCTCACGGATCATATAAAAGTAGATCAGCTCATGCATCAAGCCCGAGACAAGAAACGAGGCCATGACCCCGGCAAACATAGCCCCGTTTGGACCCACTAAGTGTCTGAAAAAATGCTGAACGGGGATGTAAACAGTTGCGCGTAAGGCAGCTGAAACCATGAGGTTCCATCTGCGGCCCCAGAAGTCTTGTAGAGAAGTGGCTAGGTAGGGCTCGTTGAACACTGGTTCGATGTCACACTCAAGAAGACTAGATCCCACTGCCCTGACAAACACTAAGACAAGTTCCACCTCAAGGTATATATGGAGACAGTAGAGAGCCAATAGAACGAACCGAGGCAAACTATCGCTGTATTCATAGACATGTAACAAGACGCCAAAGATCAAAACTTTGACAGCCAAAACCCATGTAGGAGTAGCTTCATTCTTACGATGAAGATTCCTAATATCATTTGGAGAAGGGTTTTGTCTGATTTTGATTGGTAAGCAAGTAAAGCAGATGAAACGGGAGAGTTTTGGGGGAAGTGGGAACAAAGGTCCTTGATCGAAGGCAAAGAGAAGAAGATTGAAGTTTGCAAGCCACGAGAGAAAAAGAGCTGAAATGGCACAAAAGTGCACAGGGGAGAGGAACAGAGGAAGAACAAGAAACAGAACACAGACTGGAAGAATAGAGAGAAGACGAAGAACACCTTTGGAGATTTTAGATGATATGTAATAACAATAACACATGGAGATTAACGCAGAGATCCATACCTCAATTAAGTTTCTCAGATTTTCTTCCATTATTCAGATCTGTGGATTGCTGAATCTGCTGTGAAACCACCATATTTGACGTCGTCTGTTGTATTAAATAATCACCACACCATACGGCATTAAAAAAGACATTAGAAGCTGAAATTTATATTATTATTTAACAGCTAAAAGGCCCACTAGCTAAACATGACTGCGAGAAAAAAATCTGTATTTCTTCTAAGCATCCTAAAACTTTAGAGATAGAGACGCAAGATCGATCAAACTGTTACTGCTGCAACAAAAACCATATGAAAAATGATCTAGTCGTCAATCCAACCGCCAGAACCACCCATGTAAGGGTAGTTCGGGCCAGGGGCAAACCCCATAGAACTCATCCCCAAGTCTTCAGGTGGTGGGAGTTGTGGCAGAACGCCAGGAGGATCATACAAATGGTGTCCACTAGATTGCACTGGAGGCTGCGGTGGGAAAGAGCTCATCCTCTGGTAATTCATTTGATCAAAATGAGGTCCATAACGTTGCTGCATTGAGAATGGATTATCCATCAGATTTGGAGAAGGTGCTAACATGGGGTCCAAGTGCCCGCTGTATCTCTGCGAATACTCTGTTGGATCAACTCCTCTATCAAGGTCAGAGTATCCTCTGTAATCAAACATCTCGTTAGGACCATTTCTCATAGCTGGTGCCAATGGAAACTGATCAGGTATAAAAGGAGGATCCGGCATTCTGTAGCCTCCACCAAAACCATACTTTGCAGCAAGACCATCATCGAAATGGGACAAACTTACACCATAAGATGGTTCAGACGCTTCAAAAGATCTCTGACCCATGTTTGCTAGTGATGGACGAACTGTGTACATGTCCTCTCTAGAAGATCTAACAGAGCTTGGCCTATTCCGCGTCACTTCAGGTTTTCCCATGCCCTGCACTTTACTATCAGGTTCTCTAATATCTTTTCCCAAGTTACTTTTTGCCCTTGTTATTGCAGGCAGAGATGCTTCTACAGAGTCGTGAGATCTTTGAGGTGTTAAATTGGAGATTGATGTGCAGAAAGCGTATATATCATCTGGAGAAGACCTAACAGGACTCCGCCGATCAGATGTCATCTCGGGAATTTTTACTTTGAAGCTTTCCGGTCCTCTATTCAAGTCTCCTCCATCTTCTTCCATGTCATTGCTCTTCCAATCCACATTTTTAAAATCCACCGACTTCCCAAGCTTTCCACAAGAGTAGTCTTTGGTTTTCTCCTCCCTGTCCAGCTGACTTCTCCTTGACAAATGATCTGACTGATGTACACGTGTTACAGTTTCCCGTGCTTCAATTTTCTCAGAGAGTAGAATGTTATTAACACATTCAGCTACCTCAGATTCATCTTTTTCCATAAGAACATCTTCGTTTTCCTTTGTGAAATTCTCACTAATTTCAAAAGGACTGTTTCTCCGCATAGAATTACCATCACATATGGAATCCGAAGCTCCAATTGGATGCAAAGTCATGTTTGCTTCTTCAACTTTCTTTAACTTTGAGCTTCCCGCATCCCTATGCAAATGGTAATGCTCTTCCGCTATCTTCTTGTGCTTGGCTGCAAAGTCGGACCGACTCCAGAGAGATAGTGGTGGTGGAATATTATTCCAGTCTTCTAATTGCTTGTCTTCGTCATTGACAGAACCAGGCAGGTAAAATGACTGTAAGGAATAAACAAGAAGCAAAACGTTTAACCGAAACTCAAGAAAGGCTCAATCTCTTAAAAAGCAAAATCAAGAGGGAGAAATAAATAAACAAACAAAAAGGCGGATGTTTTACATTTCCAGATAAGAACTTCTCCTCCTCCCATACAAGCACATACGATGACTTCTTTTTATCTAACCTGTTAAGAAAAGTGAAAAATTTAACTGAAATGGTACGGATTTAACCTGTTGAGGAGTCAAATAATACTTTAACTTTCTGAATTACATATATTATGGTAGTAGACGCAAAAATGAATTTAATGTTATTATAGTGTTATGAAAGGTAGAGGGGAGCAGATCAGATAGATGGAAACTGAAACCTTTCAGTCTCGGGAGGAACAATAAGGATAAGAATCTTTGGGCGAAACTCAAGAGCCTTAGTGATAAACTTGTTTGCAAGAGAAGCATGGACTCCAAATGGCGGATTTAGCCCCATAATCTACTCATAATCCCAAAAAGATTAATAATCAGATAGTACACAACTATTTGGAGGATATGAAAGCTTTAAAAGGACATTCTTATCTTACCAGCTTTGAGCCTGGTTCCAACTCATCTTTGCTTACAGTCATCCAATCTTTTTTCACAAAATTGAAAGTATTCTGAACGTAGTATAAATGTATCAATAAGTAATTTTAGAAGACCGATGAATAGAATACACCACAGTCCAGCATATGTTGCTGCCTTACGTCAGTGATAAAAATTATAATAAAGGACAACGAAAGGTACACAAATCATTACCTTCGGTTGAAAAAGATCGTAATTTCTATATAAGCACTTCTTCCCAGTTTCTTCAAGCTTCCCTTTCATCAACCAGCTAAAGTCATTAGCACCACAACAGAAGTCGACGATCTGTTGGAAGAGATATCAGAAACAAGATATGATCATACGTCAGAAAAGAAAAATTAGGAGAAGTAAATGAAACAATAAAATTACAGCAGAAACAAGGAATAAGATAAGTAATAAAATTAAACCCTAACAAATAGCATTTGTGAGCAAATCTCACCATATCACCATCTTCTGCATACCAATGGAGTCTATCAACGATCTGCATGACAGTAATAATAGATCTGATCACACATCAAGCTTCAGATACAGGACTTAGAATGTGACAAAGGATGTTAAAAGCAGACGATACTCAGTAATCACGCAAGTGATCAAAAGCATTCACTAACAGCAGAGTAATCCACACAGAAGACAGATTAAGTAACTAGGTGAAAAGGCACAAACAGCCTACACTTTAAAAGTCATTTCTCCTTGACAGTTTTTTCCCTCACTTGTTGACTTCAATTTTTAACACTAAACCGAAAATCCTTGTAACTTACAGGATGCCTAGGCCTTAATCTTATTTATGCTTTTAAAAGAATATATTACCTGCTGAAGTTTTTCAGGATTAGTAAAATGACGACCAAAGGAGGTGTAGCGTGGACCATGGAGAAAGGGAGCAAGATAAACTTTGAGCTTATCCTGAAGCAAAAGAAACAACCATCTGGAGGATTAGCAAAAAATACTAATTGCAAGAGATAGAAAAATGATGCAGAAATTTCATTTGCGCAGCAAACACATATACTGTAAATAAGAATCTACAACAGACAGCTGCTGCCATGTTCTAAAAGCTAAGCATAGGACCTTCCACTTGATAACTTGGCTCAGAACCTCTGGCTCACAAACTGCTCTTGCATCCTCGATGGTGCCTCCTTCCTCGAGCTTTTTTAGGGCTGTTCTGACAGCCTGTGAGACAAAATTGAAGTCACTACTCACTAAAAGAGCGCTAAGAATAGCTAGATAGAGATTGGGTTCAGCTTTCTATCCCACCTGAACTGAGCCCTCTACCTTTCCCATAGTGATCATCTTGTCCACAACATTCCTTGTAGAGTTTGAATGCGTAGATGGAGCTATGTATTTCCTTAACATAGTATCCATAGTTATTTCTTCCCTAGCATTTCTCATTATCTCCAAGATCCTAAATTCGCAAAAGTAGATATGATGGAAGTAACCTACAGATAGGTCCTATACAAATTAAAGGGGAAAAACTGAACTGAACTTTCACAATAAAAATACTAACCTCCTTTGCGAGTCATTGTCTAACGTAAGAATTTCTCTTCCTGAGTTCTTTGGGGCATTTGAGTCAGTCTTATTGTGCGTGCTGCCAGCTGCAAGCACCCGCCCAGGCTTTCTTAAGTTAGGTTCCTGAACATAATCAAACAATCTCTCACCAAGAGAAACCTTGCTTTTACAAGCTTTATGAGCCTCTTTCACTCCCAGCTTGTTTGTGCCAGCTTCATGTGCCTCATTCACTTCCACCTTATTCTTGCCAGCTTGACGGGACTCTTTAAATTCCATCATTTTCTGGGATTTTTGTGGCACCATTTTATAATTTTTGGATGGATCAACTTCCTTACGTTTCCTTAAATTCTCTGGTACAGATGAGACTAATCTATGCTTCTTTGTGGAGACACCATCTTTTGAAGAAGGAAACGAACTTCTAACTGAACTAACAGAAGCTTTTCCATGAGTATCTTGAAAGCCAAGATCATTATCCTTAGTTCTAGCTTTATCTCGTCCCACATGTGATTCCAGTATCCTTCTTTTCTCTCTCATGAAAACCTTCTTCTCTTCCGTGAAAGGAAATTTAATATGGTCCCTAACCGGTGTCAGGAGTTCTTCATCTATCTCATGTTCTCTAGCACAAGGGAAATTATTCGAAATAAGTGTCTTAAGGTGAGTATAGTTTTGGAGTCCCACAGATGATACACCATACATAAATCTTACTGGCAATATATGAGAACACGGTTGTGCAAGAGTCCATCCCATGCCCTAGTAAGTATAGCCTCTTCGTCAATATCTTCGAAAGAAATTTCCCTAGAAACCAACAAAACAGTTATTCAAATGAATTCTGGAATAGCAATAGAAAATGAATGGCTGATAAATGTAGTCATACCGCGGCAGGCATTTTCTGTGGTAGGCCTTTGGACAACGCCGACAAACAGCAAATTGTAAGTTAGAGTCTGTCTTAACCTCTCTATTTTCACAGACACAGCATTTGTGCAATGGGCATGTAAACTCTCCAGCAATAATTTGTCTCTCTAGTGCTTCAGACTCAGCTTTATTTCCTAAACGTAGTCGTCTTGTGACACAACGAGGATGGTAAAAGTAGCCGCAGGTGGCTGACACACATTGAAATACCTAAGTATACGTTTAGAAGAAAATGAAAAAATCATCCAATTAGCTGACAATCACGAACAACAATCAACATAGCGATCAATAACTTCATACCTCTGCTGCCCCACCAGAATTATCAGAAGAGCCAAGGTTCTTGCAGATAAAGCATTGATGTATCTTCTTCTCACAGTTTGGGCAAAAGTATTTCTGAATTGCCTGGAAAACAATCCATAAACCACAATAACATCAATTCCATGCCTACTCAAGACAACGAAGACGCTCAGAAATATCCAGAACTAATAAAAAAAGTGTATATATATATAACATACTTCCACTTGCATCTTGGTTAAGCCAAGAGAATCACAAAAAGAATCTACACCATCTTTTCTGGTAGCATGGAATGATCTCAGACAGCTCCCTTCACAACTGCAGAAAGCAAAAAGCAGAACACAGGACTTATGCATCTGGTTCACTGAAACAACACATAATATGTAATAAAAACACTAAATCTTCAGAAGCCTCTCTATGCCTCAATTGTCTCAGATGCCAATTTCTGCATTCGCGTTAGCAGGTTTCACATTGTTTTTTTTATTCCACTTTCTCACGAAATACTTTTGAAAATGCCAAAAGCAAACAGAAGGTACGTTTTAGTTAAAAATTAGCAAAGAAATATGTTTGAGACACTAAAGGCTGTAGATCATTAGGAAAATGTACACACTAACAATGTAGAAGCCAACAGCAACATAAATGCAAACAAACATTTGAGGCTTTAACAAAACATAGAAAGAAACAGGTAAGGAACTTATTCTAGAGAAAACCAATATCCAGATAGTAAACATACCACAAAAGCTCACCACCATTGTCACAAATTGCACAAACAGACTCAAAAAAGTCGTCTTCTTCATCATCCAATTCATCTTCATCATAAGCTACAGTACTGTCATCATCTCCAACGATGAAATCATCCTTAACATTGACCTAATAAGTAATAACAAGTTCATAGCAAAAATTACAATTGTGTGGAAATAAGGGAAAGAAAAGAAAAAAGGCACAGTACGAAAAGGGTACTCAAGTGGGGATAAAAGAAACTGAACCTCATCAGGTAATCTCTTTTTGGTAGGCTTCTTTGCGAGAAATGCAAGTATAAACTAGTCACACAAGAAAGAAAAACTCCAGAAAATTAGGAGAGAAGCAGAGTAAGAAGATCCAGAAAGCAAACTAATCTCCTAATAACAGACATGGCCATCACAAGCTGTCAAGAAATGAGATCTACTACACTTAAAAAAAGATTTGATGGCCTCGTCTATACAAAACATTTTACAGACTAGAAAGTCAGCAAAAACATCCCTACTAACCTTTGATTTCATCAAATTTACATCTCTCTTAACAGCTTCAGCGATTAAATCAAAGTGATCCACCAAATCATTCTGGGATGGCTTCACGTCATATGACCTATATAAACAAATCCAACCACAGGAGTTGAAACCAAACGAATGAAAATTTACAGCGAGAAGAACAAACACTTGAAAAGCATCATTCACCTGTTTTTCTTCGACAAATGCTCCCATAGAGATTTATCTGACGCTTGGGGATTCCTCCTGAAAAATTGAAGGGTGTATAAAGTGACAAACACACTTCTAATCAATGCTGCATAGCTCTTCCTCGGTTCCTCAAGCTTAATCCAGATATTATCCTTTGTAAGAACAGATATCTCAGGACTGAAGTTGGAAAGGTCGAATCTCCAAGCCTTAACAAGTTGATGCAGAGGCAAAAGCCCATCCCCCGATCTTCCTCGCAAGTATAAACGTGATGATGCACTTCCATCTATTGTCTCCTTCCTGCTCCATTGAAATGGCAGACGCGCAAACGAGACGGGCTCTTTATTGTCATCTTCGAAATAATAATTCGAGGCCGACTGAGGAACAGAGTTTTCCTCTTCATCATCGTCAACGAACGCCATCAATCACAATTTCCCTATCACAATTGCAACAAAATCCGAGTTTTATTCTCCAAATATGAAGGCTATAGAACAAGATTTTCCAAGATTACACCTTTCTCCTAAACCCTAATCTAAACTCGTAACTCGAACTAGGGCTCGTCTAAAGAGACCTACAAACATAAAATTGAGTCGGAAACCCTAAACCCTGGGAAACAGAAGAATGCAGAAGACCAAACGCCAGAAAATTATTACGATAAGAACAAAAGTTGCCCCAAAATTCGGACACAAAAAAATTTGAAAAGTCTAGAAAACGGAAACCAAGAACTGTTGAAATCAATGATAACAAGCGAGAAGAGAAAATCCAAAACCTTAAAGAATTCTCCACTTTTCTCTCGCCCTGTGGAGACAGAGGAATCGAATTAAATCACCGTGGAAAGAAATTGAAGACGGTTTCTGTGTTTCGTTGCTTTTTTTTTTCCCCCGTCGTGTTTCGTTGCTTATATCACAGTGCGTATCCCGCTTTATGGGAATTTCCAAAATGCTATCGAAATTAACATTTTTGGATTAAAATTAAGTTCTGTTTAATTGATATTAGCACATACAGTTTTACAAGATCATTATAGGCCGTAGCGATTGTTTAATTCTTGTCCATTGTTTTTAAACACTCTTGTAACAAAAGATATTTCAGCAACTTAATAAAGTATACTATTGTTGGAAAAAAAAATTGATATATGCGACGAGCCAAAGTATTTGATATCGTGTGTATGGTCACAGAAACAGTTATCAAAATAATGGTTTAATGTTTTTATTATATATTAATTTATTTTGTAAAGTCAACATCATTATATTTTTAAGATAAACCCATAATTCTTCTTTTTAAGTAGTATGAATTATCATTAACAAAAATCTACATGAACTATTATTATTATTATTATTATTATTATTATTATTATTATTATTATTATTATTATTATTATTATTATTATTATTATTATTATTATTATTTATGTAATAAATCATCTAGTTGGAATATGCGTACGTCTTTCACAATAAATTTTTTTATAGTCTTCTAAGTCTTTCAAATTTTGGTTTTTAATCTGTACCATCAGTTAATGAGCCTTTTAAGCCTTTTAATTAACGCTCCTGGGCACTATTATCGAAGCACATAAACTAATGTCTTTCTTTTCCGATGCTGATGGTGGAGCTTTTCACCGGCGTCGGGTCATCTTTCTCTCCTTTTGTTTCTTCTCTTCTACCCTTCGCCATGTCCACTTTGCATCTCTTTCTCACCACCTCTTCTTTTCTTCTTTTTCACTTCGTTGGGTTTGTTAGTTTCCAGATTTGGTTTAGATCTCAAATCTATAACAGCTGATGTGTTCTAGTCGGCGTAGATCTGTTCTGTGTTTCCATGGCGCATCTATTTCTCTCCGGCGAGAACACTTTTCTCCACCTTAAGCCAAACTGGGTTTTATGTTCATCTCTTCTTCTCCGACCCATCGGCTCATCTCATTTGGCTCAGATTCTTACCAGCCGGATTTTTACCGGCATCATAGGCGTTTCTCCGGCGAGCCTTTGAGAACACGTCTAAACAACCCGAGATCTTTTGCTCATCTCTAGTCTCCGGTTTCCTCCGATTGTGCTACCTTTGAGTCGTCGACACTGCCGACATCACCAATAGAAGTCGATTTAACTTTCTGAAGGCCATGCGGGCTTGTTGAATATTTTATACAGTTTCTTACGCTCTAGTGTTACACCGTCTTAGAGCTTTTCCACCGTGAGGCCAACCTCACTGATTGAAACAGGAGCTCGTCGACCAACGTCATCATCTTCACCGCGCCTCAATCCTCCAAACCCTAATTGGCTACCTTAGGTGTTTGGGATTGGGCCTGAATCAATTATTTTCAACTCTTAGGTCTTTTGGACCCAAAATGTTATCAAGCTTTGGGCCTATTGGACTCAGTTATCTTTTAATCCCCTCATTGAGTGAGAGAAACTTACCCTGCAATTTTTTTTCCCCAAAGTATAGTTTTATTGAGATAGAAGAGAGAGGGGGTAACCCTATTACAACTACCTTGTATTAGACAAGGATTTAACAGAAACTTAGAAGTACCTACTACATAGACTTGGAAAACAACATTAAAAACATAGATTGAAAGAGCCTTCTCAGGCACTTAATCACCCAAAGACAATGAGAAATCAAAACATTACAATTGATATTGGAAGGCTACCAACCAAACCCCTTGCAACTTTAATTATCATATCCTCTCTTGTGATTTAAGTAGACTTCAGAAATTATAGCACTAGTGCCTCCTTACTTACGTTCTTTTTGTTGGTAATGGAGAAGCAGCAACTAATCAGACCTCGCCGAAATCTGATATTCAATTCTGGTGGAAGAGACTTAAAAAAGTCATTTAACCGACTCAGCACTTGCTTTAGGAAAAGAGTGATGATGGATACAATTCGATTAAACCAAGGATTTTACCAGCGGCAAATGAAAGAGTATGAGACATCCTAAACAATCGATCAGAGTTCAAATTGCTTCCCGTCAAGTAGAACGCTGGCACATCAACAATGACGCTTCACTGTAACAATGACCGGTAGGCACTCTTTAAGGTCGTACAGTTAACGGTTAACCAGACGAGATCCACTACAATTTTTTTGTAACGGTTGAATTTAAATATACTCCAACGTTGAAAATCATCTTTGTATACCAACTCAGTCAACTCTGACAAGACAGAGATTTATTCCTCCAAAAGTTAGCAAAGAGCACAACAATACATAATCACCAACAACCTTGATGGAATTGACTAATCTGATGCATATACAAGATCCAATCAGGGTCGTACTCGTTGGTGAAAAACTCCTTGTTTGGGTGTTTCGGGTTGCATTGGACATTGGCTGGATTTTCATGGCCTTTGAGTGCCAGGAGAGACTTGAAGTTGCGAATGATTCTTTGGATATTGGAGAGACATCTAACGAACAAAGAAGTGAGTCTGATGTTCTGAATTCTGAATGGGAATAATAAATGGATCTGTTGAGATTCCTAGTGTGAAGTTATGACTTATCCTGCAATTTAACGTTTTATGTTTAAATGTTAAGCTTAGGGCTATTCTCATTTGTATGTTGCTCTAAACTTTATAGAATATTTTTGCGATGAAGTAATAAAATAAAATGAGTTTTTGAACAAAAAAATGTGTGCCATCAGTTTCTTTTAAAAGTCGATGTCCGTTTTCAATTTTGTTTGTCATAATAAAAATATTTGTTAACATAAGCTTCCAACCAAACTTTTAAAGAGTGTTGGATCCACTCTTTCTCTTTCCTCGTTCTTTGACAACTTAATTCCACATTCCATTGGCGTGCTAATTGGATTTGAGTCATCCATCTAAAACTTCTTAAGCACCTCCTTAGCATATCCCTCTTGAGTGATGAAGAATCCATTATCTTCTTGTTTCACTTCACTTCCGAGGTAATAAGACATAAATCCAATATCCGTCATCTTGAACTCCTTTGTCATCTCTTTCTTGAACTCTTCAAACATGCTTGGATTGCTACCTGTGAATATAAAGTCTTCTACATACAAGCATGCAATCAATATATCACCATTTTTAATTTTGATATAGAGTGCATGCTCATATGGACACTTGATGAACTCGTTCGCCTTAAAGTACTTGTCAATTCGAGTATTCCACTGCATACATCTCCTTTATGTCATAAAGAGAATGAATAGGGTCCAAGACCTTGAATCCTTCCTATTTCAGATGAATGACTAGTCTTACCCAATGAGTCTTGTTCTAGTTCATGAGTGCGTAGACATAATCAACATCGACGTACCACTTCAGCTTCCCTTGTCACCCGGGGACGTTGCCTTTAATGTAGTTTGTAACCACACTAGACCATGGTTTTGTGCTCCCATTTTTAATCTTCGAAGAGTCTTGGCAAAGCTTTGCTATGAACCACGTGTCTAGCACAAAAACCCTTTTTCCGAATGGATCTCGCTATGTTTTCGATGAACCATGTGCAGAAGAGCTTCAAGGTGTTGTGACGTTAAAGGGAATATAATGTCAGCATAAGCAAAAGGAAATAGGAAAAAATTAATTAGTGGATAGTTAGGGCATTTATAGAATTCCGAAACCACTGTTGAAGAGTGTAGATATCAGTAAAGAAATTCTTCTTTTCCTCATGTCCGTCCACAACAAAAATCGCGCTCATCAGTAAGTATTGATAAAATTTCTAATACTCAGACTTGTTAATACTTGACCTGTTACTGTATAATTACATAATTTTAAAAGTTGGTTTAAAGTTTAAGGTTTAGCTATATATAAAATATGAAATTGTTAATCTTTTGAAATAATTATATGTTAAGATAATAATAATTTAAATTTTGATTGAAAAATGTTTTGTGATATTTATTTTTCTGTAAAATATATAAATATTTTAAATTTAACTAATAATTTTGAAATACTTGCAAGTATTCATATTTTTAATAAGTAACAAATACTTGACATGAACGAGACAAATCTAAATACTAAATGTTATTATTTGAACAAGTCAAACCACGTAACAAGTGTATGAAAATTAGCAAATACCCGGGTTAGTGCTCAGCCCTATTTGAAATCGTGTTTACATAGAAAAGTTATTCCAACAAAATAGATAAAAAGTGATCATGCAACTCGCAAAGTGCCACGCTGTTGTAGCTTGTTTGGTTTGCGAAGGCACTTTTAGTGCAACGCGAGACGTGTTCGATGCTCGAGCCAGGCATATGTAGTACAACCTCTATAAATTAATATATCCAACAACAAACACAATGTGCATCATCATTGAAGGTATTGTAAAATACCTTTTTATTACTAGTCTTTTTGTATACATAACAAATTAAATACTACAAGTCAACAAATATTGCAGCTAATGTACTTCACAAAATGTTTTTCTTTTTGACCTTTAATGTGTTCCTTCTTATAATGTATAACATATATAATTATTTATTACAAATATTACTAAAACACAAACAGAGAAGATGTGAAAATATTACAAAACAACTCTGTTCCGGCAAGATAGTTCAGTCTTGTCGTTCTATTCAATGGCTGTTTCCTCTGAGACGGAGGTAATATCAGACAAAGTGTCTGCGTCATTGTCTTCTTCAATGGTCAGGCTCGACACTTCACCGTTTAAGGAAGAGACTTCGTCTTCTCCGGTGACAGATGGAGCTGGTGAAGCATCAGTGCTGGTGCACGTTGTGGTCGTGCTATGAGTTGATGAAGAATCTGAACTTGAACTCGAACTCTCTGATGATGAAAATTGTTTCTGAAGACTCCAATACATTATACTTGCTGTTAAGATTAATATCATCTTCTGATTCACCTGCAACAAAAATTGAATCCCCCCAAATAAAAAAGGCCTTAGATTTACATATAATGTATGCACTGTCTGAAAGTCAGCTGCTTATTTATATTTAGATTCTGTTCTTTACCTCCACAATATCTTCAGGCAACAAGAAAACCGCGCAACCAAGTTTTCTTGCTACGCTGACAATGTATGTAGCATTTAATCTCTTCTCATCGTCTGTAGAAAAGAACAATTAAGGGACTTGCGGTTACAAACAGAGAGAAGAGAGTGTGAAGAGATAAGTAAATCTAGTTTGAGAGTGATAGACCTGATTCGCCCTTGGTGACAAGATTCCAGTTAACAACTCTTGGCTCAACCGCCCATAGAAGATCAAGAAAAAATAATCCGCTCGATAGACTCTTGTCCTATTGAAGTTTAGCAAGACAAATGTTTATTCCAACATAAACTTGTTCAATTGATTTCTTAGTTTTAACGAAAGTAAAAGATGGAACCTTGAAGCTTTCAATCTGCGATTTCCGCCCCATGATTCTGACTTTCCTGTTTGCCCAGCTCATGATTTCTGTATCGGTCATGTCTTTTCCTCGTGTCCGGGATCTGAGATTCTTGAGAAGTTGGAGCATATGGGTTCTCATCAACTGCCATAAGAAGCCTGAGACATATATATACCCATCCAATGTTATAAAATGTCTAAGACTGTAGAGCATCGTATCAAAATAAACCAAATTGTAGCTACGTTAAGCAGAGAAATTACCGAGGATAAGCTTCTTATTCCCTTGAACTATGTCATTTCCAGCTACATTTACAAGTGAAAATCTCATCTCCTTTCCAATTTTCACAACTTGATTGCAGTTCTCTACTTTTTTAAACGGCATATTAATTGGTGGTTTTGAAGCATGTTTCCAGTTAACTGAGCCTGGGTAGACCTTCTCAACAACTTCCAGAAGAATCCATCTGCATCAGAAATAGTAAGTAATAAAGAACTTTTGATACGCTTCAGGACCAACAGAATTTTGTGAAGACTTACCCGTTTCTAACATCTTCAAACAGATTATTGACGTAACTTTCAATCCCAAGGCTGTTAATCCATAGTCGGTAACATCGTTCATCTCTGCAAGTCTGTAAATCGTCAGTCATCATCTCCGCAAAGGAGAACCTGCCATCAGTGCTAAGGCCATTCCTGCAGCAGGCACAGAGAAGCTAGTGTGTATAAACCAATTCATGAGAAAACAAAACAACAAAAAGGTATTACCCTCTTTATATCTTTTACCAACCGTTCGTGAAATATCTGTGCCACAAATGCTAGATTCAAATACGAAGACCCCTCAACTATCTCTTCCGCAGTCAAATACCGTTTGCAGTTCATTCTCTCTGCGTGTTCAAGGACCATGGTAGCCCTTTCAAGATCATCTTCTGCATTAAGAGTAGCTGGATCGCAGTGCTCTGGTGCGAGAACATTGAGCAGGTAAGCATAGGCCTGTGCATCCTGCATATCCAATTATCTCAATTATCAAGATTACGAACAACTCTCAATAATTTTATAACTTAGGGGTGAGGTTTTCTTTTTGTCTGTTCAAACTGACATCACTTCAGAGTGTTGGAGAATACTATGTCTATAAACATTTAATAAACCTACTAGTCTCTTAAATGAAGAAGCTTTTACAGAAACAAAAAGGAGAGTAGTTCTAGAATTGATACTTGAAAGCCAATTACCTTAAGATCCGAAGAAAAATTTCCAACAGTTTTTTTGTAACCACCTTTCTTGAGATGGAAGTTCATCCATTTGAGTAAAACTTTCTCAGGGGGTAATCTCAAAAATTCTTCTATATCCTGCAACACAGATATTCATTGTTATTATTTATGGCATGCTTATAGTTTGGTCATGAATATGAGAAGAGATTGGGAGTTATTTACGTCATTGTCCTCCACCAACTCAACAAGCTGAGGCATCTTCTTCAAACTAAGATCAGCGAGAAGTTGAATCTGCAGTTCCCAACATTAGTTAGTAAATTATCATGAACATATGTGAAGGAAGATGCATTGCACATAGCAAACAAGTGTGACCTTTATGAGTTGGGAGATCAATCCAAGCACCAGATGAGGCTGCAAAAACAATAAAACATCAGCGGTCAGAAGGTCCCATCTATAATATGTTTTACTAGAGACAAAGCAAAGCAAAACATACTCGTCCTTCAGCCAGGTCCTGAGTCCCGATATTAACCACACTGCAGCCAACAGCTTTTGCTGAGTTGAGACAGAGCGTGTGATTCTCATTTCTCTCCCACGGGTTAAGTACCCTTTTCGTGTTGATCGCTCGTTCATCTATTGTCCCAGGAACTGCTACATTTATAAGCTTACTGAGCCAAAAGAGGAATAAAAAGGGGAGAACAAGAAAGTCAAAACCAAGAAACAAATGTGCAAATTTTGAGATGGAAATCCAAACGCACAAATTTGGACATTACCATAGAAGTACACCATCTTTCACAAGTTCATACAATTCATTTGAATCCGGATCTAAAGGAAGGAACTGCATCAAAAAGGGGTCATCCCGAAGATATCTGTTGATGTGATGAACAAAAGAGCCCTTCTCTGACTGGTTAATGGTATGAAGAGTCGTTGTTCCGGCTTTAAGAAACGAAGATGAGTGCTTAAGACCGCCAGATTTATCAGCAGCCTTATCTCGCAGGTTTAAATATATCTGCACACATCACATCTATCAAACAGACTCATATAGACAAAGAAAACACAACAACATAGAAAGATCAAACTGACCTTGAGAAACGATTCGAAATCAAGATCATCACTTTCATGATCAGAACCCAAATCTAGCAAGATTTCTCTGATTTCTTTCTCCTTAAATGCTGAAGTAAGTGACTTCACCTTGACCAAAACATGCGGAAGATCCGCTAATGTAACCTTACCACTCTGATTCTTCAACGAAACAAACTAAACACAAAATCCAGATCAAAACAAGCTTCGCTTAAGAATTGCATATATGGAAGAAGAAAAACAATTAATGAAAGAGAGAGTGACTCACCTTGGAATTGAGACTTCGAAGTTCGACTTGTGTGAGCTGACTTTGTAGCCATGGATCCGAAACGATAACACCAACGAAACCAGACATCTCCCCCGTTACCATTCACGGAGAAGAAAAATCTGGGAAAAAAGAAACACAAATCTCTCCTAAATCACGCCAATATCTCGTTCCAATCTATCTGCAAAAGGAATCAATGTAAAGCTTCAAGAATCGCAAACTTTTTGCATTAAACGAAATGAATCTAAGGAGAATCAAATTTACCAATCCCAAAATTCTCATACTCAAAACAGCAATGCTATTGTTAGATAATCAGATATCATATCACAACAAGATTCAAACTGGATAATCGAACAGTTCATCGAGATACGCGAAATCCAGAAATCTAGGGGAATCATTATTATTTAAACAACCCAATGTATCAAAATTCGTGAAAAAAATGACTGGGGTTTAAATGAGATTTCTGTTTTGAACAACAAATCTACAGTTCTCTGGCATTCATGTATCAATGGAAAATATGTTTATCCAAGAAACTAGGAAGCAAGAAGCGAACCACAATGTGAGGACGAAGAAACGGAATCAGAAGAAAATCGAAAACACCAATGTGAAGAAGAAGAAGACGATGATGACACGGAAGAGAGAGAGAGAGAGAGAGGATCGTTATTTGCTTCGTGTGAGAGCAAAGCGATAGAGAGGAAGAGAGAGATATAACGAGTTGTGAATAGCGAGAGGGGGAAGGAATTGAATGCTTCGTCAGAATCGGGACTAAGGGTTTTGATTTATTAATTCATTTATATAGTCGCTGTCTGATGATGCCATGTGTTATTGGTGTCCTCGTTTCTATTATGGACCAGACCACATTTTTTGTCCGTTTTCTTCGACCCCATTACCTGTTGTTCTATCTATGTAACCAGAATTGAATGAAGTTTTAAAAAGATTAGTATTAATTGATCAAGATTTGTTTTATTTGGTTTAGTTATCTTCGGGGTTATTAGATTTATTGACAAAAATCAAAGATCATTACCACCGACGTTTTATTTCTCAATCTTTGCAGATTTTGCATCATCGACCCATGTGTGGTACGCACGACGGCCTACAATTTAAAGTCTGTATTCAATCATTTATTCTACAATCAGAACGACAAAGTTCTTGTGATACAAAAATTAAGCACGATTTTCTTTTCTAAGAATATATATTATTATTTGGTCGATTGAAAAAAATACAATATTCTTGCAAAAGAAAATGTTAAAAATTCAATACATTTTCATTGCTTTGTTGTCTCAAACTTTAAATATTTTTTTATCAAGACTCGGAGATGAACAGTCAAATAATTGCAAGCATTGCTATTAATATAAATCTTATTCTTGCAAGACTTCTAGATTACCACATGTAGTATAATCCGTATATTGAAACAAAAGATATTTATAACCTCTTCTATCAACCAGATATTGTTTTTATTTTCTGAAGAAGAGCAAATCAACAACATTTTCCGAATTAGACAGACTTCATTATTCATATTATTTTATGGATTGAGTAGATCTAACCATAGTCTAGATTCTAAATTCATCCCTAAATTTTCTATTAACCATTACATGTAGTGGAATAAGATACTTATCTAAATGCATGATATATTAATTAGGGTATTTAATTATTTGACTGAAAAAAACTCGACATGTATTAATAATATATTAATATTTTTCTATAAATACAAAAATCGTTAACAGATCAATCTTTTATTGAAAATAAACAAAATAAAATCAATGAACTAATAATCAACAAATGATACAACCGAAAACATCTCGTTAGTTGTTTGAAGGGTTTACTATATTATTAGTTGAGAAAAAAACCAATTGAGTGAAGCCCACAGACGAGAGTCTAATAGAAATAGAAGTGAAGTCTCAGCCTATAAGATGAAGCCCAATTGACTGAGAGATGAAGGATGCGTTCACTTGGTTGAGAATTGAGACATTGCGTACCACGTAAGTGACACATGGGCCTCGGCCCAGAATTCATGAAAATAACAAACAGAAAGAAAAAAAGACGACACAGGTTCCGTAAAGAGTTAAAAAGCTTCCGACATTTCACCGCCTACCAGAAACTACGCATACAATTCAACCAACTCTTTCACACACTTGTCCGTTTCTTCACACATCTCAACTCTCGTGATTACATCATCCACACATATCTTTACGTTACGCTCTTAATTGCACTTAGCATTTTTGTAACTTGTTTATAAACCGGCTCGTTATCATAAATTTTAAAGGGAATATATCACAACTAGAGTCTAGCTAAGAGAAACAGAGAAATGGGTAACAAAATCCTTATGGAATTTGTAGGTTTTGCAATAGTTTTAACCCTTGCAATAATGGTGAAAGAAGCAACAAGTATTCGTGTTTGTGACATTGATACAAGCGACATGCAGATATGTCGTCCAGCTGTCACTGGAAACAGCCCACCGCCTCCAGTTGAAGACTGTTGTGTAATGGTTCGAGCAGCTAATCTTGAATGCTTCTGCAGATTCAGGTTTTATCTCCCTATCTTGGGAATTAACCCATCTAAAGTTGCTGCTCTCGTAGCCAAATGTGGCATTACAACAGTCCCTCGTTCTTGCAGATAGAGGTAATGAAACAAAGGGTCTAATTTCTATATTAGTCATGTAACGATCTTGTCAAAAAAAAGAGTGTAACGTTTTGTCTTCGTGCAGTTTGAAGAACTAAGCAGGAGACAAGTCTCTTTGATGCTCTACACTCTTATCCTGCATCTGAATTCACAATGTTTTTCTTAAAGAGTTGTTTCAAATAAATCACAAACTTGTAATACTCTTCTATTCAAGTTGTGTAAATAGAAGTATCGTGTTGAATACGTTAATGAAAACGGTAATATCCAAGGCCTAACTCAACCTATAGACCTCACACACGAAATTTACTGTATACGAATTGACAAAGGTAAAAACAAAATAGAAATCCTATCATTCACCAACCGGAGACTAAAGTCTCTCACATTTGTCCGTTTGTTTACTTAAACATTTGGACTTAAAAGACGACTTGACTTAAACAAAACCAATGAGTCTACTGTAGTGTCTACTATGCTCTTGTGAAATTTAAGCATTCCCTTTGCTATATAATGAGTTCAATGCATTAAAGGATTTCACAATAGAGTTGAGAGAGAAAATATCAGAAGAAAAAAGAGAGAATGGGTAAGCAAAACTCCAGAATCATGATGAAATATGCAGCTCTTGCGATGGTTTTAATTGTTGCAATAATGGTGAAAGAAGCTACAAGCTTTCCCATTTGCAACATTGACTCAAGCGACTTGGAGAAATGTCGTGCAGCCGCCAGTGGAAACAACCCGCCACCTCCAGGACCGGACTGCTGTGAAGTGGCCAAAAGGGCTGATCTTAATTGCCTCTGCTCGTTCAAGAGTTACCTCTCCATTGTTGGGATTAACCCATCTAAAGTCAGGCCTCTTCTGGCCAATTGTGGTGTAAACAGTCCCTCCTGTTTGTAAGGTAGATAAATATCAAAGTACCCACAACAAGATATTTGCTCTGCTTTCTAAATCTTATGTTTCCTTTACTGTTCTTTCTATAGCTTGTAGCTTGAAGAATTGAGCTGGAGACAAGCCCTCCGAATCCAGGCTGTTGCATACTCTGTCTCAACCTGAAGTTTCTAAGTTAAAAATATTGTATCTTTTGCTGTTCTCATTCGAATAAACTGTCACCTTTGCAATGGTTTTTCGTAAAAGTTAGATGCTTATCAGATAAACCTACAAGTCATTAAACAAAATCTACAATGAACCAACATAATGAAAGGATGTTTTATGTCGTCTACAATGAACCAACATCGAGGATATCTTGCAAAGTTAAACCTACGACAAATTAAAAACAAACCTACAAATTTGAGAACTAAACCAACAATGAAAGCGAATACAAACCTACAAAACGAATGTGTTCATAGTTCCGTACGAGAAATGTCAAATAAAGTAGAACTTGTAAACCTACATAATCAAGAGAATTAAACGAAAAATCTACAACAAAGAAACTTAATAAGGAGACCTAAGTTCAAAAAGTATAACTTGTAAACCTACTTATCTTGAGATACGTAAACCTACAACGAAGAAAAATGAAAACCTACAACACTTGATAATGAAACCTACATCGTTTCAGAATTTCTCGTAGGTCTTTTGTCTGATAACTTGGAATTACTCATTAATAACAGTTTCATAATTTTTTTTCTTTTCAAAGAAAAAAAGTAAAATTGTATTATACACCGAAAATATTAGATTTGTTAATTTCATCTTTTTAGACTATTTAAGTAATAAAACGATTATAGTAGACTATTATAGTGATTCACCCAAACTAAAATGTATACCTTTTTTATATATCTCCATTGAAACAACATGTTAAAGATTTTTAAACAGTTCTATGTTCTTGAAAGAACAAAAAAAAAAGTTAGATGTTTATCAGATAAATTTAGAAGTTTTTAAACAAAACCTACAATGAACCAACATAATGATACAATTTATTTTTGGACATGGTATCTAAGACATGGACAAATTCACATTGACTTTGTTTCCACATAATGATACAGTTTAAACTATATTTCACAACACATTATATCACACGCCGGACATATATCGATGCATTTGGGTATTCCATAAAACCTCCACATAGCACAATAGTTATGGATTTTCTTCGTCCCAATTGCCTTTACCGTTCGGTAAATTTCATCTGCAACTACTTCAGTTCGACATAAAGAAGAGGCATACTTTAGAAATTCCTTCATGCGTACGAACCCCAAATGGAACACTCGAGCTGTTATTTGAAACATCTCAAACGCAAATTTCATTTGTAGCGTCTTCTCATCGTAGGAGTTGGGTCAATCACATGCATCTTCAATATACCCCATCTTTGCTACTAACCTTAGGCTCTCAAGATAACATGTCAAGGGGTTCCAACGCGCTTTAAAACACCGAAAAAACAAGACCATGTAAGGTGAACCCATATTTCTTAGTTATGGGTTAAGCTCTACCTTTATTATGCATGCATATTTTTGAGCTCCGGTTTTTTCTTCCCGTAAACACCTCCCAAAACAACATGATGCAATGACTTGATCCAATTCTTCGAATCTGCTTTCAATCACACGCCTACGACTCTCTAGCAAGACATGGTTAGCGGGTTATCAACCAAGATTGTGTTGAATTTAAGAATGTGAAATCAAAGATTAAATAAATAACTCTTCTTTATTAACTTAAGAAAATAACTCAAAAGTTAAACTCTCAATCTTAATCCCACAAGTTATGCCACAACTTTGGCATCTCGTTTTATAGATAAGATTTATCCTACTCCTAATAAGAAATACATTTAGCCGAGCCGAAGTCTGATTTGTACTTAGATTTTTTTTGTACTTATCTTTTGTAGATATAATATATTTTTTGTTAACTTCATTGTAAGGTGTTCGTCGTTTTGACGTTCGTCTAATATTCTTTGTAAATATCAATGAAGTCGTTCAGAACTCACACGCTCGTCCATTCTTCTCCTGAATTTTTTTTTTTAAAACAGAACGGATTAGTAAGTACTTAAACAAAGATTAGGCTCGTCTATCTGTAGAAGCCGAGCGTCACTCTTAGATTAAAAAGTACTTAGCCGAATTATAATGAACCTATCTTGCTAAGATTAGGCTCGTCTATTGGTAGAAAGCGAGCGTCATACTTAGTATTGCAAGACTTGGCCAATTTTCATAATAATTGAAATAATGAAAAGATACTAGGCTTGTCTGTTCGTAGAGACAGAGCACCGTCCTGGCATTGTAAGACTTTATACTCGTCGATACGTTTTGAGAACTAGGCTCGTACGTAGCGACAAACTTGGCACTGTTTTGAGAATTGAGCTCGTCAACAGTGGTTGATGGTGCGTATGCTCGTCACTGTGTTCCGAGGACCGAGCTTATTTACACAGTGAGATACTTGGCACTGTTTTGAGGACTAGGCTCGTCAACAGTGGCACAAGGTTTTGTGCTCGTTGCTGTGTTTCGAGACTGGGCTCGTCTACACAGCGAGAGACTTGGCACTGTGTTTTGAGGCTAGGCTCGTTCAACACGTGGTACAAGGTTTTTGTGCTCGTCGTTGTATTTCGAGACTGGGCTCGTCTACACAGCGAGAGACTTGGCACTGTGTTTTGAGGCTAGGCTCGTTCAACACGTGGCACAAGGTTTTTGTGCTCGTCGTTGTGTTTCGAGACTGGGCTCGTCTACACAGCGAGAGACTTGGCACTGTGTTTTGAGGCTAGGCTCGTTCAATACGTGGCACAAGGTTTTTGTGTCTTCAACTTATCAGCCATTGTTGATTAGACATTCTTCTGTTTTAACGAACCTGCAATCTGTTCATCAAAACACATTTTTTTTTTTTACAAGTGGCTGCACCGTATTCGGTTGCCTACGTACCCTTAGAATGGGATCAAGCCGAACGTAGTTCTTATAACCGATATTCATAAGTAAAATAGTGCAGCTTTCGTGTGATAGCACATGTTGTCCAGGTCGTTTTAGTAATAATATCGTCGAAGGTTGATTGCGTTCCAGCTTCGAGGGATTGTTGTTCCATCCATTCTCAGAAGCTCGTATACTCCGGGCTTGGCGATCTTTGAGATTATGTATGGACCTTCCCAATTCTCGCCAAGTTTTCTGGAGTTTGGTTCCATCGTGTTTTCGAACACTTTGCGCAGAACCAAACCTCCTTCTTCAAAATGATGACCTCGGACTTTGGCGTTATAATACTTTGCCGCTTTTTGTTGGTAATTTTGGAGCTTTAGTAGAGCTTGATCTCGCAATTCTTCAACTTGATCCAACGAGTCTTTAATCATTGCGTTGTTTAGCTCTTGTTGTTCTGGAAGCTCTGTTCTTCGTAAACTTGGGACACTAGCCTCGGCCGGTGCTAGGGCTTCTGTTCCATGCGATAATGAGAAAAGTGTTTTTCCCGTCGTACTTCGAGGGGTTGTTCTATATGACCATAATACGCCGTCGAGTTCGTCGGCCCATTTTCCCTTCTTATCGTCCAAACGTTTCTTAAGCCCATTGATGATGACTTTATTTGACGCTTCGGCAAGTCCATTTCCTTGTGGGTTTCGCGGTGTTGCTTTACTTAACCGGATTCGCCAATTCACGCAAAAGTCTTCAAACTTGTTGGAGATGAACTGTGAACCATTGTCGGTCACTATCTCGTATGGTAGTCCGTGACGGCAAATGATGTTTTTCCATACGAACTTTCGAACATCCTTGACTTGAATCTTTGCAAATGAATCCGCTTCGACCCACTTGGTGAAGTAATCAGTGAGGACCAATACGAAGCGTTTTTGTCGAGAAGAGGGCAATGGCCCGATGATATCCATTGCCCATCGCATAAAAGGATAAGGCGTGGTTGCTGTTGCAAGGAATTCTGCCGGTGAGTGAATGATTGGTGCGTGGCATTGACATGCTTCACACTTTGCGGCAAACTTTTCGCAATCTAAATTCATTGTTGGCCAAAAGTATCCGAGCCACCGAACTTTTAACGCAAGTGATCGTCCGCCCGAATGGTTTCCACCGGCTCCTAAGTGAACCTCTTGCATTACACGCGTCGTTTCTTCCCCGTATATGCAGGTTAGTAAGGTCTCATCGATACTTCTTTTCAATAGATGCTCTTTATATAGTGTATAATGCGCGCTTCGGATTTTCAATCGTCGCGCAGCCCATCTATCTTTTGGAAGGATGCCATCGGCTATGTAAGCTCTGATGTCACTTCGCCAATCCACATGATCGTTGTCGTTTTGACTTCCTTCGGGGACTTTTTCAGCAGATTGATTTTCTTCTGCTATACTTAAGCAACATCCCTTTGTTAGGCTTATACTTGGGGCTGGAATGCCTTCAACGGGAATGATTCTATATTGCTAAGGATTCGATGTCGAAGCTAACACAGCTAATGCGTCAGCGGAAGTGTTTTCTCCGCGTGAAATTTTTGTTAAACGAAATTCTGAGAACTCCCTTGCTAGTTCTTTAGCCACTTTAAGATATGCGTTCATTCTCTCGTTCTTTGTGTCAAATTCTCCGTTGAATTGACTTGTCACGAGTTGGGAATCGCAAAATGCTTCGATTTTCTGGACCCCGAATGACTGGGCTAGTCATAGTCCAACAATAAGAGCCTCGTACTCTGCTTCATTGTTGGATGCGACAAACATTAATCGAAACGATTGTTCGATAATGCTCCCCTCAGGTTATACAAGTTGTATCCCGACTTCTGCCCCGCGCGTTGATGATGATCCATCTATAAATAGCGACCATTTTTCCTCAATGTGATCATCTTCTCGCAATTCTAGTTCGAGCTCTATCATAAAGTCAGCTAGGACTTGGGATTTTGCGCTTGTTCTCCCTTTAAAATCAATATCGTATTCGCTTAGCTCGATTATCCACTTGGTTAACCTTCCGGATTGATTTGGACTGTGCAGTATTGATCGTAATGGATGGTTAGTCAAGATTGTTATTGCGTGAGATTGGAAGTACGGACGTAGTTTTCTTGCCGAAATTACGACTACCAGAGCAAGTTTTTCTGTTGTCGTGTATCTTGTCTCGGCATCGTTCAATGACTTGCTAACGTAAAATATCGGCTTCTATTCTCCGCGATCTTCCCGAACTAATACTCCGCTAACAGCTGCGTGAGTTATCGATACATAGAGGTATAGTGTTTCTCCGTCTTCAGGTTTCACCAATATCGGTGGTGTAGATAAGTAATTTTTCAACTCCGTAAACGCTAATTCGCACTCGTCGTTCCATTCAAACTTTTTGTTGTTGCGGAGTAACTTATAGAAGGGGAGACATTTATCCGTAGACCGTGATATAAAACGATTAAGCGCGGTGACTCTCCCGGTAAGTCGTTGGACTTCGCGCTTATTTCTTGGTGAGGGCAAATCTGTTATTGCTTTAATTTGCTTTGGATTGGCCTCGATGCCTCGCTTTGTCACCACATAGCCTAGGAATTCCCTGGACTTTACAGCGAATGTGCATTTTGTTGGGTTTAACTTCATTTCGTATTGGTTGAGAGTTTTAAAGCATGTCTTCAAATGATCCAAGTGGTTTTCAGCTTTTGCCGATTTGACAAGCATGTCGTCAATATAAACCTCCATGGTTATGCTTATTTGGTCTTTAAAAATTTTGTTAACTAACCGTTGATATGTCGCGCCGGCATTCTTAAGTCCGAATGGCATAACTTTATAGCAATATATTCTGCGATCCGTGATAAATGACATTTTATCGCGGTCGCTGGGATGCATCTGGATTTGGTGGTATCCCGAGAAAGCATCCATGAAAGATAAGAGTTCATTTCCTGACGTTGCTTCCACTAGTTGATCGATGCGTGGTAACGGGAAACTATCTTTTGGGCATGCCTTGTTTAGATCGGTAAAATCAACGCATATCCGCCATTTTCCGGTCTTCTTTTTTACGACGACCGGGTTCTAAAGCCATTCAGGGTATCGTACTTCCATTATCGATCCCGCTTTTATTAATCAATCAACTTCTTCATTTACAGCTCGAGACCGCTCGGGGCCTAACTTCCTTCTTTTTTATCTGACTGGTTTAAATGTCAGGTCAACATTCAACTCATGCGATATTGTTTTCGTACTTATTCTCGGTATATTTTCTGTCGACCAAGCAAATGTTGAGACATTTTGGCGAAGAAACTCGATGAGTTTGATCTTTGGCGAAGAAACTCTAAGCTTGTCGATAATGTGAAATTTCACCCAAGTGGTTGTTCCACCGATGAAGACGGGTAATTTTACTATTCCAATAGTCATGGTCGTATCTCCGTCGAACCCCGTCAACGGTCGAACCGAGTGTTTCATTTTTGCATCTTTCAAATCCATGCGTTGCAGAGTTTCTTGAAAGATAAGATCGACAGAACTTCCGGTATTGATCAATACTCGAGACACATCGTAATCCGATACTCTCAATTCTATCACAAGCGGGTCGCTATGCGGCATAGCTAGACCAATTGTGTCTTCATTCGTGAAGCATATGTCTCGAATTGGATCCCACTTTGTTTGTATGTTCTTGTCGGCCTTAATCCGATGATTTTGCGCCGCTCCTGTTTCTCGTTCATATACTTTGATGGCGCGGACATAGTCTTTGCAAGCGACAAATCCCCCCATTATCATATTTATTCTTTTCCTTGCTGGCGGCAATTTGTCTTTACCGTCGTCATAGGACCATTTAGACGAGTTTGCCGAAACTCTTGCCTTTAGTGATGAGTTGCGTTCCTTCCGAACCTCCCGATCATTTTCTCTTGATGTTTCCGTATTATTTTTATCCTTCTCGCGGTGTCCTATGTTCAGGCCACCTTTATCGTGGTTCTCCCTTTGGTATTTCTCGAGCAACATGCGTTGCAACTGTATACATTGTGAAGTTAGATGCCCATATCGTTTATGGAATTCGCAATATGCTTGCATATCTGGAACATTGATATTGATGCCTTTGTTCCAACGAGAATTTGCATTCTTCTCAGTCGATTCGCGAGATGGTGAATTGACGTTGAATGCATTTGTATCGTTAACGTTCCTAGCATAGTTCCTTTTGTATTGCTGTTGTTGAGGTTCTTTGCCTTTATAAGTTTCTTCTTTGCGAGATTCTCTAACTGCTGGTTGATTAACAAATTGAGATCTTCGATCCTCGACTTCGGAAAATTTGTTTGCTCGATGCAGGGCATCTTCCCAGGTTCGTGGCATATTGATATGCAAATCGTCCTTCAAATTTGAATCTTCGCGTATTCCATTTCGAAGGGCTGGAATTGCAACATCGTCAGATACCGCCACTTTTGATGCAATGGCTTTGAATCGCTCGATGTACGATCGTAGGCTCTCTCTTCGTCCTTGGAAGATAGAATATAGATCTGCGCTTGTTGTCGTAGGCTGGATGTACATCGAGTAGTGCTTGAGGAATATTTTCGATAGTTGTTTGAAACTATCGATAGAATTTGATTCTAATTTGGAAAACCAATCTAGTGCATCTCCGATTAGGCTTTCCACGAATATTTGATAGTATCTCGCATCATATTCCTGCGGGGAATACTGTGCTCTGCCCATCGCGATCCCGAAGGCAGTGAGAAATCTGTTTGGATCGGTCTTTCCATTGTATGTCGGGCATTTAATTTTTACGGCATGTTGAACTCTAACCGCCAATAGTTGTCTAGTGAATGGCGAGTTTCGCGTCCGAGTCAACATTTGGTCGATTTCTGGTACCGAACTGGTTGCGCTATGGAGCCGCGATGCCATTTTCTCCATTTCTTCCTTCATTGCTTTTATGGTTAAGGCTTGATCCTCCAAACGGTCGAGTGCCAGATATGATGGCTTGATCGAACTTGCTCGTAATTCTTGATATTGAGGTCTTTCGACGCGCCTATTTGTTGTCCGCTCTTCCTGCAATTCGATCGTTGGCTGGTTTTGTCGTATGTCCGAATTTGGTGACTCTTCAAGTCGGACTCTTTGGTGAGACGAATGATTCGCACTCTTTGGTGAGACGAATGATTCACACTTAAAGGGGTTGCCCTTGCTTGCGCCTCTTTAAGTGTCGTGATTTTGCTTCGGAATTCCTCGAGCTTTTGATTCGTGCTTCGAGCGGCTTCCTCCGTTTTTCTCAAAAGAGTTTGAAGGAGCTCAGGAATGTCCATTTGTTCACTAGTTGATGCATGCAAGGCTTCCTGACGAATCGGTTCGTGGTCTTGCTCATTGAGGGGGATTGCCTCTCGTCTTAATGTCTGTCCATTGCTGATGTCTCCAGCTCGCAGTGACTGTTCGTCACTGTTTTGAGCTTCATTCCTGGGTTCGTTGACCACCATCTTGACAGGTGTCTAGAAGATTCTCTATTCCCCACAGACGACGCCAATTGTTCGTACTAGTCTTAGCACGCCTTCGGTACGCGAATGTTGTTTTGTGATTTTGGCTGCACCGTTGATCGGCTGCCTACGTATCCGATGAGGAATCAAGCCTGCTTGTAGTTCTGATAATCAGTTGATCATGAGTCGATCAAGATTCTTCGTGGGTCGAGATCTTCGTGTAATGAGTCTCAGGTGGTTTGTTGAAGATTGGCAGGTGCTCGTCGATCGATTATGCTTGGTTAAATCGATCTCTGTTCGTCGATGTTGTTTCTGGGATGAAGGATTGCGCTTGTCGATATGACGCACTTGTCTCTGTACGTCACCACTAGGGTGTTAGTACGAGTTGCGTTCGTTGATAAGTTTCTCTATTGGTTACGCTCGTCGATCGATTATGCTTCTCTGGTGGTTGCGCTCGTCGCTAATTGTTTGTGTATTCGTGCTCGTCGAAAGCCTCACCACTTGGGTGCTTGGGCTCGTCGAGTGATAACTAGAGTTGTTCAATTGTATGGTCGTCAAGTCTAGTCTTCTTAGTTCTTACGTTCGTCAATTTGTGGTTAAAAGTTATGTTCGTCGACTAGCAGCCCAGTTTTATGTTCGTCAAGTGTTTCTTGAGAATTCAGATTTTTTCCTCCTTCTTCAAATGGCCTACGTTCCCTTTTATAGTGGTTGAAAATGATGAGCATGTGCTCGTCATTGACAGGTGTCAGCCTGCATGCGTGTGTCGAAGAGCTGTGTTGGCTCCCACAACGTATCTTCCACTAAGTTTGAACGTATTAACGTGCAAAGCAATAAGTATGTATTAACGTTAATTACTTAATTATGTGAAAATCAATATTCATTATAAAAAAGTTTTACAATTTTAATCAATGCTTATGAATTGAGATCAGAAGTGGACCATTGGAGAAGCTCTGCGAAATGAGAGAGGAGAATAATGGCGGTGTTTTTATGAAAGATCAAGCATTTCGTCCTTTTCTACTAAAATAGTGACTCATATTTTCAAATATTTACGTGCATGAGACTTTTTTTCTCTCAATTTATTCTGATAATTAATTTTGATGGGTCCTAGAAAATTTGAACATTATTGCCTAATAAATTGGAGAATTCATAATGAAGTAAAATTTGTGTTTCGAGGTTAGAATTAATATTATTATTATTATTATTATTATTATTATTATTATTATTATTATTATTATTATTATTATTATTATTATTTTTACAACTTTACTTAGTATCATATAGAGAATCAAACCAGTAAAATGAGTATTTTTTTACCTAGAATTGTGTTTTTTTTTCTGAAGTCTTGAAATGTTGTAAAATGTTTTAATATGACCGGAAGTAGTAAAGATGAAACCTTTTTTGATTCACATCAATGGTTACAATACGAATCTGAAGACGATTTCTACAGTGTTAATGGCGGTTTGTAACATTTAATTAAAACCCTACTTTGGTGTTAATTATCATTATGTAAACTCAAGATTGATGAATTTCATGTTTGTGTAGAATTCACTCCATCATTTGGGAACACACCAAAATGTAGTTTCTCATCAGAGAAGCCAAGGAGGAAAAAACTAGTTGAGTTATTTAGAGAGAGTATAAGAGAAGAGAGAGTTAATATAAATTTGGAAGATTTATCTGAAAACCAAAGTGAAGATAGTAAAAAAATCATCAGGTGATGATGATGATAATTTTGGTGAGCTCAAAGTTAGTGAAGATTGTGTAGAAGAGAAGAAGAATCTAAAATCATTGAGTAATGATCATCATCGTTGTCTTCCGAAATTATCTTCTTTTAAAGGAAGTTTAATGGAGAAGAGGAAAAAGAAGAAAAGAAAAAAAAAATCAGGTGTAATGTGATTATGAAAAAGTATCGATTTTCTATTATGAAAATCTGTAAACTTTCGTAGCTATTGTAATTTGACGTAATTGATTTATTTATATTTTGCTTTAGTATAATTGGCATTGCAACTTAAATATGAGTGTTTAATTCCTCCTCTCCAGTATGGCTTAAATCATATTAATGTATTGTTGAGTGTTGTGTACATTTTACGTATAATTATGATTCAAAAAAAGATAAAAGGTATATAATTTACATTATGATTAAAAAAAATGATTCCTTTACATTTTAAAAATAGTTATTTGTTATTTTAATAATATTAATTTTAAAATAGTAATTGTAATCTATATATTTATTTTTATATCAAATTTTATATATTAATTTTTATTTCATTATACTATTCGACCGTTATAGTGTTGTTACTAATCAACATTAATCTTCAAACAGTTTTCGTTGCCGTTATCACTAAACGATTGTTTTCAAACAATTTTTGTTTCATATTATGTTACATCAAAATTGAAAATTAATAAAAATAGAAAACTTTAATACATCTTAAAAAAAGTTGTGGTTTTTTTTTCTTCATTTTTTCTCTTTTGGAATAACAAGTGGGGTATAATTGATAAAGTTGGTTGGTATAAAAGGTAAGTAAAAATGTGGAATATTCCTTATTCATATTTGTTCTTAATTATAAAATATAATTCTATTTATTTCTTATCTTATTTAATTATCACCATCAAAATTCTGTGATAAAAAAATCTAAATTTTAATAAAAAATAAAAAATTAACACCAATTATAAAATAATAAGATTTATTAATTAAGAACAAAAATATAAGAAAAATAAATTTTATTAACCTTCTTCTGCAACAACGTCTTTGTATGTGGTTATGGCATATATGAGCTTGAATACTTGTTCCCAAAGAAGCTTTGAACCCATTGGCTTGAACTGGTGAGATTCTACTTCTAATCCAATGGCCATGATTGCATAGTGAGCTATGTTTTTGTGGTCGACTGGGAGAAGGTTGGTTCCTTGGTCCTCATATTAGTAAGCTATATATTAAGTGATGGCTTTTGATTCTGCAAAAAAATATAATTCTTGTTAGTGCTTCTGACTGCTGACGCATATTGTCAAATCAGATCTGAGATTGAAGATAATGCACAAAAAGACTATACTCACGCTCGAAATCAGGAAGTGTGTACTTCTTACTATATTCCATGAATTTGAATGCAGCCATACTTTTGTTGACCTTTGGAGCGTGACCTTTCACATTTTGAGACATATGCCATATGCAATACCCATGATACGCTTTTGGATACACATTTCTTACAGCACCGATGAGCCTCGCGTTCTTATCACCCATAAATACCAATTCTTTCGAATCTAGTATAACCATCTTCAAGCTCTCAAAAAACCAAGTCTAACTAGCATCATTCTCTCCATGAAGTATACTGTAAGCTAAAGGATAAATGTGATGATTAGGATCTTGAGCTATTGCAAATACTAGTACACCACCATAACTGTTCTTGATGAATGTTGCATCCACAACTATCACTTGCCTCATCACCTTAAACCCATCGATGCTAGCACCCAAAGCTATGAAAAGGTATCTGAATTTCCAATTATCATCTACTTGCGTACGTGTTATAGTACCCGCATTAACCTTATCTAATATTTACAAATAGGAATGCAACACCTTGTAGCTTTCTTCCGGAGTACCACTCAATTTACTCACGCCTAATTTTGTATTAACAAGATCCATGATAACTCTAAGAGCTGGAGTGTTCAATTGTTCAAGAAAATCCTCTTGCAAAATAGCTACAACTATTTCTGGTGTGCCTTGCCTCTTCGTCTGGCTGCCCTCGCTCTGACTAGCCCGAGAACATGTATGCATCTTTGTGTACTTTCTAACTGAGAAGATATTAGTATTACTAATTCTTGGAGCTCATAAACTCCATTTGCAGCTTTCTTTCTTACATGCCAACACCAATCGTGATGGATCTTATTTTTTAATAGCAAAACAAAAGCTGTTGACGAATGATGCTCTATCCACCACTTCTTGCAATACCTTCTTATTTGGAAATTCCTGACGCAAACTCAAACCCAAACCGTCTTCCCATTCTTCTATGTACTGGCTACTTTCTACATAAGGTGGAAGCTCAACATATGCATCACCTTACCTTTCTAGTTCTACATACACAGTCATAGCATTGACAGCAATTTCACCATCATCAATACCATTCAATGCGATTACACCATCATCACTAGCATTTCCTTCTTCTTCAACATCAACAACAACATTACTTGTGACTACTTCATTATTACATACATCAAACTCATAAAACTCATCATAATTCTTACTAACAGAACTTTTTACCACTCTCGACACTTGTCTCAACATTATCTCAGGCTCTTCCGACTTATTAATAACCTCCACAAACAATATACATATGTCTTTACGTTCATCAACAAATGATAGATAACCACGCACATCCACATCATCACTGATACACGTTCTGGTGGACAAGGCTAACTTCTGCTCAACGGAAGTGTTGTATGTGACGAGGTGAGATGCTCAGCCTTGTAACACACGATTTGATGGAGGTGAATTGGACCACACGAATGATGATTGATTCGTGATACACCAAGAGTTTCTTCAATTGTAAAGAACACACACGAGAAGAAGAGAGAATTCCACAAGGGAGGCTAAGTTGTTTCAAAACGTGATTATTCTCATTAGGAGTGTTTGCCTTGGTTTAAATACCTAGGTCTTAAACAAAACAACATGTAGTTCGAATAAAAACTACAAGGCTTAAGAAAAACAACACAAAGTTTTTAGAAAAGGAAAGTATGATAGAAAATGACAAAATAAGCTTCTAAGGCTGCGGATGGACTTGTGAATGATGTATGATCCGTGAACAAGTCTCATTTGCACACTAGAGGTGTTGCCTCGTTAAAACCTCATTCGGAAAACCCATTGGGACAAAACCGAAGGTAGGAAAAAGAGTACAATTCTCTAGCATGTCTTTATGCATCCTCACTCCTTGGTAATAGTAAGGATGTTAGAAGCAGTGGTGGTGAGGCTGAGATGTGTGCTGGCCTCGACTGATATAGTGATCAATCCATGGTTGATATGCTCTTCACATTTGTAGTGTTTGGCTGGTGTGAAGTCTTCTTCATTCAATGTTTTGCTTATGACTTGATCAACGAACTTGTAACCAATGGCTTTGGCTTTGAGGCAAGTTAATGGGCTGCTTGGCACTTGTGGCACCATAGTTGATGTGGCTCCTTCCTCAGCTACAAGCTCAGCATCTCCTATGTCCTCATCAATCACAAGTACTCATTTCTTCCTCACCTATAACAATAGGTGCAAAGAAACTCAAATTTAAACTAACCTTTGTTTCATCTAAACCAAGCCTCTTGTATTGACAATGTTCCAACACCGAGAAAGTGATATCCACTACTGCATGCTCCATTACTAGAAAAATAGAGGGAGTGCGACCTTTATATTTTACCAAGATGACGACCTTCTCGCTCATTATATATATCCTGCAGGAACAAATAATACAAATTACTCTTTCAGTTTAGTTATACTAGTTGTACCTAGTTATACTATCGTGAAATCACCTTAAATTCCTGAAATTGGATGACTCGGACTTTAATACTAATGTACTAAGATTCAACCTATGAATTACGATTTTTACCAATTTTAATTCTTAATCGACCCAGATTCAATAACCAATTTATAAATCTCTCCAATATAAATCCATTTCTCATATATAACCTTCACGGGAAATGTAGGAGGGATATTGCAAAGCTGAAAGGTGATGCAGACTAAGATATTCAACGGTAGGGATTCTTCAAGGCGGAGCACGTTGGAAACCCGTCCCCTTGGCATGCGATTCTCCTAGGTGTTTTGTCTGGAATGATTTTTTCTGGTTAACATGAAAAATTAAACAGATTTTTAATATTTTTTGGGAATTAAAATTATTGGACGAAGGGGCATTTCGATCTAACCACATTTCATTAAAAGAAATGGGTATATAGACAGAAAGTGGACATAACAGATTCTTCTTTCTCCAAATCGTCCTTCTCGATCCTTGCCCCAAACGATAGAGGACAACAATTGATATTCTCCATAACTCCATTTATGATATTCATTATGCTTCTCTTTATTATTTCGTATAGTATGGGTTTTGAGGACATGATCAAACTAATCGGCTTTAGGAAGAAAGTTTTAAATATTTATGGATTTCAAGATCTTATTTTCTTCATGGAATTTAGACTCTAATCTTTCCTCCCTTTGGGAAAAAAATCCCATCTCAACACCTCTTTGTCTTGAGGATATTTTTTTCAAAAAATGGTTTAAAAAGTTCATCAGTGTGTTCAACCGCTTTTGTGACAGCATAACAAAAAGTAATTTTAAGCTTGTGTAGTTTTGAAACCTGGTCTCCATCATCTATCTAAGATATATAGTGTGTAAGAGTTTCATCCACATGAATGTGTTTATTTTTTATGTTACTATCAGATGTTGTATTCTATCTCTTATGGTGTAAAACTCTTATCATAATTTAAAGAATGGAAGTTAGAGTGACAAAAATAAAAACAGAGGGATTGTATGCCTACCTTATTATGCATTTATCTTTGATTTTAATTGTGAGTCATTTATGAAATTTGTGGGTAGTGGCTAGTGGGAAGCTCAATCAACTGAGTCTGTTCTCATTCTTTATAGCCAAATTTTTCTTCTTTATAAATCAATCCCTTTCAAAGATCGTTGTTCCCAAAGTGTTATAACGTTTATACCCTGCATTTGAATTTACAATGTTCTTTAGTGTTTGGAGTCAAATAAATCACAAACTTGTAATGATTGTCTATTCAAGTTGTGTAAATAGAAAAATCGTGTTTGATACGTTAAGGAGACTAACTCATCCTATAGACCTCAACACAGGAAAAATAATGTGTACGAATTGACAAAGGTAAAAAAAAATACGACGACAAAAAGCCATTGGCCACCGCAAAGGAGCGAAGTCATATCATTCACCAACCAGAGACCAAAAAGACGACTTTGACTTAAACAGAACGCATATATCTACAAAGTCTACTATGCTCTTACAAACTTTCAATAGTCACTACTGTTGCTATATATGGAGCTCATTGCATTAAAGAGTTTCACAATATATAGAGTTGAGAAAGGGACAGAAAGAGTAAAGATCAGAAACAAAAAAAGAAGTGAGAAAGAGAGAATGGGTAAGCAAAACACCAAAATGTTGATGCAATATGCAGCTGTTGCGATAGTTTTAACCGTTGCAATAATGGTGAAAGAAGCTACAAGCATTTTCGTTTGCAACACCCACACAAGCGACTTGGAGAAATGTCGTGCAGCCACCACTGGAGATAACCCGCCACCTCAGGACCAGACTGCTGTGTAGTGGCCAGATCCGCTGATATACAATGCCTCTGCTCATACAAGGGCTTTCTCCTTGGGAATAGGATTAACCCATCTAAAATCAGGCCTCTTCTTGACAAATGTGGTGTCAGAAGTCCCTCTTGTTTGTAAAGTAAATAATATCAAAATACCTACAACATATTTGCTCTTCTTTCCATGTCTTACGTTTCTTTTACTGTTCTTTCTGTAGCACGCAGCTTAAAGATAAAAATTTGTTGGAATTAAACTACTCTACTTACCAATCTAAAATGATTTCCTATCGATAACCTAAATTCATATCAACTAGCTCTCTAAAACTTATGTTTTAAGTTCTTAAAGACTACATTTACAATCGAGATCCCTTTATAGGCACAACGGCTCGTTGATTAGATCCCTACCATCTCTCGATATCTAACAAGCGAATCTAATCTCAACTAACAAATCTTCTCTTGATAAGGTCTTATCTTCTCTTCTTGGCAAGTCATATCTTCATTTGAATTTAAACTCTTCTTCACATGGCTTTCCACTACAAGAAAACTGCCATTTTGCGATGGCCGAAGACGTTGCAACGTTGTCGCATAGCTTCCGACGACTTGAATACGTTGCAAAACTATGACGAATAAAGCCCTCACAAATTAGCGACGCATTTGCGATGTCCGCACTGCAACGTTGTTGCGACATCAGTATTGCGACGCAGTTGCGATGTCTGCCTTGTGACGTCTATACTGCGACGTGTCTACTGCGACACCATTGCAACGGAATTAAAAAAATATTTTTTAAAAGTTTTAAATTATAATAAATAATTTTTAAAATATTTTTAAAAGTTTTAAATAAAAATAAAAATTAATTATATTAAAATAAAAATATATTACAAAATGTTTTAAATATATTACAAAAAAAGACTAAAAATCGTCTGACATGTGTAGGTTGTGGTCCGAGCTCTGATCTATGTTCTGGTCCGCGCTCCGGTCCTGGTTTGCTGAACTTGAACTAGGCTCACTGGGTTGCATCGCGTTCAGCTGAGCAGCAATGTCGGCGTCTTTCGTTGCCAACGTAGAGAATAGCTGGTTGAATAGGGCGATGTTCTGCTGAAGGGTCAAGATGAGGGTATTCTGTTCATGCAGCTTGCTATCCTGAGCATGTAGCTTACTCTCCATCTCCGCTATTTTTGCGGAATCGACAGCGGATTGAGATTGTGACCCCTGCGTCTAGGTGTTCATCTCGATCTGCGAGCCCAGAGAGCGACCAGTCCCGTATACTCTCTCCTTTTTACGGGGAGCAACCTGATAAGAAAAAAACAATTAAACGTTAGTTTAACAATGTTTCAACGAAATAAACACGAAAGAAATACAGAAAGACTTACCTTAGCATATATCTGGTTCTTCTGTACGGTTGATAGCACGGTAGAGCCAGTGCTCTCGTCACCCCCATCTTGGGACAACTGCTGCATCTTCGCAGTGACTTCGTTGTATAAGCGCTAGACCTTTTTGTCGACGAAGACCCCGGTCTTGTTCCGTTTGGTCTGGTAGAGATCAGAGTGAGGATCCCCCGTCTCTTCTTGCTGAAAAAATTTAAGAACTAATTAGTTTAATTAAAATTTATTTTATTATACATTCTTTTAAAATAATGAAGTAAAATATTACCATTTTCCGAGCTTGGGCCTTGAACGAGGTTTGGCCCGAGCAATATCTATGTGGACCATCACCATCAGGATCGGATAACCAAGCTGCCTGCGCACATGCGCTTTTCTGCTCGGACTTCGGGTCTTGCCAATAGCGGACAAGACCCTCCCAGACCTCGAGATCAAACCATTGCGGCATGGCTTTGTCGCCCTGTGCCCTCCATTTGGCCTTCCAACAGCCGACCTGGTCGCATAAGCGAGTCTTCAAAACCTCCTCAAATTTCATACGGACATCTCTCGTAATCGAGGGGCTCTAGTGGACCGTTGCTAGAACGGGAAAAAAAATTTGATGTTAAATTGATGTTAAAATTTATTTAAAGAAATTGAATATTCAGAAACTTACCCCAAAAGTCTTAAACCACCTATCGACGATGTGGTTCGGGACTTGAGAAAAGTTGGTGTGCGGTAACGTGAAATCTCTTTAGAAGATTTCCCGCACAACTTTAGCCAAGACTAGGTCGTCATTGAACCTACAATTTTATTCGCAAAATTAACTGAAATTTGATTGACAAACTATTAAAATTCTAATTCTATAGATCGGGAAGTACCATAGTGTTCCCGGCGGGCGTAGAGGATGGAGGTTTGTCAAGTACTTGTGGTTCGCATCGTTGAGGATATCTTCAATAGACATCCCCGCAGCAATGTACGCTGGATTCGGCTCGTAGACAGGAGGAGGAGGTGGCACGGACTATGTGTCCCGTATAAGAGTGTAACCAGTCTGAGAGCCGGTATTACATCCCGGCATGGACGGGACAGAGCGAGAACCGGGGGGAGTAGGCACGTTCGAACCCCCACCATCAGATTCCAGAGTCGTTGTTAATATTTTTTGTATTATAAGTTTCAAAATGGTTTAAAACATTTTAGTAAATTCTAAACGTATTTGATTTTTTTTTTAAATTATCATAATTCATTAAAACATTTAGTAAATTCTAAACGCAATCAAAAATTGTTTTGGAAAATACAATAGTCGTTTTTAAAAATGAAAAACCTTTTTAAAAATCAAAAAACATTTTAAAAGATCCAAAAATGTTTAGAAAAATTAAAAAAATTCGAAAATTTTGAAAATCATTTTGAAAAATACAAAAAACTACAACAAATGCCAACCTAGATCTACATTCCAATCCTAAAATTTATGAAATTGAGATGTGAAATCACATACTTTGGCCTTATATCATTGGTGGAGAAGAAGATCTAAGAAGAAATGAAGAGGCAACGTGTTAAAAGATGAAACCATCGAAGAAATGAAAAAAACGAAGAAGAGAAGAACCCCTTACCTTGAAAACGTGGACGCGGTGGAGAAGGAAGGGCGGAGGACTCGCGGAATCACCGGAATCGCTAGAAGAGAAGATAGAAGACAGAAGAAGCAGAGAAAAGAAGAAATGAAGAGGTGGCTCGGGTTTTTAATTTAACTCGAGCTCTGCGACGGCCTTGCGATAGCCCTGCGACGCACAACTAAAAGTGTCGTCGTAGTGCCATCGCAGGTCTGCGATGTCCTTGCGACGGAAAATTAGGGTTTTCATGATTTTCGTCGCAATTGCCTCGCAGACTTGCGATGGCACTGCGACATCTGGGTTGAAAACCGAAATGTTTAATAAATGGTTTATCCTTATCCTTACGTTAGCCATTATGGATGTCCGGATATATGTGTTTTCAAAACCGAAATGTTACGGGTGTACGGATGTCCGTTTAGGCATCCACAAAACCGACAAACTATTGATATAAATGTTTTCAAATCCGTTACATTGTTTGTCGGTTTTGTAGATAATTAAACATACCAAATGGAATTGATGACTCTTCATACCGGATATTTTTTTCCCTTGCTCGATACATCGGGAGAATTTGGAGACGTAACCATCTGGAAACTTTACATCTAAAGATATCCAATTAAACAATGCTTGTCGAGCTACTCCTATCAAACGAAAGCTGGGAATCGGTTGTTTCCCATCATGTGTAATATATTATTCACTTCTCGAACATATTTCGGCTATGTCCAACCTTGATTTCAAATTGTCTTTACTCTTTCCCTGCACATTCAAAATTGTGTTCATGATGTTATCGAAATTGTTTTTAACAATGTGCATCGGATCGAGGTTGTGACGTAGTAAGAGATCTTTCCAATATGAGAGTTTCCAAAAGATGCTCTTTTTGTGCCAGTTATGATATTCGCTATATCCGTCAAGCATGTTTGCTGGAGTTAGCCAATTGCCCCCACGTTTACATGTTTCCTCAGCACCATAATAATCAATCTGCTGCAAGAGCTCAACCCCTGATATATGTGTTGGAGGAGGAATGCGCACAACCTTGTTCTTCTTGAACAGTTTCTTGTTCCTCCGGTAGGGATGGTGCTTAGAGAGATACCGACGGTGACAATCAAACCAACAAGATTTCTTACCATGCTTTAATTGAAATGCGTCAGTCAATTCCATACAGTATGGACAAGATAACCTTCCATGAGTTGTCCACCCATATAACATTCTGTACGCAAGAAAGTCACTTATCGTCCACAATAAAACTTCACGCATCTTGAAATTCTGATGCTGCGAGAAATCATATGTGCGAACACCTCTATACCATAACTGTTTCAGCTCGTGAATCAAAGGTTGAAGGAACACATCGAGAGATCGCCTAGGATGACTAGGACCTAGCACTAGAATGGTCATAAACAAGAATTCGCTTTGCATGCACATATTAGGTGGAAGATTGTATTGCGTCAATATGACAGGCTATAGCGAATATAGTCTTCCCGACAAACCAAATGGACTAAATTCATCTGTGCATAAACCAAGATAAACATTTATATACTCTTTGGCAAAGTTAGAATGTACCGTCTAAAAGTGTTTCCAGGCTTTTGCATCTGACGGATGTGTAACCTCCCCGTCATTTGTTGTGTGTTCTACATGCCATCTCATTGCCACTGATGTCCTTTCCGATTGGTAAAGTCGTTTCAATCTATCAGTGATTAGCAAATACCACATACGTTTGTATGGGACACGATTTCTTCCACTTGTTGCTCGATACCTCGGTTTCCCACAAAAACAACATTCCTCCAACTTATCATCGTCTTTCCAGAAAATCATGCAATTATCAATGCAAACATCAATCGTTTCTGATGGTAATCCGAGACCCGCAACTAACTTCTGCATTTCATAGTAACTCTCAGCAGAATTATTGTCTCCTGGCAGATACTCTTTAAACGCATCTACTAATTGGTTCATACTTCTCTCAGTTATGTTTCCTTCACTTTTAATAGACATCAACCTAGATGCTAATGACAATTTGGATAGACCTTCTCTACATCCCTCATAGATAGGTTGATTAGTAGCATCAAGCATATCATAGAACTGTTTCGCTTCTGCATTAGGTTCTTCAATAGTATTTTCACTACCGACTATATTAGATCCATCATATGCATCTGTAACCATATCATGATATCTATTACCTTGAAGATGCTCATAACTTTCAAACATATTTTCACCATAGTTATAATTAGCATTATTATCAGTAGGTTGATCATCACCACCATCACCCATACTACTACTCCCAGCACCGAGACTATACCCCTCCCCATGTGAAACACATACATAATAGTTCAGAGTAAATCATCTATTATATACATGCCGTTTTACCATATTAACATTCAAATATTTTGTATTTCCACACTTTACACATGGACAGAAGATGTTACCATCATTCAGAGTAAATGGGTTGTTAGCCGCCTGGTTTACAAATGCCCGCAACCCATCTCGAAACTCTTTCGTCACTTCTCCCGTCTCCGAATCTTTTCGATTATACATCCATCGTCGCAATGTGAACACTTCATGTTCCGATGTCATTTTTTTAACTTAAAAAAAAAAAAAGATTTCTCAAATCTTTTTTTCCCTCTAAATTTTTCTCCCCAAATTTTTTCTCTCTCTAAGATTTGGTGTGAAGTTACAATCACATTGTAGGCTATTTATAGAGAAAATGTAAAAATTTGCAATATAATTGCGATGGAGTTCAGTAACATCGCAAAAATATCGCAAATACCTTGCAATATTGCTACAAAAAATATGCATCGCAAAAACGTCGCAATATTACAACTTATTGCTAGAGAATTGTGTGCATCGCAAAATGGTTGCAATGCCATCGCAAAAACGTTGCAAAATTGCAACGTTAAAAAATGTCACAATTTTGTGACCTTTTTGCGATGTTTTACAATACATCACAACACCGTTGCAAATACGTAGCAACTTTGCAACGTTTTTTTTCCATCGCAAAATGATGTCGCAAATTGCATGTTTTCTTGTAGTGTTTGCTCCAAGTCTCACGTGCTTCATACGTGTACTTCATTAATCTGCTCCAAGTACTTTGCACGTGACTCATTGATCTGCTGCAAGCACCTGCAATCTTCCCCTTTTTAACTTGATGTGGCAACTAAGCATTCCATCCTGTGTAACATAAACACCGACAAAGAGACATGAATCTGTAATTGTTTGTTATCAAAGACTTGTTAGACTCAGTGATCTGAAACCTACTTGATTAATCCACAGGAACCAAATGTCATTACAAAAGTTTGTAACTAAGTAGGGCTGAACAAAACAAACTAAAAAACAATGCCACAAGTTGGCAAAAAGATGAGCAAACAAGCTCCCCCTCAAACTAAAGTCTCCCCCTTAATCAGATAACTCCTAAATTTGATAATAAAAGTCATGTTCATGTTCCTGTTCTCCCCCCTGCTTAGTAGCATATCAAGTTAAAAACAAAAAAATAGAGAAATACGAAACAGCTCGTACACCGAAAAGACAGAAAACATATACCTTTGCTTAATGCCTCCTTGCACAGTTCCACAACTTCAGTACCGAGCACAAACAGAGTTTCCGAAAGCTCCTTTTGTGACCTTGATACCTAAACCGAACTCTATAACATAGCCTTCTGCTTTTGATCCTTGGTACGCAATGTTCTAACTAGAGATGTTGATACTGGTACTTCTTGTTGACTTGCTAGCAGACGAGTGAATAGAGATGGATAGGGCAAATACAACTTTGACTTGGCATATGACTTAGTAGCTGCAACAACATGCTTAATCTAACAGAAGATTACCTTCCCTATGTTAAAAGGCATCTGTGTAGCAATCTTGTACACTAGTTGCATTCTTGTAGCACTCGCATATCCTTCATTGGAAGTAGGGAACCAATTCGTGCAGCAGATTCTGTAAAGTTGAGCGTACAGAGGCTGAAGATCACCTTTCCTCACTTGGGCCAGTTTCTTGTACCTACCGCCGGTCAAAAGCATAGCAATATCCTCACTGAGAATTCCTTTTATCTTGAAAAGATCAGAACGATCAACGACCTCCTGTGATCCAAGTAAGGCATTGATTCTTGATGCCGAGAGTGTATAAGTGTAACCCCTCAAGAAGATGGACCAGCTTTCACTCTCCTGTTCTTTTTGGGGCATATTTGCCCAGAATTCCCATAACACTTCATGATTATAATCAACAATAGAATCTACAGAGCTTAGCAATTCTGAGGTTTTTATTAACCCCCGAAGTTCTGACTCATGCTCCTCAAACTCATAAGCATTCTCAACATTGAACTGATCACTTTTGGAAGAGTAAAGGCGGTACCTTTCAAAACTTCTGCAGAGGAAAAGATCAACGAGTTAAACTCCAATGATGTCGCATTTTTCCTTGAAGGACGAGTTGTTGCTTCTAGCTTAGCAACCTTTCAAGTTATTCTTTAACAGGGATTTGACTCCTGCTTGATTTTCCTTTTCCAAAGCCTAGATCTAACCCTTGATTCTTCAAGAATTGATTGTTCAGATGCTCTAGTGATTTCGACATCGTTTATGTTGTCGAAATCGTGCTTGTTGCGAATAAATGAAGACGAGGGAGTTGCTACATGTGAAATTGGAAGATGATCCGTTTCCATTTCTTCATCTCGATCTTAGAAATCACCCAAGAATGATGATTTCAGTCTCTCTATCGTTTCTTCTTCTGGAATTTCAACCGTTGGGGCAGTCGTCAGCAGAGCAGACGGTTAAGAGGACAACAGAGCAGACAGTGGTTGAGACGGTGAAGGAGCATAGGATTGTACGGCATGATCACTTCAATCAGCTTGAAAACCACCATTCGCCTCTCAAGGTTTTTGAGATACACCACTACTATTACTAAATCATAGCCTTGAAACGAGATTTGGGGAAAGTTCTCCATTTGTTTCTCTTTTCTCTCAAACCCTAACTTTTCTTTCTGTTTTAGAACTGTGAAGTTATAATGAAATTGCAAAGCGAGAGAGAATGCCTTTAAATAATCAAAATTGATGCTTTGATTCATCCCCCTTCTAATTGACTGACGGTTCAGTTGCGTGTTAATGTACTCGCTTTGATTATCCCCCTTGTTTGAGTGAGGTTTCAGTGGCTTGTAGGTACACGGAAAAAATTTTGCTTAATGGGCATGCACACATCTTGATCATTTGTTTTAGCAAGTCATCAAGGCACGATACTTCATCATCTGCAAGAATCAAAGATATCACTTGACTTCTCAATCTAATGACACTAATATTTCACCTTTTGATGAAACTCGTATAACGAGCATTGAACCATTTCCTTACTCGTATACATCATCTCTCCTCAGCTCTTTGACCTCATGTTCCTAACATTTAATCATCCCAGCCCAATGATCAACTTGTGATGGCATGATAGGCAGTTATTTTCTACTTGATCAATCAACCTTGATATCTGTCTGCCTCTTTCAGGTGTCTGCCGTCTTTTTCCATAATCAAATTCTTGCTTCAAATCAGCTCAACAGAGACACCTTTAAAAAGAAAGTTAGCATTCACAAATTCCAATCGATGTTCGTAATTGAACAAATCGATTGAATGCAAGAGGTTTAGTAAACAAATCAGCCAGATGATATTCGGTGTTCACATGATCAAGTTTAACCAGTTTCTCCTCAACAAGTTCACGAATAAAGTGATGACGAGTATCAATATGCTTAGTTTGAGAGTGTTGCATAAGGTTCTTAGCTATACTTATAGTGGTATCCTTTGTGAAAAGGATTCCAAGGTGCTAAGTTCCGTTTACGTATTTCATAATACGTTTAACTGCTTGTAGATAACTCTCTTTAGGGTATGCCTGAAATCTTACACACACTCCTACTGAGAAACATATATCAGGGTGACTAGCAGTCAAGTAAAGTAACCCTTCGATCAGACTTCTATAAGCCGTAGCATCCACATATTTTCCTGATTCATCTTTTGACAACTTTTCATTCATTCCCATAGGAATCTTTCCTGAATCAGATTCTTTGCATATGTGTTTTGATTCACATAAATGCCATCAATGGTTTGTTTGACTTGTAATCCCAGAAAATAAGTGAGTTCACTATTTATACTCATCTCAAATTCTTTTATCATGACTTCCACGAATTCATCAACATATTCTGATTGGTTGAACCAAACACAATGTCATCAACATAGATTTGCACAACTATGAATCCTTCAGTATTGTTTAGAGTAAACAATGTTTTGTCCACACTTTCCCGTGTGTATCCTTTCTCAATCAGAAACGTGGCAAGGCGATCATACCATGCTCTTGGTGCTTGTTTAAGACCATACAAAGCCTTGTTGAGCTTATAAATGTACTCAGGATGTTTTGAATCTTCAAACCTTTTTGGTTACCCAACATAAACTTCCTCTTGAAGAAATCCATTCAAAAACGCACTTTTCACATCCATCTGATAGAGTTTAAATCCCATCTTGCATGTCATTCCAAACAGAAACCTGATACACTACAAGCGAGCTACTGGTGCAAATGTTTCTTCAATATCCTTAAGCTACCAAACATGACTTATTTCTCACAACGTTTTTGTCCTTGTCAATCTTGTTCTTAAAAATCCATTTAGTGCCAACAACATGGACATCTTTAGGACGAGGAAGAAGTACCCAAATATCCAACTGTAGGAAATTGGATAGCTCTTTTTGCATAGATGCAATCCAGAATTCATCCAATAATGCTTCTTTGTATGGCTTTGGTTTAATCTTTGACACAAAACACACATACTCAATGAAGTCAACAACACTCTGTCTTTGAGCCATGAAGGATACAAACTCTGTATGCCCAACCAGCTGTTTGAAATAAATATGTTTTTCCTGAGTAATCATGCCCCCCTGAATCGCACCAATAACGTCACTTGAGGAGTGATTTCGATGTACCTGAGTTGGGGTATCAATTATTGTTGATTGTTGATCCTCTAAAGCCGAATCAATCGTCTGATTCACTGTGCTTTAATCATCAGTGGGTTGAATAGTTATGCGAAACATTGATGCAACATTGAACACCACATTCACTGTTTCATGAACAGTGGAAGTATGCTTATTAAAAACTCTAAATGTAGTACTTGATCCAGCATATTCCAAAAAAAGTCTTTCATCACTTCGAGAGTCAAACTTCCCCAGATAATCCTTGTCATTAAGAATGTAGCACACGCATCCAAAGACATGGAAGTAATGAACTGTTGGAGTTTTGCCTTTCCACAACTCATATGACGTTTTAGTGGTATCTTTCCCCATGTACACTTTATTGATGATATAGCATGTTGTGTTAACTGCTTCTGCCTAAAAGGATTTAGGTGCATTACTACCATGTAACATAGCTCTAGCCATTTCTTGCAAGGTTCTGTTCTTCCGTTCAACTACACCATTCTATTGAGGAGTACGAGGTGCCAAGAATTGATGATCAATACCTTGTTCAGAACATAAGTTTTTGAAGATTTCATTCTCAAATTCACCACCATGATCACTGCGAATGAATTTGATGCCTTATTGTTTATTTTTGAGTTTAAGTGCCAGAATTCTAAAACTTTCAAATGAGTCACTCTTCTCACGAAGAAACTGTACCCATGTGTATCTGCTGAAATCATCAACAACCACAAGAATGTATTTTTTCCCTACAATGCTCTCAACTTGAGTCAGACCCATCAAATCCATATGAACAAATTCTAAAACATTCTAGGACTTAACATCTAAAACAAACTTGTGTTGAGTCTTGACCTATTTTCCCATACTACATGATCCACAGACAAACTGCTGATCCCGGTCTAGCTTTGGCAATCCTCTGATGATTTCTTTGCTTGCCAGTTTGGTCATTGTTCGAACATTCATGTGAGCTAGTCGTTGATGCCACAATTGTATTTCACTTTATGATTTAGCCATCATACATTGAGTTTCAGGCACCCACATGTAACAATCATTTCCTATATGCACACCTTCTAGATAAACAGTTCCTTTATCATCCACAGCTCGACAGCTGGTTCGAGTAAAGTTCACATCTAACCCTGTGTCACACAGCTAACTGATGCTTATCAGATTTGCCTTTAGACCATCAACAAGGAAGACATCTGTCAATCTTGGTTTTGTTGAACTTCCAGTCATTATGTTGCCTCGAATCTTCCCTTTAGCCTCATCTCCGAATGTGACTTTTCCAGCATGAACTTGCTCAACCTCATGTAAAACCTCTTTTGTTCCTATCATGTGTTTCAAACAGCCACTATCAAAGTACCATTTTCCTCTTGACGGCCCATCCACACTTTTCTCGGCTGTCAACGCAACTCTGCAAAACAAATCATATTTCTTGACCCAGATCTGATTTATGTTTTTTCTATTGAAAGTAAACTTTCGTTGTCTCCAGATTCTTTAAACACGTGACTGAAGTTTGTAACATTGATACCTCATATGTCTTTCTTTTCCACAATACCAGCAAGTAACATGATTTCCCCAGTTAACTGTATGACCAGACGACTTCTGATTTTTCCAACCAAGACGACTTCTTTGATGATGCATTTCCTGTTCAAGCTTCTGCTGGGGACTTTTTGACTTTCTAGATTTGTCATGACTGTTAGATGCTTTGACAAATTTCATCTCCTTTGACTATGTTCCTCGATAACCAAAACCTTGATTGGCGTACTCTGTTCTGCCTACTGTTAGCAGATAATCTAAATCTTTTATTCCTTTCGACGACATTTTGTTTGTTTCATCTGCTTGCTCATTCTACTCTCAACTTCAGCATTTTTGGATTTCACAATCGCCAATTCTTTTTCTACTTTTTCAAGCATATCAACTGATGTCTGTTTCTCCGTCTTCAACTACTTGTTTTCTTCTCGAGTTTCGAACAAAGATGTAACCAATATGCTCATTTGTACCTCTGGTGTCATGTTTAATTCATCATTGGATTCTGATTCAGCATCATCATCACCAGGCTGATTAACACTCTTGTGCATGATCAGCAGTCTATTTTTCTGGCTCGAGAATCTCTTCTTGATTCAGATGGTTATCACAGTCATCAACATTCAGTTCAACAATTCCCAGATGAGCAACATAGTGATTTAGAATGTTATCATCGGCATCATAATCACTGTCACTATCACTTAAAGAAGCAATTGCTGACTTCCCACTAATTTTCGAGAGACAGTCATTCTTAATGTGACCATATCCCTTACACTCATAACACTGTTTAGCCATCTTCTTTTTAGCAGAATGGCATTCAGCTTTGAAATGTCCATACCCTTGACATTCAAGACACTGCTTGTCAGCTTTGTGATTCTCCTTCTCAGTTGTTGGCTTAGCAGATGCTTGATAGTCCCTTCGTTGACCCATTTCTGCTTTTCAAAAGAATTTTTTCATAATCAGTCGAACTTTGTCTTCCAAGTCATCAGTTGACCCACTACTCGGAGTTGTTTTTTCAGTCACTAATGCTATGCTCTTTCCTTTGTTTGTTCCGAGTTTTGGATCCATATGTAACTCATAGGCTTGCATCATACCGACCACTTGATCAAACTTCATCGTGTTTGAATTTTGAGTTACATCCAAAGCTGAGCGATGACCATGGAATTTGGCTGGAAGACATTGTAAGAACTTTTTGACAAGCTTTTTGTCCTTGTAGGTTTTACCTAAAATCAGTGCCTCGTGTGCTAAGGATGACAGCTTGCTGCTAAATTCTTCAACGCATTCATCTTCTCTCATAAACATGTCTCAAGTTTAGATGCCAGTATATCCAATCGAGTTCTTTCCACACTGTTAGTACCCTGAAAACCAACTTGCAGAATATCTCATGCATCTTTTGAACTTTTGCATCCCTGAACTCTCTTGAATTGGTTAGTGTGAAGAGACTAGAAAATCACCGAGAGAGCTCTTGAGTTCCATTTAGCTTCTGACTTTTCTTCAGCAGTCCACTGTTTTCTAGGTTTATGAACAAATACTCCACTGGCATCTTTAACAGTCGATTTCTCCCATCTTTCTTCAACTGCCAACCACGCATCAACGTCAATCCTCTGAATATGTTGTTCCATCTGAACCTTCTAATAACCACCATAGTTGTTTGGATCACACTTTAGCAGTTTAGCAACAGTAACGAGTTGTTGCTGCAAATTGTCCATTTTTGTCCTCAGGATCTAACACCTATAAACACTAACAAACGTTATGCGGTGACCTGCTCTGACACCAATTGTAAATGTCAATTCGCTATAAATTAAACACAATACTAAAAATATATTTTATTCAATAAATTCTTTTCTTCAAAAGACAAACACTTGTTGGAATTAGACTACTCTAGCTACCAACCTAAAATCAAATCAACTAGCTCTCTAAAACTTATGTTCTAAGTTCTTAAAGATTAGGCTTACAATCGAAATCTCTTTTATAGGCACAATGGCTCGTTGATTAGATCCCTACAATCTCTCGATATCTAACAAGCGAATCTACTCTCAACTAATAAATTTTCTCTTGATAAGGCCTTATCTTCTCTTCTTGATAAGTCCTATCTTCATTTGAATTTAAACGCTTCTTCACATGGCTTTCGCTCCAAGTCTCACGTGCTTTTCATGTGTACTTCATTAATTTGCTTCAAATACTGCGCACGTGACTCCTTGATCTGCTACGAGTCGACCAAAAAGACAAGAGAGTCTTCAGCCCATATCATACACTCTTTTGATCTGTGACTTTGCATTAACCTGATTATAATAAGCTCATTATATTTAAGGGTTCTTATGGTGCAGTCGAGAGAGAGAATAAGACCCCTTGTGAAATATGCAGCTCTTGGAATATCACCAAGTCTTATATCCCCGTTTCAGCGATTTATCCATCTTAAAGTCTAGACTCTTCTGAGCTCCACAATAATCTCTTCTGCTTGCCAAGGTAATATCAAAGTACCATTACAAAGAAGAGTACTGAAAACCCATAGATTAGTAAGATTCGGATATTAGTGTACAGAAAGACTTACTTAGATTCTGCATGCTCTTCTTTCTGCAAGCACAGAGTTGGGGATAGACCGCTTCTATTTTTTCCTGTAACATATCTAATGTCTGAAGTACAATATATTTTAGAATTCTTCTGATCCAAACAAATGGCAAACTTGAAATGATCTTCCATCACCTTGTGTATATAGAAGAACCATGTTCTATACATTTAGAAAAAAACGTTAAATTACTATTTTTGTGGCTACATTACTATCCGAATGTCTTGACTATCCAAAAAAACCAACTCATCACGCCTTCCCTTCAGAGAACCCAAACCAACTCTGCAAAAGGAACAAAAATCAAAAACATTGTATTGCTCGCTAATCCTGATGGATATTGTGAGCACCTCTGCCTCGGATGTACTAGTATTAAGTAACTTGGGGTGATAATGGTACCTAGCATTCTGGTTGGTTTTCTCGACGAGGTCCACCGAAAATGGGCCTCATGTATTTATCGTCAAACTTTCTCCAGTAGCGGTGGATGGTGTAAACTGGTTGTTCTATCAGAAGGGAAATACTATCTTTAGCTCTATTGAAGTTGGTGGAAGCAGACTCGTCAAACGAAAGAAGAGGTAGCGTCGCATCTTCCTTGGGAGAACCTGGCTCGGTTCGTTTACCTCTATTTCTGGTGTTTTGACTTTCATCATTAGGAAGAAGATAATTCACAAGTGGTTTTGTGAGGAAACCAAAGACCTGTTTTGTTACATGAAAAAGACGACATTCTTTTGATCTTTTCACAGAAAACTATGAATAGGGCAATATGTTAAGGAAGTAGTATGGCTTTTACCAATGTCGTAAAGAGGACAACGATAGTAGTATTGGTCACCATGGCAGCATTTAGAGGATCCAACGTAATACCAGAGTATGTAAACTTGGCAAATCAAAGATATAATAAAATCAGATACATGTAGATATTATCAATCCACGTAAAAGCAATACCGTAGAGAGAAAAACCTGCTTGAAAGCCAGAGCAATTGAGACAGCTCCTCGCATGAGCCCCGCCCACCAGATAATTACCTATAAAGTATACAAAGCGACAACTTCACAACCTAAACTTTGCCACTCTCAGGCTGTTAATTTTATGAATCGGAATCCAGTTGTAGGGTAAACAAACAAAAGCTAAACCTGGTGCTTGAATGTGATCGACTTGTTTCTTTCAGTGTGTCTGTTCATGAAGTTTGTTAAGACTGAGAGCGGAAACACAAATGCTGCTCGCCCAAGCAATACTAATGTGGTTATGACACTGGAGACACCCAGAGTACCCCCAACGCTGCAAGAAGATGATTAATGTCATAAATCTTCATTCGAATGATATTTCAGTAACTGCTCTTACCATCTCAGCATAACTCACATCAAAACGGTAAGTTACTTGGAGATAAGAAAGTAGAAAATATAGAGGATTTGAATGATTGGTAGTTATCCGGAATTTCTAAGTGGTCTGCCAGAACTGGTGACTTTTATTCTGATAATCCATTGATTTCACGTTTTCAAGTCAAATGCATTGCGGAACTAGAAAGGTTCACATCATAGTGATGTCTATTGTTTGAAGAAAGCCCTAAAAGCTCTACCTGATATTCGGATACTACTTTATAGTTTATACCTTAAGCTGCTTGTCTTCCACTTCGTAAGATCAAAAGCATCTGTTCCAAGATACAAAAATATGAATGTTTCTGCAATAAAGGACAGCATCGCAAATACATGTCTGCAAAATAGAGATGGGCAGTGAGACAAAAGCTTTTTCTGCAAATAGACTTCAGAAAAAGAAAAGAAGAAAATGTAGTGTCTGAAACAATACCTGGAAGTGATTCTTGAACTCTCTGTTACGTTATATGATGCATAATGTGACATCAAAACGCCACAGAAGAAAACAGTGAGAATCCCACTTAATGAGAAGAGCTGCAAGAGAGCAACTACATTGAGTTATACAGAGAAAATAAAATAAAAGACCAGTCTCTGATTCAGCTTGGTATTTACTAGTTATCTATTGCAGTAATGGAGTGTTACCTCCGCTAACATATATGAAAGGTAAGCCATTAGAACCATTATAGCGAGTTCACGTGTAGTTGAATGTCTATCCGCAACCATGTAAATAACGAGATCAATATTAAGGTACATACATTTTAACGTATGCAACTGAATTAGTGACAAATATAAAATTAAGGCTGAGATGACTAGTTTGCAAGTTTGGTGTACTTTTACCTTCCAAAATACAAGGTTTTAAGGACAAAGGACGTTAATAACCCCACCTGCAAGACATTCACGGTTCTAAGAGAACTCATGATATGCTTTTAAACATAGTAACAATATATATATATGCCTACTCAGTATCTTACAGCAATTCCGAGAATTGTGCTTGTGAAGAAGAGGTACAAAAAGTTTCCAAATACTTGCAGAGCTGTCCAACCGTTGAGGCTTTCAAAGTGAATCTTTTGAACGGCGTTGAACAGGACAACTGAGGTTGCATCATTCACCACTCCTTCTCCAAAGACTAAGCTGTATAGCAATGGAGTTTCATCTTGATGGAGAACCTGTAAAGGTAAGGGGCAATGTAAGAAAAACTTCAATGCAAATAAGCTTTCAGAGAAGAAATCATAGGAATAACCATTTAAATTAAGAACCTGTAGAGTGCAAACAGTATCAGTTGACGAGAAAATCGTTCCGATTGCTGAAACATAACAAGAACACATTCAATAGCAAACAAAGAAGTGATTACCATTTAAACGAGCTATAAAAAAATCATAGTTTGATGACAATCTGCTGATAAAGACGAGCTCAGAGATAAATTTCACCAAGATAGTCTCGAGCTTTCAGTCCCTTAAATCCCAACTTGGGAAACAACCACCAAGTCCCTGATTCAAATTATAAATGAAGAAGATTTACAGAAACTCAGATTTGATTACTTTGATTGATTACTGTAAGAAAATTTACCAAACGAAATAATGAAAGTGGAGATGAAAACTCCAATCACTCCAAAGGACATGATGGTTAAAAAGTTGTGAAAAAACTTCTTTTTCTTGACCTGGAATCTGCCACAAGAAACCAAAAAGATCTTCAACATTCATGATAGTGCAGATCCATAAACACACAGCATGATTACCAAACCAGAGCAAACTTACCCAGCATTGAAAATTATTGGAGGAAGAAGATAAATAAAAAAGAGTTCCTCATCAAACACCAAAATGTGGGAACTCTTCCCTCTACTAATAAGCAAAATCACGATCCCTGATACTGCTCCCTGAAGGCAACCGAACAATCAAAATTGTGAAAAAAATTGTTCATAAAAGAGTAGAAACGAAAAGCTCGAAAATTACGTAAGCTCACACAAAAATTAACCTAAATCCAATAAAATCATAGCAATGTCAAATTTAAAGCAGTATGGACAAGTTTGATGAAGCAACTTACGACTAAAATGGCGGTAATGGATTCATTGACCCAACGATTCTCTTCAAGCAAGTGGCCGATGACCAAACAGAGACAGAGAATGGCGATGAACACTGAGATTGGTATCACCTGAGGATGCTCAGCTGCTAGTTCTATCGTTAAAAAATCCGTAAATCCAACACCCATTTTTTCTAAAATTTCTAAACAAACTTTTATGATTTTTTCGATTTCGTAATTCTTTTACTTGACACACCAATGGCGAACCAAACAGGCTCAGAGAGTAAGAGAGAGGAGGACAGAGAGGGAGAGATTTGAACTGCGCTAGAGAAGGCGGTTGTTACAGGTGGCGAGGAAAAGCAGGACACGTGGCATGTGTTAACGTCGTCGGGCGGAGTAAACGGTCAAGTGTTTTTTGGCGTTATTTGCATCGTGTTAGCCGTGTTAAGCCCAAAATTATCTTTCTTTTTCCAAGCCCAAAACTATTTTAAAATGTAATAAATTAAAATTCAATTTGTTTAATTAAGCATTTGATACTATTAGAAAACACGAGTTCAAATAGACAAACTAGAGTCGAAAAAACTCATCATATCTTTGGTAACATAGTGCGAACAAGGGAAACATAACCCTAGACAAAGGAAAACCAAAAAGTAAAGAAAATTATAGACTCCAAGAAACAAGAAATAAATAGAAGAACCAAAAAAAACTTGCAGCCAATATATAAGAAGATGGAATGCGACATAACCTGCACAAGACCATGCGAAGAACCCACCAAAGAAGACCACCTACAATTATGGAGGGCCTAAGGAGAACATCAAACCGTAGCCAAAACCAACAGCATAGAAGGTAGATAAAGCAGCAAGGACAAAACTCTTGAAACCAACTCCAATAAATCTACACCAAGCAATAAAAGGCAACACAGAAAAACACATCCAAGAGAAGAATCAAGAACGAACCTTTGGCTAAAGTACATTCTTTAACCATTAGAAGAAACATGAACAGAGAAACTGTATCTAGGAAACTATAAAAAAAAATCAAAATATGAGAAAGGGAAGGCATAGCAACATAGCTGAGACTAACCTCTTAATAAACTCAAACCAAGCTAAACCCAACCATTAATCCTCAAAAACTACATAAGAAACAGAGGATTAAACGAAATTGGAGATCTGATTAGGCTCTCTTAGGTCACACTCTCCAAGAAGCAACCATACATAAGAGGACCAAACGATACCCACTCAACACAATGGCCACAAAGAGGCGATGAGGAACACGGCGGCCGGTGGAAGCCTTTACACCGACAGAGAACACTAGATCTCATCAACCAATCTTCACCGTAACAAAAGCTACACGAAGATGAGATCTAAAGTAGAGACGGAGACCCTAACGACGGGAAGCGAGCAGAGTGGGGTCAGCTCACGTACTGTCGGATTCACCGGCAGCCAGCTCGACAACAAGGAAAGAGAGTTAGGTCAAAGATGCGATTTTTCGCGTGCTACATTGCTCAAAGAAAAAGGAGATGGGCTTCACAAAGTTGAGAATTTATCTACTACTTTTTAATTATCAACATTTTTTACTCTCTAAAACAAATATTTTTTATAGTAGTGGAAAATGCTGGGAACATGAACAACCATTACGACAAAAGTAATGGAAAAACAGAACCAAAACAGAATGGAGATAAAATATTTTCCAAAAAAAAGAGAGATTTCTTATTTGGTTCTCTTTTTCCATTATCTAAGCATTTTCGATAATAGAGAACCAGTGTTCTCTTTTTTGGTTCTCTTTTTCCATTATCCAAGCATTTTCCACAGACAAAATGAACACAATAGAGAACCAGTTCCATGAGAAAATGAAGTTTTGCAATAGTTATTGATTAGATTTACAGCAAAGTCTGAGAGGTTGAAGACATCATGTTCACCTTCTTGTCGAGTAAATCCGATAATTATGAAAATGAGTGGTTCAAGGCTGAAAATGCTGCCATAACAGATACAATGAATTTTTTGCTTGTACTCTCAAAAGTCTTTTGTCAAGTCTTCTCAACTCTTGTCTAGTTAGATAAAGTCATTCTAGCTAATCATCATATCTTAAGAATCATTTTTATATATGTGGGGGATTGTTTTTTTTTTAGTCATCCATGTGGAGATTGTTAGAACTTCAAAATAATTATAAGTCAAAATTGAAGTAAGTTTGAATGGAAAAATTTGAATATATATTAGAAATAATGACTATACTAGTCCATTATGATCCTATAATTACTAGAATAGTTTCTTTTGATCCATGAATAGTGCCAAAGAGGAGAAATGTCCATAATTTTCTACAATGTTCCATTTATTACAAAAATGCCATTCTTATTACATATATATTTTTTTCTTCTTCTTCTCCTCTTCGCCATTGTCTTCTTCCCTCTTCTCTTCTCCTCTTCATCTTCGCTTCTTCCCTCTTCTCTTCTCCTCTTCTCTCCTCCTCTTCTCTCCTCCTCTTCTTCTTTCTCTTCTCATCTTCTCCCCTTCTCCTCTTCTTTTCTTCTCTTCTTCTCCACTTCTCATCTTCTCTTCTTCTCTTCTTTTCTCTTCTTCTCCTCTTCTCTTCTTCTTTTCTTCTTTTCTTTTCTTCTTCTTCTTCCTTTATTTTCTTTTTCTTCTTCTTCTTCATTCTTCTTCTTATTCTTCTCTTATTCTTCCCTCTTCTTCTTTTTTTTTCGTCTTCTCCCACACCGTCATTTTTGGAGGGCTATAACTCTTTGGTTATTGATCCATTTTTCATGTTCTTGGTATGGTTCGAAAGCTCTTGATCTCACGAATACGTAGCTTCAAACCGTTTGTCAATCGGAGTTGTATTGAAGAAGTTATGATCGTTTTAATGCAAGAGGTCCAAAAACCTACATAACATAAACCTACGTAAAGCAGTGACAAACCTACGCAACGCAGTGAAAAACCTACGTAACGCAGTGACAAACCTACGCAACGCAGTGAAAAACCTACGTAACGCAGTGACAAACCTACGTAACGCATGACAAACCTACGTAACGCAGTGACAAACCTACGTAACGCAGTGACAAACCTACGTAACGCATGCCAAACCTACGTAAAGCAAGACAAACCTACGTAAAGCAAGTCAAACCTACGTAAAGCAAGACAAACCTACGTAAAGCAATGACAAACCTACGTAATGTAGTGACAAAAACCTACATATTCTCTTCTCCTATTCTTTTCTTTTCTTTTCTACTCATCTTCTCATCTTCTCATCTTCTCTTCTTCTCTTATTCTTCTCTATTTTCGTCTTCTCCCACACAGTCATTTTTGGAGGGCTATAACTCTTTGGTTATTGATCCATTTTTCATGTTCTTGGTATGGTTGGAAAGCTCTTGATCTCACGAATACGTAGCTTCAAACCGTTTGTCAATCGGAGTTGTATTGGAGAAGTTATGATCGTTTTAATGTAAGAGGTCCAAAAACCTACATAACATAAACCTACGCAACGCAGTGACAAACCTACGTAACGCAGTGACAAACCTACGTAACGCATGAGAAACCTACGTAAAGCAGTGACAAACCTACGTAATGTAGTGACAAACCTACGTAACGCAGTGACAAACCTACATAACGCATGACAAACCTACGTAACGCAGTGACAAACCTACGTAACGCATGACAAACCTACGTAACGCAGTGACAAACCTACGTAACGCAGTGACAAACCTACGTAAAGCAAGACAAACCTACGTAAAGCAATGACAAACCTACGTAATGTAGTGACAAAAACCTACATATTCTCTTCTCCTATTCTTTTCTTTTCTTTTCTACTCATCTTCTCATCTTCTCATCTTCTCTTCTTCTCTTATTCTTCTCTATTTTCGTCTTCTCCCACACCGTCATTTTTGGAGGGCTATAACTCTTTGGTTATTGATCCATGTTTCATGTTCTTGTTATGGTTGGAAAGCTCTTGATCTCACAAATACGTAGCTTCAAACCGTTTGTCAATCGGAGTTGTATTGAAGCAGTTATGATTGTTTTAATGCAAGAGGTCCAAAAACCTATATAACATAAACCAAAAACCTACATAACATGACAACAAACCTACATACAAGAAACCTACCATAATGTTATGTAGGTTTTTCAAAAACCTACATAACATGGCTTATTCTAACTCTTCTAAACTATAATCTCAACTCTACCAAAGGCTTACCCTAACTCTACTAAGTGAACTCTACCAAAAGTTTACACTAACTCCACTAAGCTATAATGAGAACTCTACATAACGTCATATGCTTATTTTCGGGGGCCATAACTCTTTGGTCACTGATCCATTTATCGTGTTCTTGGTATGGTTAGAAAGGTCTAGGTCTCAAGAAGACGTAGCTTCAAACCGTTCCTCTATCGGAGCTGTATTGTGAAAGTTATGGTCAGTTTACTCTGACATGTCGAGAGTCCTACGAAACAGATCAAAGGAAATGAATCCTAAGTTTCGGGGGCCATAACTCTTTGGTCAAACCTCCATTTATCGTGTTCTTGGTATTGTTAGAAAGGTCTAGGTCTCAAGAAGACGTAGCTTTAAACCGTTCTTCGATCGGAGGTGTATTGTGAAAGTTATGATCAGTTTACTCTGACATGTCGAGAGTCCTACGAAACAGATCAAAGGAAATGAATCCTAAGTTTCGGGGGCCATAACTCTTTGGTCAAACCTCCATTTATCGTGTTCTTGGTATGGTTAGAAATTTCTAGGTCTCAAGAAGACGTATCTTTAAACCGTTCTTCGATCGGAGGTGTATTGTGAAAGTTATGATCAGTTTACTCTGACATGTCGAGAGTCCTACGAAACAGATCAAAGGAAATGAATCCTAAGTTTCGGGGGCCATAACTCTTTGGTCACTGATCCATTTATGGTGTTCTTGGTATGGTTAGAAAGGTCTAGGTCTCAAGAACACGTAGTTTCAAACCGTTTGTTAATCGGAGCTGTATTGAACAAGTTATGATCATTTTAATGCAAGAGGTCTAAAAACCTACATAACATAAACCAAAAACCTACATAACATAAACCAAAAACCTACATAACATAAACAAAAAACCTACCATGTTATGTAGGTTTTTCTCACAGAAACCTACATCAAAGACAAAAACCTACATAAGTAGGTTTCTCACAAGAAACCTACCAGTTACGTAGGTTTCTCACAAGATACCTACCTGTTACGTAGGTTTCTCACAAGAAACCTACCTGTTACGTAGGTTTCTCACAACAAACCTACCAAACAAAAACCTACATAATGTATGCTGATGTGGCATTATTCATTAATGGCAGTTTCGTAATTTTTTTTTTTTTCAAAGGATACAGGGGTAAAATGGTATTAAAAACCCTAAAAAACTAGTTTAGTAATTTTAATTTTTTTAGACTATTTTAGTATGAGCTAGAATTATAAAAGACTAGTTGAGTAATTCACCCTATATATTATTGGGCTAATAAACCTAATAATGATTTTTATTTTCCAAAATGTAGTCAAATCATAATGTTGAAAAACTCAACAATAATATCACTTTTACTGTGAATTGTGTAATAACAAAGTTAATTCATCACAAGGATGAAATGAATGACTTAAATGTTGAGAATCAATTCTCATAACTCCTCTTTATTTTTACAATTTTTTAAACATACAAAGAGATAATGACAATTTACTAACAGAATGCTAGAGATGGAAATGATACAAAGGAAAAAGATGAATAGTGGATTTGTCTTGTTTTAGAGAGACGTAAGAACGTAAGGAAAGAAGAAAGATGGTGATTGGTGGTCGCTAATAGGGTGCTAAGAGAAGTAAGGGGAAAGCCAAAAGACTTATTTCACTTTCTATTTTATTAAAAATTAAATATTGTGTTAGTCACTAATCGTTAATGGACCCGAAACTTTTATATAACAGGCTGGACTTAACAATGGTTATCCACTAAAACAGAAGACTTAATTACTAATATCAGATCGGGTCGGATATCCACTAAACCAGAAGACTTAAATATAGTTTAGAAAGATTTGATGCAGAACATAGAAACTACTAAAAGAACTTAGAATTGAGTTAGTTTTGGGTTGAATTTTTTGGCTGAATATTATAGAGAATGAGATGATGTGTCTATTGGCTTGATGGTGATCAATTGTAACCTTTAAACTTGTCTCTTTGTAAGTTGATAACGTGATGTCTAGAGAAGTTATCATGAGACGTACGTTGAGTTTTGTTTTGTGTGTTTCATTTAAGAAAAGTAATGAAACTGCATCCTATAGTAATGATTTGTTTAAAAGATATATTGTTATTGATAAGGATGAGACGTACCGTCATTAATGGCTTTGAACAGAAGCTGGTGGGATCTCCCTTAAGTGTGAGAGGTCTGGAAAGGATTTTTTGAATCTTTTGAAACACTTAATTTAATTGTAAGAGAGTCAAGAAGATGACCTCTTTGAAACACTTGTATAAAACGTAAGAGAGTCAAGAAGAAGAACTCTTTGATACGTTTGGTAAAGTGGAAGATAGTCGAGTAGAAGACTATTTCATACACAAGTTAACATTGACATATGTTAATGAAAGAACATGGGAAACCCATTATCGGAAGCTTTGTGTAGACGTACGGTCTTGGACACAACAGGTGAAATGGGTTTGAGATGATTTAAGTCTGGAAATTTCTGGGATCCTTACTATATGATATACTCAAGTACATCATTAGTTCAAAAGGCTAAACGAAGGAAGACTCTAATCTTTGAAAGATCATGTAATTGAACAATGAGACAAATGGTCTCAGTTCAAAGTTATGCTCGTGTACATAAGTGACCTAACTTTCACAAGTAGTGAAACATAGTGTAAAGTACAAAACGAAGCAATATACATTGCAGCTTTTGTGGTTTTACAGCAATAAAAAAAAAATTGGCTTTTTAAAACAACGAATAAAACCTGTTATTGAATCGAAAGACATCTATGTGAGACACAAGGTGAATGAAGCTATTAGAAAGCTGATGTAATATCACTTGTGTTTGTGTGGCTGGAAAAGATCTTGTTGATGCTTTGACTAAAAGGTGTGTGGACGTTAATCCTGACACAATATAAGTAAAATGAGGTTGAGATAGTATGAACCTTAAAGGTTGGTGACTATTTCACTAAAACTTTGTCCGGTTGTATGATAAAAGACAGCGAAGGAAATGAGTATGAGATGACTTAAGCAAAGTGATTTCCGGGTTCCTCACCAAACGATTTAGTCATATAATTTTTTGGTTCAAGAGGTCAAACGAAGGAAAGAACTGACCTTGATAAATTCATGGATTGAATGGACTAAAAAATCTTGTTCGGTGGTATCATGGAAAAACCATGAACATCATATAGATAAGCTAAAGTGTGAGCAAAGTTTAGAAGAATGAACTTGTTGACTTTAACTTGTAAAGACGTTAATTGTATTTTTAATTTGCAATGTTCAGACTTCAGAGTTAACAGATTGTCATGTAAGTAAAAGATACAAAGATTTATGAAATCTACGAGTAGTATAAAGAAGTTTTCTAACATAATCATGGCATGAGACTTAGTGGTCTCTGTAAGAGCATAGGCTCAATTTTGACTGTGAACGTGTTTTTCATTAATGATGGAAACGTTAAGTAACAATCATTGGTTAAGATCTAACGAAGAACAAGCTTCGAGATTAGTGGTCATGAGACAGTGTAATGACATTAAGTCTGTAAATGAGTATTTGTTTATATCATAATATATACAAATACAGTCGCAGAGATATTCAAAATGTTTGAGTGAAGTAACTCTGAAACATATTTGAAATCTTGTTTGTAAATAATGAGTAATATAAAGTTGTTTTCTAAACAATTTTGATTGCGAAATACACAGTAATGTTGATTCAAGTCGTTCAAGACAACTGATTACAATTCTTGAAACAAGAGGAGGATGGTTGGGTATATTTACATCAAATTGTAATTTTGGATTGGGTCATAAATAATTTAGACATGTCCATGAAAAATATATCATAAAAATCTTTTCTTATTTCTCGGATAAGGAAGAGAGAAAAAAAGAAATATCAGATAAAATCTATTCTAGATAGAATCGTATTTGATGAGCTGAGAATATAGAATAGAGGATCGATGCTTCTCTATTCTGGGGCATTTCTTTTATCTTCTTTTTCTGTGTACTTAACCTCTATCATTGAGAGTGCACGATGATGGAGTTGCAGAGTTAAAGATTGGAGTAACTACCTTGTAACCTAGTACCGGATAGGTGGAGTTATTGCTCAAGCCCAATAGCTTTATGTTGCGTCTCTGCTTTCATCAATTTGCTTGTTTTTCTTCGGTTTTCTTTTATCACCATGTTCAAGTTTCAATATGTAAATGGTGCTAATAAATACGGATGGTCTAGACTGCAGAAAATCTGCATTATTCCTACCTACTATTCAAAACCAATATTTATAAGTTCATGTATGTGAATTCATGTCTATGTCTATAATAATTTATGTCTATGTTTATGACTTTGAAGCTCGTGTTTGATCTGTCGATTTCGGATTTGAGAAGAAAATAATGCAAGATCGAAATGGTATTATGTTATGTCATCAATGCTATAAAAAATGGTATAATCCAAGAAAAAAAAACATTGTGACATAGAGGAAAATTTTAAAACTTCTTGGGATGCAACACACCCAATTCTCTCTAATAAAATTTGATATTTCGTAAAGTTAATTTGGTTTAGATTGAGTGGATCTAGTTAATGCTAACCTTGTCGGGGTTGGTAAAGCCAAGAGTGAGAGTTTGCGGGCACTGACTGTTTCGTATGCTCGTCTTCCAACGGAGTCATCGTCATCAGTCATGACTCAGTGATCGAGATTGGCACTTGTGATGTTGACGACCACCTTCAGGGACCACCACTATCTGAACAAATCTTATATTCTAATACATACTGTTCAGATATATAGATTTAAGAAATCTATAATCAGCTTAACTATATATTACATTAATGAGTTGTGGGATAAGATATGGAAAATATGCCAAAAACTTACCTTGGTTACTTTAAACCTCTAGTTTTTGTTATCTTTCAATTTTATCAAATGAGAAAATTAAAAATAATTTAATAATCATATCAATCTTGTTGATATTCGAACTAGGAATCTATATAACTTTTTAATTAGTTAAGATAATTCATCAGTTGTCGACTTACTTTCAGTCTGACAGTTAAGATGATCCAGCTAATGATTTGGAATCAGATTCGATTAATATCTACTATATTATGGTAGCTTAAAAAGAATTATAGAAGTGAGTTTTAGACTATGGATCGGGACTTGTCGATCTAATTATTAAAAAAATAAAAAATAATAATAATTCATCAGTTCAATCACTTAAAGTAAATTTGACTTATTTCTATAAGAGTTCATAATTAAAATTAGACACGACAAAAATAAAAATTAGAGATTTAAAAGGCCATAACCAAAAACTGATAGTTTTTTCAATTATTTTGAAATGTAAGATTTTTTTTCACAGTTCACATGCAATTTTAACAAATAGGATATTTGGATTCGGTTATATACTCCTACTAGGTTGTAACCCGTACAAAAACACGGAATTATATTTTAAAATTATTATATATTTATGTAATTATCGAATATGTAATTATCAAAATATTATAATTATTAAATAATATTATATAACATGTGATATCAAATGAATCATATTTTTTATTAAATAAATCATTATTAAATGACTCACTATTATCAAATAATATGTAATATCAAATGACATGTAATGACTGAATATTAATGACCAGCATTTTTATTATTGAATATTAAACATAACTATACAAATATCAAATGTTTATATGGTAATTATTTTATACTCTTAATACTCTTATCTTATTAAATAAACTTTTTGGTTTTATAAAAATTTTAGATATGTGTGTTCGGTTAGAACTCATATAAACACTAAATCTATATTTTATTTATGAAATACCATTTTTTTCTGACTTATTTTTATCTAAATTTTTTTACCATATTATATGTGTTGAACAATATATGTCCGCTTTCAATAAGCATAATATATGTAGAAAAAAATCTAAAAAATTTCATAAATTTTTAAGATGTAATTTTTAATTTATTTTATAAAAATGTGATAAAATAAAGTATGAGTGAAAATAATTACTAAATATATATAAAATCTTCTATTAGTTTTAATTGATTATTAAAAATTTGATCCGATATGAGTTCAAAAATAAACATTTTTTTAATTTATTCATAATTTACATTTTCATAAGTGATTTAAAATTGTCATTTTTTACAAACTCAAAGTTATTGTCTTGAATGCATCCTCCTCTGATATAATTGATATTGGATTCCAACTCGTACTGAAGCACGAGATGGTTTTTTAAAATATTATATTAGAATTTCAAAACATAAAATAATTTTTATAATATGAATATCAAATTTTTATTAAATTATAAAAATATCATTATCGAATACCAAATAACCCGTAATTATCAAACGATTTGTAGTATCATATGACTCGTGATTTTATTAGATGCACCTAATATAAATTGATATGTAATATCAAATGATTTCTAATTTCATATGATCCATATTTTTATTAAATAATATATAACTATCAAATGATTTATATTTTTATTATTAATTTCAAACATAACTATATTAATGTAATATTAATCAGAGTTATTAGTTCACTGAAAATGTATTCTGGAATAATCCAAAAAGTCACATGATTAAGTGGCAACTGAAACAGATACTTCATTAAAGGCTGATCCGTACTTAGGGGAATTACAGACTTCTGTCCACAAAATCTTAGATAACAAAAAAAAAAGAATATAAAATTTTATAAGATAATTACTTTATATACATAATAGTTGTTTGATTTTCATAAAATATAATTTTTTACCTATGCTTTCTTAGGTTTTATAAAATGGAGAAAAAAAGTAGATAATATATTTTCATTAACTATAAAAATAAACAAATTATTTTCCAACAATTATATATATATTGGCGTAATAGCATTTCCATTAGTTAAAAATCTTTTCATTAGTTATATAAGTAGTATATAAGATTATGTCTTTTTTTTTTTGAACTTCATACGATTATATCTTGTATTTAGGGATTATAAGTGGATTATTTTATAAAAGTTTTTATCAATTGAACTGAATAATTACAAAGGCCCAAATATTATATCCAAAATGTTATTGATAATCCATTAATTAATCGGGTAATAAATGTGTATTGACTATATTACCATTAATGAGAATATTGTTTTGTTCTTTGAGTTTGAAACTTACAATGGCATTTGTTGTAAATTCTTACAAATTTTAGGTTATATTTTTAAGATGCATCTTCTTTAATATAATAGATAGTCCTATCCGATATTAGAACAATGCAATTGTTGATACTGCATGTGTACCGGTTCAGTTGCATGCATTGTAGAAGTAGTAAATGCTTATAGTCTTGGCTGGTTTTGGACCTTTTGTAATAAGTAGGTTGTAGTAATAAAGGAAACAATAATAAGAAGTAGGTTGTAATAAATGTCCTAATAAAAATCTTCAGATCGAAAACTATATTATTAAACTATTAATACACAAAAATTCGGATCAAAATCTATAATGATTCTTATACTACCAACAATGATTCTGTCTCCAAGTGTACCCGGAACTTGTTGTTGGACTTAGTAAGAGAGGGCTTGATGAATCTGACCCTCTCTCATTCATAACACGTTTGTGTTATGGCTTGTTATTTAGAGATTGGATCGTCCGGATACATCACATATATAAAAAAGTGAATCGTCTTGCGAATGACTTAGCTAACTATGTTTTTAATTTGTCTTTACGTTTACATTTATTATATTTAGTACTTGATGAGGTTAGAAGACGGTTAGAGGACATTTTGAAGATGATGTCGAAAGTGTTTTGATCCCAAAATTAGTTCAAATTTGATTGTAGTTTGGAATAAATTTGAAGGGCTTTATGCCCTTCTTTCGACCAAAAAAAACTAATCAGTAAACTTATATTTAGTTGATGTTTTTTTTTTGGTTATTGAGTGGAAAGTGTGTCAAAATCAATATGTCAAAAACGATTAGTTGGAAAGTCTTCAAATTTTCCCTTTTTAAATAAACAACGATCATATAAATAAGAAATCCCAAAAACCAAAAAGCTCTCCTTTCTCTCTCTGACTGTGCAAACTCGTTTAGCCTCCGAATATAACGAAGTTGGTGAAGTCACCGCCGGGATAGCTCAGTTTTTACCGATTACATGCATGCGAAACTATAATCCAACAATGCTTGGCTTACGAGATTCAAAGTTTCTATTTTCATCTCTTATTTTGATCCAGTTGCTTCTAGCTACTCAACTGAGTCAACTCGTAGCTCAAAGATCTAAAAAAACTCCATGGCAGACCCTCACTGGTAGGTTTCTTCTATCTTCCAAAGTTGATACCTTTTCACTGTTAATTGGAGAAAAAACGAGAGAAACTAGCAACTCTGATGTTTCCCTTTGTTACTCACTCCGATTCATAGATGTGTGTTTTAATTTGAGAATAACCAAAAGAGAAACTAGGGGCTATTTTTGAGTTTCAACAAAATAGGTAATCTACTTTTGAATCTAAATCTGCAACTCTTCTTGATTGTCATTTGCAGGAGATGCTCCTCTTGTCATTGCTCGTGGTGGGTTTTCTGGGTTGTTGCCAGATTCAAGTGTCGATTCGTACAGTTTTGTGTCGCTGACAAGTAAGCTCGATACTGTTCTTTGGTGTGATGTGCAACTAACGAAAGATGGAATTGGGATTTGCTTCCCTGATGTGAAAATGATGAATTCTTCTAATATCCAAGTTGTTTACCCTAAACGGAAAAATACTTACCCTCTTAATGGAGTACCTACTCAAGATTGGTTCACCATTGATTTCAACTTGAAGGAATTGAGAAGCGTTTTCTGTAAGTTCAAAAGCTCTTTATTGTGCATCTATTTTTGTCTTTTTGCTGTTCGATAGTTAGTTTGAGTGTACATTTTTGTCCGTTGGACTGTTTTGGATTCTAGTTATAGAAAGCTCATATGTAAGCTATTGGTTTATCTATGTTTCTTGTCTGCACGTTTGATCCAATATGTATATGTTAGATTTGGATTTGAGTACATTTTGATGTAGTTTGTTTTGCTTGTTTCTGTTCATTAAGTTGTAACTGGCTTGTATCTTCCAACAAATCATTTACACATGTGCAGTAATCCAAGGAATACTATCTCGGTCAAATGCATTCGATGGAAACAGTTACGCGATTTCAACACTTCAAAATATAGCTACGAAATTGAAACCCGCAGGTTTTTGGTTAAATGTTCAGGTAATTTAGTATGTCAGGAAATTTCTTGCTACCTTCCCTTCTCTATTTTGTTGCAGTGATAGTTATTATCTCACTCAAACACGGCTGATCTTTATTCAGCATGACGCATTCTATGCACAACACAATCTGAGCATGAGCAGCTTTCTACTATCAATTTCCAAAACTGTGCCTATCGACTATCTCTCTTCCCCTGAGGTGAATCTCTTTCGGAATATTGGTAGCCGTTTTGGACGTGATGGGCCAAAGTTTGTGTTCCGGTTTCTCGAGAAAGATGATATTGAAGTGTCAACTAACCAAACCTATGAGTCTATTGCGGCAAACCTAACTTTCATCAAGACGTTTGCCTCTGGAATTATTGTTCCTAAGTCTTACATATGGCCAGTTGAAAGCCAATACTTGCTTCCCCGTACAACCTTTGTCCAAGATGCTCACAAAGCAGGATTAGAAGTATATGCATCAGGTTTTGCAAACGATTTTGATATTGCATACAACTACAGCTTTGATCCATTGGCAGAGTACTTATCTTTCATAGACAATGGGGATTTCTCTGTGGATGGCGTGCTAACTGATTTTCCACTAACGGCATCTTCTGCTGTTGGTAAGTAAATCTTTTTTTCTGCATCACAATCTATATTCCACATATATTTACAACTGCTATATAAACTAGATTCACACAAGTGAAACCATCTTCATTTTTCCTTTAAACTTTTCTTATTCCTCAGATTGCTTCTCCCATCTTGGAAGTAATGCCTCAACACAAGGTACTTGAGTTATTCTCATCTGCATTTTACGTGCTACATTGTTAATGCACAGTAATTAAACGTATAAAGTTTCATCTTCTATATGATTCATGTTACAGAGGATTTTCTTGTTATATCAAAAAATGGAGCAAGTGGAGACTACCCTGGCTGTACTGACTTGGCCTATTCAAAGGCTATCAAAGATGGTGCTGACGTTATCGATTGTTCTCTACAATTTTCATCAGATGGGATTCCGTTTTGCTTAAATTCAATTGATCTCGGGCAGAGCACGAACGTTGTCCAAAGTCCTTTCAGAAATCGTTCTGCAACTGTTCCTGAGTTCGGCCCACTTCCTGGAATATACAGCTTTAGTCTGGCATGGTCTGAGATTCAGACCTTGAAACGTAAGTTTCCCATATCATTTTTTAAGATTGGCTTCTTCTGTTGCCATTCTTACTCTACTAGGCAGTGTGTTATGCTGGTAGATTCAGATTCTTGAAGCCTTTCTTTGATGTTAGAACACTTATGCTTCTATTGTACATTATGATAAAAATTTAGGGATGAGAGAAGCTCCAAAGGTGTTCTTAGGATAACTGAGTTAGCTGTACGATGCTTCTTTCAGGGTCCCTGACAGATTCTAATTCTACGTCTAGTTATGTAGAGGTTAACAATAGATGCAAGATATTATTATGTTGCAACTTCTTATAGGTCCCCAGATGATAGAAATTTGATCAGTCTGTTATTATCTGTGGACGTATGTTCGTCTATCTTAGAACCAGTTTTATCTATTAGACGTCACTGAATGCTTTTTTTCCCCTCATCTCTTTGCAGCTGCTATTGAAAACCCCTACAGTAGGGCCTTCAACTTGTTTAGGAATCCAAGGGAGAGAGATTCGGGGAAGTTTGTTTCACTTTCTGATTTCCTGAACTTGGCAAAAAAATCTAGCTCTATTGTCGGTGTTTTGATTAGTGTTGAGGTAAGTCTTACAATCACTTTTGTAGAATTTTATCAACTAGTTAGCTTAAACGTGATCTTCATTAGTTCTAATGGTTGCAATGGCTATGATTTGTTTCCTTCAGAATGCAACATACCTGAGAGAGAAGCAAGGGCTCGACATAGTTAAAGCAGTTCTCGATACACTCACAAAAACTGGTTACAGCAACAAGACAACAACCGTAAGGGTTATGATTCAGTCAACTAACAGCTCAGTCTTAGTTGACTTCAAGAAAAAGAGCCCATACGAGACAGTATACAAAGTCGAAGAAACCATCAGCGATATCCTCGACTCTGCAATTGAAGACATTAAGAAATTTGCGGACGCTGTTGTCATTAGAAAACAATCAGTCTTCCCCGCCAGCGAAGGTTTCACCACTGGACAAAGCAACCTAGTGGAGAGGCTACACAAGTCTCAGCTTCCCGTTTATGTTGAACTGTTCCGTAATGAGTTTGTTTCTCAACCATGGGATTTCGTCTCTGATGCAACTGTCGAGATTAACCAGCATGTTACTGGAGCTGAAGTCAATGGAACCATCACTGAGTTCCCTCTCACAGCCGCAAGATACAAAAGTAAAGTGAAAACCTAATAAACGCTCAAAAGGTTTTCTGTTTTCATAAACTTTTAGAATTTTTATAGTTTTTTAATTGTTCTTTGTCAGGGAACTTATGCTTGGCCCTCAAAGAACCGCCTCCTTACATGAGCCCAGTTCAACCTGCTGGCCTCTTAACCCTCGTGAGTCCTACTTCTTTACCTCCAGCCGAAGCACCAAACCCAGTATTCACAGATGCTGATGTCACTGAACCACCATTACCTCCGGTCACAGCCAGAGCCCCAACCACCACCACTGGACCTCAGTCAACAAGTGAAAAAGCACCTAACGGACAAACCCGAGTAGCCCTATCTCTTCTTCTTTCTGGATTCGCTACGGTGTTCGCTTCTCTTCTTATGTGATCACATTGATCTGATCACCATCGCCAGTAGGATTTCTTTGCGAATTGACTTGAGTCCACAGGAAATTCTTTTCAGCCTAACTGTTCTTGGGATTCTTTGCATTGATGAGTTTATGTTGGGGTTTGTCTGTTCATATTCTTCATTATCTTTGTAGAAGTTCTGGCAAAAACAAAGAGAACAGGTAAAGTTCTTGGACGTAGATTTATATCACTGGGGTTTATTTTGTTGTAACATTATTCGCTGTAATGTTCTATTTATCTCTTGTATGTGTGCTTGTAGTATTTATTTATGAGACTTTATTTTCTTCAAATACATCGAACTGTCTCAATCTGGAAGGATGTTACTGCGTTTATATATCAAATTGTAAAGCCCAAATAAATGGGCTTTAAACCCAAATAGATAAAGTTACTTAAACCCATTTTCGTTGAACAAACAAAAATGTTATCAGTAATCAGGAAAACGTAATTTGAATCTCAATAATTCTCCGATGAAGCTTTTGAGACTCAATTTAGCTACGACGACAGATTTCTTGTGGGGATATTTTTTCGTGATCATTGGTTCCGTTTCCTTCATCGGGTTCATCTCTGCAGCCATGGCTTTGAATGATACGTATTACTGCTTCTTGGTTCCCTTGACTCTACCAGTTATAATGGTTGCTGTCTACTTTCATTGGCTTAGCATGAAGCTCTTCAAGTACGCCTGATGCTTACTTCAAATCGATCTCACCATTTTTGTGGATCTCTGTGTGAGTTCAATGTCATTATCTGTTAGAGCGATGGATGTGAATTTCGGATCCAGTTGGAGACAATTTTGTTACCATGTTAGGATTTATACGGCTGTTTGAATCTTTCTGTGAAGAAGTATCTGCAGTTTAGAGTTTGTGATCTCTATGTAATCAAAATCAAATTGTTAAATTTTTGGGTGAGTAACTGTAAAATTTAGGGTTTGTGTGAATATATTAGCATAAACAAATGAATCTGTGAAAGAACGAGCGATTGTATTCTTGATAAAATCTTACAAATTGCTCAACTTTTCTGCAATTATGTCCTAACTGCTTAAGACAATCATGTAGCATAACAAAAAAACCAATGTAGTTTTGACTTCAGTGAATGCATTAATGTCTATCGCGGTCGGAAATTATACAATCTATTACTAATTGATGAAGTAAAAATCGGATTTTCCTTAATCTCTTGTGGAACTCTGTAATCAGGATCTGCAAGATTGTCTTTGTCATCAGTTATGTCTGTATCAATCTAAGATCTCCAATCTACCTCACGCTTTGTATCTTCTTCATCCTAAGAGATCTCTCTCTTGCTTTGCATGTCATTAACCTTATCAACTAATCTTAACAGGATCTGGTGGTTGAGTACTTCATAGTCCCTGCATTACAGTCATAAAGAGTATAGATCATCTTCTGAGTTTTGGTTACTCAAAACATCTATTACTTGCATTTAGAAAATCATACCTGTATGTAAAAGCAGCGTGCAGAAGCTGAGCTGAAGCAAGAACAGCAAATAAAGATCTGACAAGGTTTATAATCCATGCTTGATGTTCTGCATCATTCACGAAACGCAAACTTGCCACTGCTAATGCTAACGTAACGCATAAACCTGCATCAGCGATATAGAAAACGTCAATAGCCAAACTATGATATGAGAGAAGATATATGGAATTTGATACATACCTATGTAAAGCCTTGGTCTTATGATGTAAGTTTGTTTTGTACTTGTAAACATGTAGATGACAAAGATTGACAGGAAGTAGATGAAGAAGGCTTTTATCACCCGAGACTCGAGAAGCATTGCATTGTGTAGAGCGAATAGCTTATCCAAAGCAACAAACATGTTTGCCTGTCTCACCTCAAACGCTTCCTGCAAGGGAAAAAAAAAACAGAATGTTAAAATGGTTTTTTTATGTGATCTTGCTTCTGCCGCTTATGAATTCTGTTACGGTTTGGGCGGCTGACCTGAGCTTCCAACATTGATTTTGAATTTTCAAATAGGTGATCATGAACTTGCTGAAGTTGTTCTTGCCGCTTTGCAAGATCTTCCTGCTGCTGTTGGCTAAATTCCTTCAAACGTTGCAAAGTATTCCTGGAAAATGAAAAACACAGTAAGCTCTTGAAGATAAAGCCTTAGTCTTTGATATTTACATGTCTGCTTGAGATTTACCTGCTCTCTTGCAGTGCCTCAGACTGAAAACGGGTAAGAAACTGAATACCGTCAAGAGCCACGGATTGTCCGTCTAAAAGCTTCTGCTGTTTGTCCAATGAAGTACCCGCCATACTTCCAATATCATCAGTTTTACTCTGCAAATCATTCATTTTGGATGAGATTGAACTTCCAGGTACGCTTATCTCTCCCTAATCTGCTTGGTATCACTTTTGAACTTATCTACTCCTTCCTGAATGTTAGTATACGCATCACTGAACATCTCAATTCCATCTTTCAACACGTCTCTCATCTTCTCTTGACCGTCCCTTAGCACCAACTGCGATTCCGCAATGCTCTTTTGTTCTTGATAAATTTCTACAGCTTGTTGAGACAGTCCAGTCATGTGAGTTTCTATGGTGTTTGTCACATAAGCCCCGTTTTGAACCTGAACATCTATTGACCCTAAAGATTCATAAATCATGTTCGAGCTCTGCATAAGAACATCAGATTTTCCCTCCAAGATATCTAATTTCTCTTCTGTGTCTTGCGCAGACCTCCTCAGTTCATTCACAAGCCTCTCTACATCATTCTTGAACGCAACGCTCCTGGCAAAAAAAGAAAGAAAAAAGCAATTAGGAATCCATTTGACAAACGAAAGTAAAAAGTAGATATGTTTGAGATCAATTTAACTGTAATTGTTGGCAGATGGTGTCGGTTTCAAACAGGAAATCGAGATAGATCTTATGCTCATGATCGTCAAGCTTCGAGAGGCAACTCATCATTGTTGATTTATCATTACAGGTCGGAAAAGCCGGTCTTCCTGAGTCTTGGATGAAGCAATCACTCAATGCCAAGCAAATCTTTTTCTTTTTTCTTCTGTGGCAACCATCTCCTTGCAGCCAGAGAAGAGGTAACCATATGCATTTTGCCAGCAACTGTTTGCACCCACAAGCTTGTTTTTGGCATTTTCAAGTTTTTGAATCGCCTCCTTGTCGCTGAAAACTTCCAAGGAGAACTCGGGATTGGATTTGTGTTACCGAGAGAAAGAAGGCGAGTCTGTATTTTTTGCTGAAGAAGAAGAGAACCATCCCCAACTGTGGCATATTACTGAAGAATCTAAAAGTAAGATCAATAAAAACAGAAGAAATCTTCTGCACAACCGATCCATTCAATCGGGTTATTCCAATTTGATCTTCTTCTTCCTCTCGAGGAGATGTGTAATCTCTTGATTACCTACACAACAACAAAAGAAACAGAACATTACGTTCTGAAGTATCTCTATATGTATCTGAAAACTTGGAGCGCAAGAAAAGGGAACCCCTTGGACTTCCAGTATGAAATGAAATGGAAGTTTTTCTTTTTGGGTTTCGTCATTGATAAAGTAAAAAAAGATTATTAACAAATCTAGTTGCAGACTAGAAAAGAAGAAAAACATGTTTTTACAAGGCTTGCCGAAAACAGATGAATTGCAAATGTTTGAGTCGGTGAATTTGGAGGAAAGTCAGAGAGGACTTTACGAGTACCGAACATGTTTGGAGTCTTTTGACAAAGAGATGGAAAGTTGGAAACGTTTCGTGAACGTTTGAGTTTACTTCGGTTTGATTTGGTATAATTTTTTTCGGTTCGGTTAATTGGGTCTGGTTCAATAATACAAGATTTTTACTAGTCAAAACCTTAATGCCAAACAAGAGAAAAAGAGAGCCAGAAATGATGGAATCTTCTGCTTTAATCAATCATCATCGGCGCCGTCTCAAAATTCAGATTCGTCTTCTCGTTTTTTACCTTCAGGAAGACCTTTCCGGCGAAATTGCCGATGAGTATCGGCTGAATCTTTCGCCGGCGATTGATTTTGCTTCAGATTTGAGAGAGAGAACCATGGAAACCTAAATATAGAAAGACATTTTAACTTCTTTTCAAATCCGCGTATCAAGGCAACGAGGGAGAGAGATGAGTAAGCGGAATCCACGAATTCTGAAGATTTTCCTCTATATGTTACTTCTCAACTCTTTCTTTCTCTGTATCTACTTCGTTTTTCACTCATCCTCGTCGTCGTCTACGGATCAGCCATATCCTCATCTACCTTTGCGATTTCACGTTTCGGAGAATAACCAATCGGCGAATCAGAAACCGTGGCCGATCTTACCTTCGTACCTCCCGTGGAAGCCTCCGCAGAGTAATCTACCAACTGGTTCTTGCGAAGGCTACTTCGGGAATGGATTCACGCGGAGAATTGATTTCCTCAGGCCTGGAGGAGGAGGAGGAGTCGAGGGAAGCTGGTTTCGATGCTTCTATAGTAAGACGCTGGAGAGTTCGATTTGCGAGGGAAGGAATCTTAAAATGTATCCCGATCGGATCCTGATGTCGAGAGGAGGTGAGAAGTTAGAGGAAGTCATGGGGAGGAAAGAGGAAGAGGAGCTTCCTGAGTTCCGGGAAGGCGCGTTTGAGGTGGCGGAAGAGGTTTCACGGTCAAGGTTCAAGAGACCCCGTCGCATCGGCGGAGGAGGAGGCAGGGTGATTTCTCGGCCGCTGCTGAACGAGGAGATGCTGAATGATTATCTTCAACCAGGTGGAATTGATAAACATACAATGAGGGGTTTGGTTGCTTCGATTCGTGCTGTTGACTCCAATGATTTCGTTTGTGAAGAGGTTTGTTCATCTTACCGTTTGATCTGCCTTCGTAGAGTGTATTAATGAACGCTTAGATAGTATTTTGGTGAAAGATGCATAATAGGAAAGTACTTACTACTTGGATCAAAACCGTTTGTTATGAATTTGGAAACTAAAATTCAATCAACATATGCAGCAATAAATCACTGACATTGAAATCTTCATATTAGATTGTGTTTTCTGAGATTCTTGAAAGTTATGTGGTACTGAATGTGTGGTGGTTATATTTTGCTGATTGGTGGTATTTGGTTTGGTTTTGCCTGGCCTCAGTGGGTGGAGGAACCAACCTTGCTTGTCACTCGATTCGAGTACGCAAATCTCTTCCATACCATGACAGATTGGTACAGCTCTTATGTGTCATCAAGAGTCACCGGTTTGCCTAATCGGCCACACGTTGTTTTCATTGACGGACACTGCACGGTAAGCTCCTCTTCTTTTTTATGGCATGATCATTTCATGGACAGAAATTGCGGTTTCTGAGATCCTTGAAGTTACTCTTGGTTATAGGAATTTGGATTTTTTGTGTGCTTATGGGGTTTAGTTTTCCTTCATTGATGTATGAAAACGAATCTAGTAGAAGTTTCATGTTCATATTTGTACCTTTTTGCAGACGCAGCTAGAAGAAACATGGACAGCTTTGTTTTCCGGAATCAGATACGCAAAGAATTTCACCAAACCAGTTTGTTTCCGCCACGCCATTCTTTCACCATTGGGATATGAGACTGCACTTTTCAAGGGCTTGAGCCAAGAAATAGAGTGCAAGGGAGAATCAGCTCAGAATCTGTGGCAAAAGCCGGATGAAAAAAGGACCGCAAGGCTATCAGAGTTTGGGGAAATGATCAGAGCATCTTTCGGATTTCCTGTCAACAGACACCGCTCACTAGAAAAACTGACATCATCTTCATCATCCACTGTTCATAATGTTCTCTTCGTCCGCCGAGAAGATTACTTAGCCCATCCACGTCATGGTGGTAAAGTCCAGTCTCGGCTAACCAATGAGGAAGAAGTGTTCGACTCGTTGCACTATTGGGTCAAGTCTGGCTCCACGGGTCTGACCAAATGTGGGATCAACCTTGTGAATGGCTTGCTTGCACACATGTCGATGAAAGATCAAGTCCGAGCCATCCAAGATGCGTCAGTGATCATAGGAGCTCACGGCGCAGGACTGACTCACATAGTATCAGCAACTCCAAACACAACGATATTCGAGATAATAAGCGTAGAGTTTCAAAGACCACATTTCGAGCTTATTGCTAAATGGAAAGGGTTGGAGTATCATGCGCTGCATTTGGGGAGTTCACGAGCGGATCCAACGAATGTGATTAAGAAGCTAAAGGAGATAATGAAGAGCCTTGGCTGTTGAAAACAAAACTAAGAATAGTGTGACTGACTTCATATCTCCCGTGACCGGTACGGTGATATTTTCTTTATTTCAATTTAGATGAGTTAATGATGTCCAAGTGGTCTCTGTAATTTTAAAGTATTTTAACAATTTTCCATTTACAGAAAATAGAAAATCACTTTTGTTGTTTAAAAAGCTAAGATGTTAAAACTCAAAATACAGCGGCGGGAAAGTAAAACAGAGAAGTGGCATCTTCTCATGAATCTCCAGTAATTGTAGTTTCATGAAAATACTGAAACGATAACGAAGTGAAAAATAAGAATTGTAATGTCAAAAAAAAAATGGAGATACGTGGTATCGATCCGTACCTCTCGCATGCTAAGCGAGCGCTCTACCATATGAGCTACATCCCCACTAGTGAATGGGTTTATATCTTATACATTTATTTAGTTAACTTCGTATCCTTATTTTTCTTAAAAAAGGATTATTACCCATTTTGTGGAACTAATCTTGACGTCTAATGCTAAATTTTTATTAGAGATATGATTATAATTTGTCGATTATCACTTTATAAAAACAATACCATGCAGGTTATAGAAAGATGCAAAATTCAAACCAAATCATCTTCACAAGATCCGATACTGTGTCTCGCCGGTAACGCTGTTTCGTGTTAGTATCTACAGTGGCGGAGAATATAAAGATTCGCCGGGATGATAATAATACGGAAACGCCACATGAGGTCGTTATTCAAGATAGAAAATTTATTGATGTCTTAAAGACTTGAATCAATTCTACTGAGCATTTTGCACTGTAAATAAACATACTTAAAGACAACAACTTTTTATTGATCATGTATATATCTGATGATGTTAAGACATACATTATGTCGACGATTTATATCTCCCTCGTAAAAAAAAAAAATTAAATGTACCCAAAATTAGTGGTATTTAAATTTCTCCACGTACGAAATTTTGAAAACATATATCCCCACTTACCGAAAGTTAAAAACAAATTTCCCCCCAAAATTAATTTAGTGTTAGTTTATGTGTATCAATCCTTGGTTAGCCACTTAACTCGATTCGTGATTCATAATTAAACCGGGTAATAACCCGATTTAAAAAATTATGATCCGATTTCAGTCCTAAACCAAAACACTTAGAAATCATTAACTAGGAAAAACAAAATCCCCAAATTTTTTCTGAACCCTAATTCATCAAACTCTAAATCGACGAATCGGAAGTTTTGCTTATCTTGTTCTGAATCTTCATATCATGTATTTTCGAATCAGAAGCTCGACGATGTCGATTGTGGTGTATTGTAATATAGAAGAAAATCGAAGAAGCAAAATGGATGAGAAGATCGACGAAGAAAAAATCTGAGGATTTCTGATTTGTTTGCACATTATGTCTCAGCTTTATCTTGTTTAATTAAAACATTTATCTTTGATGCAATTTAAAAACCACTATCTCTATTCTATCCACATGTATTTGTATAAGAGAGTTGGCCACAACGAGATTCTTAGAGATATAATGATAATTGAGAATAATTGGCATTAAGTGTTGTTGGCTCTGTGTTGTTCTATATATATTATAGATCACATACGAAAAAATTTAATTGTAGGTATACGAGGAAGCAGCTGATGATGTATTAGATTCAAAGATGATAAGATTTTGAAGGCTCAGTTCCATGAATATAATCATATATTAGGTTTATCAGATGATCGTTCCAATGATTAAGAAGAGCTTGAAGAAGTAGAGGAAGAAAACAGAGCAGACAACAATGGCGGAATCTTCCCGAATTTATCGCTCTACATTATATCCATACTACAATGGAATCGTGATCTGGGTTTAAGGAAATTAGGGGATTTGGTAACTAAATTTGGGAATTTAACATTACGGGTCGCGTATTATCATGTGTTGGATCGGGTATTTTGGTTTTGGGTCGTAAATTGGTTCACTAATTGGTTTAGTTACCCATTCTTACGGTCAGTAATTAAAACCGAAGTGGGGATTTATGTTTTTAACTTCATTAGTAGGTGGGGATATATCTTTTCAAACTTTTGTAGGTGCGGAAATTTAAAGACCACTAAATTTGAGTGCGTCTGATGTTTTTGATAATTACGAGAGAGATTTAGATCGTCGACTCAACTTACTTTCTTTTGAAGTTTGAACTTATTATATAATACTAATCTGTCATTCAAGCTTTGTAACAACACTCTTTTGTTTGATCTTTTTTTGAACCAAAGATTCATGTGAACAAGTTTTTTGGTAAGGCTCCCAGAGTATTATTTTTGCTTTTGTTAATGCAGACACATCTCTCTTGCTGTATTTAGAACTAATCTTCCACACAATCTTTTAATGAGAGGATCTACAATATTGTTTCTAGATCTAACAAACTCCAAAGTTATAATTCCAACTTCCAGTAAGTCTCTTATAACTTTGTGTCTCATCCTTATGTGTCGTTTCTTTCCACTGTACAACTTGTTCAATGATACAACAATTGCTGTTTGAGAGTCACATCTCAAAGACACTGATGGAAACGGTATTCCCAACATTGAAAGATCTGCAAGAATGCTTCTCATCCATTCTGCTTCTAGACCAGCTAACTCTAAAGCTATAAGCTTAGATTCCATAGTTTATATAGCAATACAAGTCTGTTTACATGACTTCCAAGCAACAACTCCACCACCAAGTGTAAAAACAAATCCACTTGTGGAATTTATCTCATCGTTATCTGTGATCCAATTGGCATCATAATAACCTTCAATAACACAGACTGAACCACCATAGTTTAGTTTCCAGTCCTTTGTTCCTTTCAAATACCTCATTAACTGATCCATTGTAGTCCAATGTTATGCAGATGGATTTGAGTGTATCAACTTAATTTGCTCATTGCATATGCTATATTAGACCTTGTACAGTTCATGAGATACATGACATTTCCCAAGACATTAGCATAAAGAGCTTGATTAACACCATCTCCTCTGTTCTTACAGAGATGAACTGAAGGGTCATAAGGTGTTTCTGCAGTTGATTTATCCCAATAATCAAACTTCTTAAGAATCTTCTCAATGTAAAGAGATTGACTTAAAGAATAACATGCATCACTCTTACTGACCTTTATTCCTAGTATCACATCAACATTCTCCATGTCTTTCATACAGAACTTAGAGCTCAAGAATGTTTTTGTTTCTGATATTATCTCTATTGATGTTCCTATGATCATCATGTCATCTACATACATACATACATATCATCACATATCTAGTTCCAGATTCCTTGCTAAATAAACAGGTATCACCATTATTTAACACAAATTCATTCTCTAGGAGTGTATTACTGAACTTCTCAAACCATTGCTTTGAAGCTTGGTTAAGACTACAAAGTGATTTTTTAAGTCTACACACCTTAGATTCTTGTCCTTCTACTGGAAAGCCTTCTGGTCGATTCATGTAGATTTCTTCTACTAGATCCCCATTTAAGAAGGTTGTCTTCACATCCATCTGATGTACAATCAACTTGTGAGTAGATGCAATAGCAAGAAGTAATCTGATTGATGTAATCTTTGTTACTGGTTCATAAGTGTCAAAGAAGTCCACTCCATATTTCTGTGAGAAGCCTTGTGCTACGAGCCTCGTTTGAACTTATCTATCGATCCATCTGATTTCAATTTTTCTTCAAGATCCATTTGCACTTCATGGCTTTGCATCCACTTGGAAAATCTACAAGTTCCCATGTATGGTTATAGATAACATAATCAAACTCATTTATTCACTACATCTTTCATGAACATTGCATCAATTGAGTTCATTGCTTCTGTGAATGAAGAAGGATCCTCTTCTATCAAGAAGGTGAATACAAATTCCTCACTGAGCTCATCGTGTTAAACTCAGAAGCTTGTAATGAAGTCTGGACCAAAGTCTGAAGCTTCTTCTTGGTTCTGCAACTGCAATATCTTTACTTATTGTTTTATATGACCTCTTCAATGATTATGAGTCTTTATCTAATACTGGTAACTTCCTGAAAGGAAAGACATCTTCAAAGAATTCGACATTTCTTGACTCAATTACATGACTCAGAGTCATGCTACTTTTATCAAGTGTCAAACATCTACAAGCAGAAGAATTAGATGCATATATATAAATACTGCATCAACAGTTTTAGATCCTATATTAGATCTCTTAGGTATACAAACTTTTACCAAATAACCCATGTTATAAATGACATATTAGTCTTATGTCTTTTCCACTTCTCGTAAGGAGTCAGATCAAAACCTTTATGAGGTACTTTGTTAAGAATATAACAAGCTGATATAATTGTTCCCCCTACAATGCATCAGGTAAACCAGAACTAATCAACATTGCATTCATCATATTCTTTAATGTCCTATTCTTTCTCTCTGCAACCATTCTGTTGTGGAGAATAGGGTGCCGACCTTTCATGGATGACGCCCTCTTATTGACAGAAAGATCTTAGTGAATCACATTCATACTCACCTCTGACCTTAGTCTTTTGATTCTTTTATCAAGTTGATCCTCAACCTCGGCTTTGTAGTTTTGAAACATTTCACTTGTTTCATCCTTAGAGCTGAGACGATAAACTTTAGTGAATCTAGAAAATTCATATATGAATGTCACATAGTATCTTTTACCACCTCTGCTTATTGTGTTTTTGAAGTTTGTTAAATCCGAGTGAATAAGTCTAGCAATTGAGAAGATCTTAAAATTGGATTAGTAAAAGGTTTACAAGCATGTTTTGACTCAACACATATTTCACACTTAGAAATATCCTTTTGCAGAACATTAGGGATCAGATTTGCAGATTTTGATCTCTTGATTTATTTAACATTTAGATGTCCTAATCTATTATGCCAAGTACTTAGATCACACGTGATGTAAGCAAAACTATCTTCCTTATTCTCATTCCCAGTTTCAAGTACAAACAGATTGCCATTACAGAAAGCTTTACCAATATAAACTCCATTTTTAGTCATCACTAACTTTCCTAAGTCTAAGGTTTGTTTAATTACAACAAGCATTAACAAGGCATTTGAAACTAGATTTCTACGCATGTTGGGAATAAACATAGCTTTGGTAAGTGATATGTTTGTATTTTAGCACGTTTTAGGAGTCGTATTTAGCATGTTTGGTGTTTATATTCATCACATTTTGTGTTGCATTAGAGTTTTTTAGGTTAGTTTTCATGCATAGCATCCATACATGCATTGGAGCAGATTTCAGGTACAATTGGAGACTTTTGGATGCACCAGGAAGGAAGCTGATCCCAACTCGACCTCCAGGATCACCGACGCGCCAGAGCTGATCTCAACTCGACCGACATGGTCGTGTTGACCAATTCCCACTTTGACTTTTTATTATTTTCGTTGACTTTTATTTTAGGGTTTTCTAAGATAGGGTATAAAAACCTTCTTAGCCCGTTTTTATAAGCACGCTTTTATTTTCATGAACTTTTGAGAGAGAACAGGAAAACTACTCTTGCTTTTGTAATTTCAAGATCAAATTTTTTCCATATTGAGTTTCTATTTGCAATTTCATCTCCTGGTTTATTCTTACATATTCTTCTTCTCTACCTTATGATTATGCAATTTATTTTATCTTCTGAATTTTCGTTTCTTATTATGAAGTATGAGTAGTTTTATTAGGGTCCTGAGGATGGGATAGATTAGTGAAAATCCTTGATCTACTAAGTGCCTAAGTAAATTTCGCATAGATTTCTTTTGTTTTAGGGTTCTTAATGCTAGTCTCTCTCTGATCACTTGAGATTAGATCCTAGGAATTTCCATACTCACGAAGTGTTTGATGAAATACCTTATCCTGCTAATTTCAGAGATTTTCGTACCTAGCTTAAGGGATTAGCTGTCTAGGGCGATTATTGACTTTAGTAAACTGAATTTTTATGCCTTCTGTGTTATGTTTCGCCTATGATGATAGAGTCTGGATATAGCTTGGTTGAGATCATCTGTCATGAAAGTGAATTTGATTACCTTTGAGTTTGCTGTCTAGAAATCACCTCTTATTGAGTTTTTTAGGTACTTAGGTTTTGATTAAGGAGATTCATTAGTCGTTGATCTCTATCCTTAGAAGCTTTTATTTCGTCTGATTGAATTTTTCTGTTTTTCTGTAATTTCCTCATCATTGTTTCCTTTTACTTGCTTATTTAATTTCGTTCTTTGTAATTTAGGTTGTTAGAAACATCATCTGATTTATTTGGCTTGAATTAATTGATTCTATTGCAATTCTGATTGTTTGCATATCACCCAATTGGATTGACACCTAAAGTATTACAATGACCATGATAGTGCTTAGGGTTAATTGACAAATAGAGCAAAAATCCTTTTATCAATTTGGCGCCGTTGCCGATTGAGAATTTATTCTGCTTCATTTAGGATTTTAGAACAATTGAGATCAAGTTCGTTTTTGGTTACTGGTTACAAACTGACAGTATTTCTGTTTTTGTCTTTGCTTTTCAGGTGATTCTACAACTTTGCCAATCAGCTCGACCAATCCATTCGAGCACTAGGTAGAGTTGAAACTCAAACTTGTATGCAAACACGTTCAAAGGGCAGTCAAAACCTTCTCGGTACTTTCGACAACGTTCGACAACTACAACGCAACTTGAACGAGCAGAGAACCCGACTAAACAGTGAACAGCATAATTCAATGGAAATGGACAACGGGGATGATACACACTCAGAACATCCCCCACTGCAGAGACCTCAATAGAGGATGCCAAGGACAATTGGAGCTGGGGATGCTCCAACCACTCACACCCAGAGACATGGGATTGTTCCTCCTCCCATCTAGAATAACAACTTTGAGATAAAAGGCACTCTCATCACCATGGTTCAGAACAACAAGTTTCATGGACTATCTAATGAAGATCCTCTGGATCATTTGGATGAATTTGAAAGGCTCTGCAGCCTTACTAAGATAAGCGGGGTAAGTGAAGATGCCTTCAAACTAAGGTTGTTCCCGTTTTCTCTTCATGATAAAGCACATATCTAGGAGAAACACTTACCTCAGGGTTCGATAACCTCATGGGATGAGTGCAAAAAGGCATTCCTAGCTAAATTCTTCTCCAATTCTAGGACTCCTAAACTCCGCAATGCGATATCTGGCTTCACACAGAAGAATTCTGAGACCTTTTCTAAAGCATGGGAACGTTTCAAAACTTATCAATCTCAGTGCCCTCATCATGGTTTCACTACCGAATCTCTTCTCAGCACTTTATACAGAGGTGTTATACCTAAAATTCGCATGCTATTGGACATAACTAGCAATGAGAATTTTCTGAACAAAGATGTAAATGACGGTTGGGACCTGGTAGAGAATCTAGCTCAGACTGACGGGCAATATTGTGAGGATTATGACAGGAGCATAAGAGGTCATATTGAGTCTGATTCAATGAGCAGAAAGGAAATCAAAGCGCTGCATAAAAAAATAGACAAGCTACTCTTGTCTCAAAAGAAACATGTTCACTTTGTAAGTGAGGATGATCAGGTTGAGGAAGGGGATGACGTTCAAGAATAGGAGGTTAGCTATCTGCAGAATCAGGGTGGTTACAGAGGATACAACAACTACATGTCAAACCCAAACTTATCCTATAAAAGTACCAATGTAGCCAATCCAGAGGATCAGATATACCCACAACAGGTTCAGCAAACTCAGCCTAAGCTTTTCATCCCCAAGAAACCGTACAACAACACTTTTAGCCCAACTCCAGCAATACCACCAGGGTACCAGCCTCAACACCATCAGCCACATCCTGCACAGAGCCTAGATATGATGAACATGCTTCAGCAAATACTTCAGGGGCAAGCTGCCAGCAACAAGGAATTGAACAAAATGCAAGATGATCTCCATTCAAAGATAGATGCTTCACACAATGATCTTCAATGCAAATTTAAGACTTTGAACTCCATACTGCAATATTTAGAGGGTCTACAAGCATCTCCTTCTGTGAAAACAACTGGACAGCTTCCAGGCAAGTCGGTTCAGAATCCAAAAAACTATAATGCCAGTGCAATTACTCTTCGTTGTGGAAAAAAACTACCTACTCCTGCAGGATATGCTCAAATTGCTGAGGACAACGTCGTTTAGGAAGGGGAGGACGATGAAAACGCTGAAACGCCAAAAATAATAACTTTTGATGGTCAACTCGACCTCCATACCGATCCGCAAGGTCGAGTTGAGCCCGATCATGTACCTAATCCAGAACTTTCAGAGAAGAAAAACAAGCCTTTTGTTCCCCCACCTTACAAACCTCAACTACCTTTTCCTGGAAGGTTTAAGAAAGAGTTAGTTGAGAAATACAAGGCTTTGTTTGACAAGCAGATGCAAGAAATTGAGCTTAAGATTCCACTTTTGGATGATTTCATGTTGGTTCCACCTTACCAAAAATTCTTAAAAGATGCAGTTAAGGAAAGAACTAAGGAGGTAGAGGGAATGGTAGTTCTGACTCATGAATGCAGTGCCATAATCTAGAGGAAACTAGTTCCAAAGAAACTTGAAGACCCTGGAACTTTTACAATCCCATGCTCTCTAGGCCCTCTTTCCTCCAGTAACTGTCTCTGCGATCTGGGAGCATCCATTAGTCTCATGCCCCTCTCTGTAACGCAAAGGCTGGGTTTTGACAAGTACAAGCCTTGTAAGATCTCTTTGGTTCTAGCTGAAAAATCTGTTAGGATTCCACATGGTCTCTTAGAAGACCTACCTGTCAGAGTTGGAAATGTGGAAATCCCTATTGATTTTGTAGTTCTAGAAATGGATGAGAAACCTAAAGATCCACTGCTTTTTGGTAGACCTTTCTTAACTACTGTAGGAGCTGTAATTGTTGTGAGGAGTAGAACAATTGATTTGAACTTTGGGAAAGACCTTTAGATGAAGTTTGATATCAATGTCGCAAAGAAGAAGCCGACTATTGAAGACAGAGCTTTTTTATCGAGGGATTGGACCTGCTGGACGACAAACCGCTTAAGCTCCGTCAGGTTGTATTGATTAAGAGTGGTAAGGCTAGTGATTACTGCAGACAACTTCCAATGTATGAGGAGGTCGTCGATGGGAAAAGTCTTGAATCCCTATTTGCTTGCACTGAGATTGCATACTCGCATCCTAAGGATTTATGCAAGCCACCAGCATTGGATCTTGGACCTGATATAGTCTTGCAGCCTAATGGATATGTGGATGGAATAATGGAGCTTGCTTGTAAACCTTTTACTAATCCAGTTTTAAGATCTTCTCAATTGCTAGACTTATTCACTCGGATTTAACAAACTTCAAAAACACAATAAGCAGAGGTGGTAAAAGATACTATGTGACATTCATATATGACTTTTCTAGATTCACTAAAGTTTATCGTCTCAGCTCTAAGGATGAAACAAGTGAAATGTTTCAAAACTACAAAGCCGAGGTTGAGAATCAACTTGATAAAAGAATCAAAAGACTAAGGTCAAAGGTGAGTATGAATGTGATTCACTAAGATCTTTCTGTCAAAAGACTAAGATTTTACCACCTCTGCTTATTGTGTTTTTGAAGTTTGTTAAATCCGAGTGAATAAGTCTAGCAATTGAGAAGATCTTAAAACTGGATTAGTAAAAGGTTTACAAGCAAGCGCCCTAAGTTATTTGCTAAAGTCAAGCAGCTTCTCTTCTTAACCAAACCCAAACCAGATTGGCCAGGACCTTTCAGCATCAAAGAAGTCTTGCCTTGTGAAGCCATCACTTTGGTTAGCAAGGAAGGGGGTGATCTTCCAAAAATTGGGCAGAGAGTTAAGCTCTACATGGTTGCTGGAACAACTTCAGAGAGGACCCCAACTCCACTCTCTGAACCACCCGATCTCTGATGGGTGTGCAAAGTCAAGCTAGTGACTTAAAACAAGCTTGCTTGGGAGGAAGTCCCATGGTATCCTTGTAAATAATCTAGTTCATTTTTAGGATTCTTCTTTTATTTCTTTGTTTTTCCTTTTGTGTTTTTGATTTTTAGTAGGTGAAGAATTTGGTCGATTTCAGTGCTTTTGGCATAGTTTAACATCAAACTGGACAGGAAAAAGAGAATTTACTTGAAGATCTGGTGGGCAAAAATCTGACTAGACCAAAAGAGTGATACGTGGGGTCAAGCTGACAGAAAAAAAATCTTTGAAAATTAACTCGACCGACAACGTGAAGATCAAGCTCGAGCTCGAGCTAAACCTCTGCGAGTCACCACCTTCTTCAGCCAGCTCGACCTTGAAGGTGATACGTCTAGCCGAGTCACCTCTAATTCCACCACCAGCTGCATGTTCTTAACAAACTCGACCAGCTCTGTGAACCACGCGCTCGAGCTACGCTTGTTTCACCTCAATTTCTTGCTTAACTCGAGTCTGCCACTGAGTCATTGGGTCGAGCTAAGCCGTGAGCCTCTTGTTCTAACACAAGCTCGACCTCCACGCTCGACCACCACCGTCATCACTCTCTAGCTCGAGCTGCCACCGAATATCTACGAACTCGACCGAGAGACTAATCATTGAGGTCGATTTAATTTTATTTAATTGTTTTAGTGAATAGCTAGACCTGTTAACTAGAAATTCGAATTGAGTTCGTTTAGAGAGTTGGTTTAAGTTGATGGTTAAGTAAATTTTGGAATTGTTTGGAGGAATGAATTAGGTTGTTAGATTGATTTGATTTTGCAAAATATAGTTCATTGCTGTTAGGTTTTTTGTGGATATATCGATCTATTTTGCAGAAAAAAAATTTAGGAGTGATTTGTGCAGTCAATTCGACCGGTTCAGTGATCCAGTGGGTCGAGCTGAGCTTTAAAAACAGAGAAAATGTTGAGACATGGGGTGGTTCTAGTAGGCGACCAACAAGGAATTCTTGACTTTGATCCTCACAATCTAGCGTACCAAATCAACCAACCTTATACAAACACTACAAGTTTAGCATCCTAGAACTTGTACTTCTAAAAAGGTACCCACTCCACACATTCATTGTTAACATCATTGCATTTTTATTGTTTCTGTTGATTGATCTAGGCTCTTTTTCAATCTTCTATTACACAAGGGACTGTGTAATTTAAGTTTGGGGGAGGGTCCTAGATCACATTCGATCACATTTTTTCTGTTCTTATTTATGTTCTCATTTTGATCATGCATTCTCATATAAGGCATAGAAAATACAAAAAAATTGTAAAACCTTTTCAAAAACACATAAAAAGAGTGTCAGGTAGCTGCATCCATATAGGATCGAGTCTAGATTTGCATAGGGGATTATGATGATTATGCCTATTTAAGCTTGCTGATTCGATGAGTTAAATTCACCGTCCTAGATATAAGTTGTCTGATGCATGCTTTCCTGTCCGAAATGCAAAACTGCACCATGTTAGGAAGGTTTAGTCTATGCATTCATGCCTAATTGAATCATGTTGTTGCGATCCGATGCTAATCCTTGCTTAATTGACAAACATAATCTGAGTAATTAATTATCGAGTATATGCATTGATTTTAAGCTTGTGGATTACACAGAATATTTGGATTTTCTTTATCATCATTCATCTATCTTGTTAATCCAAATAGACTCCCACCATGCACCTCACCTTCTTTCAAACCATTCACTGCTTGCTGTGTGTTTCGTGAGGTCTCTTTTCGGTTTAACTTGACATAAAGTGTTAGGTGAGCGCCGACAAAAGCGTGGCTTCATGTAGATGCTGGTCCACAATTTTTTGACCAGATAGGACTAGGTGGTTTCGATCCTGGGTATGGGAATGTCTAAGTCTGTGTGGAAAGGAATGAAAAAGAAAGAAAATGGCTAAGTAAAGATTTTACATCTAAAGGAGAAAGGGGCTGGAAAAGGTTTGATGTGTTCTAGTAAAGGTTTTGGGTAGCAAAAAAAAAAGAAAAAAAAATAATAATAAGAAGAACCATGTGCTGTAAATGTTTTAAGTCCCAAACCGCTAGAAACCGCAATGTTTGTGAATCTCCCTCCTTAGAATTGTGAATGGAAAACCTTGTAAGTATGATCTTGGTGGCTAAAAAGAAAGATGCCTTGAATGAAAAAGGTAGTCTAGGATCAGACTCTGGGTTTAGATTGCTAGGATAAAGCCGATATGGGTATACGGGTAGATGAAGTCATGCTCTTGTATGCGCCTATTGGTTCTCACCTTTAGCATTATGCTGAAGCTTAATCCATTTCATTGAGTGATCCATGTGCATTGATTGACCAGTTACTATAAAGAGATTATTCTAATCTCTGGATCTTACCCTTAGCCAAACAAGCTTTTAAATTGATGCATATGCTCGGTTCACGGTTCTGTGCTAAATGAATGTTAAAAGGATTAGTTGAAGTAAATGCATGAGTAGGTTAAGGCTGAATCTGTGCTAGATTGTTATTGGTATGGCTAATGTTTTTGGAGTACGACTTGTTTGGTTATGTATCTTAGAACTTGTATCTTGTACTGTGAGTTTAGTATTAGTATTCGTCTGAATCCCTGCTTCACCCTCTTCTCCATCTTGGTTCGGTTTTTTGTTTGAGGGCAAGCAAAGACTAAGTTTGGGGGAGTTGATATGTTTGTATTTTAGCACGTTTTAGGAGTCGTATTTAGCATGTTTGGTTTTATATTCATCACATTTTGTGTTACATTAGAGTTTTTTAGGTTAGTTTTCATGCATAGCATCCATACATGCATTGGAGCGGATTTCAGGTACAATTGGAGACTTTTGGATGCACCAGGAAGGAATTGGAGTTCAACTCGACCTCCAGGATCACCGACGCGCCAGAGCTGATCCCAACTCGACCTCCAGGATCATCAACGCGCCAGGGCTGATCTCAACTCGACCCGTCAACTCGACCGACATGGTCGAGTTGACCAATTCCCACTTTAACTTTTTATTATTTTCGTTGACTTTTATTTTAGGGTTTTCTAAGATAGGGTATAAAAACTCTCTTAGCCCGTTTTTATAAGCATGCTTTTATTTTCATGAACTTTTGAGAGAGAACATGAAAACTACTCTTGCTTCTGTAATTTCAAGATCAACTTTCTTCCATATTGAGTTTCTATTTGCAATTTCATCTTCTGGTTTATTCTTACCTATTCTTCTTCTCTACCTTATGATATGCAATTTATTTTATCTTCTGAATTTTTCATTTCTTATTATGAAGTATGAGTAGTTTTATTAGGGTTTATGAGGATGAGATAGATTAGTGAAAATCTTTGATCTACTAAGTGCCTAAGTAAATTTCGCATAGATTTCTTCTGTTTTAGGGTTCTTAATGCTAGTCTCTCTCTGATCACTTGAGATTAGATCCTAGAAGTTTTCATACTCACGAAGTGTTTGATGAAATACATGATCTTGCTAATTTCAGAGATTTTCGTACCTAGCTTAAGGGATTAGCTGCATAGGGCGGTTATTGACTTTAGTAAACTGAATTTTTATGCCTTCTGTGTTATGTTTCGCCTATGATGATAGGGTCTGGATATAGCTTGGTTGAGATCATCTTTCATGAAAGTGAATTTGATTACCTTTGAGTTTGCTGTCTAGAAATCATCTCTTATTGAGTTTGTTAGGTACTTAGGTTTTGATTAAGGAGATTCATTAGTCGTTGATCCCTATCCTTAGAAGCTTCTATTTCGTCTGATTGAATTTCTCTGTTTTTTCTATAATTTTCTCATCATTGTTTCCTTTTACTTGCTTATTTAATTTCGTTCTTTTAAATTTAGGTTGTTAGAAACATCATCTTATTTATTTGGCTTGAATTAATTGATTCTATTGCAATTCGGATTGTTTGCATATCACCCAATTGGATTGACACCTAAAGTATTACGATGACCATGATAGTGCTTAGGTTTAATTGACAAATAGAGCAAAAATCCTTTTATCAGTAAGTGCAAGAGTTCTTCCTGGAGACAGCTTAAGATCAATTTCACATGTTCCTTCAACCTTTAGTGCTCTTGCATCTCCTAGAAACACGTTTTCACAAGCCTTCTCATCCATATTCTTGGAATAACCTCTTTTCATTGCAGATGTGTCTTGTAGTTCCTGAGTCCACTATCCAATCCACTGTATCCGTGAGATTGTTGGCTTCTGTAACTACTGCAATGAGATCTTCAGTGAGATGAACCTTAGAATTTTTTTTCTATTGAGGAGGAAGCTTGCAATCCTGTTTCTTGTGTCCTAGCTTGTTAAAATTCGAACACTTTATCTTCTTTTTGAAGTCATTGGATTGTTTAGCTGAAGTCTTGTTCTTTTTCTTTGTAAACTTTGACTTATCTTTGTTGTATTTCCCTGGATTCTCAACAAGATTAACATCAGAATGAATCTTTTGAGTTTGAGAGTTGTTACCTAAGTAGATTCTGTTTACATCTTCGATCATCATGTCAGAAATCAATTCATCCAAACTCATCTCTTCTTTTCGTGTTTCAATTAGGATCTTTAATTGCTCTAAGATGTAGGAAGTTTGTCAATAAGAGCTAGAGCATCAAGATGATCATTAATAGCTAAGCCTTCTGCTTGAATTCTTGAGATGATTTCTACATAGTCATGAAGTTGTTCCAGAATTGGAATGTCATCCTTGATCATGAAAGAAGTCCATCGAGATGTGATATATTGCTTCTTTCCTTCGTCTTCACCTATGTATTTCTTCTTGAGACTTAACCAAATTTCTTTTGCTAATTCGAATCCAACATAGATCTTGAATAGCTTCTCTGAAAGAATCCTGATTATGTGACCTTTGCAAGTACGATTATGATCATCAAAAGGACCTTCGCACTTAGTTTTTGTAGTCTTGAGTTTCACATATTCTGTAGATCCTTCTTTAGCAATCACAGAATATCCATCTTTAACAGCTACAGAGGATCCGTCTTCAATGGGTACATAAATGTCTTCGATGATCACATATTCCAAACCGATCTCTTGGAAGAAAAACATGAGTTCTTCTGACCATCTCCAATAATTAGCTCTGGGAGTGGCTCTAACTTCGACAAGTTTGGTATCGCCAAGTTCCGAGACATCGCCAAGTTCCAAACAGATTAACCTCTCAAGATTGTTAGAACTTGAGCAATGATAACAAACTCTGAAACAGAGAAGAAGATCTGAAAGATGCAGAGCCGTAGGAATCCTACTGCACTTGAGAGGTTAAGACACCTAATTCTTGTGCAGAATCCTTCAAGATGGTTCCTCCTAATGTTAACTCTGCTCTCAATTTATCGGACGATGATGAATTGTTTCTTTGATTCAGTTATGATTTGTTACTCTCTCTCAGTATGTTTCCTACTTCTCCTTTTTATAGATGTTTCCATCTCATTAAAGAAAATCAAGACTCAATCGAATCCATAAAAAAAAATGATCTTATTCGTTCATTAAGCTACATTTAGCTCTACTACTTTAACAGCTTTGATCTCATTTTGTAAACAATCCAAAATTAATTAACTATAATAATAAGAAAACAAATGAGCAAAAATTTTAAAGTACCATGAATTCCTTGAAAAAGCTTATGGAAAGATTTGTCCCATCCACTAGTATGAGTATCCAGTCATAGAACGCAAGTCTGCAAAGACAAAAGGGACAAGTCATGATGATTTGGTGAGTTATGTCATAATGATAATAATAGTGATAATGATGATGATGATGACAATAAAAGAGAAACCATGTGAGAAGCATAAGGAAAATCCGTCATAGCTTTGAATTATTACAACTGTCGTTAGTTTCTGTTTCATATCATTTTCACATTTTGGTTAGAATTTATAAAGAGCATGATTCAATGGATAAGAGAGTAAGGAGATAAAATTTTTTTTCTTTGATTTCACTTGTTTTTGTTCAATATGCATAGATTAGTGGTATTAAATCCGGGTACTGATTATCATAATATGGACATTGCATTATCCATACCATTTATAAAAAATGCAAAGGTTGATTTGTTACTACTACATCTGCTTTTACAATTTTTAAACACAGCTTTCTGGCAATGTAAAATGAATAAAACCAAATCTTTCATAGAACTAGTTATTGTAAAAAAAAATTGATATTGTATTAAATCAACCTAAAGCCCATCCAGATTTATTTCTATCTTTAATTTGGCTAGTCGATCCAAACTAATTTTGTTTTGTATATATTGTCTTTGAAAGATCCGACCGAAGCCAAAATAAATTGTGTTTACATTCTACAAAGTAAAACTATCTCTAAGGGTTTAAAATTCTCGTAATGGTTGGAAAACAAAAACAAAACAAAAATCAAATACAAACAAAAATCAAACTAACTTCAACTTTTAAGAACCTAATAATATCATTAGGCAATTTTCTGAAATCCAAATAGAACATACTAAAATATTCTTAAGGCTCTGGGTCAAATATGCCAGTGTTTTTTTTTTTGTCAAATATGCCAGTGATTAATTACCATTTAGTGACAAAGATTGAAAATGTTAATTTTAACATTTTCAAAATTAATTCTGGACTTAAGAGTCCATAGAACTTGGTCCTTTAAAAAATGCACACATCTATTCTCATGGGCTCATCATTTTTCATCAGTTTTCAACATCTACAAAAGGCATAAGAAATAGGCAAAAAAATCAATGAGCACGAGGAAATGCGAGCTTCTTGGGTTTAGTTAAGGAACTGCAGAAAGAAGAGAAAGCTCCTTTGATTTCATCATGGAGTGGGAGAGCCAAAGAGAATGGTAACTCATTTTGGAGACTTCTGGTTTGGTATGTCAATGAGACAGAGTGAGCCAAAGCCGTTTGTCTTTTGTTGAGTCCTTCAAGTATGAAGGAGAAGGCACCAAAAGTAAGACAGCTCTGTAACATTGCTTGTGGTGCACCTGTAAACACAGGATCATAGAGAGATTTAGCTTCGCCACAGTGAATGTGAATGTCCATCATCAAATTCCTAGAGAACTATGTCAAACGTAAACAGCTCACATAGTTCAGCATCTTAATTGTAAAAGGAACTGCACTGATAATTTGCAGGAATACAAATTTAGAAAATATTATGCTGTTACCGGGAAAACTTAGAGCAAGGCCAGTGCAGCACCCAGCTACTCCAACGTTAATGGCTGCAGAATGGAGATCATGGAACATATAAACAAAGACATGCTACCAGTTCATTTATATCATAAGAATGAGAACTGGAAAGGAGAAATGTTAAAGAGTCTCACCATCATCTTTCCCTCGCAGTTGCTTCAGAAGGCAAACAACCAAACTATGTACTCCAGATAAAACCGCAAAAGTCTAACAAGAAACCACAATTTTTAAACTTATTAGCATACGAGTCATAAAAGCCTAGGCAGTTTGAATGAACATATACAATTGATAAGATTTCAGATTCAGGCACCTTTGCAGACTGACCCGCATCTACAAATGATCCCTTAAGCCCTTTCTTCTTAAACAATCCAGAACCTGAAACCCAACTAACATCCGTGAGATATATAGTTCGACCAGATAAACAAGCACATAACTGATATTCCCCAGTCGTTAACGAAGTGAACAAAAAAGAAAAGAAAAGAGCTAAGCTAAATTGACTGCAAAACAAAACAAGGCTTAAAAAATGCTCTTTTCTATAAAAGAACGAAGTCTACACGGACCAGTTCGCTCCTTAGGACCACATAATCTAGGTTTATAGATAAAATTTTGAGCAAATACTCAATGTTGGATCAATCTTTAACTCAAGTAATTGAGTTTTTCCTTCCGGTCGTTAAGGGTCATCGTTAACAAAGTCCAAACAGAAACTTCATGAACCTAGAGTTTTAATAAACTTCAAGGCTAAGTCTGAACGATCACCTAAGGTTGCTGAACCTTTAAACTCTAGTATTCTGGTTGAAATCAAATAAATTTCACTCACGACGAAGAAAACACAGAATCATCCACAAGACAATCATATAGTCTCCGACGAAATAAATAAGGAAAATTAATGAGGAGGAATCGAAATCATAACCATAGCCGAATATAGAGCCCATGACAGCTCCACTAGCAGCATCTCCGGCGAAACGTACGAGACAAACGGCGGGAGAAGGGATTGTCAACGCCTTGGAAGCGTCATGATTGGACACATCATCAGCGTCATGATTAACATTTGGATCGGAATCAAGACTCGTGTCGACGTCGATGGCGTTTGAAGAATTTTCGGCCGCCATAGCTATCGAAGCTGAAGATACTTTCGTTTTCTACCTAATCTTCCAAAGAAAAAAAAAAAACCAGATAGTTTGTTTATCTTCTTCTGGTTTTGATTTTTACCAGTAGCCAAACAGGCGTCAATTTAGGCCCGCTTGTTAACCCAAGAAGAGCCCACTAAACGAGTAAATCTCTTATTTGTGTACAAGCCTCTCTATTTTATAGAATTTCGAATTTTACCCACATTTGTTACTATTAACTACTTTCAGTCCCGTTCATATGAGGGCAAATCTGAAACTTAAAAGTCTATAACTGTAGATTTTGAGCACGACGAAGTAAAAGAAGTAGCTTAGTGATGCAGGAAGTCAGATTCTAACAGATAATCCACTCTAGAATCTCTCTTGTGAGACCGAAGAGTGGTGAGAATCAACCTAGGAGATAACTTGGGAAGAAGAAATGTTATCTCGAAAATATGAACATCGATGGTGAGATGATGATTGTAGTAATGAACAGAATTTAGAGAGAAGAAGATAAAAGAGATGTTTAATTGTTCGATTGATTCTCTGGAAATGGCCAAAAGGCGTAATACATAGAATCATAGAGTTTACTAAACCAAAACAACAAACCAAAATGTAAATTTAAGATTATTAAACCAAAGAGCTAAACCGTGATAAAGATAAGTTACTGTTAATTAGGCTTGGGCATATTATCAAACATCCGACATTCCATCTGTTATCCGTCCCAATTTATCCCGAAATTTTAGGTATTCAGGATGAATGAATCGGATCCAGATAATAAAAATTATGGATTAGTGGATATGTATCCTAATCCGGATATTCGAATCCGATCTGATTTAGAATATTTAGTGTATAACTTTTATAATATGTATTATCAATTCTTTTTAAATTTTCAAATCATGAACTATATAATATTTTAGATGCTAATGTTGAAATTTAACATACAAAAATGTTGCTATTTTAAATTATTAATAATATTTTAATATAAATTATAAAAAATTAATATATTTGATATTTTAGGTTAAAAAAAATTAAAAATTTCATAATTTTTAATACCATAATTTTATTTTATTATAATTGTGATATTATTTTTTGTGAAAAAAAATATTTAATATAATAATGATTCCAGATATTATAAAAATCTCTCGATCCGTGCCCACGGCTACCGATAATATAAACTGTAACACTTAGATTGAGCATAACCCACTAAATGTCTAGTTCACAGGTATTCACTCAACTTCTGTGATAGATTTACTGAAACTTCCGTGACAAAAGCGCAATACTTGAATCTAAAATTTGAAAACAGAGAAAGATACTGAATCATTTTGGTGAATGAATGATACTCAGTTTACGTATCAAATGGTCATACAACAATGAAAGATGTAAAGACAACAAGAAAAACAAGACGACTAAGAATTTCTGAGGCAGCATAAAAAAATGATATGACCCAAGATGGGTCTTGTCTGAAACAGAAGGACATTGCTAACAAAGAAGTTTTGCTCTTCAAAGTAATATGACCAATTCTTCATCATCAATCAGTAATGGTCATGATCTTGATAAATGGCTCCAAACTCAGCTCTCCATGCCTGATCGTCTGCATAATCGTCATAGCTCACCACCCCGGTTCTGTGTTGAGTGTGTTCTGATACAGGTTCTTTTTCCTCGTGCTCATTCTCTTTGAACCATGGCTCTAATGCACATCCTGGCAATTTGCTTTCTGCAAGATATTGCTTCATGGTGCTCATTTCTGTTTTATGCTTACTCTTTAACATCTCCATTTGTTTCTTCAACTTGTCATTCTCCTCTTCAATTAAGCTGAAACGTTCCTGCAATTAATGTTTCCAAACCCAAAACCAAATCAACCACAGAATTCACAACTGAGCCAATCACAAGAACAAATTTAAGTATCATTGAGGTTTAGTTAGTTGGTGAAAATAAAAGTTACCTCAGAGGATCGAACAACTTGCTCAGCTTCTCGGAGTCTGACAAGTAATTCTCCAGCAGCTTGGACAGCTTCAGCAGTATCTCGCAGCTGAATTTTAAGACCCTTGTTCTCTTTTTTCAAGAACTCTCTTTCTTTCTCTTTTTCAGCTCTTATGGCAGTAAGCTCAGCTGAAAAAGCTTTTGCAAAACGCTTCCCATGGCGACCTTTCATAGCAGCCATAGCCGCTGCTTTCTTCACATCGACTATTCCTGCCATCGTCACACTGTGCGTCTCAGCTAATTCATCATACTTCTCCTGCAGTTCTGTGTACTGCTCGATGAATCTGCTATGACCAAGCATAGCTCTACTAAGAGCATCATTTAACTCCTCTGTCGCCATTTTCTCCTTTCTGAGCTCAATCTCTAGATCCTCTGCGTGTCTACGATGGTAATCGATATCCATCCTTAGATCATCTGTTAAAGATATCCATTCACTCTCCATTTCTGTCCACCTTTCACGTTCCATTTCTAGCTCATCGTTGTTGTTTTCTGTGTTCTTGGAAAGATCAGTGCTTTTTCTTATTTGAAAGGACCGTAACAGTAAAGATGATCTCAGATTATCTGTTGATTTTGTAGGCTGGAGTTTGCTTTTAAGCTCTGCAATCTCCTTTAAAAGAGCTTCCTTTTCACCGAGACCAATCCTTACCTTCCCAAACTCATCACTACTTTGGTTTGTCTCATAAGTTTCCTTCACGACCTCTGTCTCATCCTTCCCATCATCGGACTTCCTTAGCTGCACAAACAGATTAGCATAGTTAACGTTGATTACCCATGTCTTGCAAACAGTTTACTAATGTGCTTGTTCTTTTAAATGTTACTTGTTGGCTTACCTTACTTGACTCCTGCACAGTGTTCCTTTTGTATTGATCTAACTGAAGAATTATTGAAACATATTGTCAGAAAACTAAAGTTAGACCTTTTGACATTTGATAGTCTCATCATAAGTTTATAAGACTTTTACCAGAGAAGTTAGGTGCTCAATTTTGGTGGCCTGCTCCACGCACATGTTCTTGAGATGCTTCTCATCCACGCAAGCTTCTTCTGTTGCGTTGTACCCTCCCTGATAATATAAGTTGTCAGAACAAAATAGTCCGCTAAAAAGCAAGAGGGAATGGAGGAACATGCATTTCAGGGTTTCGAGACATACTTCAACTTCTTGGTCAAGTTTCTGTCTGCAAGAAAGACAGAGTAGAATAGATGATCCACCTTCTTTTGGTCTATCTTCCGGTAACAATTTAATTGAAGCACTAAGATTATCGGCTTCATCGCTAGGCTTCAGAGACAGATGCCCAAAAGAGAAGGATACAGAAGATCTGTTTGACAGCGAGCTCCGTTGGTGACAGTCTATAATATGCAATCCTCTCTGAAGACTTGCAGCTAGAGAATCTGTAGGAGTTAAAGGCTTCTTGGACATAGAATGGCCAAATTGTGCAATGTTTTTGTTTCCAATGTTGGAGCTCTCGGCTACATTCCTAGGACTTGCCTGAAACTTTGTCGATGCAGCCACGCTCTTCCTAAAATTCCTAATCTTTGGAGATTCTGACAAAGGTGGCTCTTCAAGAATACGTGTTTGATGTGGTAAACTGATTGAAATCCCATTTCCTACAGCGCTTGGATTAGGATCAGCCAACGCACAATCTTTGTGCATCCCATCCTTGTGTTTATCTACATCTTCTGAGCAAATTTCATCTCCACTCATTGACTCTGCTTCACAGCCTGAAGCACTTGCAAAGGAGGATTGAATAGAATCCCTCGTGTCATCAGTGTCGCAGTAAGTGTGAAACTTGTTAATATGTTTACTCAGTTCCGCTACATCATCCTCATTCTCGTACATTGTTTCCATTTCTGAATCTTCTTTGTTCGAAGAAGACATGACTAAAGACTTGTTGATGCTGTTTCTCAATTGACTCAAGCTGTCCCTCACAAACAACCCACTCTTGCTTCCATCAGGTTGGTACCCATCAGACCTGGTTCTTATTAGGTCCTCCTATCAACCACAGAACCAACATTATTACACAACGACATTTTGAAAATATGACAAATACGCAACCAATATATGAAGAAAATTTCTTAACCTTGAAACCAAAAAAAATAATATATACGACGACAAAAGAAGCGAACCTTTAGTTCCCTGATCTGGTCACCCAATCGGTCATCTTCCTCTATAATCTCATTAGTCATTGAGTTAGCTCTCGCGACGAGTACGCTCTTGGCTTCAAACTGTTGTAATTCAATTGAAAAATCAGAGACTGAAACGATAACTTTAAATCAAAAAGATTGACTTTTACTAATCTCTTACTAAGATTACTAGAAAACAAGCAGCTTTTTTTTTTCCATTTGATCTACCTAGTAATCTTAGTAAGAGATTAGTAAAAGTCAATCTTAGGTCATGGATCTACCTGAGTAGTTTCTTCTGGGAGAGTCTGGGTCGTAGAGGGAAACACTTTCTGAGGCGATTTTTTCTTCAACTGAAAATCGTTGTTGTTGTGGTGATGATGATTAGTCTGAATGTTTTCGTCGCAAGGAGGCGCATTCTCGTCGTTGGATCTGAAGCTCTTGGTATTTAAATTTTGGATTGATTTCTGCTTTGCGTAGATGGATCCGGGAAGCAAATTTCGGAAAGAAGAAGCAGAAATATTTCCTAAGAACCGATTTTCTCCGATCTTCGCAGGTGACTTCATCGTTTTCATACAGAGATAGAGAAAGAGAGAAATAATAAAAAGATTGCTAGAGAGAGAGGGGATTTGAACGTTATGTGTGTAAGAGACAGAGGAAGATGATAAGGCAGCGTGTTTTTGAATGCTTGAATCGAGTCGACCGTTGGAGTCGAAATCTTTTTTTTTTTATATTTACTTTTCAAAAAAGGGGAAAAATACAATGGACCAATTACGACAGTAAGAGCAACCCACTTTCAGTCGTTTTTGAACTGGGCTTATAGTTTGGGCTTCAAGTATTGGGCTTTTTAAGGGGTGTTTTGTTTCCGTAACGTAAATGGCCTTATTATACTTGAAGTTTATTATCTTGTGGACTCCAAATGACTATTTAACTCGATGATACATTTTTTTTTGTTTTCATACTTTTACCGTAAAAAATTTGTTTGATTAATCGCAGTTATATAATTATTATCATAAACCAATATATGTAATATACATGAATAGCTGCAACTGCAACGTCCATTTTGACCTAAAAATCACCATACGCACAAATCAAATTTCAGTTTTAGTTTAACAATAGCAATCTCTGTGATTACAAGTAATTAATGGAGTTTTACTTTTTTGGTGATAGAATAAAATAATTTTGTGGGAAGAATAATTAAACAATAATTTGGTATTGGGAGAAAAGTTGATTTGTACGTTAATAAATGGAATATAAGATTTTAAGCAACTAAAAAGGAGGAGTAGGCATCGAGAATGATAGTGACATTGTTTATGTTATAATGTCAGCAATTATAGTTTGAAAATGTTGGCAAAGATAAACATATATCCAATTATTGTCAAAATAATAAAGAAAAATATATGATATTTTACATAGACATGAATAATGACAATATATAAAATTTAAAAAATTCAACACTTTTTGGATCTTTTTGTTATTTTAGCTTTCTTGTGCGTTCTACACATCTTTAAAAAAAAAATTCACATCATTCATATCCACTCATTCTCTTGAGAAAATGATAGTTTTTATTTATAACTCAAAATGGTTGGAAGAACAACTTCTATTTCACTTATGTCAGAAATTCCTTGCCATTCTGCAAATAATTATATTAGCATCTGTATCAATAATACTTATCTATTGGGGTGGACAAAATGTTCGTAATTAGATCTCATTTGATTCAGTTCGATCTAAAAATTTCGAATATCTGTAAAATTTTGGAGCAAAGAAAATAACAAAATTTAATATCCATTAAAAACAAAGCAAATATCAATTATCATTTTTCAAAAAATTGGATATCCACTCCGATTCGTATTTCAGTAAATATATATTAAAATTTTAATTAGGTGTCCATATATTATAGTATTAATAATATTGTATATATTTATATGGTTAGAGATGAATACAAATGTAACATGTAATTTATTTTAATTTTTTTATATATTTTTATGATTTTTTTTTTTTCGCTATGTGATATACTATGAATTTAGTTTTTAGAATTAGTTTAACGAAATTTTTTTAATCTTTAATAGTTAATTATATATATATATTTTTAAAATTTAGATTAGAAAATATTTATTTTGGGTTTAAAAATATATATTGACGTTAGTTTTGTATAATATTATTTTTAATTGTTTAAAAATGGTGAAGCAGATTATTAGTGGATTTTTGAAAAAATGGATATCCGGATATCCAAAATTTTTTGGATCAAAGTAAGTCATAAAATTACATATCCGAATAAAACGCAGCGAATCATGGATATTGGAAATATTTTTCCTATCCGCTTTGTGCCCACCCCTACATATATATGTATATAAATTAAATAACAGTGAAATAATATAAATAAAACTGTCGCATATGAAATTATAGTTTTGCAATATATCAACAATAAGCTAAATTATATATATATATATATATATATATATATATATGTATATACATATATATGTTGTGATGGGTGCTATATAAGATTTGAATTATAAGTTAAATTTTTTTATCTGGTTGTTGATGAAACAAAATTACATATAATATATTGTATTAAATTGAAGAAGTTTTGAAGTGATTAAATGCCACGGCTATTGATTTGTAAATCCATTTGTTAACAAAATATTTTATATATAGTATTATCCAAAACTAATTGGAATAAAATATTAGTGTCTTTAAATTTCAATAAAATAAGTCATTTATTTATATAACTTTAATATTTTCAGGAGACAAAAAAAATATAACTAAAAAGATCATGTGATAATTACTTGATATGCTTTGCCAAAAACTGACGTGTAGGCCCCAAAGCCCATTATCTCCGAATAAGAAAAAAATATAAAAGAAATTAAAATGAAAACGCTCGCGTCCATCTTTTCTTCATCCTGTTTTTTTTCTGCAATAATTTTGCCAATTTTTAAAAAGGAACCAGCAAGACTCCATTAACGCTTTTGCCAGCCAGAAAAAAAGCTCACAGCTTTCCATCTTCCAAACAACTCTGTAAGTGATCTCATCCGCGTGAACTATTATTGTAAGCTTTGCAATATATATTTTTGGAATTATATGATCATGAAAAAGAGAGGTAAAGCTTATTTCACAGCCGTCCCACCTTCTTAGTGGTCCGCCATTGAAGTGACTGTGAAAAACCCTAATCTTATCTCTCTCTCTTTCAGCCGACCCTCAAAATTCCAATCTCTTTTTTTTCAACTTACTAACTGTTTGCATTTAACTTTCTCTTTGAAAATTGTCATGTTGGTTTCTTACTTTCTTATGTAACCCACCACATGCTTGTTGTTCTTTCAGTCTTCTTCTTAGACGACTACGACTTGTCTTTTTTACCTCTTTTTTTGTTTTTCTTTTCTTTGGTTTTAAAGTTTAACTTTTTTTGGGTTGCTATTAGAGAAATCAGCTGCCATCTCTTCTTACCTTGGGTTTCTACTTGTGGATCAGAGCTTGGTTTTGGATTTTAGGTAAGTTTTCTGAAGTAAGTACTCCTTTATTGTTTGTGTTGGTTGCGAGGTCTGACATTTGAGTTGGTATTGTTCTTTTCTGATTGGATTGGATCAAGCAAGAATTCTTCAAACTTTCAGTTAGGTTATCAGTTGTTGTCACTAACAAAAAGTCAATTTCTTTATCGTATGAAACTGCTCACTAAGAAAAAATCGATTAGAGTGTAATATCAAAAACTTGTATTTATCAAAAAAAAAAAAAAACTTGTACCTATACATGACTCTAATTGGACTGCTTTCAAAATTTCTTCTTTGTTTGAATGTGTTATCTGTAGTGAGATAAACTTGTGAATTGTTGTCTGAATTTGATCTTTATTTTGTGATGGAATCTCAGGGAGAATAAGCTATTCTCCCTGAGATTCCATCTCAAAATAAAGATCAAATTTCTTCTTTGTTTGAATTACGACTGTCTTTATTTTGAGATGGAATCTCAGGGAGAATAGCTTGTTTCATTGATGTTTTAATGCTCTTAATAGCTCCCTCTGCTTAGTTTAGGTTAAAAGCCTAAAAGAGAACTCGTCCAAGTGTGTAACTCTGATTTTGTCCAAGCTGTCCTTTTGGTTGGTGTTTGATCTTTCTGATTATGGTTCTTTTCTAGGATCCTTTTTGTTGCCAAATCAATAAGTATTTCTTTTAAATATGGTCTAAACTGTTAATCTGCATTACGGAAGTTTAATTTGTTTAGTTTAACTCTAGAGGTTTTCTAGACTTTTTTCTTTAACCAATTTTTTTGAAAAAATTTGATCTTTCGGTTTACATTACATTGTGATTTATTTTCATAAGATCCCGTAAACACATACTTTCCTGGCTCAGTCGTTATATCTGCTGAGACTATTACGCATTTATGCAAAGCACGAAACTTTTTGGCTTGCATTTATATGTGCGATGGGAATAGCCCTTTGCATGCTAAAAAAATATTGAAACACCATGGCATGTAAGAAGAATACTGTTCAGCTTCGCATTGTACTCATCATCATAGAGTTCAATTTTAAGACTCATGTCTCTTCTGGATGTGCAAGTTTCTAGCAAAGATACTGATACTAATTGGCCTTTATTTTTGCAGGATTGTTTCTTTGGTTTTGCAATGGACTCCCCACAATCTGTTGTTTCACCATTCAAGATTGCTGAGTCAGAGAATGAGAACTCAAATTCTGTACAGAGCTCTGGAAACCGATCAAATGGCATAAAATCCAATGGGCAAGACTCTAAAATTTGTGGCCAGCAAAACCTTGTTGGTACTCTTACAGTTCATGTCCATCAGGCAAGGGATATCCATAACATTTGCATATACCACAAGCAAGACGTTTATGCCAAGCTTTGCCTCACAAGTGATCCTGAAAGGTCTGTCTCTACGAGAATCATCAATGGCGGTGGGAGGAATCCAGTTTTTGATGACAATGTTAAGCTTGATGTCAGAGTTCTGGACACTTCCCTTAAATGTGAAATTTACATGATGAGCAGGGTGAAAAATTATCTCGAAGACCAGCTGCTTGGGTTTACTCTGGTTCCTATGTCGGAACTGCTCTTAAAGAATGGGAAACTTGAGAAGGAGTTCTCTCTTTCTTCCACTGATCTGTACCATTCCCCAGCTGGTTTTGTTCAATTGTCACTCTCCTACAATGGAGCCTACCCTGAAGTGATGGCTATTCCCTCTATGCCTTCATCTGTTTCTGTTGATGAAACTACCAAGAATCCAGAAGGCTCTGAATCAGTTCCACGTGAGTTTGATAAGATAGAGTTTCCAGATCCTAATGTCGCTAACGAAAATGAGAAAATGGTATCCGAGTATTTTGGGATCTCTTGTTCCACTATCGACTCAGAAACTTCTGACAGCTTGGTTACTTCCGATGCTGAGAATCATGTGACCAATTCTGTCACTTCTATACTGAAGCAAGATTCACCTGAGAGAAGCAATGCAACACATGGAGCTGCTTCTCCTCATGCTTCAGCTCACTCCGCCACAGAAACACCAAACCATGAACATCTCTCCCTTGTGAATTCCAAAGCGAATTCCCAGGAGTCAAGGAACGAGGCTTCAGGTGAGACATCCGAGGAGAAGATTGTGAACTCCGTCCTTACTGTAAAGGTTGAACCAGAGTCGAAGGTGGTGCAACAGGATATAGTAGACATGTACATGAAAAGCATGCAACAGTTTACTGATTCACTAGCTAAGATGAAGCTTCCTCTGGACATTGATAGCCCAACAAAATCAGAGAATTCGAGCTCTGATTCTCAGAAGCTGCCAACACCAAAGAGCAACAATGGATCCCGTGTGTTCTACGGGAGTAGGCCTTTCTTCTGAGCATCTGTTTTACCAAGTTCAGAGGAAGAACGAAGGTTACTCTTTAGACTATTCTAATGAAGAAAGACTAATCCTAATGTTGTAATTTTATAATGTATTATCTGATGTTGTATCTTTCATCTGGTCATCTTGATGCTTTAGTTGATGTGAAGTTATAATTATGTATCACTAGCCTTACTCTATTAGAACTATGTTCGAATTATATGAACTTCTAATCATTTTTTTATCTTTCCATTTTCTGAATTATTGATCTTTACATCTAAAAGAATCTTCAAAGCATAGAGATCAATACTAAGATTGCTTCATTATTTGTACAATTATCATGTGGTGTGCTTGTCACTCTCTGGACCCACTTGGTCTTTGTGACCATCAAAAGGAAATCCCATAGGTGGGGAAATCCTATAGGTGGGCAGAGAGATGCACATGATCCAATGATTCAGCTTTCTGAAATTATCTTGAGAACAAATGTTAAGATGCTCTTTGGTTAGTTGAAATGTCATTTTCACAGGATCTTGAGAGGTTGCTATTTTGTCTTTATACCATGTGGTAATGAAGATAAGGGATCCAACACGGTAAAGATTCAAAGCAATATCATACAGTAACAGAACTTAATGAAAGTGATTTTGATTAATTAAACTACTTTCTCTTACTGTTTAGCTAGCTAGCAACCATTAGAGAGGAACTTGGATCACTTCATTGGCTCTTGTAATCATATGCCTTTTGCAGATCCAAGTGATAGACCCATCGTCTCTGTATCTAACTCGCCACAGGCCAAACTTTTCAGCAATATCCTTTCCGGTTGAGCAATTCTGTTCCCTCAAGTAATCGATGAGCCACTGCTGAGCTGCTCTTTGGTCTTGCTCTTGAATATCTCTGTCTCTGCCTCGGTTTCTACCCAATGCAGCAGCGACCCCCATGGCTCCAGCAGCTCCTGCCGCTCCAGCCATGACAGATGGGCTGGCTAGGTGGGCGATTGCGTGGCCCAAGTCAGGTATCATGTGTCCCATCCCAGCTGCCCAGTTCGCTCCTATCCTCAATGCAAAAGTCACCAGTTTCATGAAGTTTGTCATGTATGGAGCCAAGCACTTCACAGTTCGGTTGTCTATCTGCACCACATCGCACCCAAGCTGATCTTCTACGACATGCATTTCTCGTCTAAATTCACATAACATATGTACCCTTAGAGAAATCATGCCAGGAACCATTGCTGTAATGAGTCTTCTCCCATAGTTCTCTGCTCTGATGAAGTAAAACATGTTTGGAACTTTTCTTTCATCCATCTGGACATTATAGTTGACAAGGTAATTCACTTTGTGATGCAGCTGGATCAGAAGTCTGTGCTCATAGTATCTCAGTCCTTGGATCTCTTGTTTCAGGTCTCGTATCTCGTGCTCAATAATCTTCAGCCTCTGAAGTACTGCTTCTACACCCTTAGCAATTCCACCGAAGCTAGGATCAACTTTTTCCAGCTCATTGGTCACTGGTACATGATTTGTTTCTGGGTTTTCGTCGGTAGGAACTTGTAGTTCTTGGGCTAAATTGTGTAGATCATGGTACCTTCTTTGCAATACGTCTCTAAAATCATCATCAGAGAGGAGGTTGCGGGCTAACTCAAATCCGGAACTTATAACAATCTTACCTGAATCTAGAACAGAGTCCCATGTGTGTTGATAGTCATACATAATCTCTGCAGGAACTGATGATAATGCTTCTTTTAGTTTCTGGAGGGAAACAAACTGACTTTGTCGGAATCGCGGCGGAGTCAATTCCTGGACGCATTGTGGTCTTATGATGTGCTCAAGGAGGATCACACCTTGGCAGCTGGTCTGGATAGCCGGAATGATTAGCTGGTGAATGAGCCGCAGAGTTTCTGTCAAACTATTTGTTGAACAAGCAAGAACATCAATGTGATTACTGAACTGTCCACCAAGCTCCACTCTGATGTTAGTTCCGTGGATCGTTATAGCAATGAGGTACTTCTCAAGACTATAAGTCGCCCCGTGTTGGTTCTTCAGTTCCATGATTCTGTTGTGAAGATGCACCTGTGCAGGCAATGTGATCGATCAGTATGGTTTTAGTTCTAAAGAGATGGAAGAAGCAGAGAGTGATTTTGAGCCCTTGCCTGTAAACGAGGGAAGAATCCAGCTGTGAGGAACATGTGACTTGAATCATCACACTGGAGATGTCGGCCAGAATAAACACAGTCGTGTGTGTTTATCTGCCATTTCTGAGTCTTTCCTCTGCCTTCTTCGAGAATCGATGGGACTAACAATGAAGAGTTTGGACTGGAAGGGTCTTCTTCAAAGCAAAGTTCTACTTTTTTCATCATCCTCACAAGGTCACACACATCAAAGTGCTCAAGTACCTTGGAGGTCATACCTGGAATTGGACTCTGTAAACTACTTCTCAGAATCTTCTCTAGTTCTTTCCTGCTAACAAGCCCGTTTCTTTCCCCAGTGCTTTGCCTTCTTACATCAAGCTTTACCAACTGAGCAAGAACTTCCCCGCAAAACCATTCACAGTCTAGTATCAAAAAGCCCAACTCATCAAAGTAAATCACCTCATCTATTTGGTGAAGGCATGTGGCTATGGCTCGCCGTCTTGTCTCCACAATCTCAATGTTCTCGTTGCGAGCTTTTATCCTCAGAGAAGGCACATAAAGTTGGCAGAGATCGGAAAAGGCTTTCCATCTTATAATAGGTTTGTTTGAATTGTCTGCTCTCCAGTCTGATAGGAGCTGTATCATATCATTGCAGAGCTGATAAACCCGAGGAACTCTTTGAAGGATGGCTTTACTTGTCATCCGAATATGATGTGTGAGTTTACTAACTGAAGGAGATGATCTTGCATCAACTGTGAATACAGTGGGATAGAAGTCCACCAAAGCTTGAAACTTATCTCTAAGTCTCTGAATGCAAGCCACAATTGCCTGAAAGCTTTCTGATTGCTGATTGATTTTTTCGGAGTGCGTGAGAACAATTGTGACATTTGGTTTCATGCATTGTTCGCCCGCTTTTCTTGAGTTGGAAACAATGAATCTAAGCCAGTATTGAAGCTCTTCTTCTACTTCTACAGGTAGTTTGGGTTCTTTGTTGCTGGGTTTCCGAAACAAGCTCAATATGATCAAGAAGAGGCACGGGCTTGGGAACATAAAATCATGAAGAGCAAAGAACTCATGCTGCCCCGCGAGATTCCACAGCGAGATCTTTATCTCCTCGTCCCTGATTGTTTTAATTTTCATCCCACCAACTGTTTTAACAGCCTGCTCCACAGGGTTCATCAAAGTTCTCACATTCTCCACATAAGGAAAACCGGTAGAAAAGGAACTTTGCAGTATAGAGTTGCAAAGTGTTGCCTTGCCTGCACACTCTTGTCCACAGAGGAAAACTCTAATACTCTTTGGCTCAATAAGTGGCATATCCTTGAGTGAATCTGTCTCTGTTTCATCTATCTTTCTACCATTGTGTCCCAGCTTCTGATAAATCTCTTCTGCTTTCCCTGAATCTTGAAGCGGAGTTCCCGCTAAATCAATTTCCTCAATCAATGGATTAATCTGCAATGTCTCTTTGATTGCCTCCAATACTCTATCACCTCTTACCCCTTTGCAGCCTTGTAACGAAAACCGTCTTAAAGACGCGTTCTTTTGCAAGCTCATAATGATATGTATGAATTCATCAGGCCCCAAACTCTCATCATTGTGAATACCCAGATGAACCACTGTCTCATTTGTTGTTACCATCTTTAAAATCGCATTAAGCCCAGCTCTTCCAATTTTTGTCGTGGAACCTCCAAACACAATTGACTTGAGCGTGATGTTGGCTTGTAATTGCAAAGCAGAGAACCTGCTCAATGGACAAAGCAAATCCTCGACACCAACGCTCCCAAACCGATTTCCATCAACATACAAACTCTGCAAGTTCTTGTTCTTAAAAAGTCCAGCTGCAACATAAACAACCGCTTTGTCTTTGAGACCGGTTTTCGAAAGTTTCACTTCTCTAAGAGTCTTGTTCTGTTCCAAAACCCATCGAAATTCCTTCGCCCACCGCGAATTTAGCTTCGTGCTCGTCATATCTAGAGACCTCACGGTTGTGTTCATCCCTAATGCTGCAGCGACTCTGCAAGAACCAGAAAGGTCAATCTGGTAAATCCTAAGAGTGTTGTTCTCAGGCAAGAACTCAACGACCTTTGAGCTTCTATCTCGTTTGTGATCTCCAGTCCACACATGAACCTCCATTTCTCTGTTCATACCCAAAACGGCAGATAACAATGGCGTCGCAGTGAAGGGATTCGAGTCGAATGTGGAAAGAAGTTTCAAACTTGAGTTTGTTTCGATCATTTTCGAGAGCTCTTCAGCTCCTTGTGACCCAATTGAGTCTTCCCATATCTGTAATTCCTCTAACGAATCGTTAACTTGGAGAGCCGATCCGAGAAGCGTTGCACCTCTGCATCCAATTCTCGACTCCAAGAACATAATCTCTTTTATCCAACAATTTCTTTTCAAAATCTCTGATAGCTCGTTCAGACATTGTTCAGTGAACCTGTTTTTTCTGAAAGCAAGCTTCTTTATCTTGGAGGTGTTGTCGAGCAACAATCCCAGGCTCCGTAATAGGTCGACTTCCCAAGAGATTCCTTGGAATTCCAAGTTCCTGAGCGATGTATGCGTCTCTAAGGATGTTGCTAGCTCGATGAAGATCTGGGAAAGTGAAGTAAGGTTGGCTCCTGTGACATTGATGTTCATGGACTTCTCTGTTATAAGCTGACAATGCGTGGTTTTTCCGGACGAGGAGAATGTTAGGGTTTGAAGATTGAAGAAAGTGCTTTGTGGGTCTTTGATTGCTTGAAGAAACCAGGAGAGGTCTTTGAAGCTTTGGTTTGGCTCTGACGCCATCTTTAGCCAGAGAGAAGGAGAGAGGAAAGGTTAAGTGGAGAAAATAATTACATTTGGCAATTCAATTGTTTTCTTTTCCAAATATACAAAGGGAGTTTGAAACGAAGGGTGACTCTTTTTCTTTTGACTTTTTTGTCACAAACTCACAATGAAGGGGTGACTTTCTCTTTTACCTTTTACTAGGAGGGTCACTCCAATAAAACTAATATATAATTGGATGTAAAAAGAAGAGTTTATTTTGTTGATTTATTATCAGATGTTTTAAAATTTGAAAAGGAGTTTTCTTCAAGGTTTTGATAATTACATATGAATTACATTATGAGACTATAACTTAAATAAGTTTTTAAAATAATTTAAATAGAAAAACTAAATATAATAGTTTAAAGTATATATAAAATGTCGAGTTCTTCGTGGTGATAGATGATCCAGTTAATGATTCTAATATTAATATTTAATTTTAATATAACTGCTGGAAAAAAATGTTCATGAAGTATGGAATATGTAACTTTTTCTACATAATTATCAGAAATGGAGCTTCTATATTATCATTTTATTTTGTCGCAGAGCTTCTATATTATTATATGATAGTTTAGAATGTGTAATAAAAAAACTACAAAAGCGTTATTGAGAAAGTTGTTTGTTGGCCATAAAAAAATGAAAAGTTGTTTTGAAATATATTAGTTAATGGATAAATTATTAATTAAATATTCAACTTTCAAAGTTTAGCCCCTACCAAAAAAAAAATTAAAAATTTAGTCATTTTAATTATCAAACTATCATGTATCACGAAAAAAATATATTGTTAACTTTTAATTTAAATTCTAAATTTTTTATTGATTCGGACAAGTTAAGTCTATTGTTAAATCATTTAACGGAATATTTAGAGAATATTAATTATGATATTAAGTCAAAACGACATCTTTAAATCTTTTAAGAGAACTATTTTTCAAACTTCTAATCATTTTAGAAGGTAAACTAACAGGTAAAGAGAGCATCACAAAAAACAATAAAACTTCTTTTTGGTAAATGTTTTTGTGAGAGTAGATTTTAATTTCTTAAAAAAGTTTTTTTAAAAAACTAGTAAAATTAACATATCCCGCTAGTCAATAGTATCGTAGCCAAAGAAATAGACATGTAATAACTATGCTGTGGAATAAATTTAGTTTATTGGAGTAAATTAAAAACTTTTAAAATTTTCACGTACAAAATTTTTTAAATTTTTTTTGAAAAATATTGCACATACAAAACTTTTAAAGCATCTCCAACCAACCACTATATTTACATCTAAATACTATTTTTTGTCAACATTGGGCCACAACGGACTAGTCTTTTAGCCAAGTTCTATTTCTATTTTTACTCTAAAATAGAAAAATACTATTTTTTCCTATATTATAGACGTGAACTTTTTTCTTTCAGAATCAATCCTTTAATTTTTTATAAATAATATTAATAACCAATAATAATATGATTTTGACTCGAGTACACATAGACTCTCACTCCATATACATTTTCATAGTTCACTAATTAATGATTATCATTTCACTCTTATTTAATCACACCATATCTTTGCTATTCAATTATTCATAGGATTTACAACAATGAGCATTTGAAAATTCAATACATGATACGTAAATACATATTTCAAATATATGAAAGATTTTTTCAGGTCAATACGATTAAAAAAGAAGATATTAATTAAAAACATGATTTACAATTGACTAAAAGATATCATAACAATGAAAAGTTCATAGATTAAACAACACAAAAAAGTGGTAGTGGTGTCTAAACCAAAATCTACTATGTTTTATTTGTTTTATACTATGTGTAATGTGATTTTCTTTTTATTATAAATTTTTATTGAATTATTAAAAATATTTATATAGATAATATAATTATTTGTAGAAGATTTTTAAAGAATAAAATAATTAGGGTTGAATTGTAATTTCTAAAAGTAAAAAGGTACTAATAATAAATTTAAATTAGAATATACTTAGAATATTGTTTTTAGAGTAAAAATAGAGAAATACATTGGAGCAAAACACACATCTATTATTATTATAGAGTTCTTCTATTTTAGAGTAAAAATAGAAGAATACATTGGAGATGGTCTTACAAGAATAAAGGTTCAAATGGTCCAAATGGTAACTGAGGAATTTTGCTGAATATAGAATCTGACAAAATTTGGTTTTACATGGAATATGGCAGAATTCTCGGAAATCAAATGGTAACTATAGAATTTGGCTAAATTTTTTGCTGAATTTTTTTCAATAATTACATCTACAAAATCTCATATATAGCCTAAATACTCCGAATGGAGCAGAATTTAAATTCATCATCTAGTGTCAATGTAGGTCTGTTGAATTTTAATTTTTTTTTAGTTTTATCTCGCTAAATAACTATTTAATACTACAAATTTAAAAATACAAAAAAAAATATTTTATAAAAATAAGTAGTATTTAATAAAATAAAAAGTAAATATTCATAACAATTTAAATCATCCATTATAACACAAATAGTTATTAATTAGTGAAAATTATCCTACACTTGTTGTTTAATTCACATATAGATATTTTTTTAGTTGTAGTTCATATGTGAATAAAAAAAGGAGAAGCTATATATAGAGAAAAATTGATAAAAATATTTTCTTAACTGATTGAAAGGATAAAATCATAGAGATAAGAAACACATTTTTATTTGATATAATTTGTTTATCAACAATAGCATTCATGTGAATTTATAAAAAATAATAATGAATCAACATGCAAAAGTACAGACAAAAGAACAAAATATAAATAAAAATAGAAAATGTGTAAGTTGTTAAAAATACATTGGTAAAATATGTATAATATTTTATTATTTTTACTTATGTTTTCACCGTCTTAGTGCAGTTATATATATGGTATTCATCTCATTATGTAATATATAGATGTAAACATAAGAGCTTATTACTATATCTTTTCTTTTACGTCTCTTCCACTTTTCTCTTTATACTCTTTTTCGATTAATATATTAATATAGTATATATATGTTTAAAGTTATATTATAACACGTTATCAGCACGAGGTGCTTCCACCCCAGAAAAAGTAAAATTTAATTTTCGTAAACTTTGATTTTATACTTTGTTATCATAGGTAACTTGGTTCCCATATATATACTATATATTTTAATTTAATTTATAAGCTGTAATAATGGCCGAAATCAATTCATTTTTGTAAAACATGTTAGGTTTTAATCTTTTGCTTCGGTATTATTCTTTCCACTATTCCTGAGTTTTTCATTGGCGATTTCACTCACACAAAAATTTGGATGAATTTTTGGTTACTTATTTGTACTTTGTATCTTTTTGTAATCGCCTGCTTATTTTGTTTTCTTTGTGTTTAATCATTGATATGTTATTGTGTTATATTTTATTTTAAAGTTTAATAATAAAATTATGATTGTTATGTAGTAATTATGTCAAATTTGGCTAAACTCGAGATCGATGTCCTGGACATATCAGACAATAATTATATGAGATAGGCAGTTGAAACAAAGATGCACTTAAGAGAGAGAAAACTCCTTGACACAATCGATAAGTCAAAAATGACTTCAGAAGAGCAAAAAGCTAATGTCATGATATTTTTGGTCTATCATATCCACGATGGTTTAAGGAATGAGTATATCACAAAAGAAGATCCTGCAGATCTTTGGCAGTCACTAAAATATAAGTTTGATCACCAGAAATACGTGATCTTACCAAAAGCAAAACATGAGTGGCTGAACCTCTGATTCCAGGATTATAAAAGCGTAGGCGAATATAATTCTACAATGTTTGGAATCACTTCAAGGATAATGTTATGCGGAGAAAAGATCACTGATTACGACATAATCGAGAAAACTCTCCAAACATTTCATCCTGAAAATGTAGTCCTACAATAACAATATCGGGCTAATGGATACAAGAAGTACTCAGAATTAATGCAAGTTCTTCTTGTAGCAGAGCAGAACAATGAACTTTTAATTCTAAACAATCAATCTCGTCCTACTGGATCAGCAGCATTCCCATAAGCGAATGTTAGATCATAAAATTATAATAATTATGGGTGTGGACGCGGTCGAGGTAATTACCGTGGTCGTTGACGAGGAGGATACAGACGTGGACAAAGAAAAAGATTTTTTCCTAATGATTTCAACAGTGAAAGAAATCATAAAAGACCAAAAGGAAAAGAAGTTGGGAAAAGATAACATGAAGAAAGTTGCTATAGGTGTGGCATGAAAGGGCATTGGTCACGTACCTGCAGTACACCAAAGTATTTTTCCGATCTACACCAAGAGTTACAAAAGAAAAAGGGAAAACAAAAGGAAACCAACTTCGTTTATAGCAATATCTGACCCTCTTCTGATAATGAAGCTAGCCATTCTTTTGACCGTGAAGTCGAGCTGCCTTTTGATTATATAAACAACGATACATATCTCGAAGTGGCTGATTTTGCTGTTGATTCCATGGATATCAATGAAGGCCAAAAGATTAAAATCTTCCTGAAGAAGAAATTATGACATAATGTATAATTAGTTATAGTTACATAATGTTGTTTTTCTGCCTTGTTTATAAAATAGTTTGTGTTGTAATATACAATTTGTTTTTAATATATTAACGCATCTTTTATGAATATTTTCAAATAAGAAAATGTTGAAATTCGAAACAAGGATGAAGATATGTGTCTAGCAGATAATGCTACAACACACACAATACTTAAAGATAAAATTTATTTCTCTTCCCTTAAGATGAATAATTCCGCCGGAAGCGTGAATACTATATCTGGTGATGCAAAGATTATTATGGGCTCCGGAAGAGCTTGCTTTTCAATGCCAATGGGAACAAAATTTGAAATAGATAATGTATTATATTCCCCAAAATCCTATAGAAATTTGTTGAGTTTCAAAGATATTCAAAGAAATGGATATCATGTAGAAACAATGAATAAAAATGGTGTTGAATATCTCTGCATCACATCAGTTAATTCGGAAAGGAAATGTATATTAGAAAAGTTGCCAGCTTTATCCTCTGGAATATATTTCACAAAAATAAATATGATTGAATCATATGTTACAGTAACCCCGAAGATTACATATACATTCAAAATCTAGCATGAACGTCTAGGGCACCCTCGTTCAGTCATGATGCGAAAGATTGTGGAAAATACACATGTCATTTGTTGAAAAACCACAAGATTTTTCAAACAAAATAATTTCCATGTAATGCATGTTCTCTCGGAAAACTAATAACTCGGCCATCACCAGCCAAAGTTAAGAATGAATCTCCAGTATTCTTGGAAAGAATACATGGTGATATATGTGGGCCTATCCATCCACAATGCGGCCATTTTTAGATATTTTATGGTATTGATTGATGCATCTAATAGATAGTCACATGTGTGTCTATTGAGCACACGGAATATAGCTTTCGCAAAATTCATTGCCCAAATAATCAGGTTAAGGGCACCATTTCCTGATTATACAATAAAGAAAGTAAGACTTGACAACGCTGATGAATTCACTTCACAAGCCTTCAATGACTATTGTATGTCATTGGGAATAGATGTTGAACATCCAGTCCCACATGTTCACACACAAAATGACATGGTTGAGTCTTTAATCAAATAGTTACAAATTGTTGCTAGACCGTTAATAATGAGAACAAAACTCCCAATTTCAATATGGGCTCATGCAATTCTGCATGCTGCGACACTAATCCAAATAAGGCCGAGTGCATATAATAAATACTCTCCATTAGAATTAACATCTGGTCAGAAGCCAGATATATCTCATCTCCGTATTTTTGGGTGTGCAGTATATGTCCCCATAGCGCCACCACAAAGAACAAAAATGAGACCACAAAGGAGATTGGGAATATATATTGGGTATACATCACCAAGTATAATTCAGTATCTAGAACCAAAAACTGGTGATATGTTTATGACATGTTTTGCCGATTGCCATTTTTAATGAAAATGAATTTCCTACGTTAGGGAGAGGAACTAAAGAAGCTCCAAAAGACATCACATGGTACACACCGTCATTATGGCACCTTGATCCCCCTACGAAACAACGTGAACTGGAAGTTTAGAAAATTGTGCATTTACAAAATATGGCAAATCAGATACTAGATACATTTACTGATACAAAAAGAGTGACAAAATCGTATATTCCCGCTGTGAATGTTCCATCAAGAGTTATTGTTCCAGAAGAACAAAATGATAGAAACATAACAAATAAACTCAATGTTCAGTTAAAAAGGAGGAAACCAATGAGATCAAAAAATAAAAATCCCCGAAAGAAAAAGATTTTAGGAAAAATAAATATAAATGGTCTAGAAGAACCAAATTATACAGAGAAAAGTCTTAAAGACGAAAATAGAGAAAAACATGAGATTTCCATCAACTATGCCCAAAACGGAAATATTTGAGTTAGAAGTGAGATAGAAGATGATGATGGAATTTTTTCGTTCTCTGTATTAAAAAAAATTAATAATGAAGGTAATGATTCAGAACCAAAGTCTATATTAGAATGGTAGAAAAGATCTGATTGGGAGAAGTGGAAAATGGCCATGATAACTGAATTGAACTCCCTAAATAAAAGAAAAGCCTTTGGATCTATTGTCATAACTTCTGAACATGTTAAACCTGTTGGATATAAATGAGTTTTTGTTTGAAAAAGAAATGAGAAAAATGAGGTAAAAAGGTATAAAACTCGACTTGTTGCCCAAGAATTTTCTCAAAGACCTAGGATTGATTATAAAGAAATATATTCCCTAGTAATGGATGCAATTACCTTTAGATTTTTGATGAGCTTAATAGCCTCTAAAAATCTAGAAATGCATCTAATGGATGTTGTGATAGCATATCTATATGGATCACTTGATAGTGAAATATATATATGAAAATCGCAGAAGGATTAAAGATACTTGAAGCATTGAATGCAAAATATAAAGAAGTATGTTCAATCAAATTACAATGATCACTTTACGGATTAAAACAATTTGGACGCATGTGGTACAATCGTCTAAGTGAATATTTATTGAGTAAAAGATATACCAACAATGCAATATGTCCTTGCGTATTTATTAAGAAATCTGTATCTGGATTTGTGATCATAGCTGTATATGTTGATGACCTGAACATAATTGGAACTCAAAAGGAGATTAATGTTGCTATACCTCATATGATAGAAGAGCTCAAAAATAAAGATCTTGGACAGACAAAGGTTTGTCTAGGACTCCAGATCGAGCATCTTCGGAATGGAATTTTTGTACATCAATCTAACAAAATAGCACTAGCATCTAAACTTGGGATCCACGGACAAAGGAGATCCCTTCTTGTGAGCATCCAGCTTGTGATCCACCAACTTGTGAAGATCCTACATTTCTTTCAACCTACAATGAATAACACCAATCAAAATGCTTATAGAATGCTTAAAATGAACAACACCAATCAGAAATGGTAATTGATGTACAAACCGGATGTTTTCTTGGACGACCTCGTGGCCGTTTAGCAACAGGCTCAACTGGTGTAGCATTGCATCTTCTCTTATTGTGTCTTTCTCCTCTACACTTGGAGCAAGTCATAACTCGGTTTTTTCGAGTCAACCTCGAGGTGGCTGCATTTGTGGCAGCTTCATCCTGACTTTTACGTCTTGCATACTTGCTCGGTCTTCCAGCCTTTCCTACTCTGTTTGGCAGTGGTAGAACTGGTAACCGGTTCACTTTGGGCCACAACTTCTTTCCCTCCATAGGCTATATCCCATTTGCATATGTATCTCACCAAAACCGAGTGCTAAAATACTCTGAAACATAATCCTCCACATTCAATTTTTTGCCAATAATAACAGCTGCAACATGTTCACACGGTATTCCATTCAACTGCCACTTTAAACAACCACAAATCCGTTGCCTCATATCGACCCGGTAAGAACAACCATGTAGATCAATCTCGTGCATATCACCAGTTGACATGTATCTCACACAATCCCTTGATTTGTGTATGGCCAAATCTAACTATTTATGAGTACTCTTCGTGAACCTAGTCTCCAATTTCTGACTCATAAACGACTTTTTAGTGGTTCTCACCATGCATTGTCTCTTAATATCCTCCAACAAATCTAGCAATGGTTTTGTCCTAGCCTCACGAATAGTTCGATTGAATGACTCCCAGAGATTATTAAGATTGTCGTTGTAGCAAGTTCCTTCCCTGAAGAATGCCCGACACCATGTTTCTGGATGTAGTTTGAGTAGAACATCATAAGCTCCTTGGCTATGTTGCCTCAAAGCTCTCGAGATAGTCTCCTGTTGTGTAACTCTTCGCAATTCTCCAGTATAGCCTCTCTATCTCCATGTCACGATTATCTCGTTTCCAGTTGCCTAGAATGTGTCTAGCACAAATTCTATGCTCGGTTTCAGGCAGCTGATTGTGGACTGTTTTCACCAAACCCTTTAACAACAAAAAAATAGTAAGTTAAAAATACTTAGATATGTTAAAATCAAAATGAGATATTACTAATTGTGATGCCAAATTTACCTTTTGTTTGTGAGATATTATTGCGTATTTATTGCCTTCACCAAGTCCCAAATCAATTTTCAAGTGATGTATAAACGAGTCCCAATTTACATTGTTCTCAATATCGACGAATGCCCATGCAATAGGCACAATCCGGTTATCACCATCATGTCCAACTGCAGCTAACAACTGCCCTTTGATATCCCACTTTAGGAAAGCACCATCAACTCCTATAACGAGTTTGCAATATCTCTTCCAAGATTCTCTTTGAGCAGCGAAACACAGATACATTCTATGAAACCTTTGTAAGCCTCCTGGAGTTGGACCCGGAATGGTCTCAATGTCAACAATACTTCCCGGGTTAGTCTTCAGTATCTCAGCCTCGTAATCCCATATGCGTGCAAACTGGGCTTCATGTTCTTTTCTTTTTGCCTTGTTCACTCTAGTCTTTGCTTTTCGACATTGTTCTGCAGTCACATGAAGACCTTAAATCCTCAGTATTTATGCTGCCATCTCTTTCGCTGAAAATATGGGCTCAACACACAGCCTCTCTGTGTATAAATCTGCAATTGTCGAACTCGTAAGTAGCTTTGTTCATCTAGAACATGTATAAATATGCTTATCTTCATACACCTTAACCTGCAGCTTGTGTTTACTCCTTTCGTAAGAGCAATATATCCACCATTTGCACTGTTTCTCGTTATCAGAGCAAATAGCACCACACCTCTTCGTCATTGAAGTGTAAAGCTTTACATCATAACATGTTTTCAGAGAATACCTGAATAAAGCTTTCTTAAAATCTACTGCAGAGCCAAATGTTTTTCCAAGCCTAAGAATCTCATTATCATCATCGTGTGAATTGTAACCATTCCGGTTTTCATCACCTTCTTCATCACCGGACGAAGCATTGTCACTCTCAGGCATATAATCATCTCTCAAGACCTCATCTTCTCTATCATTATCTTCGCTATCATCATCTCTACTCTCCCTAGTTGCAATATTACCAAAGTGAGAAGACAAAACCTGACCTCCGTTCTCTTCAACTGGAACCACTTCTTTGGAGGCATCACCATACTCTTCTCTCCATTGCAGTCATTGTCTGCTTCTTCTTCCTTTTCTGTTTCGTCTTCATGCGACTCATTTCGCTTACCTAATGCTTTACTCGAATTCACCCGACTTGATACTTCATGAGCTCTACCCGAATTCTCGCTCGGATTTCCACTTTTACTCAGAGATTTAAGCATTTGAAGGTACCTAGCGGGACTTCGCATCGCTTCTTTCTTCGTTCTCATCTTCGAATTGATATTCTCAGACAATTTTTTTTCGATTTCGAAAAGCGGAAAAGGAAAAAATTTGATGAACAACGGCCGAAAAGGGAAAAAATTGGAGCTTTCTTGTTTCTAAGGATTTCGATTTCAATTTGTTTTTTCGGCCAAAACGATGCGTTTCAATCCAAACAAACGAGTCGTTTAATTAAACTGACAATGCTTAACGTCGGTTAATTTTGACTAACAATGACCCTAATCTGGCGTGGTCAATTCAAAATTCGTGATTTTTTTGGAGAGAAAAAAAGTTCGAGTTTAAAATGGTAAAAATACATAAGTTCAATATTAAATTGATAATTTTCTTGATTAATAATACATAGCGACATGCAAACAACGAATGCAACATTTAGCAGAAATATAGAATTTTCTGGAAACATAAACTCAAAGGAGGGTAGCTAGAAATTAAAAGACAAATAAAACACAGATAAAAAGAGAACTACTAATAACAATTTCGAATAAATACAACCTAACCTTTTATAATATTCCTAACATTCTTATTAATCTTCTGAGTCATTTTTTAAGTTTATTCAAATCTAGTACAGAATGTTAATGTTTCCTTCACGAATAATAAACATGTAAATAAATTACAAAGAAAAAAGAGTAATTGTTTGACAAAAAAAAGAAAGAAAAAAAGAGTAATTATATCTCATTAGGGATATACATGCAACAAAACAGTCAGATCACTCTGTAACACAATATTTTTTCCCACGCTAATTGAAAAAAGAAAAATAAAATGAATATTTCGATTTGTAAAGAAGATAAAAAAAAAAATTAAAATTACAAAACAGAGCACAAAACCCTGTTGAATATTGATCTTTGTTTTTGGTTATTTCTATGAAAGAGAACAAATCTTTTTGACAAGAACTTTGAAAGCAAATCTTCATCCATTTTGTTGTATCTTTTGCTGCTACGATCTGATCTTTATGTAAGAAAAAAACTATTCTTTTCATTTTTGCTTTTGTTTTTTTTTTGGTCTACCAAAGAGACTCACACTCAAAGTTGGTTTCTTTGTCCTGGAAGGAACTTCTTTTAACTCTGCAATTCAATTGGTTGCTTTTCAATCTACAAATATCTCAACTTTTTCTTTTTTCTCTTTGTTTTTGATAACCTATGCCGCAATACCTAAACAGGTAAACAAAACACAGATCAGAACATCTCATCTCTGATCAAATGTATCAAAGTTAAAAAGTCTTTTGAGAATAACAAAGTTAAGTTGTCTGTTACTTACCTCTATTAGTTTGTCTATTTCCAACATTATAGCTTCCATTGTAAGCTTCTGAGTCATTTGCAGATGGGCCAGAACCTACATTGTCAATGTCATAATCGTAAGAGCGAGACAATGTGTCTAGCTCGTGAGAAGACTGAGGTGGCATCTGCTGCTGCCACGTTGAGTCGCTGTAAACCGAGCTGCCTCTGTACAACTCCCCTATAGAACCTTCAAAACCATTAAAAGGGGACGAGGAAAGTCCAGAACCCGTCCCAAAGTTACTCCCATAACCATTGCTATCATTACCAACAGCAGCAGAAGGAAGTCCCCAGTTTTCTCTGTTGTTTCCATTTGAGACATTCAAGTTCCAACCTGGACCTGTAGCGTCCGTTCTGTTTCCCCACAAGTCTCTATTGTTCGAATTGTAAGGAGATTCGGTTCTATTGTGCCCGATTGGAGATGTGTAACGATTTGGGGAAGCACCGTTAAAGTAAGGGTTGTTTGGAACCCGGTTATACCCAAATGTCGAAGTTGTCTCATCATAGCTTGGATTCAAATTCATACTCAACTCATGATTCGAACTAAGGCCGAAAGCAGAAACCGCATTCCTACGACTACCAATAATAGGACTAAACCGACCACCAACAGAGCCTATATTATTATAATAACCAGGACCAGGAGCAAAGTTATTGAAGTAGCTATTAGCAGACATCCTATTTGAGCCACTTCCATAGTTAATACCACCAGGTAGCGGGGTTAGATTATTAGAAACAGGTGAACTCTCTTTAGGTACAGCTCTTTTGACTTCGACTAGTTTACCATTGAGCTCATGGAAGGTCTTGTGAAGAACCCTATCAACAGCATCATCCGAATCAAATGTGATGAAGCCAAACCCTCTTGGCCTCTGCGTGTTATGATCATACATTACCACAACATCAGCAATTGTACCAAACTGATCAAAGTAGTTCTTGAATTCCGCCTCCGTAATGCTAGATGGTAAACCTCCTACAAAGATCTTCTTTGTCCTTCCACCAACACCACCACAATGGACAGGTGACATAAGGTGGATAGGACTAGCGTGTCGTTTTAGCACCTGCTGATCATCCCTAGGCACAGCCTTCTTCGCCTCAACCTAGAAAACGAATTGATCTTACACTTTAAAAACATTTTCATAAACTAAACCAAACCATATCAGAATCATTCTTAGGAAAATGCAGCTATTTAGAAAGTTCCCATAAGATCTCAAAGATCATACTTTTATGCTCAAAGATTAAAAAATTAGAGAAGACTCCGATCACTAACCGTGCGGCCATCGATGATGTGTTTCTCCATGATCACTCTCTCTGCAACACAAGGATCTGCAAAGACGATGAATCCAAAGCCACGGGCACGTCCTGTGGCACGATCTCTCATGATCACAGCTTCAACCACATCACCATACTTGCTAAAATAGTCTCTTAACCTTTCTTCATCTGTGTCCCACGAAATTCCACCAATGAAGAGCTTTCCCAGATCCGATTCCATCTTTTTGCTCCTGCTCCAACTCAGAGAAAAAAATCGATTCAGGTGAGAATTACAGCAAGAATTGTCTCAGATGAAATTGAAAATCAAAGACGTGGAGCATACTTTTGATTGTCTGCAAATCTAAGACGTAATCCGATATTCGTTGTCCTGATCAAATTGCAAATTTGGGTGATCTTCAAATCTGAGAAAAGAATGCATCATCAAATCACAAAACCAAAAACCCAGAAACGGAATAATTACTAAGAAGACTAACGGCAAAAAATGAGAGGAACGACCAAACGCTAGATTAAAAAAGGAAATTTCTTTTTTGAGAAAGTAAAAAATTCACCATTTTTGGAGATGACCAGATCAGGAAATGTGGAAAGAAAGAAGAACAGAGAAACAGAGGATGTTTTGTTCATACTATAAAGAACATCTTCTCTATCTCTATCTATGGCCTATCCCTGTCCAATTCGGTTATCCAAACCGGTCCGAACCAATCTTAACTAATTTTTTTTAATGTAATATAGTAATACTTTACATAACCTAAATATCCGATTGGATACGAAGAACCCTATAAATTCAGATTCAGGTCAAGTTTTACTCATATAATCCGAACAACCCGAATAACCGGATTATATATGTAGTTACTTTACAGTTTGAATTCTATAATATCTAATTTATCAACTTAAAAAAATTTAGAATTTTAATCAATATAATTTGTTCGGGTTTAAACTAAAAAACTCAAAATCGACTAAAATCCGACCTGACCCAATCCAATATAGATTCAAATTTAATTTGGTAAGTAAATTATTTTATCAAATAACCCGTAACTCGAATAATCTGAATTGAACCCGATCCGATACCCGAATTGGACAATATTACTATGGCCTAAGGGTGGTTCGTCTCTTATCACGATTCCCTCTCTTTCTTCAAGCTTATTAAAAACCTTTCCTTTTAATTATCAGTTTAATGGAGTCATTTAAGAAGAGTTAATTAATTTCATATATAAAAAAAGAGAGAACAATAGTAGTCTCACATATAATAATAGTGCAAAAGATTTGAGATTTGGCTTTCTTATGGTTTAAGCATCTTTTATTGTGTGTGGAGGATTTGTAAGAGATATAGGTCCTAAAGAGAAATTACAGAAGATGATGACGACCTCATTTCTTAAAAAGAAAAAGAAAACACTTACGGTTACAAAACTAATATAATAAAGACTAAAATCGGTATAAACATAATCTCATTAGACCGGTGAGACTTTTATAATTCTAGAGAAATATTATTAAAAATGTTATAAATGTATATTTAAATATTATATTATAATTTTTAAGTAAAGGAAGAGAAAGTGGAAGTATGAACGTAAAGTTATGTTTTTCTTATTATCAAATGGAGGAGTACATACATGTATATATACTAGTAGTAAGTCGGTTAAATTATTGTAGATATTTTAGAAATAATTATTATACCTATAGTAATAGGTAATTATATCCTATATGTCTATAACACTCCCCCTTAATTACCTATTATTATATTATATATATTACGCACTGCCTCATTAAAAACCTTGTCATGGAAAAACCCAGTGGGATAAAAACCATGACGAGGAAAAAAGAGTACAGTGATATAATCTCCCCCTGAAATAATGAATATCATAAATTTCGTAATTGACGCATCCCGATATTGTGAACATGTTTTCTGAACGTTGTAGTGGGAAGCGCTTTAGTGAATAGATCTGCTGCATTATCTGTTGAACGAATGTATTGAATATTCACTTCTTGATTCTTCTCGAGTTCTCGTGTGTAAGAGAAAAATCTTGGGGGAATATGCTTCGTTCGATCACTTTTTATATAACCTTCTTTAAGTTGGGCGACACAAGCAGCATTGTCTTCAAACACCTTTGTTGGCTCTTTATTTATGGCTATTCCACTTGCTTTTTGTATATGTTGAGTCATGGATCTAAGCCAAACACATTCTCTACATGTTTCATGAAGTGCAATTATTTCAGCATGATTTGAGGAGGTAGCAACTAGAGTCTGCTTTTGGGAACACCAAGAAATTGCAGTGCCTCCAATTGTAAAAACATATCCGGTTTGCGATCGGGCTTTATGTGGATCTGATAAATAGCCTGCATCTGCAAAACCAACTAGATCGAGACTAGAATTTCTGTTATAAAATAATCCCAAATCAATCGTTCCTTGGAGATAACGAAATATATGTTTTATTCCATTCCAGTGTCTGCGCGTAGGTGATGAACTATATCTTGCAAGCAGATTTGTAGCGAATGCTATATCTGGTCTAGTGCAATTTGCAAGATACATAAGTCCACCAATAGCGCTCATATAAGGTACTTCAGGACCTAATACCTCTTCGTTATCTTCACAAGGTCGGAATGGATCCTTGTCGATATTAAGTGATCTATTAACCATTGGAGTACTTAAAGGAGTCGCTTTATCCATATAAAATCGTTTTAAGATCCTTTTAATATAATTCGATTGATGTACGAAAATTCCATTCCGAAGATGCTCGATCTGGAGTCCTAGACAAAACTTTGTCTGTCCAAGATCTTTCATTTCGAACTCTTCTATCATATGAGTTCTAGCAACATTAATCTCCTTTTGAGTTCCAATTATGTTCAGGTCATCAACATATACAGCTATGATCACAAATCCATATATAGATTTCTTAATAAATACGCAAGGACATATTGCATTGTTGGTATATCCTTTACTCAGTAAATATTCATTTAGACGATTATACCACATGCGTCCGGATTGTTTTAATCCGTAAAGTGATCGCTGTAATTTGACTGAACATACTTCTTTAGATTTTGCGTTCAATGCTTCAGGCATCTTTAATCCTTCTGAGATTTTCATATATATTTCACTATCAAGTGATCCATATAGATATGCTGTCACAACATCCATTAGATGCATTTCTAGATTTTAGATGCTGTTAGGCTCATCAAAAATCTAAAGGTAATTGCATCCATTACCGGGGAATATGTTTCTTCATAATCAATTCCAGGTCTTTGAGAAAATCCTTGGGCAACAAGTCGGGCTTTATACCTTGTTACCTCATTTTTCTCATTCCTTTTTCGAACGAAAACCCATTTATATCCAACATGCTTTACATGTTCAGGAGTTATGACAATAGATCCAAAGATCTTTCTTTTATTTAGGGAGTTTAATTCAGTTGTCATGGCCATTTTCCATTTCTCCCAATCAGGTCTTTTCTGGCATTCTAATATAGACTTTGGTTCTGGATCATCATTTTCATTGTCAATTTCTTTTGATATAGAGAATGAGAAAATTCCATCATCATCTTCTATCTCACTTCTAACCCAAATATTTCCGTTTTGGGCATAGTTGATGGAAATCTCATGTTTTTCTTTATTTTCGCCTTCAAGACTTTTCTCTGTATAATTTGGTTCTTCTGGACCATTTATATTTATTTTTCCCAAAATCTTTTTCTTTCGGGGATTTTTATCTTTTGATCCCATAGGTCTCCCCCTTTTTAACTGAACATTGGGTTGACTTGTTATGTTTCCATCATTTTGTTCTTCCGGAACAATAACTCTTGATGGAACATTCGCAGCGGGTATGTGCGATTTTGTTACCCTTTTTGTATCAGTGAATGCATCTGGTATCTGATTTGCCATATTTTGTAAATGCACAATTTTCTGAACTTCCAGTTCACGTTGTTTCGTAGGGGGATCAAGGTGCCATAACGACGGTGTGTACCATGTTTTGTCTTTTGGTACTTCTTTAATTCCTTCTCGTAACGCGGGGAATTCATCTTCATTAAAATGGCAATCGGCAAAACGTGCCGTAAACATATCACCAGTTTTTGGTTCTAGATACCGAATTATACTTGGTGATGTATACCCAATGTATATTCCCAATCTCCTTTGTGGTCCCATTTTTGTTCTTTGTGGTGGCGCAATGGGGACATATACCGCACACCCAAAAATACGGAGATGAGATATATCTGGCTTCTGGCCAGATGTTAATTCTAATGGAGAGTATTTATTATATGCACTTGGTCTTATTTGGATTAGTGCCGCAGCATGCAGAATTGCATGACCCCATATTGAAATTGGGAGTTTTGTTCTCATTATTAACGGTCTAGCAATAATTTGTAACCGTTTGATTAAAGACTCAGCCATACCATTTTGTGTGTGAACATGTGGGACTGGATGTTCAACATCTATTCCCAATGACATACAATAGTCATTGAAGGCTTGTGAAGTGAATTCACCAGCGTTATCAAGTCTTACCTTCTTTATTGTATAATCAGGAAATTGTGCCCTTAATCTGATTATTTGGGCAATGAATTTTGCGAAAGCCATGTTTCGTGTGCTCAATAGACACACATGTGACCATCTACTAGATACATCAATCAATACCATAAAATATCTAAATGGCCCGCATTGTGGATGGATCGGTCCACATATATCACCATGTATTCTTTCCAAGAATACCGGAGATTCATTCTTAACTTTGGCTGGTGATGGCCGAGTTATTAGTTTTCCAAGAGAACATGCATTACATGGAAATTCTTTCGTTTGAAAAATCTTCTGGTTTTTCAACGAATGGCCATTTGTGTTTTCCACAATTTTTCGCATCATGACTGAACCAGGGTGCCCTAAACGTTCATGCCAGATTTTGAACGTACATGTAAACTTTGGGTTTACTGTAACATATGATTCAATCATATTTATTTTTGTGAAATATATTCCGGAGGATAAAGCTTGCAGCTTTTCTAGTATACATTTCTTTTCCGAGTTAACTGATGTGATGCAGAGATATTCAACACCATTTTTATTCATTGTTTCTACGTGATATCCATTTCTTCGAATATCTTTGAAACTCAGTAAATTTCTACATGATTTAGGGGAATATAATGCATTATCTATTTCAAATTTTGTCCCCTTTGGCATTGAAAAACAAGCTCTTCCGGAGCCTATAATAATTCTTGCATCACCAGATATAGTATTCACGCTTCCGGCGGAATCATTCATCTTAAGGGAAGAGAAATAATTTTTATCTTTAAGTATTGTGTGCGTTGTAGCACTATCTGCCAGACACATATCTCCATCCTTGTTTCCGTATTTCAACATTTTCTGATTTAAGAATATTTATAAAAGATACGTTATTATTAATACAAACAGTATATTACAAGACAATATTTTACAAACAAGGTAGGAAACAACATTATGTAATCATAACTAATTATACATTATATTATACTTTTTATACATTATATTATAAATTTTATAAATTATATTATACTTTCTTCTTCAGGAAGAGTTTAATCTTTTTGGCTTTCGTTGATTTCTATGGAATCAACAGCGAAATCAGCCACATCGAGATACGTATCATTGTTTATATCATCGAGATGCGGATCGACTTCACGGTCAAAAGAAGGACCGGCTTCATGATCAAAAGAATGCCCGATATTGCCATGAACAAAGTTGGTTTCTCTTTGTTTTCCCTTTTTCTTTTGGGACTCTTGGTGTAGTTCAACGAAATATTTCGGCGTACGGCAGGTACGTGACCAATGTCCTTTCATACCACACCTATAGCAACTTTCCTCATGTTGCCTTTTTCCAACTTCTTTTTCTTTTGGTCTTTTGTGATTTCTTTCATCGTTAGAATCAGCAGGGCAAGATCTTTTCCTTTGCCCACGTCCATATCCACGTTTGTATCCTCCTCGTCCACGACCGCGGTAATTACCTCGACCGTGTCCACGTCCGTAATTATTATAATTCGTAACATTCGCTTCGGGGAATGCTACTGATCCAGTAGGGTGTGACTGATTGTTCAGGATGACGAGTTCATTATTCTGCTCTGCTACAAGAAGCACTTGCATTAATTCTGAATACTTCTTGTATCCATTAGCCCTATACTGTTGTTGTAGGACTACATTTCCAGGATGAAATGTTTGGAGAGTTTTCTCGATCATATCATAATCAGTGATCGTTTCTCCACATAACATTATTCTAGAGGTAATTCCAAACAGCGCAGAATTATATTCGCTTACGCTTTTATAATCCTGAAAACGGAGGTTCAACCACTCATGTTTTGCCTTTGGTAAGATCACGTATTTCTGGTGATCAAACCTTTCTTTCAGTGACTGCCAAAGATCTGCAGGATCTTCTTTTGTTATATATTCATTTTTTAAGCCATTGTGGATATGATGGACCAAAAATATCATGGCGTTAGCCTTTTGTTCTTCGGAAGTCGTTTTTGACTTATCAATTGTGTCAAGGAGTTTTCTTCCCCTTAAGTGCATTTTTGTTTCGACAGCCCATCTCATATAGTTATTGCCTGATATATCCAGGGCAGCGATCTCGAGTTTTGCCAAATTAGACATAATTACTGCATAATAATTATAATTTTATTATTAAAAATTTTAAATAAAATATAATGCAATAACATGTCAATAATTAAACACATAAAAACGAAATAAGCAGGCGATTACAAAAAGATACAAAGTACCAATAAGTAACCAACAATTCACCCAAAATTCCGTGTGAGTGAAATCACCGATGAAAAATCCGGGAATAGTGGAAAGAATTATACCTAGGCAAAAGATTAAAACCCAACTCATTTTGCAAAAATGAATCGATTTCGAGAGAAAAAGTTTGAGAGAAGGTAGAAAATTTGGAGTGATGAAAATGAGTGAAAGTTGAGTGTATTTATAGATTAAAAATTTGTATGTAGCCGTTGGAAATAGTGTTTGTAGCCGTTGGAGAATTATGTATTATTATTATTTTATTTTTCATAACCGTTAGAAAAATATATCCAAAGATAAAATTATCAAACATAATCACGAAATATTCAGAGTATAAATTGCGCAATTAAATATGATGCAATAACAGTAAATTTAAATATATTATTTGTCTTCAGGACAAAATTATTTTTATTTATTTGTCTTCTGGACAAATTTATTTGTTTCGTCTGAAACAGATTTATATGTATATCCATTTTATTTTTACTGTTCTTCAGGAACGGTTTAGTAAATGTCTTCAGGACATTTTTGATTTTTTTTTTTTTTTTACGTTCTTCTGGAACATTTTGTAAATGTCTTCTGGACATATAAAAATATTGATCTGAGGAGACATAGTCTACCACATGATCATGATCGTGAAGGCATAGCCATTCTAACGATTGGTTCGGGGAAGGCATCGCCTATTTGCCCGAAATTAATATTTAAACATGGGGACTATATCCCTCATGTTGTAATTGAGGCATTATTATAGTTTATAAATTAAATTAAAATATATAGTATATATGTATGGGGCCCAAGTCACCCATTATATCAAAGTATAAAATCAAAATTGACAAAAATAAATTTTACCTTTTTCCGGCGCGGGAGCGATTCGTGCTGATAACGTGTTATAAATGTATATTTAAATATTATATTATAATTTTTAAGTAAAGGAAGAGAAAGTGGAAGTATGAACGTAAAGTTATGTTTTTCTTATTATCAAATGGAGGAGTACATACATGTATATATACTAGTAGTAAGTTGGTTAAATTATTGTAGACATTTTAGAAATAATTATTATACCTATAGTAATAGGTAATTATATCCTATATGTCTATAACAAAAAAACTTTTGTTATTGGATTTTGGTATATATTCTTACTATTACATAACGTTGCTATATATAGTAGTGATGTGAGATCCACATCAATATATATAATCGACACATATGCTATGATAATACAATGACTTTGTCGAGTCATTGAATTGGTAACTTGACATCTATCAAGTTTGATGACGCAAGACTTGATGAACAAGTTTATAACATTCCCCCTTGGAGACCATCCTCACTACTTCTTCTTACGTTATGTCTTCATTGTCTTTTTGTTGTCTAGTGTTGTCTCGTTAAAAATATTTTTTGGAAAAACTAGTGGGAAAAACTATCAGAAGGGAAAAAGAGTACAACATCGTAAGCTCTCCTTTGAATGATGGAGATAACACTTTACACATCTTGTTGATGGTGCAGTCCAATTTGATGAATATATTTTTTTGAACATTGTTTGTTGATTGTATATATCTTAATCCAATATCTTTAGCGTCTTTCGTCGTCTTGTTAAAAACCTTTCTTGGAAAACCCAGTGAAAAAAACCATATGAAGGAAAAGAGCACAACAAGGTAAACTCCCCTTGAAATGATGAGGATTGTATTGTACAAATATTGAGGGCGCGTTTCAATCTTATAGACATAATCTTTTATGTCTTTTGTTTCTTGTGTTGTCTCGTTAAAATTTTTTCTGAAAAACCTGTTGGGAAAAACTAGAGAAAGGAAAAAGCGTACAACACATACTCCCCCTCACATGTTCAAAATCACATATTGCACATCAAGTGCTCTTCCAAAATGTCTTTTGCTATTTTGCGTATACTATGCTTTTTAGTTTCTTCCTGCTTTCTAGAATTTTTTATCTTTAGAACCCATAGGTCTACTAAGCTCTAAGCGCTCTTTAGACTCTTATGCATCATCTGCTATTCCACGTCCTTGTGGTTTTTTAATTCTAGTAGGAACATTTTGCAGTGTAGACATGTGACTTAATAAGTGTCTTAGTATCTATATGCTTCTCTTCAACCTTTATGGTATCTCATCCTTTCATATTGTGGTTGTGTAAACTCACATTACCACACATTAAAAAAAATTCTTAGATGAGAATATTTGGTTGTTAACCAAATTTATAATTGTAATGGAGACTGTTCTTTGATATGCACTTGGTCTTATCCAAATAAGTGCTTTTACATGCAACATGACATGTCTCCACACCAGGGCTGGAATATTTGATACCTTGATAAATGGTCTTGCAATTCATAGAAAACCCTTAATTATCTTTTGTCAAATCATTTTGTGAGCAACATGATGCTCAACTTTACTTCATGTTATCATTTAATAAACATTAAATACTTGAAATATAAAATTACTAGTATTATCTAATCTAACTATGTTAATCAATATTGTATAATCTAACTATGTTAATCACATAATAAGATAACTCATTTCTAGATTAAATGAGTTTGAAATCTCAAAATTTTTATACTTCGAGATGATAAAACACAAACATGCAACCATCTGCAGTATGGTCCATGTGATGGATTTATAAATCCACAAATATCACCGTGAATCCATCCAAGGGACTTAGGTGATTCTTTGAATCTCCCCTTCAAGAGGATGACATTTCATGTCTATCCATCTCGAATTGAATCTCACTTCAGGATCATTTACATTTCCAGTAACCCATTTTGGGCATGTACTATGCATCAAATGCAGGACTAATTACATTTCCAATAACCCATTTTGGGTATGTACTATGTATCAAATCCTTTTGATGTGAGGTTTTTCTACTTGGGGATTGTTTACGAATTCTTTGGTGATGCATGGGTGTCTAAGGTGATCATGCGCATGATCTTCAATAATTCTTTTGATCACAAAATGTGATTGAATTGTATCCACATAAGTATGATGCACACCCAAAGGAAGTTCAATAATATTTTCCAATATTAATCTTTTTTCCAGAATTATTCATTCACTTTGGAATTTCTATTATCAGTTGATAAGACTAAATACAATACTTATATACCTGAAGGTATATATTCTGAAATCTCCACAAATTCTTTTTAGAATTTGGAGATCTTAAGACATTATTTATGAGAAATTTTGATTCATTAGATCACATATGATTGGCCTTTCCCACTTCCTTCATATGAGCTCTTGCATCATTTAACTCCTTTTGAGTTCCAATTATATTCAGGTCATCAATATATACATCAATGATCCAAATTCTGATAAAGATTTTTTAAGAAATATGAAAAAGCATATCACATTGTTGGTATATCTTTTACTCAACAAATATTCACTTAAGCGATTATACCACATGCGTCCGAATTGTTTTAATCCGTAAAGTGATCATTGTAATTTGACAGAACATATCTTTTTAGGTTTTGAGCTCAATGTTTTAGGCCTTTTCAATCTGTTTAGGATTTTCATGTATGTATCATTATAAAGTGATCCACATAGATATGTTTTCACAACATGCATTAGATGCATTTCGAGATTTTCTGATGCCGCTAGCTAGGCTCATCAAAAATCTGAAGGTAATTGCATCTATTATTAGGGAATATGTTTCTTTCTAAACAATCCCCTGTCTTTAAGAAAATCTTTGGGCAACAAGTCGGACTTTATATCTTGTTACCTTATTTTTATCATTTCATTTATGAACAAAAAGCCATTTTTACCGAACGAGATTAACATGTCTAATGTTGTGCTAGCAGGTCCAAAAAGATTATTTTATTAAGGGAGTTTAACTCAGTTTTTATAGCCATTATCCATTTTTCCCAATCAAATCATTTTTGAAATTCCACTATGGACCTTGGATATGGATCATCACTTTCATTATCAATTTTTTTTTTTGATATAGAGAATGAAAAATTTTCATCATTATTTTCTATCTCATTTCTAACCTATATTTTACCAATTTTGGGTGTAGTTGATGAAAAACTCATGTTCTTAAACATTATTATCATCATCAAGATTTTTCTCTATACGTGATTCTTCTGGACCACTTTCTTTTAGTTGTCCTAATTTCCTTTTCTTTTAGGGATTTTTATTCTTTGAGCTTATTGATCTCCCCCTTTTTGACAAAACTTTAGGTTCATTTTACTATGACTCCATCATTTTGTTTTTCTTGAACAATAACTCTTGATGGAACATTTCTAGCAGGTAGGTATATATGAATTTTTGTCGCAACATGCAAACTTGCATGACCCCATATTGAAATTAGGAGCCTTGTTCTTAATAATAATGGCCTAGCAATAATTTAAAATAATTTTTCTTCTAGACAAAATGTAGTTTGTCGTTCCTCTAGAACGTTTTCATTAATGTCTTATAGGCATTTAGAAATAAATGATGGAGACATAGTCTCTACCATATTCTCTACCATACCGATCGATTCGGGAAAGGCAACACTTATCAACCCAAATATAATATATAGGTATGGGGAACAAATCACCCACATGACGTCAGCCATATCCAGCGGATTGGGAAAAGCGTCGCCTATTCATCCCGAAATTAATATTTAGGTATGGGAAATTAATCATTACCCATACGGCACACCAGCCATTATAAAAATATATAAGTTGAATATAAACGAGTATCATAACAGTATGTAAATTAAATTTAAATAGTAAATATATATGTATATATGGAGAGTGAATCACCTAGGGACAGAACCTCTTTATTAGAAAATATATAAATTAAATTTAAACGAGCATTATAACAACATATAAATTTAAACTTATACCGATCAAAAAGCGATCATGCTAATAACGTGTTATAAAACTAATATAATAAAGACTAAGATCGGTATAAACAAAACCTGATATGTAATAGAGATAATTACATAAACAAGACTAAAATTACTAAAATTTTGGAAAAGAACATCATAAGGGATTTGCTATATAAATACTTGTTTTTTGTTTAGTGAAATAACACCAATGTCTTTCTTCATTTCCAGTTGTACGTTATCTTATCATGCTGCATGTGCGAAGTTACTGTTGCATTTAGGGTTGCTTTTTGTTTTCTTCTTCGTCTAAACAGAGATTCTTCTGCGAGTTGAAACTATGGTGCAAACGCAGAGTACCCGTAGGAGAGGTTCGACTGAGTCAGGTAGAGAAGATATTATGATGCAGAGGCGGAGTCTCGAGATGCAAAGTCTGAAGCAGAGTTCATCGTCTGGAACTGTTGTAGATGACTATGCCGTGAAAATTCTGATGGATGATCCTCAACTGAGGAATAAGTTCTTGCCTGGGGGTTCAAAATTCGGCTTGCATTGCAGAAAGGATGTTGATCGGAGTGAAGGGAGTGACAAAATTCGGGATTGCGTTAGTGAGGATGTGATTGACTTGGAAGGTGAGATTTTCTCGGGTCATTTGTTTTTGTGTTTCTAGGTATCTGGGTTAATTGCGTTATGGAATTAGTGGTTTGTTTTTGCTTTGATTTATACTGATTATTTTGAATGTTGTTGTTTCTTATATTTGATATGTGAAATATTTCTCTTTCATGTTATTAGGGAAACTTGTGAGTTATTGTGATTGATATGTATGCATTTAGTGAATTTATAAAGCTGGTTGTTTCATCTCTGTGCTTTTCTGTTGAGTTGGAAGTTGTTTAGCTTATTTTATCATTACTTGAGAAGTTTGAATGAGTTATGTTGTGTTGTATTTGGCTTCTTTTGCTTAATTGGATTCACATGGAGTCGTTTTCTCTAGCACTGGAAGGTATTTCTCTTAGTTGATGCTAAGTTAATTTCCTGCTTAGATTTGTGGTTTGTTTTTGCTTTGATTTGTACTGATTATTTCGAGGTTGTTGTTTCTTAGATTTGATATGTGAAATATTAGTTTTTCGTTTTTTTGGGAAACTTGTAAGTTATGGTGATTGAAAAGTATGTATCTAGTGAACTTATACAGCTGGTTGTTTCATCTCTTCTGGTTTTTTGTTGAGTTGGAAGTTGTTTATCTTATTTTATCGTTACTTGAGAAGTTTGAATGAGTTTTGTTGTGTTGTATTTGGCTTATTTTGCTCAAGTGGATTCATATGGAGTTGTTTTTTCTTGCACTGGAAGGTATTTCTCTTAATTGATGCTTAGTTGAGAAGTTTTGATGAGTTATTTTCTTTGTTTGGTTTAGTTGAGAATTGGTTTAGTTGTTTATGTTGTCATGACGAGGTTGTCTATTATTGCTTCTTCTTATATGTCTTCTTGAATTTTGTATGTTGTATATGTATGTGGTCTATTATGTTGTGTTTTCTAGCATTACGGTATAGGTTTTTCTATATGGTTTTCTTGTGGAGTTATCTTATGTACTTTACTATATATCTCTTGATTATGTTTCAATGTCATACCTCAGTCTGTTTTGATATTCTTATGTGTTTGTTTAGCTTTTTTGAATGTCACTACAGATGGGCTTGAAGAGTCATTGCCTGAACCTCGTCTGAGTACACATTCTTATCCAGATGAGGGAAGGATAAATTCATACTCTAGAACTGAGTATTTGATTGATATACTTGACATATTAGAGGGACCACCAGAATTGGATATTTTATTATCATCTCAGCTTGGGTCATTGTTTTCCCTACATATGAGATAGTGTTCTTTGTCAGGAAGATTGTTTCATAGCATGCTCTGCAGGCAATTGGTTACTTGGGATAATTTTGAGTTATGGTCTACATTTGGAGGACATCCACTAAGGTTTTTGTTGGCAGAGTTTGCGAGAGTTACTTCTCTTTGATGTGGTCCATATCCTCTAGGAATTGTTGTTGACAATTCATATGATCACTTGGTGTTTATGGGTCCATTTTTATTATGCTTTGGTTGGGTCTCACGAGAAGGTGAAAGTTGCTGATCTTGTTAAACTGCTAAATCTAAGGTATGTATGCCTGGATCGCGAAAGTTGCTTTTAGTTTTAGTTGTTATTGCCCAAGGCATCTTGAATTATGGGACACATCCGGTGATTCAGACATTTCAAGTTGTGGAGACTGTAAAAGATGTTGGGTTGTTTATGTCTTACCCGTGGGGGATATTAAGTTTTGAACGTACTGTGTAAATGATAAAATGTGGTACTGGTGATGATGATGTGTCTAAGATGAGGAGAAGACTCTACCAGCCATCTTTGGTTTTGCATGGGTTCTCTGTGGCGATGCAATTATTTTTGTTGTAGTCCATCCTGCTTCTGATGAAGTGTATTCAAGGAAATGACTTTGCATTGTCGTTTATGGATATGTATTTTTGGTGTTTACCTCCTTTGAAGTCATTCCATAACTAATTGATAATGATGAGAATGTAAGTTTTCTTATATGCATTAATATTATTGACTTTGTTTGTTCCTAATGTTTTGTTTTGTTTTTGCAGCTTCAGGTTACGCGTCTTGATTGTTCGGTTGTTGATGTGCCAAAAATGTCTTATGCAGACCCAAATGTTGCGTATTTGGAACCATTGATCAAATCAGGGTACAAGTTTTGCTTTGTAGATTGGTATACCAAAGATGTGTGTGTATAAAGTGCCTGTAGATGCAAAAGAAAAAAATTATGCTAGTTGTCAGTGTCGTTCAGGGGCTGAAAAGCAATATAGTGTTAATGGTCGTGTTAGGATGAGGCCTATGAAAAAATCTCCTATTAATGGTGTTGGACATGTGAAACAATCTCCTGTGAATGGTTCTGGTGGGATGGACGGCTTGATGAGGTATGATGCCTATTAACAGATTTCTTATATTTGAAATGAGATGTCTGAATTCAAGGAAACTGCACCTTAGAGTTTAGTAAATTTAGAGATGAAGTTCTGCAGGAAATAAGGCCTTGGTTTGGAAGTATACCGGATGCTTGTAATAATGGTCCTCATCATGCATCACCTGCATTTTATCCTCTGTTTCGTGGTGTTCAGTTGGCAAGTCAGACAATGTGTGAAGAAAGCCCTGAGATTCAGTTGACTGATGATGTAGTGGAGGATGGTAATGTTAGAGCGAAGGTAAATAGGTGTTTTCCAAGGTTCTGGTATGATTTATGTTTTTAGTAAATTATTGGATTTTTATATTTAAGTCTAAGAGTGTTGGCAATAATGTGCATCACGTTGACCCTATGGGTGTTGTTCCACCTGAGTGTGTGCAACAAGAACATGTCTCTGCCCAAGAGGTAAGTATGTTTGCTTTGTGATTGATTTCATATTTAAGTGGTTTATTGAGTTTGTTTTACCTCTTTTGTAGGCTTATGTGTCATCTGTTTTGGAGTCTGCTTCAGTTCTTCCTGCGAGAGATGTTGTTATTGATGAGGTTTGTGTTTTCAATTCTGTTTTATTATGTGTTTATTTCAATGTTATGGTGTTAGTGAGCTTGTTGTTTTTGGTTGTAGGCTGGTGTTGTTCATGATAGTGTTTTCTAGCGTTCATATAAATTCTGCCTGAGATTATGAATTCTGCTTATGTTATGGCTTCCTTGCTATTAAATTGTGAGATATGTGAACCTTCTACTACGGTTCGTAGGAAAAAAGGGGCTAAGCTAAGAAAGAAAGAATCGAGAAAGAGATTTGTTTCTCTTTTAGTTTCTTCTTCTCACAAAGATTCTCCTTAATTTAAGCGGGTTAAAAGTGTTGCCAATGGTTTTGATGAATTTGATCCCTTTCTTGTGGTTTCTGCATTGTAGTTGTGAAATTCAGCAAACAACTTAAGAAGAATGCTGATCAATATGTTTTGTTATCTGGTAATAGTTTATATGTCTATTTTTGTTTAAACTCTTTTTTCTTTGTTTGGCTAGGAGGTATGATCTTGATGGATTTGATGAGGGTTCGGCTTTATTTAGTGTGTTATTCACTCCACAAAACTTGGTTTCAACAAATATATGTTTGCTTCCCATTTTTCGTTTTTGTATTGTTATTCGATTTAATATCTCGTTGGGTGTATGCTTATTTTGACTATTGTGTGTTGATAAGAGGTACCTTCCTTGCAAAACAAAGATGTGTGTTTATATCAAGCTATCTCTTTCAGCTGCTATGTTCTGACAACACACCTTGGGTAAAACGTGAAATGTCATCCGATTTCGCTTGGCACTGTATGATTAGATGGTATGTAGCTGGGAATATATGGAATGACCCTCATGTGTTGATGTTGTTTAGAAATGCTACATTGATATACTTGCCTTAGGAATTGCTACATCGAGAATATATACTGCCTTATAAATTGGGGTAATAGGTATTGGGTTGGATTGGTCATCTACCTGAAGAAATGTTACATTGATATATTTGACCCTTTTATCCCCATTTGAACTCAGAAACGAAAATGTGTTCGTTTATGGTACCAGTGTGCAAAGTCTTACCACATATTATTAAGGCTCTATGTGATAAGTTAGCCATTGGTAAGTTGGCTCTACATGAATTTAGGATTGCTCGTCCTGTTTGGGTTCCTCACAATAGTCGGTCTGGAAATTGTGGGCCTTTTTGTGCAAGGTGATTGAGCTGCACTCTCATGGTTTGTTGCTGAAGGGCATGGATCAGATTTCTGAAGAGATGGTTAATGACATGAGGATGAATTATGTTGTGGGTTTGTACGAGGATCTTGTGGGGAAACTTTAATGCGTATTGCTTGAGCAACAAACAAGTAGAGAACTGGTCAATCCGGAAGCACCACATAATTCAATAAGTTACAAATTACGGTTTCGGGCTCAGGTATTTGTAGAGATAAAAAGGGAACCAAAGAAAGAACATAGTGAAAATACTTTTATCTTCACCCGAGAGAAAATCAATTGCAGTCATTAAACTGTACAAATTATGGAGAAATAAGTTGATAACTGCTGAATAAAAGTGGTAGGTAAAGATAGTGTATATTTACTCCATTCAATGTCTTTAATATGGTAGTTGGCTGCAATTGGAGTTACTGTTAAGTAATTTTTAACCTTTTTGTATCACAGTTACCAAACTTAAACAATATCGATTACAATCATTTGGAATATGTATTTACAGTTGACAGTTTTCTTTACTTTGTATTTTTCTCTCGCCTTTTCAAAGCGTTTTCAAAAAAAATTAACAGACAATGTTGTTGCTTTGCAATGAATCAAGTAATGGAAAATGTTGTGGTTGTTATAGTAGGAGAGTGGCACTTCTCTCCAAATGGATGTTGGGATTTTGTAGTGTCCAAAGATTATATGGCATAATGTCTCTTCATTGAGAAGGATATGACACTCAAAAGGCTCAAAAAACAGATTGCTACCATGTTTTCAACAGACATGAAAGGAGTTGAGACAAGAGTTGCATATTGGGTTCCTAACAAGCTCTCAATATTGTCATATGCTAAAATGCCATCTGTTGCAACTTAGACTGACATGGCGCTGAACACGTTTGTTCGCCTTAGAGAGGAGACGAAATCTCTGAACTTGTTTGTCTTCGAACTTGGTGATGATATAGAAGAATTTGATCCTTCTACAAAGCATCACATTGAGAACGAGAACGAGGTGTTGTCGAGATTGTCTCCATGTGGAGGCGATGCATCACTTACAAAAGAATATTTGGAAAGTGGATTGTATAATCCATCCAATGATGCCATTTTTATTGGCAGGATTTTCAAAAAGAATGCTGAAACCATTGGCGATATATTCAATCAAAAGAATGTTTGCATTCAAGCAAACACGATCAGATAGAAAGAGGCTAATTATGCGTTGTGTTGACGACATGTGTAATGAAGAGTGTACATGCACACAATGTATGGAGGAACAAAGAATATGGAGGTCCGAACTGTAACACTAACTCACACATGTGATATTTTCGCACATAAAGACTATGGGAAGAAAGCATCTGCTAGAGTGATAGATGATGTGCTTAAATCCAAATATGTAAATGTGAGACAGGGCCATCGAGCTTTTGATATCCTGACAATTATTTTGGAGAAGCTACGTGTTCTGATTTCATATATGTAGGCATGGCACGCTCAAGAAAAGCAATAACTGAAGCTCAAGGTAGTGTAAAGAATCTTAATCTCTGTTGCAGAGCTATTTAGAGCAGCTGAAAATATCAAATCTGGCCATAACCAAAACCATTCTCACCTCCAATGAAGGAACCTCAAAATGCAAATTTAAATACTTGTTCTTTGCCTTGGCTGCTTGTATACGTGCATGTGAGTTCATGCGTCATGTAATCATTGTCGACACAACTTCAATTAAAGCCAAGTACAAAGGCTGTCTACTCACTGCAATCTTTGAAGATGGAAACTGTCAAATTATGCCATTAGCAGTTGCCTTGGTGGATGGTGAGAATGACGCTTCGTGGTATTGGTTCTTCCAGCAACTTACGCTTTCCGTACCTGATTCATATGACTTGGTGTTCATCTCTGATCGCCACAACTCAGTCTACACAGCTTTAAGAGCTATTTACCCAAAGGCCAAGCATGGAGCATGTACAATTCATTTAACAAGTAATATCAAGACAAGGGTTAGTAGAGAAAAAGGGTTAGCATACTTAGTTTCAAAGGCAACTCACACTTATATAGTGGGAGAATTTAAATAGAGGTTTCATGATTAGAAAACCAAGAAGAAGAAGCCAAGATACTCTCGAATAAAGAAGGAAAGAGAGTAATCGAACAACGCAGTTTACACTGTGTGAATTACCTACGCAATATTAGCATCTCACATTGGAATCGGTTTTATTTCCAAAGGAAACGCTATAACACAATGAGTAGCAATGTCGTTGAGAGCCTGAATGTTGTTGTGGCTAAAGCATTGGAGTTCCCAATTGTTTCCATGATTGAATCCATCAGGATGATGCTCATGAGGTGGTTCTATACTAGAAGAACTAGATCTAATAAGCATGAGAGTGGTGTCACACATGAAGTGGATAAACTTCTAATGCAATACATGATTGATGCAGGCACCTTCACTGTTAGTTCAACAAGTACTTACATCTACCAAGTGAATAACACAAATAAAGATTCATTTACAGTTGACATTCAAAGAAAAACTTGCTCTTACAAAGTATATGACACAATAGAGATACCATGTTCCCACACATTGGCAGCTGTAAGAGCAAAAGAAGAGCCAATTCTAAATCTTATTGACCCTATGTATTATGTTGAAACTTCGAGGAATGCATACAACGAAATTTTCATGCCGGTTCCAATTGCAGAGTAAGATATAAGAAGAGTTGAGATCCAAGATTCAACACTCCTGCCACCAGATAAAAAGGCAAGGAGATGGACGCCCTCGAAAGAGAAGAATTCCATTACAAGGAGAACAACGAGTATGTATTTCATCTTATGACATTATAGAAAATACAAAGAAAAAATTGATCACATTAACATCAATCCAAGCACCGCCAGAATAACAATGCTCAACTAAGAAGATGCTCAAAATGCCTAGGAATTGGGCATAACACAGCAACTTACAAAAATGCAATTCCCTAATGGTAATTACTCTAACTTTCAAATGAATAGCCTGAGATGAATATAGATTTGAGATGAAACTCTAACTTTTGTAACAGACATAGGGGAATCATGTTGATGGAGGGAAGGTGTCTTCAAATGTTTTTCCCTCTACATATAACAATATATTGAAGACAAGTAATGTAGCCAACTATAACATATTGTTTTCAATTAAACAAAGCATGACGTACAAATCCATGCTGTGAATAGGCTGCAGAAGTGTGTTCTCCCTGCGTCTTTTGTGTAATATACACATGTGAAAGCATGTTGTCCTGCATCTTTTGTGTAGTATAAGCAAATGAAAAGTATGTTGTCCTGAAACTTTTTTTTGGTAAAACAACTTAAACAATATTGTGCTGCAACTCTTGTGTAGAATAAGCATGTTGAACTACATTGTTATGGCTACCATATATATACGATAAACTTTTGTCTAACATATCTTGACTAAGTTTATGTATCCGAAAAAACTGAATCTAAATTCGAACCGTAACCAAATCAATGACCGAATTTGTACCACATATATATTTTTATTGAATTTTAGTTTTTTAAAGTTTTTTCTATTAAAAATCTTTATTGAATTTGAATTTTATATATTGAAATTTATAACAAAACCTATATTACGCCTATTTTAAGGTTAATTAGGTTATTCTATAGTTTATAATACGTCCAAAATAAAAATATCTTCCACTTTAATATATTATATTTAATTTAATAATAAAAATAGGGATTACTGTTATTTGTTCATTGCAGATGATATGATAATGACGAGTGATTTAATAAAAGTATGGTTCATTTAAGAAAATACGATTGATTTGATATTACATATTATTTAATAAAAATGTAGGTCATTATATAACAGATAATTCAATAATTTTTATTTATTTAGTAAAATATGAGTTATTTAATTTTTTTTTTCCAACTTAACTCATCATTAATCAAAAGAAAAAAAGAAAACTTCTAATCTGGTACATAATTAAAAACACTGACTTCTCGAGAGCCTTCTAACATTTCAGAGTTATTCGATATTTTGATATAACAATTATTATCCATTTGATAATACAAATGATTTGATATTCGATAATAAACTCCAGTTATTTATGTTTTATAAAAAAATTAGATTCATTTTATAAAAACTATCTTATGTTTTTAAATTACAAAAAGATTTTAAACAATTTATTTTCATGCTCTAACGCGAGTTGAAAACCAGTTGAATAGTTAAGCTAAATTTGTAGTATGTTGCAACTAAGATAGTTGAGATTAATCTATTTAAAAAAATTAATACTAAAGTATTATTATAATGATCATGGAGACCCATAATATCATTACATGTTACCTAAATTTTCAAATTAACAATAGAAAACTTTGAGACTTTATTTTTAGATACTTTTAAAACACTTTAAAGATTTCCTTTTTTTTTAATTTTATGATTTTTATCCTTGTGAAGATTTTTCTTTCATTATTAAAAATTATATTTTGAAACACCAATTCTAACTCTATTAAAATGAGTCGATAACAAACTATCCTTTTTTCATTTCAAACTCTACGATTTTTTATTTTTTATTTTTTCATTTTAGGATTTCTTTAACAATGTTTTGTAACATTGCCATTCTATCATTTTTTATTATTATAAACAGTATATATAATATATCATCTGAGTAGATATAATTGTGAGTATACAAATAGACTACTTGGGCACCTTTATTTTACTTAGTGGTCAGAGATTTTGTATTGTGTTCTTACATCTTGATTTCAAACTTTAGTGTAATTTAAATAAAATATGATAAAATAAAACAAACTTTATAAATGCAGTTTAATATAAATAATAATCGTTCATTGGAGGAAGAACAAAGGGACCTAACTACAACTTGTCTTGTGTGCAGGGAAAGTCTAGCCGAAAGGATCTTTCTGGCATAATGATGCTTATGGACTATTTCAAGGTTGCATTATAAACAATAATCAATTCTTAAAAACAATTCCATATCATAAAAACTCTTGAAACAATCAATCACTTGATTTTTATTTTTTTTTGTAAAATATTTGGGGGACTTGATAGTCTGTGACAACTCACTTTTAGTTATTTCCATATAACATATAACATATAACATATAACATATAACATATAACATATAACATACGGTTGGAAGGAATGCCAACAGAGAAGCCTCTCTCATTGCACGAAGTGTTACGTCTCATGACCGTCGTCAATCGTACGTTGCTGCATCGTTCCCTTCTTGGCTCGATCAGCTTTTCAACTCTGAGACAGTCATGTCCACTGCTGGGTAATTAACAGCTTTGGAGTGTAGTTTGGGCTTTTATTCTCTCCCTTGTCTAGATGCTGGATTGAACTTTGTATAGCCCATTATATTAATTTTTGGTGTTGTAAGAATGCTTCCCATTATTGGGCCGTTAAATCTATCAACAGATGAAAGAAAAAAAAAGAGAGAAAATTTCCAAAATAATTTGGGTTCATGACAGTGCATTTCCATCAAAGTAGTGTGTATATATATGTACATGTGTGTGTATGAAACTACATATAGTTGTGGGTATTAGATAGTTATTTTGCAAAGAATATTTTATTAATTTAGAAATATTGATACAACTGTTTTCTTGGTGACATGGTGGTGGTGGTGTGTTGTTTGATTATGCAAATGACAACAACTTTTTTTAGGATTTTAAACTTTTCAAGCAAAGTTGTTTTTTTTTAAAATTTATAATTACATTATAATTCCGTTTCATTTAAAATTGATGCAAAATTTATCAACTTGCAAGATCAACTTTTGTATTTAGATGATTTCAAAACAAATTTCTTGCTTTTCTTTAGTCACACAAATGCTTCTATTAATTTAAAAGATCAGACTTACAATAGCAAGGTACAAGTGTACAACATGAGTTGCTGAGAGATATTATAACATAGGAAAGGAAGCAAAAATACCATGAAATAAGGTAGATGGGTTTCAATAAAGAGAACCTTAAAAACCTAATTCTCTTAGATTGAAATTGATCCTGAGCAGTCCTGGTTTTAGGGCCAAAGATTACAATAGGAGATGTGAAATAGCTCTAAATGTCTTCAAGCTTCAGCCTTGACATGCAATCTCCTTGTAAAAAAAAAGGAAGAAATTTTGATGGGTCAAGCCCACCATGTCCAATTAATCACAGGTTCCTGCTACGTATATGGTTCTCATCTACGGCTATAGTGGAGAAACTACAAGATTGTGTTGGCGGAAAGGAAAATTGGTGCAGCTTCGGTCTACCGCCTTTGTGATCTTCGAGGATAAGTCGGAAAAACAACTACAAAGACTAAAGGGGGCACTCGAGCCTCAAACTCCTGTTTGAGTTAAGAAGTCTCCGTCAAAAGGATTTTAAGTACAGAGCCGGCTAACCAAGTTGTCATCTATTTACAACTTGAAACTCGAGTCTGTTGAACTATAATCAAATTTCGAATACTTTAAAAATCATATAATATGTAGTTTATATTTACATAAGTTAGTTACTACAAATTTAAAAATATATGAATAAATCAGTTGTGAGAGACACGTAACACACCCATTTGTATAGTTGTGTCTTTTAGTTTAAAATTGTGACTTTTGGATTAAGTTCAGTTGTGTCTTTTTAGATTTAAGATTGCATTGTTTCATTTCTATAATCACAATGGTTCTTGTGTGAACCTAAAAGTTAAAGACAAACTCTTTTGTTTTTTGTTGTTGAAATCGTGTGTTGTAATATTTTCTGATTTCTTATTTGAATTTTTTTGTTCTTTTCACATAAATACAAATCTCTTGATACTTTAACATGATATTAGAGCTTTACGATTGAGAAGACAAACACAAACACTAGTTTACATAAATCGATTGAGAGAAGAAGTTTGACATTCACTAAGCACAAAGGCACTTTGAGAAATGCAAGGAATTTCACATCAAGTCATTCCCATATTTGATGGAGAGAAATATGACTTTTGGAGCATTAAGATGGCAACAGTCTTTCAGACTCGTAAGCTATGGTCTATAACTGAAGAAGATGTGCCACTCGAACCGGTATAAGAAACACTAGAAACTGCAAGAACAAAGACGCTTCGAGAAGAAGCACTCACAAATGACATGAACACATTGAAAATTTTGTAAACTGCTGTAACCGATCACATCTTCTCATGTATTGCGACGATAACAACATCAAAGGCGGCATGGGACGCATTGAAGGCTGAGTATGAAGGCTCTTCTCAAGACAAGTTTGTGAAACTTCAAATATTGCGTAGAGAATACGAAATTTTGAAGATGAATGAGAATGAAGAGATCAAGACATTCACATGTAAATTGATTGATTTGGAGAAATCTATTAACTTATCATGGTGAAAAGAGGAACGATTATCAATTGATACAAAAGATACTCATCTCTCTCCCGGCCAAGTTTGATAGCATCGTTAGTGTGATGAAGCAAACTCGAGATTTGACTTCACTCAAAAAGAATGAATTGATTGGTATCTTACGAGCACATGAAGCAAGGTTGTTAGTCAGAGAAGATCGCACAAACGAAGGAGCATTCTATGTTTGCAACAAAGGATTGCTTGACAATGATAAGAGTCGTGTCACTCAAGGAAAGAAGTGGTGTGGTTATTGCAAAAGAAAAAATCACACGGAGGTTACTGTTGGAAGAAATCAAAGGATAAAGATCCTAATAAGATTCAATGTTAATGGTGAGATAGGCCACTACTCGAAAGAATGTCTCTCAAAGAAAAATGAGCAAGCTCGTGTAACTCTCTCGAAGAAGAAGACGACTCTAATGAAGATCACGTGATCATTTGTGCAAGTGAAGTGACAACAACTGTCTTAAAGGAGGATCCATAGTTAGTAGATAGTGGATGCATTAACTATATGACTAAAGATGAGAGATACTTCTCTAGACTCGATAGAAATACCAAAATTTTGATCAAAGTCGGTAATGGTGACATTATGATGACTACGAGTAAAGGAGATGTTGATGTGTGGACACCATATGGCAAGAAGACTATAAGGAATGTGTTCTTGGTGCCTAGATTGGAGAAGAACCTCTTGAGTGTGTCGTAAATAATTCTAAGTGGTTATCTAGTGTGTTTTCAAGACAAGAGATGTGTCATTCTGGATGCAAAAGGAAGGAAGATCTTGGATGTTCAAATGACTAATAAGAGTTTCATAGTTAAGATGAGTCTTGTTAAAGAAGAAGAAACCATGAATTCGAGTGTGGAGGATAATATGGTGATTTGGCATAAGAGACTTGGTTATGTAGGCAATACTCGTTGACAACATTTACAAGACGAAGATTTGGTAAGAAGTTTACCAAAATTCAATATTCACAAGGAGATTTAAGAGGCGTGTAACCTTGGCAAACAATCACACTAAGGTTTTCTAATGGAATCTCAAACCAAGACAAGAAAGAAACTCGAGATCATACAACAGATGTATGTGGACCAATGCATCATCAATCACTTGATGGCAGCCGATACTTTGTGTTGTTTTTGGATGATTATACTCACATGTGTTGTATACTTCTTAAAAAAAAGTGAGAAGCCTTTCAAATGTTCAAGAAGTTCAAAGCAATGGTCGAGAACCAATCAGGCTGTACAATCAAGGTGTTGAGATCTGATGGTGGTGGTGAATTCGTCTCACAAGAGTTTAACAAATTTTGTGAGGAAGAAGGGATCGATACGCAAGTGACATTGCCTTATTCACCACAACAAAATGGTGCAGCCGAGCATAAGAATAGGTCTTTGGTGGAGATGGCTAGAGAAATGATATTTGAACAAGACTTGCCACTCAAGTTTTGGGCGAAAGCAATTTATACGGTAACTTATTTGCAAAATCAATTACGCTCTAAGGCCATAGGAGATGATGTGGTGCCTACAGAGATGTGGAAATGGTCACAAACTAAATGTGTCTCACATGAAGATATTTGAGAGTATATGCTATGTGCATATTGCCGATCAAAAGAGAAGGAAGTTAGATGCCAAGCAAAACATGGAGTGTTCGTTGGCTATAACAATCAATCAAAAGGCTATAGAGTTTTTTTTTGTTGGAAAATGAAATGATTGAAGTGTCAAAAGATGTCGAGTTTGAAGAGAACAAGAGATGGGATTAGGATAAACAAGAAGAAGTCAAGAAGACTCTTTTTTTACCCATGAATGATCAACAAGGCATTGAAGAACATTTTGAAAATGTTACAAATTCAAGTACTCCAACTGTTGAAGAAGGAGAATCATTTCCACATCCAAGAAAGTACAAAGTCATGAGTGAGATCATGCATATAGCACCAATAGTCGAATTTGATGAAGAAGCACAATTCATAGAAGCATGTCACTTTGCACAACTGCAAACTTACGATGAAGCATGTGTAAGTAAAGAGTAGAGAGAAGCAATGAAGGAAGAGATACACATGATCGAAAAGAACAAGACTTGGAAACTAGTAGACAGATCAGAGAACAAGAATGTTGTAAGTGGGAAGTGGATCTACAAGATCAAGACAAATGCAAATGATGATCCGATCAAACATATGGCAAGATTAGTTGCAAGAGGTTTTACACAAGAGTATGGAAACGACTATTCGAAGACTTTTCCTCCAGTCTCTAGAAATGATACAATTCGAGCCTTACTTGCTTTTGCAGTTCAAATAAAGTGGAAGTTGTATCAAATGGATATCAAGTCAGCCTTTCTCAATGGCGACTTAAAAGAAGAGGTATGTGTTTCACAATCGCCTGGTTTTGTGATAGAAGGAGAGGAAGAGAAAGTTCTCTAAGGCTTTACAAGGCAGTCTATAGCTTAAAGCAAGCCCCTCGAGCATGGTATGGAAGGACCGATTCTTAGTTCACTCAAAGCAGATTAAAAAGGAGTTTGAATAATGTTGCTTTACACATCAAGAAAGAAAGAAGAGACGTGTTGATTGTAGGTCTTTATGTTGATGATATTATAATTAATAGAAGTAATATTCATCAAATCAATACATTCAAGGAGAATATGAAGAATGAATTTGAGATAACCGATCTTGGATTGCTAAATTACTTCTTTGGGATAGAAGTAATCCAAGATGATTGTGACATATATTTCTTTCTAAAAGAAAATTGGTTACAATGGTTATTTGAAAATTTTGGCTTAGAAATCGAAGAACAAAACACATAGAAATCAAGTATCATTTTGTACGTGGATCAGCCGCCTATCACCATCAAACATCTCTTCAATTTAATACTCTTGTTTGCTAAATTTTTCTCCCGCGCGTTAATTACTATTGGGCAGAGGAAAGTCTTGTCATTTAACACAATAGCCCATTGACATTGCCTTAATTAAGAAAATTGAATAAATAGTTAGTGGGTTTCAAATTAGCTTGTGTATATTCAGCTCATTATCTCTTAAGAAAATGGATAAATTTTGGATGTTTTTGGTATTATATATAATAGTTTGGAGGAATAAATCGTCAACCCATTCTATTTTATTATCTTACATCTCTCACAAACTCTCTTTATACCATGTTTATTTTTCAGTATTTTCAATATCTTAATAAGACTAGTTTTATTCGATGATTAAATGAAATTGATACAACTCTTCCCAAAAATTTCACAGAGAAGTTGGTGTCACGCCATATAGAACAGAGAGAGTGTGGAAAGATCCTCTGTTGTGGCTAGTTAAGAACTAATTTAGGCATCATAATTGTTCAAAGAGAGAAGTAGACTTGATAAAAGATACAACTAATCGAGTAAAGGTGCTGAAGAGACAACAAATTCGAATCAGAAGTTGAAGAGACAGTTGATTACACGAGTTTGAGAAAAGAACAAGTTTGATAAAATGATTTTTTGTTTGTGATCCAAATTCAGGATCATTACAATGAGGAAACTCAAGAGTTTAAATAGAAAACAAAAAGACGTAGGCCCTTTGGTGGTCGTTGGCGACCGCGACCAGCGACCGCAACCAAAAGTGGTTCGTTTCATAGTAGCTAATTCAGCGACCAAGGAATTTAGAGTCGTTAGAAAATTTAGACTGCGATGCGACTGCCAAACTAATCAAAAATAAAATTAAATGAAATTTAAATTTAAAATAATAAAAATAAATTAAAATGAAATTTAAATTTCAAATAATAAAAATAAAATTATATAAAATATAATTTGTAAATATATATATATATATATATATATATATATAATTAAATAAATTTACAAATATTAGAAAAATAAAAATATTTTTTTTTAATTTTAGTTGTGTATAAATATATTTTTGATAAAGACTACAAAATTTATTTTTTTGATAAATAATACATGAATGTGGTAATATTTCTTATTTAAATTTCATACAATGTTTGAATATTTTTTGCTAAATAAATATTAATATTTTATAATTTAAATTATTATACAATTATTTTCATTTTTATAAATATATATAATTTTTTTAATAAATTTGAAATAATTTTTTTTATTTAAAAGTTGCTGGTCACTAAGTTTGCGAAACCAACAACATAAAGATTGTCATACGAACAAAAACTTGGATAAGTGAAAAAGAGTGCAACATGATTTTCAAACTCATTGAGTAATTTTCAGAATCTTCATCATAGTCAAACCCGGCCCAAACTTCTTTTACTCCTAAAGCAAAAAATATATGTATAAAATAAAACAAAACTTTGAGGGAATTCGTTAAGCTAAAACAGTAGTATGCTACCACTACTTTACAGCAAAATTTGAAACATAATGTCCCTAAAAATATTTATATGTTTTGACGCTTAAAACTCATGCTTGAAGTGCTTTAGCCTTGGCCACTTCTATCATAGTGCTTTAATATGTTTTAGAATTATGTTGATTTTGGGTTTGCTTGAGCATCATGCCAATGCCTTCTTTGAATTGAGTAGCTTTCATGCCTCTGATTGTCTTCAAACTTTCCTATTTTCCTTGGCTACGGTCTGCTCCTTGGTTCCATGCACGAGGCTGGTCAAGATCATATCAGAAATTAAATTCGATATCTTATGTTTTCTCTTTATGTATAAGATTTTGATTTTTTCTTATATAGTCTTTGAAATAAATTCACAGTAATTTCCATTGAATCAATCGAAAGATGCTTTTTAAGTATCGGAATGTGACTTTTGTGGGACAAGGAATATGCACCAAAGAAATATTTTCTTTACAGCATATGTTATGTTGGTAGATTTATTAACCTATGACAAAATTTTTATAACGAATTAATTGAAGTCCAGGTTAGATTCCCAATTTCCTTTTGATTTTCCTAAACTTGATGTTTTAATTCATTGAATTATATTTCGTTATTAATATGCTTGTATTTTATTGTGTTTTAGAGCTCCATTTATCTTAGTTCGCATGCATTTTTGCAGCATTATCATCATTTTAGAGACACGTTAGATCTATATTGTACATTTTGCATTTGCATAGCATACATGCTACATTTGGATTACTATTAGGTACTTTGGAAAGCTTTTGGACCGTTTTTGAAGCTGTTGGATTTGGAGACGGGCATGACCAGACTGGAGTGCTGTACAAGATCAAAGGAAACAGCGAAGTGTTGGAATTCAACCAACTCGACCACACTTAGTCGAGTTTAGAATTTTTGGGCAACAAATCTGGAGCTCGACCAAGACACTCGACCGGATGGATCGAGTCTGAAGATCACCAAACCACCCAGAAATCTGCTCGACCCGAGGACTCAGTTCGCACACCAAAGCTGCTGGTTTACCGAACACAAGTTTGGAGCTCGAGTACAACACTCGACTTGCATCAAGTCGAGTCTCCTGAAAGGATCAAGAAAGATGACCCCTCGACCGAAAGACTTGACCAACACCTGGTCGAGTCATCTCTCCACACAATTTTTATGCTGACTTTTTAGGTTTTCTTTTGTACTTGGGCTATAAATACTTCCTCTTAACCCACAAATTAAGGACACTTTTCTTTCTGATTTTTGGGTAAGTTTGAATCTTCTTTATCTCTTATCTCTTTGTAATTTCTAGAATTTGAGTGCTAGATTTGAGTTTAATGCATTGAGTTTCTATTTTTGCTTCTTTAATCAATCTTCTTTAACTTTCCATGGGCTCTCTAATAATGTTAAGCTTTGCATTTTCTGAGTTGATTATGTTAATTAGTGAGTAATTCTCTTTAGGTTTTAAGAAGAAATTGTTATATTGGTGTAAAGTTAGGGTGTTTCCAGCTTGCTTAAGCTCCTTCATGCTAGGATCTCTTTAGATTTGGTGTATTTAATGCTGATTTCTCCTTGATCACTTGAAATCTGTTATCAAATTGGTGTTGTTGCCGAATTGAGTGTTTGCTTGCTACATTCAAAAATTTGGATCTCTTGAGACCTAGTTCCTTACGAATATAGAGAGAACTAACTACTCGTTTTCTCTGTTTTTGGTGCATTTCAGGTTACTTGACCTGCTTACTCGATCCATTCAGCTCGAGCTGAGTTTTCTGTTGCTCAGATATTGCCCTCGAGTATCACACTCGACTGACCTGGGTCGAGTGCTACCTCCGCTGCTTAGTTTTCAGCAACTCGAGTCTCCACCTCTACCTACACTTGGTCGAGCTTAGTTTCTGGGTTGAATATCAAGGTCCATGCAGACAAGATCAAGGGGTAATCAAAATCTTATCCACTACATAGACAACATTAATCAGTTGCCACGTGATTTACGAGAATAGCGAGATAGGTTACTAGCTGATCAACCGGATCACGTAGGTAGGAGAACCAGAATGCACCATCACCTGTGCAGGAGCCTCAACAGAGGATGCCGAGATATGTTGGTGCTGGAGACGCACCGAATACTCACATTCAACGTCATGAGATTGTTCCTCCAGCCATTCTGAACAATAATTTTGAGATCAAGAGTGGACTCGTCACCATGATCAAGAATAAAAAATTTCATGGTCTCCCAGTTGAGGACCCTCTTGATCATTCTTGATGAATTTGAAAGGCTCTACGTTCTAACTAAGATTAACGGGGTTAGTAAGGATGTTTTCAAGTTGCGAATCTTTCCATTTTCTCTAGGTGACAAAGCACATCAATGGGAGAAGCATCTACCTCACAGTTCTATAACCTCATGGGATGATTGCAAGAGGGCTTTCCTTGCCAAATTCTTCTCTAATTCTCGGACAACAAAGCTTTGAAACAACATCTCAAGCTTTGTTCAAAAGAATTCTAAGTCATTCTCCGAAGCATGGGAACGGTTTAAGTCTTACCACTCCCAATGCCCTCATCACGGGTTCAATGATGAGTCTTTACTTAGCACTTTATATCGGGGGTGTTCTCCCAAAGATTCGAATGCTTTTAGATACAACTAGCAATGATAACTTTCTAAACAAAGAGGTTGATGCTGGCTAGGAATTCATGGAGAATCTAGCAGCTACAGATGGTAATTATGGTGAAGACAATGATTGAACTCCACGGGGTAATGGTTCAGCTGAGTAAGATACAGTAAGTAGAAAGGAAATCAAGGCTCTTAATGAGAAGTTGGATAAGCTTATTTTGATTGCATCTCAAAAACATGTTCATATGGTTTGTGAAGATGAAATGGTTCAAGAAGATGAAGACGAAGACGATCAGGTTGAGGAAGTCAGTTTTGTGCAAAATCAAGAGGGTTATAAGAACTACAATGCCTACAAGCGAAATTCGAATTTATCTTACCGCAACACCAACATTTCAAACCCGCAAGATCAAGTCTAGCCACCTCAGCCACAACAAGCCCAATCTAAACCGTATGTTAAGACTACATAAATAATTATAAAGCGACCCCAACGGTACCACTAGGATACCAACCTAACCAGGCCCCACTGCCTCATGCTCCCACTTCAGACGTAATGCACATACTACAACAGCTCCTTCAAGGGCAGCAATCTAGTGCCAAAGAGTTGTCAAAGATGCAAGCTGAGTTGCATAGTAAGATTGATGCCTCCCACAACGACTAGAACTGCAAATTTGAAACGTTAAATGTGTGATTAAAGTATGTTGAGAGTATACAAGCGTCTTCTTCTACTATGAAGACAACATGTCACTTACCGGGCAAAACAGTTCAGAACCCCAAGGAGTACACTGCCCAATCCATCACTCTAAGGAGTGGTAAGGAACTTTCTCCACGTGTTGGTAATGTTGCTATTACTGAGGACAGTAATTCTCAAGAAGGGGAGGATAGCTTTTCAAAAGCTAAAGCTGAAAAGGCTGAAAAATAAATCTCAGTAACTAAACTCGACTAGATGACTCAACTGGAAGGGAGTCGAGTCCTACCTAACACCTCGCCTGAAGCCTAACTCGAGTCTCTAACTCGACCAGCAGGGACTCGAGTTGTGCCTACTGATTCCTAAAAACCTGCATCTTCAAAGAATGTGAGCAAATCTCCAGTTCCATCCCCATACAAACCGCAAATGCCTTTTCCTCAAAGGTTTAAGAAGGAACTTGCTGAGAAATACAAGAACCTCTTTGACAATCAAATAAAGGGGATTAAACTGAAAATTCCCCTATTGTATACATTCACTTTTATTCCTCAATATCGGAAATTCCTCAAGGAAGGTGTCAAAGAAAGGACCAAGGAAGTAGAGGGTATGAGAATAGAAACTCATGAGTGTAGCGCCATCACACATATGAAAGTAGTGCAAAATAAGCTAGAGGACCCAAGAACATTCATTTTACCATGCTCATTGGGTCATTTAACTTTCAACAAATGCCACTTTCAGTTGCAAAGAGGTTAGGATTCAACAATTACAAATCTTGTAAGCTCTCTTTAATCCTAGCTGATAGGTCCGTTCGATTGCCATATGGTCTATTGGAGGATTTGCTTATTCAGATTGGCAATGTGGAAGTGCCCACAGATATAATAGTGCTTGACAGGGACGAGGAACCAAAAGATCCACTGCTTCTTGGTAGACCGTTTTTAGCCTCAACTGGAGCATTAACTTATGTGAGGAGTGGAACGATCGAGCTGAACCTCGGTAAAGACCTCAGAATGAAATTCAACATCAATGATGCAAAGAGGAAGCAAACTATTGAAGGAAAAATGTTCTTGGTTGAAGGATTAGACCAGCTGGATGTTAAAACCGCTTAAACTCCCTCATGTTTTATTGGTAAAAAGTGGCAAGCCCAGTGACTATCACAACAAGGTTCCTATGTACGAAGAGGTTATAGATGGGAAAAACCTTGCATCTATGTTCGTTTGTGATGAGACTGCACAACCACCTTCTAAGGAATTATGCGAGCTACTACCATTTGATCTTGGACCTTGCATCTATAGTCTTGAAACCAATTGGATGTGTGGATGGAGCAATGGAGTATAAGGTTAAGAGCAACAAGCGTCCCAAGCCGTTTGCCAAGGTTAAGCAATTTCATCTCTTATCACAGCTCAAAACAGATTGGTCAGAACCTTTTGACATCAAAGAGGTTATGCCTTGTGGAGCAATCACTTTGGTTAGCAAGAAAGGAGATGATCTTCCATTGAATGAGCAGAAAGTTAAAGTCTACATAACCGCTCGAACAGAGGAGACTCTGCCTCCTCTCTCTAATCCACCCCAGCTCTAATGGCGGTGAAGAGTAAAGGTTAGTGACTATAAACAAGCTCACTTGGGAGGAATTACCATGCATATCATTGTAAATATTTTAAATCCATTTTAAATTTTAAAATTCTCTTTCTTTTTGTGAATCTTGACTTTCTTTCAGTTGTTTCTTTGCTTTCAGGTCATAAACGTGAATATCAGGACATGTACACTGCTAAGGGCACCAATAGCAAAGGAAAAGAACTACGTAAGGACGAGAATTTGGCCAACTCGAGTACCACACTCGACTGGCCAGGTCGAGTCATGGATCCCTGGACACAAAAACTTGTAGCTCGAGTCCCTTACTCGAGTTGCTCACTCGAGTGGCATGAGTTTGGAGTGATCGACATGAGCCCGAGACAATCACTGAGTGGAATGGTGGGTGAGGCCGAGCTTCTAGAAGGTGGAGTTACATAACTCAACCGTTGGCAAGTCGAAGGGCCCACTCGAGTAGGCATTTCTGGTCCGAAGAGGAACGGTTCAAAATGTGTGGACATGAGTTGTCAAGTTAACTAGTTTGTTCACAGTCAGTCGAGGGCTTAACTCGAGTCAAAAATTGTGTGGCCAGAAATCAACTCGAGTTAAAATGTGTGGCCAGAAAACTGCAGAGTTCAGTAACTTGACCAGGGTTAGGTCGAATGGGAAACACGAGTTGGGTTTTGCGGACATAATTGCAGCAATCTTAACCACACATTGCTCCTCCATTCCTCTATATATTGTAGCTCCCTCATCACAACTCGATTCACACCAAGCAAATCTCTCTCTCTACACGCTTAGTCCCCAGCTGCTAGATGAATTCCGAATAACACCCAGAAGCCCAGCTCGAGTGGTTTAGTCGAGGAGAACTGTCGAGGGAACCAAGATAAACACACGTTCATTTGCTAGCAAGACGACTCGACCAACCTTGTCGATGCTACATGTCGAGTTTACGTATCGAGTACACTCCCTCCAGGTATAATTTTGCCATAAATTTTTGTTTGAACACCATATCTTCTTCTTTTGCCTCTCAGCGTGCAGATCAGATATGGTACAGAGCCAGATTCAACAAGAGGGATAGAAAGCCACGTCCTAATGAAGAAGCTCCTGTAGCTCCACCGGATAGTCCAGTAGACATAAGGAGGAGCTCTGCAGCAAATAAGAGGGTAATCATTCAGTTGGAGAGCAACGAGAAAAAAGCTTATATGGAGCCAAGTAGAGGAAGTGTTGGTGGGAGTCTCCTGTCCCAAAACCGACCAGCTAAGAGGTCCTGATTAAGTTCATTCTCTGAATCAGTTCAAAATGCTCTTGAAAAAGAGAAGAGAGCAAAGGAGCGGAAACTTTCCAGAATAAATGATGACGACGAAAAAAGGTTTTTGGCTGGAGAAATGTGTGCGCCAGTTATCAAGGGGAAATAAATTGCTCCTTTGTCTGAGAGTGAAGGCGAGCCACCTCAAGTGAGCGATGATGATGCTGGGGATGACTATTTAGCTGTAGAATATATGGAAGAAGCTTATCTTAATGTTGATAAAGAGGTTGAAGAGGAATTTGATCAAGGGGACAGATCTGGCAACGAAGAGAGAGAATCACCAAGACGTGAACCACCAACTGCGGTGACAAGAGCTTTAACTGAATTAATGGCGCTTGGGTATAGTGAGGAAGAGGCCTGGATTGCCTTTGAAGTAAGGCAATGTGAGCTGCGGGAAAAGTTGGTATTAAGAAAGGCTAATTCGAAGAAAGCTTGGAAAGTGTTGAATGTTATGGGATTCAAAGGGACACGATACCCTCACCGCGAAACCATGGAAATGTTGAAGATTACTCGAGACATAGAGTTGTTATTCGAAGTATGCAGACTGTCCATTATATATCTCTCGCCTCGAAGACTTATGAGAGTGAGACTCTTCAGTTCCTAGCCACTGTGCATCTCCACGAGTATAACGATAGAGTCAAAGGCTTGCTGGAGCAAGATAGAGGTGGGTACACAACATTTACGGTGAAAGGAAAGCAATATAAATGCACTATGTAGCAAATAAAGAAGCTGTTCGAATTCCCAAAAGGGACAGCAGCTTACCCAAGCATCGACAAGAATGAGGTTGATGAGCTCTGGTCAATTCTGGGCGGACAACAAGTGTTCAATCCATCACGTGCAAAAGGTAATTCCGTACGTAACCCTTGTATCAATTACATATGTAGAGCTATCAGAGAAGTTCTTTTTGCTAGGGACTCAACTGCTCCAATCAACATCGGGGAAATGCATATGCTGGTCACAACACTGAAGGGTACCATAGCTTAAACGCTAAGTGGTAAACCAATAGTAGGAGTAGACTCTGATTCTGGGTTAACGTTTATATTGGCGAGGGACCTAATGGAATATAAAGTGAGAGTTGCCATGCAAACAAAGAGGAACAAGCCCAAATGGATCAACATTGGTGGACCGGTATATCGGATAATGAAGAAATGTGGGGTAGACATCGATAATTCAAACTTGATCGCGCCACGATACATGGACGTGGAATATCTGAAACATCAGCATATATTGGCGTGGGGTGAATACGAAGGAAAGCTTGTTTACAAATTCATTCATCCGGAAGCGTATAATGCACACATTGCATTACCCTGCCCAGAATTCACCTCCATACAAATGGGTACTAATGCTGATTTTATCCACCCGTGCATGCTTTCATTGATCCAGAAGCTCAGCAAACCCGCCAGCCGATTCCAGCGAGCGTAGAGGAAATTGATCATGAGGAATACGTTTTTGAGGAGTACACAGCACCAAGGCAAGGAGCTGGTGTGAAAGAAGCTCACAAAATGAACAAATGGCTAATTAAGAAGGTAAAGGGTCTGGTTAAGCACATGGAGGAATGGACTCAGGAGAAGGCATAACTTAGAAGAGAAATGGATTCTCTCAAGGAGAGATTTAGTGTTGAATCTTCACAAGCGCCTGCCACTCTCCAAAGGCGCCATTCAGTGTCTATTGAGAACATTCACACCCAACCTCCATAGCCTCCAAGACACTCCTCTGCCGTGCTCATATTGTATCAGAGGAAGCCACGCAAAGCCAGAGTAAGGCACTCGAGTCTCTCACTCGACCAACAGGGACTCGAGTCATTTCAACCTGCCCCAGAAATGCCACACTTGACTCCTTGCCTTGACCCGCATCAACTCGAGGCACCTCAGAACATTGGGAGTTACACTCTGGAGAGCATAAATGCCTCCACGTCCCATTTCTTTGGTTTCTAAAGGTACCAAATTCCTTCCCTCATTGTAAATACCATTGCATATCTGATTATGTTTATTGGTCTAGGATTCTTCTTCATACTTTTATACATACAAGAGATTGTGTGATTTAAGTTTGGGAGAGGGTTCTAGAAGATATTTAACATGTTTTCTTTGTTCTTAGTTTTTATTTATCATATAAATTGTGCATTACATATAAGGCATAAAAATCCATACAGATTTTTCAGTTTAGCATATTTGTGCATTGCATATCATCTATGGCATATACAAAACAAAAAATTGAAAAACTTTTTCAAAATCCATAAAAAGAGTGTCATGTAGATGCATTCATGTAGGATCGAGTCTAGATTTTGCATAAGGGATTATGATGATTATGCATGTTGAGCTTGCTGATTCTTTGTGCTAAATTCAACGCCCTAGATGTAAGTTGTTTGCTGCATGCTTTCCTATCCAAAATGTAAAACCGCACCATGTTAGAAAGGTTTAGTTTAAGCATTCATGCCTAATGAATCATGTTCTGATCTGATGCCAATCCTTGCTAAAGTGATAACCATAATCTTGGTTGTTAATTATCGAGTTTGTGCATCGATTTAGTGCTTGTGGATTATACAAAATACTTGGATTTCCTTTATCATCGTACATCTATCATGTTAATTCAAGTAGACTCCAACAAAGCACTGTACCTCCTTTCAAACCATCCATTGCTTGTTGTGTGTTTGTGAGGCCTCTTTTTTGGTTTAATCTTAGCGTAAATTGTTAGGTGAGAGCCGACAAGGACATGACTTCATGTAGATGCTGATTCACGATTTTTGGACCAGATTAGGACTAGGTGGTTTCGACTCTGGGTATGGGAGTGCTTGTGTTTAAGCAGAAAAAGGAATAAAAAGAAAAGGTCTAAGCCAAAGAATGTCAAAGGGGAAAAGGGCTGAAATTTATAAGAAGTGTTCTAGTAAATGTTTTGGGTAGTGAAAAGAAAGAAAAAAAAGGGTTCTAAGCAACGAAAAGAAAAAGAAAATCAAAGAAGAAAAGAAACGAAAAAAACCAAGTGTTGTAAGTGTTTAAGTTCCAATCACAAGTTTGTGAACCCTCTTCTCAGATTTATGAATCGAAAAAGCTTATGGATATGATCTTGGTGGCTAGAAAAAAAAGCCTTTAATAAAAAGGGTAGACTAGGATCGAATTCTGGGTTAGATTGATAGGATGAGACTGATTTGGGTATACGTGTAGATGAAGTCATGTTTTTGTATGCGCCTATTAGTTCTCATCTTTAGTATTATACTATAGCTTACTCATTTCATAGAGTGATCCCTGTGCGTTGATCGACCAGTTACTAGAAAGAGATCATTATAATCTCTTAGACCTTAGCTTTGCGAAACAAGCTTTTAAATATATGCATTTTCTCGATTCATGGTTCGTGGTAATTGAATGTTAAAAGGATTGGTTGAAGTGAATGTATGTGTAGGTTAAGACTGAGCTTAGGCTAAGTTGTGATTGATCTGACTAAAGTTTTTGGAGTACGGCTTGGTTAGTTGTGCATCTTAGAACTTGTATCTTGGACTGTGAGTTTAGCATTCTTTTCAGCTCATTTTTGGCTCTGAATCACCCCTTGCACCCTCTCCTCCATCTTTGTTTGGTTTATTTGCTTGAGGGCAAGCAAGAACTAAGTTTGGCGAGTTGATATGCATGTATTTTACTGTGTTTTAAAGTCTCATTTAGCTTAGTTTGCATGCATATTCGCAGCAATCTCATCATTTTAGAAACATTTTAGGTCCATATTGTACAATTTGCATTTGCATAGCATACATGCTGCATTTGGATTGCTATTAGGTACTTTGGAAGGCTTTTGGACCGTTTTGGAAGCTGTTGGATTTGGAGACGAGCATAGAAAAGGTTGGAGTGCTATACGCAATCAATAGAAACAGCCAAGTGCTGGTCTTTTCGTATTTATCCTCGATACGTTGTTCCGGCCATCCGTAATGTTGCAAGATAGTGGATAAACCGATAAACATTACAGTTTTACCCCAAACGTCGCAAGTCCATAGCAAACTTGCGACGGAATTGCGACGTTTTTACCCCAAACGTCGCAGTTGCCTTGCAAATCTGCGATGGATCTGCAACACTCAGATCCAGAACATCGCAAATCCCTCGCAGCTTTGCGACGGCCAAAAAACCCTAATTTCCGTCGCAAGGCCGTCGCATAGCGGTTTAGAATTTCTAGCCGTGTGGTTTTCTTTCCTCTTCTCTTTCTCTTCCTCTCATTCCCGATTTCTTTCCCTCTCTCTCTTTCTTCCGCGATTATTCTTCTCTCTTCCTATCTTCTTCTTCTTCCTCTCTTCTTCTTCCTCTTCCTCTCTTCTTCTTCTTCTTCTTCTCCCGCGTCCCATCTTCTCCTCGGATCTCTTCCTCTCTTCCCGTGGGCTTGCTCTCCTCAGATCTCTTCCTCTCTACCGCGACTTCCTCTCTTCCCAACGCCAAGGTAAGTCTTCTTACATGTTAGATTACGACATGGAACTTAGGATTTGGAACATATATGTTAGATTAGGCCATAGAACTTAGGATTTGGAAGATAAACGGTAGATTAGGCCATGGAACGATTTCGGCATTTTTGTAAACGTTTATTGATTTTCCAAAATGATTTATGAATTTTTTCTAAACGTTTTTTCGAATTTTCTAAACGATTTTGTATTTTAAAAACGTTTATGGATTTTAAAAAACACTTTTTGATTTTTTAAAACAATTTAGGATTTTTAAAACATTTTTGGCTTTTTAAATATGATTTTTTAATTTTTTAAACGCTTTTTGGATTTTTAAAAACAATATTTGTTTTTTAAATTTTGTTTTTGTATTTTAAGAAACGTTTTTTGATTTTTTAAAACATTTTTGAATTTTTAAAAACGTTTTTGAATTTTTAAATATGATTTTCGGGTTTTGAAACATTTTTGGATTTTTAAAAACGCTTTTGAATTTTTAAATATGATTTTTGAATTTTTCAAACATTTTTGGATTTTTGAAAGCGATTTTTTTTTTAAATTTGGTTTTTATATTTTTAAAAACAATTTTGGAATTTCTCTTAACGTTTTTCCATTTTTAAAACAATTTGGGATTTATTAAAAACGTTTTTTTGCTATTGAAATTTTTTTTTGATATTTAAAAAATGTTTTTTGGATTTTTCTAAACTTTTTTTTAATTTTTAAAAACATTTTACATTTTTTTAAACGGTTATGATTTTTAATAAAAAAAATTCAAAAACGTTTTACAAATTACAATTACAAATTTGTACAACAGTTTTATGAATTATGTTAATTCCAAATACGATTAGAATTTAATAAAACGTTTTTAAAACATTTTGCAAATTGTAATTCAAAAAAAGTTTAGAACGACTCCTAACATGTACGTTGTAAAACCAGTTGCAGGACAACATCGCCAAGTTCAACCAGTTGTTCTTTACATTGGCTTCAAAAGACGCCGACATTGCTGCTCAGCTAAACGTGATATAATCCGGTGAGCCCGGATCAAGTTCAGCAAACCCGGACGGGAGCACGGATCAAAACCCAGACAAGATTTCGGACTCCAACGTAGACCTATTAGACAATTTTTAGATTTTTATTTATTTTTGTAATATATTAAAAATATTGTATTTAATATTTTTATTTTAATAAATTTTAATATAAATTTTATTTAAACAATTTTAAAAATAATTTAAAAATATTTTATTAAAATTTTCGAATTAAAAAAATAATATATTTTTAATAGGCGTCGCAGATACGTCGCAAAACTGACGTCGCAAACACGTCGCAGTACTGACGTCGCAAAGCAGACATCGCAACAGTGTCGCAAAACTGACGTCGCAGATTCGTCGCAAATCCTGTGACGAATCTGAGAGGGTCCTGGCCGTCGCAACTTTGCGACGACATTAATACGTCTCAATTTCTGACAGTGTCGCACCAATTTGCGACACACGAATTGCGACGTTTTTGACAGTGTCGCAGATCCATCGCAAAATGGCTATTTGCGACGGATTTGCAACGATTTCGGCCATCGCAAATTGGCAGTTTTCTTGTAGTGTTGGTCTTTTCAATAGAATTAACTTAATGAAAGTCGAGTACTGTACTCGAGCTCCAAACTTATGTTCGGCAAACCAGCAACTTAGGTGTTGCGAATTGAGTCCTCAGGTCGAGCAGGTTTCCGGGTGGTTGTGTGATCTTCATACTCGACCCATCCGATCGAGTGTCTGGGTCGAGCTCCAGATTTGTTGCCCAAAAATTTCAAACTCGACCAGGGGTGATCGAGTTGGTCAGGTCGAGTTGTCGATGCTTATACAGACCAAACTCAATTGATTAATGATCATTGTTGTATTCTTGGTCTTTTCGTATTTATCCTTGATACGTTGTTCCGGTCATCCGTAATGTTGCAAGGTAGTGGATAAACCGATAAACATTATAGTTTTACCCCAAACGTCGCAAATTCATCGCAGATTTGCGAGGCAACTGCGATGTTTGGGGTACAAACGTCGCAATTCCGTCGCAAGTTTGCTATGGACTTGCGACATTTGGGGTAAAACTGTAATGTTTAGCGGTTTATCCACTTCCTTGCAACATAACGGATTTCCGGAAATAGACATCAACGTATCACATTGGTGTTAAATCTTTTGGCGGAAAATAGTGTCTCATTCAGTATGTTACCTTTTTCAAACAGCTCATCTTCCGACTCAACACTTTCTCAAGAGTTGTGTCGAAAGACGAACTGTTTGAAAAAGGTAACATACTGAAGGAGACACTATTTTCCGCCAAAAGATTTATTACCAATGTGATATGTGGATGTCTATATCCGGACATCCGTTATGTCGTAAGGTAAATGATAAATCACATTGTGGGCTAATTATAGGGAAAATGTTAAAATTTGCAATGTCATTGCGATGGACTGCATTAACATCGCAATAGCATCGCAGATTACTCGCAAAATTTGCTACGGAGTATATGTATCACAAAAACGTCGCAATATTGCAACGCATTTGCGATACCAGAATATGCATCGCAAATTGGTTGTAATAGCACCGCAAATACGTCGCAACTTTGCGACGTTTATTTACGTTGCAACCCCATCGCAAAAATCCATTGCAAATGGCTTGTTTTCTTGTAGTGCAAGAAAGATGACCACTCGACCAACACTTGGTCGAGTCATCTCTCTGCACAATTTTTATGCTGACTTTTTCAGCATTGACTTTTTAGGTTTTCTTTTGTACTTGGGCTATAAATACTCCCTCTTAGCCCTTAAATTAAGGACGCTTTTTTCTAGTTTTTGGCTAAGTTTGAATCTTCTTTCTCTCTTATCTCTTTGTAATTTCCAATTTGAGTGCTAGATTTGAGTTTAATGCATTGAGTTTCTGTTTTTGCTTCTTTAATCAATCTTCTTTAACTTACCATGGGCTCTCTAATCATGTTAAGCTTTGCATGAGTTGATTATGTTCAATTTAGGGTTTAAGAAGAAATGGTTAGATTAGTGTAAAGTTAGGGTGTTTCCAGCTTGCTTAAACTCTTTCATGCTAGGATCTCTTTAGATTTGGTGTGTTTAATGCTGATTTCTCCTTGATCACTTGAAATCTGTTTTGCTTGTCTCACCCGCAAGGTGTTCGATTAAATGCTTGTTTGAACCAAAGTCTGAGATATGCTTGTCTGTCCCAAGGGATCGGTTGTGTAGAGAGTGTATTGGGTAGAATAGGTGGAATCTTAATGCTAGATTGCTAGGATTCTGCTAACGGGAATTAGGTATGATCCATGCCTTGCTGAGTTCATTGTCCATGGGAATGGCTGTGTTATTGTCGAATATATTGCCTAGAGATCATTCTAAATAGGTTGTTAAGCGAGCTGGAATTCCTATTGCTTCTGATTCGGTTCTGTGACACCCTTTGAATTGAATAATGGCTTGGATTAAGTTGACCCGCATAGTTCTGATTGTTAGCATCACACTCGTTTAGATTGACACGTATTACACTGCATCGACATGATTGTGTGATAGGATTTGAGCACGAACCTGTAAAAATCTATTATCAGTATCATGTTTCTAAACATCTTATTTTGTCTTAGCTCTAATTCGGTTTCAAGAATGATAGTGTAACTATTTGGTTCTCGTGGATTTGATACTTGGATATTGCTATGATTTGCTGTGCACTTGCAGTTGTCTTTTAAACCTGTGATATCAAGTTTTTGGCGCCATTGCCGGGGACCAATTGTGTTGCCTTTGAATCTACAATTGAATTTTAGTCTAAGCCTTTGTTTACTTACAGTTTATTGTTGTCTTTCTTTTGTGTGTTTCAAGGTACAACGAGCAACCCAACTCTTAATAATCCTTTGGGTGATAGTAGTGACCGTCTGAGTCAGAGTGATGCTGCCAAAATCGAGCAAATGAGGCGAGAGATAGAAGAGCTGAGGGGATGGCAGAATGTTAAGACTTTGCGTCGAGAAATAGGAGTTATTGATACACGTCATCAATTCTATCAAAATCGATCAGCAATTTGCCCACTTCCTTTACAAGGACAATACTTTGAGTCGGACCCTCAAGTGATTGCATTGATTAGGCAGTATACCTTCCGTGGTCTTCCAGCCGAGAACCCTATAGACAACATCGAGAACTACGAGGAGATTTGTAGCACCACAGTTTCGCGAGAAGTCCAAGAGGAATATGTAAGGTGCAAGCTGTTCCATTTCTCGCTAGAGAACAAAGGTATACAATGGCTTAAATCCTAGCATGCAATCTCGTTAACCACGTGGAATGCAGTTAGAAATGCCTTTCTAGATGATTTCTTCACCAAGGCAAAAACTGCTTAGTTAAGGAATAACATCAGTACTTTCCGACAACAAGAGGATGAGCCCTTTGGTGAAGTTTGGGAGAGATTTTGTGAGTACATGAGAGATTTTTCGCACCATGAGTATTCAGATGAACAAGTGCTAAGCATCTTTTATGGAGGAGTAGATTGAGAGTATAAGAGATCTCTGAATGTTGCCAACAATGGCGATTTCATGACCAACACCTGATATGTATGCATTTTAGCATGTTTTAGGAGCCTTATTTAGCACATTTCACATACATATTCATAACATTTCCATCATTTTAGAGTTGTTTTATGTTCATATTGCATACTTTGCATTTGCATGGCATACATGTTGCTTTGGAGCTATTTTAGGTACTTAAAGAGCTTTTTGGATTTTTTGGAGCAACAATGGACACAAGGATAAGCAAGGACCGGATTAGAGTGCCAAACATGGTCAAAAGGAGTGGCCAAGTACGAGTCTCAAGCCAACTCAAACCTCTAACTCGAGTGACATAGGTGGAGTTCACTTATTGGTGATGAAATGCTGAAGATTGCATTCTGGAAAACACAACTCGACCTGGCAACTCGACCAATATCTACCTGAGTTGAGAATTTCTAAAGGAAAAGTGCAACTCGACCACCAAACTCGACCAACATGGTGTTGAGTTGGCCATTTCCCGAACTTTGACTAACTTTATGTTGACTTTTTAAGTAGGGTTTTCTAAGAGGAGTATAAATACCCCTCTTAACCTACATAAACAATGATCCACATTTTTAGCTTTTTTGCTCTTGGAGAAAAATAACAAACTATCTCTTCTTTGTATACATATTTTGATTTCAATGTTTATCTTTTGGTTTTGATTTTGTTCTCATTCCTCTCATCTCTTTCTTATCTTTATTATTATGCAATGCATTTTAATTTCTAGATTTGTGTTCTTGATGATGATTAGTGAGTAGGTCATTTAGGGTTTTAGAGGAATGGTTAGATTTGTGTAGATCTAAGGCATTTCGAGCTTGTTTAAGTTCATTCATGATTAGATCTCTTCATTCTAGGTTGCCTTAATGCTTGTTTCATCTTGATCAAATGAAATATGATGTTGCTTTTCCTCATCCACAAAATGTTTGTGAAAATGCTTGAATGAACTTAGATTTGAGATTTACATTCCTAGCCTAAGAGATTAGTTATCTAGGGTGTTTATTGGCTGTATTAGGTTGTCTCTTCATGCCAATCCAAGTGTGGATCGCTGATGAGAGTTAAATCAGATTGCATATGGGTTGTGTTCATTGTTCATAAGAATGTCAATGATATCTTTGAATCTATTGCCTAGAAGTCACCTTAATAGGTTGTTAAGCAAGCTGGAAATCTTTAGTGAGCATTGATTGATTACCCATATCCTTTGGAACCCGTCTTTATCTCTGATTGCTTTTTGCTCTGTTTCCCTCGGTTTTCGTTCTTTGTTTACTTTCTCTTGCTGAGTTGTTTACTTTGATGTACTGATGCTTTATTTCGTTTATGTTTCAGTTGCTTTTGTTCTGATTTTGTATATCATTTGGACTATTTGGCTTGGATTAGAAGTTATTCAACTTAGTTTTGATTGTTTAGTAATCACATCCATATGGTTTGACCCCTATGTACTTTAGTGACTATGAAATGCATAGGGTTAATTGAGTGAGCATTAGTGAAAATCATGTTATCAACACCAAGGAAGAGGCTTTCACTCTCATAGAGAACTTAGCAGCAAGTTCAAGTCAACAACGTCCTGAGGAGAACCAATCGGTTCGCAATGGCAGCACTGAATCTCGGAGGATTAATGAGCTTACTACCAAGTTGGACATGTTCATCGCAGCTAGTCGAGTAACCAAGCGAGGTGTTCATCAATGTGACATATCAGGTGACACTGTTTCAGCTCAGGAACCTCACCCCTCACTTTTACCGCTAATGAATCCTCCAGATAGCTCACAAGATGAGATTAAGGCTATGCTGCAACATCTCATTAAGGGACAACATAAAGCTACAAACGAGATCAATACAAGGATACGTGGCATGTATAATGATCTGAATGGCAAGTTCAAAACAGTCTATGCACATATGAAGAAGATGGGTTCGCAGTTTGCTCAAACTACTGCAACACCTCAGAGTTTGATGTCAGGAATGAGAGAGGGGAACTACAGGAAATGCAATATTTTCGTGCTTAGAAGTGGACAAGAACTGGAACCTCATACGAGGAAACGTACCATGAGTGATGTTGTAATAAACCTCTAAGATGATGATGATGCGGTCAATAGGGGCGATGACGAGGTAACAGAGAAAACTGTGGATAAGGTATCTCCAGAACCAGCTCAACATCCTGCACATGATTTAAATCATAAAGCACCAACAGTAGTGGAGAGAGTATACGTACCTAAATCACCTTATCTGATCCTGCCTAAGAAATCTTGAAAGGATTTAGAAACATCTAAGTGCAAAGAAATGTTAGTTGATTTGTCTATGAAATTACCTTTTGTTGATGATTTGCTGATGATTCCCTCATTGAAAAGCTATATCAAAGGCTTGGTCACGAGTAAGTTTACTGGGGAAGAGAAGGTCATGATGATCTCTCAGAGATGTAGCGATGTGCTTCAAAATAAGATGCCTAAGAATGAAGAATATCTCGGGCAGTTTGTACTGTCTGTCCAGATTGGTTCACTAAAGTTTGCTCACTCTCTTTTTGATTTAGGCTCTAGCGTTAACCTGATGCCACACTCCATCGTACAACATTTGGGGTACACCTAGTTCAAGCGAACACGGATTTTGTTGATCTTTGCGGATCGTTCTGTGAATCTCCCTGTAGGTGTTTTAGAAGATTACATGTCAAAATAGGGAAGACATTTGTACAAGCCGATTTTGTAGTCCTTGAGCTCAATGAAGAACAGAAGGATCTATTAATTCTGGAAAGGCCATTTCTGAAAACTGTCGAAGCAATGATCAACGTGAAGAATGGGCGAATCGACCTCCACTTAGGTGATATAGTTATACAGTTTGAGATGAATAAGATGTTGAAGGAACCCATGTTAAACGGGATGACCTTCATGATAGGCGACTCAGAAGAAGTCGTAGACGAGGTTACAGAGGAAATTCTCTTAGATGATCCTCTAGATGTCGTTTTGACTAAAGCTGAGACAGAATTGGGTTTTCTTGACGATGAAACAAGAGGGTACGCCAAGATTTTGGATTCTTGCAAGAAAGTGGAGAAAATGGTCGCCTACATCTCTTTGGATGCACCTAAACCCGCGCCTCATGTGGTTTTTGATAACCCATGGAGTGAGTCGAAGGCTCCAAAGATCGCGCTGAAAACACTCCCAGTCGGGCTAAGGTACGCGTTTATAGGACCCAACTCAACTTGTCCTGTTATTATCAATGCTAGTCTGAACAATGTAGAGACTACTTTACTATTGTGCGAACTCACAAGTATCGTAGAGCAATAAACTACTCGCTAGATGATATCACTGGAATCTCGCCTGATCTTTGCAAGCATAGAATACACCTGATTGACGAATAAAAAGCCTCTATATAGAATCAGAGACGGTTGAACCCGAATCTGAAGATGTAGTTAAAAAGGAGATAATGAAACTTTTAGAGACTGACATTATATTTCCCATTTATGATAGTAATTGGGTTAGTCTGGAGCATGTAATTCCTAAGAAAGGGGGTATGACTGTAGTGAAGAACGAAAACAATGAGTTGATATCGACTAGAACTGTCACAAGACATAGGATGTGTATCGATTATAGGAATTTGAACTGTTCTACTAGAAAGGATCATTTCCCTATTGATCAAATGCTTAAGAGATTGGCTAACCATCCTTACTACTGTCTCTTAGATGGTTATTCAGGTTTCTTTCAGATTCCCATCCATCAGACGATCAGGAGAAGACAACCTTTACATGTCCTTACGACACTTTTGCTTATCGTAGAATGTCGTTCGGATTGTGTAATGCCCCAGCTACCTTCCAGCGCTGCATGATTTCCATCTTCACAGACATGATTGAGGAGATAATGAAAGTATTTATGGATGACTTTTCGGTTTATGGTTCCTCTTTTGCTGGATGTCTTGCTAATCTGTGCATGGTACTCAAGTGTTGTGAAGAGAAACATCTCGTGCTCAATTCGAAGAAATGCCACTTTATGGTGAGAGACAAGATAGTTCTGGGTCATAATATTTCTGAGCATGGGATTAAAGTTGATCGAGCAAATATCAAGGTGATAACAGGCCTACAACCGCCGAAATCAGTGAAAGATGTCAGGAGTTTTCTAGGACACGTAGGTTTCCACATAAGATTTATCAAGGACTTCTCGAAAATAGCTCAACCAATGAGATAAATGTTGTGTAAAGATGTGAAGTTCGAGTTTGATGAAGCATGCCATGAAGCCTTTCTTACTCTCAAAGGAGCTCTTGTTAGTGCACTGATTGTGCAGCCACTAGATTGGGAATCACCTTTTGATGTGATGTGCGATGAAATGCAGTAGGCGCTATTTTGAGACAGTGGACGGACAAGAAGTTGCATGTCATCTATTATGCTAGCAGGACTTTGGATGACGCACAACGTAAGTGTACGACAACCAAGAAGAAGCTCCTTGCTATTGTGTTTGCTTTCGAAAAGTTCTGGTTGTATCTAGTGGGTTCCAAGGTGATTGTGAATATTGACCACACTGCATTGAGATATCTTATTTACAAGAAAGATGCAAAACCAAGGCTTCTCAGATGAGTTCTATTGCTGCAAGAATTTGATCTTGAAATTAAGGATAAGAAGGATATTGAGAATGGAGTGGCATATCACCTTTCTAGACTATGGATAGAGAATAAGGTACTTATGAACGACAACCTACCGAAAGAGCATGTCAACTCGATTCGCTTAGATCACTAAGGCATGTGAGCGGATATCTAAACCTCCCGGAATCCCTTGGTTTGCCGAGTTCGCGAACTACCTTACTGCTGAGGTCAAACCTACTGATTTCTATGGCTACATGAAGAAGAAATTCCTTTGTGACATTTGACACTATTTCTGGGATGAGCCTTATTTGTACAAGCAGTGTGCCGATGGTTCGTTTAGAAGATGCGTTAATGAGTATGAGATTCCTGGGATTCTGTTCCATTTCCATGGTTCTTCTTATGCAGGACATTTTGCTACTTCTAAGACAGTGTCCAAGGTTCTGCAAGCAGGTTTCTGGTGGCCAACTATGTTTCGTGATGCCAATGAGTTCATTTCAATCTCATTTCGTTATTAGCAATTGTTATCAAGTTTCTAAACGTCTTATTTTGTCTTAGCTCTAATTCTATTTCAAGATTGATAGTGTAAATATTTGGTTATCGTGGATTCGATCCCTGAATATTGCTACTATTTGTTGTGCACTTGCAATAGGTTTTTAGAGTTAAAACCTGTGATATGAAGGGCCGACGATGTTTGGTATTAATAAGCACAATTATGTGTGCGAGGCAGTAAATGAGAGGGGCTGGAGATTACCTTCTTACCGATGCAGAAATGAAATGGTTGCGATGGTTAGACAACCATATTGCAGATCCTTGTTCTGAAAAACAACAGGGGTGAGGACACTTTCTAGTGGGTTCACTCGGACAACATCAAAGGATTCTTCTAAACCAAGTTATCTGGGACTACATAAGACCGCATGCACATAAGAGAAGTTGGAAGCGACACACTTTCTGTTTTGGGTTGCAAATATCAACTGCCTTCCGCTGAAATCAAAACTACATGTGTGGAGTAACTCGTCAAATACCACATGCGTTCTATGCAATGTGGTTGATGAAACCTAAGAACACTTGTTTATACACTGCTCGTTCTCACTCAATCTTTGGTCTCCTTGCCTTGGTAAAATATGTCTTTTTACTCAGGTTTTTGTATCTTGGAGCTTGCTGATTTAATGGCTTATTGGACATTCCCGTGGACTGCTTTCTATGCTTGAAGTGGGTCGCACAAGCCACAATCTATAGTATTTGGACAGATAGGAACTCGAGGATTTACCAAGGACCCATATCATCTCATGACTCGCTCTACACCCGACTAGACCGCTCAATCAAGGATACTCTTCTCGATCATCGCTATACAAAGAACGGAAAGGGTATTCCTTCTCTATGGTTTTAGTATGCTTAACTGTATGTATTGTTGTAATTTTGTGTGTGCAAGCCTTTTTTAATTTTTTTAGGCAAAGCCACACTTTTAAAAAGTCGATGTACATTCTCTGACACTTTAGATGATATAATTAACATTTTATCAAAAAAATATGGGGAATTATAGAAAAGGTAATTAAGCTTAAGAATCAAACATTGAAACAAAAGCCAACTGGCAAAAGATTCCTTTATTGAAAGCACACAAATTTTTTCTGCCAAGCACGTTTACTTTGGTAGATTTTAGCTAACTTGTTTTTCCCCTTTTGGAAAGTTTCTAGCGGTTTTGTTTCAAAATTGTGGTCCACATAACCGATTTTGAAGACGTAAAAGGAAAGTTCTCCTCCTCCAACCTCCGTTACGGTGGTCCTCGAACCCTTTCTCCGGTCTGCTTGCGCTACAACAAGGATGAAAGTGGATCTGGTTATCCTTGGTAAAGGTGAGGACGTTATCTGAAATGAAGTTAAATCTCAGATCCAATCTAAACAACTATCTCACTTCTCTTGAAGTGAAGAAACATATATAACTCTTCTTGTTTCTAGTGTTTAAATGAATTTTATAATGATCTCATTACTTAAGCCATGTTCTTTGTTTTGTTGCCGCGACCACTTTGAGCGACTAAAATTTCAACTTAAAAAAAAAGAAAAAAACTTGGTGGAAAGTGACAATTACAGCGCTGCGACTCCCTAGTGATCATTGCCGATGACTGCCGCTGTGGCTAAAAAATAGAGCGACCGTAAAAGTGATCGCAGCGATGGTTTTGAATATGCCATCTATACACTTTTAACTAAGTTAAATCTCAAATTAGTTGAATTCTTTGATCGCTGTACATTATTTCAGCGACAATAAAAAGAACGGGGCTTGACATCTACTACTTTACAGAAACAATGATAACTTCTTAAATAATTTGAACTTTCTGGCTGACAACAGACTCTCGATTATATCTTGCTATAGTCCAAGGATCCATCCATAAGCCCTCATCTTCCACCACTATAACTTGTATACCTTAGGAGGAGAAATGCAAACAGATTGCTTCCTCTGCTCCAACTCCTAGAGTATCTTGAGTTCAAGTACCAGATTTTGATAACTCTCAACTTACTCTCATTGGGCGTGTCAGGAATCAGAAAGCACAGAGAATATGGTCACTTATCTCCTTCTTATCTCACTGCGATGTGGAGAACGTCAAGTAGAGCAGAAGGAGCGGGCTTTTGGTCAAGGCATGTTCCAGTTTCGATTTACTAACAAAAAAGTCCTGCAACATGTCCTCCAAAATCAACCATATCACTTAGCAAAATGGATGATTATCCTTCAACGCTGGAACCAACTGTGGGTCCATCCTTCCCGGCTCTCATTTCATTTGGGATCCATGTTCAAGGTATCCCGGTTCGTTTGTGGTCCATGGAGACTCTCAAGAGTACTGGAAGTGATATTAGATTCGTCGAATCTGGAGAGATTACGACTTCCTTTTCTAGAATGAAGGTCATGGTGAATGGAATTGCTCCCTTGATCAGTACTTCAATTGTAGAATTTGCCGATGGAGAAAGTTGCTACAGCCTATCTTGTCTTTGAAAAACTTGGAAAACATTGTCCGATCTGCTTGTGCCTAAATCATGGAGATAAGGACTGTTCTCCCTTTTCAGAAAAAAGAACCACATCACACTGATGCAAAAGAAATTAGGACTAGATATGTGAACTACTCTCAAAGTTCTATGAAGAATTGACTAGTTTCAAAGCTAGATGCCCCCCAATTGAATTATTGTCGTTGGGATCATCAACCTACATCTAGAAGAGGGTAATCGGAAAGTTTATCTAGAACTGTATAACCCTCTCTACAATTCAAGCACAAGGGTTTATATACCTCTCACACTTCAAGCTGACCAAGCTACAGACCATAAGTATCACCACCTAGACAACATTCTCCTAGATATGGTGGATATAGAGGCAACTCTCAATCTCGATCCCTGGTGGAAATAATAAACAAGGATCAAGGGAAAGATTTACATATGCTAAAAGACAGATCATAGTTATCAAAATCACCTAGAGATAGATCATCAGCTAGACAAAGAACTTCTCCTAGGAAATGGAGTAATCCGAAAATTCCCTCTCTTTCTTCAAGAGGCTACATGAGAAATTAGAAAAGTAATGGACCAATACACTGCCTGTGCAGATTCAGATGTCAAGCCTTCCCCTCGATGTGAGCTCTTGGGGAAGATAAGCTAAAAACGCAGCCAGAAAAAAATGGGTAAGACAAGCTGAAGATCAGGAAGAGATAGAAAAAGCAACTACCAAGAATTTTAAAATTTACCCTGAATATACAAGAAGGTGTGCAAACATCAAAGAGTCCAACATGAAATGCATAAAGAGTTCGTACAACTCTTAGACTTGGGCCCCTAACCTCTGAAACAATCAAGGAAGACTTGCAATAGATTATTATTCCTCCCCACATATTACCTGGAAGATGAGGGAAAACCAAATCAGGATGTGATCTTATAGCATCCTCTGGAAGTCTACAGAAGAAAAGAAGAATAGTTCAAGCAAAAGATTCTCTAAAAGGAGATTAAACATAGAACCTGCATGGAATGAATCCAGCTGCTCACTGCCACCTAAAGGAAAAGACATGGTAAATCAAAAAGGAACACTAAAGAAAGTAAAGCATCTTCGAGTCAGCCTCAAGGGTTCCCACTGATACCAGCTTCAACGAAGAGAAAAGATTTTCAAAATCCACCTACTCTTTCTCTTTACTTATTTTGGCTTGGAACTGTCAAGGGTTGAGAAATCCCTTGACAGTTTGACGTCTAAAGGAATTACAGAAATGTACTTCCTCTTACACTATATTTCTCACAGAAATCAAAAATCAAGATGAGTTTGTGCTTCAAAAGACTAAGAGTCTCGGTTATGAAAACCAGAAAGTTATTACCCATACTAGTCATGGTGGAGGTGGCCTACTTTTTCTATAGAAGCAATATGTGCAACTACAAATTTTAGATTCTAACTTGTAGCAAATTAATACACAGATCAGACATGAAGATAAAACCTTCTTTCTCACATTTGTTTATGGAAAATCTGAAAAGCAAGCAAGGAAACAACAGTGGAATATGATCAAAGAAACAACTCTGATTAGAAACTTACCCTGGCTTACCATAGGAGATTTCAATGATATAACTAGAAACAACGAAAAGAAGGAGGGGCATACAGATCCAAAACTTCTTTTTCTGATTTCAAATAGTTGCTAGCTGAATGCTGCCTATTTGACATCAAAGACACCAGAAATTTCTATCTTGAAGGGGTGTTTGTCAAGGCAAGTTGTGCGTGTAGGCTTGATCGTGCAGTAGAAAATTGGATGGAACTATTCCCGTCCAGTTTCAATGAATATATGTGGTTCGAGGCATCCAACTACAAACCCCTTATCACTTTGGTTAACCTTGAACGAAAACCCAATCAAAAAATTATTTTAGTACGACTGAAGTTTAACAGATATGCAGGGGCTAAATATATCATTTATAGTTCATGGAAAAAGAATCTAACAGCCTCCATTTTGCAGAGACTTGACAAAACAAGATCAATTATAACCAGATGGGTAAAAGAAAAGAAGAAAAATTGGAGAACTGATCGATTCCTATAAATTTGAGTTGGAGGGAGCTACGTCAAGCGCACATAACAACTCACTCCTCATTCATGAATTAAACCAGAAGCTGAAAGATGCCTACCAAGTTGAGGAATCTTTCTGGAAACAAGGAAGTCATGCAACTGGCTTACATTGGGTTTTATTATTTTTATTTATAATAATACCTATATTTATATGTAATATACACAAATTGTATATACATAATTTTGTTATATATGAGCAATATATATATATCTATTTTCAAAAATTTAAAGTCTAACATTTATAGAAGAAAAATCTACAAATTTTCATAAATTTTTATGATGTAATATTTTAATATATTTTATAAAAGTTTAACAAAATAAAGTAAGAGTGAAAATATTTATTAAAAATATATCAAATCTTTATTAAAACTATATCAAATCTTCTATGATTAGCTATTAAAGATTTGATCCGGTATACGTTAAAAAGTAAATTTATTATAACTTTTAGTTTATTGATAAATAATTTTTTATAAAGGGTTTCAAAAGTGTTATTTTTTTCAAATCCAAAGTTATTATCATAAATATATAAACTTGGGTTTCTCAAAGTTTCTTATTAACAGGATAATTCCACGTGTGAGATCTAACTTTCAAAAATATTTCAGTATATATATATATATATGTAAAAATATAAGTATTTGTCTTTTTTCCTAACCTCTGTGTATTAGTTAGGTGAACTCCAAGGGGGAGTAAAGCCAGCAATCATGGATGGAAAGGTGAACCAAAACCGCAAAGTGTATTTTCTTGTTTGGCGCATTACTTTCTTGGAGAGTTATAACCAATGGCCTCAGCTCTTGTGGTGAAGAGTCTGATGGAAGGTGTTGAATCAGCTCACAAGCAAAGAAATGTGTCCTTAGTTGTGTGGTGAAAAGAAGTAGATGTGGTCTTGCAAACCCGAGCCACATATGGAGAAAACAAAGGCTATCTCTAAAACCTCCTCTATTTATTCTCCTAATCTATTTTGCTTGTCTTCACTTGCCTAGTTACTCATACTCATAGTTAGTTTCATTCATGTCTTAAAGTCCTCAAATGTCAAATGTTTTAATATTCTCTTATACCTTGTGATGAAGGTGTGATTCAGAGCTTTGCTTGAGTATTCCCATGAGGAGATGAATAGAAATGAGCAAGCTATTGGGTATTGAAATAGTGTCAAGGAGGACAAGTATGGTGATGCACTTGGTATTGAAAGGACCAAGTCATTGCAACCGTGTGGAGGAGGGAGAAGAATAAACTGAAAGAAGCTCCATAGTGTTGGCGGATTGATGGAATGGCTTCTCAAGATTGTATTGATAAAGCGGATCCTTGTGGAGTTGAAGTGAACTCAAGCCATTCTCCATATGAGTCTCTACCAAAAGCTTGTGCCACAAGTTTGGTAGCTACGGTATGAGAACTTAAACAATTACTCTCCTTTGGTATTAATGTTCGGTTTCCTCTTGTCTTCCTTGCTAGGAGTAGGTGTTAAATGCATTCAAAGTAGTTAGGGAATGGGTGGCTTGGGATTATGCCAAAATCCTTAAAATCAAAGCTTAGAGGAGCAAGTGATTTCATTTCAAAACTCTTGGTAATCTCCACAAAAGCTTGTAGAGACAAGTTGTGGAGAGAAGTGGTTCACACTAACGCTTGTGAAGAAGCCTAAAGTGTGAAAGAAATGCTTAGATGTGGCGTGTGCAAGAAGGATCTTATTTACCTTAAGCCGCAAGTATGGAAGGCTCAAAGGAGCCAAACGTGTGGTGTTCATAAAGAACACTAAAGAGGTATGCATTGTCCATATGATTTATGTCATACTAATCTATGTGAGTTCCATGAGATCTTAACTAGAAACAAGTGTTTGATGCATATACTGCAGGTCAAAAGTTTGGGTTCCGCGGGTTAGGAAATCTGCGGGTAGAAGGAGTGCGTACTGCGGGTAGGTGTGTTCCCGTACCGCGGGTAGGTGTGTTCATGTACCGCGGGAAGGGTGTCCATGTAATGCGGGTAGTCCACGGGTCGAGAGGCATTTACCGCAGGCAAGGAAGTCATGTACAAAAGAAAGTCAACGGCAACCCAGGAAAGGTCGACGGTAGGATGGCTACGTACTGCTAGTAGGCCGTCGGGTCTAGGGACATGTATTGTGGGTCAAATCTCCTTGTATCACAAAAAGTCAACAGGAAGCTGAGCAAAGTCAATGGTCAGATGAGTGTACTGCGGGTTAAGGCATCATAAACCATGGATCGAGTCTTCTGTGTACCGTGGGTCGAGAGCAGTATGGACCATGGGTCGAGCTCAGCATGTATTGCGGATCTAGGAAATGCATATCGCAGGTTGAGGATTTGTGTACCGCAGGTCAAGAAGTTCACATATAGCAGGTCGAGGTTTCCTATACTGCGGGTCGATTATCAGCGTACCCGAGTCGATGCTGTCTGTTCGGCCGTACGGGGCAACGGTCATGAAAATGTCAACGATTTGAATTTTTTAAATTTTTGGACTTAGACCAATTTCAAGCCAAAATTTTGAGGATATTGCAATCCAAGGAAGAGCAATCCAAATATCTTTGATCATTGATGTGTGAAGATCTCATAATTACATTATCTGATCCAAAGTAAAGGACATGTAAAGGTATGAATCTTAACCTTTTCGATTCGTTTTATCAACTAATGTTTGTGTGCTTCTTGTGAGTATTACCTAGGTAAAGTAATCCATGATATCCTAGACTTGAAGCTAAGGGAATTGCAAAAATGGATTTGTTGAAGATGGAACCATTAAAGATGGTTCCATATGGAGTGTTGACCGAGAGGGGGAGCCTCTTAAGGTGTGTGTGTGCTACTTCCAAGCTTGGCCTTTGGTATTCATTGCAGTCCAAGCTTGAGGGGGAGTATTTGAGGAAATGAAGCCAAGGCCAAAGGATTTCATGGTGGTTCAATGCAATATTTGAAGAATGTGGAACATGCTCAAGTATGTGAGTTTGTCTCAGCCTCTTGGACTTGATATTTCCAAGTTGTGACCATGATCCATACTCTTTTTACCTTAGTTGGTTTTATCCCAATGGGTTTTCCACTAAGGTTTTTAATGAGGTGGGGAGTTACAACTTTAAAGATTTGTCCTTGATGATTCACATTGCGTATTCAAGCTTTAGGGAGAATGTTAAACTCATAGTCTTAAGTGTGAAGCAAGGAACTTCACATCCGTACAAGTCCGAGTGTAACCAAGAAAAATGAAGTTTGTCTTGTTAAGGACATGATCTTAAGTGAAAAGAGGTGATGGAGTGTGAAGCAAGGAACTAAATGGAATCCACATGTAATTGGTATTTACATTTGGTTGGGAAGCAACTAAGGAGAGCCACATGTTCATGATAACAAGTCTTTTTTACAGCTGGTGATCAAATCAAATGATCCCTAAAACACTAACATGTCGTTGGTAGTATTAAAGGTGTCAATCCAAGTTAAGTGTGTTACTAACAGTTGAAAATTATACGGATCAACCTAATCCAAGTTCTTTAATTAGTTCATCAAAGTGACATGGAAGTGAAGCACAGCAATAACAATAAAACAGAAACATAATAAGCAGTAAATCAAAATGAGCAACTCAACAAGCGAAACTAAAGCAATGAACGAAAACAGAGCGATTAATACGAGAATAAGTGGTTAACGGAAAGCTGGGCATTGAGGAGTGAAGTTATTGATTTATGCTTAACCGGGAGACTCCAAACTACTCAACAAACCAATAGGCAATGATCTCAGACTATGGATTCAATGCAATTAATATCACTCCCATGCCTATTGAACTTTGTTCAGCTAGAACCAGACTTAACTCCCGTTAACGGTACCTAACCCAACAAGCATGAAGAGACAACCCACATCTGTCAATAAGTACTCTAGACAACTAACCCCTTAGGCTAGAAATGCAAATCACAGAATTTAGCTCATTCAAGTAATTCATCAAACACTTGGCAGGTCATTGAATGTAATGGATCAAATTTCAAATAGCTAGTACGAAACAAGCATGAGGCTCACTAAATTTGATGAGAATCTATCAATACTAAGCTTAAGCAGTCTGAATTGTCCTAGTTCCACATAAATCTACCTCATTTTCTCAACAGCCACAAGAAATCTACTCACTAATCATGGGCAGATGAATGAACTCCAAGTTTAATGTAAATGGCATGATTAGAAATATGATGGAAAGATAAACAACAATGAAAAAGAAATCAAAGACAAATACTCAATCAATCATTATCAAAAACAAACATTCAATTCATGAAACATGGGAGAAACTAGAGGCAAAAGCATCCTTAATTCTAAGTGTTTATGGTTATTTATAGTAGACTACCCAAAACCCTTAAAAATCAAAACGCGGAATTAAAAAGTCAACAAAGTGAAAGCCCAGAGAGGTGACTCGACCAGGTGTTGGCCGAGTCGCTTTGTCGAGTAGTGACTTCTGTGTCCACATTCCAGCCTTCTCGAGGTCCACCAGTCGAGGGAGAAGTTGAGCCGTGCCCCGGTGGTGAAATTAAATCCCGAACTCGACCTAGCTGGTCGAGTCTATGTTTCGAGGTCTCCTCCTGAACTCGCTGTGGTCTCCAGACTCGGCCTAGTGTGTCGAGTGATTGGCTCGAGGGCTGCTTTTTTTTGCGTCTAGTTCTTCCTATCACGATAAACACTCCAGTCCATTCCGTGCTAGCCTTTATGTTCCATATTGCTCCAAAATGGTCCAATGGTCTCCAAAGTATCTAGAAATTCCTATGTATGCTATGCAAATACAGAATGTACGATACGGACCTAAAGTGACTCTAAAATGTTGAGAATGTTATGAATATGCATACAAACGAGGCTAAATGAGACTCTAAAACATGATAAAATTCATGCATATCAGTTCACTTAAGCTATCATATAGCCATTGGAGTAGTCAAATGTTTGCTTAGGAAAACCTTGTGACCGTTGGAGCTAAAGAGGAATAAGGCTCCATCTTCTTTTCTCATGAAGACCAAGCTAATTCTCGTTCTTTCCTTTTTGGTAAATATTTTGTCTTCTTGAACTACGTTAGTTCTCTCTTGTATATATATGAGTGTAACCACAACTCTAAAGACTAAGTGAAAATAAAATCTCTCACTTATAATCTCTCTCATTCTCTTGGCCTTATGGCCATAATCTCTAATTCTTTGGTTACCAAATCCCTTAATCTCTATTCTCCAATCTCATTCAAATATCTCATTCTCTATTTATATTCCGCAAATTCTAATAGTAAGTAGCATTATTTTAAATATGATTGTATCTGAGTGTTATTGTGTTTTAGTATTTTATTTTTTTAATTAGGTGGAGACTGATCATCGAATGTTGAATAAGATGATTAGATGTTTTATGAGTTTAAAGAATGTTGGATTGGAACTTGCAATATTTGTTTTGTGCTCGGGTTTTTTTTTTGCCGATGTGGCATCAACCTTTAAAACTATGTTTTAATATTGTGTTCAATGATGTATTTTTGATGAAATCAAACATTGTATGTTGATTGGGTATTTGAAGTTGATTTTAGTATTGTTATTTAGTCTTATAAATTAATTGTCATTTGTTTTGTAATCACAAAACTCTAGTATTCAATCTGCACAACACAATCCTGTCAGCACCCGAAGTTGTTCTACTTCATTGTAAACATTTTTTGTTGCACTTTTTTGGCTAACTAACAAGATTCCGTTCACTTTAATGTAGTTCTAATGTTTGCCCACTTTAAAGCCTCTAAAACGGATGCTATTTACTCTCTTTATGCAACATCATTTCTGTTTTAGTATTAAAATTTCTATTAGTTTTCCCCCGTTAATTCCAATTTTAATAATTGGTTATTCCAAAAGTTTTTTTAAATATAAACACTAATAATTTTAAATTGAAATTAGTTGATAATTTGATGACTATAATGTGATTTATAATTTAATCAACATAATATCAAAAGCGTAAACTTAGCTCCACTCTTCCATGTTAAAGTCTATCCACTACAAACTGAATTGCTATTACTGTTATGCTCATTTAGCAACATAATCCCATAGTTTTCTTCCTCACTACCATTTAAATTATAGAACACCAAAAAAATATAACACATTTCGTTTAACACAAATGGCAGACATTGTTGAATGTTTCTCGGGAAAAATCAACACAAAGCCTTTGAATGGAGCAACTGATATCTCTATATTCCATTCACTTAAGCCATTTCAAAAGTCTTGGACCGTGAGACATAAGATTCTCCACACCTGGAGGCATCATAGCCCTGTTACCGACGAATCTTTAGAGATGTTCCTCGGAGACAAAAATGTAAGAGAATTCATTTTAGTTTATTACAACCTCAAAATCAACTTCATACATTATATTGTACTTAACTAATACATCTATTCACAAAAATTTCTTTAGGGATCGAAAATATGAGCCGTTGTACGCAAAATGAATGTTAAAATTTTTTAAATATCTTGACTGTTGGGGAGTGGAAGATCATCAAAAATTTCAATCTGGTAAAAAAATTTGCTTTGTACAAACCTTCACATGGTTTTTACAAGATCGGGTTTACTAACATGACTACTGTAACAAATTGTGACCCTGTCACGGATAATTCATTCATACAACTAGCTACTTTTGATGATGTTCTTGGTCGTCAGATAACCACAAAAGTTTTATTTGGTTAGTTGTTTAAATTCTACCATGTTTATATAGTGTTTTTGTGGGTATTGGTTTGTTGCAGCTAATTGATGTTGGTGGTACAGAAACCAAAAAAATCAAGTTCTTAATGAGAGACACTCTATACGTGTAGTGTACTATTACAATATTGAGGTTTTCTTTTACAATTTGTTTTCATGTTTTTTAAAAAAACAAATAATAAATACTAATACCAATCTATTATTTCACGATTTAATCCAAAGGGAAAACTATCTAACCTGCACCTTGTGGGCGAAATATGCTGATGTAATTGTCGACGCACAAATCAAATCTCATAATCAAGCTTTTTATTGTTGAGAAGATTTGGAAAAATAAATGTTTGGGAAGGTAATTATTTTCAACTAATATATATTACAGTTGCAAGTTTTACAGTTTATGCATATTAATGTTTCCTATGTTGTAATTGTGTTTTTTAACATTTTGTTTTGTTTTATAAATATTTTGATAGATAATATTAGCATTTCCAATGCTTTCCTGGCGTCGATTGTGACCACTGATAAAACAATACCTAAAATCAAGGCTTTTAAAGAATTGTTAAGTGTCATTCTAATATTAACAATGTTTGATATGTTTAAGTATCTCAATCATAACATTTTTTTAATGCAGATTCAATGATGTATCTCTATGCATTACTCACATTTGCTCTAAGACATTAAACATAGACCTAGAATCCCTCTACTCTAAATATTTCCTCCATCACCCTATGAAAACCATTGTTGATCTCCTCAACATGGACGAGGTGCATTTTACAAAAACATTAATAACAATGGCGAGATTGATTAGTATTTAATAATTTTTAAGTCTGTACACAATAACTATAAATATTCCTTATATTTACCACGTTATAAAATGTCGTGTCATGGTTACCATCTCTGCCATTGACACGAAACCATGATGGTATTATTTTGGATACAAGAATTGCAACAAAAAAGTTTGCAAAGAGACAACGTTGGACAACAATCAAACCATATCTACTCAAACCTTACTTATGTCTATGGGAACTGTGACGAGTACTCCATATCATCTAGTGCAAGGTTTAAATATTATATTTAATCTTACAACATGTACACCTCAGTATATACTTTACGCACCCTTGCGTTTCTATACTATCGTTTTCAAGTACAAACTTCATCTTAACATAATGGATCACACATGTGACACAATGTGTATTCTATTTGATTTTGTTGGTTTGAAACTTGTGGGTGAAAGTGTTGATTCCTTGCTTTGTGGAATGCTTGACTAGGTATTCTCAAATTATAATCTTATTAATTTTTATAATTTGTATAATTAACATCTGAAATAATGCTTAACTAAGTATAAAATTATTAGGTTGAAGATCCAGAGAATTTTTCATTGCCAATTAGGCAAATCGTTAGCAAAATCTTTCAATTCCTCTTAGGCGTTGTGCCAAAAAAACATTCCCATCAATGAAGACATTTTTATAGTTTCTAAAGTATGGTTAGAGAAGGAGTTGTTTGAACATTTGAAGGTACAACTACCATCAACAGATGAAGGTCAGGTACTATCTATAAACTTAAGTTTTTGTTATATATGTTTACATTTATTACAAATAAATTAGAATTGCATGTTATTCTAAATGCAATTAATTTCCAAAAAACATGTCATTGATCCTATTAAATATTAATAGTGGGGACGTTTCTGAGAGCACAAACTCAATCTCTACTCCATTGTCATATAAGTGAAAGGATACTAATGTTTATGTGATATATGATGAGTTGTTGACCTCCAAAAAGCTGTATACTGAAATTGAAAGTCGTGATGTGAATGTTGAAGATGTTGCTTCACACTACGAGGGTACTATTGTTGTTTGTGATTGTGACAAAGTTGCCTCTTCTAAGGCAAAGTTTAAATTGATATCTAAATCAAATAACGATGATTACATTGTGTTTTGAAACTAAGGTGATAAATCAGACAAAATGTGACAAAGTGGATAGTGATCGTTTATCATCAAGTTTGTTTTAAGTTTATTTTACATATGTATTTAACTTTGTCTAAATATTGTTAGCTACTTCATGTTTTATGTTGTGTTTTGAGTTTATTTATTAGGTTTATCATATAATATGTGTTTGTTGTATTTATTTTCAGTCTTTATTAATGTTACATTTATATTTTTGTTTACCTAGCAATTGTTGTTATTACTAATCTTAGCATATACATTGCTCAAAATCATAGAATTTATTTACATGTTTTGATACATTTACGTAGAAATACAAATAAAAGAATGGTGTCAAACGAACAAGCACTAGTTCTGAGACGTTGAGATATTGTACGTTGCTCATAACATCAATAACGTCCATTAAGGTAGCACTAGAGATCGATTTACCTAACACGCGGATTAAAATCTATGATTCAGCCCTCTCAACTGTGGCCTATGATATATCATCGATTCAGTTTGGTAATGTTGTTAGATTACAAAATATTTGGTAGAGTCTGGTAGATTATTATGGCTAGTGTGGTAGAGTTTAATAGACATTGGTAGACTGTTGGTAGATCTTGATAGAAAATGGTAGATCTTTCGTCTACATGTTGATTGCGTTTATTTATTCTAACAGGCGTACGCGAGGATGCTTTTATATCTGGTTAGGAGGATGGCACCAAAGCATATGAAGAAACAATGTAGTCTGAATGCTTACACTATCTATAGGGTGAAGTCGACGCCATTGAATATCTAATCTGGTGATTGTGGCATGTATATGCAGAAGTTCATTGAATGTCTAGTTTTAGGATGTAGATTTTCCAGACTAGACGATAAGTTTATCCCTTTTATCCGCATTAAATTTGGCATTGACGTCATGGATGAGTTTCCAATACCAGAGACAATCTCATCAACTGATTCCAATCCGCGTGGGGCTAAAATTGATAAGGAAGTATTGAATACATCGTCACAAAGGTTGTTTATCGATTGGTAGAGTTAAGGATATTACTTGTTAGTATGGTAGATTTTTGTATATGCTTATCAAAACTCTTATCTTTTGTATATGCTTAGCAAAACTTTTATCTTTTGGTAGCAAATACTCTCAAACGACCAATATTCATCCTTTTTACAATTTTTTCCTGTTTATTTCGAATGTAAATCTCTCTTATGTAAAAAATGGAGCTGATAAAGGACAATAGAAAATGAAATTAATAATAACTACAATATCTAGTGAAATAATTTAAAGTAAACGGAAATATTAGTAGCACTATATTTTAATACGTGCTTGAGTATATGATAATTTTTCTCAAAATCATTTTATAAGTTAAAAGTAGAGAAATTGCACTCAATGCACATATGACTACATGTATGAGCATATAACTATATATATATATATAATACATTAAACTAATTATATGAATCCTATTAAAGTCGACGAGGATGATTTCTCTCGACTACAAAGTTTCTTTAGTTACTGTAATGTGTGTCTCGGATCCCTCGCGTATTCAACCACAAAGTAAATTACCTTGCCCGTATTGGTAGAGGGTTTTCTAGAAACAATGTTTCTTTACTTTAATTTATGTTTGAATCTAGTTTTTGGTAATGAATTAAGTTTACAAAAAAAAGTCGTACTCTCCTAGTCTCTCTGTTTAGTCTTTTCGTTTTCTTTACTTGGAACACATTTTGGAAAAAAAAAGATATATTGGAAGATGAGAATTTGATTTGATTGGATTGGACTCCCTTCTGATATCATGCACGTCTTCCCAATAATTACTCTCGGAACACACAATTACTATTTATGAGTTCCTTTTAATTAAACACACAATTACTCTCTTCCTCTTAAGAAAAAGGTCATATGTTATGTTTATCTCTGCTTGATTTTTTTGATAGATTTTGTTTACTGTGTGTGTGCTACCATTTACAGCTTCGATCTTGTGGTAATTTGTTTCGTTCACAGATTTTCCAAGTTGTTCTTCCGACTCTTCATTTTCTTTAAAGAAAAATCAAATTAATGGGTTTGTTTAGTGTTCTTTGGGTTTGAAATTTAGGGGCATTTTCCTTTGAAATTGTTAAGGAAAAGGAACACAACCTTCATTGTTATCTTCTATAATGTTGTTTTTGTGGTTGGGGTAATGTTCGGGTTCAACAGTTCTACCTTATTTTATATAAAATTTTATCTAATGTATTTAAAATATATTAAACGAACCTTACCCCAAACACAACATTTTATATAATTTATTTAATGTTCTTTAAGAGATTTGTTTGACGTCGGTTCATTTTCTCAACAATATTCATTGCCTATTAATGACACGTTCTGCTTGTTTATTATTCTGAAAAGAGACATTACCCAACCCTAATCATTGTAGTTTACTTGATTGATTTTAAGAAATTTTTTTGCTTAAACGTAGTTTACCATATAAGCCTATTAGACTGATGTGCGAATGTTCTTGGGCCTTAAATGTTTACCTTCACTAATTGTTTCATTTAGCAATGTTTTAGGCCTTTAGTCTTTTCCCTATTTACTTTATTATCCAAATTTCAATACCCATAAACACAAAGAGAAAGCAATGTTATTTACAGATCAGTATTCTTTTACCATTTTTTCCATGTTGTAATTTTCATGCTAATATGTTACGTTCTTTACTACTATGAGTAGTTTTCTAGGAATAATAGTGTACTTACAAAGTATATATTTTGTTCTTTTTACAGCACTCTAATTTTGTCGGGGAACACTTTGTCTACCGAATCATCTCACAATCCGGGTGGTGATGATATTTTTGTCTCTCATAATGAGTCTGACTGTTCTAAATATGAAGTACCGGAAAGTAGTATAACCAAATAAGATTTTGTTTAATAATTTATTGAATGTTTTCAAACTTTGAAAATGTGAAAACTTATCACTTGATTTTTTGTGTTAACTATAGAGATTGAGGAATATTTGGATGATGTCGAATATGATTGTTCTTTGCAAGAAGAAGATTTTGAGCAGTTAAGTTGATGAGGTGCCTATTAATCAAAACGAATATGAAGTAGATAGAGAACTTCTAAATGAGGCTAAGCAAATATATGATATTCTAACTATGATTGAAAAAAAATATTACTAAAAAGTTTGTTGCAGTTAGAAATGATAATGTCTCTAAGAGTAAAAAGGCTACCTCAAAATCTTTTCAGCAGATCTACAAAAAAAGTACATAATACATGTTTAGGACTACAAATTTTTATAATCATCCGAACTATAATATATGACTTATAAACAAATTTCCACTAATTACAAATCATACAGTCAGGTTACATTGATGATGGTGATCCAACATACAATTATGAATATTGTGGGGCTTTATTTTGGTATTGGCAACAAAGTTGTTGCCTTTGTTTAAGGATTCGCCTAAACTACTCTGGGTTTTGATGACAAGCAATGATGAAATTTCAAAACATTTCAAAGAAAATGTTAGAGCTTACAACATGATGTTTTCATTTACATCTATTGGTGGGAAGGTCGATAGATTAGCTAAGAAAATGTGTGGTCCACATATATTTACTTTGCAAGAGAGAACTATCATCTAATGGGTTCTTTAAAGTCTAAAGATGGTGACTATGCTAAATTCTCCCAGCTGTATATTGTAGACACTAAGAATGAGATCAAAAACAGAATGAAAGTAATGAGGTATGTTGAATAAGTTCTGTAATTTTGCTTTTATGTATATTAAATGGTTGTCTAATAATTGATTTTATTTTTTTATGTGTTGCAGCAAAGGAAAGGATGATTAATGTCCAATAGAAAGAAATTCAAAGAAGGGATAATTGAGGCTCTCATTAAATCTTGGATCGGCTAAGTCCTCATGTTAAATATTTCAGGTGCGCTAGAGACCGGTTTGATATGAACGAAGAATAAACTCTACAAATGAGGATTATTTTTAAACGGCAAACAGACAGAAGATTTTATTGTGAACCATCTGCTTCCGAGTGTGCGACTTTAATTCCTAGAGATTTTGTAGAGAATATGGATAAACCTGATATTTTGCTATAAGAATAGTCTGGAAAGTTAAAATGAATTGATGGGATTCGTCCTTCCTATATGGCTCTACAATATCCAGTAATATTTCCAAAGGGTGAAGATAGCTACATAGTTGGTATCAAAAAGTGTTGAACATTTGATGTAGGAAAGAAGCGTAACCAAAATATTAGCATGAGACAATGGTTTGCATTTCGGCTGCAGGAAAGGAAAAATGAGAAGCATATTCTACTATGATCTAAGCCCTTACTACAACAATTTATTGTTGATGGTTACAGCATAATCGAGTGAAACAGACTGAGACATGTTTCCAAAAACCAAATTAAGCTGAAGAGTACTACTATTGAGAAAGTTAAACAAGCTAAAGCAACATGTAGCTGTGATTTGAGCAATCATGGGAAAAGTGTAGCTATCCCTAAATCATTTACAAGAAGACCTAGATATATACGTTCAAGTTATCTAGATGCTATGACAACATGTAAAACGCTTGGATATCCGGGTTTGCTCATCACATTCACTTGAAATCTTAATTGGCCTGAAATCACTAGATTTGTGGAGGCACGTGGTCTAAAACCTGATGATAGACCAGACGTAATTGCTAAAATGTCCAAGATGAAACTTGAACACCGAATGGATTATTTGCTAAGGAGCATATTTTTGGCAAGACTCTATCAGGTCATTTACGTTGTTTTGTATTTGTGTATATTTTTACTACACATTATCGTCTTTTACTATATTTTAATGTACAAATGTTTAAATTTAACACCTATGTACACTGTTTAGTTTAAAAAGAAAGGTTTTCTACATGCTCATATCTAGTATTCATGCTCTTCCACATGATTATACCTTTGTAAAAGATGAAAGATTTCTAGTGTACAAGAGAAGATATACAGGTTGGTTTGTGGAGAAAAATGGTTTTAAGTGTGATAACATATATGTTGTGCCTTACAACAAGAAGTTATCTTTGAGGTATCATGCTCACATTGACATAGAATGGTGCAACCAAGCAGGATCATGCAAATATATTTCCAAGTACGTCACTAAAGGACAAGATCGGGTTACGATGGCAGTTGAGCGCACTGATCCGATTACATGTACTAATGTTTCATTGCATGTGGATTTTATATTTTTTTGTTAGTTATAGTTTACTCTTGATATACCATGATTCTGTTTATATGTAGTGATATATAGTTGTCTAATGAGTTCATATATTATCAGGTATGTTTCTACTATGGAGGCTATGTGGTGAATATATGGTTTTGATATCCCCATCGATTAACACATATTGTGAAGTTGTATTTTCATGAAGAAAGCAAGCAACCAATTTATTAGAAAGAAGATGACACAGCTGATTTTGTTATCAGAAAGCATGAGGATGGGCTAACTCAATTTCTTGCATGGTTTGAGTTAAACAAGATAGATTATAATGCTATATAAGGAGACACCCTTTTGGTTTGTATGAGATAGTAAACTTAAGAAATTCAAAAGGAGAAGAGATAAGAGTTTTAATGTTGGTAGAATAAATTATGTACCAAGGAAAATAGAAGAATCCTACTACCTTAGAATGTTATTGGGGCATCAAAGAGGGCCAACCAGTTTTAAAGATTTGAAAACCGTCAATGGTATTGTTCATGAGACCTATAGAGATGCATGTTGGATGTTGGGGATGCTTGATGACGACATATAGTGTGTTGAAGCTATTAAAGAAGGAAGTTTCATGTGTTCAGCAAGTTATACTAGGAGATTATTTGTTAACTTACTCATGTTTGATTCGTTGAGTAAGCCCGAGGAAGTTTGGGATTTGACGTGGAGGCTTTTGTCCGAAGATATTTTGTTCAAGTTAAGAAAGGATATGAAACATGGAGGTATATTTGTTTTCGAAGCATTGTTTTACATATTCATACTTGGGCGTGTTTCCCCGTGTTGTTTATTGTATAAATTTTATAAATCTCAGGTCTAACTTTGACTGAAGATGAAACAAAACAGTACACTCTTAGAGAAATTGATAATCTTTTGGCATGGCATGGTTTCTCTCTATTTAGATTTCATAGTATGCCACAATTACACAGTTATGTTACTACGTGTACAAATCAATTTATTTGGGATGCACGCGATTACGATCATATTGAATTGAAAGAGTATCTCTCATAATGGTTACCCAAAGTGACATATGAACAGAAGAAGATATTTGATGAGGTACTCGAAGTTATTTTACATGATATAGGACAGATGTATTTTGTTTCTGGTTTTGGAGGAAGTGGAAAAACATTTATTTGGAGATTACGGCCAGTTGCATTAAGATCGAGAGGAGAAATAGTTCTTAATAGAATTGCAGCTCTTTTGTTAGAAGGTGGACGAACTGCACACTCTAGGTTCTGTATACCTATAAATGCTGACGAAATCAACACATGTTCCATTACTAGAGGTTCTGAAATAATGGATTTGATACGAAGAAGCAAAACTCATTATTTGGGATGAAGTTCTGATGACAAGTAAATATTGTTTTGTAGCTCTAGACAGAAGTCTGAAGGATCTTATTCATGACCCCGAACATAGGAGTTTTGGAGGTAAAGTTGTTGTGTTTGGTGGGGAATTCAGGTAGATATTGCATGTGATTCCTTCAAAAGGTAGACAACAAATTGTGTTCTCAGCAATTAATTCTTCTTACCTGTGGAGAGATTGCAAGGTGTTTGAACTAACCAAGAACATGAGGTTACTTGCCGACATTATTGATAGTGATAAGTAAGAGATTGAAGAATTTTCTTATTGGTTTCTAGATGTTGGGGATGGAAGATTATCAATGCCCAATGATGGAGTTGTTGAAATAGATTTACCTAACGAGCTAATTATTACTAATGTCGAAGAACCAATTCAATCAATTATAGAAGCTGTTATAAAAATGGGTGTTTCAAAAATCAGAGTCCGGAGTGGTTTGAAGAAAGGGCTATTCTTTGTCCTAATAATGATGATGTCAATACTAAAAGTTCTCTTTTGGTGGAAAGGCAGAATTGTATGGTTTACTTGTTTTTTTATGGCATTTGGATATGTTTCTAGAAATTTTGTAATATGTTGGTATTTTAACATATTACACTTCATTGATTTACAGGTGAGGAGAAAAGCTATCTAAGTGCTGATAGTATAGATCCATCTGATCACAAATTTATAAATGATCCGGTGTACACACCAGATTTTCTAAATAAAGTGAAGGCGTTTGGTTGCCAAATCATTGTCTAAGACTAAAAGTTGGATGTCCGATTATGTTGTTCAGAAACATGGATCCGAGTGGAGGTTTATGCAATGGGACAATGCTACAGATCACATAGTTGGCAGACCATGTACTTGAAGCTAAAATTCTTACGGGTAGAAAAATTGGGACAAAGGTTCTAATACCTACAATGGTTATATCTCCTTCGGATGCCAAAATTCATTTTAAAATGAAGAGAAGGCAGCTTCCCATCACAGTTTCATTCGCAATTACAATCAACAAAAGCCAAGACCAAACACTTAGACATGTTGGACTCTATTTTCCTAAGTCGGGGTTTTCTCATGGTCAGTTGTATGTTGCTATGTCTAGGGTGAGTAAGAAGTCTGGTCACAAAATATTGGTTACTGATAGGAAAGGGAGACCTTTGAGTAAAACAACAAATGTTGTTTACAAAGAGGTGTTTCATAATGTTGTTTAGGTATCATAATATTCTTATCTATTGTAGTTTTTAGTTAATGTTTCTTAGTATTTTACATTTTATATATGCAGCCAGAATTTGTGCAATGTCACTGTACCTACTTTGTTTATGATGTAAATTAAGTAATATTTTATATTACATATCATATTAAACCAACATTATAGGTACATTGTTAATTTGTATTGTCAAAATGGTTTTTTCTAAAGTATGATAAGATATCGAACATTTATATTTTTGAGTCTTCTATTTGACAGTCTTTTTGACACATTGTTCTTACCATGGTATCTCTTGAATTATAAAACACACACATCAGATGTGGAATAGTTTTTAACAATCTTGAATACAAGTACATGCATATGTTTATTTATTTATAGCTTTAAACATTAAATATCTTATACTATGATTGCAATTCAGATTTACATGTATTATTGGTCCATATCTCAAGATAATGTTGTCAAACAATGTAAATTATGAAATTAACTTAATAAAATATCCATTTACAAATCTAAGTACTTACGAATACAATTACCATATCCACTCCAGATTGAAATGATGATCTATCATAAATATATATCTAAAATTATCATACTTGTAATCTACTTTACAAACAACTACTAATATTAATTATTTCAACTAACAAAATACAAAGATTATTGCATCATAGTATACATAGATTACCTCTTTTCTTTTGTGATTAAGATTTTATATTACTCTTGAGACTCGCATCATCTACAACCTATTCCTTATAAACTACCTAATACCTTGATGGCGACATCATAGAATAACAAAGTGAAATCAAATCAACTTAAATATTAAAACTTAGGTATCAACCTATTCAAGGAAAATTTGAATTTTATAGATAATTACACTAATAGAAATTTGCATATTGTTAGTACACGATTTCCGCTATTATATGTAATATACAGCGTTGTAGTAAATGCTATGTCTACCAAGTTATAATAGGGTCGGCATATATTATAGCACTTTTGTGCTATGCTGTTATATTGTGTATTGTAATAGTGTTAATTTTTTGATATATTATAAGTTATAGTAACACAACCTAAACGCTCCATCATCTCGATCTCTGTTGAAGGCCTCACTGCATTTGCCCCAAGCGGAACAAAGTGAACAAGTTGTTCCGGACTGTTTGTAGCCCAACGTCCTTCTGCAACTACCCGCTTCTTTCCATTGATATCCATCAATTTGCACTTCTGATTTTCATTGGCAGATTGTCCAGTTTTTTTTTGCAGTAACAGCATAACTAATGTTAGTAACCGAGTAAATATGATAAACATAAAATTAAAGTATGAATCCATATTACCGTAGATCTTCTAACAGGTGATGATAACAAACTCTTCTTCAAATTCTTAACAGGTGCTGGTGGAGTTGATGCAATTCTCTCAAGTTGAGAAGAGGTTGTACGCATTTATGGAGATTCAATTGGAGACTGCAGTTGGTCATATGTTTCAAAAACAACATGTGTTGTAGGCCATGCTACCAATGTCTTGAAGCAATCTTCAATAGTACTAATCTCCAATAGGCCTCCATAGAAATGCATCGGGTTGCAGTACAACATCAACAAACACCTTCACTGCATTTCGTCCTAATGGAAGCCCATTGACCAATGTTGTTGGCTCTTGTGTCTGGCAACGCCCTTCAGCTACAACAACGTTCTCATCTCCACTCTAATCCATTAGCTTGCATTTATTTATAAAGCATGTTGGACTCTATAAAACACATGTATGAAACAAAATTCAACAAAATTTAGTCTGTTAAGTAAATTGATATACACATACACATGTAGAAAACAAAATTTATACAGGTTTACCTTAGGCATAATGTGTTCTGGCTCATTCATACCATCTGGCCGAATACAATTTTTTGCAGGCCATGCAATCACTTCACCAACTGCTTTCTCAATACTAAACATATTAGGTGCATGTCTCCAGAGAAATGCATCTGGTTTTGAAGCAGTTTCAATTAACACCTAAATAGAATTTGGCCCTAATAGTAGGTCATTCACAAATTCTTAAAGATCATATGATAGAATACGCCTTTCAGCTACTATTTCATCGGAACCACCCCAATCATAAAGCAAGCACTTGGGGTGTCCTCTTCTATTCACACTCTACATTTGTATGCACTGAATTAGTTATGACTCATGTTAACCAATGTAAACCCATCTTCTACTTTCAAACCATTGCCTTTAACTGCATACTGACATCTAAATATGGGAACATAGAATATATTGAAGTCCAACAATATAATATAAACAACTCTGCCATAGTATGATACTAAATCAACCACATGAGATGTATCTTTAGTACTAGCTCTACATATAGCGATTACCTCATAATATACTCCATTGTTCTGACTTAGTCTATATGTTGAACATGTATGAAACCTCTGACGATTGACAATGTAACTCGTGTAAGATCTGGCAGAATTACGTGGGTCATGTGCTAACCACTTAAGCGTTTCTCCATGTTTATTTGAATGAAGAGGTGCCTAAAAAGCATAAAAATATTACTTTATACTCTCAGTTCATAAATTAGTAAAACTACACTTGAGATTAGTTGATTACTTGCTTCTTCCTTCAGCCAATTGGCTAAATTCTAAGTATGCATCCTTCATAAGTATGTGGTATCCGGTCTACATCAACTAACACTATTTCGTAGAAACTCTAGGTGCATGCTTATAATGAAAACATTAATAATAAGTTAATATCACATGAATATCTCATATAATAAGTTAAGATCTAATGAATAATTTCAGATAATAATCAGAGATACTTACTAAAAGTAGGAGTTAACCACAACTGTATTCTGAAGTACTACAAGGTGGATAATTTTAATGTACTAGAGGCTTTGCAGGTGAAATTGGCCAACCCTCTAATATAGAACTTGGCTCATATTCTATGTTTCTATCTACTTTTTCAGTAACATTTGTTGTCTTTTTAAGAAAGTCTATGCAGAACTGCATACACTCGTCTGCAAGATAACACTCAGCAATACATCTTTTTGGTCTTGGAGGATTTCTTACATAATCCATTAATGCTTTCATGTACCTATACAGAAAGGGAAGTACAAGTATTCAATAACTCTTTAAAACCAGCACACTTACAAGGAGTTCCTGGAAAAAAATGTTATATAAGATTAGTCAATACAAAACCAACACACTTTATGTGAGCAATAGGACATACATACCTCCCAATAAGGCAACTTAAAGAAAATAGATCTCTTCTTCCATCTTGACTACTCTTCTACATCTAATTCTTCTTCTTCTAGATCATCCTCTGATTCAATATCAATGTCTTCAATAACATCATGCCTTTTTTCTTTTTTTACCAGATTCCTTAAATTTACCAAAATCATCCTTGAAATTTCTTAGAATTTGAGAAATGTTAGGACGTGTCAGTATCCTAGCCTTTATGCGATGGTAGCTTGTCAATCAAACCATGTTTTCTTAACCCAATACCTATGAGAAGGAGGCAAACACTTTCTATGACACATATACACATGTTTTTGACTATTACTCAACCACATATTGTATGTATTCTTACCACATAGCAGACATCCCATTTTACCTTTAACTTTGCAACTAGCAAGATTTCCATATGCAGGAAAATACTTATGGTCCAGAGAAGCATAGCCCTAAAAGTGAATGTATCCTTGTTAAATGCATCATAAGACAACTCTCCATCAGACCACATATGCATTAAAGCATCAATAAGAGGCTCTAAGTATACGTCAGTGATATTACCAGGTTGATGTAGACCAGGAATTAACAAGGTTAACATAATAGTTTCTTTCTTCATGCAAAGATCAGGAGGCAGATTGTAATTTACCAACAAAACATGCCAGCAACACCTTGTATTCTTCATATTAAACGGATTGAATCCATTTGTTGAAAGGTCTAACTGAATGTTCCTTGATGCTCCAGCAAATGAAGGATACTTGTCGTTCATTTGATCCCATGTAGCCGAATTCACCGAATGTCGCATTTTACCATCACTGCTCTTGTTACTAAAATGCCATCTCAAGTTTCTGACCATTTCCTCCGACCTAAACATCATCTTTGAGACGTGGTATTATAAGAAAATACTTTAAAACTTTTTGTGGTAATCCCTTCTTCACCATACCCGTGTGCAAGTTAGTCTTCCATAGTGAAGCATTGCATCTTGGACAGTTATCAAGATTCTTGTACTTCTTCCTAAACAAACAACAATCATTTATGCAAGCATGAATCTTCTGGTACCCCATGTCAAAGAACTTCAAGAATTTTTTGACCTCGTAGAATGAAGTGTAAATAACATTATCCTCCGGTAGCATCTCTAGTAATGTTTGAAGCAGATCATTAAAGCTATTATCCGACCACCCATTTTGTGTCTTTATTCTAAATAAAGACACAATTGCTGACAGCTTATTATGGGACACACAACTAGGATATAATGGTGTTTCTACATCTGCTAATTTTGCAAGAAACACATCTTCTAATTTATCTTCACCCTCAGCAATTTCATCTTTCTTTCTAACTCTTCATCTAAGTACTCAACTGCTTGGAATAGATTACAAATCTCTCCATGGTAGTCATTTAATTGATCAAGACAGCCAGACCCGTTCACGTCACCACGATGAAACCAATCAATACGCAACCTATATGACTCATCCATCCCTCTTGTCACAAAATGAGCACTACAATACTAGTTGTATGACGATCTATATTCCTACAGTCCTTACACGAACAAACTATCATGCCACTGTGACCTAATTCTGAAGACACTGCTTGGAAAAAGTTCTAAGCACCCCTCTCATATTCAGGATCAATTCTACAATGCAATCAATAATAGGAAAACACACAAGAGAAAACATTTTTTTAAACACCAAAAATCTCCTTCTAAAACAATACCTAAATATATTCAAGCATATACCTGCTAAGATGAACTCAATCCTTGTCAACATTTTAGTAAATTCAATACAAAGCAACAATGATATTATACTAATAGAATTATTAAGAACAAGCATTAAAAATCAACAAATCAGACTTTGATACCAACAGAAACAAATTCAAGATAATATAGAAACTTAAACCAACTTTACATTAAAGAACCGAGTATGTAAGCTACAAAAACAGCAATATATGTAAGCTAAAGAACTCATCAAAGTTTACAAATCAAGCAATATATGTAAGCTAAAGAACTCATCAAACCCTCATATCTTTGGTTAGGTGGCTCGCCACCTAATCCATGCATTCCTCCTTGGCTTTCCATTACCTAGGAGTTTCTCCTTGTACACCTCTTTGATTTTTCTTTTAAATGACCCACAACTCACAACCCATAACATCTCCTTGTTGATCCCTTAGTTGCAAATACCTCCAAGAGACACAAGAAGCAAGCAATATGAAGAAATTAGTACCACAAGAAAATAAACACTCTAGTTGGAAATCTATCTAAACCAGAAAGGCTAATTCCATAGACTCTTCGGCAACGACGCCAATTTGATGTTTACTTTTTAAACAATCAAATAAATACAACAAATGCAAACAATCATAACATTGTAACATTTGAGGTTCGAATCCACATGGAGTCTATAATTAACACGATTAGATTGCAAGAAATCAATTCAAGCTAGAGAAGACAAATAAGGTTTTTGGTGAAATCACAATTACTCAAATCAAATAAGAAGCAAAGCAAAACAAAACACAAGTAAGAAGATAAGACAAAATAATAAAATAGTTAAAGCAATAGCTATAAGGAAGGGGATAATATTTAGGGAAGGATAATCAAATCAAGAGGCATAAGAATAATTTGGGAACCATCCTTGGGCATGAGACTCATCCAACTAGCTCAATCTACTCTCATGGCATTGAACCCTTTGTTAGGCTATCAATAAAGCTAAACTCTCATTTTCCTATCAATAACCTACCAAGAGGTAGCAAACAAGGTCCAAAGACCACTATACACCCTAACACTCAACTCAAACACTAGCTAGGGAAGGAAAGCTCAAAAGGAGCTTTTTAGTAATTTCATCGAACACCTATCGGGAAACAAAACTCATACCCTTTAGAATTTGAATAGCATGTTCAAATCTAGCATTAAGGGCACCCTAAGTGAAGGAATCTAAATATCTAATAACCTAGGCCTCAAAATCTAACCATTAACCCATGAATCTACCTAACCTTCAACCTATCAATTCACTACTCACACTTAGAAATAGAAATCTTTAATGTATAGATGGTGATGATCCAAGGATCATCATCCAAATGAGCTCTATGACGCTGTCGGTACTCGTTCTAGATCAACCCGAGACTTAAGTCAGATTAGGCTGTGACCTACTAAGTAAAAAGGTTTCTGGTTCCCGGCTGGTGTTTTGTATGGATCAGCCAACGCCTGGCTTAGATTGGCTGATCCGGTCTACGTTAGTTTGTGGTCTCTGGATCTTCTGATGCCCTGCCTGGGTCAGTTGATGCTCTGCTTAGATTGGGCGATCTGGTCTGCGTTCTCTTCCATTCTTGGTTCAGCTTCCATGCTATGTCCTCTTCACTTGATGCTATCCGATCTCCTTCTCCACTCCATCCACCAAGGTTCCAATTGGCCTAAGAAAAGACACAAAAAGGGAAAAATATGCAACACTCTAATCCTAGACTCTAATTATGCAAAATGATTGCAAATCTACAATAAGGTGGATGAATATGAATCCTTAATGATGCAAAAGAGACTAAAAGATGCATGAAAAAATGGCTAATTACAATGTATATCAGCCTCCCAAGGGAAACCCTATACGTATGGGGCCATCGGCTTACTAGTCTAGTCCTTAATTAATAAAAGAAACAAATGAGTCATGCTAATGGGCTTAATTAAACAGACTCTTAACTGAATCAAATGGACCCTGAGCTTTATTTTAATTGACTAAATAAAACTAATAAATGAAGCACACTGAAGCTTAAGCTAGGTATGCTTCAAGTCTTCCTTGATCAAGCATGGTGTCATGCTACACCATCTCTTCACTCTTCACTCTCGTTCCTCTCATTTTTCTCTTAATACGCGGCTCACTCTTCTTCTTACTCTCAAAAACTACTATGGCATTAAGGCATTAAGCTCTTGGTACTTTTCTTCATTCTTCAATCTTGTTTCTAAAGTGTCTACATTCTTGTTCAAATCTCCCCTTACCATAAACCATAGAAGAGCCTAGTGGTTGATTCGGGTGCAATGGACCATATGATTAGTGACCCGAATGTATTAGCTTATGTAGAACCAACTCTAGGGAATGTGATAATTACCAATGGTGATAGAATATTGGTCCAAGAAGTAGGTGATTTAAAGTTATTTGATAAAAACTCGAAGGCCTTTTACATGCCAAAGTTTGTCCAACCGTGTTTGATTACATTACATTGAAAGTGGAAAATTACTTGGAGAATGAGGCACAAATGATGGGATTTATGTTCTTGATGATTCGGCAATTTCTAGTTTATCCGACTTTAATTTACGTTTATTTAGTTCAAATATTGCTTTGTGCTTAAAAGCTATTTGGCATGCTCTATGTCATCCTCATTCTCGTATTTTAGGATTGATGATACCTAATATTTCCTTTGATCATTGGAGTTGTAAAGCTTATATCTTAAGAAAACATTGCAAATCTATCTTTCCAAATTCAAGTACTATCTATGCAAATTGTTTTAACTTAGTTCACGCAAATGTTTAGACTTCTCCACGCTTATTTAAGGATATTTTAAAATATTTTGTGAAATTTATAGTTGAAAAATCCAAGTATACTTTGATTACATTACTCCCATCAAAATATTGTGTGTTTGATTCAAACCTAAATTTCCAATATCACATGACTAACCAATTCAATGCTAAAATTAAGGTATTAAGATCAGACGATGGAGGTGAATACGCAAGGACATCTCTAGAGATCTCAACAATCATGGAACATGTTCACAAAAAAAATTGTCCATACAATGCGAAAAGAACATCTCTAGAGATGTGAATTTCCTTAAAGACAAACATTATTTTGAAAAGACGGATTGGACAATCTCACGGTTCTTTCTAACTCAACTACGGATCGGACCACCAGTTTGAGATTCCATTTAGGGCATCTTGGGGATGCCCCAGAACACCTTCCATGACCATACCACCAAATGTGGATGTACTAGCTGGAACACATATTGAGCGATCGCATGTTACACCACAAACAGCTAGGTAACTATCCGGATTGCATCCAAACGTTGCATCCGAATGTAGCCCATTGACCGGGTGACATACCCAACATAGTCAAGATGATCTGTTTAGATGTATCCAAATGATCGATCCACGACCTGAACACGATCTGGGTAGCACATCCGCCTTACACGAAGATGCGATCCTTGACAAGAACGATCCTAATGTGCCATTCACAGACGACGATATCTGACCATGATGATTCTCCTCCACCTCTAAGGCGTAGTGGTCTATTCCACAAATATCCTCCTCTAAGGCATAGTGCATTGAGATCCTCCTCTAAGTCACCTGAATTGAGATCTACTACAACAACCAAGTTGGTGCATTGTACCACCATGATAGCCATGGAACTCTCATGCCTTAGCTCTGATGGCTTACTTTCTAGTTGTTTCGTTGAGTCGGTTCAAATAAGGCCCCTTATTAAGGTCCATTTGCTTCAGTTAAGAGTCTTGTTCAATTAGGTCCACAAGTATGCCTCATTTGTTTCAGTTTTTTATTAGGGATTTAAAACAGGCTCATGGCCCATTTAAGTTTATGGTTTCCTTAGTCCTCAGGGAAATGCCTATATTTTGTAATCCCATTTGCTCTAATAAAATCATAGCCGTTAAAACAAAATTTTCTCAAAAACCTTAAAGGGAATACCTCTAAGAAACCTTAGTCGTCATCCAGAGAGAGAATCTCTACGATGCTAGAAGCCCGGTCCTTTAATCCTCGCAGATCAAAGTGTAGCAGAGTCTTACATGTGTGAACTTTGAGTTATAGTGTAAGCAAATCTAAAGGTGAGCTTAAACCTATCTATCACGTCTCCACAACAGCCGTCTTTCTCATCTCCTCCACAAGCAGCCACTTTATCGATATATCTCATCGAGATCTCCTCCGTTGTGTCCGGCACGCGCTAAACCTATCTATCACGTCTCCACAACAGCCGCTTTTCTCATTGACTTCTACCGTTCGATGAGATTGAATCCGCCCACCAAGCTAACCATGAATCTTTATATCTACTACCTTTGTCATGGTTTGGTTCTACCCGAACAACCAAGCTTTCATCCTCCTGCAAAGGCATACCGAGAGTATAAAGGTTGTGGTCAAAGCATTTGTGGCTAGCCGCTCCACGTACAATCCATCGAGCCCTGAAGAGAACAACGAGGGTGAGCTTCCCCTTGCTGTGAGCGAGCACCAACACGTCGTGCTCCAGCCCCTAAAAGAAAATCATGGAGTCATGACCCATAGTTCATATATACTCAAAGGAGAACACAACGCCACCAATCATCACATTAACACGTGCAAGGATCACTGTGATCCAAGCCCAAGGCGGAAAAAATGACCCATTGAGGTTTAAGGACATATAAGGAATAGGTTGGAGGCTAGCGGACAAGCCCCAGCTACAAACTAAGAAACCGGATCCAATACAAGCTCACTAACAATGTTCAGCCACGGACAGAGATGACGTACGTGCATTCTCCGACATGTTACAAGCGACTCAGAACAAATATGTTAACAATTTTGGATTTGTTGGATACATGACTCCATTTTCGAAAATCCTTGAACTTGAATAAGACTAAACGGAGTCTAGATGGTCGATTTTCACTGACATGACTATGCGTCACGGCCAGAAAATGACTTTCCCAGCCCGACTGAAAGAATGAATATACATCCGACGACTTGGATGTTATTCTTGAGTATTATGTGGTTCCAACGAGCCATAGAACGGATGAAAACACCACCAGAGCTGGAAGTTATGGATGTTACAAGTCGGCTTATCTGCAGTAAATCAGACTGTGCATCACGGCCAGAGATTGATCTGCACAGCCCAACTGAGAGTGTTTGTATCTCCGACCACTTGGAGGTTGTTCTTTGGTCTCTTATGGTTTCAAAAAGCCATAGAACCAAGGAGAGTCACTGGAAGTCTCAAGATACGCTCAGTTTTCTGGAATGGGTCGAGCTGATTTCAAGTGTCTTCTGAGTTCGACGTGTGGAAGTAATCAATTGGATTCTTCTTGGTAAATGGAGCGAAAAGATTTTGCATTGAAGTCATGCACGATATGTACAAGAAGGAAGAGCTGCCAGATGATGCAAGTTCCACGGAGAAACCCCTTTTTTTTATTCGAGGGCGAATCTTTCAAAGAATGAGGGATCTGGTGCAGTGTGGGATCAGGAAAGCCATGGAATTGGAAGGCCTTAGCTCTGATGGTCTATTTTTATGTTTAATTTGTTAAGTCTTCTCAAATAAGGCCAATTTATATGGTTCGTTTTCATCAGCTGTTTTGAGTTCTAGTGTAAGTAGTGTAATATGGTTCGTTTGCATCACCTTTAATATGGTTCGTTTGCGTGAGTTATCTTACACGCGCAAACTTAGAGTTCTAGTGTAAGTAGTGTCCCTAAAGATCTAAATATGAGCTTAGACCTATCCATCAGGTCTCCACAACAGCCGCCTTTCTCAACTCCTCCACAAGCCTCTAATTTATCGATAGATCTCATTGAGATCTCCTCCAACGTGTCTATTATGCGATGCACCACAAATTGTGGCTCATCCTATTCACGTGGTTTGTTCTCTTGCCCTCTTGCCACCTGAACTTCAAACTTTTCTGTGCAAACTTGAAGTGCAATGGAAAGAAATCAAACTTGCGATGAAGCGGATCTTCCATCCGGGAAAAGGCTATCAGCTCACAATGGATCTTCACCATCAAATTCAAGATAATGGTGATATTGAACGCTATAATGCTCGCTTGGTTTCTCTTGGTTTCACACAAACCTATGAAGATGAATATGCCGAGACATTTGCACATGTGGCAAAAATCTACACGCTATGTCTTCTCTTATCATTAGCCAGTAACTTTGATTGGGGGTTGTGGTAGATAAATGTCAATAATGTCTTTCTCGAAGGCGAACTTAAAGAAGAGGTCTACATGCATTTCCTCATGGCCTTGAGGATACAGTCTAAGCGGATAAAATCTTGCGGCTAAGTAAACCTACATATCTTTAGACACTTAAACATATAAAGAAGGAAATTGAAAATCTCCAACACTTTAACAACGAAACCTATACATTGTTTCAGAATTTCTCGTACATTTTTCGTAATTGATTTTTTTTTCAAAGAGAAAAAAAATAAAGTAGTAGTATTCGACCCGAAAAAGATTTGATTTGTCATTTTCATCTTTTTTACTATAAAAATAATAAACGGATCATAATGAATATAAAAGCATATATAGGAAGGATACATATGTAAATATATCTTTGATACTCTAGGGTTAATATTGTGCATTTATATTGTAATTATTCTCAATACAATTCAATTCAGCCTCTTACTCTACATGGTATAACAACAAATGATACCTACCTCTTTTCAAACCTCTTTTAGCCGCCATCTCATCAATGGCTCTCTCTCCTGAAACAATAAATGTAACAGAGAATTCTTCTCTTCTCACTGTCAATATGACAAATGTCACCAAGCTGAATTGAACCAATTTCTTGATGTGGAATTAACAAGTTGAGGCTCTTCTTGATGGATATGATCTCGTTGGATACCTAAATGGTACCACTGTTGTTCCTCCGCTAACTCTCTCCACCACCAATGGCACGGTTCCTAATCCTGCCTTTCAACTCTAGAAACACCAAGATTGTCTGATCTATAATGCACTGCTTGGAGCGATATCAAACTTTGTACAACCGCTCCTTGCCACCACAACTACTTCTCCTGAAATCTGGGAAACTTTGTCAACCAAATATGCCAAACCGAGTCCAAGACACTTAAAGCAGTTAAAGCAACAGATCTGCAACTGGGACAAAGGATCTCGTTCAATTGAAGAATATTTTCATGGTCTGATAATGCGCTTTGATCAACTTGCAATTCTGGGAAAGCCTATTTATCATGAGGAAAAAGTTGAACACATCTTGGAAGGGCTGCTTTGAGGAATATAAGACCATTGTGGATCAGATCGAAGGATGTGATACACCTCCTTCTCTCATAGAAATCCACGAAAAACTCATTAATCACGAGTTAAAAATTGCAGCTCAGGTTGTCTCTTTTCCTGCTATGCCAATTACCGCCAATGGTGCAGCATATTGTGTCCAAGAGATTACCAAGGGAAGTGTCAAATTTGTGGTGTCTTCGGTCATAATGCTCGTCGGTGTCCACAACCTCTCTCTGCCACGCAAAACCAACCTCAGGCTGCATTATCTCAATCTCTCGGTACCTTGCAAACAAGAGCACATATTGTGGTTGCTCAATCCTAATGGACTAGTATAGTAATCCACCCTTATTTAATTTTATATATATATATTGCGTTTGATCCGGTTTGGATTTTTGGGTTTTCCTATTTTTGGGTCTATTTATTTAGGACTTGTTTAATATTTTTATTTTGGGTTCATTTTGTGAATATCTCTAGTTTTGGTATATATAGAAATAACTGAATATTTTTGGTTTGAATTTATGGTTTCGTTGGGGTCTGGGTATTTCTATTTATTCTTTTTAAAAAGTTTAAAACAAATGATTTTTAAAAAAAAATACTTAAAAATCAAAATGTAGTAAACATTTTTGAATATCTTAGATTATAATTACTTTGATCTTAAAATATTAATATATTTAGATTTATAATTGTAAATTTAACTATTTAATTTATTAAGATTGATAAATATAAATAATCATTTTCATAAATAAAATACTATTTTGGGTAGCCATGTGCATAACGGGAAATTACGGGTACGGGACGAGAACGGTTAGTTCAGAAAATTAGATATTCTTAAAGTCTTACAAAATCAGGAAATTGTGGTACATATACAGAAAATAGTTTGGTAAGTACGAATAATAAAAATACTAAGAGTATTACTATAAATTATATAATAAATATAACAAAAATAACAATGTATAAAAGATATACCAATTTTCAATGCACAAAAAAATACAAAACTACAGTGTTAGAGTTTTTAATTAAATGACCAATATTACTATTTTTTAATCAAAAACACTAGTATATTCATATTGAATAGTTTGTATTCATTGTAAAGTTGTAAAAATTTAATTCAAATATTGTTATGAGCTTGATCTTAATTATTTGAAACATATATAATATTTAAATCCAATATATTTTAATATTTTGTTAACGTAAACAAATACCCAACAAGAATTCAGAAAATTTCCGTACCCATTCCCGACTATTTTCTTTACCCGTTTGGATATTATTTTTAGACCCAAACATGAATATAGAATTTTTCATTCCCGATAAGTACGGGAATCACGAGACGGGAGCTAAACGGACTGGGAAGGAAGTCCTAATATGCATATGGCTAATTTTGGGTATTTGGGTTCATGTTTGGTTGTTGGTTTGGTTTTGGTTCGAATATGGGTTCGGATATGAATATCGGTTAATTTTATTCGGTTTCACATAATGTGAGTTCTATTCGGTTCGAGAAAAGTTAATTTGATATTCAAAATTTCATTCCATTCGGATAATTTTATATATTGGTTTGAAATCGATTTTAGAAATACCAGTTCGGATTCGAGAATTTTGGCTCGGTTCGAAAATGATAGTCCAATCCTAAAGTTCCCCATAAAAATAAGTACTTGATGAGCCTAGAATTCAGTAACTCTGATTTTGTGATTATAGATTACAAATGTGAAGAAGATCAAGTGTCAAATCCACCAATTAAAGAGAGGAATAAAACTTATATATGTATCAGCTTCTGTTAAAACAAACTTAACCTTCTAATGGGCCCATTTGTTTTCTGTTATAACAAGCCCAAACCTTATTAAAGTTTTGACGAAAAAACCTCTTAATGGGCAATCGAGTTAGGCCCAAGAAAACAATGCTCCTTTCCTTCTTTTCTTTTTAATGGGCTGCACCAATATTCTCGAGGCCCATTTGGTTGTAATCTGACAAAATGAGACATAATCTCACAAAGAGAAAGAGAGAGAGATAAAATCGAGATAAGAGAGAATGGAGGAGATAGATGCCATGGAGAAATGTAGAAGAGACAAGGAAGAAGAAAAGGTAGATTAGTTATTATAGAAAGAGGTTGTGGCATTTCTCATAAAGTTCGAGTTGTGGCATTCTTCATAATTTTGGAAACTTAAGGAGATGGATTCGTCCATGGGAATGGGATATAAATAAGGTCCATGAGATAGAAGTTTCGTTAAAAATGCTTGCAAATGCGAAGATATGAAACCTCTGACAAAAGAGGTTCCATTATTTATTGTAATATTTTTTTGTCAACAATTGGATCGATAAGGTCCGATCCATAGTCTAAACTCCACCCCTATAATCTCTTTTTTAAGTTATCATAATGCAGCAGGTAGAAATCAAACTTTGGTGCCAAGTCATTAGTTGGATCATCCTAACCACCAGACTGAGAACAACTTATTTATTGTAATTTTAGTTAGAGAATAATTATATTGAAAATTTTCCTTATTTATTACCATATATTACATATATGTGTATATATATATTAAATTATTTATTTATTTGTATGGCAAACATAGTTTCGAAAAACATATATATGGAAATAACTATCAGGTACCCCGAATCTTTCTTTTATCAACGAAACTCCAGAGTTGATTATTGTTTATAATGCATCCTTGAATTACTCGATGGAGATCATTATGCCAGGCTAAACTTTAAGTGTGTGGCGTCTTATCCTTTTCTGCAAACATAAAAAATATATCGAAAATCAATATATACATATCATGTGAACGTTAAGAATTTCTTTTTTTCATTTTACCTTGTTTGACATAAAGATCGTGACCATCGGCAACGTATTTTCGGACATCAAAAAGGTCGCCGGTCCAGATCACACAACCTATTCTCCAACATTTCTTCTTGCATTGGTCGAATCCAATTCCCCAGTCCACCACCGCTTTAGTAGTAGTATCAGGCAACTTAATGTTTACTAATTGAAAAAATTCAAATCCACTGCAGCTCAACGACTTCTTTCTTACACATCCATCACTCCTGTCATTCAAGGTCCATGCTGTCTGGTTCTTCGGCTCAAACCCTTTCATACAATAACACATATATGGCATGTTCACAGTAACTGTTAGGACCACAAGCTCCATATATATCGCACTCGTCAACTAAAGACATCCACAAAATGTCCCATAGAGATGAGGTTTCATTCCACAAGATATGTAGTAGATATCGTTGGACATTCAATCGTATTGCAGAGGTGTAATTACTATTCAGTATCTGGAAAGAAAATGTTACCTCTTCGGTGGTCACTGTTGACGAAAACGTAAAATACATCAAAGATTGGTTTCGTGGAACGTTAGAAGCAGATACAGCGTTCCATGGACTTATTCGGCTCAATTTCTTACCATTTGACCAAATGAACATTGAAGGAAAACTGTGGTTTTGAATTGGATCATCCATTCCATATGAATAGTTGCCAATTTTTGGATCAGTTGAATTTTGCCAAGATCTTAGGAAATTATCTTCTCTTTCTAAGCTCCCAACCAAGTCAAATTAGCTATCTATCAAATTCCATTAGAGAAAACTGTCAGTAAAAGACTGAACTTTCCCGTTTTTGCCGATTAAATATCCAACTTTTTTTGTCACCAAACAAATAACAACAAAAGCGTTGACTAGCCAATTTGAGACTCAATTTAGTCAACGTAACTGAGCCTAAACCTCAGTTAACCTCCGTCGTCAATGAGGCCGTTAACCTCAGTTAATTCCCAAATCAAAAGCAGAAATCCCCAATTCGATTTGAAACCCTAATTTCGTCTCTTTCTCTTCCTTCTTCGTTCTCTTATCTCGTTCTTCATTCTCTTCTCTGTCTCTCCAACCATTTCGATTTCGATTGGATTCTTGTCATTCTTCTTTCTTCTCTTCTCTGTCGCTCTTTCTTCTCTTCTCTGTCTTGTCATTGTTGGCCAAAAAATCTTCTCTGCCACTCTTTCTTCTCTTCGGTGTCTCGTCGTTCTTCGCTCTTTCTTCGATTTTGTTTTGTTTTGATTCTCTCATTCTTTGCTCTTTCTTCTCTGTCTCTCTCATTCTTCGCTCTGTTTTCTCTCATTACCGTAACATGAGTTCGATATCCGAAAGCTCCAATGGTGACAAGCATGGAATTCACGTGCAGTGTGGATGTGGTGCTGAGGTCAAGCAGTACACATCAAAGACAGCAGAAAATCCTGGGCGTCCTTTCTTCGGTTGTTCGACAATGAAGAAGGTAAATGTGTGAAATACCGATAGTTTTCTCTAACTGAAGTTGAGGGTTTTGTTTGCGATACTATAGGGCCACCTTTTTAAGTGGGTAGAGGAGGCAATGCTTGAGGAAATTGAAGAGATGAGCTCAAAGATTCATATGGTTGATGGTTTAAGATCAACAATTGATGCCATTGAGAATGAGCTAAGGAAGCTTAAAACAGAGACTGATGTTACAAAGGAGATGGTGTATGAGCTGCACAAAAATGGATTGGAAGAGAGAAGAGAGTTGAAGATGATTAAGCTTGTCTGTATTCTCTGTATCATACTCACAGTTTTCTCAATTTTATTTGCAAAAATTTTCTAAAACATTCGATGATGGTGGCAGTAGTAGGTGTTTGTCATCGTAATGACTTTGTATGCCGCAACAACGTTCAATGTTAATTTCAATTTCAAGCATGTTTAATTCAATTTCAATCACTGTTATTTCAATTTCAATCTGATTTAATCACTACAAGAAAACAAGCCATTTGCGATGGATTTTTGCGAAGGAAAAATGACGTCGCAAGATTGCGATGGGGTTGCAACGTAGTTGCGATGTAATCTAAAACATCGCAAATACGTCGTAACTTTGCGACGTTAATAAACGTCGCAAAGTTGCGACGTATTTGCGGTGCTATTGCAACCAATTTGCGATGCATATTCTGGTATCGCAAATACGTTGCAATATTGCGACGTTTTTGCGATACATATACTCCGTAGCAAATTCTGCGAGTAATCTGCGATGCTATTGCGATGTTAATGTAGTCCATCGCAATGACATTGCAAATTTTAACATTTTCCCTATAAATAGCCCACAATGTGATTTATCATTTACCTTACGACATAACGGATGTCCGGATATAGACATCCACATATCACATTGGTAATAAATCTTTTGGCGGGAAATAGTGTCTCCTTCAGTATGTTACCTTTTTCAAACAGTTCGTCTTCCGACACAACTCTTGAGAAAGTGTTGAGTCGGAAGACGAGCTATTTAAAAAAGGTAACATACTGAATGAGACACTATTTTCCGCCAAAAGATTTAACACCAATGTGATACGTTGATGTCTATTTCCGGAAATCCGTTATGTTGCAAGGAAGTGGATAAACCGCTAAACATTATAGTTTTACCCCAAACGTCGCAAGTCCATTGCAAACTTGCGACGGAATTGCGATGTTTTTACCCCAAACGTCGCAGTTGCCTCGCAAATCTGCGACGTTTGGGGTAAAACTGTAATGTTTATCGGTTTATCCACTACCTTGCAACATTACGGATGGCCGGAACAACGTATCGAGGATAAATACGAAAAGACCAAGAATACAACAATGATGATTCATCAATTGAGTTTGGTCTGTATAAGCATCGACAAAACCGACAAACTATAGATATATGTATTTTCAATCTCGCTACATAGTTTGTCGGTTTTGTAGAGAATTACACATACCAAATTCAATTGATGAATGATCATTGTTGTATTCTTGGTCTTTTCATATTTATCCTCGATACGTTGTTCCGGCCATCCGTACTATTGCAAGGTAGTGGATAAACCGATAAACATTACAGTTTTACCCGAAACGTCGCAAGTCCATAGCAAACTTGCGACAGAATTGCGACGTTTTTACCCCAAACGTCGCAGTTGCCTCGCAAATCTGCGATGGATCTGCAACACTCGGATCTAGAACATCGCAAATCCCTCGCAGCTTTGCGACGGCCAAAAACCCAAATTTCCGTCGCAAGGCCGTCGCATAGCGGTTTAGAATTTCTAGCCGTGTGGTTTTCTTTCCTCTTCTCTTTCTCTTCCTCTCATTCCCGATTTCTTTTCCTCTCTCTCTTTCTTCCGCGATTATTCTTCTCTCTTCCTATCTTCTTCTTCTTCCTCTCTTCTTCTTCCTCTTCTTCTCTTCTTCTTCCTCTTCCTCTCTTCTTCTTCTTCTTCTCCCGCGTCCCATCTTCTCCTCGGATCTCTTCCTCTCTTCCTGTGGGCTTGCTCTCCTCAGATCTCTTCCTCTCTACCGCGACTTCCTCTCTTTCCAACGCCAAGGTAAGTCTTCTTACATGTTAGATTACGACATGGAACTTACGATTTGGAACATACATGTTAGATTAGGCCATAGAACTTAGGATTTGGAAGATAAACGGTAGATTAGGCCATGGAACGATTTCGGCATTTTTGTAAACGTTTATTGATTTTCCAAAATGATTTATAAATTTTTCTAAACGTTTTTTCGAATTTTCTAAACGATTTTGTATTTTAAAAACGTTTTTGGATTTTAAAAAACACTTTTTGATTTTTTAAAACAATTTAGGATTTTTAAAACATTTTTGGATTTTTAAATATGATTTTTGAATTTTTTAAACGCTTTTTGGATTTTTAAAAACGATATTTATTTTTAAAATTTTGTTTTTGTATTTTAAAAAACGTTTTTTGAATTTTTTAAACATTTTTGAATTTTTAAAAACGTTTTTGAATTTTTAAATATGATTTTCGGATTTTTAAAATATTTTTGGATTTTTAAAAACGCTTTTGAATTTTTAAATATATTTTTTGAATTTTTTAAACATTTTTGGATTTTTGAAAACGATTTTTTTTTAAATTTGGTTTTTATATTTTTAAAATTTTTTTTGGAATTTCTCTAAACGTTTTTTCATTTTTAAAACAATTTGGGATTTATTAAAAACATTTTTTTGCTATTGAAATTTTTTTTTGATATTTAAAAAATATTTTTTGGATTTTTCTAAACTTTTTTTTAATTTTTAAAAACATTTTACATTTTTTTAAACGGTTATAATTTTTAATAAAAAAAATTTAAAAACGTTTTACAAATTACAATTACAAATTTGTACAACAGTTTTATGATTTATGTTAATTCCAAATACGATTAGAATTTAATTAAACGTTTTTAAAACATTTTGCAAATCGTAATTCAAAAAATGTTAAGAACGACTCCTAACATGTACGTTGTAAAACCAGTTGCAAGACAACATCGCCAAGTTCAACCAGTTGTTCTTTACGTTGGCTTCAAAAGACGCCGATATTGCTGCTCAGCTAAACGCGATATAATCCGGTGAGCCCGGATCAAGTTCAGCAAACCCGGACGGGAGCACGGATCAAAACCCAGACAAGATTTCGGACTCCAACGTAGACCTATTGGACAATTTTTAGATTTTTATTTATTTTTGTAATATATTAAAAATATTGTATTTAATATTTTTATTTTAATAAATTTTAATATAAATTTTATTTAAACAATTTTAAAAATAATTTTAAAATATTTTATTAAAATTTTCAAATTAAAAAAATAATATATTTTTAATAGGCGTCGCAGATACGTCGCAAAACTGACGCCGCAAACACGTCGCAGTACTTATGTCGCAAAGACGTCGCAAAGCAGACATCGCAACAGTGTCGTAAAACTGACGTCGCAGATTCGTCGCAAATCCTGCGACGAATCTGAGAGGGTCCTGGCTGTCGCAGCTTTGCGACGACATTAATACGTCGCAATTTCTGCGACGACTTTGCGACGAATCCAATTTGCGACACACGAATTGCGACATTTTTGACAGTGTCGCAGATCCATCGCAAAATGGCCATTTGCGACGAATTTGCAACGATTTCGGCCATCGCAATTTGGCAGTTTTCTTGTAGTGAATTCAATTTGATCTGCAAACTGTAAGTATCTGAAACTTGAAATGATAACATGGAAAGTGAGATTGAAATTGGTATGTTACAATGTTAACATCAAACTGAAATTGAAACCATCTCAAAAGCAGAAGCAGATTAAACTTGTCTATGCAAGTAGGAAGCAAAAGCAGAAAACTAATGTCTGTGAAAGTAAACATCAAAAGCAACATGTCGGCTGCAACATAAACATCATCAGGCTGTTGCCATTTTTAACTTGTGAGCCATCGACTTGTGAACTTCCGGCTTGTGAACAGATTATTTGTGAGCCTCCGACTTGTGACCCTCCGGCGTGTGAAGTTCCTCCTTGTGTTCCAGGCTATATAAACAAGAAAATGAAGTGTCAAAGTTGAAAATAAATAGAAGTACACAGAATTAACTTATGGTTGAAACTTATTGTTTTCCTTGGACGTCCTCTACGTCTTTTGGCTGCAGGCTCTACTTGTTGATTTGTACAAGTAGTCTTGTTGTGACCCTCTTCTTGACATTTAGAACATGTCATAACCCGATGTCCTCGCCCTAACTTAGAGCTGCTACCTTTTGATGTAGACTCACCTTGTCCTTTGCGTCTTGCATAGTTGCTTGGTCTCCCACTCTTGCCTATTCTATTTGGTGGTGGTAACACATGCATTCTGTTGACCCTCGGCCATAACTTCATCCCTTGGACAGGTTCAATACCGTGTGCATATGTGTGCTGCCAATTGCGGGTTGTGAAATACTCAGAAACAAAGTCTTCAACATTCTGTTTTTTGGCTATTATAATACACGCAGCATGTTCACATGGTGTGCCATTGAGCTGCCATTTCCCACAGCCACATGTCCTTGACCTCATTTCAACCCGATAAGAACAGCCATGAACCTCAACCTCATGCATATCACCTGTGGAAATGAATCTCACACAATCCCTAGACTTTTGTATTGCAGCGTCGATCTGAGCATGCACACTTTTAGTGAACCGAGTCCTTAACCTATGTGAAATATCACATCTCCTAGCAGTTCTAACCATACATTGTCGTCTTATATCTTCTAACAAGTCTAAAAGTGGCTTCCTCCTAGCTTCTCGTATAGTCCTATTGAATGATTCACATAGATTATTTAAATTGTCATTACAACAGGAACCAACCTTGAAGAAAGCTCGTGTCCATGAAGGTGGATTGAGCTTTAGAAGTGCATCATAAGCCCCTTCACTATACTGCTTCAATGCTTCTAAGTTTTCAGCGTAGTCCCCCATTGTATAACTCCTTGCTATTTTCCAGAATATCCTCTCCATTTGCATGTCATGACTATCTCTTTTCCAATTTCCTAAAATGTGTCTTGCACACATTCTATGTTCAGCCTCTGGTAGCATAGTGTGAACAGCATTTACCAACCCCTGAAGCAATACAAAACACAGAAATGATGTTAATCTTATTCCTGATCAAGACAATAGAAAACAGAAGTTAAAGAAACTACCTTCTGTTTATCAGAAATGATGGTATACTCTTTTCCATCACCAAGTCCTAGGTCAACCTTCAAATGATTCACAAACCCTTCCCAATTGGCAGTGTTTTCAATCTCAACCACAGCCCAAGCTATTGGCACGATTCTGTTATCACCATCTCTACCTACGGCTGCAAGCAACTGTCCTTTCATATCCCACTTCAAGAACGCACCATCAAGTCCTATGATTGGCCGAATGATTTCCAAGCATTCCTTTGTGCCTTAAAACATATGTAAATGCGATGAAACCTCTGTAAACTTCCTGGGGTTGCACCTGGAGTGGTTTCAATATCAACAATGGTTACTTTATTGGTTCGGTGAAGCTCAGCTTCATAATCCCAAATACGAGAAAAATGTGCTTCATGACATTTTCTCATCTCCTTCATTATCTTAGTCTTGGCTTTCTGACACTGTTCTATACTAACACGCAGATTGTAATTCCTCAAAATCTCAGCTGCCATAGCTACTGCTGTCAACTTAGGATCTAACCGCAATCTATCCTCATACAACTGAGCTATGGTTGAAATCTAAAGCATCTTAGAGTACCCAGACTTACTACAACTATGTCTACTCTCATATACCTTAATTTGCAGCTTGTGTTTGCTCTTCTCATATGAGCAATACACTCTCCAAGAACAATCTACGTCTGAGCATATAACACCTAATCTCTTTTATGTTGACATATACAATTTAATGTCAAACCCGGATTTAAGAGAGTACCTCAATAGTGCAAGCTTAAATTCTGCAGCAGAACCAAATGTTTTGCCTAGCACAATGTCTTCACTTCGTGAATCTTCCGGTTCTTGTTGTCCTCTCATGTGTTCTTCCTCCTTATCTTCACTACATGACTAATGCTCTGGAATTTTGTCATCTTTCAATACTTCATCCTCGCTATCATCACTCTCTGCTTCATAATCTCTGTTAACTAAGTGTCCAAATTCCGTTGACAGAAACAACGATGCATCTTCATTCACAGGTACAATCTTGTACCCAGCCTCATTAATATCTTCATCTTCATCTATTTCATCGTCCAAATCGTTGTCTTGTTCATTATCGCCTACTTCTTCTTCACCTTCTTCGACACCCAAATCGTCCTCTACTTCATTGGTCTCGACATTTTGTTGTTCGCAGTTTCCAAAACCTTTTCTTTTGGCTTTGTTCCTCATCGGCCTCATAGATTAACGACGAGAAAGAAGATTCAATTTGAAGAACGAGAGAAGAGAATGAAGAACGAGATAAGAGAACGAAGAAGGAAGAGAAAGAGACGAAATTAGGGTTTCAAATCGAATTGGGGATTTCTGCTTTTGATTTGGGAATTAACTGAGGTTTAGGCTCAGTTACGTTGACTAAATTGAGTCTCAAATTGGCTAGTCAACGCTTTTGTTGTTATTTGTTTGGTGACAAAAAAAGTTGGGTATTTAATCAGCAAAAACGGGAAAGTTCAGTCTTTTACTGACAGTTTTCTCAATTTCATTATATCATAACTTTATATTATATTTTTAATAATATTTTATATTATATTTTAAATAATATTTTATATTATATTTTAAATAATAGTTATATTTTATTTTATTATTGATTTTAGTTAAAAATATAAGTAACAAAATTAAAATCATATTATCTGTTATAGCAGATAAGGATCCGTGTAATGTACAGGTTTTGTGAAAATAATTTTGTATATATATGATATTTTAGAATATATGTTTTTTCAAAAAAGATTTTTAGAAAGTAATAATATAAATTATAAGTAAATTAAATTAATATTTACATATTTCAATTTATAGTTTACACCAATATGTAGATGATTGTGATTGATCTTAGTAGTTATATTTCTTTTGCTGAAATTTATTATTTAAAGAGTTGTGCAAAAATATCCTCGAAGTGATCACGAATTGCAAGATTATCATCCAAATAAAATGCAAGTTAATCCTACTAAGTAAAACGTACTACGCAACCTAACCTTTGTACACATTTTAAAAAGGTTTTCATGACTACATACGATAAATTTTCAAAATTTTAAGAGTAGATTTAGATTCTTTATCATAAAGGCTCTAAGCCCACTCTTGTAAACTTTGTTCAAATCGAGAATCTAGTTCTGATTTAGGTTTCTTTAGGAGAAATATAAAATGATTATTGATCCTTCTTTGAAAATCTCAGAGTCTCATTCTAGGAGTTGAGTGCACATCTCTTGGGAAGCAGAATTAACTCTGGAGCTGTCCATCTTTGTGATCCTGCAGGACCTGCACTCCGGGTTAAACGAGAATTTTGCTCTAGTGTTGCTTTCTCTTCTTAGTTTTCAATATGTGCTTATGCAGATTTTCTGATTTGTTCTGATTTCTGGTTTTTGGTTCCAACAGTGACATTATGCTAAATTTTACACACTAATCTGGTTTGGTCAACCTGCCTCCTACAATCTCTTGCTTGACTATTTAGTTGTTACCATCGTCATATAGCTATATAAGTGCTCTTCTATGATCATTCTTATTTTAAGAATGACTTGTTTGCTGTATCTGGTCTTGTGTTAGCCTTTTCTCACAATTTCTCCTTAAGTTTTCTGAATAATGTATTGCCACATAGAATTGTAAAGACATATTGTGTATGAGGGGAAATATGAAGTTTGATTTGACATGTATAAATTTTCTATTAATACATTAGTTTACGTTTTGTTGATGTGCTAAGCTTTATGCTCTCTAACTAACAGACCTCTTGGATTTATATTTAGAAATATAAAGTTTAAGATTCAAAACACAAATCGGAAGAATAACGATTCGAAGCTCCATTCTCAGCTTCAAGTCTGCATCTTCTTCTCCCCATTGTTTGGACGACAATGAATTTTCACTTAAAAGTAAATACTACAATAAGGTTTAAATAACACCGCATTATATAGCGGATAATAGTATTTTTAATAATTTTCTTCATTCAAATTTTTATTTGATCTTATAAAATAAACTTATAATCATAACATTCAAATTTATGAAAAAAACTAAAAAAATTTCTCTATATTTTATAAGTCCATTTTTTTACATGATCATGTAATGCTCTATCAAATTTATGTATCATTTAAAATTTTCATAAAGATAAATAGTTGTTAAATATATTTTGTAAATTAAACAAGCCACTAACAGAATTGATATTATGCCAGTAACCCTCGGCATGGGCAACGTATTGTCTAACATCAAAAAGGTCGCCAGTCCATCTCACACAACCTATACCCCAGCTTTCCTTCACAGTAGTAAATGAAGTGCAGTTACAATCAGTTACACATTTCCTCTTGCATTCGTCAAATTCAGTTCCCGAGTTTACCACAGTTTCAATAGTAATATCCGGCAACTTAATATTTTTCAACTGAAAAATTCAAATTCAGTGCAAGGCCCATGCTTCCGGATTTTTTGGCTCAAACCCTCTTAAGAAAATAACACATGTATGGCATGTCACAATAATTGTTATAGATGATTCATAGAAAATTCATGGAAATAATATAGAAAAATGATAGAGATATTAGAAACTCTAACTAAATTTTGTAAAATTATGTATGTGTAAGATGCATAGATATTAATAGCTCTAAGAGTCATCACCTTTTTCTGTTTTTACTTGGTGGCTAAGTTAAAGTTTCTTTCCTCGAAATTTATATTGAATCGAACTCTTGTTGGATTTAAACAGATATGAAATTAGAGTATTAGTTGTTGCTTAAGTAAACTAATGACTGTTTAGTCAATGATTTACTAGGTCATACACTCCCAAAATACGTTTGATTTTTATATTATGTATATGGGATATATTTCATGTTAATTATAAAATTCATTATCTTATGTCATAAAATGCATAGAAATGTCATAGGTGTTTCATAGAAAGTTCATGGAAATAATATAGATAAATGATAGAGATCTTAGAAACTTTAACTAAATTTTGTAAAATTATGTATGCGTAAGATGCATAGATATTAATAGTTCTAAGAATCAAGTTCGACTTCATATATATATATATTACGACATAGCAACGAGTGGACATGTTCTTATCCACGATCTAAAGAAGAGCGAACTTCATAACTTTAATCTTTCTCGACCTGAGCTTCTCACCGAGTTTCATCCCTGCTGAGTAGAGTGTGTGTTGGGAAATCAAAACTTTGCCCAAAAACTCACCAGGTTCTTTAATATTGGAGTATTTCAGCACAAAATTTCCATCGTCCAAAAGCTCTGCCAGAATTAGATACCTCTTACTTTTTTGATAAATATCTCCCTACCTGATTTGGATATTAGACTGGTCGAGGAGGACGAGTTTAGATTCCAATACTCGGATGGTTCCCATTGTATTGGAGAGATGATTATCTCTGTTTGCAATCCATACGTAGGTTCTTTTAGAGGTTTTCTTGAACCAAATACAAAGATACCAACAATTTGCATCTTGAGAACTATCGTCGGGTGTGAAGATGCCAAGCTCAAAGATATCACCAGAAGAAACAATGGTTCGGATTGTTTAGTTGTTAGAGAATGTAAAGGATTAAAAGAAACTAAACTGAACTTTGTAGTTTTGATTAAACGAAATTAAATTGGAGCTATTAATAAAATAACACATGTACGGCATGTCACAATAATTGTTATAGATAATTCATAGAAAACTCATGGAAATAATATAGAAAAATAATAGAGATATTAGAAACTTTAACTGAATTTTGAAAAATTATGTATGCGTAAGATACATAGATATTAATAGCTTTAAGAGTCATCACCTTTTTCTGTTTTTACTCGGTGACTAAGTTAAAGCTTCTTTTCTCGAAATTTATATTGAATAGAATTCTTGTTGGATTTAAACAGATATGAGATTAGAGTATTAGTTGTTGCTTAAGAAAATTAATGACTGTTTAGTCGATGATTTATTAGGTCCTACACTCCCAAAATACGTTTGATTTTTATATTATGTATATTGTATATATTTCATGTTAATTATAAAATTCATTATCTTATGTCATAAAAATGCATAGAAATGTGATAGATGTTTCATAGAAAATTCATGAAAATAATATAGAAAAATGATGGAGATATTAGAAACTTTAACTAAATTTTGTAAAATTATGTATGCCTAAGATGCATAGATATTAATAGTTCTAAGAATCAAGTTCGACTTCATATATATATATTACGACATAGCAATGAGTGGTCATGTTCTAATCCATGATCTAAAGAAGAGCGAACTTCAGAACTTTAATCTTTCTCGACCTGAGCTGCTCACCGAGTTTCATCCCTACAAGTAAAGGGTCTCATGGAAAAGCAAAACTTTGCCAAAAAAACTTACCAGGTTCTTTAATATTGGAGTGTCTCACCACAAAATTTCCATCGTCCAAAAGCTCTGCCAGAATTAGATACCTCTTAATTTTTTGATAAAATCTCCCAACCTGATTTGGATATTAGACTGGTCAAGGAGGACGAGTTTAGATTCCAATACTCGGATTGTTCCCATTGTATTGGAGAGATGATTATCTTTGTTTGCAATCCATACATAGGTTCTTTTAGAGATTTTCTTGAACCAAATACCACGATACCAACAATTTGCTTCTTGAGAACTATCATCGGGTGTGAAGATGCAGAGCTCAAAGATGTCACCAGGAGAAACAATGGTTCGGAGTGTTCGGTTGTTAGAGAATGTAAAGGATTAAAGGAAATTAAATTGAACTTTGTAGTTTTGATTAAACGAAATTAAATTGGAGCTATTAATAAAATAACACATGTATGGCATGTCACAATAATTGTTATAGATGAATCATAAAAAAATCATGGAAATAATATAGAAAAATAATAGAGATATTAGAAACTTTAACTAAATTTTGTAAAATTATGTATGCGTAAGATACATAGATATTAATAGCTTTAAGAATCATCACCTTTTTTTGTTTTTACTCGGTAGCTAAGTTAAAGCTTCTTTTCTCGAAATTTATATTCAATCGAACTCTTGTTGGATTTAAACAGATATGAGATTAGAGTATTAGTTGTTGCTTAAGAAAATTAATGACTGTTTAGTCGATGATTTATTAGGTCCTACACTCCCAAAATACGTTTGATTTTTATGTTATGTATATTGTATATATTTCATGTTAATTATAAAATTCATTATCTTATGTCATAAAAATGCATAGAAATGTCATAGATGTTTCATAGAAAATTCATGAAAATAATATAGAAAAATGATAGAGATATTAGAAACTTTAACTAAATTTTGTAAAATAATGTATGCCTAAGATGCATAGATATTAATAGTTCTAAGAATCAAGTTCGACTTCATATATATATTACAACATAGCAACGAGTGGCCATGTTCTAATCCATGATCTAAAGAAGAGCGAACTTCAGAACTTTAATCTTTCTCGACCTGAGCTGCTCACCGAGTTTCATCCCTACAAGTAAAGGGTCTCATGGAAAAGCAAAACTTTGCCAAAAAAACTTACCAGGTTCTTTAATATTGGTTCTTTAAAATTGGAGTGTCTCAGCACAAAATTTTCATCGTCCAAAAGCTCTGCCAGAATTAGATACCTCTTAGTTTTTTGATAAAAATCTCCCAACCTGATTTGGATATTAGACTGGTCAAGGAGAACGAGTTTAGATTCCAATACTCGGATTGTTCCCATTGTATTGGAGAGATGATTATCTCTGTTTGCAATCCATACATAGGTTCTTTTAGAGATTTTCTTGAACCAAATACCAAGATACCAACAATTTGCTTCTTGAGAACTATCATCGGGTGTGAAGATGCAGAGCTCAAAGATATCACCAGGAGAAACAATGGTTCGGAGTGTTCGGTTGTTAGAGAATGTAAAGGATTAAAGGAAATTAAATTGAACTTTGTAGTTTTGATTAAACGAAATTAAATTGGAGCTATTAATAAAATAACACATTTATGGCATGTCACAATAATTGTTATAGATGATTCATAGAAAATTCATGGAAATAATATAGAAAAATAATAGAGATATTAGAAACTTTAACTAAATTTTGTAAAATTATGTATGCGTAAGATATATAGATATTAATAGCTTTAAGAGTCATCACCTTTTTCTGTTTTTACTCGGTGGCTAAGTTAAAGCTTCTTTTCTCGAAATTTATATTGAATCGAACTCTTGTTGGATTTAAACAGATATGAGATTAGAGTATTAATTGTTGCTTAAAGAAATTAATGACTGTTGAGTCGATGATTTACTAGGTCCTATACTCCCAAAATACATTTGATTTTTATATTATGTATATTGTATATATTTCATGTTAATTCTAAAATTCATAAGCTTATGTCATAAAAATGCATAGAAATGTCATAGATGTTTTATAGAAAATTCATGAAAATAATATAGAAAAATGATAGAGATATTGGAAACTTTAACTAAATTTTGTAAAATTATGTATGCGTAAGATGCATAGATATTAATAGTTTTAAGAATCAAGTTTGACTTCATATATAGATTACGACATAGCAACGAGTTGCCATGTTCTTATCCACGATCTAAAGACGAGCGAATTTCAGAACTTTAATCTTTCTCGATCTGAGCTGCTCACCGAGTTTCATCACTGCGAGTAGAGTTTGTTTTGAGAAATCAAAACTTTGCCAAAAAACTCGCCAGGTTCTTTAAAATTGGAGTGTCTCAGCACAAAATTTTAATCGTCCAAAAGCTCTGCCAGAATTAGATACCTCTTAGTTTTTTGATAAATATCTCTCGACCAGATTTGGATATTAGATTGGTCGAGGAGGGCAAGTTTAGTTTCCAATACTCGGGTGGTTCTCATTGTATTGGAGAGATGATTATCTCTGTTTGCAATCCATACATAGGTTCTTTTAGAGATTTTCTTGAAATAAATACCAAGATACCAACAATTTGCATCTTGAGAACTATCGTCGGGTGTGAAGATGCCAAGCTCAAAGATATCACCAGAAGAAACAATGGTTCGGATTGTTTGGTTGTTAGAGAATGTAAAGGATTAAACGAAATTAAATTGGATACCTTTTGTTTTCTTTTTTTTTTTGTTAAATATTAATTTTATAAAGAAGTTTGACAAAAGTCACAATAATTAATTTTCTACTTTCTAGCATACCTTGAATGCACCGAAAGGTGCCATGATGAAAAAAGAGTACCGGGATATGATATTCGTAGGACAAGGAATATGCACGACAGAAATATTTGCTCAACAACATATGTTATGTTGGCTCATTAAGTTCACACTAAATTGGTGAATTTATTAACCTACAACGAAAATTTCTCAAGTTAATTAATTGAAGTCTAAAAAAAGTCATGAAATGAAAAAAATAACTTCTTTTTTTTTCTTGACTGGAGACAATTTAATTGACATTAAACTCTGAAAAACCAAAATATTTGTTGACTAGAAATTTAATTTGCTAAGTCGGTTTGATGTCAGTATTTATATCAACAAAAGAATAAGAACATATTTGTAAAAAGAGAGATGACGACAAGTTTACACCTCTCTTACACGTTTCTCAAAATTTTATTTTTTATTTCGAGTGTATTTGGTTATGCCGTTTCTTCTAATAATATTGTTTTGTCATTTACAAAATCTTTTACATTCATTAGCAATCAAACTATTGTTTTTCTTGGTAATATCTTCGAGCTCAGCATTTTTAAACCCAAGTATAGTTCACATGATGCAAATTGTTGGTATTTGGGGATTTGGTTCAAGAAAATCTTTCAAAGAACTTATGTATGGGTTACAAACAAAGATAATTTTCTCTCTAGTTCGGTAGGAACCATATGATTGTGGAAATCTAAACTTGTCCTCTTCAACGAGTCTGATAGAGATAATATTTTAGAATTTTTGGTAACCAACACACTTTTAAAGATTAGTTTTATAATCGTGTAATATATGAACAAAAGTTTGCAAAAATAAAAGAGATGGAAAAGAGAATAGTGACGTTATATACCAGATAATGTGTAACAAAATTAGATTCAATCATTTACAGTTGACATAAATGTGTAACAAAATTATATTTAGGATAGATGTTTAAAATCATATTTTGATTTTCCAATTAATGAAATAAATTTTATAAAAAAGTAATAATGAAATAGATTGATAAATTTACAAAAAATTATAAATAATTGATGATAAGAGACAACAATACAAAAGAATACGTAAGTGGTAACATTATAAAGGTATAATAATCAAATAATGTATAATATATAAATATTCATTGATAAAAGAAAAATTTAACTACATTAATGCTAAATACTAAAAAAATATCTAACAATGTATTTAATCGGCTTAATGAGATGTGAAAATGTGTTGACTAATTTATTTTCCTCTATTTTTTCTTTTGTTAGTGGTTGAATACTTCTTAATATTATTGTTAATGAGCAGGATTAACCAATATGAAAATATATTCACGCTGGAAAATAGTTGAATATAAGTATGTCATGTCTAAAAGTATATTGATGAAAAATAATTTTTTATTTTTTTTTTACTTAGTCAAGATCATATCACATCTCATTTCTTTTTCAACAACACTTGAAATATCACTAAAAATGAAAAAAAAATAAACACTTTGAAATTTTTTATGGGTAGAATTCTAATAGATTGAGTATTTCAATTCTAAATTATTAAAAACAAAAATAGATTCAGGCATAGTTTCAAACATCAATTTTCAACAGGTATTACTATCTCTTATGATTTATTTAACTAATTACGTATACTAATTATAGATTATTGTGTTCAAAATGATTTCAAACAAAATTAAATAAAGTTAATGTGAGTTTATGACGGATTTTTAAGTTTAATACAATTATATTATCCCATGGGTTTTTGAAAAACACATAGTAGACATCATAAGTTTATAGGTATTTTCCAATTGATTTTTGACTATATATACATTAGAAAATTTAACGGATATAATTTTATCAGAAAGCTTTGTATGTTTTTTGTAGTAGAACGACACATAGAACCATGTGTAGGTTTCTCATTTGAAAGAGACTATGCTCATTGAATCGAGTTCGAATTTTGCTCGGAATGATAAATGCAAAGTTTAAATCTCAACGAGAGCTGCATAAGGTTTTAATTATGTAACAATACATAACATCAAGAAATTACTATGACATAAAACTAAATATAACATCAAGAAATTATAAACAAAAAATTTTGGAAACTACAGTATAAATTAGTAAATTCATTCTGTCTCATGCTTGAAGTCAGTTATTACATATAATTTAAAATTAAAAACTATGTAAGTTTCATGTTTCACCAAAAAATACTTACATCTAAAAAGAAGAACTGAGAAGAAATATTTTGGTGAGAATGTTTTCTTTTCATATGGGTGAATTAGTCAAATAACCAAGCTATGTTGAAATTTTCTAATACATATATTGAAATTTTTTAATCATAAATACTTAGTTGATGGTTTTTTGAGAATGTGATACAAATGAATAGATGCATAAGTTGAACAACAGTCTCTCTCCTGTTCTGTGGGAATCATATGATTGTGGAAATCTAAACTTGTCCTCTTCGACGAGTCTGATATCCATATGGTTATGCTTGAAAAAAACTAAACGATACTTTTAAAGGTTAGTTTTTTAATCGTGTAATATATGTACAAAAGTTTGTAAAAATAAAAGAGATGGAAAATAGAATAGTGAAGTTATATACGAGATAATGTGTAACAAAATTATATTCAATCATTTACAATTGACATAAATGTGTAACAAAATTATATTTAGATAATGTGTAACAAAACTAACATTAAATATGTTTTATTGTAAATGTCATTTAAAAAATTTAAGATCTATTCTAATTTCAAAAAAAATTACAGATCTATTCTAAAATCATTTCATATACCATCTTAGGATAGATATTTAAATTCATATTTTTATATTCCAAATAGTGAAATAAATTTTATCAAAAAAATAATAATAATGAAATAAATTGATAAATTTACAAAAAATTATAAGTAATTGATGATAAGAGACAAAAATACAAATGAATACGAAAATATCACTGGTAACATTATAAAGGTATAACAATCAAATAATGAATAATATAAAAATATTCATTGATATAAAAAAATTTAACTACATTAATGCTAAATACTAAAAAGATATCTCACAGTGTATTTGATCGGCTTAATGAGATGTAAAAGCTAGGCATGAGGTTGAATCTCACCATGTTCCATTTGGAGAATTTAGGCTATAGATCGAGTTTTGTTGTCGATCCAATGATTACTGTTGAAAAAAAGAATAGTATAATAATAAATTAAACATTTTCTCGTACTAATCACGATAAATTAGTGTGATTAGTCAACAGTCTTGATTTAAATATTTTTGATCACATTAAGAAGCATAAATCTATCATCATTTCATATTGTAATTTCCTTAAATTAAACAAAAATATTATTTCTATAATTCTGTTAAAATATATTTTTATTCTATATTCGGGATAAATGATATTAATAAAATATATATCCCTAATTTTTCAAAAATAATGTCAAAAATATCCATTGAGACATAGCTCTGTCCCTAACCTATTAGTAAAAAAAATTAAAACTACTACAAGAATATGATCACTCATATTATAATTGTCAAAAGAAAGAGAGGCTAAGCATGGTAATTAGTTGTTGACCAACAGTATAAACTGTCAATGTTGATATTATCTTATTTTGAAAAGTCCATGTCTATATTTGAGTTTGTTGAGTTTGAAATTGGTTAATCATGATAATTTAACGGTTGAATAACGGTATTTTAGCTTATTTTGAAAAGCCCATATTTATAATTTGAAATTTTTATCAAATTTATGTCTATAATTTGATTTTTTTTCATTTAAATTAGAATTACACCAGAACCTAAAGTTTATGTAACAAACAGCACGAGGAAAAAAATACAGTTGGAAACAGCCGTTTTCCCAAATATTTACATATAAGAAAAGTCGTTAACAGTCTCACATGAGATATCAAACTAATTCACTGGACGAGACCATAAAAAACTTGGGTGAAATGTAACAACGATGCATCTTTCTCACATCAAATATGGAAGTTCCCTAGAATTTGAATTCCGGTTTCTCAGTATGGTTTGCATCCTAACAATCACAATGGTCCCAATGTACACTCTCGCTGTCAAGGTATGATCTTCAACAACTGTCAATCTAGATAGGATAATTTTTGATGATTTTGGTCATTGTGTGACAGATCCTTTCGTTTAGTTCAGTTTTCTTACACTCTTTGTTAGTTGCAGGAGTGTCTGGTGAACCGGTTGCTGGTGGAACATCCAATCCAACTGAATCATTCACCAAACACAGCGGACCTATTCCAAAGGCTCCAACTTCTCAGTCTACCGCCATAAGCTCCAAAAGCAACAAACCGCCAAACTCAGTTAAAGGTAAGTTTGGTTGCATCCTATGTTTATGTGTGTACCGAGCGTTGAAGATCGAATTTATTATTCTCAAGAATGGTTACATGTTTTTATAGAGGAGAGACTAGTCTTGAGTGGCCTTGGAAACAAACAAGGCATTTAATTATCTTGAACCTAGTATAAGACTAAAAGGAAAATAAATAATTTGACTTGAACTCTTTGCATGTCTTCTTGACTTCTTCTCTTCAATTGCCCCATAAATTCCAATTTTCGTTAACCTTCTTGGGCAGCCTCTTAAGACATGTTGTTGGATCCTTCTTGGACTTGTAATTGGTTTTAAATGGCTTTGGGTCCTTAGCCAATAAATATGTGATTTGGATGTGATTCATTTGCCTCATTAATACAAATAAATCACATGCTTATTTGTTGACTTATTTGCTTAAGATCACGTTTCTGAGTCCAAGGTAATTGAATAATGCATCCTCAGCTGCTTGCATCTCCTAGGGTTCATGCTCTTTTTCCTTAGGCTCCCCATGATCATATCAAATTTGGGTCAATTGTTCCTGATTTGATATGAAGGTAATGGTATTGTGCCTTACTTGTGTTTGTTTGATTTTTTCATCAACACCTAACACATCTGCCCTGTTGGTTTTCTTGATTCCTGCTCGAACTAGCTCAGCGCCTCTGAATATGGATGAACAGAAACGTACCCAGGTCGACCTTTTAGTAATTTCATCTACCATTAGTGATTGAATGTGATTGTTGATCTCATATACCCCGATGAAAGCTTAGGAACATGAAAGGTGGTCTTTTCGAACTTGTAAGAATCTGATCTAAGCCACGTTATACTTATTTGAAGCAAATGCAAAATAGAGCATCAAGCTTTTGTAGTGGATCAAAGATTATTGGTCATTGGTCATAAGTTATTGTTGGACTTAAGAAATTAACTCAATGAAATCAAAGATTATAAAGAAACAACTCTTCTTTATTAGCTTAGGAAAATAACTCAAAACCTTAACTCGTAATCTCTTTAATCTCTTTAATCTCACAAGTTATGCCACAACTTTGACATCTCTTTATATAGACAAGATTAATTCCTAGTCACAATAGGAAAACACTTTGTTTAGATAACTCCTAAACTATAGCATCTTAATCTTATCTATCTCCTTGCTTGCTCCTCAAGCTTTGGTCTTCAAACTTATCTCAACATTCTCCCCCTTAAGCTTGAACTCTTCTTTTGACACATTTTGAACTCCAATGAAATCTCTCATTTCTTTGAAGTTCAATCTTCCTAATGCCTTGTTAATATATCAGCTTTTTGTCTTTCCCCGGAAACATGTTCGACTTCTATTGTCTCATTCTCAACACATTCTCGAATGAAATAAAATATCTTGTGAATATGTTTGCTTTGGCCATGAAACACCGGATTCTTTGTCAATACAATAGCTGATTTGTTGTCGACAAACACTATTACCTTCTTGACCTTTTTAGCCGTGATTTCTTCAAGTAACTCATGAAGTCATATTGCTTGTTTGGCTGCTTCCGTTGCGGCCATGAACTCATGCCTCACATGAAGATAAAGCAACGATTTCTTGCTTTTGAGAGCACCAAAAAATCAGACAACCATTGTAGTAGAACAAGTGACCACTTGTACTCTTTCTATCATCGATATCCACATTGTAACTACTATCGCTAAAACCTTCTAACCCATTGTTGTTTCCTTTCTTGTATATGAGACCATACGATGTGGTTCCTTTTAAGTACCTTAAGACTTGTTTTAAGGCTATTCCATGTGACTCCTTTGCATCTTGCATATATCTACTTAACACACATACACAATACGATAAATCAGACCGAGTTTGAAGTAAGTATCGAAGACATCCTATGACCTTTCTATACTCCGTGGAACCTATGCTTTTTTCTTCTTGAGATTTTGAAAGCTTCAACCCCGAGTTCATTGGTATATGAACCGCATTACAATCACTCATTCTTGCTTCTTCAAGAATTTTCTTTCCATATCTTTCTTGTTTCAAAATCACATGGCCTTTCTCTTGAATTACTTCTATTCCAAGATAGTAAGTTAACTTTCCTAGATCACTCATCTCAAATTTGGTTGCCATTCCTTTCTTGAAATCGAGTATAAGATCCAAACTAGAGCTCGTAACTAGTAGATCATCAACATATACTGCCACAATGAGAATATGCCCTTTCTCAATTTTCCGATACAAAGATGATTCCTTCGTACACTTTTCGAATCCCAACTCTTTTAAGATCCGATTTAACTTGTTGTTCCAAGCTCTAGGAGCTTGTTTTAGTCCATTAGAGCTTTGCTTAGCTTGTAAACTTTGTTTTCACTCCCTTTGATCACAAAACCTTCCGGTTGAGTTACATACACTTCTTCTTTTAGTTCCCCATGAAGGAAGACTATTTTTACATCAAGATGATGTATCTCTCATCCTTGTGATGCGGCAAAGGCTCTGCCAAATCGGGCAGTCTCAATTTTTGCTACCGGTGCAAACACTTCTTTATAATCTATTCCATGTCTTTTGTACATAACTTTTAGCCACAAGCCTTGCTTTGTATTTATTTATGCTTCCATCTGAATTTCTTTTGATTTTAAAAATTCACTTCAATCCAATTGGTTTCACACCAGCTGGAAGATCAACGAGAGTCCAAGTCTCATTCTTTAAAATCGAAGAAATCTCGGCATCACAAGCTTCTATCCATTCTTCATCTTCTTTTCCTTCCTCAAAATCCCACGGTTCCTCAATAATTACCACCAACAATCTTTCTACCTCTACTTCAGCAAGCAAGATGTAGTCTTCAAGATGTTTAGGAGCCACAACTTGTCTTTGAGATCGACGAATTCCGTGAGAATCATATCCGATATTATCGTCACAAGATTCATCATCACGTGAATCTTTGGATTCTATTTCTTTAATTTCTTTATCATTATCATTATTGGACCTTGTGTCACAAGTTTCATTATTTATTATCATTTCAAAGTTTCCTATTTCCTTCTCCTCCGAAACTTTGTGATCCCAATTCCATCCCTTTTCTCCATCAAACACCACATCTCTACTAACCACAATTTTTCGAGAAAATGGAGCAAGAAGTCGATAAGCTTTAGACCTGGGTTTGGTTCCAAGATGCACGAGTATTCGAGATCTATCATCAAGTTTCTTTAAGAGTGGAGCATCAACTTTTGCATAGCCGATGCACCCAAACACACAAAGGTGGTTAATGTTTGGTTTCTTTCCTCGGAATTTCTCATACGGTGTTTGATCTCTTAGGGCTTTTGAGGCCATTCTATTCAAAAGATATGTTGAATGTCTTACTACTTCTCCCCAAATATAGTTTGGCATATGCATATGTTTCATTATGCATCATGACATTTCCATTAATGTCCTATTGCGTCTCTCAACAACTTCGTTTTATTGAGGTGTGTATGGTGCGGTAAGGTGTCTCTTGATACCTTTATCTTCACAAAACCTCTTGAATTCTGGAGACAAGAATTCTCCTCCTCGATCTGTCCTAAACTTTTTTATTCTTTCTCTAGATTCCTTTTCTACCGAAATTTTGAATCTTGAATTTTCCAAATGTCTCTCCTTTCTCTTTCAATAAAATCGTTCACATGTACCTTGAATGATCATCAATGAGGACAAATATATACCGATTTCCTGCTGCTGCTTTAGATGGTCCTGACCATACATCAAACGAGCATCCACATCAACATCGGAATCAACAACAACAACAGCAACAGCAACATTTGAGTACTGGATTCTTACACCAAACTAAAGCCAATAGAGCTGTTGGATTCAGGTTTGTCCATGGACCTCCCATGGGATCCTACTATGGTAATAGCTTAAACAAGTGAGAATACAGTCAGGTCCTTGAACGAGGACGTTCTCCACAAGCCAACCACGGTAACGCAGAAAAAGAAAAACAAAGGCTCTTCTGACATTCTATATTTTATGTATGTATATCATGACACAGTAAGATATAGAGAGAGAAAGAGTGCGATGCTCCCAACATATTTGTATGTTTGTAAAATTCTAAAATGTTGTAAAAATAACTCAAATATTTAATTACATTTAAGAGAATCTCCTTATTTCCTCCTTGTGCATTCAGAATATAATATTGTAGAGATGATCTTCAGCCTGTAAAGAATTTTCTCAATGACTGTCATAGAAGATTAGAAACCCACCTGCACACCCAAACACTTGAAGCCTCTTGTCTGAATTTAATATTTTCAAATTGTAGGAGACTCAGAACAACGAAAGTATTTGGATCGTCCCGGAGAAACTAAGCTAGCCTTCGATATCATAAAGACTAGGTCTATCAGCAACAACGGCTCACAATGATCCCACCAAAGACAAGTCAGCCACATCACCAATATAGTCTCCAACAAACGTGCCTAACTGCTTTCAAATAGTTTTATCTTTCTACATAATAATAATCTCAGGATAACAGTTAGATCTCGAAATCCTAACTGGAAATTTTGAACTTTACCAAAGAAATAATCTTGTATTGGCATAAAAGAACACGTAACTCTTATGAGTAAACGTAAGACGTCACTCCAAATGTATATTCGTTAATAATAATTTTCCATTGGTTATTACTTTTTTGTTCATGAGGAAAAGCTGATCGATGATCATGATTCATAATTGTTAAATCTAACCTACGATAGTTTACTAAAGAGGAGCTTGCAATAACTATCTTACTATTTATAGTTTTCCCTATTATCATCATACTCGTGCAGTCATCAGTCATGATCCATCACTACTTAATTCATTTTTTTATTTATTTGATGAGAACAAGAACAGAAATTTCTGTAGGATAAAATATATAATTTATTCCACCAAAATTAAATAAATATAGATATATATTGAAAATAAATATTGATATTAATATATATTAAAATAACCTGAAAGATTTTGACAATATTAACAACTTTTAAAAATCTTTCTTGATTCTTCTATATAATCATATCTTTATTTTATTTTGGTCGAGATCATATCTTTATTATTTTACCTAATCTCTTAGTAACTTATCTCATAATTTTTCTTTTTGATATATACTCATAATTCTTTGCCAGTTTGATTATTTGTTTTTTAGATTCAAACCTAAATCAACCTGTAACCTGGACTAAAGAGTATAGACTAACTATTTTAATAACGTCATACCGATCCCAAAGCAACCAATTTCATAAGGTTTTTAATATTTTATTTTATTTATTATGACATGTCAAACACATAAGTACTTATCAAATAAATTGCACAGCTAATTTCTCAATCTGCACAGAAAATATGTTTCTACAAGATAATCATAAATATATAGTGTTTCAAACTATCCCATAATTTTATTGATAAACATAAACATAAATACTGTAATCTTATAAGTTGGATATTAATTAACCTATATTAGTTTAGTAATTATCATCTTTAAATTAATATCTTGTAATCTTTGTAAGATACTAAACAACATTATCAACAGGTCTTTTTTTCTACAATGACTGTTTTTTTTTTCCGTTATCAACGATAACACAATATATATATGGAATAGGCTCCTAGTATTTATTAAACTCATCTTTGTCACACGACCTTTCACCTCCATAGCCTCCAAAAATAAAGAAAATCGAAGGTACATACAAATATAAAAAATAAAAACGTTAACTTTGCTTTGTTTTCTTTTTAACTCACTCCCACGTCAGAGGGAGAAGAAGAAACCTTAAAACGTTTTATTCTATTACACGAAAAAACTCCCCACACACACTTACTCTTTTGTTCTTCTGGTTTCAACTTTTTGCAGAGACATTCAACAATAAACAAATCTCCATGAAAGTCGACGCTTTTATTCCCGCCGTTTTACGTTTCCTCTGTTTTGGTCTTATTTTGGGTGTAAGGAGCTCGTGTGCGTTGCAGATTGGTAATGAGTTGAAGAAATTCATAAGTTGGGAAGATTTGAGGCTTGTGGAAGATGGAGCAGCAGAGAGGAGTTTAAGCGTTAAGGAAAATAGTAATTGGGATACCATAAACTCTAATACAAAAGCTGTGAATGTGAGCAGAGTGATTGTGGTTGATAAGATGGGAAGAGGAGACTCTGTTACAGTTCAAGGAGCTGTTGATTTGGTTCCTGATTCCAATTCTCAAAGAGTTAAAATCTTCATTCATCCTGGAATTTACAGGTTAACTTCAGATTTTGGTTTAAGACATAAACCGTGTTTTTGATCCAACTGTCTTTTTCTCTTGTTTTTTATTCTAATCATGAGAAACGTGTCAGAGAATGTGGGGTTTTGCTTCCGAAGATCTCGTCTTTTTGAAAATTTCGAGTTTTTCTTAATTTATTTTAATTAAAACTAAAACAGTTGAAGCTAAATTCTTGGGTTGGTGGGATAATCTAAAAGCATGGGTAGTTTTTGTATTACAGCTTGTTTCTTCAGAATCTCTGTCTGTAAATTATGTTCTCTGTTTTGTTTTTTCAGATATATGGTCTGTGTTATTTATATACATTATGTGTTCGTTGTTGCAGGGAGAAGGTGACTGTTCCGAAATCAAAACCCTACATATCGTTCATAGGTAATGAGAGTTATGCGGGAGATACAAGGATTACTTGGAGCGATAAATCATCAGACCGATTTAGCAGTAGTGAAGAGCTTGGCACTTTCAGAACCGCCTCTGTTACTATTGAATCTGATTTCTTCTGCGCTAGTGCCATCACTTTCGAGGTCCTATCAAATCTCTTTTACTCTATTTGTGTTGATTCTTTCTTTATCTATGCGTTGTTCTGAATATTTTGAAGGTATTTTTGGATTGAGGCAGAACACAGTGGTGGCAGAACCAGGAGATAGAGGGAGGCAAGCAGTGGCGTTGAGAGTAATGGGTGACAAAGCAATGTTCTATAGAGTTAGAGTTTTGGGATCACAAGATACTCTTTTTGATGATATTGGATCTCATTACTTCTACGAATGCTATATTGAAGGAAGCATTGATTTCATCTTTGGCAACGCCAAATCACTTTACCAGGCAAAATCCATTTCTTCTTATAGATTCTTTTGTATCTAAATATCTGATAAAAGTGAGTTAAAAGTTTTTGATCTTTGTGTTTGGTGTTTCGTAAAACCACAGGACTGTGATATTCGCTCAACTGCGAAGAGATTCGGCGCGATTGCAGCTCATCGTAGAGAAACAGCGATTGAGGATACTGGATTCTCCTTTGTCAACTGTGACATTGATGGAACTGGGAAGATTTATTTGGGAAGAGCTTGGGGAAACTACTCTAGAACTGTTTATTCAAACTGTTTCATTGGTGATGTTATTACTCCTGTGGGCTGGAGTGACTGGAATGACCCTGACAGGCAAAGGTAAAAACAGAGTTTCTTTTTCAAACTGAGAACAATTCATCTGTCTAAAAACAACATAAATAAGATTGTTTCTTTTTATCTTTTTGGCAGAAAGGTGATGTTTGGGGAGTACAATTGTAGGGGAAGAGGAGCAGAGAGAAGAGGTCGAGTGGCTTGGTCTAAGAGTCTTACCACAGATGAAGTGAAGCCTTTTCTGGGCAGAGAGTTCATATACGGAGATCAATGGCTAAGACTCTAATCCTCTTATAACCCAACATTAAAACTAACAGGTTCACATAGCTAACAGGAGAATTGAGTATAGAGAAACAGATTCTGCGTGGGTTAACTCAATACAAAAAGTTAATGAAACCCAGGTTTTGGTTTTAGATAAACGAAATATCTTACAAGCTGATTGATACAGTGGTTTACAAAAAGTTTTGTGACGACAATAGACAAAATACAAAATAGGTACCTTTTCTCCTAACAACATTGCATAAATAAATCCTACGCTTAGATTGGTTAAAACAAATGCAACCACCAAAATCATGTCACTTCAATTTTCTATACAACCTTTACCTACTCTCTCAGCGCCAAGTCAAACCCAGAATCATTTTTTTCTGCAAACTATTACTATATATACATACAGAAGGAATATCGAAGCTTCCAGAGATGTGGCAAGTACTAGAACCATCATTATATATGACTTCAGGAAAGCATCTTTACGTTGTCTCTAGCGTGGTAGTAGTTTTTGATAGGGTGAAGACTGATTCTGATTTGCGGGCCTTCTCATCAGTAACGGTAACATCATCTTCTTTGTGGTCCTGCTCGGTATTTTCAAGGTTAACAGAGGTATTAGTTTGGTTACTTCCAACATCTTTATCCCCTTCTTTTGAAAGTCTGCTTTCATCATCCTCCTTAGCAACCTCAGCATCATTATGCTCTTTGTTCTGTTCTCCTGAAAGAGATTTGTCCGGTTCATCGTCTTCAGGTTTTGCCTCCTCAATAATATCTGGCATAGTCTTGAAATCTTTTGCAAGAGTGGACGACGTGGAATGCTTGGCTTCCGGGCTGATATCAGAAGATACAATACCAAGTATTTCGGGTTTAGCATTGATATCAACCCAGCTGTCTCCTACCCAATCTCTGGAAATCCGAATATCCTTTCTGAGCACTGTTAAGCATAAGTTCTCCCCTAACATCATGAAAACAAAACACATGTCAGCCCTAAGGGAAAGATGGAGAAAGTGGAGGCAACTAGAGAGTGGAAGATGAAAATACCAACACACTAAATCATACCAGGGATATATATTTGCAAGTCCTCAGCTTTCGGTTTGTCAGTGGCTATTACTACACCTTCCCACCAACCATCATTCCACCATGCATCAACAGCTTCACCAATTGTAGGATCAAAGTCTGCTAAACTAGCATCAGGTGGAGCAGGCCGTATTGTTGGGCGGTTGGGCAACCTCATACCAAGCTTATCAGGCATAGCAGATTTATAAGTCGGCACCCATTCCTACACAAAAAAAATGATAAAGAAAGAAAAAAGATGGTGAGAAACGTACGATTGTAATTGATTCCATTTACAGTAACAATATTTAATTAGCAACGGCTGTACATACCTCAAGATTTCCATATCCATCTTCATCCTCTATATCATCATACTGGAGTTTAACTTGTTTCCTTGATACTTCCAGGATAGTGCATCTAAACCAGCAGCCTCTAATACCGCTATCTTGACACAGAAACTCTATTTTTGCATCAGCCTTAACCACTCCATTGTAAGACGGATGTTTCTGAACATCGGTAGGGAAAGGAAATCTTTTACCCGAGGCATTAAGTTTGAGTCTCTTACACGAAGATTCATAAGTTCTTAACAGATGGTCAGACATCACTCCTGCTTGTTTTTTCTTGCTCCTGTCAGCACCAACCATTACATTTTCGCCCTCACTCCATTCTTCATCTTCCTCCTTATTGATCGGACATTCTATTGGACCAGCCTCCATGGAACTTAAGCAAGACATAATTGGTTGTTCTAAATATCCACGCAATTTACTCAAGTCAAAAGGTTTAACTTTGTTATTCCTGAGTTGGCGATAGCACATGTATACCCTTGCCAATAAAGAACTAGGGAAGGAAGCCACACACTCCTCGTAATGCTCATGGGTCAGGACAGTGGCAGGACCATCAACACATTCTGCACTGATGACCTGTGAATGAGGGGTGATGAAAACCTCTTTTGGGTTTGGGTTTTTGAAAGCAACTGCGCCGTTCACTTCTTTTGTGTAGTGAAACCACCTCACTTTGACCTTTTTTAGGCCACGCTTGTCCTCATACATATCTTCCAGATATGCAACATATCGATCATCCCCTTTGCTCATGACAAAGACAAAAGATTGAACCTGAAAACCAAGAAGAAGAAACACATTTTCAACTGAGTAGCCCCACTCATGATTAAGATTTTAACAGATCTAAACAACTAGAAAAATCAACATATATCGAATAATGCATGCTCTAACCAGGAAAAAGAAATACTCGAAAAGTTCTTTGATCCCAAGTTTTCAACTTACCCCTATTGTTGTTCCATTCCTGCAAAATGATGGGTAATGCTTGAGCTGTTTACCACACATCCAAGAAGTTCCTGACCACATTATCTCCCAACTGTGAGCACTCATGTTTATGGGAAGCCGGACCTGTGAGAGAGAATTTTTCATCAGCAAAATACGAGAGTAAAATTCAGTGACAAAAAAAATACAATGACAAATTGTCTGGTACAACAAGCAGCTAAGCATCACCTCTTCGGTTAGTTGAGCTCGCTGAGCAGAAAATCCACTGCCTGGAAATTCAGGAGATCCATTAGATTCCCCTGATTCACCTTTTGGTGACTCTGTAATTGGAAATAAACAAGTGTGTTAGATATTCCGTTATAAAAGCTAGAAGAACACCCACATCATTTATTTTCCACTGAGCAGACAAACTGTCACATATGGCACAAGATAAAGCTGAATGCGTACTCGACCAGTTTCCTTGCGTATTTTGCTTCGACAGCATTGAAGTGAGCCAATCGACAACCTCTCTCCTCGACCTCCATTTGAAGCCAGCATGAATTGAATTCTCAGAACCATGAATACGCACAAACTCCTCCGACACAACATAGAACATGTGTCTAACACTTCGCTCAGTACCAACCACAGCTAGCAAGGATTGTCCGGCAGAATCCTTCAGGAAGTAATGAACAATACGGTTCCCTCGCTCCTGCGAGACAAAATGCTCTTTCCACTCGACAAAATGATGCTCATTCTCGCACATTTTTCAATATGAAAATGGTCTGCAAAGCATCAAATGCTCCAAACCCTTCTTTACATCAGCTAAAAAACTAACTACTGAAAGAGAACAGGCGCCGATGCCAGTTCATAGTCACAGTCTTTTATCTCGAATCCAGTTCTAAAGCAACCAAAGTATCTTCTGAAAATGGCCACTTTTCAAACAATCTCTATATACTAATGACCGTGAAAACCCCTAAAAACCTAAATATTCTAATGACCCAACAATACCTCTTAAATCCAATCGTGCCGTGGAAACCCTAACGTAACTCGCTCTAATGCATAATTCTGACAAATATCATTTCCTTTACAAACAGCTAAATCGTCGAAGTCTCTGTAGATTCTCAGCTTGGGGAATCAAATAATCCGGACGAAGAAGAAGTTAGGATTAGAGAAAGCCGATAAAAACCCAGTGAGCGGATAGTTCCGAAGATCAGCCGAAAGATCGGAGACAAAGCCGTGAAAGCAGTGATCCAAGCTCGAGAGTGCCGCCAAACACCAAGATACGACTTTGACTGCGGTAATCAGCTGAAGCATGACGAAGACGAAATGGGCATCTCAAATTTTACACACAAGAGGAGAGATGATTGTACAGGTTTAAGTCCCTGACCGACCAAATGACTTAGAAAAGAAAGAGAAAAGTGATTTCGAAGCTCAAAATAGCGGCGAAAACACAAAATCAATGATCGATTTCGAAGATTTGAAGAAGGAGAAGCTGGACAACGGAGACGAAGATAATGAGTTCTGATAAAGGTAAACCTGAAGAAAATAGGGTATTCCCATGGATGATCTCTCTCTCAAAATGACAGGGGTTTGGCAAAAGCAGCTGGTGTGTGAGAGACGAAAATTTGGGTATAAACTACGAAATAACGAAAATATGAGGACGTTATTAGGCCGATTTAGTTATTTTATCGTGGGCCTTTAATGGGCCAGGCCGTCAATGAAACGAAAAAAAAAGAAGTCAATGTGAAGTCAAACAGATCTCTGTTTTTTTTTTTTTTATTCTTTCTCTCGTCTCTCTGGCTACCGAGAAACTCAGAAGTGAGAAACGTTCAGAATCATTACTTTTCTCGAGAAATTATTATTTTAATGGAAGTGGAAATTGGATGAGAAATCTACAAGCTGAATACAACCGAAGATTACTCTTTCTTCTTCCTTTGAAAATCATAAGAGAGATTCGTTCGTTCTCATCAATAATCTGGTAGTAATGGTGGGAATAGCTATAGTTTTAGATCTATTGAAGAAAACTCAACCCAAACACAGTCTCCACTCATCGTCGTTTTCTTCCGCCTCTATCGTCGCTTCTTCCGCCGCCGTTTCAGCTGCCGCCTGTGCTCCTTTTGCGTCTAGGTTTCTCTTCGGGTAAGTATTGCCTTTCTCTCTTTGTATTGGTGCTCCAATTTGGATTTGTTTGACTTTTACGGTTTCACTGGATCGAGGTTGATAGAGCTTATTGCATTGGTCACAAAATTGCGTCTAGTTATAGTGAAGTTTCTTATATTAGGTTAGAAGAAAGGCTGCAAATGTCACACTAATCCAAGGCTACATCAACTAGACAACTACTAGTGAAGATCGTACTTGGCGTTCGAGCTTTGTAGATTAGGTTATTGTGAGTAAGATTACGATATCAATAACTGTTTGTAATCTATATGGATCTCTTGATAGACTTCATTCATGAGTCTTGTGGATACTCGGTGAGTAGCGCCTGCTTCCATCATGTGCATAATTGGTTGTGTAATTTTTGATCTTTTGCTATTGTTTTTTGTCTGTTCATTGTCCTGTTGGGATATATATTTCACGTTTCGGTTTCGACCAGTGACTCGAATTGTTGATGTTACAGTTCTTTTGAGCCTCGAGTTGCATATTGTGATGCCGCAGCTGGAATAGATGATGACTACCTTGCATCTATACGCAAAATGTCTGCGGATGTTTTGCAGCGTGAACCGCTTACATACATTTCTAGTTCTAAGGAATACAACATCCACCCAAAGCCACTTTTCTCAGCCTTTGAGTTCAGGGCACTTGCAATGACTACAGTGAGATCCCTTTTGATGTTCTATTTGCCTCTTTTGGAGCCTAAAGCGGCTTCAGAGGATGATGATGATTTTCTAAACAATGCCGCAGAAGAACGCCGTGTAGATTTGATTGTTCCTCTCAAAAAGTCAGTAAAGCAGATTGCGCGTGAGGTAAGTGTTTCCATTTCTTGCTCTTGTTGTATAAGCATCTGAAATCTTTTGCTGTCGAGGTTGAAATAACAGAATAAGCATTAAAGGTTGCTTGCTAATTTTGGTATTATGATCCAGACCACAGTTGTGACCACTCGGAGACTCCTTGAAAGGCTAGCTATAAGCTATGTCTCACAGCGTATGGCATGGAAACTTCTAAAGGGTAACATTATCTTCCATTGCTTTGCTTCCCACAACAAACTTGTCAAGATTATGATGTATAACAAAAAAGTTGGTAGAATATATTTAGTTCAGTGAACTGATTGAGCTGATAAATATATATGTATTCAGATGTGCCTCGGTCAGCTTTACGCAAAGCTGAGAGAGGGTGGCCCACACATGTATACATCTTTAAAGTCAGCCAGACAACTCTTAGAGGTATGGTGACTAATATATGGCTTTTCTACTCTCTTTGTGTCCTTCACATCAAAAGCTCGTTCTATCTCAGATTAGCCAGTGTTTAGTTTTACCTTAGCTATCCGAAAACATATCTATATGTTCTGTCATTGGCTGTGGTTATGCAGGACACTTCCTTGGTGTTGCAGCATCATGGGCAGTTCAAGTAGGCATAGAAATCTATAGGTGTGCAAACAGGTATGTTAAACCTGCAGAAGAAGAAGAAGAGGAACAAGTCGAGATATCAGAGCAAGCTAAGGATCTCGGAAACAAAGTTGTGCGTATCACAGTACAATGTGGGGCTTCCCTAGTGTTTGCTGCCATTGGAGCTGGTATATGCTCTTGCCTTATCCGTCCCTCCACGGGCCAATGGATTGGTAAGCTCACCTCACCGGTTATTGGAATGATAGGGGATAGATAGATTTTTCACTTTTTTGGACATTGATGTGGATGAATTTGCTTATTGCAGGCTGCGCGCTGGGAGACTTGGCTGGTCCGATGGTTATATCGGTTTGCCTGCAGAAGACTCTTCAGGCTGATCGTTAAGTTGTTAGGTGGAAACTGAATTCTTCCACTTGATGGTCTAAATGAAATCAAAGAGCTTTGTTTTTGTTTCTGAAAATTTCATCTCGTCTTTACTGAAACTTTTAAAAACATTGATCAATAGACTCGAGCCATTCTACCTACTTTTAACAAAACAATAAGTCAGGTATTATATTCACTGGATTTAATTTCGGACTTAAAAAATTAATATTTGAAGTATAGTTGCCCAGTTTGGTATCAAGTAACCAACTTGAATTCCAGATTGTTTGGAATGATATTAAGCTTGCTTTTGGCGTGAACCAACTTAAATCGATATTGTGAGTCATATGACATGAACCTCTCATTATTATTCACTTAGGCGTCATTCCGACTAGATTCAGAATCCTCTCTATATTTCTGATTTAGGTTTTACAAAGACGGCTAATGTTTTAACTCTAATCCTACTAATAATTTTATATAAACAATAATATGTAGACAAACCCCATCAATCCCAAGTCCCAACTACAACATATATGTATATTTCCCATTCAGGTTGATAAAATTTACAAACGACGAAACTACTTTGGTATGCTCCATAATAATTCGCTCACTTAATTGTCTCTACCTAAAACTGTCTTTCAAAAACGATTTGATAAAAGTAGAGATATTTTGAATTGAATTGTGAATGTAGACTATAAAGAGAGACACATCACCACACAAACACGAAACTCATATGAACGGCTCCAAATTATTCGAATGTCTTTATTATAAAACTGGCCATCCTTCTTTAATTAATAGAGATGTATTAAATACTTTACAACTACTTTCTTCTTGCACACCAAGCCACTAATTACTCCAACCGTTTTATTTTTGACCCTACATTAGACACTAATGCCTAAACCCTCATTGGCCGATATGCCTTACATATTTTCATAAAATTATTTAGTAATTTTAATGATCAAATCAAAATCAAATGACAACTATATATTATATAGAAATACATTATTATACTTTTATTTTTATTTCGGGAATAAAAAATCAATTGGTCTTACTTACTTTACCTCACTCTATATATAAACAACTCTTTGGTCGTCTTTACAATTTAACTAAGCTCCAAGCTTGCCTTTGAGTTTGAGCTTCTTCTTTTTCTCCTCTACTCTTACACAATGGAAATGAAATTGCTTTTTACCTCAGCTTTCACTCAAATGTTTGGCTACTCAAACCATATGGATCGAACCAGCAACTACGAAAGCAGTCGAAACAAAATCAAGATGATGAAGAAAGAAGAATTCCCAAGTGGATTCCAAGTTCCTCTTCACTACCCTAAATACTCCAAGTCTGATTATGAAGCCATGGATGACCTCTGCCTTGACTTGCTCCTCAAACAATATGGATTCTCCTTTGAAGGTTCTCTTGAAGACAAAAGGGTTTTTGCAATTGAATCTTTTCTTTGGCCTGATCAGCTCTAAGCTTTATGTTGCTTTTGAATTCTCTCATCTCTTTCCGCCACTGGATCACCCTATATAGTTGAATGTTTAGAATTATGTAAAATTTCCATATGTATTAATCACTTGTGTTTGGGGAAGTTTTGAAAATGAAATTAACACATATGTATCATCATCAGTATATGATATAGTATCTTTGATGTATTGTGTATAATATTATAAAAATTTGATTATTTGATTATTCATTTTCTATTTATTATTAAAAAAAAGTCGGTTATATAGAACAAAATTCGGATACATTTAATGAATTATTACAATTTACAAGTACTACTCTTACATTTACACGAATATTACAATGGTCAACTGTGAATGCACGATAGCTCACTATTTTTAGACATTGGGATATTTTTCTCTTAACCAATAATTTAGTTTAATAATCGAAGCAAAAACTATTAATTTAATATAGTTAATCTACAAAATAATCGTTCAAAGGTATATTCGAATTTTGATTTCCTCAAACCGAAGTGCTTGATTGATCAAATTATTAACATTTTTTTCGTGTCAGCATTTACTTGGCATGTCGATATTTGACTTTATGGCTTGTACATAACTTGTGGTTGTAAGTGTATAACTAAAAACTAGAAAGTAAGAAATGAAAATGTAAAATATTTTAATATTGTTTTTTAGGAGCAAAATTCTTCAATATGCAAGTAAAACATATATAGAACTGATAAGCAATAGATATCATAGGTACCAAATAAATAATAAAATTTAAATAAAGTTCTCTCTGTTACAATTAGTCAACAAAAGTGGATTACTAAATTTAACATTAGGGACATGTAGATCTCATAGTTAATAGTAATTCATCTTTTTACTTCTATATAAAAGATGCTTTACCATTTGTAAATTACTAAGTATAGAAATCAAAAGCATAAAAGATTTACTCCATTTGTAATAATACTTTCCTTTTCATCATCATAATATTCTAAGGTATAATCTTCTCTTTATTTATTAACAAACATATTAATAATTGCTTATATTATTTTATTACTTTAACACGTTATCAGTACGATCGCTTTTGATCGATATAGATATTTATTTTCATATATTGTTACTCCGGACGGTTAAGCCGTCTTAATGTGGGTGTATAGTACACCATAATCATTTACATATTATTAATATATATTATAGTGATAGGCCGAACCATCACCAAACCTACTGTGTGATTGTCTCATGCACCATAATTAATTATTTATCAATATTATAATGGATGGTTGAGCCACCACATAACTATTTACTGTTAGAAAGTTGATGACTATGTCACCATAATGTTTATTTGTTGTTATAAAGTGGATGACTCTGTCACCATAATATTACCGTTTAAAAGATTTAATATATTTGGTATATCGGTTGGAAAACTAACACAAGTTTGAACACCATACCTAAAATACTACTCTTAAATGAGAAAGACATTCGTGTATGTATCATCCCACTCTTGGATAACAACGCCTCGTATCTTATAAATATTAAACTTATATATATCTTGGTTGTTATAAAATTATTTGCTTATAAATATTTTGACAAATAAATTTAAGTGTTTCATTATTCAAAAGTTTTTAGATTGATTTTACAAATGAACAGTGTTTTCAACAGCTATTTTAACGGCTATAAACAGTGATTTTAATGGTCATAAATAATATTTTTCAATCTATAAATACACTCATTCTTCACACCAACATTTTCTATCATCTCTCAAAATTATGTCCAAGAAATCGTTTCAGTTTTTGATTTGTAAAATAATGTTTCGATTACTTTTAGTTTTCTTATTCCTTTAAATCCTTATTCCCATCTATGGTTTATGTGTGGGAAACTTTTCTTCTCATGAATTTTGCATGTATTCAGGTTTGCTTTTAATTACATTGTTTCTTTTTGTAATAGTATGATTAGTATTTATGGATTTTAAATAATATTATTTTTTTAATATCATCTTATGGTATTTATTTTTAGAAAAAATAGAAAATATTGAGAAGATCAAATTTTTGTCTCTCAAAATAACCAGAGAAAATCACATCGCATGGACCACTAATGTCGAATTTTACCTTGAGTCTCAAGAGCTATCTGATACGATAAGAAAAGAAAAAGTATCACCTCCCAAAGATAAGGTGAAAGTAATAATCTTTTTTAGAAAACATCTGGATGAAAATGTGACGCATTACTGTGCACACATTAAAGAACCAGCAGATTTGTGGCAAGCTCTAAAAGAGCGGTTTGATAACCAAAGAGAGATAACTCTCCCTCATGCTCTAGAATAATAGAAAAATCTAAGATTTCAGGATTTTGAAAATGTTAGGGATTACAATTCCGCAATATAAGAATTGTATCCCAATTGAAATATTGTGAAAAGGTTAGCACTGATGCAAAAATACTCGAAAAAACTTACATCACATTTCACAAAGAATATTGTGTCTTGCAAGAAATATATAAAAATTGTAGGTACACACATTTTCTGAGCTGATTGTGACACTCCAATTAGCATAACAAAATAATGAACTCCTCCTCAAAAACCATAATTTCCGACCAATGCAAATTAAGGCATTTCCTGAAATAAATGCAATGGATGTGAAAAATCTATAAAGAAGGAATCAGACATATCATGGTCGTGGTCACGGTCGCCGATTTAATCGTAGACGTGGAAAAACTTACAATCCATAAGGGAGAAAATTGTTCAAATGAGTCCGATCTAAAGGAATTCCAAAGGGGAAAGAACTCCATATAAATTCTCCCCAGAAACGTGAAAATTATTGTTTCAGATGTGGATCAAAAGGACATTGGTCTCATGTGTGTTGCACAACTCCACATATTTGTAAGTTATACCAAGAGTCCATCAAAGACAAAAAGAAGGAAGTGAATCTTTCAGAGTACTTTAAGGGAACATCTTGCCTCGAATCTTCTTATTTCGTAGGAGATTTCGATGAAACCATTCATGCTGATGATTAATGAGGTTTGTAATAAGATAACTAGTTTCTAATAATAAGCTTTGTAGTAAGAAAACTATTCACCGCTAATAAGCTTTATGCATTTAAGTTATTTTTGTAATATGTACGTTTGTTTTTCTAAAACAAAATTAATATTTAGCTATCATTATCTTTTTAATATAAATATATTTTATGATCTACTTTTGTTAATCATTACTTTTGCATAAATAGATCAATGCACATACCAAACAATATTAGAGAAAAGTATCAAAGAAGTTTGTATACTAGATAGTGGAACAACATACACTATTCTGAAAGACAGTAGATTTTTCATTGATCTAAAACCAGCAAAAAATATTTTCAATACAATAGCAGGTCCTACAGACCTAATTAAAGGTAGTGGAAAAGCTAACTTTATGTTGCCTAATTGAACAAAAAATTTCATTAATAATGCTTTATATTCTACGAATTCCAAGAGAAATTTACTGAGTTTTAAAGATATATATCTTCAAGGATATGATACTCAGTCATCAACAGAGAATGGAAAGAAGTATATGTATATAATTTATCATAAATCTGGGAAAATACTTATACTGAAAAAGACCCTGAAACTTCTTCCTGGTTTGCATCATACTTATATAGATGCGTTTGAATCTAACCTCGTGATCAAAAGAAATCCTGAAGATTTAATATTATGGCATAATGATGCGAAAAATAAATCCTGAAGAAATCTAACCTCGGTCATCCAGGCACTACAATGATGCGAAAATAATAGAAAGCTCACATGGTCATTCATTGAAACCCATGAGATATGTTTGGGAAATAAAATGACATGTTTTGCATGTTCTTTTGGAAAGTTGATCACAAGACAATCGTGAACCAAAATTGGTATTAAATCACCAAAATTCCTTAAACGCATTCAAGGTGATATATGTGGACCATTCCACTATTTTATGGTGTTAATTGATGCGTCAAGCAAATGGTCACATGTTTGTCTATTATCATCTCATGGCATTTGCGAGATTTCTAACTCAAATAATGAGATTAAGAACTCAATTATCTGATTATCCAATTAAAAGAGTTAGACTAGACAACGCTGGAGAGTTCACATCGCAAGCATTCAATGATTATTGTATGGTAATGGTAATTGATGTGGAATACTCTGTAGCACATGTTCATGCACAAATGGTTTGGCTTAATCATTAATTAAACGTCTACAATGGATTGCAAGACCATTGATAATGAGATCAAAACTTCCAACCTCTTTATGGGGACATGCTATTTTGCATGTAGAAGCACTCATTCGGATAAGACCCAGTGCACATCACAAATATTCTCCATTACAGTTAGCATTTGGTTGTGAATCAAATGTTTCACAAAGGAGGTTAGGAATATACGTTGGTTGTGATTCTCTTTCAGTTATAAAGTTCTTGGAACCACAAAATGGTGACATATTTATGGCACGTTTTGCCGATTGACACTGATGAAAAAGTATTCTCGGTTCTAGGGGAGAAAACATGCAAGTAGGAGAGGATATCAAATGGTTTGTACCATCACTGCTACATCTTGATCCTCCTACAAAACATTCTAAACTAGAAGTTCAATGAATTTTTCATTTGCAAAGTATAGCCAATCAGCTTCCTGATGCATTTGCATCTCCTAAAACGATAACAAAATCACATATTCCAGCTGCAAATGTTCCTGCTCGAATTGAAATACCACAAGAGCATGGAATAGCAGATGATACACATGAATCTAGAACCCGTTGAAGAGTGGTAGACTTATGGGTTCTAAGAATAAAAATCGTAGAAAACGAAAAGAAGCTGAAAGGCAAAATATACCCAAAATAGCATAAAACATTTCAGAAGAAAAGAATCACGAATCTAATGATGATATTAAGCATCAAGAACTAGAAAGAAATCATGAGATTTCTATCAAGTACATCTATAATGGAAAATATAGAATAAAAATGAAGTAGTTGATGACATTTTCGCATATCTTGTGGCAAAAGATATCAATGAATAGAACACTGATTCAAAGCCAAAATACGTATATTAATGTCAAAAGAGACACGATTGGCTTAAATGGAAAGATGCAATACAAGTTGAACTTGATTCACTCAACAAACGAAATGTATTCGGACCTATTAGAGTCACACCTAAAGAGATGAGGTCGGTCGGATAAAAATGGGTTTTTGTTCGAAAAGAAAATAAGAAAAATGAAATTCTGAGATACAAAGCTCGGCTTGTAACTCAAAGTTTTTCTCAAAGACCCGAGATTGAATATGGGGAAACATATTCCCCCGTTATGGATGCTATTACCTTCAGCTTTCTGATGTGTTTAGCTGCTGACGAAAATCTTGAGATGCGACTCATGGATGTCGTAACAGCGTATTTATATAGGTCATTAGATACAGATATCTATATGAAAATACCTGATGGATTCAAGATGCTAAAAGTATTAGCATCAAAACCTAAAGAGTTATGTTCAATAAAATTACAAAGATCATTACATGGGTTAAAACAATCTGGGAAAATGTGGTATAATCGTCTCAATGAACATTTGACAAAAGAAGGATATGTAAATAATCCTATTTGTCCATGTGTTTTCATTAAGAAAACAACAACCAAATTTGTGATAATCGCGGTATATGTTGATGATCTAAATATGATTGGAACACAAGATGAAGTACATAAAGCAAAAACTATCTAAAGGGAGAATTCGAGATGAAAGATCTTGGGCAAAAAAAAATGTTGTTTAGGCCTACAAATAGAACATTCCGAAAAGGGCATATTTCTTCATCAATCCACATACACTAAGAAAGTGTTAAAACATTTTATCATGGATAAGGCAACTCTTCTTAGCACTCCAATGGTCGTTAGATCTCTTAATATTATAAATGATCCTTTTCGACCAGCTGAGGAAAATGAAGAGATACTCGGTCCTGAAGTACCGTATCTAAGTGCAATTGGAGCTCTTATGTACCACTCAAATTGTGCTAGACCTGATATAGCATTTGTAGTTAATCTTTTGGCCAGGTTCAGTTCATCCCCTATGCGAAGACATTGGAATGGAATCAAGCATGTCTTCTGTTATCTTCAAGGCACTACTGATTTAGGATTATTTTATTCTAAAAATTTAAATGGTCAGATGATTGACTTTGCAGATGCAGGATGTATGTCAGATCCACACAAGGCTAGATCACAGACAAGATACGTCTTTACAATTGGTGGCACTGCTATATCTTAGCGTTCTCAAAAACAAACACTTGGGGCTACTTCTTCGAATCATGTTGAACTCATCGCGCTGCATAAGGCAAGTAGAGAATGTGTATGGCTTGGCTCCGTTAGCAAACACATCTGATCAAGTAGTAGAATTAACTACAAAATAGAACCAACTATTCTGTATGAAGATAATGTTGCATGCGTTGCCCAGACGAAAAATGGATAATCAAAAAGCGACAAAACAAAACATATCCCTCCAAAGTTCTTTTCATATACTCAATAACTTGAGAAGAACAAAGAGACTGAAGTCAAATATGTTTGTTCGTCTGATAATGCTATTGACCTCTTCATAAAGTCATTACCCACCTCGACATTCAAGAAACATGTCAAGAACATTGGAATGCGACATAAAGAGGATGTGTGAAATATTTATCAATAAAGAGCAATTGTGGTTATACTCTTTTTACTTTACAATAGTTTTTCCCAAATAGATTTTCCAAAAAATATTTTTAACGAGGCAACATAGAAGTACAGAGAAGTACATTTGATGATATTAACACAAATATCTAAGAGGGATTGTTACAATTAGTCAATAAAAGTGGATTATTAAATTCAACATTAGAGGCTTGTGGATCCCATAGTTAATAGTAATTTCATCTTATGTTTTACCATTTATAAATTACTAAGTTTTTTTTTATCAATAATAGGTCGGTCTATTAGCCAAGTTCCTACATAATGTAGGCGGTGTGACTCGATCTCTGGTTGTGCAAGTGCGCATGTCTTATGTGGACTTACCGCTTGTCACTAGACTAAATGCCACTTGTAAATTACTAAGTTTAAAATTCAAAAGCATAAAAGATTTACTCCATTTGCAATAATACTTTCTTTTTCATCATCATAATATTCTAAGATATGATCTTCTCGTTATTTATTAATAAACATGTTAATAATTGTTTATATTATTTTATTACTTTAACACTCTCAATAGTTTTTGAAAAATCATTGTTTTATAACCAAAAAGTTAGATGATATTGAAATATGGAATTTGATAATTAACAAAAACAAAATCTGCCTATTAATGAGAACAAATTTATCAAAAATCTTCAGCGCCATGTGATAATTTAAGAAAAACAAAATATTAAGATAAACGGAGGGAAAAAAAACCAGAAAATACTAGAAGTAAAGCACACCGAAGAGAATTGGCCAACTGTGAGAACGACAATGAAGAAGAATTGTGAGATCCGAACACACCGCTTCCTCCGATTTTGGTATTCGAATCAATCTTAATTCTGGGTGAGTCTAAATTCTTCATCTTTCTTCATCTTCGGATTCTTTATTTGATCACTCTTTGACACCACTTATCTGTTCATTGTTGATTATCTAATCTTTAACTGTGTAACTCAGATTATGTTCCTAATCTCTAAGTTGTAACGAAATTTACAATCTTTGGTCATAACTTGACAAACAATTTATCTATCTCTTACAGTTTCTGTTTATGTGAATAGTTTTTGATGCCTGCAAAATCGAAAGTTCACAAGAGATTTTGATTGATCTGCAGATCTCAGAAATCACTACAAGTTTCATAGTTACCCTGTTTGACTTATAGAATGTCAAGTGATTCATCTCATACGCCATTGTTACCCACGGAGAAGTTAGATCCAATGGTTCCAGACTATAAGCAAAACTTAAGAACTTCTTCAAGAAGAAGAAGGCTTCGTCGCTCTAGAAGCGCTCCTCGTGGTGATTGTATGTTCAGTGATGATGTTAAACTCGAAGAACCACCTCCTCATCCAAGTAAAACCCCAATGTTCAGCGATCTAAACCCCAACCTAAGGCAAGTGATCATGTTCTTGGCGTTATACCTAATCATTGGAACTTTCTGTTTCTACGTCGTGAGAAACCAGATTTCCGGTCATAAGACCAATGGTGTGTTAGATGCTCTCTATTTCTGTATCGTAACGATGACAACTGTTGGATATGGTGACCTTGTCCCTAATAGTTCTGCCTCAAGGCTACTTGCTTGTGCCTTTGTCTTCTCGGGAATGGTCCTTGTGGGTCATCTTTTAAGTAGAGCAGCTGATTATCTAGTGGAGAAGCAAGAGACTTTGCTTGTTAGGGCTTTTCATTTGCGTCAAACTTTTGGTCCAACAGACATTCTCAAGGAGTTGCATACTAACAAGTTGAGATACAAATGCTATGTGACATTCCTTGTCCTTGTGCTCGTCTTCTTTGTTGGTACGAGTTTCCTTGTAATGGTTGAGAAAATGCCGGTTATCGAAGCTTTCTACTGCGTTTGTTCCACGATCACGACATTGGGTTATGGTGATAAGAGCTTTAACTCAGGAACAGGACGCCTTTTTGCTGTGTTTTGGATTTTGACAAGCACTATATGTTTGGCTCAGTTTCTCCTCTATGTAGCTGAGCTCAATGCAGAAACCAAACAGAGGGCGTTGGTGAAATGGGTTTTAACACGGAGAATCACAAACAATGATCTCGAAGCAGCTGATCTCGATGAAGATGGAGTCGTTGGGTGAGACATCAGACATATTTTCTCTTCTGTTCTCATTTTCTTCTTCTTCTTATTCTTATCTTTGTCTTTTGTTGTGTTGAAGACCTGCAGAGTTTATTGTATATAAACTAAAAGAAATGGGTAAGATTGATGAGAAAGATATTTCTGCGATAATGGAAGAGTTCGAGCAACTCGATTACGATGAATCCGGAACTCTGTCAACTTCTGACATTGTTCTAGCTCAGACGACATCTCAGATTCAAAGGTAAGTCTCGTTATGATCATCATCTTTGAAGAGGAATCAGAACCTTTGTTCTGCACACACAGCAAAAAGCAAAGAAAGTGAACACGTTTTTGGTAAATTTGTTTGTTTCTGTCTTTATTTTCTAATGTATTGCCACACTCTCAATCTTTGATTGTTTCTTATTGCCCGAGTGTATGGTGTACAGCGTATAATTTACATACATACATATATACATGTGGGTTTACACGAACTGAATCTTTATGTTGATCTGATAACGATATAAAGCTCTAGTTCAACGATAATTGTGGTAAGCTCACGATTAAACCTCAAAACTAAATTTCTTTACCCAAGTTTTACTTGCAATATTCTAGAGTGCTCTTGACCAATAAATTCATAATTGACTCTCAAAGGGCAGATAATGAACGATTGTTTTATTGCTTCAATTGATGATACAAAGTGTTTTCAAAGAAAGAAACAAGGGCATTACAGATGTTGTCGTTTCTCGAACTGAGATTCATGGCAATGTGGGTCAAGCCAGTCTTTTGAAACACCTTTTGCCATGTTGTTAGTTCCTTTCTCTACGCCTCCTACAAGCTCTCTCAAGCTGGCCACTTTGTTCTCTCGACCAGAGACACTCATCTTCTGGTCTGCTTCCTTCAGCTTTTGCTTAAACCGCTGCTTGCGACTTGAAGTGTTACCATCATGTAACTGCGAAGGAGGAGCTCCATGTGGTCCTAAGTAGATGTTTTCTTCAGCTTTTATCTACACTTAGAGAAATGAGACATAGCTTTAAAATAACTGAAGCTTCTCTATAGACTTTTTTAATACACAAAAGCAATCAATCACTGACCTTAGGAGAAGAAGGTTTTGATGTTTGAACTTCTGAATCATTGTTAACCTTCTCTTCTTCAATCTCCAAGCTTGGAATCACAAACCCATCAGTGTCTGCTTCCAAAAAGAACAGCCAAATGACCGAATGAAGATTTCCAATTAAACAAGAAGAGAACTAGAGCGATTTCTGAAGATTGATAACAATTCAATCATGGAATTAGGTTTTAATGCTTTGAAGATTGAATTTAGAGCACCTTGAACATCATACATCAAGTTAACAAAAAGAGCCCTAATTTCAATAATCGTGAACTTGAGAATGTACAAATGCAATTGAATCGATTCACACTAAGAACCAAAACTAATCTGGGAGAGATAAGATTAACAGAGAAAGCGAATTTCTTACCCCACTCATCATCGTCTTCTAGCTTTGGATGAGTCGGCATCACAGAATTGTCCATTGAAGACCGACGTTCATGGATTCTCACCGAAAAACCCACGCTTAATAATTATACATGGTAATTGATTTCTCAGCTCTTTGACTTTGGAATGTGAATTTATATATTATTTCTCTATTTTAACCAAATTATATGATAAATTTCAATACATATTAAAAATTTGTATCTGAGTGTCCAAAAAAGAAAGTTAAAAATTTGTATTACTTACGTATTTATATATATACTAGATGATGCTCCATAGTATGCATGATATATATTTTTGTGAAAAATCAACATACATTTGTGATTATTTTTATTGATTTATAATATTTATATATGAAATAATTTTTTTTTGTTTATTTTATAGTTTGATTTGTATATGTAAATTTATTAATTTTATATATACTTGATATACTAAAAGTTAATTTATAATAATAATCGATATTGTACACGAAATATTTCGTCTTAGTCTCATGAGTGTTAGTCAATTAACTTTTGATCTGAAATGTCGTTTTGTTTTTGATGAAACTAATTGTCTGATTCAGGATCCTATCAAGGGGCTGACGATTGGACAAGTTGAAAAGATATACAACCTTAATGTTCTAGACTGAAGTTCTATAGCAAGCAATCACTAGTAAAAAAAAGGCAAATACCCTCGAAAATTTCGTGGGTAAAAAATTTTGTGGCTTTTGGCGGGTTGAACTACCCGCTAAAAGCCACTAAATTTTTCGTGGGTATTTCGTGGCTACACACACTAAAACTCACGAAAATTTTTGTGAGTAATTATATATTTATTTTTTCGCATCCGCAGGGATTTGAACTCGGGTCTCAAATGGTGCTTTTAATCCCTTCTTTTTGGTAATTTGGGATTCGAACTCGGGACCCCTTGTGAATCATTATAGGGACGTTACCAGCGGAACTAGGGACAATTTTTGGTAAGCAATACCATTACTAATATATATCATTAGTAATGGATGTTTGTAATTATTTAAGATAGTTTAATTTTTAAATACGGTCATGGAATTTTCATTTCATGTGACTTTTTTATAATGATGTACCAGTAATTATGTATTCTATAAGAAAAAAAGTTTTAAACATAACGACACAATTTTTTAGTAGAACACAGCAAGCTATATTAATAAATATTACAACGTACTTCCAAATTTTAAAATTAAAAACACAACTACAACACACTGCATATAGCTTAGGGGTGGGAATTTGGATCGGGTCGGGTCGAGCCGATCGGTAATCGGGTTATTCGGTTAGTAGAAAACCGGTCCGAAATAACCGAACCAAAAAAATCGGGTCGGGTCGAGTTGGGTCGGAAATTTTTTTTTTTTTTTTTGGGAAAATTCAAAAAAATTCGAAAAACCCACGAAAAGCCACGAAAAGTTTCGTGGGTAATACAATACCCACGAAAAACCCACGAAATCCCACAAAAAATTCAGCGGGTAAAATAATACCCATGAAAACCCACGAAATTTTTCGTGGGTAATATAATACCCACAAAATAACTCACGAAAAGCCACGAAAATTTTCGCGGGTATAAAAATACTGTTCATCGTGGTTTTTCGTGGCATTTTGTGGCTTTTGGGCTATACCCACGAAAATTTTCGTGGCTTTTTCGTGGGTATAGCCTTTTTTTTTACTAGTGAATTGTTAAATTGCTTTTAATTCTTTTTCTCTTAATGAAGTTGTTGATTTTTCTATTTGGCACAATAGGCTAGATCATCCTTATTTGTCAAAGATTGAATCCATTACCAGTGTACTTGGTCTCACACAGAAGAACCCGTTCATTACTCAGTTTGCCTTTTAGCTAAATAAAAGCATCTTCCTTATGTTTCTAATAATTACATTTGTTCCAATGTTTTTGATCTTTTACATATTGATACTTGAGGTCCCTTTTCAGTTGAGACTAATGAAGGATATAGGTTCTTCTTGACTATTGTTGATGGTCACACTCGTATGACATGGGCTTATCTTATGAGATCAAAGAGTGTTGTTCTGCAAATTTTTCCAGATTTCTTAAAAATGATTGAAACTCAGTACAATGTTCAAATCAAAGGTGTTAGATCTGATAACGCTCCAAAGCTGCATTGCACATATCTTTCCAAATCAAAAGGGATCCTTGCTTATCATTCATGTTCTGAGACACCTCAACAAAACTCGGTGGTAGAACGCAAGCACCAACATATCCTTAATGTTGCTCGTTCTCTCATGTTTCAAGCCAACATTCCATTATCCTTCTGGGGTGACTGTATCCTTACTTATGTTTTTCTCATTAATCGAATTCCAACTCCTCTTTTACAGAATCGTTCTCCTTTTGAGTTACTAACTCGACAACAATACACAAAGCGATAACTATATGAACATCAATCAAACATGCAAACACATATGAAACCATGAAATCGAGAGAGAAAAATGAGATATTTGAGGAAAATAGCGAAACATAGGAACGTCCTGAAGCAAACTCGGGTGAAAGGGTTAAATGTCAGACGAATACACCTCCGATTGAGATAACTGAAGGTTTTTAGAGAAAAATGCAGTAAATTTTTCGCCAAACTAAAATTGGGAGACGATGACAGTTGCGAGAAGATAAAAAAATGGTGAAGAAGAAATAGAGAGGGAAAAATGAAAGTCAAATCAGGGGTGTCTCGGTACATTTCTTAACTGGACTAGTTAGGAGTTTAGTTTCGAGGGCATTTTTGACGAGAGAAACATGCCTAGGACATTTTTCACAATTTTTTCTTCTACTAGGACATTTTTGATGAGAAACTCTAGAATTAAAGGTCCTTTTTTCAGCAAAGCTAGTAGTACATTAAAACTGTATATTTTCATCTTTTAAGCAGTGTTGGTCCTGACCTAAAGCGGGTAAAGAATCTGTTTTAGGCACAAAAATAGTATAAGAATTAAAAGGGCATCAAAATCATAAGAATCTATTGTAGTTTAGCGATTAGTCCTTTCATTTGTAGTAAAATCGTCAAGTTCGAGCCTTCAAATGTCTCTTTTGTATTTTTTTGTTTACATTATACGGAATTAAAATTTTGGTATTGCCTTAGGTAGAAATTTCTATTTAACCGGGCATGTTTTGAGAATAATTTTTAATTTTTGATCGTGGTGAATTAATAATATCGATAGTTAAACTAGTTAACAAAATACAAAAACAAAAAAAAAAAGCTAAACTAGTAAAAATATTATTAATTGATTATTATTCAAATTTTATTTCCTTTGTTTTTCCTTTTCATGCAATAAAGGTGCAAATACTTTAACAAAAAAGCAATGTGATAAAACTCAACAACATTTGGAGAAAGAAAAACAATTTTGTTCATATATAGTCTCAAATTCCTTTTAACAATTCATACTTCTACATTCATCAAAACATATATTCTACCTTACTTTGAATATCTTTAACTGCAAATAGAAGAAGATGATTCAAGTTATTTGTTTCACCTTTTTCACATGCAGAAAGATATCATCATGATTAGAAACTTGTCCTCATAAACACATGAGAAGCATTGAAAAGATATCAACAATTTTCCATTTTGATTTCGGGAACAACCACATCCATAGTACGTACAACTTTGCGTTGCGTCACACACTCCACGAAAAGTTATTAATGAAAGAGTTAGAGTGAATGAGCCACAATTGTGTGAGTTTGGGCTTCTCTACCATGGGCTTTTATTTTTCTCCAACCTTCTTTGTGAGACTTCAGCTCCAAGCCTTTAACATATATTATCAACCATCTCATGATTACCATTATAACAATCGCATGTAGGCTCACAAAAGATGAAGTAACAAACCCTAATTTCTTAAAATTGGAGTAAAAGTATAAAAAATCATTTTATGTGTTGAATATTTTTAGCCACATAGATGAATACAATTGACAATGCAAAAATTACATAAATATCCTTCTAAAGAGGATATTTTCAACATGACTCACATTTCTTTTTTCTTTTTGAAATCTATCTTCCAGTAATGGGTAATGGATGAAATCATTCTTCCATCTCTTTCTATACGATTATCTTACGATATTTTCCTCTCTGATTTCTCTCAGTTTTTTTCTCTCCATTTTTAGCGTTCGCTTCTGCAATTTCTTCTCTGGTGTTTCTTCTAGTTTTTGAAAATTTATGACTAATTAGAGTTCTTCTTCAATCTTAATTGAGGACACAAAATTCAACAATCTTAAAAAAAGTATTTGAAGTTATATTTTTTTGGTAAACAATAAAAAAATATAAGATATAGACAGTAAAAAAAATAGCTGAGAAGTAGGTAATCTAGTTAGCTTGCGTCTAATCTAGCTAGCTACTAAGTGGTGAGTTTGAATCTCACCCACTCCTATTAGAACGTTTAGGGTATGGATCAAACATTTTAATTGTTGACAAAAAGAGAAAAAAATAAGACTGGTACAAAAAACAGACAGTATAGACATCTCATAATATAAGTTCAATTTCTTTCAATAATTTTGTCAAAATTTCGCATCCAAAGTAACTGTAAACAAAACTTTGGTTTGATATCATTTCAAAACAACACCTCTACAGGAGAGACGTCATCAATAAAAATAAGCACATTAATTACAGAGGTGGATTGAATAAAGAATTCAGACTTCACTGGCAAATCCACTGGAGAAGAAATGATTTTCTTCATGGAGCAGCATGGATTCTGGAAAAGATAGAGGGCCACTCAGTTATTCATGCGAGACATACTCTTTCGCAATCAGCAACAAGGCTCAACACAGAGTTTCAAGGACTGTTATGGGTATTACAGAGTCTCCAAGACATGAGAATTCATTCAGTGGAGATTTTGGTGGAGTCTAAATCTATCTCCAAAGCTCTCGAAGGCCCATCCTATGGCCCAAAATGAATGGCTAGATCAGGGCCATACAATGTAAGCTGACTAAGTAAGGCACAATAGACTTGCCTCAGTAATTGCAAAAAGTGTCACTCAAGAAGGGAGATTTATGGATTACATTGCTCGTGAACTTCCCAACTGGAAAAGACATTTATGGAATCAACATTCTCGGGGTAATGACTCAAAACAATTATTGATGCAATTGATAGCAGGCATTTAATCTCCCTATCCTTAAATTCATTTCTTCCTCGTACCATTAATTCCCCGGTCCTGGTTGGCATGCCTTCATTACCTTTTATGATTCTTTCCTTGGGGATTTTAACACCCACATTTCGACACTCCCTGCTTTCCCATTTTTGACTTACACATCAAGTTTCATTCCCTAATTTTCATTATATCTCCCCTGCTATTCTATTTCATCACATCTTCTCGGGTTTGTTCTCCATATAGTATTTGTATTACTTTTGCTACTCTATGCTACTTTACGTAGGTAATCATGGATGGAACCTTGAGAACGTTTTGTCTTTCCCACACAATATATTACATGTGGAAAGGCACAAGGTTTAAGACCAATCACGGTCTCTTGCTTCCCTGGGGGAAGAGAAGATCTTGGCTAAAAAGGTTTAGGCCGTAGAGAGAGACAAGTTGCTAAACATGCATTGGCTTGAATCCCGAGCCCACAAGGAGTCCGTTTGCTTCCCACACGTGGCCATATTCAATGATTACCAACCTACAGTTTAGAGTTAGAAGTAGTAGTTTTCAAGCTTAAGACACTTCACACTTAAGCAACAGACCAAAAATACAATAGACCCAAATCTCTAGAGCGCCTTAAGCCAATCCAATCTTGGTATAGATGATCCGGACATCTTTGTCCCTCATTACTCTTATGTTCCACGCTCACCCGAAGCAGACTAAGCCTCATAGTCAAACCTCTCAACAGGGAAGAACAAAACCCTCAAGAGATGGCTGAAGAACTACCGAGAGATTGGGGGATGAAAACTAGGGTAAAGGGCAGAGTCATCGACAACGACTATGTTCAATTCAAGTTCAACACGGAGGTCTATCTCTTAGCCATTTTACACAACCAACCAATAGCATACAATGGCTGATTAGTAGCTCTACAATGCTGGGAAGACAAACGTGACTCTAGCATCCTCTCAACTGATACACGTTCTGGTTGAATCAAGCAAGCTGCAACACAAAGTGGTGTTGTGATCGACAAGAGAGATGCTCAGCTTGCTTTGCGGAAGTGAATTTGGACCACACGAGGGTGATGAACTCGTGATAAACCAAGAGATCCTTCAAGGCTGAGTGCTAGTACTCAAAGACAAGAAGAATGGAAGCTTTCAAGTCTAGAAAATGTGAAAGAAAAAGATAGCTTTGGCTGCTAGGATTTTGGTCGAAAAATTGTGTGTTTATTCATCCATAAGCTTAGGTATTTATAGTACCCTAAGTCTTAAAACAACATGAAGTTCGAAACAAAACAACAAGTAGTTTAAAATATCAAAAAAAAAAACAAGACGTGCTTGTACAAATAGCAAAACGTTTTCTTCATGCTTCTAAGTGTTCTAGTGACTTGTGAATGATGTTCAACATGTGAACAAGTCCTAGAATACACACTTGGGGTGTTGCCTAGTTAAAACCCCTTTCGAAAAACCTATTCGGACAAAACTGAATGTAGGAAAAAGAGTACAATTCCTAAGCATGTCTTTGTGTGTCTTTACTCTTGGATGATAGTAAAGACACTAGAAGTTGCTGTAGTGGTGCTTAGTAGTGTCCAATGCTCATGTTGTGATGTAAACAAGCCTTCCTTGTTCGTTGGTGTAGCTGGTTCGGATTCATCCTCTTCTTGCTCCAAAATGTGCTCAACGAACCGGTTGAACTTATGGCTGATTGCTCTAGTTCTTAGGCATATCATAGGTCCACTCGGCACTTGTAGAGCCTTGTTGTCCTCAGCTACATGTGCATCGCCTATGTCCTCATCATTCCCTCCCCCTTCACATCGTTTTGTCCTCAAAACTGGATCCTTACCTACATCAAATAACTCTAAGTCAGCAACATTGAATGTTGGAGAAACATTAAATGTACCTGGTAACTCCAGCTGATATGCATTCTCGTTGATTCTCCTCAGCACTCGGAAAGGTCCATCTCCTCTTGGTGTAAGTTTGTTCTTTCTCTTTTGTGGAAACCTCTCGGACCGAAAATGCAGCCACACCCAATCTCCCTTCTTGAATATGACTTGTTTCCTCCCTTTGTTGGCTTGTTTAGCATAAGCCTCAGTCCTCTTCTCTATGTTCTCCTTTGCTTTCAGATGGAGTTTCTTGATGTAGTCAGCTCTGTTTTCACATTCCAAGCTCACTACTTCGGCTGGTGGTAATGGTGTAAGGTCAAGGGGTGAATTCGGAATGAATCCATAGACTATCTCGAATGGTGATAGCTTTGTGGCTGAGTGAGTTGCTCGGTTGTATGCAAACTCGACAAAGGGTAAAGACTCCAGCCACGTCTTTACATTCCGCCATATTGTTGCTCTAAGTAATGTTGACAAGGTCCGATTGACTACTTCCGTTTGGCCATCTGTTTGCGGATGACAAGTAGTTATAAACAAAAGTTTTGTTCCCAGCTTCTTCCACAACGTTCTCCAAAAATGGCTGAGGAACTTAGAGTCTCGGTCTGACACTATGGTTCTCGGAACTCCATGTAGTCTCACCACTTCCTTAAAGAATAAGTTGGCTATTTGTGATGCATCATTTGTTTTGGAACATGGGATGAAATGTGTCATCTTAGAAAACCTGTCAACAACAACAAAGATGGAGTCTTTGTAGTTTATCTTAGGCAAGCCTAGCACAAAGTCCATTGAGATGTCAGTCCAAGGAGTTGTAGGAATAGGTAATGGCATGTATAAACCGTGAGGATATGCTCTGGATTTTGCTTTTCGACACACCAAACACCTAGCACAATGTGCTTCAACGTCACGCCTTTGATGTGGCCAGTAGAAATGCTCCTTAAACATGCTCAACGTTTTGTCCATTCCAAAATACCCCATCAGTCCACCTCCATGCGATTCCCTCAGCAATAATTCTCGGATTGACCCTTTTGGTATACACAACCTCTTCTCTTTGAACAGAAATTCGTCATGCAAGTAAAACTTGTGATAAGCTCCTTTGTCGTGTTCTCTATAGCTGTCCTTGAAGTCCTCGTCATCCGCATACAACTCCTTAATCATCTCAAATCCGAAAACTTTAGCCTCCATGATTGAGATAAGTGTATGCCTCCTTGACAATGCATCAGCTACTATATTCTCCTTCCCCTTCTTGTATTTGATTACGTAGGGGAATGTTTCTATATGCTCCAGCCAACGAGCATGTCTCTTTTTCAAATTCGTTTGACCCTTTAAGTGCTGCAGCGTTTGATGGTCTGTGTGTATCACACACTCTCTAGCAAGTAGGTAATGCTGCCATGACTCCAAAGCTCTCACTAATGCATATAGCTCCTTGTCATATGTTGGGTAATTCAAGGCTGCCCCACTTAGTTTTTCGCTGAAGTATGCAACCGGTCTACCCTCTTGTGTTAATACAGCTCCTATACCCACTCTAGATGCATCACACTCTACCTCAAACGTTTTCTCGAAGTTTAGTAATGCCAAAACCGGTGCAGCTGTGAGGTGTTGTTTTAGGCGCTGAAAGGCATCCTCTTGCTCTTCTCCCCATTTGAACTCATGATTCTTTCGGATTATTGAAGTTAATGGGCTGGCAATGCTGCTGAAGTCCTTAACAAACCGATGGTAGAAGCTAACCAAACCGTGAAAGCTCCGAACTTGGCTGATGTTTGTCGGTTTCGGCCATTCCTTAATAGCTCTTATCTTGTCTTCATACCCCTGTAGGCCCTGCGAACTTACAACAAAACCTAGGAAGACAACTTTATCAGTGCAGAATGTGCACTTCTTGAAATTAGCATACAATCCTTCCCTTCGAAGTGTTTGCATTACTAACTCAAGATGTGACACATGGTCAGAATAAGATGAGCTGTAAACTAATATATCATCGAAATAGACAATAACAAATTTACTGATATATGGTCTAAGAACATGGTTCATTAGACGTATAAACGTACTAGGTGCGTTGGACTGTCCGAATGGCATAACCAGCCACTCATACAACCCTTGTTTCGTTTTGAATGATGTCTTCCACTCATCTCCTGCACGCATTCTTACCTGGTGGTACCCACTTCTCAAATCGATTTTTGAGAAGACTGTGGCTCCACTCAATTCGTCCAGCATATCATCAAGTATGGGAATTAGATGTCGGTATTTGATGGTTATGTTGTTGATTGCTCGACAATCAACACACATCCTCCAGCTTCTATCCTTCTTTGGAACTAGTAAAACCGGCACAACACAAGGGTTGAGACTTTCTCGGACGTATCCTTGTGCCATCAACTCCCTGATTTGCCGTTCAAGCTCCTTAACTTCCTCCAGATTGACACGATAGGCGGGTCTGTTGGGTAGTTGAGCTCCCGGAATGAAGTCTATGTGGTGTTCGATGCCTCTAACAGGCGGCAATCCAAGCAGCAGCTCATCAGGAAACACATCCGCATATGTTTCCAGCAACGTGTTTACTTCCGATGGCAATTCGATCCCTACAGAATCTACACTCAAAAGCTCTTTGAAAACCATAAGAAGAACATCAGTCAGGTTAGTAACAATAGCTTTTCGAATTACACTAGTGATAACCAAAAAATTATCCTTGCAGCTGCTCTTGTCTTTCGTCATTTTGCATTGCATCTCACGCACTTGCTGCGATGATAGTGGTGCTAAATTGATCATGCACTTATCATGAACAAAGCAATACATGTTAGTACGACCATTGTGTGTGGTTTCCTTGTCAAACTGCCATGGACGTCCCAATAAGAGATGGTCGGCTTACATTGGAACCACATCACACAACACTTGATCGTTGTATCGGCCCACACTAAAGGAGACCTTTACTTGATCAGTGATGCGTAACTCAGCCTTGTCATTGAGCCACCTTAGCTTATAAGGTTGAGGGTGTTTAGTTCTCTCTAGACCGAGTTTTTCTACCATATATAAACTAGCAACATTTGTGCAAGAACCACCATTGATAATTAAAGAGCAAACCTTTCCCTTGATGGTGCATCTAGTGTGAAAAATGTTTTCACGCTGTTCGGCTTTCGGTTCCACCATTGAGCTGAGAACACATCTCATCATCAACATCTCTCCGGAATCCGGATACTCCACCTCGTCACCATCATTTGGTTCTAGTTCGTCATCTCCCTCATCTTTTGATTCGTAATCACCTGTAGAGGTGGGAATCATCACCCACTGGTTGGGGTAATCTCTCGACATGTGCCCATGCCTCTACATTTGAAGCACGTAATCTCTCTGGTTCGCTGTTGTTGTGGCAGCTGCGATGTCCCTTGTGTAGTATGCATAGGTGATGGTGCGTTTTTAACTCCTTCGTAGGTTCTGGTTTTGAACCGTGAGTCGTTTGGTCCTCCATTGTTCCTTTCAACCTGTTTAGGAACAGAATTCTAGTTAGTCTTAGGTTTAGAAACAACATTAGATTGCTTACGTTTGTTTTGCTGTTTGATTTGAATGGTAAGGTGCAATAGCTATCCAACGTCATGGTATGGCTGCCGTTCCACTTTTCTTGCTATTCTCTCTTGTAAACCGTCCAGAAATTGTGCCATGAGTGTTTCTAGTGAGTCCTCAAGCTCCAGCCTATTCTGCAGGTGCTCAAACTCCTCAAAGTACTCCTCCACACTCTTAGCGCCTTGAGTGATACGTCGGAAACGTTTCTGTAGTTCCCGGTGGAAATGTGGTGGCACATAACGTTTCCTCATGACGTGTTTAAGATCCTCCCAAGCAGTTATTTGTCCATATCAATTTCTCCTCCTTTCAGCTACTTCTCTGTCCCACCAAGTAAGAGCATGGTCTGTGAACTGAGCTGCAGCTAGAGCCACTCTCCTTGGATCAGCATATCGATAATACTCAAAAATATGCTTCATTCGTCTCTCCCAATCGAGGTATGCTTCTGGATCAACTCTTCCAGCAAAGGTGGGAGGTGTCAGCTTTACGTCAAGGTGTGGCTGAGGTGGTGGTGGTGGTGAAAATCGAGCTGGCAGCTCTTCTTCCATCTGCTCTCTCATCCGCGGCTCATGGTGCATAGATGGGGGCGTTGGAGAACCTTCAGAACCACGTTCTCCTCTTCTCCGTGAGGCCTCTGGTATATCAGCCATCCTACAAGGTGAGGATTCCTCCATTCTGTTCATTCTAGCATTCATACTGGTGAGTTGTGCATTGATAGTTGCCAGCATTTGTATCATGGCATTTGTAGCCTCTTCATGATCGGTTTCTTCAGCCATAGTGTACCTAGCAAAAGAAATATACAAACGAATTTTCTGTAAGATGTAACAACAAATAAAGAGACATATATATACTGGTTCGAATTTTCAGCTTGATTTTATCTTTCTTTTTCTTTTCTTTTGTAGATAAGATCAATTAGATAAGGCTAACTAAAATTCAGAAAAAATAGGAAGAGATAAGGATAGGCTTATGGTTTGTTTTGGCTGAGAGATTTTCGAGATTCTTTCTCCTCTCCTTCCCAACTCATTATATGCTCTACAACAAAGAAACAACTCACGAAAACAGATCAAGGAATCACAACTAAAAATCGGTAAAGATAACACAATTCGCTAGATCAATTGCAAACTATCGAACTCAAAGAATTAACAAGTGAATGACAGAGTTTGATGCAATGACGTTTCTATTTTGTTCTCAATGTGAATGAGGCGGATAACAACTAGCAACAAAAACAGGACAGAATGAATGCAACACAATACAGATCAGCAACGTGTATAATATGCAAACAAAAGGGATTCGTTTTTGGCTTTTTCTATGAACGCAATTGAAACGAAACAAAGATAGATAGGTTTAGACACTCCCTGTGATGGAACTTAGGCTCTGATACCAAAAGATGATACATGTTCTGGTTGAATCAAGCAAGCTGCAACACAAAGTGGTGTTGTGTTCGACAAGAGAGATGCTCAGCTTGCTTCACACGGTTGTGGAAGTGAATTTGGACCACACGAGGGTGATGAACTCGTGATAAACCAAGAGATCCTTCAAGGTTGAGTGCTAGTACTCAAAGACAAGAAGAATGGAAACTTTCAAGTATAGAAAACGTGAAAGAAAAAGATAGCTTTGGCTGCTAGGGTTTTGGTCAAAAAATTATGTGTTTATTCATCCATAAGCTTAGGTATTTATAGTACTCTAAGTCTTAAAATAACATGAAGTTCGAAACAAAACAACAAGTAGTTTAAAATATAAAAAAAAAAACAACAAGACGTGCTTGTACAAATAGCAAAACGTTTTCTTCATGCTTCTAAGTGTTTAGTGACTTGTGAATGACGTTCAACGTGTGAACAAGTCCTAGAATGCATACTTGGGGTATTGCCTCGTTAAAACCCCTTTCGGAAAACCCATTGGGACAAAACCGAAAGTAGGAAAAAGAGTACAATTTCCAAGCATGTCTTTGTATGTCTTTACTCTTGGATGATAGTAAAGACACTAGAAGCTGCTGTAGTGGTGCTTAGTAGTGTCCAAGGCTCATTTTGTGATGTAAACAAGTCTTCCTTGTTCGTTGGTGTAGCTGGTTCGGATTCATCCTCTTCTTGCTCCAAAATGTGCTCAACAAACCGGCTGAACTTATGGCTGATTGCTCTAGCTCTTAGGCGTGTCATAGGTCCACTCGGCACTTGTGGAGCCTTGTTGTCCTTAGCTACATGTGCATCACCTATGTCCTCATCATTTAGTCCCAGTTTGGATTAAAATACACAATCTACCACTAAAATCCATCACTCGCGCTGCCTAGGTAAGAGCTAAAATCCTCCTCAACATTGATTTCAGACTTAAATTCTTCAAACATGTTAGGTTTCAAAATGGAGATAGAATCTTGGTTTTCTTCCACTACGAAAAGGTGTCAAGGTTCTGTCTACATTGCCAAAAATTCAGCCACGCTACAACAGCATGCTCATACATTCCTCTACCAACGGAGTACTTCTCACCTTCGGGAGCGGCTTTTCAACGCGCAAATCCATCACCTGACAGTAACATATCAACTGGGCCTCGGTCGCAACAGTCTGTATCTGAACAATCGGCTCCACAACAGAACGTACCTCGCTTCATCAACAGGTTCACAGCTGACAGGTTTGCATATTGTTGGCTTCAGTCTTTTATTTCTTCTAGCAAGTCTCTTTTGTTCGATCTCTTAGTCCTGGTTTTTCAGTTAAGTTTGATTAGGATAATGGTCGAGTCTGTACGCAACCTGGCTGATGGATCAGCTTATGCTAATTAAATCATACCTTTTGGAAAAAAAAACATGTGTGAGCTCAACTTGCCAATTAGTTTGGATTTAAGAACTTATAAAACTAAAAAAAAAAAACGAATCAACAGACAAACTCCCTCCTACTTAACTGATTAAGTTATCCGCTTAAACTGGGATTAATCACATTTTGTCGGTGCACTGTTGGAAGTTTTGATTTATCATCTTCTTAAAAAAGGTTTTGTAATAAATAATCATCCTTAATTAGTGGGTTTCACATGGACTTACCAATTTCCAAAGCTTTTTAGATTTTCCAAAGTGTTTTATTATTCAACTACGTACATGCAAAAACCAAGGCTTTTCCTTTTCTCGAAAAACTTAGTTGCAGGTGTGTAATTATAAAAGAGTGAGAAAATCAAAATAAAACCTTTCTTGTTTGGTTCCTCTGACTTTCTCTGTTTTTCTTTTATTTGTTGAAATCTCACTTTCTCTCTCTCTCTGAGACTTGTCTGAAACTTTTTTAAGTCCCTCTTCTTTGATTTGAGATCCAGAAACAACGAAACTTGGTTAAAAGATATGACTTAGACATATCTGATATATCCATTAGCATCAATGGATAATGAGCCAATCTCGACTTCATATTAACTAGGTCTGTTTGGTTTTGTTTGCTTCAAGTCAAGTTTTCAAAATGCTGAAGAAACCTGATGATGAAAAGAAATTTTCATGGTGGTGTTTTATTTTACAGCTGTCTTTACTGTTTTTTCTTGTAACACTATTTCCATCTGAAGCTTTCTTCACTTTCTTAAGCTCTCATGGATTCTCATTCTCCTCTCTCCTAATAACCATTGCAGTCATGTTTGTCTCTACTTTTGTTTTCTTTCTAAGATTCTTCAAGAGAAAGACAAGACTCTGTTCAGCTGAAAGATTCCAAGAAGAAGAAGCCGATAATAATGATGATGATGAGGATGATGATGATGGTGGTGGTGATGAAAATGATGAGGATGGTCTCATTGAAATAGCTCTTGTGAGTGAAGAAAAAGAGACTATGGAAGCAATGAGAAAGAATAACCAAAGTCGACGAATTAATAAGATAGATGAAGATCAAGAAGAAGAGATCATTGATGATGTGAATATGGAAGAAGATAATTTTATTGAGATTGATATTTCTATTGGATCTATTAAAAGACGAATTTAATTTGATAGATTCATATGTTCTATTTTTCATTTCAAATGTACAAAGAGAATCCAACATTTTAATATAAATTTTGAATTTGGTCTGCTAATTGGTTTCGTGCAGTTTATGTATAATGTATGTATGTGTGAAGAAGTAAAAGTAATACCCGTCGTTCACACAGTCGAAAAACCTTTCAAACATCACGTCGTCTGATACTCTCCTCATTAAACTTCTTGTCGTCTATTTGTAACCAGTTAACGGCTACTTGCTATAGCCGGTGAATTACACAGGCGCGTACAACGGTCATGTATCTCGAATACAACAATTCACAACGTTTCGCGTTTTACAATAATCTCAACACAAAACATTTCGGATTTTGTTTTCTTTCACAGAATAAAGGTAAAGAACAAAAGGCGATGCATCAGTTTGTTGTGATTTCCATTTTTCTTATCTTAGTTTCTTATTCCGGTAATGTACGAGCCGACGATGAACCCGCTCAATCGCCGAGACTCGCCGTGAAACAACCTTCTCCGACCATTGATTCTCCTTCAAAATCCCCTCTTTCCTCTCCTACCATTGTCTCTCCGTCGAATTCCCCTGTTTCTTCTCCGGCGACTTCCCCTTTTTCCTCTCCGACTACCCCCAGGACTCCTGTCTCTACTCCGGCAATTTCCCCTGCTTCCCCTCCGACAACGATTCCAGTGAAGTCTCCAAACTCCGCGCCGACGATGAGTCCCACCGCTTCGATAGAATCGCCTGCCACCGCACCGTCAAACCCACCACCGGTCTTCGCCGATGCTCCGGAAATACCAGGGACATCGCCGGTAACAGCCCCTCGTATTCCGTCAACTCCAACAAATGCGCCGGATATATTTCCTTATGGGAGAGGTCCCACAAATAGTTCCGCACCGGTTATAGCGAATTTAGCGCCGGAGACTGCTGAGGCTCCTGCCGGAGAAAGTCGGCTTCAAAATATGTTCAACACGATTTTCTATGTTCACTGCTGATCTTAGGGGCCACTTTGGTTCTACGGACATATTAATCGTGTTCTATTGTATCTTGTAGTTTCTTAAACATGAAATTAGTTATTTAGTAGTTTTGTTACTTAAAATGTTTATCAATGGTGATAGGATACAAATATTTTATATGAAGTTTTATACAATAATTTTTCATAAAAACTCAACTTTCTTATTCCATGAGATAGCTATGAAAATCCACAAACTAAAATACTTAAAACAAAAGAAGTCATAAAGCTTATGTAGTCTTAACCAAATTTAAAACAAAAGAAGCAGAAAGATAATTTTCACACAGGAGGGTTACTTGAAGCATCCAAGTCATTATTAACCTGTGCAAACCTCAAGGGATAATCTGTGAAGGGCTTGACATTGCTAAACACACTGTTCCCTAAACCCCATTGAAATGGCTCCATATAAGCTGTCCTCTGTACCACCGAACCGTACGGACCATGATCCGAACAACTCCCATAAAAAGAGTTCTGCCCATTCATTATCATCGGCTCTGTCACATTTGATGAGGAAGCCACTTCCGCAGTATTTGAGGTCATTTGGTTAAGAAAAGGGATAAAAGAGTAACCATTGTATTCCATTGTAGCCATAGGAAACAACTGATGATGCTGCTCCTGATATTGCTGATTGTAACCAAATTGGCCACTAGACCAAGTATTGTGATCAGGAAATGTCTGGTTCCTGTTTGTAGCCTCCTGAATCTTGTTTTCTACAGCCATGAAAACCGCATAGAGCTCATTTAACGAACACTTGTCAAGCTTTCTGTCCCAAGGACGATACTTGGGAACGCTCTCCGATTTCTCCACCTTAGTATTGTTTTTATTCAAGCATTCTTGTATGGTGTAAGTCTTGGTGCAGCTACTTGACGCAGTGTCTCTGTACTTGCTTATAATGGCTCGGACTTTGCTTTCGTCCTTGGGCCATAACTCTGGCTCCACAACCACCTCGTCCCCTGGTTTGCTAGGACCATACACAATGAGACACGTGTCCACGCCGCAGAGTGTTGTGAACTCAGTGGCCTTCTTGTACAAACAGGCTTTTCTTTTCTTGTAAGTCGTTAGCCTCGTTTTCTCGTTCGTTATCTTTGCCATCTTTACCATCTTTCGACCCATCAAAATACGTTGATCTCAATCTAAAGCCAAAAACAATTAAACAATGATTAGCTCATAACCCTGAAATTGAAATGCTAATAATATCATCGTTTGGATATAGTGATAAGCTACCAAAACATACAACAATAGCATGAAATTATGTTAAAATTTCTTAAATTCAAGCTAGTTCCCGAAAAAGGGCAATACCAGGTTCGTATATATCACTACAAGAATATTAGGTATCCTCGACCAATTTTTCCGAGAAAAGTAATAGCCATTGAAAATTTTTAACCGGAAAAAAGTTCATCAGAAAGTTATGATGAAACAAAATCCGCCATAAATCCATCAGAAAGATAAGGAAAAGGCGTATGTATATGTTTTACTACGTGAATTAGAGCCCTAAGACTCCGTGTGGATAAATTCAAAGACGCTAACAATTTTGATAACATAAATTTTTGTGGAAACCACATATATTAATGTAACTAAAAGGCAAAGCAGATATCTAAAAACAATAAACTTAAAGTACCTAGTCGAACGTTGAAAGCTCCACTTTCTGAAGTTTATTGATTTAACAACAATGGAGTTCTTGTTTCTGTGTTTATATATAAATACACACGCAATAAAATAAAATATGGAATATTATCAAATATTGTTTCCTTCCCTAAATTAGGGTAGTAATGATGATATCGTATTTCTTTCCATTCTTTCGTTGAGTATTAATGAGGATGATGACTATCTAATTAAATCCTTGGTTATTGTGTTCATATAAGGGATAAGAGTTCAACAAAAGGAAAACATAAGAATTAGTACGAGCATGATCAAGATATTGGCCAATTAAGTTTCTCAAGTTTTCCTTTTTTGGTTCCTTATAACCGGGAGAATAAATAGAAAACTAATTGATTAACATACATAAATATGTGAGACACAGTTTCGAAGACTATACTTTATTTGTGAAGCAGTACTGATGATGTCGAATAGCATGGGATATGTTCTACTGGATAATTTATCCACTAAGGGACGAGATGTTTCCACGTCAGCTAACTTGTTCATTTTTTGGAACCTTTTACTATCTTAAGTACAACAGTTTGAGTATATGCTACTCACCTCCTAGTATCTTCTTGATTCAATTATTAAAGCCCTATTAGTTTCATGTTAGACATTGGATACAAAAATTGCACTCTTCACTAGTCTGTTAAAATTATTGTCAACTACTTTCACTGACTGATTCGTCTTTTATTACTTTAAGCACGAGGTGTAATTGAGGAGTAGAAAGCAAAAAGTCAAAAAAGTGGGGTCTATTACAGAAGCTTTGAAAAATGTATGGGCCAAATAGGAATAAAGTTGATAGTATTCTTGATTTTTTAAAATTTAATAAATAAAGAAAGAGATCAAATAAATTTTGCGTTGTTAAAAAAAAATAACGAAGAGGAAAAAGAGAAATAAATTTTGCGTTTCAAGTACTCCATCTCCGTCTCTTTTCCTCCGCATCTAAAACCATCAGAAATATATCTCCGACGAAGGAGAAGAAGAAGAAAGAAGACGATTAATGGCGGAGATTGGAGTTATTGGATGTGGCTGTCGCGGAGTTTCCGGCGGAAATTTCTTGCATCCCGTAGGATTTTCAGTGAAATCTTGTTTTCTCGAACAGAGAACGAGGCGTAATCGAAACTTTTTCCGTAGCGTTTCAATGATTCCTCCGTTCAAACGGGGCCGTTTCATCACTAAATGGCGTTCCATCGCCGGGAACAGCCGAATCTTTAGGTATTATTTGCTCTCTCGCTGTTAAATTCAAGAAAAAGTGGAGCGATTATGACATTTTCGTTAGTTCGTGGACGTTTCTTTAGTGGAATCAATTTGTGTAGGATGGGGAAATTTAGCTGTCTTCCAATGAAACTGAGTTGGAATTAAGTGATTCTTTTTCAATTTTTTGTTGATGAACACGATTACAGCATGGATGCTCGAGAGAAATCACGATCCTTTGTGCTGGTATCATCAAGGCACAAGAGAGTTCCTGTTTTTGTGATGATGCCAATTGATACATTTGGAATCGATGCTTCTGGGTACCCAAAGATTAAAAGGCAAGTTTTTTGGAAATGTTTCAATGTACACGATTTATATATCTTACTTGGTATGAAATATAACGTATATAACATTTCAGAACAAGACAAGTGTACTTTCTTGTTTTGGTTCCCTATCTTGCATTGTCTTGACAATCAGGTAATGATGTTTCTATCTGTTCGTGTTGCAGGCTCAAGGCTTTGACTGTTTCTCTTAAGGCACTCAAGTTAGCAGGTGTTCATGGAGTCGCAGTTGAGGTTTGGTGGGGGATTGTAGAACGTTTTTGTCCTCTTGAGTTTAAATGGTCACTGTATGAAGAACTCTTTAGACTGATTTCTGAGGCAGGGTTGAAGTTACACGTTGCTCTTTGTTTTCATTCAAATATGCATTTGTTTGGTGGAAAAGGAGGCATCAGTCTTCCACTCTGGATCCGAGAGGTTTGTATTGTTAGAATTGCAGGTATTTAGTTATTTTTCTGCAGCAAACGAAGCAAAGGTTGCCTATTTGGTTTTTGCTTCTTCCATATTCTTAAGCTGAGAACTGATAGCTCGTGTCTTTTTCTGCTGAGACCTTGGAGAATCTAGATTTCTGTTCCATAGTCATGGATGCTTACTTGATTATATCTTCTTTGGGTGTGCTTTCTTTTGTTAAGAACTGTACGTTTGCTTGTTTTAAGTAATATATTTTCGCTTTTCCTCTTATTATTTCCAGATTGGAGAAGTCAATAAGGATATATACTATCGAGATAAAAGTGGATTGTCAAACAGTGACTATCTCACAGTTGGAGTCGATCAACTTCCTTTGTTCGTTGGCCGCACAGCTGTCCAATGCTATGAAGATTTTATGCTCAGTTTTTCTACAAACTTTGGACAATATTTTGGGAATGTGATTGAAGAAATAAGTATAGGTCTTGGTCCATCGGGGGAACTTAGGTACTTATGATTTTCTGTGGATTACCAATCATAAGCCAAAATAGCTATAATCTTACATGGATTCTTTTGCAGATATCCGGCACATCCTTCTGGAGATGGGAGGTGGAAATTCCCTGGAATTGGTGAATTCCAATGCCATGACAAGTACATGTCAGTGAAGATTATTTATTCAATTTTTCTTTCTGACTCTGCGAATCATACTTACAAATTGTGAACTACTCTCTATATGGTGTAGGATGGAAGACTTGATGGCCGTGGCATCCCAAGAAGGTAAACCTCAATGGGGAAGCAGAGATCCTCCAACTACTGGCTGCTATAATAGCTGTCCATCTGGAGTTCCGTTTTTTGAGGAGGGCAATGATAGCTTTCTCTCTGACTATGGTCGTTTCTTTCTAGTACGTTTTATACTCTGTTATAATATCCACATTATTATTAAATTGAGTAGTGCTAGTGGCTTGTAAACAGTTCAACTGATTTTAATTGTAGGAATGGTACAGTGGGAAGTTGATTTGTCATGCTGATGCTATTCTTGGAAAGGCAGCCGATGTTTTACGGAGACGTCAGGAAGAAGAGAAAAGTTCTGTAATGTTGGTTGTGAAAATTGGTGGAATCTATTGGTGGTATAAGACATCTTCACACCCCGCTGAACTAACTGCAGGTTATTACAATACCGCCCTCAGGGATGGTTATGATCCTGTTGCATCTGTCTTGTCTCGCCATGGTGCTGCTCTGCATATTCCGTAAGAGCCTTTTTCTGAAGTTTTCTTTTGCTATGGACATGATTCACAGAAGCTGCATGATCAGTGTTACTAAGGAGATGAATCTTTCACATCTTTTCCAGCTGTTTGGATATGGCGGACAGTGAAACACCTGAGAAATATCTTTGCAGCCCTGAAGGATTGCGTAGACAGGTACTTTCTTTGGTAAAATTTTGTTCTAGAATTCAACTATGTTCATATGAAGATTTATGTATGTTACTTTTATCTAGCCGGTCACTGTTGTGGTACTATTTACTTCCACTGAGACACTTCAAAGTGGTCTGTCTCTTTGTCTTACTGCGGCTCTGCACTAGGGTCTTCCCATTGAGACAACTAAGCATGCCTGAAGAATATGATCAAATCTGAGACTGCATCTTTTTTTTTCTGCTAGATACACGATGTTTCTAAGAAGTGGACGCTACATATGACTGGTAGAAACACAAGCGAAAGATTTGATGAGGTGAGAGATTTGCACATTCGGCAGTCTTATATGTTGAGGTCAGAGTTGTGGTTAATAACCGTTTATACATGAATTTTGCAACAGATGGGACTAAGACAAATACGAGAGAACTGTGTGCAACCGAATGGTGACACTCTAAGCTCGTTTACATTTTGCAGAATGAATGAGAAGATCTTTAGGGTCGAGAATTGGAACAACTTTGTCCCTTTCATTAGACAGATGAGTGCAGATATGTAAAAACACTCTCACCATTTGTGTGTTTTCTCTTTTGTTACAGATATGATCATTTCCTCACCATATTGCTTTTTCAGATATGTGATGAGGATAAATAATCAAATCAAAATTTTCATATAATAGCTGTCTCCCTCTAGAAATTCCTCAGTTGATAATTTTTTCTGTTCTTAACCACTATGGCAAAATTTTGCAAGTCGATGTATTACATTGTATGTTCTGATTATCAGAAAGAGAGGCAATACATATAAAGTTACAATCACAGTACATGTGTGACATACATACAAATAAATTATTTGTTCTTGAAGTTTTGTCTAACAGGTCCGTAAAATCAGAGAACTTGCCTATCAGCAGCTTCAGCAACAATGGGCAACCTCGGAATTTGACCAAACAAGCAAGAAGAGAATCCATATATCAAAGAGACGAGCAAGAAGAGGAACACTGTGCTGTCCAAACTCATCACCACATCTAAACCAAGCCCTTCGCTCGGATTGAAACTCCTCTCAAGCAAATCCGGGAAAATCAACAGCACATCGAGCACAATTGCCTGCATCGTGTTGAACCTTACGTACCTGCTGAAATTAGGATTTCTCACGACGACGAAGTAGAGAGTGATGAAGATAAGAAACCCATTGAAAGGGAAGCTCTTGAAAGCCCTGATGGCGGGAAACAAAGGTTGGATGAGAATCTGGAAAGGCTGATATTGTGTGATGATGAATTTACCATACTGAATTCCATCGAAGAATGGGTAGAAGTAACAGACGGCTGAGATTATCCGATCTGATGCGTCCACGGAATCATCACCCTTGGATTGGAGAACGAGTGTGTCGGCTCTTTCCCTGGAAAGCCTAGGTTTTGGGAATAGTGGGTTAGGGTTTGATGGGAGAGAAGAACGACCGGTTAGGGTTAGGGTTCTGCTGAGTGATGGCAATGGAGCAAAAAGATGAGACATTGCCATTTCCTCTGTTCTGTTTCACTTCACACAAACGAGAAGAAAACTCAACACATGATGAGGATAATAAACTAAACTCCACGCCGTCTAAACATTTTGGCTGAAAACAGTGTGTCGCTTTTCTTGTCTTTGGACAAACCAAACGCTGGAGGGTGCTGTTTAAGGACACTGAGACAAATGTCGTCTTTCAACTTCTGAAACGAACGGCACGCAGTCCTTTATTGGACAAACCAAACGCTCGTTGAAGATGGTAGTAACAAGTGTGCTATTTAAGGATACGGAGACTAAACTACATGACATGTTAAACACCCTAAGGAACGGCACGTTGTTATCTGAGGAGAGGTAAAGAATTGAATAGGCCTCTTTTATGGTTACTATTATTGTATTTTGTTTTATAAGCTTCAAGTCCACCTGTATAAATCGGCGTAAAGTGTTTTTGTTGGACCCAAATCTTTCAATTTTCACCTAATTTAATTACCTCCGTATTTATTATTGAACACACTTAATGTCTCTTGGATATATATATATATTCAACAAATATAAAACATATCTTCATAGTGAAATCATTTGTTAGATTAAATCTGAATAATGTCAATCATTTGTTCGATTTTCTTGTTTCTCTTAAACGCTTATTATGCGTTTACGGTTCCTATTAACAACAACATCAGAGTCATCGAACTCAACAGGTTCTTCTTGCTCAGCTACTGGAAACTGGAAGGACAACCGCAAGAACCTCGCAGATTGTGCGGTTGGATTCGGACGAGACGCGATCGGCGGTAGAGCCGGAGAGTTCTACACTGTGACTGATTCAGGAGACGAAAATCCTCTAAACCAAACACCAGGTACATTACGGTACGCTGTAACACAAGATCAACCTCTATGGATAATATTTGATCGAGACATGGTTATCAAACTAAAAGAAGATATCCAATTGACGTCTACAAAACCATTGATGGTAGAGGAAATAATGTGCAAATAACTTATGGGCCATGTTTAACTTTATATAAAGTAAGTAATGTAATAATAAACAATATTTATATTCATGATTGTGTTCCGGCGAAACGTTCGCTTGGACGTTATTCTGATGGAGATGGAATCTCAATATTAGAGTCTCGAAAGGATTATCAAGAATGGCGGAAGGACTCTTGATCTTTGGGCTTTTTATTTGATAGATATGACACACTAGACAGAGATCGAAAAAACTAGATATACTAATAATGATGGATCGAATAGTCGCACAAGAGATGCGGAAAGCTCTTGATTTACCGGGTGTTAGGTATGACGCACCAACAAGAACCATAAATATTACACACCATGGGTTGATTATGGATACTACACATCATAATCAATCAATAGATATTACACATCATTGAGCTCCAAAAATAAGAGAATCACTCTCAAATATATAATTAGATTCACACTTATTATTCTAAAGTGTGTTACACGTTTTAAATAGAGAAAGAGACTAGTTTTCAGTAGCCTTGAAAACAATGATCTTGAAACTAGTATAAGACTAAAAAGAAAAATAAAGACTTTGACTTGAACAATTTTCCAGTCTTTACATGTTTTCTTGTTTTCATTTGTCCTTTAAAATTTCAATTTTGTGTTACTCTTTTCGGGCAGCCCACATGATTTTAGACCCATTTTGGACTTGTAATTGGCTGAAAAGGGGCTTGAGTCCTTAATCAAGCAATGGGTACTTTATCCATTTGTCTCATTCTAAACCTTACTTTTGAAAAACTTAATAGAATAAAACCAAAATCCAAGAAAAAAAAGTACAAATAAACCACATGCCCATTGTTGATTATTTGGTTTGAGATCACGTTTTATGATTAAGCTGATTGAATAATTCATCCGTAGCTACTAGTTTTTCCACGGTTTCCTGTCTTCGTCTTTGATGCTTTCCATTCTCATATCGTAAAGAAAATCGATTAGGATTTATGAGTATGTTGTGCCGCCTCTCCGGTTGAAGTCACCGGTATCTTAGATATTATAAGTAATTAAACTAAACATTTATTTTTTAACTAAATAAACTCGTGACACAAGAACACACATAAATAAATAAACTACCGACTAATTAATTCGACAGACATTTTTCTTTTAAAAGAAAAGATTTAGAAAAGTAAAACCTAAATGATAGAAGGAAATAAATAAACTTCATTTACTTTCCCTCAAAGCCACAAATAAAGATTCGAGAAAAAAACGAACAAAAACACAGAAGAATATCACAAACAGAAAGAGAACTATAGAAGCCATGAAGAAGCAAACAAGCAGAGCAAGCTCACAACCAAACCAGCCTTAGCTTCTCCGACAAACCTAACCGCACTATTATCATCAGCGGTTGCATCGTCCGCCTCTCCATCAGGTCCTTCTGCAGGCGAGTCCGAGTCATCAAAAGAATCATCTGGCGACGGTGCAGCCTTCTTCTTCTTCCCTTTTGATTTCCCCTTAGCTGGTTTTGGAGAATCCGCAACATCTCCATCCTCTGGTGCTGGAGCAGGAGCTGGTGCATCAACAGCTGAAGCTTTAAACAACTCTTTAGGCAACAAAACTTTATCCGTAGCATATATAGCCAAAGGCTGCTCATCAATGAGAGTATCATCGATTTTTACAGTGTTGATCCTTGTCTTAAGCGTAACTTCCTCTCCATCGTTCTGTACCGTAAGCTCGAATTTGTTGGCTCCATCGGTAGCGAGTGTGTTCATTGGACCATTATTGGATTTGAGCATAGCTTTTGAGTAATATGTTGGGACAGCGAGGAAATCCAGGAAAGCTTCTTTCTTTGGAGCTGTCAAATTCTTGTATTTAGGTAAGAATCCTTTCATGGCGTCATCTCCTGGACAAAACACTGTCATGCCTCCTTCTAAACTCTCCTGTTAAAAACCAAAACAAAAATCCAAAAACCCATTTCAATCTCTCAAAATTCTTCTTGTCTATATGATGAATCTGGTTAGACTTTGGATCTTTAAGTTGAATTCAATTAAGATAATAAAGTTGAATTTTGTATCATCTAAACTAGTAGCTTATGGCAAGTTAGCTGGTGGGGAAATTATTGCTAATTTTCATATTTGAAAAAATGGTCCTTAAATTGCAATTCTAGTAATTCGAATTATGTTTCACTGTTTGATTTGGTGACTAAACCAATAATGTTCCGATAATTGAGGTAATCAAGTCTATAAGTTTGACTATATTTGCTAATTACTTACCTAACAGTCAAACACCTTTTGACTTTTGTTTTGGTCTGAAAACTAATGGCTATTGTATTGGCTACTACAAGACAACAGAACAACCACATGCATCTTTTCTGAAATTTTTAATTTTGAATTTAACAATGATTACTAACTATTGGAGTGCACTAGTCGCTAATCAGGAGCTAATTAGTGTAATAACCTAACCATTTTTGTTTAACTAATCTATAATTTGAAAATGGAAAATTAAAACAGTATTAATTTTTTGTCATAATTTTTCTAATTGAAATTCAGAGTTTCGTATAGGTAACTTCTACATATATACAGCGACAACCATCAATTTATTGATTAATTGAAAATGAAAATCATTTTCTAGTTAATTAGTTATTAATGAGGGTTTAAGAAGCACCTGATAGGTTTTTGAAGATTCAGTGTTAGCAAGAAGAGTCTCGGCGAACACTTTGCAGCCATGAGTCGACATTATTCCGGTGATATTCATTTGCGACGGAGCCGGAGTCGGAGCTGACGCACTTTCCGACGGTAAGACTTTACTGATCTGAATAATGGAGATGTTGTACGGAACCTCTTCAATGGATTTAACAAAGAAAGAAGCTAGATCTCCACCATCAGGACCAAATCCGACTTTACCACCTCTCAGATCCGTTATATTGACGAATCCGGTCGTTCCAGGAGCAGCTCCGGTGGCTTGGAAGAGTGTGGCGGCGAGGGCTGAGCCGTCGCGGATCTGGTGGAGTTTTTTGGTGCCGAAGTAATCTAAGAGAACATGAAGGGAGAGAATGTTTTTGAGAGTGGAGATTGTGTAGCCTTTGGAGGTCAAGGCGGACATGGCGGCATTATCGACGGCGCAAACGGTTATGGTTGTTCTCCGGTTGATTTCGTCGGCTAGGTGAGTTTGAGTAAGGAAATGACTGAAGGAAGAGAAAGAAGGGTGGCTCGCTAGGAGGCGCGTGACGTTGTGCGCGTGGGTATTGACGGTGAAGAGGAAAAGGAGGAGGAGAATGTTGGAGATGATGAGGTCTCTCATCTTCTTCGCCATTGTTGGACTGTGAAGAGAGGAGACTGAAGACTGGGTTTAGGGATTTTTGAGAGAGATAGTTAGCTCTGAAGCCTTAAACAAAGAGGAAAATGAAGATGATGTTTATATAAATCAACGTTGGTTTCTATCAAAATTACGATTCTGCCATTGAGTAGTTATTACGAATTTAAGCTTATGGTTTTTGCTAAAATTTGTGACCATGTCATTTAACTGTTTTCCCAGACTTTCCAACTAAAATGGGCTGGGCTGGGCGGGGCGGGGGAAAAGGCTAAAAACTAAGTGAATTTTTTCATCGGTTTCTTTCATATATGAACATGATGTCCTCAACTATTTCTACGTAAATTCTATTGAAATTCAAATACTAGACACGAACTTACAAAATGAAGATGAAACCTACGTTGATCGTCAACCTCGTTAGTCAACAGTAATCAACCCGTTAAATAGCCGTTTAAAACCCATTAAGTGACAAGTGGCATATGATTTGGCGTTAACAAAGATGACTTAGCAGTGGTTTACAAAACGACGCTGTTTCATGAAATCATCTGAATGAAAAAAAATTACCAAACGACGCCGTTTTTAATTTGGGATAAAAATTAGGGTTTCTCCCTTCTTTCACCATCCTTCTCAGTGCCGATAACGATATTGAACTTTTCTCTCTTAGAAAACCAAATCAAACTCTTTGATTCTTCAAAGCGAGGGAAAGTTCGAGTCTTGCTTTCAAGTCTTTAGATGCTGAGGAAAACGAAGGAAAATCGAGGATTATAATGAAGTAAGTTTCGAAATCTAACTATGAATTTTTTTTCATTTCTATATGTTTATATCGAAATAGTTCCTTTTAGACATGAAATCCATGAAAATAGTTGTAGTTAGAGTCTTGTTTCTAATTCGTTTTTTTGTTGTTGTTTATAACAACTTTGGAAATGTAGTGTTTAACGCGTGGATTGGTGGGTATTGGATAAGGTCCAGTAATGGAGACTTGTCTTATATTGGTGGCGAGATTACATCATTTGAACGTAAAACACAGGAGGTCTTTGACAAGCTTTTGAATATGCTAAATGGTGGTTTGTATGGATATAAAGTTTGGTACAGATTGCCTTATGAAGGTATGAAAGACAAGAAGGTTATAAGTCCTGATGATTCTGATGAAAAGATGAAGTTGTCTGAAGCTGGAAATTGGACTTCGATGGTGATTATGTTTGTGGTTGACACCAACAAGTACCCAACTGACATGGAAAAGAATGAGGATCCTCAAGCACATACATTTAGGGTAGGGTCTGAGGTGTTTAGCGATAACGAGATAGAGAATTTTGACTACCATGACACACCACCAAACTCTGGTAGTGAAGAAGAGGAAGAAGATGTTGTAAGATGCAGCAGAGGAAGCGGTGAACTGAACATGAAACAAGTGTTTGATGGATTACATGACTTTAAAGAAGCACTAATTGATTATGTGTTAAATAGTAATAGGAATATAAAGCTAAGTAGGTGGGGAAATGAGCTTTTTGAGGCCAAGTGTAACGTTGAGGGCTGCAAATGGAGTATATATTGTTCTTTTGAAGAACCAGTCGGCAAATGGATGGTGAAGCGATATAAGGATGAACACACATGTTCTGTTAGCGGTTACAACAAGATCTTAAAGGCCATAGTGCTTGCAAATCTGTTCTTGGATGAAATAAGGATTGATCCAGAGTTGAAGCCAAAGGTGATGCAAGGTGAGATGTTGCAGAGATATGGAATCATAACCACCAAAGAAAAGTGTAGGAAGGCAAAAGCAAAAGCCCTAAAAATCATTGAGAAAGAGCATGAGTAGTAGTTTTCCTGATTGAGAGACTACCAAAAAGAGCTTCAACGGTTTGTCTTTTCGTACTCTTAATTATTGGTTCATTCATTAATGTTAGTCTTTATTTGTTTACATTTTTGTCTTAATTTCTTTTGTAGTTTCAACGAGGATTCTACAATTTAGTTGGACACATTTATAGTAGAAGATGGAGAGTATTTCAGGAGGTTTTACGTGTGCTTTGAGGTAATAAGAAAGATGGAAGATGTGGTGTCAACCCATTTTGGGACTAGACGCCTGATTTTTGAAGTGCACACTCAAGGGTCAGTTACTAGCAGCAATTGGAAGAGATGCCAACAATGGAATGAAGAGAACTGGAGGTGGTTTATATTGAAGCTTAAGGCTGATCTCGAGTTAGGATTTGGTACAGGTTATACCATTATATCGGACAGGCAGAAGGTACCTTTATGTTTGCTTTGAATTCGTTATTTTACTTGTTATTTTGGAGTTAATATGATTTTTTGTTTGCTTTGAATGTGTAGGGTCTATTGCACTATGTTGCGACTGAGCTGCCTAGTGTTGAACATAGGATGACAACATTGCAGTTCGAAGAGGTAGGAAGCTGAAACCAAAAAGAAGGAAGGGAAAAAATGCGTCACCAATCAAGAAGACGACACAAAAGAGATGAGTTATGCATTGCGGTGGATGTGGATTTGCTGGCCACACTGCAAAAAAGTGCAACAACATTGATGCTCTAATCATGAGACCAAAGAAGTGGTCAGCCAATGCACGAGAAGATGACCACGAGTCAGGGCATGAGGAACTGAGTTTAGACTTCGGTGAAGGGCCAAGTCAACCAACACAAAATTAGGAAGGGAAAAGTAAGTAATATGTTCAATTTTTAAAGTAATATGCATCTGCAGTTTTGAGTCTCATGTTGTTTCGTTGGTGCAGGTTTTTGGTGCAAGTTTAGGCTGGTTTTTGGTGCATATTTAGGCTGGTTTTTGGTGTATATTTAGGCTGGTTTTGGTGCACATTTAGGCTGGTTTTGGTGCATATCGGGTTGTATTTGTTTCTTTTAATGGACCTATTCTCTTGCTATAGACAAGTTTAATTCAGATTATCTTAGTTCTTTTGTGATGCAATTTAAGACTACATTCTACAGTTTCGAATTTTCAATTGAAATCGTTGTCACCAAACGTTTTTACATTACCAAATATCATGTTTTCAATATATTCAACATAACATTCTACACAACGTTGTCAAATCACATATCACCAAACGTTTCTACATTACTACATAAACAATAACTATAACTAAAAAGATTAAAACTATTTAGACTAAATTATGAATTTAAAAACAACAACAACAACATAAACGAAAGAAATGATGTTCTCAAGCTACGAATCTGCATGTTGCATTCTTCAAGTTTCTTGCCAATAGCATTCTGAAATTGACGTTTTCATTGGCAAAATTCTCTAACTCAACCTCACAAACATTCAAGTCTTTTAGCATCATCGTTGCAACAACTTCAACATTGTCAACTCTATCTAGCAAGTCTTCAATTTCCTCTATCATTGTCCTATCTGCCCACTTGAACACATGACTCTATTCTTACATAATTGGTTAACAATTTTACACAATGAAAACTAAAACTTCAAAATTAAGCATATTGGTACTTATCCCTTCTGATCCATTACGACAAGAATAGAACAATCTCCCTGGGTTTTTAGATGTCCCAGACGTCCTCAAGACAACTGATTCCCCACACTTACACTTATGCGAAATCCTTATACCTTTATCACCCATTTTGCTTTGAATCTAACAAATGATAATCGCCAATGTCGTTAACATATAACCTAAAATTGATTCAATAAATAAAAACATAATTTGCTCACGTACCTTACTCGACGAAGACATCCCAAGCAACCTCCTAACCAGCTTCAAATATTCATGATGATTTTCTAATTCCCCACACCTACACTTACGCGGAATCCCTCTACCTTTACCACCCATTTTGCTTTGAATCTAATAAATGATAATCTCCAATATCGTTAACATATAACCTAAAATTGATTCAATAAATAAGAACATAATTGACTCACTTACCTTACTTGACGAAGGCATCCTAAGCAACCTCCTAAGCAGCTTCAGAGATTCACGATGATTTTTCAGTATCAAAGAAGATGACAATACCAGATGATGAACATGAGATTTTAGGGATTTTAATCCCAAATTGAAAACGGCGTTGTTTGGTAAATTTTTTTCATTCAGATGACTTCGTGAAACGGTGTCGTTTTGTCAACCACTGTCAAGTCATCTTCGTTAACGCTAAATCATATGCCACTTGTCACTTAACGGGTTTTAAATGGCTATTTAACGGGTTGATCATGGTTGACTAACGAGGTTGACAGTCAACGTACGTTTCAACTTCGTTTTGTAAGTTTGTGTCTAGTATTTGAATTTTAATAGAGTTTACGTAGAAATAGTTGAGGATATCATGTTCATGTATGAAACGGCCCTATAGAAAAAGTTCATTTAGTTTTTGGTCATTTTCCCATTAAAATAGTACTATTAATTTATATAAAACTTTTTAAATACTGAAAATGTAGTTTTTTATTATTGTCTTTGAGATCAACTATGAAGAAAAAACAGTGGTCACCATTAAGAAAAAATACACAATAATACGAGTGGAACATAAAAAATTCACTTAAAATCTATATAAAATATAATAAATATATGGATTTGGAAATTAAAATGGAACAAGTGAGAAAAATTAATAATTTAACCCAAAAGGTTTATGATTCAGATTTCAGAATATCATCATGGTTTATATTCAAGCCTAAACATGAAGACGAAATCATTATTATGACCGCCGCTACATGCGTTTGCTACGCTCGACGTTAGTGTTTGGCATTTTACCTCTATTATATTGCTAGATACTTGACATCTAAATTATTATATATCTATTTTGGTGAATTTTTCCTTAATTTTTTCTTGGCTTTATTAAACTATTTCAAATGTTTCTAGCTTTCCTTTTAGTTAAGATGAGGCTAATATAAATCATCAAATCATTGAAACGAATGGAGTTTTATTTTGTTTCACACAATTCTAATTAGAGAAAATAAAGATCAAACTTAAAGAGATGTACAGAAGCATAATAAAAAAAAAACTAGGAGTGGGGACAAGAAGTATAACCGACAACGCATTCGTAAACTAACAACTTTAATAAAATAATTGGTTATATTTTGAAGTTAACACATGCATCCAACTTATCTAACCTATATTTGAAATTAGTGCATACTATAATGATCGTTTTATCATATTAAGTATTAACTAAATTTCATATTATCACGCTTTCTAAAAATATTTGTTGATTATATTTCACTATCATATAAAAATATGTAAATTTATTGAAAATATTTTCAAGTTTTATTATTACTCTAACGACATTTTATCAAATTTAATCCATCTCTTTATAATTACTCAAAATTGTTCCATTAAATATCATTTTCCTAACATATGAGGTCTAAAAAGTGTTAAAATAATACATTTATATTAGCTAACAATTTTTATGATTACGTCTCCTTTGCTAGGATATTTCTAGTGATATCACAACTATCATGTGATTAAAATAGTGTCATTGCATGTATAGCTGAAAATAGAAATAATGTTTAGCAAAAACAAAATTTATTATTACATATATATAATGAAACGACTCATGTCTAGAAAAAAGAAGAAAAAATCAAACATGTCACGTGGGAGTGGTAAGAGCATCTCTTCTTCATAAACTAAGGAACTCAATACTCCATTATAAGCCCATTTCACAAGCATAGAATCTTCTTATTCATTAAAACCATTTAGAAATGAAAATTTGATAAGATAGAATCTGAGTCTTTGACTGTAGCCATGTCATCACTGTCAGTGTCGGTGGGAAAGCATAAGCTAAACACTCAAAGTGCATCAATGCGTGATCTTTACGGTCACCGAAAACCGGAGATCAGGCAATTTCGTGGTTTAGCATAACTTATCAGGGGTATTTCAGGAATTTAATGCTGCTTGGAACTGGTGATGTAGGACCCAACGTACCGATTTTTATTTATGCCACGTGGATGGCTAAGATTTGTTTGAAGAGTCTCCACCGACAATCAATCGGTCCGTGTACAAGCTCGATAGTAATACTGAGTAAACTAGTTGTCTCATGTCTGAAAATCTGACGCAACGGTTTGGTCCCCTGTCCTAATATTTTTAGAGTTTTTTTTCATTATAAAGTTTAATCAATTTGGCATAAATTATACTGAGATTTCTTACAAACTCAGATACTCAGTTTGACTATTTTTCTAGTCATTTTGTGTCAGTCCATCCAATTGCTGGTATATTAATTCATTTTGTAACATCGTTGCTTATATTATTTTGTACTTACCGTACGTATCATGAGAAAGATTTGCATGTGAGCTTATGATATGAAATATTTTAAAAAATATTATGAACAAACTGATTGTACTTTATAGTTTATTCTGAAATAATTATCAGTACTTGGCAGAATCAAATATTCTAAGATACTAGAAAACAAACTATTGTTTGAATTTACATTGATTGTTACAGATTTCAGCTAACACAGATTTACAAGAGCTTCTTTATTCTTAAGAATCTGTTGTGATTGTGAATATGTATGTACAATTATTACAATTCATTTTCATACACTTAATATCATGTTAAATCCCAACACGAATCAATGTATAACCATTAGCTTTCTTCATCTCTCTCATCTTCACAACTTCATCCCAATTTCCTTCAACTGCATAGCCATGAGCATGTGATATTGTCACATAGTTACCAGAATTTTCAGGTTCTTATTCTAACATTTGCCTAGATAAGTAGTCCACAAGCTCAGTCTTATGCTGCTTGTTACAAGAAGCAACCACAGATTGGATCATTCGTGCATCTTTCTTATATGGCCTTTCCTCCATTAACCTTAAAGCCTTGTCTGTTTTTATAGCTGATGCAAGATTAGAAGGTTTTGTTGAAACTGAATATGGAAGATTAATCTGGACTGGATTGTGTTTAAAGGAGGAGAAGTCATCCATGCCTCTGATAACGTCTTTGTAGATAACAGCGTAACGATGACAATCTTTTAATTTACGAATTCACGTAATCAATTTATTTTAATTTATATATCTCTCAATCCTCAATATCATCACCGTTGGATTAGTTTCTAAGGACCTTTCACGTCATTGGTTGATTGAATTGCAGATTCGTGAACAACCCAACCGGTTTTTAATTTGTTCTCGGCCTCGGGACCATATTTTTTTAAAGATAATCCCTAGTAAAAAAACGGGTTATACCCACGAAAAAGCCACGAAAAATTTTATGGGTAAATCCCAAAACCCACGAAAACCCACGATGAAGAGTACTGTTGGAACAATGCGGCAATTCGTGGGTATTGGTGGGTAGAGTTGCCACGAAAACCCACAAAAATTTCGTGGGTAAAGGCAGACCCACCAATAGCCACGAAAACCCACAAAATTTTTCGTGGGAACAATGATACCCGCAAATTTTTTTGTGGCTTTTTCGTGGGTATAACACCCACAAATTAGCCACAAAAACCCACAAATTTTTTTGCAGGAACAAATATACCCACGAATAACCGCAAGTTTTTTCGTGTCTATTTCGTGGGTTTTGTAAAATAATATATTTTGTACTATAAATATAAGTGGTGGAATATATACATTTCACTTTCTATTTGTCATACGAATATCTTTCTCAACTTTCAAATACCAAAAAAATGACAAGTTGATCTCCTATTGAAGATACTAAATCAACACAAGAGCCGAACAACTTCGACATTCCAAAATACTCATGGGAAACTGAAACTCAGTGTGACGAATTCACTCAGGAGATACCCAAATACTCGTGGGAATCTGATACATGCTCCGATGGCGATAATTCGAGTCCTAAATGTGATGCAGGGTATACGTATAGTTTAATTGAAGAAGAAGATGTGCAGCGGCCGGATAGTACTGACCCGAATATTCATGTCAATGAAGTATTGAAAAGACTATGCAAAGATGTACAACCTCTCTTTCGAAGACTAAGTCAGATAGTTACTGTAAAAGTACTTCAATTCAATGTAGTGATAATGACGATGCCTAAAGACCGTAAAGCCCAAACTTAAATCTGGATGTAGATGTAATTAAAAGGGAGTTATGCGACGGTGTTCCATATTCTCCATCAATCAAGCGAAAGGGTAAACACGGACGGTGGTAGACACGAAAAGGGTAAGCATGGAGTGGATCCATAGATAAGGGATGAATAGAAAGCAGTAACTGGTCATCTTTGCCTACTAAAGACGGTCATGTGTGATCCTTGATTTTATGTTGTTTCTATCAGTTAAAACAAAAATAAACATTTGTTCGTAGTCATATGTAAATCTTTGGTGTTTTACTTCTTGACTAGTGTGTGTTTTCTACACCACTTACTCTCTATTATTGTAAGTTTTTCACATCATGCTATAATAAGATTAGTTTCCTTATGTGTTTTGATTATCTAACTAGACAATTTTGTAGTTTTATTCCAACTAAAAAGCCACATCATCTAATTAAGTGATAGCAACATAATTAAAGTTTGTTTTGTCCACTTATATTTGTTAGCTTTTGTAAAATTGATCTGAGTCGTTGGATGTTGTAAGGCATATGTAACCATTAATAAGAGTTGTCTAATCAGGTTGGTACGAAACCCTTCTGTCCACTTATTTTTGTTAGCTTTTGCAAAATTGATTTGTGCCGTTAGATGTTGTAAGACATATCTAACCATTAAATAGAGTTATCGAATCAGGCTGGTACGAAACCCTTTAGTCCACTTATTTTTGTTAGCTTTAGCAGAATTGATATGAGCCGTTGAATGATGTGTTATATCTAATCATTAAAATAAGTTGTCAAATTATGGTGGTACGAAACCATTTTGGCCACTTATTTTTGCCTACTAAAGCTGAATTGCTATGAGCCGTTGGATAAAGTAAGGCATCACAAACCATTAAAATTTCTTGTCAAATCATGTTGGTCCGAAACGTATATGTCCACAAGTTTTGTGTCACTTTGGACGTAATGATCTTAGCCGTCCAATGTGGTAAGCCAAATCTAACCGTTGATTGGTTAAATCACAACATATAGCCTACATGGTATTATAAAAGGGTGCTATACTTATTCAAATACGTTAGATAATTTTATTAAATTTGTTATGGAATCATCAAACCATTCGAGAGGGTGGATGGATCACCGTCTAGATCCGTCAACCGATTCTGTTACTGAAGAATTCACTACTGGGATCAATGTGTTCATTACCTTCGCTTGCCAACAACCATCATTCACGTCGACCGGGAAGCTCCTATGTCCATGTGCCCGGTGCAAAAACAAAAAACTACAATTTGTTAGAGTGGTGACGCATCATCTTTTCACAATTGGTTTTAAAGGCAATTACTATGTTTGGAGTAACCATGGGGAATCTTTCATGGAAACAGGAGAATCATCGAATGCAACAAACTTTAATGGGGGAGACAACAGAGGGGGTTATTATCGTTCTCACATTCATGCTGATCCAGAAGAAACGTTTCACGATGCATTCAAAACCGGTGGGGATATATCATGCATACAAGATCAACAACCACTTAAAATAGACGAAGTACAGACATTTGATGACAAGTCATTTGAGACATTCATGGAAGCAAATCAACCTTTATACGAAGGTTGCACTGAAGAAAATACCAAATTATTTTTGGCATCATGTATTTTACGGTGGAAGAAGGATTATAATATAGCAGAGAGTGTTGTTGACGATATCACCGGTACAATAAAAAGGATTTTACCTGGCCCGAATACTGCTCCTGAATCGTACTACAAAACCAAAAAGATTACGAAGGCTCTTGGCTTACCCGTTCATAAAATCGATGTATGTGAGAATAATTGTATGTTATTTTGGAGGGGAGAAGATGCCATGCTCGGGCAATGTCGCTTCTGTCTTAGTGAGCGATATCATCCGTGGAATGGTCAAGGGAAAAAGATTCCTAAACAGTGAATGTTTTATCTTCCCATTACCGATCGTTTAAAAAGATTATACCAGTGTGAATCAACCGCAAGACATATGCGATGGCATGCCGAACATGTTTCTGATGAAGGCGAAATGAATCATCCATCAGATGGAGCTGCTTGGAAACATTTCCAAAATATTTATCTGGGGTTTGCTATTAAGTCAAGAAATATCTACCTTGGGCTATCAAAAGATGGTTTTAATCCACTAGGCATGAGTGGCAAGACACATTCAATCTGGCCGGTGATAGTTACTCCATACAATCTACCACCTGGTATGTGTATAAACATATAATTTTTTTCCTCTCGATTTTGGTTCCTGGTCAACCACACCCAAAGAAAAGTCTAGATGTATACCTTCAACCTTTAATTGAAGAACTTCAACAACTGTTGACACATGGCGCTGATGCTTACGATATTTCAACGAAACAATATTTGAAGATGAAAGCGGGACTAATGTGGACGATTAGTGATTTCCCAGCTTATGAGATGTTATCTGGTTGGATGACTCACGGGCGGCTGACATGTCCATACTGTATGGATTCAACCAAATCATTCTGGTTACCCAATAGACGAAAACATAGTTGGTTTGACTGTTATAGAATGTTTCTGAGGAATGATCACTCATACTGGCGGAATGTAGTTGTGTTCACCAAGTCCAAAGCAGTCCAAGATGAAGCACCATTACGGTTTAGTGGAAGTTCAATATTGCAGTCCATCAACATTATACAAGGTCTACATATGACTGCCGACTGTGGTGGCAATGGACACAATGATCCATCTAAAACGGTACACGGTTATGGCCAATATCATAATTGGTATAAAAAAAAGTATATTCTGGTCATTGCCGTATTGGGAGAATCTCTTGCTGAGACACAACATCGATTTTATGCATATTGAAAAAAACTTTTTCGATATTATTATTAACACAATTTTGAATATACAAAATATTCTATACAGGGTATTTAAAGAATTAATGCAAACGACATATCCGGAAATGACTGCTAATGACCTTCACACATTTAAGGACAACAACTTCGCCCATTGGTGCAAAGAATATGTAAGTAATTTTATTATAATTAGTATTTTAATAATATAATGCGAAGTTTATATATTTATTTTATTACAGGTAAATAATGGAAGGATGTTCGCAAATGTGCCACAATGGCTCAGTAATTTCGTACAAGGTCCACGTCATACGTACACATCCTGGCCATCGTTTGCAACAAGAGGATACTTATTCTGCACATTGAGTAGGAGTGCGAAAAAAAAACAAAATTTTGGTGTTTGTGTTAGAGGAACAACTGATACAGAACATTATGGCATAGTAGACGACATCAAAATGATTGAGTTCGATAGAGGAGTCGGGTTGAAGGTGGTTATATTGAAATGTTTTTGGTACTATATCACTAGTGGGACTAGAATGCGTAGAAGTCGTTCAGGACTAGTAGATGTCGCTGCGAACAGGCAGTACAAAAAATATGATCCGTTTATTACACCCGAACAGTGCAATCAAGCATGTTACATACCATATCCTAAGGTTAGTAGGAGGCACGTGTCCGAATGGTTAGCATGTACAAAAGTGATACCTAGAGGGGTTCGTAATGTTATATATGCTTTACAACCAGCATTGCAAGATGAATCAAAGAATGACGTTGTCGCAGCATCAGGGCTCTTGAGAGTCGAGTCACATATTGTTGAAGACATAGACAATTACGACGATTTACCCAACCAATATACAAATGACGTTTACACATCCGAACACAAGTTAACCGATAACGAAGGTTCCGAAGATGATTCCACTTTCGATGACGAATAAAACCAATGCATAGGTTGTTGTAATAAACTATGTTTGTAATGCTTGTTGAATAATTAATGTAATATAATTTGATATTATGTGAAATATTATAAATGATTTCAGTATTAAACTTTTAGTTTAAGTAGAGACAAAATAACGTTAGTCCTTAGCAAAATTCAATAAACAAAGAAAATTTTGTTGTAATGTCAATTTAGCATTCAATGGCCGACAGCGTAAATTGCGGCGTTGATTTGGCAAAGTCTTTATTGCACACTAAGCTATAATTCCATGTCACTCTTTTGTAATTTTGTGTTTATCACCTAGTAATTTCAAATATCTGTGACTCTAATAGTACAAGATTTTCACGTTTATAAGTCAGAGTATTGAATCGTCTAATTAAGTTATGATGTGTCATACTTTACTCTATTGCTGAATTGTCAATTCAGCAATCAATGGCCGACAGTGTAATTTGCGGCATTGATTTGGTGAAGGCTTTATTGTCCACTGAGATGTAAAGTCACGTCAATCTTTTGTTATTTTGTTATTACTACCAACTCAATTAAAAAATTCGTGACTACCAAACTTCAAGATTTTCATCTATATAAGTCATAGTATTGGAACAAGAAAATCATAACAAAACAATATACAATATCAAAATGTCTAGCTGTGAGCTTTGGAGATACTACATGGAATCTTGAGACTCCCTTGAAATTGGCACAACCAACACTCCATTGCCTTCAAGTCTTCCATACGATAACTTGAATGTAGTTGAAGCTCCACCTAACATTCCACTCCAAGAAACTCAAAAAACCCGATACCAAACGCCACATATACTTGGACCTGGCCGACCAGTACAAAGTGGCATCTTTCAAAAAAGGGCTCACGATGCAATGGTGTTGCGAGGTGAAAGTTCTCAGACACGCCCAACATAAGACTTTATTCGTGATATCTATAATGAGCCATACGCGGTCGACTCGGATTTTAGTAGTCCTCGGTGGACTTCTACTATAGATTACATAATGCGCGAAAGTATATATAAAATTAAATCATTTACTTTTACTATATTGTTCTAAGAGAACAATAACTAATTCCATTCTTTGTACATGTAGGTTCATATAATAACAAGACGCCACCATTTTGGACCCAGGTTGCCGAAATACAATGTCCGTCGGCTCAATTTGTTAAAGTGAAGAAGGTATAAGTTGTGTAATAAATGTTCGCTTATTTTTTGTGTTTTGAGTGGTTTGTATATGTAACTAGTCTCATTTTTAGATTGTGGCTATGATCTTTGGTGCAGTGGTTATTCTACGAAATGTGACTATCTGCCGTTTTACCTTAAAGTCTAAGTACCTCAACATAACTACTCGCAACATCGTAAAGGTTTATTTTTTTAATACATTAAAATTTGTGATTCTAATAAAAATCTGTAATCCTTTTCTTACAGTGATAATGCTATGGTGGCCAAATACGAAGCAAGCGAAATGGCTACGTAGCTAAGCCATGAAAGATGAACCAAATAATGGGTATGAATTTACAACAGTCTCAGACTCTGATGGTGATGAATAAATTCTTGAAACGTTAACCGATGTAGCGGAATTTGGCTTGTAATCCGTGTAATGAATAAGCTATATGGATTATGTTGTTGTAATGTTTTGTATTTCCTAGCTTCCAATGTCCTGTTTCAAAATCTCGTATTATGTTTAATGCCTATTGTAGTGTTGTGTTATTGTTTAATAAAAATTATTATTATTAAATGTCTCATGGAACAATCATTTTAGCCGTTAAATTAAATTTAACAGATTTTACCATACCTTTGCACAACCTTTAAAGGTTCATATATTAACGGCTGTAAATAAATATCAGTAAATGTTCTTAGTCCAACTGGTTACGTCTTCCCCTAAAAATTTTTAAGGTCATGTGTTCGAACCATCCCTTTTGCAAAAAAACGTGAAATTAGCTAAGCCACAAACAAATTCGTGGCTTTTTGTTGGTATTTTTAAAAAAGCCACTTAGAACCGAGATGAGAAACATCAATTTGTGGCTTCTTCTTCACGAACACACCTTTCCTTCGTCATTTCCGCCGTTTCTTCTTTTCTCCTCCTCCACAGTCAATTCCGAGGCTGATCTCTCCGGTCCGACCGCCGTCACACCTCCAACGTCCGCCGATTCACCTCCTCCTAAAAGTAAGTGTCCTAATTCCTCTCATTTTGGGAAATCCCAATTTCTAGGGTTTTTAGAAAATTTTGAATTTTTTTAGAAATTATTGTTAGTATAGTTCAAAAACCTTCTTAACACGTTCCTTACTTGTTGTTGGCCTTATTTGGTTGTTGATTCATGGTTGTGTGCTAGTTTAGTGGTTTTTCAAAAAAAATTTGATTTTCGTTTTATTTGCAGATTTTTAATCCGATTTTCGTCGATTTCTATAGATTGTTAGATCCGGTTAGATTTGGTGTTTGCTAGTGAATACAAAATTTTGGTCAATTATAGAAATTTTTCTATAATTTTCAGATTTTGGAAAATAAACTATACAAATTTTTTTTGATTTTGTATAGTTTACATAGAGAAAATTATAATGAAATTTTTTTGATTATAACTTTTTTGATTTTGTATAGTTTTGAAAATAACTATACGAAATGAAAAATCAAAAAAGTTAAACATATATTAAAATAATAAATTGACAAATGATAACTAATTTTTAAATATATATAAAATTTAGAATTAAAGTTTTTTTTGTTTGCAAATGAAATTATAATTTTTTATACAACGGTGTGAAGAGCTCGTGAAAGAGGTTGAAGATGCAGCTACTCGAATTCAAGATTCATCGGGCACAGTCGGTTCCACTTCTGGTCTTTCTCGGGCTGTCATTAACCAATTATATGTTGAGGTATGTATTTGATTTTTAATGTAATTGACAATTCTTAAGTTATTTACACATTACTTATTTAACTATTCTAATGCAGCGGGCTAGACCACGATACAGACAACTATACAGTGTCGGCAGTGCACAGACAAAGTTCTATCAGCCCATCGTCGAGTATCCGAGTGGCACCCAAGAGCATCATCGAGGGGAGATCGAGAAAATTAGAACCGAGATGGGAAACATCAATGCGAAGCTTGATCTGGTGGTGGAGAGACTTTTCAGAGGTCAGGGGACATCATCCAGGACTCAGTAAGAAGACAAAGTCATGACCCCGATGCCTTCAATCCGACTTAATTTCAACCCAGACCCGTAGGAGTTATTATTTTTGATCTTTTTAAATTACATTTCGGACTAGTTTAGTTAGGATAAACACATTGTAAAACAATTTTTATTTTTAGTATAATTATTAAATATTTTATTTAACATTTTCTATATTTGTTTATTTAAAAAAATTAAATCTCAATTTTAAAACTAATTTTAAAAAATGCTGTTTAATAAATTACCCACGAAAAGTTTCGTGGGTATTAGTGGGTAAATACCCACGAATTATTTCATGGCTTTTGGTGGGTAATATAGCCACGAAATATTTTGTGGCTTTTAGCGGGTAAAATAACCACGAAATATCTTGTGGCTTTTCGTGAGTAGCATTACCCACGAAAAGCCACTAAATATTTCGTGATTTTTCGTGGGTAGCTTTACCCATGAAAAGCCGCTAAATCTTTTACCCACGACGTTATATCCACAAATTTGTTTTGTGGCTTTTCGCGGATTAACCCATAAAATTGCTTTGTATTTACCCACGAAGTTTTTTACGGGTATATACCTTTTTTTTATTAGTGAATGGCTTTGAAAAATTTGGATAAATGAATTACTAAATTAATTTTTATACATGACAGATTAGATTTCCATATTTCCTTTGTTGGATATTGGTTATAATTTTGGGTTAATTTAATAAAAATACATAAGTTTTCGAAAAACTAAAAATTTGATACAAGTTTTTATGAAATTAGATTCTCGACAATTTTTGCCAAACTTCATCATTTTGCTTTCAATATATTGATATTGAATGAATTAAATCAATATTATTTTTTGTACATTGATAAGATATAAGTTACATTGCACATGTATTAAATACGTTAGATAAGTAATATATTTGAAAACTCGATAAGATATAAGTTGAGTAGATAACAATATTATTTACTCGGTAACAACATATGTTCCGTGGTACAAAAAAAAATAACATGAATATCCGACATATTAAATGTGTGCCAAATTGTAACACAAAAATTATATTATCATGTATAAACTGCACGATATCAGTGTATATAATTGTTTAATGTATGTAATAAATATGTTAAAGGTATATTTATGTACACGGATAAATAAAAATTTTACTCAATAATAATATATATTTCATAGTGCATACAAAAAATCGCAATGTATATCTAATATGTTATAAAATAACTATGCGTGTATATTATATTATTATAATATTATTATTTGTGTAAGTACAAAAGAAAAGGAAGAAGATAATTTTATTATGCTTCTTTTCTACTTTTGTGTATTTTTACAATGAGGGATGAATACATATATATATGAAATGAAGGCGGTGAGGTAAGATATTTTCTTACGTATAATTATTATATATATATATATATAAGTAATTATTACCTATATGTCTATAACACTTCCCCTTAATTACCTATTATTATATTATGTACTGTCTCATTAAAAACCTTATCATGGAAAAACCTAGTGGAATAAAAACCATGATGAGGGAAAAAGAGTACAGTAACATAATCTCCCCCTGAAATGATGAATATCATAAATTTTGTAATTGACGCATCCCGATATTGTGAACATGTTTTCTGAATGTTGTAGTGGGAAGCACTTTCGTGAACAGATCTGCTGCATTGTCTGCTGAACGGATATATTGAATATTCTTCTCGAGTTCTCGTGTGTAAGAGAAAAATCTTGGGGGGATGTGCTTTGTTCGATCGCTTTTAATATAACCTTCTTTAAGTTGGGCGACACAAGCAGCATTGTCTTCAAACACTTTTGTTGGCTCTTTATTCATGGTTATTCCACTTGCTTCTTGTATATGTTGAGTCATAGATCTGAGCCACACGCATTCTCTACATGCTTCATGAAGTGTAATTGTTTTTGCATGATTCGAGGAGGTAGCAACTAGAGTCTGCTTTTGAGAACGCCAAGAAATTGCAGTGCCTCCAATTGTGAAAACATATCCGGTTTGCGATCGGGCCTTATGTGGGTCTGATAAATAGCCTGCATCTGCAAAACCAACTAGATCGAGACTAGAATTTCTATTATAAAATAATCCCAAATCAGTTGTTCCTTGGAGATAACGAAATATATGTTTTATTCCATTCCAGTGTCTCCGCGTAAGTGATGAACTATATCTTGCTAGCAGATTTGTAGCGAATGCTATATCTGGTCTAGTGCAATTTGCAAGATACATGAGTCCACCAATAGCACTCATATAAGGTACTTCAGGACCTAATATCTCTTCGTTATCTTCACAAGGTCGGAATAGATCTTTATCAATATTAAGTGATCTATTGACCATTGGAGTACTTAAAGGAGTTGTTTTGTCCATATAAAATCGTTTTAAAATCCTTTTTGTATAGTTAGATTGATGTACAAAAATTTCATTCCAAAGATGCTCGATCTGGAGTCCTAGACAAAACTTTGTCTGTCCAAGATCTTTCATTTCGAATTCTTCTATCATATGAGTTCTAGCAACATTAATCTCCTTTTGAGTTCCAATTATGTTCAAGTCATCAACATATACAGCTATGATCACAAATCCAGATACATATTTCTTAATAAATACGCAAGGACATATTGCATTGTTGGTATATCTTTTACTCAATAAATATTCACTTAGACGATTATACCACATGCGTCCGGATTGTTTTAATCCGTAAAGTGATCGCTGTAAGTTGACTGAACATACTTCTTTAGATTTTGCGTTTAATGCTTCAGGCATCTTTAATCCTTCTGGGATTTTCATATATATTTCACTATCAAGTGATCCATATAGATATGCTGTTACAACATCCATTATATGCATTTCTAGATTTTTAGATGCTGCTAAGCTCATCAAAAATCTAAAGGTAATTGCATCCATTACTGGGGAATATGTTTCTTCATAATCAATCCCAGGTCTTTGAGAAAATCCTTGGGAAACAAGTCGGGCTTTATACCTTGTTACCTCATTTTTCTCATTTCTTTTTCGAACAAAAACCCACTTATATCCAACATGCTTTACATGTTCAGGAGTTATGACAATAGATCCAAAGACCTTTCTTTTATTTAGGGAGTTCAATTCAGTTATCATGGTCATTTTCCATTTCTCCCAATCAGATCTTTTCTGGCATTCTAATATAGACTTTGGTTTTGGATCATCATTTTCATTGTCAATTTCTTTTGATACAGAGAATGAGAAAATTCCATCATCATCTTCTATCTCACTTCTAACCCAAATATTTCCGTTTTGGGCATAGTTGATGGAAATCTCATGTTTTTCTCTATTTTCGTCTTCAAGACTTTTCTCTGTATAATTTGGTTCTTCTGGACCATTTATATTTATTTTTCCAAAATCTTTTTCTTTCGGTGATTTTTATCTTTTGATCTCATAGGTGTCCCCTTTTTTAACTGAACATTGGGTTTATTTGTTACGTTTCCATCATTTTGTTCTTCTGGAACAATAATTCTTGATGGAACATTCACAGCGGGAATATATGATTTTGTCACCCTTTTTGTATCAGTGAATGCATCTGGTATCTGATTTGTCATATTCTGTAAATGCACAATTTTCTGAACTTCTAGTTCACGTTGTTTCGTAGGGGGATCAAGCTGCCATAACGACGGTGTGTACCATGTTATGTCTTTTGGAGTTTCTTTAGTTCCTCCCCCTAACGCGGGAAATTCATCTTCATTAAAATGGCAATCGGCAAAACGTGCCGTAAACATATCACCAGTTTTTGGTTCTAGATACTAAATTATACTTGGTGATGTATACCCAATATATATTCCCAATCTCCTTTGTGGTCCCATTTTTGTTCTTTGTAGTGGCGAAATGGGGACATATATCGCACACCCAAAATACGGAGATGAGATATATCTGGCTTCTGGCCAGATGTTAATTCTAATGGGGAGTATTTATTATATGCACTTGGCCTTATTTGGATTAGTGCCGCAGCATGTAGAATTGCATGACCCCATATTAAAATTGGGAGTTTTTTTTCTCATTATTAACGGTCTAGCAATAATTTGTAACCATTTGATTAAAGACTCAGCCATGCCATTTTTTGTGTGAACATGTGGGACAAGATGTTCAACATCTATTCCCAATGACATACAATAGTCATTGAAGGCTTGTGACGTGAATTCACCAGCGTTGTCAAGTCTTACCCTTTTTATTGTATAATCAGGAAATTGTGCCCTTAACCTGATTATTTGGGCAATGAATTTTGCGAAAGCCATATTTCGTGTGCTCAATAGACACACATGTGACCATCTACTAGATGCATCAATCAATACCATAAAATATCTAAATGGTCTGCATTGTGGATGGATCGGTCCACATATATCACCATGTATTCTTTCCAAGAATACCGGAGATTCATTCTTAACTTTGGTTGGTGATGGCCGAGTTATTGGTTTTCCAAGAAAACATGCATTACATGGAAATTCTTTCATTTGAAAAATCTTCTGGTTTTTCAACGAATGGTCATTTGTATTTTCCACAATCTTTCGCATCATGACTGAACCAGGGTGCCCTAGGCGTTCATGCCAAATTCTGAATGTACATGTAAACTTCGGGTTTACTGGAACTTATGATTCAGTCATATTTATTTTTGTGAAATACATTCCGGAGGATAAAGCTGGCAGCTTTTCTAATATACATTTCTTTTCCGAGTTAACTGATGTGATGCAGAGATATTCAACACCATTTTTATTCATTGTTTCTACGTGATATCCATTTCTTCGAATATCTTTGAAACTCAACAAGTTTCTACACGATTTTGGGGAATATAATGCATTATCTATTTCAAATTTTGTCCCCTTTGGCATTGAAAAACAAGCTCTTCCGGAGCCTATAATAATTTTTGCATCACCAGATATAGTATTCACGCTTCCGGCGGAATTGTTCATCTTAAGGAAAGAGAAATAATTTTTATCTTTAAGTATTGTGTGCGTTGTAGCACTATCTTCCAAACACATATCTCCATCCTTGTTTCTGTATTTCAACATTTTCTGATTTGAAAATATTCATAAAAGATGCGTTAATATTAAAACAAACTATATATTACAAGATAAACTATTTTACAAACAAGGCAGAAAACAACATTATGCAACCATAACTAATTATACATTATATTATACTTTCTTCTTCGGAAAGATTTTAATCTTTTTGGCTTTCGTTGATTTCTATAGAATCAATAGCGAAACCAGCCACATCGAGATATGTATCATTGTTTATATCATCAAGATGCGGATCGACTTCATGGTAAAAAAAAGGACCAGCTTCATTATCAAAAGAATGCCCGATATTGTCATAAACAAAGTTAGTTTCTCTTTGTTTTCCCTTTTTCTTTTGGGACTCTTGGTGTAGTTCGACGAAATACCTTGGCGTACGGCAGGTACGCGACCAATGTCCTTTCATGCCACACCTATAGCAACTTTCCTCATGTTGCCTTTTTCCAACTTCTTTTTCTTTGGGTCTTTAGTGATTTCTTTGCCCACGTCCATATCCACGTTTGTATCCTGCTCGTCCACAACCACGGTAATTACCGCGTCCACGTCCATAATTATTATAATTCGATGACGTAACATTCGCTTCGGGGAATGCTGCTGATCCAGTAGGACGGGACTGATTGTTTAGGATGACAAGTTCATTATTCTGCTCTGCTACAAGAAGCACTTGCATTAATTCTGAATACTTCTTGTATCCATTAGCCCTATATTGTTGTTGTAGGACTACATTTCCAGGATGAAATGTTTGGAGAGTTTTTTCGATCATATCATAATCAGTGATCTTTTCTCCGCACAACATTATCCTGGAGGTAATTCCAAACAGCGCAGAATTATATTCCCTTACGCTTTTATAATCCTGAAAACGGAGGTTCAGCCACTCATGTTTCGCCTTTGGTAAGATCACGTATTTGTGGTGATCAAACCTATCTTTTAGTGACTGCCAAAGATCTGCAAGATCTTCTTTTGTAATATATTTATTTTTTAAGTCATTGTGGATATGATGGACCAAAAATATTATGGCATTAGCCTTTTGCTCTTCTGAAGTCGTTTTTGACTTATCAATTGTGTCAAGGAGTTTTTAAGTGCATTTTTGTTTCAACAGCCCATCTTATATAATTATTTCCTGATATGTCTAGGGCAGCGATTTCGAGTTTAGCCAAATTTGACATAATTACTACATAATAATTATAATTTTATTATTAAATTTTAAAATAAAATATAACAAAATAACATGTCAATGATTAAATACATGAAATAAGCAGACAATTACAAAAAGGCATAAAGTAAAAATAAGTAACTAAAAATTCATCCAAAATTTCGTGTGAGTGAAATCACCGATGAAAAATCCGGGAATAGTGGAAAGAATAATACCGAAGCAAAAGATTAAAACCCAACACATTTTACAAAAATGAATCGATTTCAAGAGAAAAAATTTGAGAGAAGGTAGAAAATTTTGAGTGATGAAAATGAGTGAAAGATTAGTATATTTATAGATTAAAAATTTGTATATAGCCGTTGAAAATAATGTTTAGAGCCGTTGGAGAATTATGTATTATTATTTTATTTTTTTCATAACCGTTAGAAAAATATATCCAAAAATAAAATTATCAAAATTAATAATAACATAATCATGAAATATTTAGAGTATAAATTACGCAAATTTATAAATTAAATATGATGTAATAACAGTAAATTTAAATATATTATTTGTCTTCAGGATAAATTTATTTTGTTTATTTCCTGTTCGTCTGGAACAAATATATATGTATATTCATTTTATTTTACCGTTCTTCAGCAATGTTTTAGTGAATATCTTCAGGACATTTTTGATTTTTATGTTCTTTTGAAATATTTTGTATATGTCTTCTGGACATATAAAAATATTGATCTGAGGAGACATACTCTACCATATGATCATGATCGTGAAAGCAAAACCTATCTACTGATCGATTCGGGGAAGGCAGTGCATATTTTCCCGAAATTAATATTTAAATATGGAAACTAAATTATTAATACAGTAATTTGACCATTATTACAGGTTATAAATAAATTAAAATATATAGTATATAAATATGGGATCCAAATCACCTATTATATCAAAGTATAAAATCAAAATTGACAAAAATAATCTTTACCTTTTTTTCTGGCGCGGAAGCAGTTCGTGCTGATAACGTGTTATAAAATAACTATGCGTGTATATTATATTATTATAATATTATTGTTTGTGTAAGTACAAAAAGAAAAGGAAGAAGGTTTTATTCTGCTTCTTTTCTAATTTTCTATTTTTTTATTTTTGTGTATTTTTACAAAAAGGGATGAATAAGAAATGAAGGCGGTGAAGTAAGATATTTTTTTTACATATTACCTATATGTCTATAACATAATATAGTTTCTCTATAATTTTTTTTTTTTGTTAATATTGGATCGACAAGATCCGATCCATAGCCTAAAGCCCACCCCCAATAATCCTTTTTTTAAGCTACCATAATGCAGCAGGTAAGAATCGAACCCTGGTGCCAAGTCATTAATTGGATCATCCTAACCACCAGATTGAAAGTAACTCGGCGTTTCTCTATAATTTTTGGTCAGGGAAAAAGAAAAATGAAAAAGAAAAATTATAAAGAAACTGATGTGGTCTTTGTTTTCTTCTGATTAACAAATGTTTTCGGTTCGAACTAAAAGCGAACCGGGTATCATGATTCATGAGTGATTTTTTCTATTAAGGCCCAGTAGCCCACTTTTAGCCCATGATGGGGAGGGATTGATATACTATCATACAGAAAGTAGAAAACTAGCCAGGCTTTTGCCACTGGACTACTTGTGGCCGGCAAATTCAAGAGTAATTTCTTTTGAACGATAACGATGAGAATATATTGAATTTTTATTGAAAATTATAGAAACAAAAATTTGGGAGATAATAACAGAAGCAGAGGGTGGCTTTTGATATATAGAGCTATCTAATGGTTTTCTTTTTTCCGTCAAGCATAGCTAATTATATTAATCTAAACCTATGCATGGCCTAAAGGACAACCAAAACATAAGATAACAACACAAACATCAAAACAGAAACCGACGCCGAATACGAATAGTAAGGAACCGCCGCTCCTGTTGCACCGCCTCCTTGACCGCCACCGCCTTCTCCTCCACCTAGATTACCGTAAGGATAAGGAGGAGTGTAAAAGTAAGGATACGGAGGAGAATACATAGTCGTGGAAGGTGGTGGTTGATTGCAACAGCCTGTCGTTGGAACCGGAGGGCAGTGAGAACGTGACGATGAAGATGATGAAGGCGACGGAGGTGATGGAGGTGAATACGGTGGAGGAGGAGTACCGTATGGAGAATAACCTGTAGAGGAAGGCGGTTGAGGCGGTTGGTTACATGGATAAGGAGTACAATAACCAGAGTTTGAGTCCATACTAGCTAAGTTTAGATTGACAAAGTTGAGAAGAAGTGATAGATAAAAGGTAATAAGAGGAATCGAGAGAGAAGCTTGAAGAGACAACATGATGGACTTAGAGAAGATGATGAGTTTAAGTGTTTGGTTTTAAAGATAAGAATATTAGTTTTGAGATTTATAATTAATAGAAAGAGATGAATTTTTATCCAGAGTTTCGTATAATTTGCCGCCTGGCATAACACATGTCGTAAATGTTGAAGAATTTCTGATGAAAACGTTTGTACGTATGTTTTTAATGTACGTAGACAAAATGTTTGTCACATCCGCAATATGTAATAATCATATATAGTTTATATATACTACAAGAAAACAAGTCATTTACGATAATATTTTTGCGAGGGAAATTATCTGTAGTAAATTTGCTACGCCACTACAACATGGTTACGAGGAATTAACTGATCTCGCAATCCCATCACAATATTGCAACGAAATTCGGTCTCATAATTTTGCGACGCAGCTACGATGATTTTGCGAAACCATTGTACGTACTACAATAGACTCGCAACTCCCTGACAAAGTTACGACTAATTTACGATGCATGTTTTTCCTAACAAATTTGCGAGACACTTGCGATATTATTTACTTCCATTGTAAATTCATAACAAATTTTTCCTTTTTCCCTACAAATAACCCAAATCTCATAAACACTTAAAGAGATAAAAAAATCAAAGAAAAAAATTTTGGGAAAATTTTTTTTTTAAGAAAAATAAATGACGTGGGAACATGAAATGTTTACATTACGACGATGAATGTATAATCGAAAAGATCTGGAGACCGGAGAAGTGACAAAAGAGTTTCGAGATGGGTTGCGAGCATTCATAAACCAGGCGGCTAACAACCCATTTACTCCGAATGACGGTAACATCTTTTGTCCATGTCTAAAGTGTGGGAACACCAAATATTTGAATATTGATATGGTGAAAAGACATGTATATAATAGAGGATTTACTCCAAACTATTATGTCTGATTTTCACATGGGGAGAGGTATAGTCTGGGTGTAGGAAGTAGTAGTATGGGTGTAGGAAGTAGTAGTATGGGTGCTGGTGTTGATGATCAACCTAGTTATAATGCTAATTATAATTATGGCGGAAATATGTATCATGATATGATTACAGTTGCATATCATGGATTTATTCCAGTTGTTAGTGAAAATACTATTTAAGAACCTAACGCTGAAGTGAAACAGTTTTATGATATGCTAGATGCTGCAAATCAACCTATCTATGAGAGATGTAGAAAAGATCTATCTAAACTGTCATTGACATCTAGGTTGATGTCTATTAAAAGTGAAGGAAACATACTGAGAGAAGTATGAACCAATTAGTGGATGCGTTTATGAAATGCATAAGTTAGTTGTGGGTCTTGACTTACCATTTGAAATGATTGATGTTTGCAGTGACAATTGCATGATTTTCTGGAAAGACGATGATAAGTTGCAGGAATGTCGTTTTTGTGGGAAGCTGAGATATCGAGCAACAGGTGGAAGAACTCGTGTCCCATACAAATGTATGTGGTATTTGCCAATCACTACTAGATTGAAACGACTATACTAATCGGAAAGGACATCAGCAGCAATGAGATGACATGCAGAACATACAACAAGTGATTGGGAGGTTACACATCCGTCAGATGCAAAAGCTTGGAAACACTTTCAGACGGTACATTCTGACTTTGCTAAAGAGTCTAGAGATGTTTATCTTGGTTTATGCAGAGATGGATTTAGTTCATTTGCTTTATCTGGGAGACAATATTCTCTATGACCTGTCATATTGACGCCATATAATCTTCCACCTGATATGTGCATGTAAAGGGAATTCTTGTTTATGACTATTCTAGTGCCAGATCCTAGTCATCCTAAGCAATCTCTTGATGTGTTCTTGCAACCTCTGATTCACAAGCTGAAACAGTTATGGTATATAGGTGTTCACACATTTGATTTCTCGCAGCAGCATAATTTCAAGATGCATGCAGTTTTATTGTGGACGATAAGTGATTTTCATGCGTACGGAATGTTATCTGGATGGAGTACACATGGAAGGTTATCTTGTCCATATTGTATAGAATGATATGATGCATTTCAATTAAAACATGATAAGAAATCTTGTTGGTTTGATTGTCATTGTTGGTTTCTCTCTATGCACAATCCCTACCGAAGGAACATGAAATTGTTCAAGAAGAACAAGACTGTGCGTATTTCTCCCCCAGCACACATGTCATGGGATGATCTGTTGGAGCAGATTGATTATTATGGTGCTCAAGAAACATATAAACATGAGGGGGAGGGGGAGGGAGGGCAATTGGCATACTCCAACAAACATGCCTGACGGATATACATAATCTCATAACTAGCATAAAAAGAGTACATTTTGGAAACTCCCATATTGGAAAGATCTCTTACTACATTACAACCTTGATTCGATGCACATCGTGAAAAACTTTTTTGATAACATCATGAACACGATTTTGAATGTGCAAGGAAAGAGTAAAGACAATTTGAAATCAAGGTTGGACTTAGTCAAAATATGCTCGAGAAGCGAATTACATATTACACGGGATGGCAAAAAACTAATTCCAAACTTTCGGTTGTCCGGAGAAGCGAGACATGCATTTTTTAACTGGATTTCTTTAGAAGTAAAGTTTTCCGATGGTTACGTGTCCAAATTCTCCCGATGTATCGAGCAAGGGAAAAAAATCTCTGGTATGAAGACTCATGATTGTCATGTATTCATGTAGCGACTACTGCCATTTGCATTACTTGAGCTTTTACTCACAACTGTCCACGAAGCAATTGCAGGTAAATTTCTACTTAGTTTATATTTTCTCATTTAATTAATTATATAAGTTGTTCAATTATATATATTTAATTAGTACCAACTTGTAGGAATAGGAACATTTTTCAGGAATCTATGTACACGAACACTAATAGAGGATGGCATAACTCAATTTGAAACTAATATCTCAGTGTTGCTTTGTAACTTAGAAAAAATCTTTCCACCCTCATTTTTTGACGTGATGGAACATCTTCCAATCCACCTACCTCATGAAGCAGCTCTTGATGACGGCATACAATTTTGATGGATGTACTCATTTGAGCAATTCATGGGACATTTAAAAAGAAAGGTCAAAAATCAAGCAAAAGAAGAATGATCGATCGTTGCAGGAAGTTTGACAGAGGAAACATCTCATTTCACATCATATTACTTTAATGCAACCTTCAAAACCAAAAGAACCCAGGTAGGACGATATGATGATGGAGGGGTTGCACCATCATATGTCGTTGCTGTTCCAGATATCTTCACTCAGATCGGAAGACTTACTGGAAAAATAAAAGAAGAATACTGGGAAAACCACAAGTATTATCGTGCAGCTAACAACTATATACTGAGAAATTGTTAAGATGTAGTACCATTTAAGAGGTATATATATATATATATCAATTTATTACATATAGTTTAGTTAATTAATATCAACTTTATTTAATTTGCGGTGAATTCGACAGACAGATACAAGAAGCCTTCCTTGATTTAAGTGAAACAGAGTATGAAACCTATAAAGAATGTGATTTTACTGGATGGTTAAACTACTACCTACGTAAGATAATTGTGTATATTTAATCAAAATTAAATAACCATATAATGTTTTAATATATATATATATATATAATTTGTAGGTCAAGAATGAATGTGTAGGCAAACCTTTGCCATTATGGTTGCATGAGATTTTTGATGAATCAATTGCAAGGATCGTCGATAGATGGTTCAAAACTTTTGCGGTAAGTTTTTTCGTTTTTTCGTTTTGTTTAGTCACATATTTTTTTTGTAGCAACGTTACCATTGGAATCCCTCTATTACGAGGGAAGTTCGTAAACAGTTTGAGGATGTGTTGAAGAGTCGCTTGTGCAACCAGGTGGGCCGTTGGAAACATAAATGGAGGACAAACGACAATGATGCGATGCCCAGATGGTTCAATACAAGGGTCTGGCACGGTTTTGTTCGCTATTAGCAAGATCTGAAGTCTGAGAAGAAGAGCACAAGTGCACGGGCGGCACAATTATTTGATCCTTATGGCGATGGTCCACACAAGCATTGTTCGGGGCAGACTTCGTTTAAAGCCCGAGCCCGCAAGAAGGTAAGTATTTCATTTAATATATTTTCAATATATTATATAAAATTTTATTCAATTATATATACTTTTTTAATACTTTCAGCAAGAGGAAACAAGAGATCCTCACCCTAATCTGGTAGAAACTCTTTACCAGATGAAACAGTACAAGGCCAAAGTTTTTGTCGACAAGAAAGCGGTGATGAGAGCACTGCATCTGGCGGACTGTATACCACACAAAAGAACCAAATATACACCAAGGTAAGCTTTTCTTATTTACTTCGTGTATTTTCCATTTAAATTAGTTACACTAACATATTAATATATTTTTTTCTTATCAGGTCGCTCCCCATACAAAAAGGACTCTGTTTGGGACTGGTGATGAGAGCACTACATCTGGCGGACTGTCTACCGCACAAAAGAACCAAATATACAACAAGGTAAGCTTTTCTTATTTACTTCGTGTATTTTCCGTTTAAATTAGTTACACTAACATATTAATATACTTTTTGCCGCAAGGATCTCAATCTTAAACCTCTGCGGATTCCTCTGATCTTAGGGAGGTGGTAGATTGGATGCATAATGAGCTAGCGGAAGCAAAAAATTTGATCACGTCCCAGGAGAAGAACATATCGGCATATGATGAGTTGTTCTCTATTTTGGCCGAGAAAGACGACCTAATAGCTGCTAGGCTAAAGTAGCTGCACACCGAAGATCCTAAATCTAGTTCAGGAAACGCGAACCAGAACACGGAACAAAACCCGAACATTTCAGAAGACTTTTCGGTTTTTTTTCTATAAATAATTTTAAACATTTTGTAAAATATTTTAACTTAAATATATTTTATTTTAATTTATACTTTAATAATTTATTTAATAATTTAAATATATTTTATTTTCAAATTAATTAATTTATTAAATTAAAAAAATATTATTTTTTCTAGGTCATCGTAAAGGCCTCGCAAAACAGGCGTCGCAACGGCCACACAGGTTCTACGACAAATTTCGATTGTGACTAACAGTTTGTGACGAACGGTTTCCGTCGCAATGGCTTCCCAAAAAGCAATTTGCGAGGGATTTGCAAGGTTCTTTTCCCTTGAAAATCGTCTGATTTCTTGTAGTGATATGTATAATCATATATAGTTTATCTATATGTATAGTAAGTCTAAATGATATAATTAATCTAGATTTATTAATTAAATTTACAAATATCTATGAATAAAATTGTAGAAAGAACTCGCAACTTGTGACGTGCATGAATACATCATACTATAGAAACTGTATAGCTTGACAAAAAGGGAGGGGGCTTCATTTAACTATATCAAAAAGAAGATTATATAGGCATTAATTTATTCATATAGTACGTCTATTCATTACATATACATAAACAAGTTATTTAATCCAAAAAAATATCAAAGTATATTACACATCCTATAAATATACCTTGCATTTTCTGGATATGAATCAGCTACTTAGGGCATACGAAACATACCAAAATATTCCTTGACTTTCCAAAAATTCATTATACTTACATGCCCATCACATTTGCTATCCCTAATATGGCTTAGTTATCAAACTTATATGAGGTTCTTGCAAGATGCCTTGTTATGGCCTAAACCATAACAGCGAGTGCACTTTCTAATGTTCTTAGACCTCTTCTTCTGAGATATTTTTGCGGCATACATGTCAACATACAACAAAATGTTGATAGTTTTACTATATACCCAAAATAGAATAGCACGCATTTCTTGAATTCTTCTTGAGATGAAATTTCTAACTTCTTTAGCCTCCCGGTGGCCTCCTCACAGATAGGAAAAGGATTCCAATATCTCCTTCTCTCTCATTAACAAGATCGAGTTCATCTCCAATAAATGGAATTGGGTATAGCCAACCATTTTTTAATTTGAATTTAATAAACTTGTGGTTATGTTAGAGATTAGGACTGTATACTTATATCTAAATCATAGCATAGCTTTTAACTGTAGATAAATAGACTTGTTGTGCAATTCTCTCCTCCACGTAAGCAAAAGTAGATAGGTTTATATAATATTATAATTAAATAAAATAAGTTAGAAAGGGTAAGAGAGTCAAAAGGTAGGGTTTTGTGTCATTAACTTTATTAGTCCGTTAGTATATTCTTAATAAAATTATCAAAATGTGACATTTTGCCAATTTTCCTATAATATAAGTAGAAGAGGAAGAAGATTAATGAGAGGAAGGAAGTTTATTATTAACAACTTTCTTCTCTTTCGTTGTTACAAATGAATTGAGAGAGTAAGTCCTAGGCAAATTAAAGGCGGTGGAAACAAACTTACTCAATAAGAAAACTAATAAAATATTTTATGGATAATTATCCATTTCATAATACTCTCCCTTAATTATCTATTGTGCTTGTGTAAAGTCACATTACCACACATTAAAAAAATTTTAGGTGAGAAATATTTGGTCCTCGAACAAAATTTAATTGTAATGGAGAATATTTTTTTGATACGCACTTGATCTTATTCAAATAAGTGCTTTTCACATGCAACATGACATGTCTCTATTCAAAGGTTGGAATATTTGATCCCTTGATCAATGGTCTTGCATAAATAATCTTTTGTCAAATCATTTTGTGAGCAAAATGATGCTCAACTTTACTTCATATTATGATTCAATAAACATTAATATTTAGAATATTAATTCACTAGTATTGTATAATCTAACTATGTTAATTAGATAACAAGAGAACTCATCTCTTGATTAAATGAGTTAGAAATCTCGAAAATTCCATACTTCAAAATGATAAAACACAAACATGTGACCATCTACAATATGGTCTATGTGGTGGATATACTAGGGTTGGGAATTTGAGCCGACCCGTTTTGTCCAACCCGACCTGAATCGAAATTCGGGTCGGATCGGATTAAAATTTATTTAAGAATTCGGGTCGGGTCGGGTAGGATTTTTTAGAATTTTTCCAAAAAAAATTTAAAAAAAAAAAAATCGGAATTCGGGTCGGGTTTCCGGACGGTTCGGGTCAATTCGGGTCGAGTTTTCGGATTTTTTTAATTTTTTTAGAATTTTTCTAAACAAAAAAAAAAAAAAAACTGACCCGACCCGAACCGACCCGAAATTCCTACCCGAACCGACCCGATTTTTTGGTTCGGTTATTTCGGACCAGTTTTCTACTACCCGAATAACCCGACCCGACCCAACCGACCCAAATTCCCACCCCTAGGATATACAAATCCACAAATATCACATTGAATTTATTCAAGAGGCTTTGGTGATTCTTTAAATCTCCCCCTTTGAGATGATGACATTTCATGTTCATCCATCTCAAATTGAAATCCCACTCCAGGACAATTATATTTCCAATAGTCCATTTTGGATATGTACTATGTATCAAATCCAGGACTAATCACATTTCCAATAACCTATTTAGGTATGTACTATGTATCAAATTCTTTTGATGTGAGATTTCTCTACTTGGGATCATTTATAGAAATAAGACTATGACCATATGCCATTTTAATCTCATGGATTTTCAATGAGTGACCATAAGTTATGGTGATGCATGAGTGTCTAAGGTGATCATGCGCATGATATTCAATAATTCTTATGATCACAAATTGTGATTGAATTGCATCTACATTAGTATAATGCCCCCCGAATGAAGTTTTATAATATTTTTCAATGTTAATCATTTTCCAGAATTATTCATTCCCTTTGGAATTTTCATTTTCAGCTGATCAGACTGAGTACAATATACCTAAAGATATATGTTCTCGAGTCTCCACAAATTCCTTTTAAGATTTGGAGATCTTAAGACATTATCTACAAAAATTATAATCTCTTAGATCACATATAGTTGGTCTTTGCCACTTCCTTCACATGAGCTTTTGCATCACTAAACTCTTTTTGAGTTTCATTTATATTCAGGTCATCAATATTTACAGCAATGATCACAAATCCTGATGAATATTTCTTAATAAATATACAATGGCATATCGTTGGTATATCATACTCAACAAATATTCACTTAAGCGATTAAACCACTTGTGTCCAAATTGTTTTAATCCGTAAAGTGATTTCTGTAATTTGATCGCTCATATTCCGTTACATTTTGAGCTCAATGTTTTAGGCCTTTTCAATCATTTTAAGATCTTCATGTATATATCAATATAAAGTGATTCATATAGATATATTGTCACAACATCCATTAGATGCATTTCAAGATTTTATGAAAAATTTGAAGATAATTGCATCCATTATTGGGGAATGTGTTTCTTTATAATCAATCCCCTGTTTTTGAGAAAATCCTTGGACAACAAGTCAACTTTTATATTTTGTCACCTTATTTTTCTTATTTCTTTTCTGAACAAAAATCCATTTTTACTTAATGGGATTTACATGTTTTGGAGTTGTGATAATAAGTCCAAAAACATTATTTTATTGAGGGAGTTCAACTCAGTTTTCATGGTTATTTTCTATTTCTCCTAATCAAATCTTTTCTGACATTCCAATATGGACTTTAGATATTGATCATCACTTTCATTTGATAGAGAGAATCAGAAAATTCCATCATCATCTATCTCATTTCTAACCCATAATTTTCTATTTTTGGTGTAGTTGATGAAAATCTCAATGTTTTTCAATATAAATGTCCTCTTCATAATTTTTCTTTGTATGTGGTTCTTCTATACCAATTTCATTCAATTCTTACAATTTCTTTTCTTGCAAGGATTTTTTTTACCCCATTTTTCTTCTCCTTTTTAATTGAAACATATGTTCATTTACTATTTTCCATCGTTTTGTTCTTCCAATACAATAACTTTTGATAGAACATTGGCAGTGGGTATATGTGAATTTTTACCGCAACATGCAAAATTGCATAATCCCATATTGAAATTGGGAGGATTGTTCACAATACTAACAATTATGGCAATATTTTAAAATTCACATGATAAAAACATAAATTAAAATACTATAAAATAAAGAAAAACAATAATTTATGTAAATATAGTGAATGAATCATCACTCATACGACACACCAACCATTATAACAATATATAAACTAAATTTAAACATTATATATATTTATATATTCGAGGAGTAAATCACCGAGAGACATAACCTCTTTATTATAATAAAATATAAAATAAATTTGACAAAAGTTAAATCATATCTTTTCTATAAAGACCAGAACAACTTGTGCTGATAACTTTTGTTATGAAATATAAATTTGAATATTATATATTATAATATAAATAGAAGAGGAAGAAGATTAAGCAGAAGAAGAACGTGTATTGTTACAAATGAATTGAGAGAGTAAGTAGTAAGTATTATATATAGGCAAACTAATTAGTCAATAAAAAACCGTGAAAAATGTCAATCAAACTATCAACTTACCAAAAAAGTTAAAACAAACCCCCAATTTTGATGTCTTTAAATTAAACTATATATTTTACATTGACTTTGATTTAAGCCCTTTATATGAAGCAAATTTGAGAATCCATGGAGATTACACTCACTCTCTTTATCTCTTTACAAACTATCGAAGATAAAGAAACAAGAGGAAGATAGTACAGAGAGAGAAGAAGATCTTGCGCCTAAACCTCTTACTCTTACTTAGTCATAACTGAATTAAAAAAAGCTCCTTTTATACTCCAACCTTTAGCTTGAATCTGCTTTTGTTCTTCCTCTGTCGAAGTCTTAAGAGATCCCTTTACTTTATGTGCATCGAGAGGCAGGGAAGGTGTTCTTGTCGAAAAGGAGACAAATTATTCTTGTACAATCTAATGTCTTTAGGTTACGCAGAAAAATTATCCTTCATTGAAGATGTTGGTCAAGTCGGCATGGCCGAATTCTTTGACCCATCTCATGTTCTACAATGCAAGGTTTCTGGGGTTTCTATTTTTTTTCTTTTGTTGTTTCCTTTTCCTCCCGGGATTTTATGGGTTTACTCGATTTTCCTCCAGATTTCATGTTTTTTCACGTTTTCGTGATCATTTTCTGGGGATTATTCGCATAGCAGCTTAGATTTTACCGTTGATCCTTCGTGTGTTTTGTCGTTGTGTTTGATTTGGATTGCATGTTCTTATTGTTGTGAGGTTTATGGACGAGTTAAATATAAGTGCTGGATGATTCATATAATATACTTAGGTTTTACAGTACTTTAGGTTTGGACTTGCATTGTGTTTGGAATTGGGTTATAACAAGCATCTTAAGAGGAGCTAAATCACAATGTGATTGATTTAAAATCAGATTTCTATAGAGAATGTGTTTGTTTTTGCATTGAAAATAGGTCTTCTTGTTCCATCATTGTTTTATCTTACAAGGCAACGTTTTGGAATATGAGGTCTGATTTAGTACATAATTGCTAAATCTTTCTTTCGTATTTATACAGTCTGATTCCCTATTGTGGTGTTTTGTCTAATTTTGTTTTGGGATTGCAGATCGAAGAACTTGCTAAGATGATTCAAAAGGTGTAGATCTGTGTGTCCCCTTTCATATTCTTCTTGGTGCTTTGCATATTTTCTTTTGTTTCTTGTTCTTGTTTAAGTCTCTTTTAAAATCTGGTTTAATGTTTGCAGAGTAAGCATCTCGTAGTCTTTACAGGTGCATGCATTTCAACTTCTTGTGGTATACCTGATTTTCGAGGCCCCAAAGGAATTTGGACGTTACAGGTGGGAGCCAAGGCTTTTTAATTGTCTTTTCGTTGAGCACCTTTTCAAATGGTTTGAATTTGAATTCTGATAGGCTTTTATTTTCCATACAACTTTCTAATTTTCAGTTTATGGTTTGTCATCATTATTGCTTCACTTGATTGCAATTCCTTGGATTGTTTGGCTATCTATTTGTCTTTTTTGAAAGCATCATATTCTTATCTGTGTTTATTGCTTTCGGCGCGAGGGCAAAGATTTACCCAAAACATCTCTATCGTTTCATCGTGCAATGCCGAGCATGACCCATATGGCTTTGGTTGAATTAGAAAGAGCTGGCATTTTAAAATTTGTCATCAGTCAAGTAATTCTCTTTTCCTTGAAGAATTACTTTTTAACGAATGTGCTTGATCATTAATAGGATCTTCACTTCTGTGCTGCTTCATAAATTGTCAGAATGTGGATGGCTTACATCTTCGATCTGGAATACCAAGAGAGAAGCTTTCTAAACTGCATGGAGATTCTTTTATGGAGATGTGCCCATCATGTGGAGCAGAGTAAGGCAAAAATATATGTTTTTGCCTCTCTCTTTCTCTCTCTCTCTGACACTGTGATCCCTTTTGATAGAGTTGTCATTATCTAGTCCTTATGCGCACTTGATGATGAATTGTTACACCTTTCTTAAACATTTGAAGGTACCTGCGTGATTTTGAGGTTGAAACTGTTGGATTAAAGGAGACATCAAGAAGGTGCTCCAATGAAAAGTGTGGAGCTAAACTTAAAGATACGGTCTTAGATTGGGAGGTAAAATTTTCTGTGTGTTCTAATACGAATGCGTTGCCATTGAATCAGAGTCCAACAGTTTTACATTTTAAGAATTTTTGAATAAGTAAACTTGAATCTCTGTAAATCTTATACTGTTTTCTTTTCATGGTAGGATGCTTTGCCTCCAAAAGAGATTGATCCTGCAGAGAAGCACTGCAAAATGGCTGATCTTGTACTCTGTCTGGGTACCACGTAATTAATGACTCATCAGAACTCTCTTGTTTGTTTCTTTAACACTTTGATCATTTAGCCAAGCAACTCCTTTAGGTGGCAAAATCTTGCATTTTGATTGATTCACGCGCTTAACCACTTTATGCAGTTTGCAGATAACTCCTGCTTGCAATTTGCCTCTCAAGTGTCTCAGAGGTGGAGGCAAGATTGTGATAGTTAATCTGCAGGTTAATTATCTTTTTTGTTCATCGGCATGGGTTCTCTGGACAGTAACCTCTATTTACTATAAGACTTGATACTTTCTTTGGAATGAATATGGAAGAATGTGTTTTCTGTACTGTGTAGTTTTTCAGTCGGAATAGTTGACTGATTATATTCGTCATTGCAGAAAAGTCCAAAGGACAAAAAAAGCAAATTTAGTGATTCATGGTCTTGTTGATAAGGTAAGACTTAACTTTTGTTGTTTCTACATTTGTGGATAAAAACGGAGTGATGCTTAACAGATTACCTTCAGCACTTCGAGAAAATCGAGTCTTATAGATTTTTTTCTGTTCCTTCTGATGTGCAGGTGATTGCAGGGGTCATGGAATCTCTCAACATGCAGATTCCTCCATATGTGAGAATTGATCTTTTTCAGATATTTCTAACGCAATCCTTAAGCGGAGGTGGTGTTTCTTGAACCTTTCATGGGTTTTATGCAACATATATGTCTTATCCTGTAATTATTTGTGAATCTTCTTTTGATGTTAGGCTCCATAGTTCTTACTCGCATTTTGTACATTTCCGTTGCAGATCAGAGGTATATTAATTGGAACTTGCGTGTTGCAAGTGTTCATGGATTGACTTCTCAGTTACTGTTGATCGAATCTGTGGAGGTAATCTCTAGAAACTATTACACCAATGGCGAAAAATAGAATTCCTCTCTGATCCTTTTCATGTGCCATCTAGGTTTCTTTCTCAGATAACCAAAAGTCCACAGCCGTTTATTTTGAAACGGTACAACTAACATCTTCTTGGAAGTCAGTTCTTGTCTTTCAAATTACTCTAATATATTCTCATTATCTTTCAGGAGAACAACACAAAACGAGACTTTTGACATATTCTTGACTGTTAAGTACTGTGACGGTTGTGACTGTCTCCCCACTCAAATCAACATGCCCTTTGAATTCAAGGTTTTATCAAGAGTAATACTATCGATAAAAGTGCTTTGTTATCTTTACTTATGAACAAATTTTTTTACCTATGTAGGTCTCAACAAAAGAGCATGGAGATACTATTGACAAGGAGGCTGTGCTACAAAGCCTGAGAGAGAAAGCGGTTGAAGAATCCAATTGCGGGCAAAGCAGTGTGGTTGAGAGAAGAGTGGTTTCTGACCGAGAAGTGAGGCTATTGTGTATGCTACTATGACCAGTCTCAGGACTTTCCATAGTCAACAATCTCTGCTTGCTAATGGAGACCTCAAATGGAAGTTGGAAGGTTGTGGAACGTCGCGCAAACGTTCTAGAACCGGCAAAAAAAAATCAAAGGCATAGGAAGAAGAATCGAAGGCATAGAAAGAAGAAGATAATACTTGTAGTGTATATATGAAACACTAGTCTGACAAGAATAGGTAGTATGAAAATTTGCTCCAAAATAAACGTAGTATGGAAGTTAATGGCGGTTTTTGAGGGCTGAGTGAATTTTGTTTTTGTTTCACACTCGGTTCCCTTCAAACAAAAGTTAACCACGAATTGAAGAAGATAATCTTGGTCCGATAGGTTCAAAAAGATTTGCCTATTCAAGCTCAAGGCTCTAAACTAATGGCAGCAGCTATCTGGTCGACTACTCATCCCTCAGTACTTTCTACCGAGATCCCTATGAAAACATTCTCTTCAAGGAAAATTGTATCTGATGAAATAGTTGATTCAATGGTTTTGGTATTTACATCCTCTGGAAAAGTAGTATCCGATCAAATAACTGCTCCACTGGCCTCTGAACTTGCTGCCCTTGGTGGTGTTTCAACCGCAATAACTCCCCTGAGAACTCTATCCTCTGGGAAAACTGTTTTAGACCAGATGGTTACACCAATGGCCTTTGTATCTGCAGCCCTTGATGCTGGTTCCTCCGGAACAACTCCTCTTAGTCTCAAATTAAGAAAGTGACCTCAAAAGAGCCAAAGAACTTACACTCGCAGAGGCAAAGCCACCTCATGTCCTTACACTCGCAGAGGCAAGACTACCTCTCAACTTCCTCCAGAACAACTTGCAAGTCAGATACCAAAGCGCAGAGGACATGAAGATGAAAATTCAAGCTTAGAATCGTCTAAATGAGCCCATGTTGCGGTAGTTCCAACTATGGAGCTAACGACTGATCAATGAGCCTAATATTCTGGAATTGTCAAGGTCTTGGTGGTATCCATAATTTGACAATTCCTAGACTAAAAGAAATACGGCTGTCGCATTTTCCTGATATTTGTTTTTGATGGAAACTAAAAACAGTCAGGATGTCCTAGTTGACTTACAAGAATGGCTATGATATCATAGGGTTTTCATTGTTGATCTCATAGGTTTTAGTGGCGGTTTAGTCATTGTTTGTAAAAATTCAGTTGTTTTGGATGTAAAGTCTTCAGACAAATGTAATTGACTCTTTTGTTAATATAGACAATAATTCCTTTTATTTATCTTGTGTTTATGGGGCACCTATAGCCAAAGAAAAAGCCAGAGTATGGGAACACCTTATGCGCATTGGAACATCAAGATCAAATGGGAACACCTTATGCGCATTGGAACATCAAGATCAAATGAGAAGTGGTGTGTTTTGGGAGCTTAATGTCATTCTCCATGCTAATGAAAAGAAAGGTGGTCTACCTAGATCAGATGCTGCTTGTCGACCTTTCGTTGATTTAAATCCTCCAATCCAGGTTCCTTCAATCATATCTTTGATGATTTCCCTCCTAAAGTGACTGAAGTTATGAACCAATCTCTCACGGCTCCAGTGTCGAATGAAGAGATCAAGAGAGTTGTTTTTGCTATCAACCCATCAAGTGCCCATGGACCTGATGGTATGAATGACCTATTTTTTTAGAGTTATTAGGAGATTGTGGGTCGGAAAGTCACTGAGGAAGTGCAACGCTTCTTTACTGATGGCTTCTTATCCCCCGATTGGAATCTAACTCACATCTATCTTATTCCAAAGAAGATTAACTCGGATCAGATGTCAGATTACAGACCCATAAGTCTGTGCTCTGTTCTTTATAAGACAATATCCAAAGTATTGGCTTCAAGGCTCCAAGCAATACTACCCCAAATAATTTCCCCTTTCCAAACAGCTTTTATGTCAGAGAGGAATATTTCAGATAACATCCTCATCGTGCATAAGCTTATCCATAGTTTGAGAACTCACCCGAGAATTTCAAAGCACTTCATGGCAATTAAATCTGATATGTTAAAAGCCTTCGATCAGGTTGAATGGAGCTTTCTCAAAGCCTTGTTGTCAGCCTTAGGTTTCAATGATAAATGGATCAACTAGATTATGGTTTGTGTCTCCTCAGTGAAATATTTTGTGTTGATCAACAACCAGTCTTTCGGCTTCATAACTCCAGAACGTGGAATGAGCAAGGTGATCCTATCTCTCCGTTCCTCTTCATATTATGCACTGAAGCTTTATCTCACATGTTGAATAAAGCAGAGTCTTCTTTTCTGATTCAAGGCATTAGTTTCTCTCATCTCGGCCCATCAGTGCATCACCTCTTATTTGCAGATGATAGTCTGTTTATGATTCAAGCCAATGAATCCCAAGCAAGAGTCTTTAAAGAGGTAATGTCTGTTTATGAATCTGCATCAAGTCAGAGAATAAATGTCGTTAAATCCTCCTTAACTTTTGGAGCAAATGTCTGAGTAACAGACAAACAATTAATACATTCGATTCTTGAGATCAAAAACATAGGAGGTGCATGAACTTACCTAGGTCCACCTGAGTGTTTCAGTGGATCAAAGAAACAAATGCTTGATTTTATTCATGAGAGACTAAAAGGCCGAATGTCAAGCCGGTTCTCTAGATCTTTATCGTTTGGAGGCAAGGAGACACTATTGAAAGCTGTGGCAATGGCGATGCCTATCTATGCCATGAGTTGCTTTAGACTCCCAAAATCTTCTAGTAAAACTCTATCATCAGCCATGGCCACCTTTTGGTGGAGCTCAGCAGAAAACAATAAAAGAATTCACTGGAAGGGTTGGGATTACCTCTACCTACCAAAGAATCAGGGTGGATTAGGCTTCAAGGATATCTCTTGCTTCAACCAAGCCCTTCTGGCTAAGCAAGTCTGGAAAGTCTTGCAATCTCGTGACTTCCTGCTTGTTCGCCTTCTTAAGTCTCGTTACTTCTTAGAGAGTAACTTTGTAGATATACCTGCAGGAAATCGACCTTCATTTGGGTGGAGGAGCTTGATTCATGGTCGTGATCTTCTCATGAAAGGAGTAAACATATTCCCAGGAAAAGGTAACACAATCAAGATATGGCACGACCTATGGATAACAGTTGGAGTTATGAGAATTCCCTAGACCAAACAAACTCTTTATGATTTAAATCTAAGAGTAAAAGACCTCATTGACTTCCAAAAACATGATTGGAATCTGGAAGTGTTAGATCATCTCTTCCTTCCATACGATATCAAGATCATCAGAAGATCAAAGCCAGCTATATTCATTGAAGATTTCTGGTCATGGCAGCACACAAAAAGTGGAGAGTACTTAGTTAAGACAAGTTACTGGCTGGCTCACCAAGCAGCAAAAAGAGACCTTATTACTACAGCTACATCCTTACCTTCAGACAATGGATATAAAGAGCAAGCTTGGTCTCTCGCTATAACTCCAAAGATAACTTTTTTTGGAGAGTTCTAAGTAACACCCTTCGTGTTGTTAAAAACCTGGCAAAGAGAGGATTAAAACCAGAGAATGTATGCCAAGGACTATTTACATGTGATTCTTCTCGTCAAGTTTGGGCTGTTTCAAACATTCCTCTTCCTCAAGGAGGTTTTGCTCAAGAACCCATCTGGTCAAACATCCACTTTCTCTACCAGTGCTTGAGAAACTTAGACATACCATCTGCAGCTCGACAAGCTATTCCTTGAATTCTGTGGTTTGTTTGGAAAAATCGAAATTCTTTTCTGTATATAGGGAAGTTTTTCTCTGCTATGGATATATGTGCAAAGGCAATGGAAGAGGCCGAACATTGGTTAATGGCTCAAAATTCCTCTTTTCAATCAGATACTAGAAGAGAATAAATCAAAATAAGAAAATAGATCAAATGGAACCCACCTCCTTTGAATTGGCTCAAATGCAATGCAGATAAAAGGCCCTACACAAAAATCTCAAGATTTTATCATTTCTAAAGGTTATAGACATAATGGTAAACAGAAGAGCTTTAGGAGCTTAAAAGAAAAATGAGCTCTTAGTTTCCATCATACGCAACATGTCCATTAGGATTGGGGTAGAAATCAAAGTCACTATAGAAACTACGATTCTCAAGATGTCACAATTATTATTATACCTTCTTCTTGCATGCATCATTTACAGGACACATAGCCTCCAAGAACATGAAATTCCTCTGAGCGTAATGCATCTCTCGCCATTTCTAAAGACGATAAACAGAAATGATCAGTTTTACCTAAAGAAACATATACATTTAAACAACGACACAAATTTGGTTTGACTCAAATAATCAAGAAACTCTAACTTAAGCTGTTCCTTCTTGTCATATCCTGGTTTCATAAACTCAAAAATACAAAGCTAACACATTTCGGATACTTCACGATTGTTTCACTGAATAAGTAAACAATAAGGCATGAATCTAAGCTACCTTAAACTATAAACAGTATTGGATTGTCCCATTGAAACGAGTCAAATACTGATCACAATGCCTCGAATTGTGAATTTCTCGCATTGGTCGTATCTGAAACGTCCTTGGTAAACAGAGGAACATTGAACTCGGTAACTGATAAGATAAAAAACTCACCAAACATGCGTAAATGCATAAAAGTTGGAGGATTGAAACTGCCAGTTGCCACAAGCACTACACAAGTTTTGTCCTGATTCATAAAGAAAGTCAACACCCAGAAAATTGACACTGAGTCTTGTGAGAGTCTAATCATCATAAGTAACCAAGCATACTAAAAATTTACAAATTCGGAATTTTTTTCATTTGAGAAAATTTCAAGGAAAAATAAATCAAAATCGAGAGAAAGCTTTGAAATTTACTCATAATTTGATGGAAAAGATAACTTTTCTTCTGGTAAGGGGACATCCATTGGATTTTGATGATCGAATCTGAGTCTCTAATGATCACTCCGGCAAAAAGACGACGACCGCGAAAGAATAACGAATAAACTCAAACGAGACCGTATTAAGGACATGAAGGGTGAACACTACGACGCCGTGTTACAAGGGTTTTGAATTTTTTTCTTTTTTCTTTTTTAACGTTAAAAATATTATTTTTAAGGGAAAACGAAAGCGAAAATGAAAGGTTTATTCCCAAACATTTGAAATTCAAATCCGCGCTAATAGTCTCTCTCTCAATCTCGAGAGTAGGTCGTCGGCTATGTTTTCCGGCAAGGAGAATCCGAGGGAGACGGCGAATGTGAAGATGGAGAATCTTTTCATGGAGGTTTTTGATAGGAAGAGGCGAATCGTCGACCTAGTCAGGCAACGCGTAGATCTCTATGACCAACATTTAGCCTCCAAGTGCCTATTGGCCGGAGTATCTCCTCCGACATGGCTCTGGTCTCCATCTCTACCTTCCCAGACTTCCGGTAGTTGTTCAATCTAATATAATGCTCAATTTTCTTTCTCTAAGCATTCTCCGTGATGGTAAATGTAGATTTGTTTGGCTAATTGGAGCAAATTAATAGCAGTCTTTAGTTTTACGGATCAATTAATTATATCCGTCACTGCGTTTAGTGTGTATTGAGGCTACTAAGTTGTTTGATAGCTTTTTAGCATATTTTGATATCGAATACTTTGATAAGACGGACTGAAAGATTAGAAATGGTGTTAGGGTTGATAAGCATAATTTGATGTTGAATTTGCTGTGATAGGTCTAGGCGCTCGTGCTGTTACTATTCGGTAAACAAGTGTGGGCACTCGTGCTGAACTTTTATCAAAGTGTAGAGCTGTTTCAGTTTGCAGAACCTCTTTTCAGAATTATATCCTCATTTCTTTCATGGGAATGAGTAATAGCTAGCTTGTAAATTATCGACTTAAGTATTCTGTTAAAATAGTATGCATACAGAGTTGGATATATGTTTTAGTTTCAGTTGAAAAGTTTTTTTCCGCCATTCTTATTGATGCTTGTTTGTATCCATACAGAGTTGAATAAGGAGGAGATTATCTCAAAACTCCTTCTTCCTCCTTCGAGACTTTCCATCATTTGTCCTAGCAGTCGTTCCGTTTTATATCAACAGCCTGTCAGGTTTCTAGCTGACAATGTAGTAAGACAAGACCTGACATCTCTAGTAAATAACCCTTTAGAAGAGCAATTGCGTGAAGAAGATGAAGAACAACAACTCAACCTCCCACACAACTTAGTCAGACTCGTTTCAAATGATTTTTGCGAGCAAGATGCTAATATTGCATCTCCTAGAGCTGTCCATGAGAAAGAGAAATTGCCAGAAAGTGTCTCATATGGTTGCAGAGAGAACCAAAGTTATCCGTCTCCGGAACACTACGAAAACAAGAGAGTTGAAAGTAATTCTAATGCTACATCATCTGGACGGAGCCAAGGGAAAATGGTTCCCAAAAGTGTCTCACCTGCTGGTTGTGAACGGAAACCATCAACTCCTGGATATCTTCAAGATGAATCTGAACCAAATACTTGCCTTGACCCTGGATTATCACTTGCTAAAATGCAGAGATCAAAGTCACGTCAAAAAGCTTTGGAGCTACGTAGTAGTGCCAAAGCTTCGAAAAGCCATTCCCACAGTAGAATTGAGCTCAAACCTTCTCCCGGTGGAAATACAGGTCTTGGGATTGCTTCTTTGAGGTGTGACAGTATTAATGAGATAAAGATAATCAAGCATGATGAGAATGATGAAGGGTGTCGAGATGAAGTAGAGAACAGTAATTCTCAAGGTCAAGGAGAGGATCAGTGTAGTAAAATTCGTTCAACTACAGAATCTCGTACGCCACATCACAAAGCCGATTGGGTGCAAAAGTCTTCCATTAAGGATGATCCTGCTTCTATATCAAGATCTCTACATGAGTCTGGTCATGTGAGTGAAATTGATACATTACCGCCCATTGAGACAATTGATGAAGTCTCTGTCAACGAAGATGAGCAAGTAGATGAGCCTTCATTCAGAAGTTTCAATGAAACAGCTTATTTCAATGGAGGTACACGATCTAAAAGCTCGGGTCAGGATAGCTTGAAGAGGAAGAGGAAACATCAAAAGCCAAGCAACTCTCTTCATGGTGACTTTTTGTCGAGAAATTTGAATCCCTCTCACTGGGCAGATAATGAAGTAGAACTACCTCAGGTACTACCTATGACTAATGACATCTCTATGGTGGAAGATGCTGAAATCATTGCAGGATCTGGAAGTAATGCTCAAGGAGATAGATCCAGGATCGAGCGTTCAGGCTCTATTAAGTCCTCTTCAATTGACGTGGAGCCAAGAAATTTAATTTCATTACTTCAAGGTGGCAATGTAAAGGAGTCAGTGAATCCTTCTACCGTTGATGCTGAAGGTTTACTAGTTGAAAATATATCAATCAACGACCAAATAAAAGACAAGGGTGAATGTGCTGATACAAACACATGTTCAAGTGCTGAAAGGGAAAGCCAAACTAGTATCTCCTTAGATGAGACCACATGTGTGGGTCCAATCCATGACTCTATATCCAAGACCGAGCTTTTAGGCTTTGTTGAGTCCTCTTCAGTTGATCTGCAGACTAGTTGCTCAATAGTCCAATCAAACGGGGAAAGTGTATTGTTGAAGCCTGTTACTGTTACTGGTGAAGCATTATCAGTGGAGGTAGATAACAATGGTGAATTAATTAAAATTAGCAGTACTTCAAAATCTAGGAGACCAAGCCAAATGAAGGTAGTTGAGCCGGTGCTGGTTGAATCTGTTCTTCAGGAAAGCGGTACTCCGGAAAACTTGATTGTCCATTCTAAAAGATGTGATATTGGTTCTGGGTCCATGGAAGTGTGCCCACGGAGTTCATCGACCAAAGCGCGGAGTAAGCAATGCCATAATAGAACCAGTAGGCCAAGAAGCTCAGCTATTGAAGAGGAATCAGAAAATGAATTTAAGGCATTTTCTGTTGGCTCTGATTATAAAGTGGCTGACATCCAGCTTGAAGTTAGAGCAGGAAATTCATTGCTAAGATCCCCTGATCTTCCTGTTTTTGTGAAGCCTGAGTCACCCCATTTTGATGATAATGAAGCACGCAATATTGCTGAAGTTCCAGTAAATAGTCGAGAAAAATCTATAAAGGCGAAGGTCCCCACACCTGCATCCGCCACAAGGGTGTTGGATGTCCCATCTCTCACTGATTCTGAAGTAAATCTCTCGGCAGACGATGAAATGAATGACATTGAGGATCATAATGGCTTAAAGATGGAAATAATACCAGAATTGGAATCGCCTGTAAGCCACACTGGCTTAAAAGTTATAGAGAATGAACTTCTAGAGTCAAATACATACACTGGTCATATTGATGCATTGACAAAGAAACCTCAACACGACGCATCATCTGACAGAGGTGTTTCCCCAGTTAATAGATATGCAACATGTACAGAAACAGATAAATCGCATGATCCAGAGAGCTCTATACAGGAATTTTTCTGCTCGAGGTCCTCCATGGGGGGTTCCCAGCTGCAGGATAAGCGGAGAAGAACCCTGGAAAAACCAACTAGCAGAGAGCTTTTATCAAGCCCAGAGGTGAGTATTCTTTCCTTGTCTTGGGACAGGTAAATAGATGAGAGTACTGCACCACTCCTTCCTTCCAAATGTAAGTAAGATGCTCTTCGATCATGGGCTTTTATATGTTGCAGGAAGACATTCTCGATTCAGATTATAGGGAAACAGTACATCATAGGGAGGAAGACGCATGGAATAACCTTGAAAACTATGATGTTGAGTTAGAGAAGATGATTAGATCTGTATCATCAGATCACTATGGTGTTGAGTTACAAAAGATGATTGGATCTGCATCTTCAACTGAGTTACGATTTGAAGAGGTGTGTGCATTATTTCTCTCTCTTTTTATGCTTACGTCTTAAAAATAATATTTATGTTTTAAGTTTTAACCGCTCAATTTTAGAAAAAAAAAGAAAGATATCTTCACTCCATGCTCGAGAGGGAAGTAGACAAGTATACTTCAGGAAAAAGTTATACTATTGTATTTAAGTAATGAGTAAATTTCATTCTAGGCATAAGTTTCGTGTATTAAGCACCACCTCTAGTTTCAGATGTTCATATAAAGCTCCATAATTATTATCGGCCAAAATCTGAAATCCTATCAAGTCTCAGATTAATAGTACTCTTCTCTGTATGTTTTTGTTTCTATGACTACTACTGATTCTCTCAAGAGATTAAACCGCAGTACAGCTTAAGCTCTTAGTTCCATAATATATTCCCTTGTTTTGTATGATATGCAATTAATCAGAAAATGGATGTTTGCAGAGTTACTTATTCAAGGAAGCTGGATTGATGAGTCCTGCTTCACTATCCTACAGACCAGAACAGCTAAGTGTACAGAGGAGTCAAAATTCCCTAGTTCTTGGAGTTGGATCAGAAAATATGAACGTTTTGCCATATGCTAGAGAAACCTCTCATCCACTATCTAGCTGCATTGTCCGCAATTCAGATGGTTCTCCTTGTTCGATAAGCTCAGACAATGGAAGTCCACCTCTTTTGGAGGGCTTTATAATTCAAACCGATGATGAAAATCATAGTGATTCCAAAAACAAGACAAATCATGACAGCTTCCAACTTCCAAGAACTACAGCAGAATGTGCAGCTATGATAGAGCAGATTTGCAAGTCTGCTTGCATGACCACTCCGTCATTACATCTGGCTAAAACATTTAAATTCGATGGAAAACTGGACTTTAATCAGTCTGTTTCAGACGAACTATTTGATGGCATGTTTTTTAGTCAAAATCTCAGGGGTAGCTCTGTCTTTGATAACTTGGGGATTAACCATGATTATACTGGAAGATCGCACACTGACTCTTTGCCTCTGTCTGTTGCTGGCTCATCTGCCGAGGCTAGGAATCCTTGCACATCCCCATCTGAGAAGTTGTGGTATACAAGTTTGCAAAAGTCTTCTGGTTCAGAGAAACGTAGCAGTCAGACACCAGACCTACCTTGCATTAGTGAAGAAAATGAGAACGTCGAAGAGGAGGCTGAGAACTTATGTACGAACAGTCCTAAGTCAATGAGGTCAGAGAAGCGAGGAACTTCAATTCTGGACCTTCCTTGCATAACTGAAGAGAATGAAAACATAGATGAGATATCTGAAGCTGTAAATGAAGCATCTGGTTCCGGAATGGAGAATGTCTCTGCTGAAAGGAGACCTCTTGGCGATATTAATGAAGACCCTATAAAATTTCTTCCATCTATTTCTGAAGCCAAGATTCCTGTTGACAGACAGAGTCTAGACTCTGTCAGTACTGCATTCAGCTTTTCCGCTAAGTGCAACAGTGTCAAAAGTAAAGTGGGAAAACAGAATAACCGAAGATTCACAGGAAAAGGTGAAGAGAACCAAGGTAGAGCAGGTGGTAAAAGAAATGTTAAACCACCTAGCAGCAGGTTCAGTAAGCCTAAGTTGTCTTGCAACTCGAGTTTGAAAACAGTAGGGCCACGATTGCCAGAGAAAGAACCTAGGCACAACAACATTGTTTCCAACATCACTTCATTTGTTCCACTTGTGCAGCAGCAAAAACCAGCACCTGCACTAATTACAGGTATTGTTTTATCAAAGTTTTTGAATTTTCCAATTACTTGGAGGTATCAATTTACTCTCTTGCGCTAAATAGTCGCCTGATTTAACCCTTTAAATATGTTTCCCCTAGGTAAAAGAGATGTCAAGGTAAAGGCCCTGGAGGCTGCTGAAGCTTCAAAAAGGATTGCTGAACAGAAAGAGAATGATCGTAAGATGAAGAAGGAAGCCATGAAGCTTGAGAGGGCAAGGCACGAACAAGAGAATCTGAGAAAGCAGGAGATGGAGAAGAAAAAGAAAGAAGAAGATCGAAAGAAAAAGGAGGCGGAAATGGCTTGGAAGCAAGATATGGAAAAGAAAAAGAAAGAAGAAGAGCGGAAGAGAAAAGAGTTTGAAATGGCGGATAGGAAAAGGCAGAGAGAAGAAGAAGACAAAAAGTTGAAGGAAGCTAAAAGGCAACGCATTGCAGAAATTCAAAGACAACAAATAGAAGCTGAGCAGAAACTACAAGCTGAAAAAGAATTGAAAAAGCAAACTATGGTAAGAGCCCTCGTCTTGTTCTGCTCTTAAAAACTTTGTTTGACTATTGTGATATAGTGGATTTTGCTAAACAAATAATGAATTGACATTTTAGGATGCGAGGATTAAAGTCCAAAAGGAATCTAAAGAAGCTCAAGGTAATGCTGAGAAAACCCGAGGACAAGCAAATACTAGGATCCCGCAAGCGAGATCAAAGAGTAATTCCAGTGATGATACCAATGCTTCAAGAAGCTCTAGAGATAATGATTTCAAGGTACAAGCCTCTCATCTTTCAAAGCACGTTATAGATGGAAACCAATCTTAATGTTATAACAATGCTTGGACATCTAGGTAATAAGCAATACAGGGAAAGTGTCTGAAGAAGCCATCACTGAAATTGAAAAAATGGAGGAGTCTTATGATATCTCTCCATACAAATGCTCAGACGACGAAGATGATGAGGAAGACTACAATGACGACATCTTAAACAAAAAATTCATCCCTACTTGGACGAGGTTTTGTTGCTAAATTGCTCTATCAATCTTAAATATTAAACTCTCATTACTCATTGCCATTTATTTACCCTCAAAGCTTCCTTTGTATTCACAGCAAGGACAATATTCTTCTTGGTGTCACTTCCCAACAAAACCTTGATCCCAAAATTATTTTCCCTCGTAAAAGCATCTGCGATATCAGCAAAAGTAAGATCTCTCGACTACATTTTATAAATTATAGTTATCATACTTATTGCCATACTTATGGATAAAGTTCATGTTTTGAATCTCTCAGTTCTTTTGCTGCGAAAATTCCAATCGAGATAGTATAAGAAACGAGAAACCAAGGTCAGATTCTCAATGACATGAAAAAACCTTAAAACCACAAAGTGTCTGTGTTTAGACATAAGCCTTAGCCTTATTAGTAATTTGAAGGTTAGAGCAGTTTGTGAATCCTTCTCTTCGTTTGTTTTGTCTGTTGTAGCAAGTTATCCTATTATCAAAATCGAATCTTTCAAGATTCCTTTTTTTGTGTGCTACTGATGGGTAATGTAAATTATTAATTAGTCATCCCTATTGACGTTCATGTTCAGACCTAACGGCTATTTTTATTATGTTTTTAAAATTCTGATGATTCCCTAGTGGAAAGAGCCTGGTGCTGAAAGCAAGGGATTTGTTTATTTTCAATATATCCAAAATTCTCACGACGGAGTATTATTTTATGTCAATGACTCGATTTCGTTAGAATAACTTTTTGGATCACGATCGCTTTATTCCTCTCGAATTTGGAGCTTAACATAAACTAATCAGAATCAAAGAATCTGATTTGGGGCATACACATTGCATAACAATTTTTTTTTTTTACAAAAAAAAAGCTGTTCAACTTTAGGAAAAATGTTGAATGAGTTACATGTGTAATCCAAGATGAGCTGCAATTGTATAAAAAGTCCTAAGGTCACCACTAATACACACCATATTTCCAAAAAAATTATCTATCACTTACTTTTTGACATAAGCCACAAACAATAGAAGAAATCACCGACGACATATTCCGAACACACTTTATTCACGACTAAATATGTTGTTTGGTTGTAAATTGTTAAACAAAAATCAAAGAAAATGTATTAGTATTAGTTTGAGGTTGTTATAGAACTGGTAAAATAATACTGTAATAATGTATTGAAGTAAAAACAGTACCCAGTCAACACTAGTCAGTGAGTCAAACTGAATCATGAATTATAGACACAGAAATAATTAAATTTCATTCCATCAAATATTGAATATGCATGCACGTGGGTGGATCTATAGAGATGCCATAAAAACGGTCAGTTTTGATTTTTGCGTCCATTTACCAGGGATCATAACACAAACAACTATCCCAAGAAACATCGTATCTTACACATCCTCTAATAACCGTTGCCTCTCCATATATGCAAATTACACTTATACCCTTACCGTCTTCTTCTCAAGTTATCAACCACTTCGAATCTATTTTCCCACCACAGTATTACCAAATTCTCCCCCTTTTCTCTCTTTCACTGATGTCTTCTTCAAGAAAGCTTCTTGTTCTCTTCTTCACATGGATAGCTCTTTCCATGGTGAATGTATCATCTGATAATGTCAACTTCGCATTCAAATCTCTCACGATTCGAAACTTAACGTTCCTTGGCGATTCTCATCTCCGAAACGGCGTCGTTGGACTCACGAGAGAGTCGGAGTTCCAGATATAAGCTCCCGAACTGTTATCTACAACACTCCAATCAGTTTCTACGATCCCGATTCAAACACCACGGCGTCTTTCTCAACTCACTTCTCATTCTCCGTTCAGAACCTTAATCCTGATTCTTGCTCTGCCGGAGACGGACTCGTTTCTTCCTCACTCACGACAATGATACTTTAGGAAGTCCTGGTGGTTACTTGGGTCTCGTCAATTCTTCTCAGCCTATGAAGAATCGATTCGTGGTTATTGAATTTGATACCAAATTGGATCCTCATTTCAACGATCCAAGCGGTAATCATATTGGGTTAGAAGTCGATAGTTTGAACTCAATCGCGACCTCAGATCCTTTCCTTTCGTCTCAGATTGATCTAAAAGCTGGGAAATCGATCACTGCTTGGATTGATTACAAGAACGATTTGCGTTTGTTGAACGTGTTCTTGAATTATTCAGATTCAACATCCACCACGAAGAAGCCAGAGAAGCCTCTTTCATCTGTAAAGGTCGATCTTTCTCCTTTTTAAAACGTTGAGATGTATGTAGGATTCTCTGGTTCAACAGAAGGAAGCACAGAGATTCATCTGATTGAGAATTGGAGCTTCAAGACATGAGGATTTCAGCCGGTGAGATCAAAATCGAATCATCTACACAATGTTTCAGACAGTTCCGTGGATGATCCGGTGGCTAGACCTAGTAAGAAGCGGCGCCATAGACACAATCTCGCTATTGGACTTGGTATTCCATGTCCGATCTTCATCTGTTTATCTCTCTTGGTGTTTGGCTACTTAACTTTGAAGAAATGGAAAGGTGTAAAAGCAGAGAAGGGGCTTAAGACCGTGCTTATCACTGGTTTAAGAGAGTTTAGCTACAAAGAGCTTTACACAGCTACGAAAGGGTTTCATTCGAGTAGAGTTATTGGAAAAGGAGCGTTTGGGAATGTTTACAAAGCCATGTTTGTTTCCTCTGGAACAATCTCTGCTGTGAAAAGGTCCAGACATAACTCAACTGAAGGTAAGACTGAATTTTTGGCAGAGCTGTCACTCATTGCTTGCTTGCGGCACAAGAATCTTGTTCAGTTGCAGGGTTGTGTATGAGTTCATGCCTAATGGAAGTCTTGACAAGATTCTGTACCAAGGATCAGAAGCTGGAGCTGTGTCTCTTGATTGGTCATATAGGCTGAACATAGCGATTGGGTTAGCTTCAGCTTTGTCTTCTCTTCACCATGAATGTGAGCAGCAAGTGGTTCACATAGACATTAAGACAAGAAACATAATGTTTGACATACACTTCAATGCAAGGCTAGGCGATTTCAGTCTGGCCTGGCTAACAGAGCACGACAAGAGCCCTATCTCGACTTTAACCGCTGGTACGATGGGTTATCTCGCACCAGAGTATCTCCAGTACGGAACTGCGACCGAGAAAACAGATGCTTTCAGCTATGGAGTGGTGATACTTGAGGTTGCTTTTGGGAGAAGGCCAATAGATAAAGAACCAGAGAGTCAAAAGACTGTGAATCTAGTGGATTGGGTTTGGAAATTACACAGTGAAGGAAGAGTTCTTGAGGCTGTCGATGAGAGATTGAAAGGTGAGTTTGATGAAGTAATGACGAAGAAACTGCTACTTGTGGGGCTTAAATGTGCTCATCCAGATGGGAACGAGAGACCATCTATGAGACGTGTTCTTCAGATACTTAACAATGAGGTTGAGCCTAGTCCGGTTCCGAAGATGAAACCTACATTATCTTTCTCTTGTGGGTTAAGTCTCGATGACATTGTTTCAGAAGATGAAGGAGACAGTATCGTGTACGTTGTATCTTAGTACTTTACTTTTGATAGATATATACATTTGATTTGTTTGATTTTGTAAAACAGTGTGGCCGATGTGGTTCAATGAGTTTATATTGAACGATTGGGATGTTTTCTGGTTTCCATAAACCCATCTCAGAATCCATAACAAAAGCTTATCTTCTTTCTCTTCCAGGGCTTTCAAAACGGAGAACGATACAGAGCAATCAAAGCAAAACACAGTTTTATGACCATTAAAGATTGATCAAGTAACATACCTTCCTTGATATTGAAGAAACCTTGTTGAATCAATCAGAGTATATATATACATAACATACTCTCATGACACGATCACATACATGCGCGACGCGCGATGATGGTGGCAGAAGTAAAGAGAGCACATTCCCGACAAGGGCAAAACTGTCTTTTTGCTAACCCCGGGCTGTGCTCTCTTTCTTCTGTCAACATTTTTCCATCTTCTTCTACAGGATGATTTAGAGGAAGAAGAAGGAAAATTGTTGTGACGTGCGGCGTAAGTAAGCAGTGACGGTGGTTCTGTGAATGTAATTTATAGTTGTAAGAATGGGTTTACCGGCTGCAACCGGTGTTAATATGTGGATACCGGTTATTGTGAGTGATAGATAAAGGAAGCTGAAAATGGTCCTGAAATTACTTACAGTCATCAAACTGGAAGTTTCTACAAATTTAGAGATTCTCTCTGTAATTCTCTTACCTTTTCGCTTTCACATTGATTATTTTTATCAGAAATAATATTGTTAGGTTATAATCTATTAGACATATCACTCGGAAGGAATCTTTTTGATTGGACTTCCTAATACAAAACAAAATGAATGAATCCGACGTTTGTTTATATTGTACTACACATGGATAGTGCAATGCACGAGTTTTAGAAAGATGTATATATATATACGTATTGTAATAATATTTAAGAATCTTTTTGATTACTGATTTTTGAAATCTAACTTTACATCATAGGATATATATATATATACATATATTATATGTTAGATAATATTTAAGAATTTCGTTGATTATTAATTTTTAAAACTAATATATATATATAACAGGATTTGAAACTCAACTTTATATAATAGGATACTAAAAAATTTGAATCGCTAATTTAACATGTAAAATAATTCTGTTGATTACTAACTTTTGAAACTCAACTTCATATAATAAGATTTTATAATTATAAATAAAGATATTTATTTATAATCTTTTTTATGTTAGGATTGTGAATAAAGATATATATCATGGTAAATATAAAAATTTTAAACAAAAATATATTTTAAAATATATAGAAATACTGTAAATTTTTGGATATTTGAATTTGACACGTGAATGAATCATGTTGAAAACTATGTTTTGAAACTCAACTTTATATATACGTAAAAAAATACTATAAAATTTTGGATAATTAGATTTGACACGTAAAAGATCATGTTGATTACTAAATTTTAGAAACTCAACTTTATATGATAGGATTATGAATATAGATAAATATTTTACGTTAAATATAAATACTTAAAAATAGATATTTTAAAATATATAAAAATACAGCAAAATTTTAGATCATTAGATTTGACACGTAAAATAATCTTGTTGATTATTAATTTTTTAAACACAATTTTGTTTAATATATGATTATGATTTTTTTGTAAGGATTATAAAAATATTTACAATTCTATATGAGATTATTTTTTTATTTTATTTTATAATTATAAACATCGAAAGTTTCATGAAATCGTCTATATGCTTGTTTATGTATATATATAGCGATTAATATTCACAAATTCCTTTTTGAGTTTATGATTCTTTTTTAGATTAGAAATATATATATATATATATATATATATATATATAGATAAATATTTTAGTAATACAGAGATATATAGAAAGATTTCTTTTATTATGATTCTTTTTATTAAAATTATAAAATATTAGATTTGCCACGTGAAAAAATCTTGTTAATAACTAAATTTAAAAAACCGTACTTTAAATAATTATATTTTTTGTTAAGATTATAAAAAATATTTGCATTTCTTTTGTAAATTCATTTTTTAATTAAAATTTTTTAAATATCAATAATTATCTTCTATTGGATTCTATTGGATTCTAATTTTGTTCTATAATTAATAAGAGATAAATATTTATATTTATTTTTATTTTATAATTTTTTATTGTGAATAAAGATAAATATTTTTTGATAGAGATAAATATATTTTAAAATAATTTTTTATTTTATTTTTAATACATAAATAAATACCAAAAAATTTCTGATCGTTGGATTTGACACGTGGAAGAATTCTGTTAATTAGTAATTTTGAGAAACTGTACTTTATATAATAGGGAAAATGACAAAAATAGACCCCAATTGAAATTTTCTCCAAAAGTAACACATGACAGTATTGAATTTTTCTCCAAAAGTAACCCACGAGAGTATTGAATTTATAGTTTTACCTTTAATGACCAAACAAAAACTGGAAACACAATTACATTTATACCCTTCGGCATGTATTGCAGACTTCACATGAAGTCTGCTTTAAGAAAACTTCACGTGAAGTCTACTGCTTATACAAGAAGACTTCACGTGAAGTTTGCTCCTTAATTATATATATAATTTAAAATTAAAATAGTTATTATTATATGCTTATAATTTTGATTACAAAATCTAATAAGAAACAATTATGAAGTATTAAAAATAAAATTTCACTAAAACAAGGTCAAATTAAATCAACAAAGATCAAACCACAAAGTTTATAAACAACCTATGTAATGGTTTAGGGTTTAGGGTAATAAGAAATGGTAATCATGTGAGATTTGTAAATTTTTGGATTTGAAATGTAGAAATGGAACAAATGAGTTACATTGTGCACATATTTAGAAAGTATAAGTATTTGGTCTAACATTTGTGTATTATAGAGAAAAATTTTGGTTTAGAATTTAGGGGTTAGAGTTGACTTCATGTGAAGTCTACTAGTTCGAGGAGAAAACTTCATGTGAAGTCTGTTCTATAATTATATATTTAATTTAAAGATAAAATAGTAATTATTATTATATACTTATAATTTTGATTACAAAATTTAATAATAAACAATTATGAAGTATTAAAACAAAATTTTACTAAAACATGGTCAAATAAAATCAACAAAGTTCAAACTACAAAGTTCATAAACAAACTATGTAATGGCTTAGGGTTTAGCAATATATAATGGAACTCATGTGGGATTTGTAAATTTTGTATTTGACATGTAGAAATAGAATAAAAGAGTTAAATTATGCATACATTTAGAAAGTATAAGTATTTGGTCTAACATTTGCGTATTATAGAGAAAAATATTCGGTTTACGGTCTAGAATTTACGGTTTAGAATTTAGGGTATAGAGTAGACTTCATGTGAAGTCTACTAGTTCGAGGAGAAGACTTCACATGAAATCAACTTTCGAAGCTATTTAGGAGTTAGAGTAGAATTCACGTGAAGTCTACTTTGGAAGCTATGATGTTTAGGTGTTAGTGCATACTTCAAGTGGATTCTACACGATGCAGACTTGACGTGAAGTCTGTACGATGTTTGCAGACTTCAGGTATGCTCCTCCAAAATTAAAATTGAAATTCTTGGGTTGTACTAAACCAAAATTAACAAATATTGAACCAGAAAGTTACCCTACATATGAATACAATTTTTAGAAGAAGAAAAAAACCATAGCCACTTTTTATCTCTTCTTCTCTTTGTCTCTTTCTAGCCAACATGTTATGTCTCATTTCGGCAAAAGTGTAAGAACTTTGAACTCTTCTCTCCTCCTTCACGATCTAAGATTTGTTTCACTTTTTTTCTCATGATTTTCGCCCTTTTTTTGCATGTTCCACCAAAAGCCTCTAGACCTCGAAGCCTCTTGTCTCAGGCCACATCCATCATTTCTTCTCCGGTTCAAAATTGAAAAAGATCAAAAAAAATTTTGCAAAATGTTGATTTTTTTTTTGTCAAAGTATTTGTTTTTTTTTGTGTTTTTAGTTAAAAATCTGACTTTTAAATGTTACTTGTGAAAAGTTCAATTTTATATAGTTAAAGATTACATTTTTAATGAATATTATGTAAAGATCTAATTTTTCTGAACTTTCTTTTGAAAGGTTTTATTTTTAAAGGTGTGTGAAAGTTCAATTTTTTGTGTCTTTTCTAGTTAAATATATTTTTAAGGAGATCTTGTGAAAAAATCTAATTTTATTAATCTTTTCTTATAAAGATTACATTTTTAATGAATATTATATGAAAGATCTCATTTTTAATGAAACTTGTGTGAAAGTTTGGTTTTTTTTGTGCTTTCTATTTAAAGATTTATTTTTTAAATTTAGATCTTGTGAAAAAAGTAATTTTTTAATCTTTTCTAGTTAAAGATTATATTTTTAATGAATATGATGTAAACTATCTAATTTTTTTGAATTTTTTAATCTTTTTTATTTCATTTGTAATGATAGTTGTGTGCAAATTTGATTTTTTTGTGTGTTTTCTAGTAAAGATTTGTTTTTGAAATGAGATATTGTGAAAAGTTCTAGTTTTTTAGTCTTTTTTAGTTAAATATGTAATCTTTTTTATATAATTTGTTAAATCATACTTAATTGAGATTTTTTTAAGGAAAATTAAGTATTTTGGCTTTTTTTCTAAAAAGAAATTGTTTTTTTCCCTTAAATTTTGATTTTTTCTATTTAATGATTACAATTTTAATGAATTTCATAAGAAAAAATTAATTTTTTCTTGTATATAAATTTACATTTCTAATGAATATTATATGAAAGTTTTGATTTTTGACATTTTCTTATTAAAAACTACATTTTTATTCAAATTATTGTGCAAAAATTGATTTTTTAATCTTTTGTCGTTAAATATTACATTTTTAATGAGTATGTTCGTTGGTTCTTTTAAGCAGACTTCTTTAGAAGACTTTTTAAGCAGACTTCTTAAGTAGACTTCTTAAGCAGACCTCTTAAGCATACTTCTTAAGAAGACATCTTTTCCAAACTTATTTTTAGATTTATTTTTTAGACTTCTGTATTATTATTTTGATTAGTAATGTCATTTGATGAGTAATGACATTCTTGGCACTTTTATAACACAAACAATGATTCCTTCTTTAGTTAACATCTCATCTTAGTATTGATGGATATATGGTTTTAATTTTTGGATTTTGGTATCATAAGTTGTGGTTGTGTTTTTGTTCACTTCTTTGGGTATCTTCTTCATTTTCAGGTTTTTAATCAGAGTGTGTATAAACTTACTACATATCATCACTCGCTGAAATTACTTTTTTCATTTGGATCTCGAACTTCAGATGAAGAGAGGAATGAAGCTGACAAAATATGTGGAGATTGGAGAGGAAAACAAGTGTCATTGTAGCTGATTTGGTGACGTTATAGTCTTCTTTAAGGATTATGTTAAGAAAATTAAGGATTGTAATTATAAATCAAATCTTTAATCTTCTATTTCCTTGATAAAATTGAGTGTGCTAGTTTGGTAGTGATAAATTCAATGGAGATTCAAAGTCAAATGAAACATATCTACACACTTTTGATCCCTTGTACATGAAGTAAAAAAATCATATTAAATAAGCTTTGTATCAACATGAAAGCTTTGTGATCCACTAAAACACTTAGAAATTCTGTCTTGTTATACTAAAACGACATGATGGTAGATGAACCAATACATTAAAATAAACATATTTAAACCACATTAATAACAAATAAGTAGCTAGGGATCATAATATACTTACAAAGAAAATCACACACAAGTCTTCTCGAGACATAGGAGACTTCACCTGAAGTTCATACACTAACACAAATTTGTGAAGTCTACTTTGAATAAGCTAACTACCTAAATTATTTCAAAAATTTATACATACATAACAATAATATATAAACATATTAAACTTCTATATAGCCAAAAACAATATCAAACACACATAGGAAAATATAAAAAAATAATACAAAAAATACTTAAACATGCTTTAAAAGCATTTTTACAAAAATTTATATTGGAAACTTCATGTGAATTCTACACAGAAGCAAACTTCATGTAAAGTCTACTTTGAATGAGCTAAATACCTGTATTATTTCTAAAATTTACACAGACTTAACTGTAATATATAACCATGTTAAACTTGTAGATAAGCAAACAAAGTATCAAACACACATATGAAAAATATAAAATATTTTTTAAAAAAAATTAAACATGCTTTAAATGCATTTTTACAAAATTAACGTTGCAGACTTCACCTGAAGTCTACTATTTAGACATCACATGAAGTCTACGTAGATAAATAGTAGACTTCACTTGAAGTCTCCATTGGTTATTTTTTTATTTGACTAAATGTTGACTTTTCAGACGCAGACTTCATTTGAAGTTTACTTTTTAGGAGGTTATATTTGCAATTACCCAGAATAATGAATTTTATTAGTAGACTTCACCTGAAATCTACTTAGTTTCGTATGAAAATAGTAGTCTTCACATAATGACGTAGACTTCACATGAAATCTACTCTAGAAAACAGAGGTTACTTCTGCAATTGACTAAGTTTGACTTTTAATACAGATGTCTACACGTGAAGTCTTTGATAACGCAGACTTCACGTGGAGTCTTCAACGTAGTTGGAGTAGACTTTCGAAGAAGTCTACTTTATTTTATAAATAATTAAATTTTTCATTAATTTTGCAGAAATCATACGAGTGTACATTACTTAGTATCTAACGTAGACATCACCTGAAGTCTGCAGAATTGAACAAGATTTCAGGTGAAGTTTGCGTTTTCACACAAATTTCGAGACTTTTTTGGTCAAATAATATGTTGGTCAATTTCAAAAATAACCCATCTAAGAGAATTAGACTTCAGGTGAAGTCTACGTAAAAGTCAAATTTTCAGTCAATTGCAAAACTGACTGAAATTTCAGTTGTCTTCAGGTGAAGTCTTCTTTTATATTTTTGTATCCAAACAAGAATAAGTAGAGCTCATGTGAAGTCTACTTTCCGAATCAAAACTAACCTCGATGTTAACTAGCAGACTTCAAGTGAAGTCTACATGGAACACAGACTTGACCTAAATCTACTCTATGCAGATTTCCGAAATATGCAAAAACTAGCTAGATTTGAGTTAGGGATTATATTTATCTTATTTAAATGCCTATAATATCGAACTAAACCGTTAATCGTTACTTTTAGTTGGTACTGAAAATTTAAGATTTAAGAATTTTGAAAATGTTAAAATGAAAACTAGAGAGATTTATGGATAGAAATGAAGAGAGAGTGAGAGATAATATGGTTGAAGATAGTGAATAAGCATTTAGATCTCGAAAATATGTATATACATGAGCATTTAGAACTTTCTTTTAGGTTGTTAATGGTGGATGTGAGAACTGAAGAAGATGTCATTTTGGTAAATATTTGAGGTTAAATGAGTAATTTGGTTATTTTATGTTTTGTTGAAATTATTTTTTTAAAAACTAAAAAGTAATGGCATAATTGAAGAAATTAGTAGAAGAAAAAATGGTTATTTCTCCCACTAACTAAAGTCAATAGGTTAGATTAGAAACAATCCCTATATAATAAGATAAAAAAATGTAATTTTAATTGTAAAGTTTTTGTATTGGTTGAGCTGAAATTTTTTTTAATAATGATCATAATTTTTTTTTTTGGTCAACTTTACTCATTCATAGACAGTACTGACACCACAAAGCAGGTAAATCGTTCACAAAACCTTGGTTCTTGGAGAATCTTCTAACTCTGCGAGCAAGAAAATCGACCTTATGGTTGAGAAAACGTGGGATCAGGACGAGAGAAAAGCGGGTGAATCCACTCCGTAGACTCGAAAAATCAGCGAGGTACAGCAGGAAAGCAGGCCACTCCGAAGGATCCGCAACCATCGTCACAAGCTCGGAACAATCCACTAGGAATTCAACTTCTGTCAACTGGAGTGAAGAAAAGCATGTCATAGCCCACAAAAGTGCCTCGAACTCTGTGTGAAGGGGGGAGAGACTTCACCGAATGCATTGCACGCCCAGTTTCTTCCGCCTGACTCAAAAGGAAACCCGTACCACCCTAAACCTGTATGAAGATCTGTCTCATTCCAAGAGGCATCAACCATACATATGTACCTAGTAAACGCCAGGTCTAGCATTAGTGGTCTGTATATCCTTTCCTCCTGAGAATGTCGTATTTCTGAACTAGCAGCTGTTTTTATATGGATCCCCGGCTGAGATAAAACCCAAGCCTCTGCTTCATTTTCTGAAGCCAGGACCAAATCCCTAGGATCGATATTCTTGTTTATAAAAACCTTATCATTTCTTGCTTTCCACAGAAACCAAAGGAGCCATGGGAAACTTCTAAATTTGTGTTTTTTGGGGAGTCTCCATAGTAGTTGATCAATATTAGCATATATTGAAGAGCCCGAAAATGATGGCCCTGCAGGTATTTTAGATAAAGCCCATGCTTGGATAGTTGGAGGGCATTCAAATATAACATGGTTTATCGTTTCTTCATCTGCTCTACACCTTTCGCATCTCTTGTCGCATTGTATACCCCGCTTATCTAGGTTAACTTTGACAGCTAATTGGCATGATACCACTTGCCAGATAAAGTGTTTTATTTTTTGTGGGGCTTGCCCTTTCCATGTTTGAGCCTGTAGATCCTGAAAGTGGGGTCCGAAAAACTCCATCGAGTGTTGGGAGATATTTATCTCCTCCCAATACCCTGATTTAACCGTGTAAAGTCCGGACTTATTAAAATGCCAACCTAGACTGTCTGAGGTTGGGAGCTTTGGTATATGGATACCGAGGATTATATTAGCATCCCCAAGGTCAAAAAATAGTCTAATCAGTGTTTTTTTCCATAGTCGCGAGTAAGGATCTATCATATCAGATACACGTAAGTCTGGATTAATCATTGGGCCGATCCCAATTGGGGGTCTGGGTGTACTATTTGGGAGCCATGGATCAGACCAAACTCTAATAGTATCACCGTTACCCATCCGTTTAATTAGTCCTTTCATAATCAGTGCGCGGGTTGATATAATACTCCACCATCCGTAAGATGGCAAATATAGGCATTTCACCTCTAGTGGATGTGATCTTACAAAGTACCGACCCCTAAGAATTCTAGCCAAAAGAGAATTCGGAATATCCAGTAATCTCCATAGTTGCTTCGCGAGTAAAGTGGAGTTAAAATCCTCTATAGCCCTGAAGCCCAGAGCTCTGTTCGTCTTTTCTTTACATAAATGTTCCCATTTTGCCCAGTGAATTCCTCTTGAGGTTCCTGAATTGTACCACCAGAAATTTGCTATAGCTGATGTAATCTTGGAAGTAACCATTTTGGGTAAACGGTAACACACCATGACATATGATGGGATAGCTGTGAGCACTGATTTTGCCCCCAATGGCATGTATACCTAGGAGGCCTTGTATTTCCAATCGACGAAATTGATCTACTTCTTTGCCAAATTGTATCGATGATTTCGCAAAGTTAATCTGCTGTCCTAATTGCATTTCATAGTCCTTCAAAACTTGTAAGATAGTGGATGCTTCTTCTACATTGGCTTTGCAGAAAACATGCTATCATCTGCAAATAAAATATGTGAAACTGCCGGACTTGTACGTGCCACTGAGATCCCAGTTATTTGATTTTGAGTCTCCGCTGATTTTAGTATCGAGTATCGTATTGAGGAGACACAGTGCATTACTCCTTTCACCCATCGTTCATGAAATTCTAATTTTAATAGTAACTTCCTCAAAAGCTCCATTCAATTCTATCATATGCCTTGCTCATGTCAGTTTTTATGGCCATATAAGCCCCTTTGACCTTCTCATTTGTACATAAAGCGTGGAACATTTTTTGAGCTATCAAAATGTTATCTGAGATTAAACGTCCCGAGACAAAAGTTGATTGAGTATCCGAGATTAAGTTTGGTAAGATCTTTTTCAACCTTAGGCACATCACTTTGGATATTATCTTATATGCTACATTGCACAGACTGATAGGTCGGAATTCTGCCATCTTTGTTGGTCTCAATGTCTTTGGAATAAGACATATATTTGTTTAATTTAAATCTTTTTCAAAGAAACCCGTCTCTAAGAAACCATTCACTAAATGCACCACATCTTTAACAAGGGACCATGATTGTTTGAAGAACAGAGCCGTCATACCATCTAGGTCTGGTGCTTTCCCTGGATCAATCATAAAAACCGCTATTTTCACCTCCTCTACAGTGGCCTTTGCCATAAGTATGCTGTTTTTATCTTCTGATACTATAGGTTCTACTTCCTCCAGGGAGTAGTCTTGTACGGAGGAAACATTTGACGTGAACAGAGAATCAAAGTACCGTACGACCTCCTTTTCTATGTCCTTATCTTGATTAATCCACTCATTATGTATATCGAAGAGACCTACTATCCTATTTTTTGCCCGTCTTTGGTTTGTTTGTGCATGGAAAAATTTCGTATTCCAATCACCTTCCTGTAGCCATTTATTACGACTTTTCTGTTTCTAATAAGATTCTTCTTCTTTGTAAGCCATGCACAACTCATATGCTGTGTTTTGGATATCTACTGTGGGGCATGAATCTAAATTTTTCATTTCCTCAAGTTTAGTCTTTAGGGTCTCTATTTTCTCTTTCCCAGGTATCACTTATCTCTTCCTCCACTTGGATAATTCTCGTCGACAATTAAATTCGCATATCTTGTCCAGCCTAATCTTATGGCATCCTCGAATCCTGGTTTCGCTATCCAACACTTATCAAAATTGAAGCGTGGTTTATTTATATATTTGCTCTCCTTTATTTCCACCAATATTGGTCTGTGATCGGAACCATTCATCTTTAGATAGTCTGTTATAGAATTCGGGAAAAGCGAGTGCCAATCCTCATTTTTGAAAGCTTTATCTAGTTTGCATCTTATAATTTCTTTTTGTTTTTCACCTCGCCAAGACCATGTATCCCCAGTACATGAGAATTCGATGAAGTTGCAATTTTGCAACATTGTATTAAAAGGAACGAAAGAACTTATACTTCTTAGTCGGCCGCCTTTTTTTCCATGCTGACAAGAAATTTCGTTGAAGTCGCCTAAGATAAGCCACAATTATGTACGTTGGCTCCCATAACGGGTTAATCTTTCTCAAACTCTCTCTCTTAAATGATAAGCAGGAACACCGTAGATGAAAGAGGTAAAAGATTCTTTCCCTTTTAATTGTATGGTTATATATATGATATTTTTATCCTTATAATTAACGGTTACACCCCAATGATTTTGATAGAGTAATGCTAAACCCCCGCTTGGTCCTATAGGGTTCACTATTATGAGATTATCGATGTTAAAATCTCTAAGTAATTGTTCCAAATAGGCTTCATTTTTTTCGTTTCCATCAAAAATAAAAAATCAAATCGCTTTTGCTTATAAATGTCTTTGAAAAAACTCAAAGTCATAGGGTTCCTAATACCCTAAAAATTCCAAGAGAGAAACTTAATCATGAAAATTCAAAAAAAAAAAAACAAATTAGACGGACGATTCCGTAATGCGGGACGTAACTTCGTCTTCCGCATTTCTTGAAACCTCTCCCACCTTCCTCCCTTCTTAAGAGAGGTTTCCACTACCTGTACCATGTTTTGTTTCTTGGAATTAACTCTACGGAGTCCACCTGCAGCCTTACTTCCTTTCCTTTATGTATCTATAGACGAAGCTTGATGTCCAATAGCATTTTCTTTCTTCTGAGACAGAAGAGGCGGTTTATTAGCCTTGTTAAGCCTCTCCAAGGTTCTCATCAATTCTTGTTTTTCCTCCACTGCAATCATCCCATAATCATGCATCTTCTCCAGATCATCGACACTCAACTTGTTGGCAACCTTGTTACCCCCCTCCCCGCATCTGTGTTCTCAGTTTTTGATTCCCACATCAGTGGGTCAGCTTCTCCTCCCTGCAGCCTTGCGTTTGTCCCTTCATGTTGTACATCGCTTATAAATGTATTAGAGTTCAAATTCACCAGCTTAGAAGAAATCACCTCGAGGTCTTCCTCTACTGTAAGGCAGTGTTTTGTTTTTTTGGATGAAGATTGGACTGCAGACATCTCCCCCAAGTTGCTTATTTGTATTGGATAATTTGGTATGGCCTCTTCTATTCCTTTAGGCACAACTCTCTTTGTTTTTTAGAGCCATTCTGGACCTGCTGTTCTGTATCAGCACTATCAATCTTATCTTTACCGCCAGTTGACTTCGGCATATACTTCACCTCCATTCTCTGGTTTGTAAGATGTGATCCGTATTGATCAAATGGACAATTGTGTAAGGCTTTGTCCCCTTTTCCTTCATAATCTTGTTTTGCATTATTCACCAAAGCTCCTTTAAAACTCTGGTTTCAATCCGCCATTCTCTCATGACGCTTCATCCTGTCTGGTTCCACTTCTCGATTTTCATGTTTAGCTAATCGTTTACACCGTCCTACATCATAATTGATGTAGTTGCAGTAGCTACATATTCCTTGTAGCCTTTCGTACTTGATTCGGATTAGTGTTTCCTCACCATCTTCAAACTCCACCGCAGTCTTAAGAACTAGCGTCTTCATAACATTCACTTCAACCTGAATTTTAGCGCCTTCGACATCAATATGTAACACTTTTCCCAATTGGTCCCCTATCGCTTTGTACACTATCTATGCTGCAAACTCTATAGGCACATTAGAGATGATCGCCCATAGTTTTAGCATGGAAGGGTACTCTTCTGGTGCCTTGGGGATCCACTTATCAAGCGTCACCATCCAGCCAACAAAGTGAGTTGGTCCAAGTCTTAGAATCTCCTCTATGTCTTTGACTTCCTTGAAGGTAAATTAGAACCGACCGAATCCCAAATCTGCCCCAAAAACACGATCTTCCATCCGCCAAATCCTTGGGAAACGGATTAATGCACCCACTTCTTGCTTGGAAGGATTTAAACACCAGCCCAGCAAAATCTTAGAGCAACGTGCCACTAGAGCACTGTTGTCGAACTTCAGAATCTTGATCCGAGGGATCACCGCAGAAGAAGACCCAATAGTCATCTTTTTCTAGATATTGATTTGAGCCATCGCCTTAGTGTGTGATTTACCAGTAATTTTAAAAAGTACAAACGCAGAAACATAGCAACTAATAAGCACTTATGAAGGTTTGATATTTCTTTATCTTCTTCAATCTTTATCGTACCATTAATCATTGTCGAAAAATTTGGAAAAACAATCTTGAATAAAAGGAAACCTGAGTTTATCCTTTCTTTGATATCCTCTAAGATTTGATACGCCTCTTTGTTTATGGAAAGTACTTGCTCCAATCCCGCTTTGAAATTATTCTCTAGATTGTTGTACATTTGGAAAGTTCCAAATATGTAACGTGTGACATGGACATACACCCTAAGTAGCTTTTTTAAAAAGGTGATGATATTTTCCGTTTGATCTTTGCTTCCGGTGTAACGGAACATAATGATCTGCAGAAACTTCAACATCAGAAAACGAGTGATGATGACCTTAACACACCTAAGAATTTGGACAGTATTTGATAACCAGGATTTATACTTGAAATTTTTACTTCTTGATAGAGCCATGAACAAAAAAATTTTTGAACTTGTTTGAGTAATTGGCCACCGAATATCTTGATTCCAATTCCAAAAGGTCTCCTCGCTACAACTTGATAGTATACTCCTTTACTCCCTTGTGTTAAGAGCGATTCATTTACGCCATCTCAAAGGATGAGAGACTTGATAGCAAACTCTTCCCTTTTCTTCGAAATGGACATTAATTGGACTCCACACTCGATTTCGAGGATGCTTTATCGTCCCCGCCTTGAAAATTTTTGCTTGCTCCTCTCTCGTTAACCCCTTGACATTCCTCGTCATGGCAGGTAGGATAAACCTCTAGATCCGACTTGATCCCTCACCATCATCCCCTCGGCCTCGCCATCGCAAATATTAAGCCATATCGTGGCCGTATGATCTTCGCCATCGTTTGTCTCTTCTTAACCCTTTCCATCGCTGTATTTTTATGAATCACAGAAAACATCAAAAGAGGAGCAACCATGTCACCGGATACTCTTGATTTAGGATTCTCCATCTTGAAAAAATGTGCAACACGGACCTCCGCAGAGTCGGGCATAGCCCCCTCCTTAATCCCTTTGGCCTCGATAAAAAATTGAACCGCCATCTTCGTATATTTGTCTCTCCACCATCCTCGCCTTCGAGATCTCCGTATCCTTTTCCCAAATCGCTTGATGCCCTCTGTAATCTCCTTTGATTTGGCCCATTCCCCATCGTGGATCCCTTCCTCTTCTACTTTAATCGGACTCGCTCTCCATCTTAGGGTTTTGATCCGGCGGAAATCACCTTCGAGCTCTCCATTTACCCAATGATAACTTAAAGTTTGATCAGAAATTCATATTGTAAAAATATATTAAATGAGATTAAGTAAAATAAATCTCCTCACGCGCGAAAATCAGAAGTTACTTTCATGTAAAAGGGAAAAATGGCCATTTTCAAAGCAAACTTTTTTCATAGTGCCGATTTTAACACGAATTATAAAGCAGTGCATAATCATACACGGACTGTCTCAAAATTCAAATAAATAATAGGAACTTTACATCTTAGACCAAAATCAACATTGATACAGTAGGAAGTTATTTTCAAACTGAACTTCTTTGAAGTGTCCATCAAATAAAACAAAATAATATAATAAATATACAATAATATAAAATTAAATTAATTAAATTAAATTAGGGTATAAAATTTATTAATATTTCTATAATTAATATTTATAAAAAATTTATAAGAGTAAAGTTTAAATGTAAATAGATAAAAAGTTATATATAAAAATATAAATGTTTACATATAATATCAAAACTTTTTGTAAATATATTTTCTTTATATATACAATTTGAAATATATAAATTCCCAAAAATAATCAAAATTGGAGAGAAAAGTGATTAAACCACTTATGAAAAAGAGGTTTTAGGCCATAAAATTTGAAATATATAAATTCTCAAAACTAATTAAAAATATAATGAAAAGAAATTTTCTAAAAAGGTATGATCCACAAATTTATTAAAATTTTTGGATTTAGGTCATAAAATTTGAAATATATAAATTCTCAAAATTAATGAAAAATAGAGTGAAAAGTTATTTTTGAAAAGTTATAGACTAATTTTAGAAAATCGCTTTTCACTATTTTTTGATTAATTTTGAGAAAGTATATTTTTAAATTGTATATATATATAGAAAATATATTTATTAAAATTTTGATTATTATATGTAAATATTCACATTTTTATATATAATATTTATCTATTAAAATTTACTTTTATAAACTTTTCGTAAATATTAGTTATAGAAATGATAATAAATTTTATACTTTAATTCAATTTAATTTATTTTATGCTATATTTATTTTGTTTTATTTGAAATCGACACTCCAAAAAAAGTTTGGTTTGAAAATGGCTATTTTTTCTACTGTACATGTGTCTTTAGACGGAGATTTAACCGTTGAGTAACGTTTTTAATGGTTAATATTGATTTTGGGCTAAGATGTAAAATTTATATTATTTATTTAAATTTTTAGACAATTCGTATAGGATTATGCAGTGCTCTATAGTTCGAAATCGACGCAATTGAAAATATTGACTTTGAAAAATAGCTTTTTTTCTCCATGTGAAAGAAGGCAAAAACACTTAAATCGTCATCGACATCTCACCTACTGTACGCTCCTGCTCCTAAGATCTCAGCTGTTCGTTCACATGAGGTCGCACTATTTTACACTCCTTATACTAGGCACGTGTTGAATTAAATTGACACGATAAATATGGGCTTCAACAGTAGGCCCATTTAATATTATAATGGGCCTTTTCTAATTTTTGGCCTTACTGCCTTTCCAGCTTGGGTCGAGAAAGAGAGAGGGAGAAGAAACACAGCGTTGGAGAAACAATTTGAACTGACAATCATGTCCGGTTTCTCGAGCTTAATTTCTCACAGAAATGGTGCAATCTGCCTTTTGCGTCTCGGTTTTTCGAAATTCGGATGTTTCTCTCCAGTAAGGTTTTCTTCCGGCGCTGTAAACAGTTCGAAACGAGATGATTATGCTTCTCACGAGGCATCCGCCGTTTCTGGTGAGTTTGTTTCTGAGATACTTTTTTGTCTTCTTTCTCATGATGTATTATCATACAGTTTTCTCTTCTTCTTCTTCTTTTCTCTTTTTGTAGCTTTCCTGGTCTTATAACTCTTCCCGTGTTAAATTAAATAAATTCAAGTTTTACCTGTAGAGGATATGGCAAGTTTCTGATTATAGGTTTAAAAGTTGAAGTTTTTTGAGCCGTAGAGTGAAAATTTTGGTGCCTGTTTCTGAGTTTTAAATCCTAGCACTGTTTTTTTCTGAATTTTTTGGATGGTTTTTCTAAAGATTTCAACTTCATGGGGTATATGAAACAGGATTTGATATGGAAAAGAGCATATATAACATTCTTACAATTGACCGTTGGGGGTCTCTAAATCATATGGATTATAGACAGGCTCGTCTTAGACCAGTTCATGGAAAGCTGGCTTTGAAGTTTCTTAAATGGGTAGTTAAGCAGCCCGGTTTGGACTCTGACCATATTGTTCAGTTGTTTTGTATTACTAGTCATATCCTCGTTAGAGCTAGGATGTATGACCCTGCACGGAAAATCTTGAAGGAGCTATCTTGGATGAGTGATACATCAAGCTTTGTTTTTAGTGCTTTGATGGCCTCGTACCGGCTTTGCAATTCAGACCCTTCTGTTTTCGACATCCTGATTAAAGTATATTTAAGAGAAGGAATGATTCTAGATTCTCTGGAAATATTTCGTTTGATGGGTCTTTACGGGTTCAGTCCTTCTGTTCATACTTGTAATAAAATGCTTGGTTCCATTGTAAAGAGTGGTGGGGATGTGTCAGTCTGGTCTTTCTTGAAGGAAATGCTTAAGAGGAAGATTTGTCCTGACGTGGCTACCTTCAATATACTACTTAACGTGCTTTGTGCTGAAGGAAGCTTTAAAAAGTCGTCTTATCTCATGGAAAAGATGGAGAAGAGTGGTTATTCCCCAACTATAGTTACATACAATACTGTGCTACATTGGTATTGTAAAAAGGGGAGATTTAAAGCTGCTATTGAGCTTATAGATCAAATGAAGTCGAAAGGGGTTGACGCTGATGTTTGTACATATAATATGCTGATCCACGATTTGTGCAGAAACAATAGAAGTGCCAAAGGTTATTTGTTGCTGAGGAAAATGAGGAAGAGGATGATCTACCCCAACGAAGTTACGTACAATACGCTTATTAGGGGTTTCTCTGACGAAGGAAAGGTTCCCATTGCTAATCAAATTATGACTGAGATGTTAACCGTTGGACTTTCCCCAAATCTTGTTACTTTTAATTCTTTGATTGATGGACACATTAGTAAGGAAAACTTTACAGAGGCGTTGAAAATGTTTTATATGATGGAAGAGCAAGGTCTTACACCTACAGAAGTTAGCTATGGCATACTTTTAGATGGGTTATGCAAGCATGCAGAATTTGACCTAGCGAGAGGCGTTTTCATGAAAATGAAGAGAAATGGAATCTCTGTTGGGCGAATAACATTTACTGGAATGATTGATGGGTTATGTAAAAATGGGTTACCAAATGAAGCGGTTGTGATGCTTAATGAAATGAGTAATGATGGTATTGATCCTGATATTGTCACATACTCGGCGCTTATAAATGGATTTTGCAAGGTGGGGAGGTTTAAAACTGCTAAGGAGATAGTATGTAGAATTTACCGAGCTGGTCTTAGTCCAAATGGCATCATATATTCAACGCTGATATACAATTGTTGCAGGATGGGATGCTTAAAGGAAGCTTTAAGAATTTATGAAGCTATGATCCTCGAGGGTCATACCCCAGACCATTTCACTTTAAATGTACTTATCACTTCGCTATGTAAAGCTGGTAAAGTAGGTGTGGCAGAAGAATTTATGCGTTGCATGACAAGTGATGGTATTCTTCCTAACGCAGTTAGCTTTGATTGTCTTATCAATGGGTATGGAAACTTGGGTGACGAGCTAAAAGCGTTTTCTATATTTGATGAGATGACCAAAGTTGGTCATCACCCAACGTTCTTCACGTATGGTAGTCTACTCAAGGGATTATGCAAAGGTGGGCATTTGAAAGAGGCAGAGAACTTTCTGAAAAGCCTCCATGCTGTTCCTGCAGCTGTTGATACTGTAATGTACAACACATTACTCACTGCTATGTGTAAATTAGGGAATTTGGACAAGGCTGTTTCCCTTTTTGGTGAGATGGTGAAGCGAAGCATTCTGCCTGACAGTTATACATATACCAGTCTTATTTCTGGGTTGTGTGGGAAGGGCAAGACTGTTATTGCCATACTCTTTTGTAATAAAGCTGAGGCTCGAGGTAATCTACTTCCCAACAAGGTGATGTATACCTGTTTTATGGATGGTATGTTCAAAGCTGGCCAGTGGAAAGCTGGTAGTTATTTTCAGGAGCAAATGGAGAAACTTGGCCTTACCCCTGATGTTGTCACAACAAATGCATACATTGACGGTTACTCAAGGATGGGGAAAATAGGGAAGACCAATGACCTACTTTTTGAGATGTGGAACAAAAATCGAGGTTTTAATCTGACTACATACAATATTCTCTTGCATGGGTATGCAAAGAGGAAAGACGTATCAACAAGCTTTATGTTGTATAGATCCATGATACAGTATGGCATCGTACCTGACAAGCTCACATGCCATTCTCTTGTTCTCGGGATTTGTGAGTCCAACATGTTGGATATTGGTCTTAAAATCTTGAAAGCATTCATATGCCGAGGTGTTGAAGTTGACAGGTATACGTTCAACATGCTAATCTCCAAGTGTTGTGCAAATGGAGAGATAAACTGGGCATTTGATCTGGTTAATGTCATGACTTTTCTAGGAATCTCCCTTGATAAAGATACTTGTGACGCCATTGTTAGCGTCCTCAACAGGAACAACAGATTCCAGGAGTCTCGCATGGTTTTGCATGAAATGGCAAAGCAAGGTCTATCTCCCGAGTGTAGAAAGTACATTGGTCTGCTTAACGGTCTTTGTAGAATGGGAGATATGAAGACTGCGTTTATGGTGAAGGATGAGATGGTGGCATGTAAAATATGTCCGCCTAATGTAGCTGAGAGTGCAATGGTGAGAGCACTTGCAAAATGTGGTAAGGCTGAAGAAGCTATGCTGCTTCTTCAGTCCATGCTGAAAATGAAGTTGGTTCCAACTATTGCTAGTTTCACTACTTTAATGCACATGTTTTGCAAGAATGCTGATGTTACAGTGGCCCTGGAATTGAGAGTCATCATGAGAAACTGTGGGCTGAAATTTGATCTCGTGTCATACAATGTATTGATTACTGGACTTTGTGCTAAAGGTGATATATTAGGTGCATTTGAACTCTACGAAGAGATGAAACAAGATGGATTTTTAGCCAATGTGACAACATACAAAGCTCTCATCAGTGGGGTACTTTGCCGAAGAACCATATTCTCTGGGACTAATATCATCTTGAAAGATTTACTTGCAAGAGGATTCATAACATCCATGAGCTTGTCACAAGATTCTGAAAAAAATTTGACAGTGGTCATGAATAAACTGAGGGCCTTGCAAAGTAACCAAAAGGGATAACATCAGAACAAGCTTTAGGAGTAATCATATGATCAACTTTCCTAAACAAACTAGTGTTAACTCTTATCTCAATCATCTGCTTCTCTGTAGCACGGTTCGTTATGAATACTTATGTTTTTTACTCATTCTCAAACCCTTATAAACTGTTCCTATATATTGTCTTTTCTGTTTTCCAGATGATATTGCAGGTTGATCACCACGAAGAACTGGATTTGCAGAACAATGTTCATTATAACCAGCTAAAGCCTAAAACGACTTGATTTTTATCTGATCCACAGTTTGCATCTTGCTCACTCTTCTCCTTGCTGATTGACAATACATATGCATCATAGTGATTATTTTAACAGTTCTTGATGCTGAGTGCCAGTCAGTTCCAGAAGCTTAGCAGTTAGCTTTTGTGCTGTTAAGCATAACAAGACAAGCAAGACAGTGAGAAGCTTTACCTTTACTAGCTCCTATCTCTGACAAATACAACTCAAAATCTACACCAATGGAAACTCTGATTAAATCTCTTAAACGTCCAGGTGGGTTTATAAACATCCAGGTGGGTTTATAGACACTGTCTCTGCTCCACTTGCACATTCAAGATCTTGTTTATTGTTTGTTGTTTCTTTTAATTTATCTTTTATTTACAGAGACAAAGCAAGAGGAGATAAACAAACTCCTGGTAGCTGGAGGTGTGTTGGCATTTCATGTGCTGACTTCAATCTGTAATCAATCTGGACTCACCAAAACAAATTCAGATAATTGGTTCAGAGAAAATGATGCAGCAGAACTAAGAAAGCAAAATAAAAAAGAGCTTCTACTGTGTTTTTGAGGAAACTTTTGATGGTGAATAAATATGTCGGAACAACGAGAAGCTAGTTGTTTGTGTTAGGATGGTGTCTGATGGATCTTAACACAGACAGAATCTAACAGTTCGTCAGATTGCATCACTGGTTTTGTTCCATTTTGCAGTTCCCCGACTCGTGAGCCTCCTGTAACACAATTATATTATTATTATATTTGTTTAAATGTTTTGATTGTCTGTTAGTCTGCTAACAATTTCTTTATTTTTACATAAAACACAAATATCATGTTTAGAGCAAATATTATACAAATTTTTTATCACACCCATTAGGAATAAACAATATACTAGAAAATAACGTAACTGATATTCAGCAAAATAATTATTTCTGAACCAAATCTGTGATGTGTATTATTTGTTATAACCTGTAATTAGAAAAAGTACAGCATTAATAATAGAAGCAAGTGGATTATATACAGGTTGGTAAAATGGGTAGATAAGTGATGACCGATGACATTTTGGATTAGATATTTTGTCAAACAACAATCGCTGTTAGGAAAATGAAAAAGATATTAAAAAAAAAATCATATGTTAATTAAAAAATAGGCCACTTGATTGCTCTAATTTTTTTTAATTACAACGAATAATAAGTAATATTTGAGAAAATTCGTTTCAAATATCTAATCTTTTTAAACTAAAGTTGAAAAATAAGGTTAGCCAATCGATTTTTGGTCTTTACCAAATGGTTATGATTATAATGATAAATCTATTAAATAATACTATTAATTTTGGGAAACAAATATCTTTTTCCAAAAAAAAAAAAAGAGAATTAATGCTACAAGACAAAAGAGCGCCAGCAAGTCACCTGCTTTTGCATCGGTCTGAACCAACATAATGCTCCAAATGAATAGCCGTTAGCCAGCTCATCTTTCCGTTAAATAATCCAAAGACGTTCACGTTAGTTGGTTTAACTCCGTTTATATAGACCGTTACACACACCGCACCAAAATGAAAGACACAGAAGACGAAGAAGCAAAAAAGAATTTTTTAGGAAGAGAAAAAAGAAAAAAAAAAAAAAAAGAGAAAAATCAAAAGTCTCTCTCTTTCTTTTTCTTCTCCCAGATTCTCTCTCTTCTCCGATCGTATTTCTTTTCTCTCACTTTCCTTGGTTTTCTCGGCGGCTTCTCCTATTTTCTGAGTTGTTTCTCCATTTTTCTTGGGATAAATCTTCCTCCTTCCTGCAGAGACCATGTCGGTACGTTTAAATCTCCTCTCTTTAAGAATATATTTTGTATTTCTGATTTAAAGCTTGAGAACACTTTCGAATTCGATTTGATGGTTTCAAGTTTCATTTGGTAAGTAAGATGCTATGTTTCATTTTGATCTGTAGGGTTTTTGTTTTTGTTTCTTAATCTAATTACAATTTTGTCACTATCATCGATGTTCGATATGACGATGAAGAAAATCAGATGTGAAATTGTGATTTTGTTGAGCTTATTCGTGTGTTGCTCATAATCCTTTTTCTAGATCTCGGGTTTTATTTATGATTTTTTTAATTTACTAATTCCATCTTCTGCTTTTATGTCAATCTGAATTTGATCAATAAAGCTTAGAGTTTGGTTGTTGTTTTTTCGTAATCCGGAAGAGATTTTAGGTAATGATATCTCTTGAGCTTTAGATTTTGATTTAGGGTTTATGATTTTGGATTTGAGATGAAAATGGGGCTGATACATAGAAATTTTGTCACGTTCTAGCTGTCTTTTTTCCCAGATTGTTCTTTGCTTCATTGAGAGTGAAAAAGAGGGGCATGAAGATTGTATGGCATTGTTTTGGGATAACCAAACGATCCTTTTTTGTTTTGTCGATTTGTTTGTTTATTTAGAGGAAAAAATTGAAGTCACTAGTTTCAAACGTGATCATTTTTTTCTCACCAAATAAAACGGATGACAAAGATGAGAACTTTTAAAAATTTCCATTATGTTTGGTTCCGGTGATCTTTTTGACTTATAGTCTAATTGTTCAAACCTTAATCTTAATACTTGATGGTATTATTGTGTTTGCTCGGTTGATGCTTTTTCGGTATACTTTTGTCTCTTCTCCTTTGAGTTTGCTCTCACCTAAGACTTGCTTAGCTTACAATGAATAAAGGCTAGGGCTTTATCCTTTCTTCTTCTTCCTTAGGATTTCAGGGTTTAGACTCATTTTAGATTCAGAAAATCAATTCATCTAATGAGCACTGAGCTTGAGATTGAAGTTATTTCTTGCTGTTTATGTTTTGACCATATGGGATTATATGAACAACAGGACAAAGGTCGTCCCTTGCCGAAATTTGGTGAATGGGATGTGAATGATCCAGCATCAGCAGAAGGTTTCACAGTGATATTCAACAAAGCTAGGGATGAGAAAAAGACTGGTGGCAAACCGGGATCACCCGGTAAATCCACTGAGGGTAATGTTAGGTCTGGAGGAGGAGGAGATCCTAGTAAACCTCAGCCTGTAAGTTTCTTCTTCTTCCTCCTCTTTATTTATCTCTTTAATTTCAAATGTTGATCCATTGTCACATTGGCTCTTTCTTTGGTTTCAGAAGAAATGGCTCTGCTGCATGCAGTCTCCGGCTGTGGACTCTTGACAGACACGAAGATAGATTTGCTTGCTGCTCCAGAAAAAAAAAGTCCCATTGCTTAGACATCTAAAGCAAATGTTCTTTTATGTTTTATTGTCTTTCTTCAAATTACCCTAAAAAGAAAAAAAAAGAAAAGAAAAAAAGGGGTTCCTAAGGTGATCTGAAGTCTCCTTCCTTTTAGTATCACGATTATGATTCCTTCTTCTTTGAAGCTGTTTTTTTTTTATGCCTGTAAAATCATGTTGTCACTTTATTGAAAACAAGAAAAGAAAAAGAACAGAGAAAATACAGTTTCTGTGTCTATATGTAATGATTCTAGTGGGTATTTTGGGTTTCAAATATTTACTGTTTCATTTCCTTGATTTTAAATTAATTATGTGGTGCGTTTTGTTGTTAGTACATAAAATGTTTATTAATAATTAGGAATAATTATCCAAATGCCACAAAACTTTCGAAAAGAGTTTTTAAATCATCTGTCCAGCCATAGGACCAGTATGCCTTCATTTTTTTTTGTCAAACGCATGCTTTCATCTTAAGATAATAGTTACATCTTCTTTCTTTTTCGATGTTTTCAAATCGGCAATGAAATAACTATTCACTCTTCTCCAATCTTTGCATCTGCCATAGAGAAGTCACCATTTTCGTGCACTTTTATTATTATCCCTTTTCCTCTATTTTCGAAACTCTCTTTGCTTCATATCACTGTCCCCTCGCAACAATGTAAGCTTCTCCGACATTGAATAGTTTCATAATGTTGCAGTTATCGTGAAGAAACTTTTTAATGAAGTTAGAGAATACAGATAAACATTGGGCGATGAGGTGGAATTGGTTAGTGGAAAATATGTGGCATAAGCGGATAAAGTTCTCTCCGATATAGACAAAAAGTGGTCTTTTGGAATATTGTCCGGTATGGATAATCTTTCTATTTTTTTTTTCTTCAGTTTATATTTATATCCATATCAATTTATATGTTCTCCATGGACATATCAATCTATATGTCCATGTCAATTGTTAATGTTCATGTCTTTCATGTTTTTAATTCATCTTATATGTTTATAGTCCTTCGCTTTTGTTACTAGTCCATCGCTTTCGGTTCTCCTCTTTTCTTACACTTTCTCTCACTACCACATGTTATTCTCCCCGTAGCCCTATTATCATCCTCCATATTTTAAAATTTGTCCATTATGTGTTAATGCCCATGCCCCATGTTTTTGTCCATGAAATACATATAATTTATATCTCATTTTCGTTTCTCCTTTCACTCATTACCATGTGCCATCCCCCTTGTTATGTTATTGTCCTCCATGTTTTAAATTTGTCCCTCATGTTTATGTATATGGTACACATGTAAAGTCCATTGTTCACTCGTGTGTTTCACTGTTCATTCATATTCTTCATCATTTTTGTCGATTTTTTCATGCTCCTTTAATCTTCTTCCCACGTTCTCCCCTTCTATCTCTCTCCTCGATTCTTCCTCTTCTCTCTATGTTATCACCTTCTCTTTCTTCCTCATCTATATGCCATCCCCTTCTCTTTCTTCCTCATCTATATGCCATCCCCTTCTCTCTCTCTCTTTTCTTCCTTTTTTCCTTTCGTTTTTCCTTCCCATTTTTTTGCCATACCCTCAATGGCAATTTCATCATTTGGAATGCCAAACAAACATTGTGTTGTGGCATTTACCATAAATTAAAACTCATATGGTATTTGTCATGATTTCACAATCTCACATGGCATTTTATGTAGAATACCCTACATCGGTAAGAATGAGGAATCTAGTCTAGTATATATGGGATTTGGTCTTTCCACTCATGGCCAATTGGTTTTGAGTTGAAAACCCATATAGTTTCACATGGTATCAGAGCCAGACTACGCGCATAAGATACAAAAGGTATGTGCATATGCCCAATTGATACAAACAGTTGGGTGTGGTATCTCTGAGATTGTGGATTTATTGGACTAACATCCACCCACATCTCGAGAAGGTCTGTAAAATTTCTCACATCAGTAAGGATGAGGAATCTAGTTTATGGGATTTGAGTTAGAAGCCCATTGTATCACATTTTAAATAAATTTTCTTGATAATTAATGTTAGAAGTGTAATACTTTATTAATCTACTAGGATTCTACCCGCGCTATAGCGCATGCTTGTCTATTATCCGTGATATCATAGTTTGTGAGTTTTTGTTATACCGTTGTAACTGATAACAAATAGGTTGTTCTAGGAATGATTGTACTATTATGATTTCGTAAATTCTAACAACTGGATGAATTATATTTGTTGGAACAATTGATCATAATAAGAATCTAACATATATATACTACCATTACCGCTAGATTTGATGATCATAATTAAACACTTACAACATTTAATATGTAACCAAAAGACAATGTTTGATTTATGAAGAAACATACGGCACAAAACATAGGTTTTTAAACATAAGCAACATCCAGTAACAATATCAAACACAAAGCAGATAAGAAAGATATATTCTTCTTAGTCCACCATTTTGCAAAATCCTTAGCACACTAATCATCGTTGGGATCATCATATGTCTCATCTCCACCTGTTATAGAACAATGTATTAGTCACAACAGAAACAAACATGAATTTGTAAGGATAGAAGGTGAATTACCAGGGCTCATAACTCTCTGGCACAGTTTGAAAATCTCGTAAACAACATCCTTGAACTTTGAGTGTGGAGCACATGTAGTTACTCTCTTGGTATGACCCCTCCAAGATGACCTTTTTGTAGTCTTCACAGTCAGAGGATCCACATTAAGCGGTTTTTGTGCATTCAGAAGACTGAAGATCAATGTTAAGTGCGGAAGGTAAAATTTAGAATCCACTTTCTGTGAAAGATCCATGATGTTATCAAATATGATTTGGCAGATATTAAATTTCCGCTTGGTGATGATCCAAAACATAAGAGTGAGATGATCGCGTTGGACATAGGCTTAATTAAGCGTGGGATACCAATTCTTACACCAAAACCTGTTCAAATCTCTCTGTTCATCGGAGAAATCTTTGGCTATCTTGATATCTTCAAGTTTCGTTTTGTTTCCATCAGAAAAAAAAACGTAGCCAAATCCTCATCACTGGAGAAGAAGAAGCAACTTTTTCTGTGGAGACCTTTTTCTTAGCTCCAAATCGTTTAGATTTCATAGATTAGCTCTAGATCGTTTAGATTTCATGGCTGCAAATTGTTATAAAAACTCTCGGCCCTTTCTTGAAAAATGAAGAACAAAGAAGTGATGCTTTCTGTTCTCGAGTTACATGTCTTGATTATGTTCGGAATAACGTCATTTTTGTTCAGAATGTGTAAAGGATGGTTTTCCCGCACTTCACATATTGGGCTAACAGGAATATCAACTGTCACCTTTTCATTAGTAATGGACCATTAGTAATATGACTCAATAACAAATTAAACATACTGCCCTTGCAAAGTAAGCATACAGTAAAGAAGTTTAAAAGAACAAATATGAAAACACATCTTCCTATATTTGATATAGTATAAGATATAGTTTACTTAACTTCTAAACAGAACTTATCAACAGAACAATAATACTTGTAGAAGTTTTTTTTAGGTAGAAATTTAAATTACTTCAGTTAAAGTTATTACTCCCAAGATCGTGTGTTTTTATGGGATGGTTGCGGGTTTTTTTCAAAAGGTAATTTTGAGAGATTCTTAAAGTTAGCCAAAATTTGAGAAGGTTTACATATTAAAGTTTAACTTATTGATTTATTAATGTGATGGGTTAACTATAATATGAAATAATAGGCCTAATAAAACTTCAAACAATGTACATTTTTAAGTAGAGATTATGTCAACTTGTGGGTCAATTCACTATGATGGGCCTAAGCAATTACAACTTATCTACCTTTAAGTTTTGTTTTTTTTTTGGTTAAATAAACATCCGAACGTGGACGAAAGAGGATACGATTTAACCTTTAAAATTTTTCAAATTATTTTAAGACGATTGGACGTTCAAAAAATATTAAATAATTAATTTACAATGAAAAAAATAAAGAAAAAACCAACAATTCTTTTATAAAACATTCCCTATGTGTTATTTTATTCGTCACATTCATATAAATGACCAGTAAAAAACTAAAAACAACAACTCAGAAACAATCGATAATACTTCTTCCTGAACATATCCCGATCACAATTTTTTTCTTTATGTGCTACCTCCTCCATCGTTAATCTCCAAAACCTCCAATTAGTAATCAAAAATTATGCGAAGAGAACCACATTCTCTCAAAGCTTTCACTCAAAAAGATTGAGTTTAAGCCATATTGGGAAGAGCCGAAGAAATTATATCAGAAATATTATAGATTGTACAATACCGAGACCAGAAGCTCTATACATGCAAGCAATTGTGGTTTATTTTTACATCAAACGTCAAGAAGAGGGCTTGGTATTGTTCCGAAGCTTCTGTGGGAAAATACCTAGATGCTCAATATGTTTATGCCATCATATTCATATGCATTGGTGGTGAAGAAAAAAAAGGTTTTGAATTATGTCTACATTTCTCAAACCATTGATGTGGGAAACAATAACGGAGCTTGTCAAATATCGAAGACGGATCTACCCATACCTTTGGACTACAACGTATGTGATTCTTAGAGATTTAAAAAGTCGTTATGCCAAAAGAAAAATGTGGCTGTGACGGCAAAACAAAGAAATTTCTATCAATTGAGAATCTTTGGTGCTTTTTGGTGCCAATAAATGCTTTCATCTTCGACATGTTTGATCTCCTTATAGGATGAGGAAGTCTAATATTCTCTTTGTGGTTTCAACATGAAGTATTTTTTTAAAAGTAATATTTATATTTCCTTTGGTATTTGGTATTTAGCATTAGATATAAAAATATTGTACTATATATTATGTGTGGTTTTAATTAATATTAGTAGTGTTATGATTAAAATATTCAAATATTAAGTCAAAATCAAAGTAAATAAATATAAATGATAACATATTTTGTAATACTAAAGCTAAGACAATTAATAAATGAAGTGTATTAAAATGATATTTTATAATCAATGCATATGCATGAATAATATATAGTTTTGTAATAGAGAAATACTAACCTTTTACAATTTACTATTGCAATGTTAAATATGTTAACAACATTAACATTTAAAAAATAATGTTTTCTTGGAATGGATTAGTCTTTCGGAGAGAACGATTTAATATTCTACTCATTAACTTTGTCCAAATAAATATCAAACTCTTGACAACACCTTAAAAAGAGTAAAAGTACATTGTTTACTTTATGTTAGATATTTGGCGTTGCTTTGTGATTTTTTTTCCGTTGCGTTGTTTTGTGATTAATAGTCCGGGTTTATGTTTGTTCTTTTAAAAAAAAAAATTTCTAAGTTTGATATATTTTGGGTAATAGCAATATAGATTTTGTAAGTTTGATATATGGAATAGTCATATCTTTGATTTATAATAAAATTATCCATTAGTCAATCTTAATATCCGCATGTATGTTATGACTTAGAACATATTATAGGGGTCAATAATATTAACTCGCAAGAAAAAGTAGTTTTCATAGTCTTCATAGTTGGTTGAGTGGTTTTATAAATAATACACATTTAATTTATTACAAATAAATACATATTTAATTATTAATATTTGGTAACAAATGAATTTTGAAGGTGTGGTCTTTGTTCACATTTTCAAATTATCATATAAACATTTTTTCTTCCTCTTTCTTAATATCCTCAAGTATGTTTGGGTTGAAAAAGAAAGCATTGGACAGAATTACGGATTTGGGAATGAAACTCTTTGTCTTCTGTCGAGTTTGTTTTATTATTTATATTCAATATAAATTTCTTTAATGATTTGTTGAAATGAGATTATTTTTACCTGTCGATGGTTAGTATGTTTTTTTTAATAAAATGGAACAGTTTGAAGAGTTCAAGGCAAATGTATCGGTAATTTAATTTTCTTATGTACAAAGATTGATTTTGTTTCTTTTCTGTACATGTTCAAGATGTCTAGAAACTTTTATATGCATGCTCATCACTTCCATACCTTGCATGCAAAAGTAGAAACTCTAATAAACCAAAAGTGATAGAAAATCAACATTAAATACGTATGTCATTCACCACACCACATACATACCTTAATCTTGGTAACAAAACCTATAGCACATTTGAAATCCACTTGATTCTTAGGTTTCTCTTCCTCCGGCGTAAGAGTTATTCTATACCCTTTTGGCAAGAAAGTATTAAAACCTAAGAGTAGGTCCTTTTATTTAACCCTTAAAACAATTCTTTAATTCTTTCGATGACACCTTCAATGTTAACTCTACAACCAAAATAAGACACCGTGAATAAACTATGACGTCCACAATGCATGAATTCCTAACTGTGACCTAATAAGACGGAATGAAACTAAATGGGAAGAGAAAAGGAGTAGCGTACCTCTGAGCTTTAAAGTCCTTCATGAGCTCAAGGAATTTTTCATATTTCTCCGTTCTATCTTGCTATGGGAATGATAAGAGACAACATACCTGAATGATTTCAAGAAGTTCGTGGTTGGCAGCTAAACCTACATAACTATGACTACCCGGAAATTGTTTAATGATAATTGGGAAAATGGTAATTAACAAAACCTTGCTACTTAGGTGAAGTAACTCCTCTCCGTTCTCATTCTTCCAAGATGTCACATGACCGCCATATAAGTATACCTGCATTTGTAATAATACAGAACAAATATTCAACCAAACATGGAGATCACTATATTAACAGAGAGCTCCCACTTCCGTGAATATACAAAATCAGATCGCATAAACATTTACACATTCTTTATCAATGTATTTCAGTAAGTAAAAACGCACATACATGTCCGGTTATTTCGTGATTATACCGTTAGGCGACACGTGTATATCTTATTATTACTTTGTTTTTATGTTGAATTTGTTTTCTTCGTTTTCTCTATAGTTCTAATTACCAAGTAAAGTAATTAGAACTTACAAATATTAGGCAGTAGTAACATATATCTTTGTTCATCCCACAAAGATTCAGCAAATAATCTCCGACTCCGATATTTTATAGTGAATTTGCTCCCCTAAAATATAAATTCAAATCCTCTATCCACCATTCGAGTAGCACTTACCACGTTTCTATTGAGCTTAAGAACTAAAAGCACATTTTATAATCTTATTGCGCGGACAATTGTTTTGAATTTTTGAAAATCAAATATATATTGACTAATGTAGTACGTATACAGATTTGAATAAAATGAATAGTACGCATAAATATTTGAAGAAAATGAATATTATATACCAAAATACTTATCATGCATACGAAATTGTAAAGAATGATAATGTTTTATTTGCACATAATTGTTATAATTTTAGTTGGTCTCTTTATTTGTTTAAATAAATATTTTACCACATAAACTTCAATTCAGATATACATAATAACTGAATATTATATTTTTTCATTATAAAATACTATATAAAAAATAAAATATATAGTATCTTGGTCTCTTTTTAATAGTTTTTTTTCATATTTTTGTAATTGACCAAATGATAAAAATTAAATAAACTAATTGGTGAAATCTAATAGTTTTAAACTAAACCCCTATTTTCATTTTAATTAAAGTTCATTATGCAGATTTTTTATTATTTTACTAATGCAAAGAGTAAATGCTAATTTAAATCTATGATATCTAAGATGAAATGAGTTAAATCTATCTATTAAATAGAAGGATTATGCTAAGAAGCAGGTGACCCAAATGGTTTACTTTTGATCTAAATTAATATCATGTGATGAGTTAGAATCAACTCTAGTTGTAGAATTTTGACTATGGTTCAGACTATAAAATTTTATTCTTGTAAACTTAAACTTCTCCTTATATAACTAAAATAGTTAGGTGATGAATTCTCTTTATGGTTCAATATATTAAAAATATATAACTGATAAACAATAATAAAATCTCTCTTGATCAAACCAGAGATTGTATTTACATTTTGTATACATTGGAAAAAACCATGAGAAGCAGACAATAAAGCGATGGCATGAGCTAATGCCAAATGAACTTAAAACAGGACATGTATTGTGCATTATTTGCATCAGCATCAAAGTTTTTTAATGGATTAGGTACTTTTTCATGATTATGATTTCTTCAAATACATAAGCAGTTACCCATGAAACCTTCTAGCAACGCTTTTAGATTAACAATCTTCTCATCAGCCCCTTTAATATTTGGTTTTGTTTCACGGCTTTCTATTGTTGTTGATCCCATAGTAAAATAAGGTAACCTCATAAAAAACATTTTCTATTCTCCACTATCTTTCTGCCATCAAGTCATCCACAATGTGTAACTACGGAGTTTCTATAGTTTGTTCTGGAAATTTTACATGTATTGTTGTCACTTACCATTACACCGAGATCAATAGCTGTATTAAGTGATTCTTCATGATTTCCTGCAGCCTGCATAAATCCTCCACGTCAAACATCAAGAATCCGCCTTTCAAAAACATGTTTTCTTTTTCTTCTAGCACAAACACACACTTATCAATAGATTACAGAAAGAAAAAGAAAATCCAAAACATCTGCTTAGTTTAGAAGTTGTTTTGTCAATAGCTTTGTACCCGGTTAGATTCTGTGTTCTGCAATGATGCTTTTGTGTCTCACTTGACAATTCAAAACCTCGTTTGCGGTTTTCCACTTCTGACCAGGTCCAATTCTCTTGTAAACGGACACAAGCAACGACCATCTCCCCAAGACGACCATCAATGACGCCTATGACCACCGCAGAGACAATCATATGATGCTTTAACAGAACAGCTTCCACCTGCGAGATTAAATCCATATTAGGATGAACACAACTTGATGTTTATATCGACCAATTTCTTGTGTTTAAATCCTCTTCAGGGTAAACACTTTCGCCTGCAGTTGTGATGCAACCATTGGACCGACATATGAGCCATAAGTTACCAATTATCGAAGACCCTGATATCACCTATATCAAGCCAAGCTTCATTGTTACTAAATTCATGGTCTAAATCTGCCAAATTTTTACTTGGTATGCGACTACCACTAATACTACCAACTCCACAAAATTCTTTTCCAGTATCACATAAATCGGATCCTATCTCAAGCCTACTCACTACGTTACCCATTTCATAAGTGGCAAAATCACTTGGTCCAAAAAACATCATAGCATATAACCACCATTGAGATCCGGAAATTTGAAGAGATCAGTAAATACACAGCTCTAGCTTCTTCTAATTTTTGTTTGCAACTGATTCATTCAAAATTTTAAAATCAGAAACTTTTCCAACCGTAGGTTTGTTCTTGTATGATTTGTCGGTCAAGTTCTTGAGTTGGTTGAAAATCAAAATTTCTTTCATAGAGTTCTGAAAAAGAATGGAACTATCAATAGGAACTGAATACTCCAAACTTGGGGCCATAAGCAACAACAAATTACTTTCAGGCTACAGATCCATGAATCAGAGGACATGCGTAGGTAAACCACCTCTACCATATTCATATATTGTTTCTTAAATCTTTTCAATTCTTAATTCCCAATATTAAACTATTGAAATTTTCGGGTCTTACTGTAACTGTTTGTCTGGAAATTAAGAATGAATTTCCTTCTCCATTAAGCCGGACCGGCGACGAATAATAAATAGGTAGCTCACGGCTTCCTAAATTGAGTAGCTGAACCTGACACTCGTTCTAAAATTTTCTTCGTCTCTTATTTATTCATTGAGGTATTACTATTTAGAGCTATCGACACTGACGGAAACCGATATTAAGCTTAGTAGATATAGCTGTTGTGTAACCACTGGTAAAAATAACAATGGCAAATAATACTTTTTTTCTAATATTAACTCGCATCTTTTTGTCTACAAATGTTGTCAGATGTATTGTTGATGTTCACAGCTCAATCTCGATGAACTCAGTTTGCGGAATGAATTCGAATTCAAGAAGATTAGAAAAGAAGAGAAGATTAATCGCGGGATTGAATCGGTAAGTACACAAGAAGATTATAGAGTTCCCCAAGATTAATTTGGGTACATCTCTCTTCGGATTTGATTCTGGAATTCACTAACTTCTCTTGTTTGTGTTACAGGTACAACAATGGAGTTATTCTCCTCTGTTACAACAATGGCGATTCAACAACGAAGAAGAAGAAGGAAGAAGACTTATATATTTGCGTTGAAGACCAACACTTATCGGGTTTGGGCCATGCGGGAATTGAGCCCATCACGGTCAGCTCCTCTCGGTCCAACTTCAGCTTCTTCTCTTCTCGGCTTCTAAATGGGCCACTCACACTTGGTCAAGCCCACAAGCCCACTAGAGTGTGAAGAGCGACAAAACCATTACACTCTCCACCTTTTGTCGTTTCACTATCTCGACACGAACCCTAGCCGCAGAGCACTTCTCTGAATCTCTGCCGCGGCTCACCGGAGTTTTCATACCTCTGCCACCGTGACTCCGCTTCTCTTCTCCGTTCTCATCTTTTCTTTCTTTCGATGAACAAAGCCGAAGACCTACATTCTGTCTATAGTCCTGAAATAGATCTCCTCTTATCTAAATCTGAAGCAAAATCTGAATCACAAAACCCTCTTTTGAAAATCATCTTGTTTTGTGAATGCCAAACTGATATTAGCTGATCCTTTTATATACTTCATTAACCATTTCACCACTAACCAATGTTCTTTGTTTGGTTTTGACATGTACCTGCTGACGAGACCAACACCATATGCAAGGTCTGGACGAGTGCCAATCATGGAGTACATGAGGCTGCCCACAGCACTAGCATAAAGTACGTCTTCCATGTCTTTGGCTTGGTTTTCTTCTTTAGCTTCTGTTGTTTTCTTAATTCTGAAATGAGAACCAATTGGGGACTGCACTGACCTGCAGTCTTCCATGTTAAAAGACTTTAAAACTTTCAACAAATAGTCTTTATGAGATAACACTAAAACTCCATCCTTTCTGTTTCTGACAATGTCCATGCCGAGAATCCTTTTAGCTTGTCCCAAATCCTTCATTTCAAACTCTGAATTCAATTGTTTCTTTAACTTTTCAATTTCTATTTTACTTAAAGTTGCAATTAAAATGTCATCCACGTATAACAGTAGATAGACCATATTCTCAATCTTGTTACCTTTTAAGTAGACACATGGATCATAGTCACTTTTCCTGAAATCCTTCTTAACCACAAATGAATCAAATTTGTGGTTCCACTCTCTAGGCGATTGTTTCAATCCATAGACAGACTTCTTAAGTAAACAAACTTTTCCCTCTTGACCAGCTTTAACAAAACCCTCAGGCTGTTCCATGTAGATTGTTTCCTTTAAAACGCCATGTAGAAATGCTGTTTTAACATCCATCTGCTCTAGTTCTAGGTTAAACTTAGCCACAACTGATAAGAGAATCCTTATAAATGTATGTTTAACCACAGGAGCAAACACTTCGTTATAGCCAATTCCTTCTGTTTGTGAATAACCCTTTGCCACCAATCTAGCCTTTAACCTAGGTTTCTCTATCCCTGGAATTCTTTGTTTCACTTTGAAGATCCATTTACAGCCGATCACTTTCTGGTCTTTAGGTATGTCCTTTAGATCCCAAGTATAGTTTCGTATAAGTGAATCTATTTACTCATTCCCTCATTCCAGTGTTCTCTGTTAATGCTTCTTTGAGCTTCCTTATAGGTTTTAGGTTCTTTTAGATTGATCATTTCTGCACTAGCCAAAGCATAGGCAGTAAAATCTGCATCCTCAAATCTAGAAGGTGGTCTTATATCCTTTCTCTGTTTGTCACCAGCAAGTAGGTAGCCATCTTCACTAGTTGTCCCTTCTGCACTTCCCTGATTTCCACCATCTGACTGATCCTCTTCACTTTCTGATTCTGAATCACTCACAGCGGTATGAATCTCCTGACAACTCTTCCTTGACAACCCTCCACCTAATGAAGTAATCGTAACTTTCTTAGATTCCTGACCTAAAACTTCTTCTAGATCATCCTTGAAAGTAACCTTTTTCTTCTCTTTAGGTTTCCTGCTTTCTATGTCAACATTCTGTGCATCTTTGAACATAGTGTTCTCGTCAAATACAACATCTCTGCTAATTACTAGCTTATGTTCTTCTGTTAGCCAAACTCTGTAACCTTTAGTGCCCTGACCATAGCCAATGAATACTCCTTTAGAAGCCCTTGGACTTATCTTGTCATTTACTATGTGAACATAAGCAACACAACCAAAACTTCTTAAATGTTCGTAATCAACCTTTCTGCCAGTCCAAATTTCTTCTGGAATTCTAAAATTCACAGAAGATGAGGGTGACCTATTGATAATATACACTGCTATAGCTGCTGCTTCTGCCCAAAACTCTCCACCTAATCCTGAATCTGCCAACATACATCTGACTTTATCCATAATGGTTCTGTTCATTTTCTCTGAAATTCCATTCTGTTGTGGTGTATAAGGAACAGTCTTATGTCTCTTAATTTCTGACTCTGAGCACAACTTGTCAAACTTAGTGTTATAATACTCTAAACCATTATATGTTCTTAGACATTTGATATTTCTTTCTATCTGATTCTCCACCAGATTCTTCCATTCTACAAACTTCTGAAATGCCTCATCCTTAGTCTTAAGAAAATAGATCCATGTCTTCTTAGAGTAATCATCAATGAAACTCATATAGTATTTAGAGCCTGAAATACTAGGAGTCACATTTGGAGATCCCCACAAATCCGAATGAATGTAGTCAAGTATGCCTTCAGTTGTACTTTCTGATCTCTTTAAACTCAGCTTGTGAGATTTCCCTAGAGTGCAAGTTTCACAAAAACCAATCTTCTGCAACTTATCCTTTTTGAAGCATCCATTCTTAGCTAAAATTTCTATTGACTTTTGATTCATGTGAACCAATCTCTTGTGCCATTTCTCTGTGACATTAGATAAATCCTTTGTCACATTTGCTTCTAGTTTTAACACACTGCCTTGTAGAAAGTAGAGACCATTCGAATACTTTCCTGTCAAAATTTCCTTCTTGTCTTTGTAGAAAACTACCTTGAAATATTGACCAGTGTAGTTCAACCCGCCTGTTCTAGTTGACCATAGGATATAAGGTTTCTTCCCAGTTTTGGCATGTACCTTACATCTTTTAGAACAATCTAAGAATCATCATCTTTAGCTATAGTGATGTTCCCAATCCCTTTAACAATGCAGCATGTGTCATTCCCCATTAGAACACGATTCCCTTCTAATTCTCTGAAATCTGATAGCACACTTCTGCATGGTGTCATATGAAATGTACACCCCGAGTCCATTACCCATTCTTCTGTTGTAGCAACTAGGCTAGCAACATAGGCTGATGAGTCAGGTAAGACAACAATGACATTTGCTGAACCTTGACCCTTACTCTCCGAGACTTTTCCTCTTTCTGGACAATCCCTTTTCCAGTGACTTTCTGAGCCACAGTTCCAGCAGCCTTTTCCATTAGATTTCCCTTTAAGTCTGCTTTTAGATCTCCCATTTCCCTTTGATTTACTTATGCCATTTTTACTCTAACCTCTCTCTGAACGCTTCTATGTCCTTCCTCTTGTTTCTACAACAAGTCCCTCAGCTGAGCCTTTCTTTTTGTATAACAAACCTTTTTGAACAAGATTTGACTCCATACCATAAGCTCTAGTGATTACATCGTCCATAGTTAGAGTATCTTTAATGTGTGAACTAGAGGATCATACAGTGGGGGTAAACTGTTAAGCAATGCAATTGTGTGATCTTCATCGTGAATGGTGACTTTAAGACTTGTTAAATCATTAACAAGTTTAAGAAACTTGTCAAGATTTTCTTCCGCTGTCTTCTCCTCCTCCATTCTATACAAAGAGAATTGTCTCTTTAAGTACACTCTGTTTGCCTTTGTCTTAGTCTGGTAGTCTCTTTTTCTATTGCTTGTAAGTTGTAGGTTCGTGCATTACTTTTCTAAGTACCGGGTTAGTAGACATTGACCAAGCAAACTATGTGCTCCTTTGTCCCTCATAAGCCACTTAGAGTCTGGTTCCTTAGCTTCAGCCTTAACCTCTTTACCATCTGACTTTTCCACCTCTGTCTTTACTCCTTCAACTGACTCCACCTGATGCTATTCTTCCAGAACATCCAACAGCCCTAAGATCTCAAACTGGCCCAATATCTGATACTTCCACAAACCAAAGTCTGTTTTTCCATAAAATTTCTCAACCTCAAACTTTCCCAGTGTTGGTTCCATAACTCTGTAGTGTCAAGATTGATTTTATTACCTGCAGAATAACAAATCAATCCTTAGCCGATATCTATACTTCTAAGTTCTTGAACCAAACAATCACTTTCTCGGATTAACACTTATGAAAGATTCAATGATGTAATTGAGAAATATGAAACAGAAGGTTAATAGAAGTTCAATTCCCTGAGTTTATCTGAATTGAATCTCTGATTAACTTTTCTTTGTTCTTGACTTGATGTTTGCTGGAACTCGATGGTGAAACCCCGAGATGCTTTGCCGTTATCGAAGACTAGTCTCAAGTCTGAGACTCTTTCAGTCTTCTTTCTTCTGAGTCATGTAAAGACTTATTTCCCTTTCTTTCGTTGCTGTAACTTGTGCTTTATGTTTGCGATAGCATAACCATGAAGCTCTGATACCAATTATTGATGTTCATAGCTCAATCTCGATGAATGCAGCTTGCGGAATGAATTCGAGTTCTAGAAGATTGGAAAAGAAGAGAAGATTAATCACGGGATTGAATCGGTAAGTACACAAGAAATTATAGAGTTCCCCAAGATTAATTTGGGTACATCTCTCTTCGGATTTGATTTTGGAATTCACTAACTTCTCTTATTTGTGTTACAGGTACATCAATGGAGTTATTCTCCTCTGTTACAACAATGGCGATTCAACAACAAAGAAGAAGAAAAAAGAAGACTTATATATTTGCGTTGAAGACCAACACTTATCGGGTTTGGGCCATGCGGGAATTGAGCCCATCACGGTCAGCTCCTCTAGGTCCAACTTCAGCTTCTTCTCTTCTCGGCTTCTAAATGGGCCACTCACACTTGGTCAAGCCCACGAGAGTGTGAAGAGCGATAAAACCCTTACATCTGTTCTCTTTATCCGACCTAATTTCTAGGGTTTAGATATATTTTTACACATCAATATATTATATTTTTTATCTGTCAATCAAGATATTTGAAGCTGTTAAGAAATTTCTCAAATGAAGAGAAATTTCACATTATCATCACTATCTTTAGTTTTTGAAGGCATCTTACTTAATGGATAAACTCAACTTCTTCCAACTTAGTGATCGAGATAATTTATATTATGATCTTTCCATTGATGTGTCAGTCATTGCAATTTAGGAGTTAAGGCAAAAAAATTGAAAAGAAATTAGAAGTGGAATAAGTAGCAGCCTCTAAAAGCATCTCCAATCCACTTCTATTTTTTACTCTAAATGTTATTTTAGAGTAAATATACTCCAACCCAGCTCTTTTATTTTTTATTATAAAATATTGAAATGTTATTTTTTCCTCTATATATAGGAAAATACTATTTTTTCTCTATTTTAGATGTGACCCTTTTAGAGTAAAAATAGAACATATTTAGAGTATTCTCTTATATAGTAAGAAATAGAGGAATACATTGGAGTAAAACACACCTCTATTATAGAGTTTCTTTATTTTAGAGTAAAAAATAGAGGAATACGTTGGAGATGATCTAACAAATTAAACATAAATTGACATATTTGTTGTCTTAAGAATCAGTTGGTAGTGGAATTTCAATAATTCCGAACATATGATGATTTTCCTTTAGGATAATATAGATACTGATGATCGGATTTGAATACCAACTTATATGGTTTCTTTGGCTGATGATGCTGTAATCAGAACAATAAACAATTAGCAATTGAATCATTTCTACAAATTATAATAGTTGTACAAGATATTCAAGTTATACTAGTATTGCTAGTTATTCTAGTTATCTTAGTGATTCTAGGTATACTAATTAGTCACAATTATACTGTTTGCAATGATGAATCAATGTTATCTTCATCGTCTTCTTCTATTATATGTGGTCTTTGAGGACGATATGAAGGGTTTTTTGTACGCACCATTGCCAATAGTATCTGCATCATTGAAAAATAATAGAAACATGAACTATCAATTATAGTACTAACCATGGAAATCTCAAACATTAACAATTACAGTAAATTCAAAAATCTCAAAAAAAATTCATATATGAAAAATTGTTAGCTCGTTGCCTCTAAATATCAAGTAACATACTCTAATCCTAACAATTTCCAACCAAAAATCAAAGATAATTACAAAAAATTGCAAAAAAATTGGTACAAAATCTTTGATGATGATGATGTAGCCTTGGAAGCGCTTTAAGGGTGGATAGTTGATTGAAATGGCAGCTGTTCGGAGAACATTCAGTAGCCGGTTCAATGGTGTTGTTGTAGGCGGTTGATGGAAGTGATTTGTGAGACTTCAAGGCTGTTCGGAGAACACTCACCTCTGGTTCTCTAGAAGATGAGATTGTAGATGGATCAAGCTGCGCCACAAAGGGTGTGAAAGGCCTTTGATAAGTAGTACACTTCCCACACGAATTCTTCTCACAAACGGATGGTAAGTAAAATAGTTTCTTGTCCCGGACAAGAGAAAAGAGATTGAGAATTTGTCTTAATTTCTAAAAGAGTTTCAAGAGTTTTGTTTATCAATAATGCTTCCCCTAATTCATTTCAAGAGACTATAAATAGAAAATGAAAGACTCAAGACAAGAAGGGGGACTCATGAGCTTCGGTAAGATCTTTGAAGATCCAGCTATTACAAGTTGGTTAATGCTCACCTTAACTCACATTTCCTCCCACTTCTACCACTAACTTGACACTTAACTTCATGTATCTAGACATTAGACTCTTCAAGACATTTATTGGACTCTAAATAGACTGAAAATACAACAAGCTTCACACCTTAAAATTCATCTTCAGCCCATGTTCTTCTTGGATCACTTATGGACTTCAATTCAGTCTTCGGGCTTTCCTCTTGTTGTTTTGCCTCTTATTGACACTTCTTGGACTTCTATGGACCGTGGATCACCTTGATATTGAGATGAGAGTGGGCTAAATGGCTTGCCTCATTAAAACATTTCTTTGTAAAACTCATTTTGGACAAAACCAAAGATAAGGAAAAAGAGTACAAGATCACTTAACCTATCTCAATACCTTAATGATTCCGGTCTGATTCTGGTTTGAATGTGAAGATTAGAACCTCTTTATAAGCTCCAAGCAAAGGCAAGTCTATATTGGTAGAAATGCTAAGAGCTTCATCCAATGTTTCCTCTTGAATCGTACTCATTAGCATTCCCACGACTTTGGTGAATCCTTCTCTTATTTCCTTTGACTTTGAGCGTGTGATTGGACCCTTGGGTGTTGGAATGGAGAGTTCTCTAACTGCAGCTGGTCTAATATTCATGCCCTTATCAGATGATTTTTGATGTTTTGGTGTTCAACTTGTAAATATCAAATGAAACAATTGGTACTTCATAATCCTAACAAAATCAAAGAAAATTACAACAACTGAAACAAAATTCGAAAAAAACAACAAAAAAAGACATGAAATTTACCTCTGATTCGGCTTTGTCGTTGGTAAAAGGCAGGCGTTGAAGTCGAACAAATATGAGAAGTGATTCGACTGGATTCATCGAAGGAAAATAGAGGAGAAAAAGTAAAAAAATAAGGGTATAATTATCTTTTTGCATTTAATCTTATTAAATATTTTTTGTTAAATTGTTAATTTTGGGCAAAAGTTATGTTGGCTCTTTTTCAATTTTGTGAGACAAACAAGAACTTGATAAATCATAATTCTTGTTACACACCCTCATATAGTAATATGTCACTATTTGTAATTAATTTGTAACTTTTTTTGTCAAAATCAACGAGTAGAGAGTCATTCCTAGGTCTGGTCATAATAACCGGATTCGAAGACCTGAATTTGTATCCGAACCCGAAATGTCTAAATACCTAAACTAGTCCAAAAATTTAGGATCCAAATAACTGGATCTGAACCGAGACCCAAACCGAAAACCGATAAGTACCCAAAAACCGGAGTTTATAGTATTTTTAGGTACTTATTGAATATTCTATAAGTATTTTTTTGATACTTTAAGATATTCTTAAATATTTTTTGAATATTTGGATATTCAAAAGTATTTTTTAGATATTTGTTTTGGTAGTTTAAGGATTTTTTGAATATTTTCAGATATTTGGGTATTCGAGTTATTTTTGGTCCTTTAAATTTAGATTCGTATTGATCCAAACTTGAATGGATCCGAATCGGAACCGAACCGAAATAGTAACTAGCCCTATATGAAACCGGAACCGAACCGAAATAGTAATGAATCCTATATGGGAACCGAAATAAATCCGATCCAAACTCAACCCAAAAATTCGAATGCCTAGAGCCCATTCCATTCCGATAGAACAACATTTACAAAATTTGTATAACTAATTAGATATAAATAACTACAATGTTTTTATGATGTTCTATTTATTTTTTACCATCACTAAATTGGTTTAAATTGGTAATTAATATTTGTAGTGAAGCTTTAGCTATATAGTTAGAGTTTACCATCTATTTCTTCTTTGTAAGTTTTATATATTACCGTTTTCACACGAATTTTGTGACTAGTTATTTTTTTTTGTCAAACATTTCATTCAATAACTAGTTAATTGTTCTGTCTTCTTTTCTGAATACCCATCCAAGCCCAGCTAAGAGCTCTCCGCTTCGCCAAACCGCGTCGGTAAAGCAGACCATCGAGTTTGCTTGGTTATGCATATGAAGGTTTCGATCCACTCTTTCAGATCTGAAGGTACAAGCATCGTTTCTTCTCTCATCACTCTCTGGATTTTGCACTTGTTCCCATTCTTTTGCCATAAAAATGGCTCCAACTGCGATATCTTCTTCTGATTGGATTTTGTTGCTGAAAATCAGGTTGTTCCTCCCTTTCCATAAGCCCCACATGATCCATGGTGCCATTAGAGTTGTGGAGAGTCCTATTGGCGGTAAGATTTTCACTCCTCTCAGATTTCTCCACATTCGTGGGATCGGGATTTGGTCTGATAGACTTTGATGCTTTTCGATAGGGGCCTACATCCAAACATATTGTGCAAACTTACAAGTGAAGAGAACATGATGGATTGTTTCGATTTCACCGCACATTTTACAGCCTGGAACCACATCGATGTGCCTCGATATCAATCATTCTCCCACCGGTAATGCTCTTTTGAGTCCAAACATCTTTGATCTAGTCTATGTCCTGGTCTTGCTCGGTAGTCACTGATTGTTTTTTCATTTCTCTTGCCACATAGTACCCTGATTTTGAGTCGTCTTTTCCATTCCTCTGGTGTAAATCTGTGATTCTTGTGTCACTGAGTTTAATGCATCTAATTTGTTGATCTAGGTGAGGTACGACTGCTCTTATTTTCTCGGGGTCCCAATCAGTCTTTGATGCATTCATGAGTGCAGAAACTTTCATGTTTTCATGATGCTCTGCAGGTGGTCCAATGATCAGGTATAACCCATTTTGGGAAAGCCAATTTTCTTTCCAAAGATTGATATTGTCTCATTTCCCTACAATCCAGCCAATACTCTCTTTGATTAGGTCCCTCCCCTTCAGAATTCCTTTCCAAGCGTGAGAACAAGATGTGGGTTGTTGACATTCTAGGAAGTTCTCCTCTTTGTAGTATTTAGCCAGAAGCATCTCTGCTAGGAGAGACGCTGGGTTCGTCATGATTCTCCAACTGATTTTTGCCACTAAAGCTAGGTTGAAAGCATGTATGTCTCTGAATCCTAAGCCGCCTTCTCTTTTCGATTTTATCATTTTATCCCAAGCAATCCAAGACATTTTTTTAACCCCCGGTTTTTGATCCCACCAAAGTCTTGTTAGTTCTGATTGGATTCTGTTTCTTAGAGAGACTGGAAGTAGGAAACATGTCATAGCATAGGTGGGCATAGAGCTTAGGACACTTTTTAACATGACATTTTTCCCTGCATGAGACAGAAACTCACTTGACCAGTTGACACTTTTCCGGTGGATTTTATCAATAATTTCGTTGAACAGATCCTTCTTCCTCCTTCCAAAATGCTCTGGGAGTCCTAGATATTTGCCTAGCCCTCATTCTTGGTTTATTTGAAGCTCAGATTTAATGAATTTTTTGCGCATTTGATCCATTTTTCTTGAGAAAGTTACTGCAGATTTTTGTTTATTAATAGCTTGGCTATATGCTATTTCACGTTTCTTGATTATATGCTGTAAAGTGTTGATGTTCTTCATGTTTCCTTTGCAGTAAAACATCGTATCATCCGCAAATAGGAGGTGATTGATTTTCGGACCATTCTTTGATACTTTCAGGCCTGATAAGGATTTGTCTTCCATGGCTTTCATACATAAACTTGAGAGTACTTCTCCACAAATAATGAAGAGAGAAGGTGAGAGGGGATCACCTTGTCTTATGCCTCGAGTTGGTAAGATTCTACCTTTCGGTACCTCATTAACAATCACCGAGTAGGAAACTGTAGTTATACATTGCATGAGCCATTTGATTAATCTGTTTTTGAAACCCATTCTCCTTAGTACTTCTTCGATGAAACCCCATTCTAGCCTATCGTAGGCCTTTGTCATATCTGTTTTGATTGCGATTGCTCCAAATGTTCTTGATTGAGAAGTGTTTAGAATATGTAGAATCTCATGAGTTATTAGGACGTTGTCCGATATAGCCTTTCCTTGCAAAAAGGCTGATTGGTTCCTTGAGAGTATCTTTGGTAAAATTGGTTGGAGTCTTTTGGTGATGATTTTGGCAATTACCTTGTAAGTAAAGTTGCACAGAGGTATTGGCCTATAGTCTTCTACTTTCCTTGGATTTGCAGACTTTGGAATAAGTCTGATGTAAGTTGCATTCATTGTAGATGGCATGAAATCGGTATTGAAAAACTCTGTGAATTCTTTGGTAGTTGCAGGGCCTACAACTGACCAGTTGGACTTGAAGAAATAGGCTGAGAACCAGGTGCCTTATCTGAATGAATGCAAAATGCAGCCATCTTGATCTCCGCATTTGATGGGTCTTTAGTAAATTATGTGTTGTCCTCATCCGTAACTCTGCAAGATATTGCTTCAACAACTATATTTCTGCATTGAGTTCCAGCAGATGTATACATATTTTGAAAATACTGTACTATCACTTTTGATATTTCCTCCTCTTTATGCACTGCAGTGCCTTCAAGGTTTTCAATGACTGTGAAGTTTTTTCTGATCTTCCGAGTTTTGGAAACAACATGGAAAAAGGATGAGTTTTTCTCTCCAGCTTGTAACCATAGGACTCGGCTCCTCTGCGCCAGAATTCCTCTTCTTCACCATAGGCTTTTTGGAGTTTGGCTATGATCTCTCTGATTCGTTGGTCATTCTTTAGGACTTACTGTGGCCTCTTCCAACTCTTGTTTACACGCATCAATGCATTTCTTGCTGTTAGTATGTTTCTCTTTAGTCTCTTTAGCCCATTGTATAAGTGCATCTCTTGTTCTGCTTATACATATTTAAAAGGAATAGATTTTGAAGGGTTCCATTTATTTTCCACTATCTTTTTGACCTCCACATTATCCTTGAATCTTCTATCATATCTAAACATGGATTTTTTCTTTTTCTTTTCCGGTTCAGAGCATGTCAGCAGCAACTTATGATCTGAGGCCTCAAACCATAGGTAAGCAGAGTGTCTTGTGACTAATTATATTTTTCCATATTTTAAAAGTTAAAAACTTTTTGCACAAAAAACGAAAGTTAAATTATATCATAATTCGAAAGAAATCATCTTGTGAATATATATATATATATGTATATATATATATATCTTATGTGTCTGTTAAAATCAACTAATCTTATTTTATTAATAATTGGATCGACAAAAGTAGATCTATAGCCCAAACTTATTTTTAGAATATTTTATTTTTCAACCTCTAATTCATATTAGAATGAAATCTAACTCAAGTGCATGAACTATATTATACATGATCTGAATTAAACTGATTTTGTTATCTTAATTATTTTTCTGATGCATGTTTTTAATGTTAAATAATTTAAATCAAAGAAAAAACCATTTTTAAAATCATTTCTTTAAAGTTCTTACAATATCTAAACTAATGTTATTATTTTTTTCTCGAGTTTTTATGGTAGTAGATGATGAAACTTATAACTTTAACATAAAACTGAGGATAAACGATGAGGATCCCCCTCGAAAGTTTCATATAACTCCAGAATTACACGAACTATTGCCCTCTTTCAATTTCTCCCTTAAACTTTGTAATAAATTAATTTCCCCCTATTATAGTTTGAATGTTTGATTTCTCCCTTTACAAAAGTTAGAATATCTATTTCCCCACAAACTTGGATAAATGTGGTTTACTATAAACCAATTAACCGTAACCAACTTCGATTAAACCGTAATTGACCCATAATTGTTGATTAAACCGAAGAATGGCCCAATTTTAAAACCAAACTATAATTATACCAATTGAATATATCCAATTTTGATTTTTACATGAATCTTCCCCAAAATCGAAAATCAAGCAGCGAAGACAAGTATGTGTGGATTTTCAGTCAAATCCGATGCTAAAAAGGAGAAAAGTGCGGCGGAAACGCAACTGCAAAATCTGTATCTGCTTCACTCTTCTTCTCTTCTTCATCATCTTTATAGTTTTCCTCATTTTAGGTTTCACTCTCTTCAAACCAAAACATCCAATCACAACCATCGATTCCGTTTCCGTGGAACGTCTCCGAGCTTCCGTCGACGCTCTGCGTTTCAGAGTCCTCCTAAACCTAACGCTAAACGTTGATGTCTCCTTGAAAAACCCTAATCGCGTTGGATTTAGCTACGATTTGTCATCGGCGTTGCTTAATTATAGAGGCCAATTGATCGGTGAAGCGCCACTTCCGGCGAATCGAATCGCGGCTCAGAAAACGCAGTCGATGAATTTAACTCTTGACGTTAATGGCGGATCGATTACTCTCTGAATCGGATCTTTTATCGGACGTCATGTCTAGTGTCATTCCACTTAATACTTTCATTAAAGTCACTGGTAAAGTAAGAGTTCTCAAAACCATCAAGTTAAAAGTTAATCATCTTTTGCAGCCATGGAGATTAGCTTTTGCCAATTTTTTGTTCCCTTCACGCAAAGAAGAAAGAAGACGAAGAATTAAAATAAAATATAATGAAGATAACCAAAAGCATGTTTGATTAAATTGGTTTGATGCTATACAATTTCGGTTTGGTTTGATGATACCAAACAAATTGAGTGTTGGGGGGAAATATGTTTATAATTTGTGTGTGTGGGGAAATAAATTTGCAATTTTTTTGAGTGGAGAAATAGAAAAAGGGCAATAGTTCGTGTAATTCTGGTGCTATATGAAATTTTTTTAGGGAGATCCAGATCGTCGATCCAAAAACTGAAGATAGCTTTTAGATATATTTTTCTGAAAATATTACTTTTCCTCGCAAAAGCTAAAATACCGAGTTGTGATCTCTCATGCCATAGAGTATTGCCAATAAAGCAATAACATATCTAAAGCAAATTTGTTATTCATGTGAAATCATTTAAACCTAAATTGGGAATCACATTAAATATATATAGGATTTGACTGCAATAATTATGTTTTATATTATTCAACCCAATATTATAATTATTATAATGATGATATATATTTTGTACCAAAAACACAAAGAAGAGAGAAAAAATCAATTGGTGCATGGATAAGTGCAGAGGCATGCTTTGTTAGCTTGTAGACACGTGCCTACTCCTCGATATTCTTTAGTACATTTGACTCGACACTCTTTTTCATCACACGATCCTGGACCTAATATATATCCATAACACATTTCATCTCCTTGTATCTCCTTCGCCATTGTCCTTAATATAAATACATTTATAATAATAATGTTAGGGTTTCGTTATAAACTAAATCGGTGATGATCAACATAAATTTAAAAAAAAAAAACCATCTAAAAATAATTAAAAAATGATGAAAATATTTTAAAGTGTAGAACAAACCAAGAACGAGGACGACCATAAAGATAGCAAGAGCAATGGATTTAGTCATTTTTGATGATACCCAAAATGAAATGAAATACTTCAAATAAAAGTGATATCACTGCAATGGTAGTATACTTCTGAAATCTTATATAGAATATCATGAAATCTAAAATTAGAGAAAAAAATGTAACTTAGGAAAGATTTCTAGAATTTGACTAAAAGTTAAAAACAGATGGAAACTTCATAAACCACAATTAATTATATTTATATCAAACATTGACTAAATTTATTAAAACTGAAAACAAACAAGAACTTGTTAAGTATTCAACTTAGTTTTTTGGAAGAATTTGATTTAATTTTCTTAAATAACTTGTTATTCATATACAGATTTTTAATTTTCTTTAATAACTTGTTATTTAGTTTTTCTATCAATGAGTTATAATAATTGCATCAAACATTATGTTATTCAAAACTTAACAAACAATTATATGAAAAATAAATTATTAAACAAGAATGTTTGATATCTTTTAGTTGAATTCTCTATATAATAAAAAAAGTAACTTTATTAAACAAATAACATTGATGTGGGATATTACATCATATGCTATTAAAGATTAGTTTTTCGTTTAATAAATTTATAAAGTTAATTTCGGAAAATATACACACAAATGACATTTATTATTGTTCTCAACTTATATGTTAAGTGTATCCTTGAAATTAATAACCAAATATCACAAATTTATTGTTTGTATAATTATCTATCTAATTAAGGGAAATATTTGAAACCTCTTAGTTGTACAATACTATTTGAATATAATTAGTCCGAATCTAGCATTTAAAATATAAATAGTCCGAATCATATAAATACAAACCAAATATAATTAGTCCGAATCTAACATTTAAAATACCAAAGTTTGCATCTGAATCATTTATAATTGTTTACCATATAATTAGTTCCTATATGCTATCGTGATATCATTGATCAACATTTACTGAGGTCTTTTAATTGGTATCAACACTTATTAAGATATGAACTAATTTATTGCCGAGAATATATTTCATTTAACATAAATATTCATTCTAACGTGGGTTAGTTTTGAGTTTCTCATTATATATATGTTTGATGAGATCCATATCTCAATTCATCAAAACACAAAAACGAAACAATAAATTACTTTCGATTATAAAAAAAAAAAGTTCTTAGTTCCATTGCTGTTCTTAAGCCATTAAGTCAACAATGGAAGATCAAAGTCATTCGACTTTAGAAAGTCTTTACCAAAGAGTATGACCACACAATTGAATTAGTTTTGGTTGATAATCAAGTAAGTTATTATTTATCAGTCAGTTGTATACAATTCTATAAATGATTCTAAATTTTTACAAAAAAAACATTTGTTATTTTTTAGAGTTCAAAAATACATGGTACGGTTAAGAAAGATCTGCTTGGTAAATTTAGTCCTCTTTTGCAAGAGAGAGCTACTAAGATAATAAGTAATTTCCAAGTATGTCCAACAACTGGTGCTTTCAAGACAACTTCTCATAAATTCAAGATCTCATTTGTCTACACTACTTCAGTAAGGACAACTAATCATTTGCCAAATAATTTATTTGGTCTGCAATTCATAAGTTACAATGAGTTACTTGCTGGAAATCTCGATGACAATTACCTAATTTGTGAGTTTTCTAATCCATTTAGTTAAGTTTTTTTTAAAAAAAAATTAAATTCAAAATTTTAATTATATAGATACAGCTAATTATAAATATTTCTTTAATTTTTAAAATGAATTTATGTATGCTTGGGCAATTGGTTCATGTCAATGCAATGATTGTCATTGAGGCAAATGGAAAAGAAACGAAAAGGATTAATTTTGAGCTTTGTAATGCTAAATATGTGTTTTAATTCTTCAACTTAACCGTCTTTGTTTAAAAATATTTTCTTAATTGATAAAATATCTTATATACAATGATGCCCGAATTTCGTGTGTGCTTTAGGAGAAATATGTTGAGACTCTACAAGAGAAGGTTTCATCAAGGTATAACAATATAACAATTGTTGTTATGCAATTCTCTAAGATTAATGAGTTTAGAGGTAATTTTAAGTTGGTTTACATTTAGAGTTTCTTTCTCTATTCAATCGATTAAGTAGTGCTAACATACTATATACATTTTATGTATTCTAGACGTGGTATCTATCTCTAATGCATTTGAATGTACACGGTTGTGGATTGATAAGGACACAATATATTTATCGGATTTTCTTATAATAAAATTTAATTTTGGTTGATATTTTTTCTCCTTTTTAGTCTCCCGGATGATGACTTGCAGTTGGTTGTACCTCCGTCACTTGAGTTACCCGAAAATCCTTCTACATGTGTTCCAGGAGGATGTTTTCGGCGTTTTCCTAAGAAAACACTTAAGGAACTCGCAAATACGGTTAACGTAATTAAACTTTATTTGATTAATTTTTAATACATATATAAACGATTTCATATGTTAATACTTAACATTTATTATACTTTATTGTAGATTAGATTATATGTTACCATGGTTTCTATACTTGACATAAATTACGATTACGGGTGGTGCTATTTGAGCTGTAAAATTTGCAATAAGAAGGTATTTCCCATTGATTATTATGAAGGGGACGATGATGATGTTATTGAGCTTTTGGAAAATCGTGTCTGAAATTGTGCAAAGTGTAACCAAATGTTACTGAAGTGGTACCCAAATAAGCTAATATATTTCTTAAAGTTTATTTATAATTAGGAAAGATATCGCATTTATATTGTTTATTTCATGTTCATATCTATTTAATCTTTTTATAGGTATTACATTTTTGTTAAGTTGGAGATGATTTTGGGGAATCGAGATTCTTAATGTTTGATTACAATACTCAACAACTAATTAATCGTTATGCAGCAAAATTAGCCGAATATGTAGGAGAGGTAATAAATTTATTACTATAATTCAAATTGGTTAAAAAATTTAAGTAATAGTAATCTATATATTATTTTTTTTGACGATAAATAATAACTTATATTATGTATTTGTTTGTAAATTGAGAACCTTGAAAAGATTCCAATGGCTATTACTAATTTGATTGAAAAAAGTTTTTTATTCGTTGTTGGTCTCGAAAAGAAACATCTATCAAAAAGTCATGATCAGACCTATAAGGTTAATCAGTTGCACAAAAAAAGTCTTCATTGATAGCATATGTTAATAGCACATTTTCCTGAATTGTTATTACAGATACATTTACAAAATGGCTACAATATCATAGCATTGCATGAATGTTGATAAAAAAATAAAGTAAGCGGGAACCTAAACTCATCTATCCCACCTAAACTTAGAAAAATCTTAGGTTTATTTATTTTCCTCTTCTTATAAACCACTTAGAAAAAACTAAGTACCCATTTTCCCTCTTCGACCTAATTAGTCTCAGTTGAATCTCACCGTTTTTGTTCGCCATTGAATCTTTCCATGAAATCTCGTCTTCGAACCTAGCCGTCGTAATCCACTTCTCACGGTGAAATCGAAGGAGTTTTCATTCTCATTTGTTTTCTTCTACTTTTTTTACTCTTTAATCTCACCTTTTTCTTGCGTTTTTGAATCATAGGTTTAGGATTGATTTGTTGCTTTAGAGAGTTTTGATTATTAGGGTTTACTCGAATTTGTTGACTCCTCTAAGCTTTTGTTGTTGTTTTTTTTGCATATCGTAATCAATTTCAGAGAAAGTTGTATCTGTGTAGACAATTTGAGGTCTAAGACTAGGCGAGTAGTGTAAACAGACTGAACAAGCTTTGTTGAACCTTGATAAGTTTTGGATATCTATGTATTTGTGCTCTGTAATTATTTGTTTTCTGAAATTTTTGATGCATCTGTTCTACAGCCTTGATTGTTTCTGATTTCATTGAGATAATGTTGGATATGGCTGAAGTTCTTAGGTTTTTGTCTGATACAAAATGTAAAATGTTTTGTAAGTAAATTCTTATTATAAAGCTTTTTTAAGATTCATTTGTTCTTAACATCAGTTAGTATTTGTGTTCTAGAGTCAGTTGTGTTAACCCTTAACATCAGTTAGTATTTGTATTCTAGAGTCAGTTGTGTTAACCCTTAACATCAATTAGTATTTGTGTTAACCCTTAACATCAGTTAGTATTTGTGTTAACCCTTAACATCAATTGATTTTTTCATTTGTTGATGCATCTTGTTATCCGAAACTTTTGATTCATTTATTGATTAGGATTTTTAACTAGTTACGAAATTCTGTTTTTATAAAAAACTGCTGAGTATTTGCTTATAAATGTAACATCTGAGATTCATTTTACGTATGTTGGGATTTTTGCTTACAAATGTAACATCTTAGAGATTTCTTGAATGCTTATATCATATACAATGCAACTCTTGACCATACATACATCTTTTGTTTGATTTCTAATTCTGAAATCCGTTATAGTCACTATTTGTCCTCTGAAATCTGATACAAAATACCTTGTACTAATTGTGTAAATTTGTTTTGCAAGTTTTGTTGATTGCAAGTAAGGATTTTGAAGCTTCATTTTGCTCTAATCACACGCAGGCACAACAGTTAGTAACAATTCTGTCTTTGGTTATTACCATGATCTTTTTCAATAGTATATTACTTTGTGTGTTGGTTTCTGTTTTGTTTTGTGGTTCTTAGGTTGGTTTTAAATAAGCTTACTACTATGTTATTGCATTGAGAGTAATATATATCTTGTTTAGATTGCTTGTAGATAGTTCTGGTTTTAATTATGTGATGTATTCTGGCTTTAAGTGTCAAACTTGATATTTGTTTATTTGTTTTGTGAATCATATTATCTAAAGAAACAATTATGTTAAAAACCAGTAGTTTCATTAGACAAGTGATTGGTCCGAGCTTAAGAAACAATTCTGTTTAAAACCAGTAGTTTCATTATATAATTCTAGTTAAGTGTACTTTTAATTTTGTTTAAGTTGGGTACTGAGAATTATTTGAGCAAAAGAAACAATTATGTTTAAGTGTATTTTTATTAGACAATTGATTGGTCTGAGCTGTTTAAGTGTAGTTTCATTATACAATTCTTTTTAAGTGTAGTTTTAGTTCTGTTTATGTTAGGTTCTGAGAATTATAAGTTAGGTTTCAATTCACATGTTCTTTGAATCTTTATTATAAATCTAGTTTAACAGAAATCTCTACTAGAATGAAATCTGGTTTAACTAAAATATCTATAAGTATCTGCTTCTATACATTAATGCTTTTGGTAAGTTGGCTTCTGTTTTGTTTTGTGGTTCTTAGATTGGTTTTAAATAAGCTTACTACTATGTTATTGCATTGAGATTAATATGCCATTGTTTAAGTGTAGTGTCATTATACAATTCTGTTAAGTGTAGTTTCAATTCTGTTTAAGTTAGATTCTGAAACATTTTTCTTATTGACATATCATAATCTGTTTTGTATTTTGAAGCGTTGAAGTTCTGTAACTTATACTTAGCTCGATTTGGATTTTTATACTTGGTGAAAGTTAAACACATGTCAATTTGTTTTGAGAAACATTTAAGCTAAAGAAACAATTATGTTTACTACTTGACTTTGAATCAATTTTGTATATGAGAGAATTTGGTTTTCCTTAGTTTACTAGAAAGTCTATATTGTTTATTTGTTATGTGAGTCATTTTAGCTTAAAAAACAATTATGTAGCATAAGCAATTATAGTTGATTGACTTTGGACTATATACTAATGTATTTATCTATTACCAACAGATCCTTGCAATTTCTCTTTGTCTTTTATTCATTTGTTCTGTATGATTATTCTGTATGATTAGTTTTAAACATGTTATTATATTCAATTACTATGATTTTTTAGATTTATTTTCTATATGAGTTTGAGTTATTTCTTAATTTTTCTGGTTTTAATTTGGGTTAGAACATAAAATGGTGCACCAGGATTTGGTGCATCTTTGCATGTAAGTTATTTAATTATATAGGTCAAGTTTCAGTAGGAGTTTGCACTTTACTAGTTTATCCTTTCACTGTGTAATGAAGAGTTGATCCTGCATATGAGAGAGGAGTTTTGAATTTTGTAAGGGCAGTGGCTGCGGATATGGGAGGTGTAGATATGATTTGACGACCGTAACATAGACTGTCACCTAAGTAATGTAGTAGTTGATCACCTTGTAAGAAGAGGAATGGGTGAGGCTTACAAGATGCGTTCTGATTGGTATCATCATGGAGAACTGAAGGTAGGGAATGAGAGTGAAGGCAAATCTCATCAGTTTAATGATGAGATTTTAGATTTGTATTAAGCTACTAAGGTGTTGGATGAATTTGGTAGTCAGGTTGATGTAGTAAGATTGCAGAGGGTGAGGATAAAAAAAAAAGATGAGTTTCTTGCAAAGCTTGCAGATGCTGGAACACCATTGTATCCATCTTGTGTAAATCACAACAAGTTGTGAGCAATAGTTTCATTGTTCAGACTCAAGACACATAATGGTTGGTCTGACAAGAGCTTCAATGATCTGCTAGAGACATTGTCAGAGATGTTGCCAGAAGACAATGTGTTACACACATCACTGTATGATGTTAAAAAATTTCTGAAATCATTTGATATGGGTTATCAGAAGATTCATGCATGTGTTAATGATTGCTGTCTATTCAGAAATAAATATAAGAAGCTCGACAACTGTCCTAAATGCAAGGCTTAAGACGGAAGACTAATATGCACAATGGTGAAGTAAAGAAACGAGTCCCACAAAAGTACTAAGGTACTTTCCGATGGTCTCTCGGCTTAAGAGAATGTCCAAATCCGAGAAAAATAGCCAAAGATTTAAGGTGGCATTACAGTAACAAGAGTAATGATGGAACATTACGGCACCCTATAGATTCAGTTACATGGGACCAGATGAATGCCAAATACCCAACCTTTGCAGCTGAAGAAAAGAATGTGAGGCTTGGACTGGCAGCAGATGGATTTAATCCATTCAACATGAAGAATTCCAATTACAATTGTTGGCATATATTGTTTCTAAATTACAACTTCCTACCAGATTTATGCATGAAGAAGGAAAACATAATGCTTACCCCTCTTGATTCCCGGTCCACAACAACCTGATAATAATATTGATGTCTACTTAGAGCCATTGATAGAGGATCTCAATCATCTGTGGAATAATGTAGAGACAACATACGATGCCTTGAAAAAAACGATTTTTACCCTTAAGGCAATGTTGTTGTGGATAATAAATGACTTTTAAGCCTATGAAAATCTTGGAGGCTGCAAGGTAAAGGGTAAGATGGATTGTCCCTTATGTAGGAAACATACATATATTATATGGTTGAAGTTTAGTAGAAAATATGTCTACATGTGTCATCGAAAGGGTCTGCCACCAACACATAGATTTAGAGGGAAGAAGTCATGGTTTGATGGAAAAGCTGAGCATATGAGGAAGAGTAAAATACTAACTGGTCAGAAAATTTATAAGAACATGAAAACCTACACAAATGACTTTGGTAAACAATTTGCAAGAAAGAGAAAAAAGTATGAGTATTGTATATTAGGGTCTGATAGTGATGATTTATCAAGGGAATAAGAAGAGGAGGAGGAGTTATCAAGATGGAAGAAAAGATCAATCTTTATTAAACTGCCTTATTGGGAGGTATTTTCTGCTGTAACATATCAAAAGTAATTTATCAGATTATATCAAACAATATTTGGTTAACTATGGGTTTGTTTAATATATATGTACTTTATAGGAACTCCTAATTAGGCATTGCTTAGATGTAATGCATGTGGAAAGGAATGTGGGTGCAAGTATAGTTTCCACAATGTTACATTGTGGAAAATCCAAGGATGGTCTGCAGGTTCGTAAAGACCTAGAGGATCTTGGTATTAGAAAGGATTTACATCCTAGAATCCAAGGAAGAAATATATATCTGCCTCCAGCACCTTGATATTTATTAAAGGTAGAAAAGAAGATTTTTTGCAAGAGACTATTTGACTTCAAAGGACCAGATGGATATTGTTTAAATATATCCAGAGGTGTTTTAGTAGAAAACTGTAAATTTTTAGGTTTTAAATCACACGATTATCACGTGTTAATGCAGCTACTTCTTCCAATTGCACTTAGAGGTTTGTTACCTAAAGGGACTAGGGTAACAATTGTAAGGTTATGCAAATTCTTCAATCAATTGTGCTAGCGAGTACTCGATAGGGAACAAATTATAGCAATGGAGGTTGAGATTGTTGAAACTCTATGTATGTTCGAGAGATACTTCCCCCCCAAGTTTCTTCGAAATAATGGTGCATTTGACCGTACACCTAGGAAGAGAAGCAATGCTATGTGGACCAGTCCATTTTAGATAGATGTACCCATTCAAGAGGTATAATTTGTACTGTATTTTTTAGTATTTTCAATATACAAGAGGAATTACTTTGTCTTGATGCTAATTAATAGTTTTTTCCTGTGAAAGGTATATGAATGTTTTGAAAGACTTTATTAGAAACCCTGCTAGACCAGAAGGGTGTATAGCTGAAGCATATCTTGCAAAAGAATGTGTTCAGTTTTGTAGTGAATTTTTGAAGTAGTCAACAAATGTTCAAGAGAAATTGGATAGAAACGTAGAGTATATGAACAACTCTATTCTGGGTGGTCGTCCAATATCTGTAGGAACTTCAATAAATTGTACAGAGATGGAGATGAAAATAGCTCATCTTGCTGTCATCCAAAATATGGTTGTTGTGGAAGCTTTTGTGGAGTAAGTTCCATTGTCAGCTACATTTACATTTGTGAATTATAAACTATATACTGACAATGGTTTGGTTTTTATCTTCTCGTCTCACACAAGTGAGCACCTGCAGTACTTACAAGACTCAAATGTAAGATGCATGCGTGATGCATCAACTTTATGGAGTGCATACTCAGAATTTTGCTGCTTGGTTAAAAGCAAAGGCAAGTTACATTAAACAAAATTTTGGTGGTGTTTTGAATAATATCAGATAGTATAAGAACTGACTTATTTGTTATTACATTGTTAAGTACCTCTTGATTCAAAGGAACATGGAGAAACACTTAAATGGTTGGCATATGGTCCACACAGTATAGTACGGTTGTATACAGGTTACATAGTTAATGGGGAACGATATAACACAAGGTCTATTGATAGGAAATCACATAATAGTGGAGTATATTATGAGGCTACAACATTATGTAGGTCTAGTGCAAAAGAGACCTCACAAGTTGTTGATCTGGTATCACATTATGGTCGAATTACTGACATCATTTTGCTAGACTACAATGTTTTTTATGTACCTCTGTTATGGTGTCAATATGCAGTAAAGGGTAATGGAGTGAAAGTAGAAGAAGGTTTCACCCTAGTCAATCTGAATCATAGTCAAGTCTCTTTTGCAAGAGATCCTTACATATTGGTATCTCAAGCAAAGCAAGTGTTCTACTTCCAAGAAGATGAGTCATCAAGTTGGCATGTAGTTATAAGAGGTCCTTCGAGAAGATTTAACAATTAGAATGATTTACACAATAGAATTGCTAACATTGGAGCATTGCTGTCAAATATTGACACAGATGTTGATAAGGAAGAAGTAGAAAATGCCATAACAAACTGTGAAGGAAGATATGTTTTAAATGTAGATTCTTATGTATATTATATCATATTGCCTTTGTCTTTATTGCTTACTTGTATTTGTTCTGTGTCTATCTTTGATGTTCATATTTTAGAGTCTTTGTTACTTAGTTGTGTTTGTTTTTCATTGTAGGTAAGTTCATAGTTGTCTTTGTTGTGTGACTGTCTTTGATGTATGTATTTTATATAATCTGTGATACTTAGATGTGTTAGTTGTCTTTGATTGTTTCAGGTGAACTAGAATGGTAAAGCAAGCCAAGAAACGTGGGAGGAAACCAAAAGAGAAGGACATGCAGATCAATGAGGATGTAGAGTATGTTATGACTAGTACAACTGAACATTAGGTGCAACATGAACAACCAACTACAGATGCAGATCACATAGAAGAGACATGGGCTGAGCAGATTATAGCAAATGAATTTGCTGATAAAGGACTGAATGAAGATGGACCAGTGGGTGAGATTGAATTATCTGAAGAACATGACCCTACAACTGAGCATACACAAAAGAAACAACGAGGTCCAACCAGGATGAAAGACATCGCAAACAATCCAAACAGCAGAGTTCATGTGAGTTTCAATGCATTAGGAGAACCTTATGGGCCTGGGTTAGTTACATTTTCATCATACTTAGGGCCATTAGTGAGCATGTACCGTTCACGGTTGAAAAGTGGACAAAGATTGGTGAAGACATCAAGACTATTCTTTGGAAATCTGTGTAGATTACAGAATCTTGACCCTTACGTTTACATTAAATTTACTGTCTTTAATCTTTAACTTACTGTCTTTAACAAAATTGCAGGCAAGGTTTGAGCTAGATGAAGAGTATCAAAAAGTTGCTGTGCTAAAGCAATTGGGATGCTTATGGAGGACATCAAAATCACGCATGGTCTCCCAGATTAACAAAGCTGAAAATAATCAACAGAGGATGCATCTGCGACCTAAGAATATATCTCCATTTGATTGGCGTAAATTCGTTAAGCTCAAAACTAACCAAGAAAACAAATTCCTCACACTTGTAGTCGCAAAGGAATGGTTAGGCTAGAAGAAGAGATGGTAAGCATATCTTATTCACACTATTTAGCAAGATGGAAAACATTAATTGATAAAATATTTTATTCTGTTTATAGAAAAGTAATAGTGCAGATCCTGCTGAAGTATCTAGATTGAAGGTTTGGGTTAAGTCGCGTACCAAGAAAGATGGTACTCCGATAAGTAAAAATGATGCTAAAAAGATTGTGAGTTGTGATATGTAGTGTGAGCTATAATGATTACGGTTTTGGTATTGTAGTTACTTACATTAATTCTGGTTTTGCATTTACAGCAAAAGGCAGCTGAGATTGTTAATAATGACAATCCATCAACTGCACATGACACACTTAGCCAACTATTAGGACCTGATAATCCGCGTAGATTGAGGACATTGGATAGGAACATGACTAAGACCAAATTAGCTTGTTTCCAGGTTAAGAATAAATACATTAATGATATGCTAGAGAATCAAGTTAATCTCCAACAGAAGGTGAATGAATTAGAAGATATAATTTCCAGAATGAAGAACCAGGTTACACATTGTTATATATTAGTATCTGACTTACATTCTTGATATCTAAATCAGATTTGACTTGTTTTTGTTTCTAATATTATAGAGACAAGATCCTGAAGTTGGTGAAAACTCAGCTGCAAGAGTAAGACATTAGTATGAGATGTTTTTATACTTTTCATTTTTTTTTAGTACTTAACAGTCTAACATATTTTTATACTTTGCATTGCATAGAGTGTGAATAAAATAGTGCAACCAAAGTGCTTATTGTTTAATTGGTGTGGAGGTTATGATATTGTAGCCGAGGGTCGGATTATATATGATGATCCGAATGATATGGTGAATGACTATCGTTGAGGCCCTATGGACATTAAAGTATTAGTCGAAACTGATACAAAGCCAGAAGCTTCCTTTGGAGACATGCAGATAAAATGTACACAATTAAAGAAGCTATTGGCAAGATGATTGCATGGCCTGCCTCTAAGTGTGTAAATTTAGAAAAGGAGCTCCAATTAGAAGACATTGGCCCACTGGTAATGTTTATGAGTATATACAATTATACACTGCTATACATATTTATGATAATTTAATAGAGATATATTATTGTTTGAATTTGTGTCCTCGTAGAGCCCAAGAACAGTTTCTGCGAACAAATGCAAACTACATGATTTATCTTCCAGTGATGTAGTTGTAGTTGAGGGACGTTGGCAGATACAAGAACAAACATCATTGGTGAATGGACTTCTCCTCGGGCCAAAGGCAGTGAAAGTTTTTGTGGATGTGGTACATATGCCTGAGACGTTCATGTGGAGACCTACAGTGGATGTGATGTACCTGGAAGACTGTCTACAATCTTTTGTAGCATGGCATATCGACAAAGTTTTCTTTGATACATCTCTTACTGATGCATCTACTGTTCAATCAGTAGGAAGAAAATCAGAAGCAGGCAGTTCTAAATCTCCAACTGAATTTGCAGCAACTATTTTAAAATCTTATGGTGTGAAGTCTGCTACCACAAGTCTTAAATCTCTTATGAAGAAACTAGCTTCGCAATCTCCTTCTCAACGATCTCCGATATATATTATGTTCTGATTTTGATATATTGCTTCTGGATATTAATATATATAACTATTTGGTTTATATATGTAAATGGCAGCGTAAACATGGTGCTCAAGTCATAAAAGAAACCCATACGTGCAAGTTGATGGATATTGGTGGCAAGAAGCAAGTTGCTGTTGGGGGACGTGTGCATTTGATTGACCCACAACAGAAGGTCCATTTTGTTCGTTTATGGTCTGATGCAACTAGAGTTTGGGTGGATGTAGTTAAATTAGATGATGCAGCAGTTTGGAAACCATCAGATGAACTTGAGTACATGAAAGATGCTTTTGGTTCATCTATAGCATGACCAATTGCTAAATTGGTAGTCTTTTGAAGATAAGAAACACGGTAAGTGATGTAACTAATATTATGCTAAATTTATTGCTTACTAAACTTATTGCTTACCATTTAATATTGTGCTAAACTAATTTGTTAAGTGTATCATCAAAATTAATATCTAAATATTTTAAATTTATTGCTTACTATTATTTTATAACTTATCTATTTAATTAAGGAAAATATATTAAAGCATATTAATTGTACAATACCATTCGAAATATATTAATTATAATACACAATTATCGAAATCATATATTAATTTTAATAAGAATTCATTCGAATTATATTAATTTCAGTTGTAATATATACATTTCGAAAATTATAAAATTTTAAAAAATTATAATTTAATTGATTACAAAAACCCTAATACACTACTATATATATGTACATTACATTTGCTTCACAATTAGCATAAACCTCTTCACAATTGTCATTCAGTACTCATAATTTTCCACCATGGTTTCTAGGTAAACAATTCTACTATTTTTATTCGAATAATTTTGTTTGATATATAATTCATATTATTTCTTTTTTTTATCATACAACTAACACACCATTGTTAAATATTTCAGATTAGCTAAAAAACTTTATCCCTTTGATGTTTCTACTAATTATAGAAGAAGTAGACTAAGTTCGTTTATGTATAAAATTATGTTGATGGATACATGGAATCAAGATCCATAATTTTGAATGGAACAAAGCTTCATATCTTAAGAATGACAAGAAGATTTATCAAAGCAATAATTATTTATAGTGATAGAATTGGTCATATTATGCTATTCCGAAATTCAAATGAACTATGGACTTCGATTGTATATTTGTGGTGATGTATTAAAAACATATAATATTTAATTTATGTTAAATCTTTATTTATTTTTTTTAAGGCCATGTAATCTTTTATTTTCATATAAACTATGAACTCTTTTTCTTTCAATATATTTTATGAACTTTTTTTGCTATTACATCTTTTTAATGTAATAATTAGAAAAAATAAAATTTAACATAGCACTTATCTAATCGTTACACAATAGTAATTTATTTTATTTTATCAACATGCCATTTTGTTGCAGGCGAAGAGTAATTGTAAAATACATCATATATATGATTAACGTATAAAATTGAAGAGAATTAACTTATCAAAACAAAAGAGTTCAAATATAAAGATCTTGATTTACACTAATAATTTAACAAGGATGTATAACTGTATTCATATTATCACCTATATAATTATCAACCATATAATAGTTATTATTTCCTATAATTGCACGAAACAAAGGCGATTTAGTCGTAATAATTGGATCTATCTATATTACATTTATTATAATAATATGATTTATGTATAGTATTTATTATTATAATACATAAATTTGTTATTATTAGAATTTATTATTGATGATTTTTTGAAATTTTTGAATCTATCTATAGTACATTGATAACGACGCCACGACATATAGAAACAAAGAAGAGATTTTAAAAATTGACATAATTAAAATTTATTATAGAACATTTCTTTGTAATATTTGAATGTATTTTTATAATACATTGATTATAATACTATAATTTAGGTAACAAAATAGGAACTAACGTAAATAGTATTGATTATAATAGATTTGTATTAATTACGAGACATTTAATTGATTAGAATTTGTTATTGATTTGATTAGAATTTATTATATAAGATTACGATGTAATATCTGGATGTATCTATATAATACATTGATTATATTATTATAATTTAGCTATAATATTGATTATTGATTATAATAGATCGTATTATAGACGAGGCCTTTACTTATAGTATCGATTATAATAAATTCATATTAGAAAGCACGATTTTGGGATCAGCTAACGAAAGCTAGATTTTAAATCTTTACTTATTAAACAAACATTTAGCTATATTATTCTATAATATTGATTATAATCTATAGTGTAATGCCTTTCCAACTATATGTTGGTCTTTCAGAGTAACTTCATAACATTATAGATATTATGTATTTTTTTATAAAAAATTGATTCTAAAATTATTCTTATTATTAACATTATTTATTTTTGCAGATATTTTTAGAAAATTTAAATGGAATTATTGGACAATTTTTAGCATTGGTGTATTAGTAAGTTCATGAATCTAAATAACTAAAAAACATTATATATTCATGAATATAACTATATTTTGTTATGTTATGTGTGAAGATAGATATTTATATTTATTTATGATATTTATTTTATCTTTTTACTACTCATGATATTACTTGAAATTTATACGAAATTTATATGTATTTAATATAGTAAGACTAAGTTGCTGAATTTATTATATTAATTTACAATAAGTACAATATTTTTAAAAATTATTTATTTATTGGTAAAAAGATAAATATATGTATGTGATGAGTTTGTGTGCCTAGTAAAAAAAATTGCCATTTTTTTGAAAGAATTTATTTATATTTTCAATTATGAAAAAATTCTTCAATTATTTAATTTAATAAGAAATAATATATAATATACATAAAATAATAACAATATTTCATGATAACAGGGTTATATTATGTTTATGAACATATGTCTAAAAATCTATATGAACATGGGTGTAAAAACCAAAATAAATAAGGATCTAAAAACCTAAATGAACACAGATTTAAAAACCTAAATGAACACGGGCCTAAAAACATAATGAATACAGGTCTAAAAACCTAAATGAACACGGACAAAAAAAATTATATACAAACATTATAATGCATCAAAATCTTAGTAAACAGAAATTGAAAATTATATTTCATATACAACATGTGTCATCATTTGTCATCATTGTAAACTGATTTTTGGTTTATTAAATATATGTAAAATAAATAAATTTGTGTATACAAATCGAACCATGAAACAAACAAAAAGTTAAAAAAATTTCCATTGATCTTACTCACCCTTGTGATCTAAAGCAGTCCAATATCAAATAATTGGACCTGTTAGTTGAGTCCACAAACATGAATTTAGTTTAATTTCTATATGGAAAGATTATACAATTTTCAGCATTTTGGTTGTCTTAGCTCCTCTGTGGGAGACAGAGTTCTCTCTGTTTGGAGTCCATATCTAATGAAAACAGAGATTAGGAACTTATTCACGTGAAGAATCAAGTAAATTACTTCGACATGAGATTGATGATATCCAAATCTATGTGAAGAATTCTTTTAGGTCTTTAAACGGGAATATATCGTTTAACAATGTTGAATATCTTTTATGTATATAAAAATACTATAAAAAAACTATGTTGAATATTATTTTCAAATTTCAATAGTGATATATCGTGTGTTCTTTAATGTAATTGGGACTCTTTGTAACATAACTATAATATTCTAAATAATTTATATTAATAAACAAAACAAATTTAATAAAACTACTAACACATAAGTTTTTTTCCTTCTATTTTATTAAAATCTTTCACCAAATTCTCAAAATCTAAATTTCTAACTAATTCTCGTTTTATAAACATGATAGCTATAAATTATTTAATCTTTCTTACGATATAGTTGCTTGCAAATAAAATCTAGATTTTTTTTAACATCATAACAATATTTATTAAATGGATGAAATGTAATCCTCTTGGAAGATATTAGTTATACAAAGGGGTATAAAATGAAAAAACTGAAAAAGTGAAGTTAGCTTGGATGAGATCTAGCTAATGCATCTACTAGCAGCCTAGCACCCAAAGAAAGTTAGCTTGCGCAAAACCGGTTCCGCCAATGCATTATCTCACGTATCCAAGTATACAATCCAAAGTTGGTGGCCTGATTAGTTAACAACTTGTAAACTGCTTGGTTGTCACACAAACCCGTTCAGTTTTTTCCTTTTTTTTTTGTAACATCATAATCATATTTATAAGATCTTGACTTTATCAACATTAGTTTGTTTATGTTAAACAATCCTAAGACAAAAAATGTTTATTGTTTGTTTATGCTAAATATGCCTAAGCGTAAATAAGTATTTATAAGTTTAATATTCCTTCTCGATAACATGTGTACCAATGGTAATAATCCTTTTACGAATCTTCTATGCACCAATATTCGAACACATTCAATGTAGTGGGATGATAGGATAAAAGGTTAATAGGCCAGTTGACAAGGAAAAGAGTTTAATATTCTTTTTGGATTTGGAAAAAAAAGTTTTTTGTCAACATTAGATCGACAAGGCTCGATCTATAACTTAGCACAACCCTTAAAATTTCTATTTAATCTACCAACTTGTAAAAAGAAAGAATCGAGCTCTAGATGCTATAGTCATTAGCTAGATCATCCTAACCACCAGACTGAGAAGAACTCGGCTAAAATTCTTTTCTTTTCAAAATTATAATCTTTTTATTTTTATACTTTCCTTTTTTCTTGAAACCTAATCTGTTATTTTCATTTTTTTGTCAATTGGATATTATATAAGATACCCAATAATGCGATACAAAGCTACAACACTAAACCATATTCCGACTCTCTAAAAATACGGACGAAAGCATCAGCCTTATGGTTCAGAGATCTTGGGATTACATGAAGAGAAAATGAACGAAAAAACGATTTCAACCTGAGGAAGTCTTTCTGGTACGTCTGGAAAGCTGGCCACTCCTATGGTTGCATCAAAATCTTGAGCACATCCGCGCAATCCATTGCTACTTCAACCTCTAGGATCTGGAGAGAAAAATGGATTCCATCGCCCATAGCACTGCTTCTATCTCTGAGGGCAAAGCGGATAGACTCTTCCGGATCCTTTGAGCCCCCATCCATCATCCCTCAACTGAGTCAGGAAAGCAAATCCACCTTAGTCTAAAATGCAGATCAAAACTCTTCCACGAACCGTCAATAAAGCATCTATATCATGTGAAATCTAGGTGACTAATAGAAGGAATTACCACCTCTGACCACACTGATGTTGAACTAATAGTGCCCGGTTGTGGCTTCTTGACTTTATCTATGAAAAAATATTTTGTGGATATGTATATACATTTGAAAGATATTTATCATTTTTTGCTTTCCAAATAAACCAGATAAGCCATGGAAAAACCTTCACATATACTCGATCTCGAATTCTCTAGAACAGATAGTCCAGATTATACCAACATGAATTCCCTGGAAAAATATATATGCCAGAGAGAATACACGAAAGAGCCCAAGTCCGAATTTCTGGAGGACATTCAAAAAGAACATAGTTTATTGTTTCCTCATCCGCCCCGCATCTAGAACATCTAGAATCACAATGAGTGCCTCGATTATTCAAGTTTTGTTTTACCGCAGAACATTCTGATAACGCTTGCCATATAAATGTTTTATTTTATTCGGGCAATTTAGCTTCCATATCTTGGTTTCTATAGCTGTGAAGTTTGGACCTAACCTCCCCACCTCAAAGTAAAGAATTTGTTTCTTCGGAGTGATACCCAGATTTTATTGAGTAACGTCCCATTTTAATAAAATGCCAACCCCACGAATCACTACAAGAAAACAATTTTTTAGAGACTGAAATTAGGGACTGATAGTTCAGTCACTAATTTAGAGACTGATTTGAGACTGAGTTGAGACTTATCAGCGACGGAAAAATTCAGTCCTTATTCAGTCTCTAATTTGAGACTGAAACAATCAGTCTCAACTCAGTCTCAAATAAGAGACTGATTAGAGACTGAGTTGAGACTAATATAAGCAGTCCCTAATCAGTCTCTAAATTAGAGACTGATTAGGGACTGATAACTCAGTCTCTAATTCAGGGACTGATTAGGGACTGATAACTCAGTCTCTAATTCAGGGACTGATTAGAGACTGAATGTTCAGTCTCAAATGGTAGGTGAACACGTTTTAAGTATTTGTCTCTAGCAACACACGAACATGAACAAATAGATAGTGAAGTTAGAGATGCAGAACAAGAAGATGAATTCCAGTGTAATATGTCGTCTTCAGATGATGAAGATACGGATATTGATGAATAATTTTATATTACATAGTCCAATAATGTGTCGAGAATCCTCGGTTTAGCAGAGTTTATGAATTTCTTAAACTGTATTTGCAAAAATATTATTAGAATTATATTACAAGCACTAAAAAAGTATTTCAGTTTATCAATTTCATCAATTTTGCAAATCCGTGATTTTTCGGGAAATTGTCAAAAACCCGAACAATTTTACTTATATAATATATATAACATGTTGTAAAGAAATATCGAAAGAGTCTCGTAGCCCAGTGGCTGCCGGACTACCACAAAAACTCTTAATACACGCGGGGGTCACGGGTTCGAAACCCGGTCCCCGCGTGTTACCTTTTCTTTTTTTTTTCCATTAGCGACTGATTTAATCAGTCCCTAATGAAAATAATTTTTGATTTTTTTCATTAGGGACTGATTATTTCAGTCTCAAATCAGTCTCAAATTGTTTTGAGACTGATTAGGGACTGACTAGTTGTTTAGGGTTTAGGGATTCAAAAATTTTTTAAAAATTTTCGGAAAATTTCGAAAAAATTTCGGAAAATTTTAAAAAATTCAAATTCAGTCTCTAATCAGTCTCAGACTTTGTGACTGAACTGGGACTGATTTTTATATTGATCGGTTTTTTCCAACGTAGTCGAATAGAATTGTTCCGAAATTGCAATTTACATTGTTATATGATGTTTACACATCATACTATACATTAAGGAATGATTAAAATTAATGTTTTATCGATTTATATGAAATCACATTGACGTTTATGATATTGTTCTTCTTAAACGTTATTACATTACACTAACATGTTTTATCGAAAATCAAAATATTCTACTATCGTTTATTTATTTTGTTGAAACTATGTTTGTTGTTGTATTCATTAACAACAACACATTCGAATGCTTATCATTTCGTCAATTATCTAAACCCGCAAATTTCCGGGCAAAATTGCTAAAACCGAACATTTTACTTATATAATATATATAACATGTTGTAAAGAAATATCGAAAGAGTCTCGTAGCCCAGTGGCTGCCGGACTACCACAAAAACTCTTAATACACGCGGGGGTCACGGGTTCGAAACCCGGTCCCCGCGTGTTACCTTTTCTTTTTTTTTCCATTAGCGACTGATTTAATCAGTCCCTAATGAAAATAATTTTTGATTTTTTTCGCGAAACCGTTTGAGTTTCCCGCAGTTCTTTTGGGCAAATATTTAGATACTGATTAGGGACTGATTAAAGACTGAAAAATCAGTCTCTAATCTATTTAATGAAATTAATCATCTTCTTCCCCGTGATTCTTCTTCCTTCTCTCTTTCATTTTTACGCCTCTTCTTCTCTAAATCCGCCATTTCTCTCAACCCAACCCTCCAAATCCTTCCGTTTTTCTTCATAAAACACTAAAATATCCATGTCTAACTCGGGTAGAGCAAGATTGGGAAGAGGTAGAGGAAGGTCCGGAAGTTTACACTCCGGAGGCGCCTCCTCGTCCGCAAATCCGACGAGTTCGGCGGCGAGACTTCCGGTGGTTCGCCTACACTCCGGCGGATCATCACAATTCCATCCTCAACCCAACGTAGATCCGTGGGTTGATTCAACAAACCCCCAACATTTTGAAGATGGATTTTCTTCTCACGAGAATCAATCCAATCAATTCACTCTCGAAAATCTTCTTGCGGATCGAAATCGAGAAATTAGTCTACCTAAATTGGATCCTTTTCCAACCGAAGGAACCATATGGTAATATTTTCCAAATTTTTTCTTAATTACTATATTATCTTGTTAGAATTAGGTGGAATCAAATTAGATTAGGGTAATTTAGGTTGATGGAATATATAAATGATAGATTAGGATTTTATTTGGGCTTATTAGAATTGTTAGGAATTTTTTAACCATTTTCCTATAAAAAAATTATTAAAATCCAAATTCAAATTATTATATGATTTTTAATAATTATTATATGATTTTTAAAATTATTATATGATTTTTAATAATTTCAAATAATTTTTAATACGTTTTTGATAATTATTTGCAATTTTTAAAGTAATATATCAATTTATATAAATTTAATTAATTTTAATACGTTTTTAGTTCTATTTTTGAATTTTAAAAAGTAATATATGATTTTTAAAATTTTAATTATTTTTATAAACGTTTTGTATTAATTTTGTAAGTTTTTAAATTAATATATGATTTTATATAATTATAATTGACTCACTTGCAGCATGAGTTCGCATCTTACAAGGACGAGACGCAATAACAAATGACTACCCTCGCGCAACAAAATCAGCAGCTGCTCCAGTTTCTTCAAAGCCAGTTCCCGTCTTTTCCTCCACATCTAGCATCGATGATGATGCCTCCTCCTTCTACTCGACCTGATGGTTCAGGATCTTCTGCAAACCAAGACGATCAATCCCCTGACTTTTGATTTTCTTTATGTTTTCATTTGAATTAAAACTTTTTATTTTCTAAAATTTCGGATTCATATCGATATTTCCTTTCAGTAATATATTTGATTTTCAATTTTAATATAACAAATTAATTATTATATAAAAATCTTTTATTTATAAATTTAATATACCAATTATTAAAAAAAAAATTAAAATAAATAATAGAGACTGATTAGAGACTGATTTTAGAGACTGATTAGAAACTGAATTTAGGGACTGATTAGCGACTGAATTATTAGCGACTGAATTAGGACTGAAATTGGCGACTGATACTTAGTCTCTAATCAGTCACAACATATCAACTGACATATAAGTCTCATTTCAGTCTCAAATTTGAGACTAACGGAAGAGTCTCAAATCAGTCTCTACTTTGAGACTGGTTGGAGAGTCTCAAATCAGTCTCTATTTTGAGACTGATTATATGAGTCTCAAATCAGTCTCAAATGTAAGACTGAATTGGGAGTCCCTAATCAGTCTCTATTTGGAGACTGATTTCTAGAGTCTTTATTCAGTCGCTAACTTAGCGACTGATTAGGGACTGAACTGATTAGCGACTAAGCTTTAGCGACTGATTGAGTCAGTCTCTAATCAGTCTCGCTTTGCGCATTTGGGACTGATTAGAGACTGATTTGCCAGTCTCTAAAAAATTGTTTTCTTGTAGTGAATTAACTCTTGGTCTGCGGGGTAAAGCAATGTCCATAATTAGCTGAACATCTGCAGAGGTAAAATATTGTCTAAGTATTGGCTCTTGCCAAGACTTTGACTCGAAATAGATAAATTTGATCAACTGTAAGGTCCCGAAAAATATCATGATCCATTCCCATCGCCGGTCTGGGAACTACATCAAGAATCCATGGGTCTCTCCAGACAGTTGTCGATCTCCCATCCCCTATCTTACGAATAATACCCTTAATGACCAATGATCTCACTGAAGATATACTTCTCCATCCTTATGATGGATTTGAATTCGGTCTTGCCGTCATTAGACATGCATCGTTATAATATCTCTCTTTCATTACTTTTGCAAATAATGAATCTGGATAGTCTATTAATCGCTAAACTTGTTTAGCCAAAAGCACAAAGTTAAACTCCTCTAATGCTCGGAAGCCTAGGCCCCCCCCCCCTCTATTTTGGGTTTACATAATTTTTCCATTTTATCCAATGAATCCCTTTAGATGATTCTGAGTTAGACCACCAAAAATTTGCAATAGCATAATTTAAATTATTCACTATTGTCTTTGGTAATCTGTAACATGACATAACATATGTTGGTAGTGCGTTAATACTGATTTTATCAGTACTTCCTTACCACCTTTAGACAAGAATTTTGAAGACCAACTATTGATCCTTTCATGTAAATTTTCCTTAACAAAGGTAAAAACCTTAGATTTAGCTCCTCTAATATTCTTCAGTAGGCCAAGGTAAGATCCCATACCCCCAACTTGGTTAATACCTAATATTTGATGAAGAGCCATCCTCTCACTTTGGGGAAGCGAGTGTCCGAATTGGATTGAGGATTTGTCAAGATTGATCTGTTGGCTTGATATTCCTTCATACTCATTTAAAATTCTAATAATTTGGGTAGCTTCTTCAATTATAGCCTTACAAAATAAAAGGCTGTCATCTGCAAATAATAAACAAGAAACACGTGGACTCTGTCTCGCAACACAGATCCCAGAAATAATATTATCTCGCTCTACTTTCCTCAATTTGGAAATAAGTACCTCCGTATAAAGGATAAAAATGTATGGCAATAAGGGGTCTCCTTGCCGAAGTCCCCTTTGTAGAATAATTTTTCCCTTCGGTTCCATGTGGTTATACAATGCATAATACACATAATCCAATTAGTGTCAAACCTTAATTAATGGAGCAATGTATCAACAAAACTCCATTCCACTCTATCATAGGTTTTACTCATATCTGTTTTACAAGCTATAAATTTCCCCTTAACTGCTTTATTTGTGCGAAATGCATGAAACATTTCCTGAGCTATCAGAATATTATCAGAGATCAACCGTCCAGAAACAAAGGTTGATACTGTTTCAGAGATCAGTTTTGGCAGGATTTCCGTAATCAAAGGCAAATAACCTTTGAGATTATTTTATAAGCCACATTACATAGACTTATAGGTCGAAATTCTGCCATCTTAGTTGGTCGGAAATTTTCGGAATGAGACAAATATTTGTGTGATTTAAACTTTTTTCAAAGGTTCTTGAGATCATAAAATCATTTACTATTATTAATCTCTTGTTTAATAATCTCCCAAGATTTTTGGAAGAATAAAACTGTCATTCCATCCGGACCGGATCCATCATGAATAGAGCTCTCTTAATCTCTTCTTCTGAAACCCTAGCCATCAACATTTGGTTATCATTATCCTTGATTTTTGGCTCAATCTCAGATAACAATTATGTATCACATATTCTACCATTAGTAGAAAACATATTTGTAAAATATTGGGTAGCTTCCTCAAGAATTTCTTGTGCTTGGTAAGCCAGTCTCAATTATTAGTAGATAACCTAATGATTATATTCTTTGCCCGCCTTTGTTTAGTTTGAGCATGGAAGAATTTTGTGTTTTCATCGCCCTCTCCGAGCCACTTATATGCTCTTTTGCTTCCAGAAAATTTTTTCATCTGCGTAAACATGTTTTAATTCCAACTTAGCTTTAGCAATTTTTGCTTGACTTATAGAATTATCATTTTGTAAATCCTCCACCTTTTTGAGACATATTATTCTCTAGCGGCCTGAAGGAACATGTTTGTTTCTCCAATATGAAATTTTACGTCTACAGTTTCTAATACGTCCTGTAAAATTGACCCAGTGGTGACATTGAATACCTCTCAATCCTTTTCGTATAATATTCTCATATCCATCTCTCCCAATCCACTCTTATCAAAAATAAATTGATGCTTCTATCGAGTAATATTATCAGAAAACCTCCCCACTATTGGTCGATGGTCGGATCCAATCATGTCGAGATACTCAACTTCGGACACCAGAAATGCATCATGCCAATCAGCTGTGCCAAAGGCTTTGTCAAGGATACAATGGAAGATACTAGATCGTCGAACCCCTCTCCAAGATCATGAGTTGCCTAATTTAGGAAACTCAATAAGGCCACAGTTTTGAATCATAGTATTGAAAGGTAAGAAAGAGTTAACATGTCTTAGACACCCTCCTTGTTTTTCATGGTATCCTGACAACTCATTGAAGTCTCTAATGACTAACCATGAAGAATTACGTGAGATACCAATTCGAGTTAATCGTTCCCAAACTCTTTCCCGCAGATTTTGGTTTGGTTCACCATATAGAAAAGTTATGCTAATAGTCTTATCGTTGACAATTAATGAAATATCAATTATTTGTCTTTATGATTTAATGTTACATTAAAACAAGTCTGCCACTAAGTCCATTAGGTTCAACCGTTATTAACATATCATCTGAGGATATTTTAGACATTTGTTAATAATGAAAAACAATTTTTGAAAATGTCAGAGAAATATGGATAGTGTTGAAAGTATGATTTTTTGAGGGACAGTTTTGCAATTGTCCCTAATTTAAATCAAAGGAAGAGCCCAATATTTTTCATCAAGTGCTTATACATGTAATGTAGAGCCATTATTCGTGTCAAATAACTTTTTTAAAATAAAAAATAACTGCAAAACATGTTTTATTATTCAAACGAATATTTTATTTATTATGATTTGTAATATATTATACTCCATAATTTTCAATCAAAAAAATAAAAACACAAATCAAGCACCACACTTAAAAGTGCAAAGGCATGTTTTGCTTGAAGGGAGACAAGTGCCTTTTCCACCAGGATGTTTGTCATTACAAACAGTTTTACATTGTTTTTCATCACATGGTAAGGGACCTTCCATATAATCATGACACAATTCTTCTCCTTGCGTCTCCTTCGCCACCATTCCTAATAAAAAATACATATTATACACACAATATTGGTTTCTCTAACAACTAAATTGGTGATAAACAAAATAACCATTCAATAAAAAAATAAGAAATGTTGAAATAATTTTTAAGTGATAATACAAACCTAGAACGAGGACGACCAGGAATATAGCATGAGCAGTGGCTTTGGTCATTTTCTTATAACACAAGTAAAATGAAAATGAAAAACTTAGATCAAAAAGTGATGAATACAATGGTAATCTACTTGTGGTCTTATATATATAATATTATGAAATCTAAAATTAAAGAAAAAAAAATATAACTTAGGAAAGATTTATGGAGTTTGACTAAAAGTTAAAAGCAGATAGAACCCTAATAAAAACAACTAATTGTATTTATATCATATTTTTATGAAAAAAAATCAAATATAATTTAATATAAACATAAAAGATAGTTGGTAAATTTAGTAAACATGAAAACAAACTTAATTGATAAGTAGTCAACTTTATTTTGGAAAAAAATTGCTTTTTCTTTAATCACCTATTATTCAAATAAATCTTTTAAAATGTCTACTCAAATACTATTTTATTAAATTTGGAATTTTCTTAAACTCATTCAAAATAAGTTGAAATCTTTTGTTATTTAATCGATGATTTATAACAATAATATCAAATCTCCTACAATTCAAAACTTAACAATTTTGTGGAAAAAATATGAAATTTATTTTGGAAGACTTTTTATATATTTTATTTGAAAAAATAGAGATAATTTTTTTTTTGTCAACATTGAATCGACAAGGGTCGATCCATAGCCTAAAGTCCACCCCCTAATAATTTTTTTTAAGCTACCATAATGCAGCAGATATGAATCAAACCCTGGTGCCAAGTCATTAGCTGGATCATCCTAACCACCAGACTGAGAGCAAATCGGCAATAGAGATAAAATTTCAATTCAAAAAAATTATCATCTCTACATATGTAATTTGGGGAGAATTTAATTTTTTTTAAAATGTCAAAAAAAACACACTATATTATAGATATAATTGTTGACAAATGAAAAAGAAAAACTATATGATCATTCTTCCTTTGTAATTTCTTCTTTTATTCTTTGGTTTTGGAAACTATGTGTTAATTCTCCTCTTTCTTTTCTACCAAAAAAATCACTCAAATTCTTCCAAATCTAAATTCCATTATTAAATACACCTTCTGAAGAAAATTAAATAAAAGTAATGGTGAATTCACAAGCAATTATTAGCCCAATAAAGAAGGATGATTAAGAGAGTGAGAGTGATCATTGACCAACTTTTTTCAAAAAAAAATAAAAATCTACCGAAGAGTTTTTCTTTCTTCAATATTCAGCATCCTATTCAGGAGGAATTCACCAAGATTGAAGTCCATATACAAATTGAGCAAATCCAGAAAAAAATTTCAATAGTTTGATAAAAAAAAATTGAAGAAGAAACAGAAACACAAATAAATTGGGTAATGAGTTGCACATGATCATGAATCACTGGAACTTTTGTTTGTCTTATGGTTTTTTTACGCCTTAATTTTTCACATATAATACGTTTTGAAAACACTAATCTGAACGTTTTGTATTAAGAGTAGATCTATTAGTATAATATTTTTTTCGTTTTCAATCCAATTTGAAATAAATTTAATGTTGGAATTGAGGGTCAAAGAGATAAAAATCACAAACTATGCATACAAGTTTGTGAATTGTGATGATCGAAACTATCAACTTCAATTTTTTTATTTTTTAGTAACTCATCAACTTCAATTTTAGTGTAAATTAAATGTTACATGATTCATCTGTATCTCTATCTTCATTTATTTCTTTTATAACGTATGTATATATATAGACATATATTGTATGTAAGTAATCAGTTAACAACAATATCCAACCAGTCCGAAGAGAAAGTGAAAATGTCGACCTCGGAGAAGAAACCATTGATTAGGTCGTCTCACATAACCATCAAAATCAAAAGTCAGGTACTTTTAAATTATGCTAATGTGAGAACGAAGGAATTATTCAATGATTTTACATTATGTTAATATTAGGTTTTTTTTTTTGGTAATATATAATCAGGATGACATCTCTGTATACTTCCGGATCAAGAAGGACGTGGCACTCCGTAAAGTGATGGAAGGATTTGCTGCCAAAGTTGGAGTGGAAGTGGCTACTCTTAAGTTTCACTTCGATGGATTGAGGATCAAACCCAATCATACTCCCAAAGAGGTACTTACATTTATTCATTTTGTAATTTTGTTAACATAATTACTTTTATAATGATGTATGAATTCAGTTGAAAAAGAAAAAAAATATTGTAGCTTGAACTTGAAGATGGAGATGAAATCGATGCATTTTCTTACCAAATAGCAGGGTTCGGCTTCTACCATCGCCATTAACACTATCTTAACGTCGTTAATTATCACTAATTAGTACGCCTCACAAAAATATCAATTTTGAAACACATTGTTTTATCATTTTTATCTAAGGTTATGATAAATAAGTTAGTTAATTGATCAATCACTACAAAAAATTGGAGCTATTGTAACGAATGTATTGTGATTAAGAATATTAGTAATAATTTGTGACGTTTTATATACATTTTTGTTACAAATTTTATTTGTTACTTTAAAAAAAAAATTATTGTGACTCTATTTTATAAAAAATTGTTACTATATTTTTTTCGTCACCAGTATTGTGAAGCTTTTGTTATGAATATGTCTTTGTGATGTTTGTATTGCAACTATTTACCAATCGTCAGATATTCATAACAATATGTGACGAAATATGTGTTATTGTGATGAAATATTTCATCGCTCCTTAGTAAGTTATTGGAATGAAATCGGTAAGATAGAATTTGATTAACGAAATTCTAATTTCCATCTAATTAAAGAAAATGTAATAAATTTGATAAAGATGAGCATTGATTGTATGTATATATGAATGGTATTAAATGTGATATATGCAAAAAGTACAATAACAAATCATTGTCAATAAGAATAATCATCGGAAGCTTTGGCCCATTTTGACTAGATCAAGCTCTGTATAGATTTCAGGTGTACCAAAAATGAATGTAATTTGGTCTATCTTTTTAGCCTTACTTGTTGTCTACTTGTTCACGTGAGAAAATAGTTTTATTTGCTCATATCCATACAATTATTTTTGCAGAAAGTTCCTGGTAATGATCTGGTTTGGGCCATACCATTTAAATTATGCTAGATATGTAATAAGTTAATTAACAATTATTTTATCAACTAACTTTATCATTATATCAAATGTATATGCATGTATTCCATTTATACGTCAAAACATAAAAGGAAAATAAACTTTTGAGACAGTGCTATGTAGGATTGTCAGTTTTATAGAATCTTTAAGATATATAATGCTACTAAAAAAAGTATAAAAAAAAATATCACAATTAGCATATTTTAGTTGTTTTACTCACCGCCCAAAATAAACATATAATTGCTTTACAACAATAAATTAGGTTTACCGGTGACGAATCAAAAGCTGCCATTTGTCAACCAAATACACTTCCCCTTCTTGTCCCTCTCTCTCTCTTCTTGCCACTGACTTTGTTCTGATTGCAGAAGAATTTCAAACTTGATCTCTGTCAAAGCTCTTAACTTTTTTTTTATCTCCCTTCTCGATTATTGTCTTCGACGCTGAGACCCGCGATACTCTACGCGATCGTTTCTTCTCTCCCAGAGAGAGACCTATCGCTCCTTAGATTCTTTCCTTAATTTTCTTTGCGCCGGTTCGATTTTACCGTTTCTGGGTCTTCTTCTTCTTCGACCCACAAGACGATTAATTTCAATTTCATACAGGAAATAAGAGGTACGCATCGATTTTTGTTGTCACCATCTCTGCTTTTGAATATTTCTGTGTCGGTTGAAAGAAGCTTTTTGATTGTCGATAAGCCTCTTTGATTTATTGATTTATAGATTTTGTACCGTTTCTTGGTGATTGGGTTTGAGCAGATCAAATGAAAAGTAATATCTTTGATTTTGGTTGAATTAATGGTTCCCTTAATAATCTGTTCTTAGGGTTTTGGTTAATTCTGTGTGTGTACTGTTGATTTTGCTTAATTTGCTCTTAATCTCCTACTAATTGAAATCATTACTAAATAGAAACCAAATGATTTTCTACTGAATCAAGAGAGAACTGTGTGTGTTTCTATCTCTGTATCAGGTAGTGAATCTTGAGTTTAGTCTTTTTGACTCTCGATAAAGAAGGAAAATGCAAAATGGTTGCTAAGAAGGGACGCAGAGATTCGTTAGATTCTTCTCCGACTGTGGAGGTTGGAGAGATTGACACAAGTGCTCCTTTTCAATCAGTTAAAGATGCAGTTAATCTTTTCGGTGAAGCTGCTTCCTCTGCTGAAAAACCGCTCATTCGAAAACCTAGTCCTCAATCCGCTGAGGTAATTTGATTTGTTTCATTAAGTTCAAGAGGTTTCAAATTCTAAATACTGTGTTGTGGTTGTAGAAAGTTTTGGTGAAGCAAACAGAGCTTCACTTGGCACAGAAAGAGTTGAACAAGTTGAAGGAACAGCTTAAGAATGCTGAAACAATTAGAGAGCAAGCGTTAAGTGAGCTTCAACGGGCTAAAAGAACTGTTGATGAACTTACTCGTAAGCTTGAAGCGGTGAATGAATCCAGAGATTCTGCCAATGAAGCTACTGAAGTTGCTAAGATTCAAATTGAAGAAGCCAAACCAGGAAATGTTTCTGTCTCTAGTAGTAATGCTCAGACTCAGGATATGGAACAGTATGGGGCTGTATGTAAGGAACTTGATGCCGCAAAGCAAGAGCTGAGAAAAATCCGTCAGGTTTCTAATGGGATTACGGAGACAAAGACTGTTGCTTTAACCAAAGTAGACGAGACTAAGGAAGTGACTAAAGTGAATTCCGAGAAAATTGAGTTGCTTAAAAAGGAAATCGCAGCTGTTAATGAATCAGTTGAACAGATAAAGCTTGGGTGTGCTCAAGCCCGAAAAGAACAGTCTGAGATATTTGCAGAGAAGGAGATTAAGCAGCAATCATATAAAGCTGGCATGGAAGAATCTGCCAAGACAGTGCTCACTTTGAAGAGTGAGTTTGATCCCGAATTTGTAAAAAAGCTTGAAGTGCAGTTGACTGAGACATATAACGAGATCGATGAACTACAGAAGCAAATGGAGACTGCGAAAGCATCAGACTTGAATTCTATTAATGGTGTGACTTCCGAGTTGAATGAAGCTCAGGGTTTACTCGGGAAACTTTTGGAAGAGGAGAAGTCTTTGCAAGAGTTAGTGGAATCTCTTAAAGCAGAATTAAAGAATGTGAAGACGGAGCATGGTGAAGCTGAAGCCAAGGAGGCTGAAATTGAATCTGTGGCTGGAGATCTTCATCTGAAGCTCAGCAGAAGTAAGAGTGAACTTGAAGAGCGTGTTGCAGAGGAATCTAAAGCAAAAGCTGCTTTGGAAGATATGATGTTAACCATCAATCAGATGTCTTCAGAGACAGAAGCTGCTCGGCAAGAAGCTGAGGAAATGAGAAACAAAGCTAAGGAGTTAATGAAGGAAACAGAAACTGCGCATGAAGCGCTTGAAGATGCAGAGCTAAATCTAAGGGTCGCTTTAGATGAAGCCGAAGAAGTGAAAGCTGCTGAGACGAAGGCGCTTGAAGAGATAAAGGTAATGTCTGATAAAACCAAAGCTGCGCGTAATTCAACTTCATCTGAGTCTGGATGTCAGAGCATCACACTGTCTCAAGAGGAGTTTAAGTCTTTGAGCCAGAGAGCCGATGTATTCGATAAGTTAGCCGAAATGAAAGTAGCAGCTGCATTGGCTCAGGTGGAAGCTGTGAAAGCTAGCGAAAACGAGACTCTGAAGAAGTTAGAGACAACACAAGAAGAGATCGAGAAGCTAAAGACTGCAACACAAGAGTCACTGAAGAAAGCAGCTATGGCCGATGCTGCTAAGAAAGCGGTTGAAGGAGAACTCAGGAGATGGCGCGAAAGAGATCAGAAGAAAGCAGATGAAGCAGCATCGAGGATTCTTGCAGAAGCTGAGATGAAGATGGCCACTGAATCATCACCACAACACCATTACAAACCTCCGAAACAGAAACCTATCCATAACAAACTGGAGAAGACGAAAACTTCTGCGGTATCAAAGAAGGTGCTATTGCCGAAGCTAAGTGGAATATTCAATAGAAAGAAGAATCAAGTAGAATGGGGTTCTCCTTCTTATCTCCCTGGAGAAAAACCATTCTGATTGATATCTTTTTTAAGATTTGAACTTCTTTTGCTATGAACAATTATAAAGTTGTGTGATTTTTGCTATAAGAAGGTTGTGGTTTGAGATCGGAAACAGTTGCAGCTTTGTTATAACTTGAGAAACTGGTTTGTTGCTGTAAATTGGATCAAAGCTATTTAGGTGGTTGTTTAGTTTGGCTATTTTTCGTGGTTGTGATTTCTGAATGCTTTTCTTTCTCTTTTTTTTCTTTTTTTTTTGGAAGGAAAAGTTTTTTTTTTCCTTTGAGACAAAATACGTGTATTAACATTAACAAGGTAAATTCGGTAATGTGCGTAGACATAGGGGAATCTCAGATATCTTAGCGTTTTGAAATTATAATTTTTACTTGATGTGTCTAAGACCATTTCTTTATGTATTTCATTTCTTACTCTATAACAAGATGTGTTTTGCTCTAATGTTTATTCCTCTATATTTTACTTTATACTATTTTCAATGTATTTTTCTATTTTTTACTATAAAATAGAAAAACTCTATAATATAGATGTGTTTTATTCAGAAGTGTAGACTTTCTTAAAGCTAAGATAGGTTTAACTTTCTTTTGGTTGGAGGAGCCTATTACATGGGAGAGAGAGTTAATCAAGTCATGATCAAACATCATGATGGGGAATGGAACAAAAATTCTCGTGTGGTTGTATAAGTAGATCTCTGATGGTGAATGAGCTACTTGGAGAAAGCAAAACTATTTCAACCTTAATCTCAAGGTAGCAGATCTGCTGGACCCTCATACCAAGAATTGGAATCAAATTATGCTTGATGAGAATTTTTTCGAAGCAGATATTGTAAGGATCAAGAAGATAAAACTTGCAATGATTTTAGGGGATTTTTGGGCTTGGTAGCACACTAAATCAGGAAACTATTTTGTTAGTTCAGGATATTGGTTTGCTCATAGATATTCAAACTCATCTCTGATCCGTGAAGCAGATGCCCTACCCTCGGTTAACTCACTTAAATCTGAAGCTTGGAAACTCCTTACAATCCCGAAAATAAAGAATTTTGTGTGGAGAGCATTGAGTGGAGCTTTATCTGTCGCGGAAAACATTGAGAGAAGAGACATGAAACCTAAAACATTATGCCAGTTATGGTCTATAGAATGGAATCAACGAACCACCTTCTTTTCACTTGTTCGGTGGCTCGTTAGGTATGGGCCTTGTCGGGAATCCCGAATCCACAAGGTGGTTTTAACAAAGGTCCGGTTTACTCAAATTTTCATTATGTTTTTTCCTGCTTAAAAAACAAATCAATTTCAACAGAGGTTAGGGAAGCTTTATAAAATCCTCATATCCAAAGTGGACTAAGGAAGAATGTGAAGTGGCATCCTTCACCGCTAGATTGGTTGCAATGCAACATAGGGTGCTCTTGGTCAAAAAATCAAAGATAGGTGGTGCATCTTGGTTGGTAAGAGATAAAGATGGCATTGTTTTGATGTATAGTAGATTCGAAGAGCCTTTGCGAATCTGGAAAACTTATTGGAAGCTAAGTTCACCAATGTTATTTTTGCTTCTGAGGTGTTGGATTTGATCAAAGCAGTGGAGCGACCCAAAGCGTTTCCGATGAAAGCCTTCCTCCCAGGCACGTTGATTCAAGCGTTGTGAGTATGCTCAAGTGCAAAGCTAGTTTTTAAACTGAGATCAGCTAACAGACTCGTTTCTCATAGCCCAAAGTGTTACAAACCATGAAAAAAGACAATCTTATGTTGCTTCTTGCTCTCCTGTGTGGCTTAGGTCTCTCTTTCTCTTTGAGAGTTGATTGGCCTCTATTGTTGGCTGAATTCTGGTATTATATATGCTTGGTTTTAATGTGTTGCCACTTATGATTGGCCATGGTTATTGTGTGTTATTAATTGATGGTAGGTTCAGTGTCTCTATGGGCTTTACTTTTCAGTTAATGCTTTTGGATTCCTCCCTTTGGAGTGGAAGGTCTGTAATTCTTCCCACTTTATGTGGTTTTTATTATAATGAAAAAGATGTATTTTATTCCAATGTATTCCTTTATTCTTTATTCTAGAAACAAATATGCTAAATATATTCTATTTCTAATTTATCATTAATATCTTTTATTTCTAAAACTTACAATTTTTATTTTTTTTGGTCAACTTTACTCATTCATAGCAATAAACGTGACCATCTTACAGGAATATTGTTCACAAAACCTTGACTCCTAGAGAGCCCTCTAACATTACGGGCAAGGAAGTCGGCCTTGTGATTTAGGCCTCTTGGAATCTGGACTAAGGAGAAGCTGCTAAAACAACTCTATAGGCTGGAGAAATCGTCAAGGTAAGGCAGAAATGCAGGCCACGCAGTGGGGTCCTCAATCATCCTCACCAGTTCGGAGCAATCCACTAAAAATTCTACCTCTGTCAACTGTTGGGTGCTGAGGCAGGTCATGGCCCACATGAGTGCCTCCAGCTCCGCGTGAAGAGGAGATAGACTTCGTCTGATGCATTGTGCCCCCATAATTCTTCCACTTGTCTCAAAAGGGAAACCATACCAACCTATCCCGGTAAAAATATCTTCCTCTTTCCATGAGGCATCTACCATGCATCTATATCCTGTGAAAGCCGGGTTTATCGTCAAAAGTCGAAAAATCTTCTCCTTCATAGAGTGTCGTATCTCGCCTTGACACCCTGGTTTGTTGTTTAATTTTTCCTGAGACAGCGTCCATGCATCCGCTTCGGATTCTGCGGCTAGAATCAGGTCTCGTGAATCGGTATTCTTTGCGTTGAAAGCTTTTTCATTTCTTGCCTTCCATAGGAACCATAACACCCAAGGGAAACTTTTATATTCCTCCTTTTTAGGGAGTCTCCAGAGTAGATGATCAATATTCGTATATATTGAGGATCCCGGGAACGAGGGTCCTGCCGGTATTCTCGATAATGCCCAGGCTTGGATGGCTGGAGGGCATTCGAACAAAACATGGTTTATTGTCTCTTCTTCTGCGCCACATCTGTCGCATTTTTTATCGCAGGGTATTCTTCGTCTCTCTAGGTTCGCTTTAACAGCTAATTGCCTTGATACCGCTTGCCAAATGAAGTGTTTTACTTTTTGTGGTGCATTGACTTTCCATACTCGGTACTGTAAATCTTGAATGTTAGGAGCAGAATAATCCGTTGATAGTTGGGCTATATTCCTTTCTGCCCAATAACCTGATTTTACTATGTATAGACCTGACTTATTAAAATGCCACCCCAGATAGTCCAACCTCGACGATCTTGGAATATGGATACCTAGGATCAGATTTGCATCTCTAGGGTCAAAGAATTGTCTAATCAAATTTTCTCTCCATAATCTTGAGTTAGGGTCTATGAGATCCGAGACTCGTAAATTTGAATATATCATTGGCCCGTTTTCGATTGGTATTCTTGGAATATTATCAGGGATCCAAGGGTCATGCCAAACCTTAATTGTATCACCAATACCCACTCGTTTAATTAGGCATTTCATTACCAGTGCTCTGGCTGACATGATACTTCTCCAACCATAAGAAGGCAGGTACGAACGTCTTACTTCTAAAGGGTGTGATCCTGCAAAGTACCTCCCCTTAAGAATTCTCGCCAATAAAGAACTTGGATGATCAAGTAGCCTCCATAGTTGTTTTGCCAGTAAGGCAGAATTGAAATCGTCTATTACCCTAAAGCCGAGGCCCCCATTTGACTTGTCTTTGCACAGTTGTTCCCATTTGACCCAGTGTATCCCCCTTGAGGATCCTGAGTTGTGCCACCAGAAGTTCGCTATGGCTGCTGAAATCTTGGATGTGACCATTTTAGGTATTCGATAGCACGCGATGACATAAGATGGAATAGCTGTAAGCACTGATTTAATCAATATCTCTTTCCCTCCTTTAGAAAGAAATTTTGCCGACCATGAGTTAATTCTCGTTTCAATCTTTTCTTTAACAAAAGCGAAAACCTTGATTTTTGCCCCTTCTAGACCTTCTGGAAGTCCTAGATATGAACCCATCCCCCCAATGGTGTGGATACCTAGGATGTTTTGGAGTTCCTGCCTCCGTGACTGATCAACTCCTTTTCCGAATTGTATAGATGATTTCGAAAAATTAATTTGTTGTCTTGATTGCACCTCATAGTCCTTTAATATGTGTAAAATAGTTGTGGCTTCTTCTGCATTCGCTTTGCAGAAGCAAATACTATCATCGGCAAATAAAAGATGAGATAATGCCGGGCTCGTCCTAGCAATTGATATTCCTGATATTTTATTTTGCACTTTCGCCGTTTGTAATTTTGCAATTAAAACTTCGGTGCAAAGGATGAACAAGAATGGTGATAAAGGATCGCCCTGTCTTAGTCCTCTGCGGGATATAATACATCCTCTCGGGGATCCATTTATGAGTACCGAATAACGAACTGTAGACACACAATGCATTACTCCTTTAACCCAATGTTCATGGAAATCTAATTTTATCAATAACTTCCGCAAAAATTTCCATTCAATTCGGTCATATGCTTTGCTCATATCTGTCTTTATGGCCATGTAAGCCCCTCTAACCTTCTTATTTGTTTGTAAGGCGTGGAACATTTCTTGTGCTATCAATATGTTGTCCAAAATCAGTCGTCCGGTGACAAAAGTTGATTGTGTATCCGATATCAAACTTAGTAAAATCTTCTTTAAACGTAAGCTCTAAAACTTACAATTTAACCCGTTTACTTTATTATTTGAAAATTTTCCATAAATATAATTATATTAATTAAATTAATAGTTATTATATTCAACTAAAATAATATAATAAAAATACATTACAGCATATAAAAATAATAAAATATTGTAGAATTTAGTTTGGAGATTACAACTACTAGATTTTTTCCACTCAATTAACACATTTCACAGTTAAAAATGAGCTTCTTTTAACCTCTTGGCTCGTAAGAACTTTGCACTATGATGGACCATTTAGATATTAATTATCATTTATAATATTTAAAATTAAATTATTATTTAGATTTAAGAGTAAATTTGCCAAATAGTCTAAATTTCTAACTATTTACAACTTTAACTCTTTAATTAATTGTGTTCAAAATAAAAAACAAAAAATAGGAAAAGAAAGACTTGAGTAATTATACTTTCTACAGTACCATTATATTATGTGGTAATGAATTATTATATAATACAAAACAGATAGTACATAACAATAAAAATTATTCATATATATGATATATAAAGATGATGAAACAGAAAAGAAGAAAGAGAAAGAAAATGAGAAAGACAAAAAAGAGTAGGAGGAAGATGATTAATAGGATGAGGAGAATGAGGAGAAAAAGAATAATGAGAGGGGAGAGGAGAAAGAGGAGGGGGAAGTTGGGAGAGAAGTATGAGTAGGAGTAACATACGAGGAAGAAGAAAGAGAATTAAAAGAACAAATAAATTAAAGTTAATGAGATTTTTCCAAAAAGATATGTATAAATTAATGGTTTTATAAGAAAATAAATAATATATATCAAATAGATATTCTATATATTAGTATTCTATATAAAATTAGTTAATACTATAATCGTTTTTGTAAAACAAATTGTTCATTTTTAAAAATTTTAACTCTTAGTATGTGTAGAAAAAAAATCAATGTTTTTTCAAAAAAATTTTAACTTTGATTTAGTTATTTATTAAAATTTATATTGAAAATAGAATTAGAGAAAGAAAATGAGAGAATGAGTGAAGAAGAAGAAAAAAACCGAAAAATGTATAGTGGCAAATAATGTAGAAAATATGTTGAATATTGTTCTACTTATGATTATATGTCGTTCACTTAGTTATTAAAATTTTTATGATCATTTTGCCTAATTCCTCTAGATTTCATGATCATTTGTAATATTAAATGATTATTTATATCATTTAGAAAAAGTTAAAAATGGGTGTTTTGTAAATAAAAAAAGTTTAGCTTTAAAATATGGGAAAATAGTATTCCTCAGAGTTAAAAATAAAGATGGATTAAAATAAAATTTATTTTTAAAAAGAATTTAGAGTCAAAAATAAAAGTAGGTTGAAAATGCTTTTAGAAAAAAAAAAATTTGTCAATATTATTTATTAGGTTTTTGGATCAACAAGGCCGGATCCAAAACCTAAATGCTCCAACTGGACTGGTAGGATTCAAACTTTTCACCTGGTGCCTAGCTAAATCAGAGGCTAGCCAACTGAACCACTTGCTTTTTGGCCTTTTAGAAAATTTTAAAAACACTAGAATTATGAAAAAATAATTTTCTAAAATAGTATATGTTAATTCTCTATGGTACTTTCTATAATAAAATGATAATAATTATTAAATCTTAACATTTCATGTTTATATAGTATAATATTTTCTTTCTAAATCTCTTCAATAAAAACATCCTCTATATAATAAAAAGTAACTTTTTAAATAAATAACATTAAGATGATATAGAATATTACATCTTATGTCATTAGAGATTAATCTTTAATTTAGAAAACTTATAAAGGTAATTTCGACAACTTATATGTTAAGTGTATCGTTGAATTTAGTAACTGAATATCACGAATTTATTGTTTACAATTAGGAAACAAAATATATATTCCTTTTATTGTTTAAAACTTATCTATTTATTGTATGTAAATAACACCAATGTATTATAAATTTATTAAATCTTGACAAATCAAATCAGACGTGATTACCTTATATATGTTTTAAATTTTGATTTTTAAAATTTTGTAATTTAACATTTAATAAATAATCATATTATTTCAAACATAACATACTTTAAATTCATTAATTATTCATCTCGATTTTTGAAATCATCAAATTATTAACAAAATTAATTAACTATATATATATATATATATATATATTAAGAAACTTATAATGAAAAGAAATCTTCGAATTATTAGCAAACCTAATAAATCGGATACATATCTTGATCTGTTCCGTTAAACATATCTCGGACATTAAATTTTTTAATTATTTACTAAAAAAGATATTCGAATATACCATACAATATGTAATTCTAAGCTGTTACCTAAATAATAGAGTTTAATGGCAGATATATTCTACTATTTAACAGTCTTACCAAATTTTCAAATTTCATATAGATCTAATAACAACGAATTAGATATGGGTCTAAAAAACTAGCATATATATATATATATATTTTTTAATTAATATAACTATATATTTTTATGTGTAAAAATACATATTTATATTTTTTATGATTTTCATTTTATATTTTTATTATCTCATAATATTACCTAAAATATACACGAATTTTATTCCTACTTAATAATATATTAAGACTAAATTTCTGAACTTATTATATTAATTTACAATAAGTATAATTTTTTAAAATTGTTTATTTATTGATAAAATTAATTTCGCCATTTTTTCTAAAGAACTAATTTATATTTTAAATTATAAAACAATTTATTTTGTATTTAATTTATAAAAAAAATTATAATATACATAAAACAATAACAATATTTTATGATAACAGGTTTAGGTTTATGAATCTAAATGAACACTGTAAAAATCTAAATGAACACATGTTTATAAACCAAAATAAATATGAGTCTTAAAACCTAAATAAACACAGATCTAAAACTTAAATGAACATGAGTCGAAAAACTAAATGAACACGGATCTTAAAACCTAAATGAACCATGAGTCTATAAACTTAATGAAAACGAGTTTAAAAACTTAACCCGAGTAAAAAAATTATATACAAACATTGTAATGCATCGAAATTTTAATAAACAGATATCAAAAAATATATTTCGTCTACAACATGAGTCATCATTATAAACTGATTTTTAGTTTATTAAATATATATATATAATAAATAAATTGTATATACAAAACAAACCATAAAATAAGAAAAATTATAAATAAATATAAACAACTATAAATGCATATTTATTTTTCATAAAAAATATTTCGTGCAAAGCACGAGTGATCATCTAGTTTATTATAATAAAATATTAAATTATATATAATATATAAAAGATTATTGTTTTAAAATATATTTAATCACTGTTAACGTATTTTTAATATGTTAAATATTAAAATCAAAATTTTAATTTATATAGTATTTAACAATAATTTAAACGTTTAAATTATAAATAATACGTAAAACTAATTAAAATTTTTAATTTTGATAGCATTTCAAAATATTATGATATATATCTTCAGTTAATCCACTAACATTAAAACCAACTTCAGTATAACATATAAAAATATTTCGCAATATATAAAATTATTTACATATATATATATATGAAATTTAAAGAAAGAAATAAGATAACTCCCATAATACTAAGAAAAATATATCTTTTATATAATAAAAATGTAATTTTTTTAATAAATAATCTTAGGATGACGTGGGATATTATATTTATGCCACTGAAAATTAGTTTTTTGTTTAGAGATTTTATAAGGTTAATTTCGGCACTAAAATAAACTCTAATGCAAGTGACTTTTAGTCTAGTGGCAAGTAGTAAATCCTCTAAATGTAGGCGCACTTGCACATCCAGAGATCAAGTCTTACTGCCTACATTATGTAGGAACTTGGTTATTGGGTCGGCCAGTTGGATCAATATTGACAAAAAAATAAACCCTAATTATGATATTTTCCATAAACTATAAGATTAGAGCATGTGCAATGGTAAAATGCTTAGTTGAGATTCTTAAGAAATAAAATATTATTATTTTTATAAGAATTTATTTTTTATTTAAATTTTTATTTAAAAAAAAAATTATTCAATCACATAATGACACGTGTAGAGACAGTTTCTTAATTGAGAAACTGAGTTTCTTCATTAAGAAATCTAGAGACAGTTTCTTATTTTGAGAAACCCTCTCTCTCATACTTTTCTAATTTTTTTGTTTTTTTAATCATATGATACTCACATCTAATATGATACTCACATCTAATCACCACTAAACATGCTCTTAGTATAATTTAAAATTCACTAATTCTAAAATATTCTTTTAATATGTTTGTGGTTTGTGGTGATGAATTTAAAACATATAATATTTAATTTTAAAACATATTTATAACATTTGTTTATTGTAATGTTATTTCTTTTATGATAACATGAATTTTTTTTTTGATGCGAACATAATATTTTTTATATGAAATTTTGATAACATTATTAATTATTTTTATATCATTATTGCTTAGTTCATTTGATTACGTTAATGTCATAACAAAAAAAAATATTTGTTCTTTTTAGAGTTCAAAAATTCATGGATTAGTAAAAAATGTCTGCTTGGAAAATTTGGTCATCTTTTGCAAGAGGTTTTTTTTTTAGTGTTCAATGATTAATCTTATATTTTTGAATGTGTTTATTCTTTATTTTAATTATATTGAATCCGATGATATTATTTCTATTTATTTAAAATATAAAATAAAATTTTATTTTGTTGACTTCATATGTATCATAGTTATCATACGTCCTTGGTGATTTCATAGTTAAGAATACATCATAATCTATTAAGTGATTAATTTTCTTATTAGTTTATATAGTACAAACAAATTAGTCTATAAAAACTTCTTTCAAGATACAATTTCGTAAATATTTGTATATATATATATATGTAGAACTCGATAACAATGGAATTGGGTTTATTAACAATTTTTTTGTGAACATTTGTCTACAATTGATCGGTACATTAGCCAAATTCCTACATAATGTAGGCGATAGAAGTTGATCTCTGGATGTGCAAGTGCGCATGCTTTTAATAGACTTACCACCTGCAATTAAAGTAAAAGCCACATGCAAGTTATTAACTATTAGTTTATTAAATATTAGTAAAAAGTACTTAACATAATTATCATATATAATATATTATCATGTTACTAAACTTATTCTTTTTATTTAGATATTAAATACTATTTCATTAAATCTTAGTAATGAATGTAATTAACATCCTTAGTATGTTTACCAAAATAGTATTAAATATTATAGAATCGTAACTAAAAAATTTAATTGAAATATATATAAACAAAAAAATAATTTTTCGGAATCCATTTATATACATATATTAATAATTATTTTTTTGTAATTATAGAAACTAGCGAAATCTTAATTATCAAAAAAAACGAAAACAGTATAATGATCTAAAAGACAATCATTTAATCATATATTAATATATTACCTAAAGAAACAAATAATCAGAAATGCAAGTGCAATGCTTGAAAGAAGTGGGAAAAGTATACTCTAGACTTTTAGTTTCAAGGCAATAAATCCAAAAAGAAGCTCTCCTCCTCTCGACGAAAGAGTTTAGGGAGATACCCTTTCGGATCAAAATCTTGATTCCGAATAACCTCAAATTAAATCTGTTGATCAACCCAAAAGCTAATCCTTCACTATCTCATTCAAATCCCTTCTTCGCAATGAATCCAACCAATTAACTCGCTCAGCTACCTTGCATGTCTCTGATTTAATCTCAATTGGAATTTACAACCTCGTTCAGTTCACTATAATCCATAACAACACCTCCTTTCGGAGCAGATCCTCGATTGAACACCTTCCGCTCATAAGTGCCTCGTCTTCGATTACTATAGCACTGGATGGGTTCTACTCCATTACCAGAAGCCTTAAAATCCATGTCAATTGATGATGACACACCAATCGATCTCTCGTTCTTGGGATCCTACACAGCATGCAACCCAAACCAATTCCTTCTACTGGGTAGATTGTTAAATTCGAAGCAACAGATAATGGCCAAAATGATCAAAATGATGTTGACAATGCCAAGAATATGGCAGATGCAGAACATGATAATACTAATAGTTTTATCAAAGGAGTACTTCCAATTTTGATTCCCCTCTGAAGAATCTCTACGAACTGTCCTTAAACATAGCTACTGGAACTACGATGATTAGGGAGTTATAGTAGCCCAAAAAGATGAAGAGCAGGACAACCAAACCCTTGACACATTTCCCCTATGGGTTCGGATATAACATACCGGTCAAGCACCATACAAAGGACCTCTTCTCAGCTGTCACGCAAACATTAGGTAAGGTTATCGAAATTGACTATAACGAGAACATAATACACTTGCATGAATATGTATGAGTTAAGAATCTCTATGATATCGGTGATCCTCTTAGAAAAAGCAAGAATTTTCGCTTTTCGGAAGGTAACATCATCAAAATCAACTTCGACTTTGAAAGAATACAGAAAATCCTGTTTCTATTGTCACCGATTAACGCATGAACAAGACAAATGTCTATGGTTAGTAGAAGAATCACCTCCTACATCTCCAAGACCAACTAATGATCGCATCAACAAGTACACATCATCACCACCCCCAGACCAAAAGGCTCAAGACAAGGATAAAACAACTGAAACCAAAACAGAGGAGGACCTCATACAATAGTCAAACCAAACAACCAAAAGTAACTCTGCCCTAACAGGTAACCAAGAAATTCTGAGTACTTTGGTCAAAACCACCGAGACTGATACAATCACAGAAGTCTTAAACACAACAACATCACTGAATAAGAACAAGTCACACACCCTAGACACTAACTTGAGCAACAAGATTTCAAAAGATAACAAGAGACAAGCGGCAAAGGATAGATCACCCACACACAATCAGAATATTGAAACTAATTCAATGGCAGAAGAGACTCGGTAATATCTACTCAAATCTCTGCTCCATTACCACATCCATCATGTCAACTTAGGACTAAGAAGCAGAATAAACTCCCAAAAGATCTGATCAACATACCACACAAGAGCACAAAACAAGGAACTAGTACGATTGATAGTTTCACCACCAAACCATACTCCCTCAAAAGGTCAACGAGCGCCTCAACATCCTCTCAAACACAAACTCACAATGCATATCACTTGCACAATAAAGAGGCATTCCCTTCGACGGAAGCTCTACCACAGAAGAAGCAGAAGACACAATTATGTCAACAAAAGTACAAGCAAATCAATCATCAAAATACAGATTTAAGTCCTTAAGTCACCGAAACTCAATGAGTATAATGAGTTGGAACTGTCAGGGATTGAAGAGCACCCTGACAGTTCGACATCTAAAGGAAATTAGAAAACAACTATTTCCTAACTTTTTGTTCCTCGTAGAAACCAAAAATAATAGAGACTATGTAGAATTAGTTTAAAAATGGTTAGGCTATAGCTGCTCCTTCATTTTGGATATGGTGGTCATACAGTTTACATCTCCTTTGTATATGGTCATCAAGCTAAACACAAGAGGAATGGGGTATGCAATGAGATCAAAACTATAAATAATACTAAGTCTCACCCTTAGATGATGATCAGAGACTTCAATGAAATTCTAGATAATAATGAGAAACTAGGAGGACCTCTACGCCCTGAAATCTCATTCTATCACTTTCGAAGGCTTATAAGAGAGTGTGGAATGCACGAATTTCCAAGCTCGGGACCATTCTACTCTTGGCTGGGTTACAAGAACAATGAATGGACGCAAATCAGGCTCAATAGATCCTTTGGCAATGCAGATTTATTCAAGACCTTCTCCAGAACTAACACTAGATATCTACCGCTATTAGGTTCAGATCATCGACCAATCTTCACAACCTTCATCATACACACTCAGTAGTTTGGGAAAAAGTTTTTCTTTGATAAAAGATGGATTAAAAGGCGTAACTTCTCTGATGTGATCAAGGTTGGTTGGCAAGGAACATATCAGAATAACACACACAAATCATATAAGAGGATTGTTAATTGCCGCAACACGATATCCAAATGGAAAAAGCAAAACAACACTAACTCTGCTGCACAAACAAAGCAACTCAAATCGTCCCTTGAAGAAGAAGTAACCAAGTCATATCGAGATAAAATTAAGATTGACAACATCAAAAAAGAGCTAGAACAACTATACATAGAAGAGGAAAAAATTTGGAAGGAGAAGTCTAAACAGAGATGGCTGATGGAAGGTGATAACAACACAAAATTCTTCCACAATAGCGTCAACTACCAACGACTGAAAACAATATATTTTGCCTCCAAGATGACAACAAATTTACACACTACAATGAGGGATCCAAGGGATCCATAACTACTGATTACTTTACCAATTTATTTGCTACCACTCATCCTCATTACATCGACATGTTAACAAATACCATTTAACAAAAGATCACTACATCTATTAATGTTCAACTAACAGCACTAGTATCTACAAATGAGATAAAAAAAGGCGCTTTTCAGCATTAAAGGAGATAGTGCTCCAGGACCTGATTGCATGACATGTGACTTTTTCCAGACTTACTGGGATGGGATCGGTTCCCAAATTGTTCAAGAAATTCAAGAAACATGTCCTTTGGGATCTTTCCCAAAAGAATGGAACTATACTCACATTAGCCTCATCCCTAAAATACAAAACCCAACTCAAATGTCAGACTTTTGGCTTATCAGTCTATGTTCTGTACTCTACAAGATCATCTTCAAGGTTATAGCCAATAGGTTGCAATCATTGTTACCAAAAATCATCGCAGACACGCAAGGCGCCTTTGTCTCAAACAAACTTATTTGACAATATCATGATTGCTCATGAAGTACTTCATCATCTCCATACCAATAAACAAGGACAAACAAATTTTATGGCAATCAAAACGGACATATCCAAAGCTTATGACAGGCTTGAATGGTCATACTTGCAACATGTGCTTACTAGACTTGGCTTTGACGCCAGCTGGATCAAACTGGTAATGTTTTGTGTCACATCGGTCACCTTTTCGGTATTAGTGAATGGGTCCCCACACTACCTTATACAGCCTCAACGAGGTATCATGCAAGGGGACCTTTATCACCATATCTATTTATTCTAGATACTTAAGGAATCATCAGTAAGTTAGCCAACATTGAACATAGTGGACAAATCACTAGACTACGCTTCCACATAGAGGGTCCTTATATTCATCATCTATTATATGTAGATGATAGCCTTTTCATCTGTAAAGCTACAAATGAAGAAGCACAAACACTTAGAGCATGCTTTACAGAGTACGAGGAAGTATCTAGACAATGCATCAATTACAACAAATCGGCAATAACCTTTAGAAACTAGATAGAGCCACTGAGACAAGCAACAATCAGGAATATTATGGGGATTCACTCTGGATAGGGCATGAATAAATATCTTGGTATCCCTAAATGTTTCAGTGGATCGAAGAAGGACATGTTGCAGTTTATCTCAGAAGAGTTAAATGCCAAAATAACTAACTAGTATGCAAAAACCATGTCTCTAGGTGGAAAAGAAGTTATGTTAAAAACAGTTGCATTAGCCTTACCAATATATCAAACTCGACAAGAGACAAACCAAAGCCTCATTAAAGCTATGCGGTCCTACTGGTGGAACTCCACTCACGACAAAAACAAGATAGATTGGGTCTCTTGGAAACAAATGTGCAAGTCCAAAGCTGAAAGAGGATTAGGTTTCAAAAAAATCGAACCCTTCAACCAAGCGCTACTTATCAAGCAAACCTGGAGGTTACTTAACAACCCAGATATTTTGATGGTTCGAGTTTATAATTCCAAATACTTCCAAAACTCAGAATTCTTAAACAGCTCGAAAGGTTCAAGACCATCTTTTGCCTGGAGAAGCATCCTACATGGCAGAGATCTTCTAAAGAAAGGACTAATAAAACAAATAAGAGATGGTCAGGACATAAGTGTATGGCTCACTAACTGGATTGATGAAAAATTCGCGAGACCCCCTCTCAGCAAAGATTCTATATTAAATGTGAACCTGAAAGTATCAGAATTACTCTCACAAGATGGTTGGTCAATCAACAAACCTTTTTCAATGTTTCACCAACTAGATGCACAGAGAATTCAGAATATCACACCAAGCCTAAAAGAAAAGGACAGATTGATTTGGAACTACAACACCTCAGGAGGATACTCTATCAAAAGTGGATATTGGCTGAGAACACATCTCACAAGTGGAGCAAAACCCACAAAAGATGGTCGAACAACTCCCGCGGATGTGGAGGATGGAAACGAGAGTGCATGGATGAATCATAGATAGAAACTATGTTCAATTCATGTTCCGAACAGAAGTAGATCTCATAGCCATCCTAAGGAGCCAACCAATAACCTATAACGGTTGGTTAGTAGCGATTCAATGTTGGGAAAAAACACGAGACTCAACATTTCTAAAGACGATCTCAGTGTGGGTCCAAATCCATGAATTACCGCTCCAATACGCTTCAGGCTCAACAATCCATCTCATTACACGAACGTTAGGCGAAGTGTTAGAGACCGATGTTCAGGAAGCCTCGCTAACTCGAGCAGCTCTTGTACGTGCTAGGATCTTTCTCAGCACTGATTCACGGCTCAAATTTTTCAAAAGAGTGAGATTCCAGAATGAAGAAAGAGTCCAGGTCTTCTTCCATTATAAAATAGCTTCTAGGTTTTGTCTCAACTGCCAAAAATTAAACCATGACACCACATCTTGCACTTTCATCCCTCTACCTACTGACTACTACTCGGCTTTAAGGAATGAGGATCTCAACACCAACTTATCTCCTGATAGCAACTGCTCTATGAATCCACAACCTGCTCTCTCAACTCCTGCTCAAACCTCAACGCATTCAGGTGAGATTCAATATATTAGCAGGAACGTGGCAGATAGAGTGGATGGTCTGACTTCCTTGACTTCAACGATCCAAGACATTCTAAATCAAAATGCCAATGAGGATAACTTCTATGCAACTTTCGACCTAAACCTAGCTACAAACTCAAATCAACAAGAAATCCAAGTGATGTTCAATAGAGAATCCAAGCGAAAGAGATACCCCGACTACGAAAAAAGAAATATATCCAAAACGCAAAGGATTATTCAAAAACTTGGATCTATGTATTCCGACTGCCTATGATCATAACTTTTGTGTCAGACTTTTATGTTATCGTTATCTAATTTTATAGTTTTAAACCGATTAATTTCGGGTATGCTTTTGTCTTAGCCAATGTCTGTATCTCCAAACTGGATCTTGAATCCTTAGTAATATTATCTTATTTAGAAGAAAAAAAATCAACTGTAAATTTTAAATTATTCATTTATTTCGATATTAAATACTTTTTACTTTTATATTACCAGTAAATATCAATAGATTTGGAGCAATATATTACCAAATAGAACAAATAATTACCAATAAATTTAAAATTAATCATTTATTTTGATATTAAATATTGTTTGGATTTTGTATCAACATTAAATATCAATAGATTTGCATCAAATGACTTGTATTTAATTTAACAGAAAATAATTTATAATACACATAAAACAATAACAATATTTCATAATAACGGGGTTATGAATCTAAATGAACACATGTCTAAACATCTAAATAAACACATGTCTAAACATCTAAATAAACACGAGTCTAAAAACCAAAATAAATACGAGTCTAAAAACCTAAATGAATGCGGATCTAAAAACTTAAATATACACGGGTCTTAAAAACTAAATAAACATGAATCTAAAAACCAAAATGAAGACAGGTCTAGAAACTTAATGAACATGGGTATAAAAACTTAACACGAGTAAAAAAATATATACAAACATTGTAATGCATCAAAATCTTAGTAAACAGAGATCAAAAAATATATATCTCATATATAATATGGATCATCATTTATAAACTGATTTTTACTTTATTAAATATATATAAAATGAATAAATTTATATATACAAATCAAATTATAAAATAAACAAAAAAAAACAAATATCACATATATGTATGTATTATAAAGAAATTTAAATAACTATAAATATATATCTATTTTTTATAAAATATCTTGTGCACAACACGGATGATCATCTAGTAATTTAATAAGCAATAACATAAAATATATTATGCAAATAGATTATTATTTAGACTAATGCGAGTAAAAGAAATATATATTATATAACACGAGTCATTATTTATTATATAGTATATTACAAATTTACTTTTAATATATTAAATACACATTAAATTAACACAAACAATATGATAAAGAAAAGATATAAAAATTCATAAATCAATACAACTACATATGTATATTTTTCTTCATAAAAATATTTTAAAATTATATCTCGTAGTTATTATATTTCTTTATTTTTAGCAGCAAAATCTTTTTTAAAAAGTTACAATGTATGGAAGTCAATTTAATTTCACATTTGGTATTATCGTATTTTAAATTGCTTACAAATGGAATTCCAAACGTGTCGAACTGTGGTGCGAGACATCACAATAGTCATATATATTTTTTCAAAAAGACAGCAAAACATGTATTTTACTCTGTTTTCTTCTCCTTCTCCAAACTTGCTTTCGGTTTCGATCTCCTGAAGTTTTCAACTTTCCGTTGAATTAAATGGGAAGCGGCAGATATTTAGACGACCTTTTCACATTTACTAGAAATCCATCATCCTCGTCGTCTCCCACCACCGTATCTAACCATTTAGACAGCTTTCTCGGCGATTCAATCTCTCGCACTGGAAGCTTTGAAAGTGAGAGCTTGCGAGGAGGCGATGGTGAGAGCATTAGCGACGCCGATTTCGGACTTGAGAAACTAGCTGGGACTGTACAGTTCTACGAGAGGCATGTCTTCTTGTGCTACGAAAAACCCTCCGTTTGGCCGGCGAGGATCGAAGCATCAGAATTCGATCGATTACCAAGGCTTCTTACTTCCGTCGTATCCGCGAGGAAAAGTAACATGAAGAAGGAGGTAATTTTTTTTTAGTCCTTTTTGAATGTTAAAAGTTCCAGAATTTACTGTGATTTAAGTGCAGTTAGGTCTGATAATTTTTGTACTTTTGATCTCCATTGGGTGTGATTTTGACTTAAGGGAGACTAAATGTAATCCCTAACAATAGTTTCGCCTGTGAACATTCCTAATCTGCAATATGAATAAAAGCATTGAGATTTTGTATTTGTCTAGTTTAGAGTTTCTTAAACCTCAATGAGTTGTGAAGTCGTTTCACCTTAGGATATTTGGGATTTCTTTCGAGTCACATTTGTAATGGCAAGATTCTGTGTAACAACACAAGAACATGTTTAGTTGTTTGTAAATAAGGTTTCAGAATAGACAATTCTAATGTCATTGATGCAAACCTTACAATGTGGCCTCTAGTAATCTTGGACATCAGTTATGAAATAGGTTTTTTCTTCTAGGTTTCTTCCTGAAAGTTTTTCTCCATTGAATTGTAGACTTTACTCACAATATGTGAAGGACATGATGGAAAAGAGACATCGAATGGGGATGTTCTGATATTTCCGGATATGATTAGATACAGGTATGCAGTAGATATTGCGTCTGATTCTTTTCAATAAGCGGTTACTCATTTTAACAGTCTTTTGAAAAAAAATGCAGAAGGTTGACTCATTTTGATGTGGACACATTTGTTGAAGAGGTGCTTGTGAATGATGTTGTGTGGTTGCCTGGATATCCTGAATACTTAAGTGGTTCTTATGTCTTTGTATGTTGTCATGGATCCCGAGATAGGAGATGTGGGGTTTGTGGACCGTCTCTGGTTAGTCGATTCAGAGAAGAAATAGAATTGTGTGGTCTTGGAGGAGAAGTTTCGGTCAGCCCTTGTTCTCACATTGGTGGTCACAAATACACTGGAGATGTTATCATCTACGGATCGAACATCAACCAGAGAGTCGCAGGACACTGGTAAGTATGATACTACTGTATTAGTAGTAAAAAGATTGACTGTGCAACCATCACTAGTTGATTCATATGGTGGATTGTAGTCTTAAATGAGTTCAAAAATGATTCTTGTCTCTCAGGTATGGCAGTGTCACTCTAGAAGACGTACCTCTTTTGTTGGAGCAACACATTAACAAAGGCGAAATTGTAGACCGGCTTTGGAGGTATACAAGATCAAGGGCTCTTGATTTAAACATTCTCTAAAATTTCATGGTCTTTAAACAACACTTGTTGATTGTTTATCAGGGGCGAAATGGGTCTGTTAGAAGAGGATCAGAAGAAAACTCAAGAACAAAGGTTCCAATTAAAGAGTGAAAAGAGCAGCAACAGAGAGGTGACTCAGGAATCAGTGAACAATAGTGTCTGTTGCCAATCCAAAGTAGTCCCAGAGCCCAATGGTAGTTGTTCCCAACAAAATGGAAACTCCTCTTACTATGTGGAGAATCACACAGAGAATGTTACCTCGGAAAGAAAAATATCTATTCAAAAAGTCATTCTTCGGATAAGTAGCAGCAAGAACAGATCTTTTTGTAGACTCGAGGTTTGTGCTAAAATGTCATTGTGGTTGGAGAGTTGGGAGAAAGAAGACACATATGCTGTTTTAGCTGTTGCGTGTGCTGCTGCATCCGTGGCTATCGCCTATAACTGCTATAAACAATTGAAATGAAATCATTTACTGTATATGTATAGCTTCTTAAATTATCTCAGTCATTATAGTTAGATTTTTCCTATACATCTGTACTGAGTTGGAAGAGGATTTTATGTAAGAACTGTTTGATGATAATATTATAATATATGTTCATTTGTAAGACATTACACTTTTATTCTTTTGGTTTTGAGTCACTATCAATGAAAAGCAGAGAACTTTCAGGTCTTGGATATGGTGGATCTGCAAATTTCAATGATTCGTATCTAACATTAAACTCAAGAAGATGGTACAGAGACTGTCTCACATTTTTTAAGAATGATTACAAATCTCAACTTTTTCAAGACGTGATAAAGAAAACAAAGAAAAAAACCACATTTTATGAAAATACTAAACAGTTGGGCAGATTTGCAAATAAACTATGAGAATCATCAAATGGAGAAACTGTTTCTTCAGAAGAAATCAAACTCAAGATAATTGCTCTGATCAGATCTCACACTTGTAGATGCAGCAGCCGGTACAGTCGGAGTAGGATTTACTGGTTCTAGATCAACCGGTTTCGGAATCTCTGGCGGACTCGCACACCGAACCAGAGCCCAATTCACTCCTTCAAAGAAAGGATGTTGCTTTATCTCTGTTGCTCCACGCTTATACGCTAATCTATGCTGTGGCTCCTTCACAAGCAAACTCCTTATCAAATCCCTAGCTGCAAAGCTAACAACAGGAGATTCCGGAAATCGCAGAGGCTGACCAACTACGTTGAAGAGCGTTGCACGATTGCCCGACCCTTTAAAGGGTGTTTTGCCAAATAATAGTTCATAAAGAAAGATACCAAAAGTCCACCAATCAACCGCACTTCCATGTCCTTCACCTTTGATGATCTCTGGAGCTAAGTACTCATGCGTGCCAACAAATGACATGGAACGGGCACCTGTAGGCTCTGCAACAAGTTCTGGTAACGGAGTTACTTGGTGGTTCCCGTTTTCAGTTTTCGGTTTCTTGTCTTTCTTGGATTTAGATGAGAAGAACCGAGGAGAAAAGCAAGATGTTGGCGCCATTGAGATGCAAGATGGTTGTTGGATGCATGCTGGTTGCTGCGAGCAAGAAACTGAATTCTTTGACAAACCTTCGGAGAGATTGGCTGATCTGACTATAGAAAGGCTAACAGTACATCTCAGAGAGAGATCGAAATCCGAAAGCATCACGTGTCCATCATCTCTTACAAGAACATTCTCGGGTTTCAGATCACGGTAAATGATCCCAAGCATGTGTAGATATTCCATTGCAAGAAGCACTTCCGCCACATAAAACCTGAAAGACAGTAAGTCAATACAGATTTTTAAAAGCATAAAAAGGGTATCTTGAACAGAGAAAGTTTGAATTTTACTTACTTGGCTGCTTGCTCGGTAAAGCGTTTCCCAGGTTGTCTCTGTCTTAGTGTATGCAAATCACCTCCAGGACAAAATTCCATAACCAAACAAGAGAACTTCTCAGTTTCGAAATGACTATACAACGTTGGGAGAAATGGGTGATCAAGACACTGCAATATCTCTCTTTCAGTCTGAGCCCTAAGAAGCTTTTTCCGGCTAGCCAAAGCCGTTTTGTCCATAACTTTCATCGCAAAATAACACCTTGTTCCATTCAACTCAGCGAGATGAACAGTTCCAATATCCCCACAACCTAACCTCTTCAAGAGCCGAAAATGGTTCAAACCCAAACCACCATGTTTCGTTCTAACAGCTTGAATCGCTTCCCATCTCACATCGTTCGCCTTGTGAGGCTTGTTGATACTGCTACTAAAGCTGCTACATGTGCTCTCATCGCTTATATCACTGCTTGTGCTCGGTCTACACGTACTACTCTTTCCGCTCTCACCTTGCTCGTTGAGCTTACTATTACCAGTTTTGCTGTCACTACTTGGATCGGCGAAAGACAAACTCGAAGATACTTGATCAGCTAAAGTGTTGATTGACATACTTTGACTGGAATTAGTAAGTGATCCTTCTGAAGTTTTAGACGCCATGGAGGAAAAGAACCAATCAGACCAAGCTTGATTTCTGTGTCTTAAAAACCAATTCTTTCTTCCCTGAGATTTAAAGAACTTCTCTTGATTCTACTAATCAATAGTGTCGCAGATTACCCATCAAAGAGAGACCTGATCTAGTAAAGAAAAAAGCAATAGCATCAGTTAAAAAGCAGGCTTGAGGACTCAAATCCCGAGAAGATCGAAAATCAAGAGATCGATAATCACAAATCTTACAATACAAAAAAGCTCTTCAATTCAAATCTTACAATGGATCATGAATTCAAATCTAATTGAAAATCAAGCGAATCGTAATTAACATAAACCTATCGAGCTCTTCAAGCAGCTCAAATCAGCAAAAACCTAATCGATACTTTATAATACAAAAAGTAAAGGTTTTATCTTTATAGGGTTAAACAGATCTCATTAAAGTAAGAAGAGCCAAATAAAGCCCTTTTGGATCTAGCAAGAATCAGAGAATAAAACCCAGAAACAAAAGAGAAAAAGAACAGAGCTTCAAAGGTAAAGAGAGAGAGAGAGAGAGAGAGAGAGAGAGAGAGAGAGAGAGAGAAAAACCAATAAAATCATTACCTAAAAAGATAGAAACTTGAGCGATAAAGATCACGAGATACCCTTTCTGGAGCGGAAATTAAGCAAAGAAAGAGGAGAGAGGACAGTCACTGTTCATGTAAGAGATAGATGAACACATCGCCTTGCTTCCATGGAAATGGGGATAGATAGAGAGAGGGTGTTGTTAAGATAGAAAGAGAAGAGAGAGAGAGAGTTGGGTCTACCATGAAAAGAGGAAAGAGGAGAGAGAGGGTCAAAGAAAAAGTTGAATACTTTTATTAATTTTTGAAGGATTCAATTATTTCAATGTATTTTGGTTTTCTCCAAAATGGAAGACAAAGGTTTACATCAAGAATGCTTTCGTGAGCTGTAATAGTTTTGAGCCTTTTTAGAGAAAAATCTATAATAATTTGACAAAAGATTATTGTATATTTTTAGCTATATAATTGATTTTCTCTCGTCTTTCATGTTCATTACTACTATTTTTGTTAATTTTTGTCAAGTTATAATTATGAAGAACATAGACATGGATCTTGAGATTATTATTCTTCGTATTAAATAAGTAAATAACCCAAACTAAATTTGAGTTGACGACAAAAAAAAACACACCGTATCATTTATATACTACAAAAGGGAAAAAAATTGCTTACTTGTTTGAAGAAAAATTTAAATACAGTTTTTTTAAATTAGATTGTCTTTATAATCATAATTTTGAAATCATTTTTACTAGACAAACCATTCATTTATTTACCTAATTAATTTAGACAAAGAGGCATTTAAATATTTCACTTATTAATTAAATAAGCACATTTCAGCAATTTCTGATTTACTTGAAAGTTAAGTTCCATTATATATTACATTAAAATGGAAGAGAGCATGTTAAAAAGAAATAGTTGAGGAGGAAGTTGACAAAAGAGAAAAATGTTGAACATAAAAAAACACAAGTAGGTGTGATTAGATCATTTACTTATCTCAAATAATTCATATTTTTATTTAACCTCATCCTCTTTAGATCTAATTAGCTCAGATTCGATAATGACAATTCCTACACCATCAATTTGGGACGTGAATCGCGCGTGGCAAATCTTTCTTCATTACAATTTCTTCTTTTTATAAATTAAATTTCTAAAATAATAAATTAATAACAAAAAAATGTAGAAGGATTTTAGAGTTTTACAATTTAAAGAATCAGATAATAATTAAAATTAATTAATTTGTAGAAATAAAAACTATTTTAGTCAAGTAATAGGTTTACATTTGCAGTATTTTGTACTGGAGTTCCATTATGTGAACTATGAATAATAAATTTTAGAATTTGAATTATGAATTAAATTTTATGGATCTAAAGTCTAACCAAAAGAAATTATTCCTAGTAGTTGAAATATTCACTGCAAATTCCAAATATGCTTTTAGTTTTATTTTTCCATCGCAAATCAATTATATTTGACTACTCTATATATTTCAACTAACATAATACACAATTTTTTACATATTCTAGAAATTAATAATTGACTATGAGCTTGACTTTAGTAGTATAGTGTTTTTGATGTTCTTTTTCAAGTTTTTGTTGAATTTCACTAACATCAAATATATGAAGAAAATTTGTGTTTCACTAAAGTCAAAATAAATAAATTCCTTATGATGGGCGTATTTATTTGTTTATATTGTGTAGTACTGTAATAAAGGTAAGTAAATCAGAAAAAAAAATAGATTTTATATCCACTCTACTTTAGTACAACATGTTTTTGTTTGACATAAAGAAAAAATAAATAACATAAACCCATCTTTTTCGCTACTAAACTTTTCTTTATATAACAGCAGACAAAATAAACGATAAAGGTTCTTTCCAATATAAAAAAAAAAAGGTAAACAAAAATACATAGAAGTATTCATACCATCATAATACAGAAATTGATTGATTGAATCATATAATCGACCAGTTAGATATCTTTAATGATTTTCGAATATTTGAAATATATATTTATATAACGAAAATAAAAGCTAAAAGAAAAAAAGAAGAGTTAGGGATAAATAATAAAATGAATATAGAGAGGTCTCAAAACAAGATCTGACAGAGATAGATGAAGAATGGGTTGTCATGTTCTCCAACACAAGTCCCACTTTTGAGAGAGAAGAGATTTCTCTAACAACTTACAACCAATCACCAGCTCACTGCCAAATCCCTCTTTTTTTTTCATCTTTCTCCAAATACCAATTAAATATAAATTAATAAACTGAACTGAAAAACTCAGAGCCTTTCAACTTCCAATGTTTTGTCTATCTGACAATATGGTTCGGTATGCTCTGATTTTGATACATTACTTTCGATTCAATTTGATTTGGTATTTCGGTTAACCCCAAATTGACAAAGATCAAATATTTAGCTACTGGCTCAAGAACAATGCTCGATACTCTTTGAAACACTTTTCTGAAACAAAACTTTTGGACATGTGAGATCTGTCCATGGAGTCCAACAGAGCGTTTACTCTGGGTGTTTGTTTACACATATCGTCACAAATAAGTAAAAACAACAAAGCCAATATATGGCACAAGCCTATCATCCTTAAGCATAAATGATAGCGTTTTTGCATCGGTCTTCTTCTTTTTGATGCAAAATATACTGAATCATTGCTTCGTCTTCAACTTCTCTCTCATGGCTATTCTTTTCTCTTCCCTGCAAACGTATTTATTCAATCATTGTTAAACAAGCATATTATATGAGAGAAGCCTAATGCATTTAGTTCTTTCAGTTTACCTAGCTTGAGCAATTTCGCTCTTCCATTGAGATCTCTTCTTCTTTTGCTTCCTTGCTTTAGGTGGATCTTCCACATTTCCATTTTCAGATTTTGATTTCTTATCCTTTTTGCTTCTCTTGCTTTCCTTTGATTTTGCAACTTCTTTCTTCTTGCTTTCTTTAGTCTTCTTAGGTTGGCTATCAGGAACAGAAGGCTTCTCCATCTCTTCGGTGGCCTCAGCTTCATCTTCATCACTAGACACTTCAGCTTGATCTACAGTTTCAACCGCCTCATCATCACCTTCTGAAGCTTGCTTCATGTTGCTCATTTTCTTCAGCTGTATACAGAATTAAATAACAACAGCATAACATAAACACTTGTGGGTTGTGTTGAACTATCAGAGTATTGAATGATCTTTTAAAGGTCAAAAGTGAGTACCTTAGCCACAAAAAATCCGTCCATATTGTGTACATGAGGATAGAAGCGTCTAGTCTTGTCTAAAGATGGCTGAAACCTGTGTTCTCTAAACCGGGTAAATCTGATGAAGAGAAGGACAGAGAGTTAGCGACATATCATTGTAATGTTCGTTTACGTATCTCTACAGATGAAAATTTGTGGATTACCCTTTTCTGCCAAAATCAAGTCCACAAGTAACGAGTTTAACATCCCTCTTTTTAAGAGCATAGTCAATGACAGCTTCATTCTGCAGTCATACAAAACAAAAGATATAAGGACGAATTCAACCAAACAACACAAAAGAGAAATATGGTGAAAAAATATCGGTTAACCAACCTCAGCAACCATAAGTGAACATGTTGAATAAACTATATATCCGCCAGTTTTGGAATTGGCATCCACCATATCGATAGAAGCGAGTATAAGTTGCTGCAAGCCAAAAGAAAAGGTTAAACTAGCACTTATTTAAGAACGAAGATCTTGTTTCTTCAGATGTTTTTGACCTTCTTTAAGAAGGTACGGCCACACCTTTTGCAAGTGAGCAAATTTCTTTATCTCATCAGAGGTTTTTGAAATTTTAACTGATTCATCTTTTGATATGACCTGTATTGGGAAGCAGGGACATTTAGTAAATAAGATTCCGACCTTAACTTTAAATTAACAGAGACTAAGTTTGAAGTTCCTTACTCCGGTCCCACTGCAAGGCGCATCCAATAATACTCTATCTACTGAGTTCTGACCTAAAACTTTTGGTAGCTGCAAGCAAAGGAAAGAGAATATAGAATAAACTCAAAAATAATAACGTACTGCATGTCGAGCAAAATTAAGCAAATTAAATGTTACAACACTCGTCATGCCAGTAATGTAAACTCAGGTAAACATTTTGATTTTAAAAATTTGATAACTGGTAGGAGTAATTTAATAGAAGTATGAATGCATAAGAAGCTAACCTCTCTTCCATCGTAGTTACAAACTATGGTATTTGTGACACCCATGCGATGGAGATTGGCAGTTAGGGACTTAAGCCTAGGTACTTTCATCTCATTCGCATATATTAAGCCTGGTCATAGCATCATCATGATATTCATTAGTTAAAACCAAAAACAAACAAAAAATTATACACATTAATACAGTCAAATTGAACACAGAGATAAGAAGCACAAATAACCAATAGAGGCATACCAGTATTTTTCATTAGAGCAGCAACATAAGTTGTCTTACCACCAGGCGCAGCACTGCATTGGGTAAAAATCTTGTTATAAAACTCACACGTAACAAAACGGTCAGACATTCAAATTGATTTCTTTAATTTTTTCATGCCAAACAGTTCAAACAGTTTACAATTTCAAATAACACATGATTCAAATACTTTTTTCTTCAGCTACAATTTCGTAGATGATGATAACTTACGCTACATCCACAACCCGCTCATTCTCTCGAGGGGCAAGGGCCATCACTGGCAAAAAAGAACTAGCACCTTGAAGCTGCAAATGCACCACGTACAAAAATTAAGTAATTTACATTCCATAAAGGGTGAACAAAAGGGTTACACATCAAAAGATCATTTACCATGTAGTAACCAGCCAAATATTCAGGAGTCGCACCAAGCGGAACTTGTGAATCATAAACAACAAGCCCGACCTACAATACAGCACCCGTAAATAAGAATTGTGACAAATGAGCAGCAGAATTTTCATAATATAGAACTTTACATAAGATAAATATATTAAGAACAAAAAAATTACCTTTGACCACTTGCTTAATGGGTCTAGATTAACTCCTCTGTTCAAAAGCACATCAGCAAGATCCCGTCTTCGAGTCTAAAACAAAACAAACATTACGATGAAATTGCAGATCTCGAAAGTCATAATTTACATTCTACAACCCAACAAACTACAACCAAGTCACCTTAAGTGTGTTTGTCCGGATCGATGTAGGCCTTGGCTTTTCAAAAGCTTCAATTAGTTCCATAAGTTCACCAGGAGGAAACATCTGCAAGGGAACGAATACTTCATAAATATAGGCAACATTCTACCCATACTTCATTGAAAGAAAAAATAGAACCTCAAATTAAAGATTAGATGCTGAAGAGTAACCTCAACGAGAGTTCCCATTAGAAAACTGTTATAGCCATAATAAGAACCAAGATCCGCTTTGAGCTGTTCAACGCAATCTTTCCTCCTGGCTCCTTTTGGCCTCAAAGCCTTAAAATTCTTCAAAGCTCTAACAACTGAAAAGATGAATGAATTGACCATTAGAACCTCAAACCCAAAATAACCGAGATAATACTATCACACTAACAGTCAACAGTAATAAAGAACTAAAATTTTGGAATGTTACTGACTCTCTTCTATTCTACTCTTAAGTAAAGGAAGATCTGGTGGGCCACGTGCTTCTTCTTCAAGTTCCTGGACAATGAAGGACGAAAAACAGCAGTTAGATACAGCTAAAACACTCTGAATGTTCGCAGAAAATTGAGTATGATGAAACAAACTAGGATTCGATATTTGATAATGTCTCATTTCCACGACAGCATAATAAGCGAGAGAAACCAAAAACTCCATTCTACAACCAGAATATTCTAATCAAACAGAGCATTGCTCATGAAAAATGGAACCTCTTCAGTAGGTAGCCGAAACGCATCATGCTCAGATTCTTCATCAGGTCCATCTTGCTGGTTAGATTCCAGAAGTTCAGCATCAGCTTCCTGCTTCTGCTTAGCAAGTTCTTCATCAATAGCTATAGATTGTTTAAGAACATCGTCTTCATCGGAGTCAGAATCCGAAGGTCCCTCCTCCTCTTCATCGCCGCTACCTTCCAGAAAGTCATCACCAAGAGTCCCTTCATCATCGGCGTTTTCATCTTCATCATCATCTGAGAAAAACCCATTAGACCCTTTCTCTCCATCATCAGATTCATCAACATTTTCTGATTCTACATCGGTAGAAGCATCATCAGAACCACCGGAAACATCATCCTCTTCAATAGGATCTTCCTCCACAACAACCTTCTTTTGCTTCTTCCATGGAGGTCTCGTCTGGGATTTCACTCCCTTCTTCAACGTCGAAATTTGGGATTTCGCCTGATTATTCGATGGAGGAGCTTTGGATTTCGTCACCTTATTAGATGGAGGGGTTTGGGATTTCGTGACCCCCTTCGTCTTGTTACGAGTGAGAGCAACCATGGCGACGGTTAGAATTAGGGTTCTTTTCGCGGCGAGGGTTTAACAGAAGTGGAAGGTGAGGTTTTTCGATTACCCAAACGAACGAGGTATATTCACTCGTGTGTACAACATCTCTTAATGGGCCTTTCCAAATCGGCGTTGGCCCAAATTAGTAATTTTAGCCCATTTCGTATTTTTATTCTTTTTTTGTCATTAATAAATGTTAATTTGTAAAATACAAAGACTTCATATTGTTATTTTTGAGTTTAATTTGCCAAAACAATTGATTTCAAAATAACAAATTTCTCCATTAATTTTTAAATCTTACAGAAATTTGTAAATCTACTATCAGATCTCCTAAGAATCTCTTAATATTTTCACGGTTAACCACTATTTAAGTATGAATTGAAGTTTCTTTTTGTTTTCAACTTAACTCCATGAAGATATCATGACCAATGTGAGGGTACAACATCTACAAAAGTTTGATTTTTAGCTAATAATCTTACGTTACACGCCAAAAAATCTACTTTGTGATTGAGTGTCCGCAGGATCAAGACTACATGCAGGCTCTGAACAGACTACGGAGTCTTGAAAAATTTTCTAAGTATGGAAAAAAACATGGCCAAGCAGGTGGGTCATCAAGCATCTTGAGTAGTGCTGAACAGTCCACCAAAAACTCTACCTTTGTAATTTGAAGGGACTAAAGGCAAGTCATGGCCCAGAGAAATACCTCGAGTTCAACGTGAAGTGGAGAAAGGCTTCGTTTGACGCATTTAGTGCCCATATTGGAACCCGTAGTGCCATCCAAATAGCAATACCAACCAATACCTGAATGTAAGTCAGAGTCTTTCCATGAAGCATCCACCATGCACTTATAACCTGTAAAAGTCGGATTTATCGAGAGAGGACACCAAGTCATCTCATTGCTCATAATTCGAGATTCTTGATGATAATCTTGCGATCCAATACTTTCTTTCTGTGCGCTTTCCTATGCGTTCTTGTGCATCCCCGTCTTTATTATTAAATGTATTTTCGTTCTGATCTTTCCAGAGAAGCCAAAGAATCCATGGGAAAATGTGATATTCCACTGTGATAAACCCTGATCTCCATAAAAGATGATCAATATTTGCATACACCAATAGTCATAGGAATGATTCTCCCACTAGGATCCTGGATAATGCCCATGCATGAATAACTGGTGGACATTCAAATAATACATGGTTAATTGTTTCTTTTTCCGCTCCACATCGATCACAACTCTCCTCACATTTGATACCCCGTCGTGATAAATTTGCTTTGACCGCTAGGTGTCCTAATAAAGCTTTCCAAATAAAATGCTTTATTTTTTGAGGAGTCTTGATCGATTTTCCAAACTTGTGATTGTAAACCTCTAATACTTGGTTCAAAAAGTTCATTTCAAGTAGTGAGATTTCACATTCAACCCAATACCCTGACTTTACGATATAAAAACCAATCTTTGTAAAATACCATCCTAAGCGATCAACCCCAGGTCGTCTAGGGATATGAATTCCCAATATGAGTTCTACATTGCTTGGTTCAAGCAATTGTTTTATCAATACCTCTCTCCATTGTCGTGTGTTTTGGTCTATCAAGTGTGAAACTCTCAAATCTGGATGTATATGAATTTAAGTTTTTGTATTTTAAATTCACTTCAAAATCCACATCTAACTATTAAAAACAATTATGAATTTATCTAAAATTTACAAAAAATATAAACCAATAATATATTATTTTATTAGAATTTTAAAAATTAATGCTTGAATAAATATAATTTGGCAAACAGTTATAATAGAACCATTAAAATGACACCGAAAATGTATTTGCTTTTTCGTATTAGTTTTTTTTTTATAAACCGTAGGAAATCCAGAATCTCTTCTCAATCGTTGATATTCCACATTTAAGAGGTAAATCACTCTTTTAAACTCACAATCTCTTTATTAAAAAAAATCATTAACAACTAATTACTTATCATAAATTAGTTATTTATACTTTACTTCATAAACATTAAACTTTCAAGGCAGTGCGGATACCCAAAATATATTTGGGTTTGCATAAACAAAAACAAGGATAAAAAGTCTCAATCAGAAAACAAAAAAGTCGATGTCAAGTAGGACATGAAACGAAACACCACGTTCATCTATCTATCTATCTTGTTAGTACAAGCGTGCTGTTCTACTTTCTAAATCAAACAAAACCCACCATAAGTTTTGGTTTCCATTAACAAACAAAAACATTTGGTCCAACACTTAATTGTGTTATAACCCCCAAAAAAAAAAAAAACACAACACGATTCAAGTAATTTCCTCCACATGTTATCTACCCGGCCCAATCTATCAAATTCTTTGTTTCCTTTTTCAATTTTTACTTATTTTCTTACATATATCTTACTAGCTATCTTTAGCATTAAGACAGGAAAGCAAAAAAGAAAACTTAATGATATGTGTTTTGAAGAAGAAGAAGTTGAAAATGAAATTGGCAAAGTAGAGAGAAATGGTTGACCACGTTATTCCACTAAGTGTATACATCGATTGGCTTATAGTTTGGATTTTTAGAGTGGTCCAATTCTCAATCTTTCTTTTTCTTCATAACGGTCCAATTCTCAAACTTGTGGATCATCTTTTTCTAACAACTTGCCATTCTCATTTTTGTTTTCAGATCGACATACACTAGGCATTAATTAGTCAATACTAATAGACAACTAACGTATGTGATGGTTTTATCTCATTGAAATAGTTGTTAATTTCTCGGATTAGGTAAAGCTGTTTTTATGAATATCCACGATCGATATATTAAGGAGTTCCACGTACATCAAATTCATGTGTAGACCTTTTAAATTACGATATTATTGGACTCATCTTGTGTACACATATAGAGCCCTCGAGAAAAAAAGAGTCATCATATAATAGAAAAGCTCAGATGTACACACACAAAAGTCATCACAATTCACAACCGATCAGCTTCAAAGTGATTGGTTTCTGATATCGCTGTCACGACCAACTTCATCTAATACGTAACGAAGAAATTTCATATCGAAATTCCGAGGAACAAGACAAACGAATATAGCAATAAATATAAAAACCTTTTGCAAAGTGATCTTAAGAGGAATAAAATATTACTTTCTTCAAATATGAATTTTTGCAATTCAGCGGTTGAAATGAGAATTACGTTATAAGTGAATAAATTTTATACCACTCAAGGAAAGTTCTTTTAGTCACGTGGTTATTTCTAAGATCTTTTTAATCCGAATATTATAAACAAAGATTGGATTAAAAAGAAACTGTGTATTCCATTGAAGAAGAAGATTCTGTTACAGAGGTTTATCGAGAGAGAAGATAGTCTCCGAACTCGATAATACAAAAAAGAATGAGAGACAACTTTCATATTTTCACTAGTCAGCAACTAACCAAATTAGTGATAACCGGTTTCTATTTAAGTAAACCGAGAAATCAAAAATGATTGAACTAAACCAAATCTAATTCTAATACCCCCTTTCAAGATGTCAGCTATATACATTGAAGAGACATCTTACGTATTAGTTCATGAAATTTACCCGGTCCTAAGGGTTTGGTGAACACATCTGCCAATTGAAGATCTGTCTTGATATGAGGAGTTTTTATAAGACCACTTATGACCTTTTCTCTGACAATATGGCAGTCTAATTCCAAGTGCTTAATCCTCTCATGAAAAACATGATTATTAGCAATGTGAATAGCAACTGTAGAATCGCAAAAGAAAGCTACAGATTTTGTTTGAGGAATCTGTAACTCTGTAAGAAGATTAACCAACCATTGAACCTCTTTCACAACAAATCCCATGGCTCTATATTTTGACTTAGCTGAAGATAAAGATATTGTATTCTGCTTTTTAGATTTCCATGAAATGAGAGATTTGCCAAGAAACATACAATATCCTGAGGTAGATTGCCTAGTATCTTTGCAAGATGCCCAATCTGCATCAGTGAAATCCTTGAGAACCAAATCAGAATCAGTAGAAAAGAACAAACCAAAACTGATATTATTCTTCAAGTAACGAAGCACTTTATATGCAGCTTGTAAATGAGACTGTTTCGGGTTTGAAGAGAATTGACATAAGCAATTTACTGCAAATGTTATATATGGTCTAGTGATAGTCAAATACATCATCCTTCCAACAAGACGTATGTAAATAGAAGTATCAGACAGGGGAGGTTCATCACTATCATCTACCAACGGGATGCTTGGTTCCATTGGAATACTAGAAGGTTTACACACTTGTAAACTTGTTTCTGCTAACAGTTCTAAGATGTATCGCCTTTGGCAAATCGAAATTCCAGCAGAGGATCTAGCTATTTCGAGTCCAAGGAAACACCTTAGTGGTCCGAGATCTCTTAATTTGAAGAACTTGTGCAGAGCAACCTTCAGTTCTTCTACTCGTTCATCATTGTTGGATATGATGATGATATCATCAACGTAAACTAATACAACAATGTATTGTCCTCCAATGTTTCTGATGAAGAGAGTATGATTTGTGTGAGATTTGGTGAAGCCAATATTGAGTAGTGAGTCACTAAATTTTAAGAACCATTGTCTTGAGGCTTGCTTCAACCATATATGGATTTTCTGAGTTTACAAACTGCATTTGGAGGAAGAATCTGACCATCTGGAGGAGTATAACCAGGAGGTAACTTCATGTAGATTTCTTCTTCCAAATCACCATTTAGAAAGGCATTGGAGATATCAAGTTGAGTGAGGCTCCAACGTTTTGCAGTAGCTACAACAAGTAAAGTCTTCAATGTAGTCATCTTAGCCACAAGAGAAAATGTGTCCACAAAATCAACCTCCTCTTACTACGTGTACCCTTCGCAACAAGCCTTGCAACTTTATGTCTTTCTAGAGTCCCATCTGAGTTGAGTTTTGTCTTGTAAACCCATTTACACCTTATGGCTCTTTTGTTTTGAGGAAGAGAACAAACTGTCCAAGTGTTCGAGTCTTCCAAGGCCTTTAATTCTTCATCCATAGCTGCTAACCACTCATCAAATTTCTTAGCTTGAGCAAAAGTTTTCGGTTCTCCTAAAGCCATCACAGAGCAGATGTAATTGTTGTATTCCTCTGATAAATGGTCTTAAGAAAGATATGCTGCAAGAGGATAAGGAATGTCAGTTTCTGTGACATTACAATAATAATCCAAAAGGTGAGTACGAAGCTTAGATAATCACTTAGAATGAGAAGGAAGTAAGGAAGAGGAAGGATCTGTTGTAGAAGTAGAAGGAACATCTTTAGTTTGGTTTGAGTTCTGAATCTTTGACGTTAATGCTTCAATGTTTGCTATTTCCAAAGAAGCTTCTGATGTAGTTTGAATTCCTACATCATCAGAAGGAGAAGAAGAAACCTCTACATTTTGTGAAAACATTTTATGATCTGAATCAAAGAAAGATGAAGCATCATTAATTAGAATTAGTATCTGTCTTATAAGGAAAAATGTCCTCATAAAACACTACATTCCGAGTTATATGGATGTCGTTTGTTTCTAAATCCATTAGTTTATAACCCTTGTATCCAACTGGATATCCAAGGAAAACACAAGGTTTTGATCTTGGTAGAAACTTGTGTCGATTTCTGGTTGAAGTGGAACTATCCTTGGTCAAAGGAAACGTACAAAGGAACTCGACCACTTGTTGGGAGAGGTTGTGAAACAAACTAGCAAAGACATCCTAAGACTTTAAGATCTTTGTAGTCATGTTACTTTCTAGTCAATACTTCAAAAGGTGATTTATTCGTGAGTAATAGAGTAGGAAACCTGTTGATAAGAAAAACATATGTCAATACACAATCACCCCATTGTTCAATAGGTATATTACTTTGAAAAAGGAGAGAATGAACCACGTTTAAGATATGCTGATGTTTACGTTCAATTACTAAGTTTTGCTTAGGAGTTTCAGGGCAAGAGTGATAAGCTCTAATGCCTTTTGAACGAAACAAAGCATCAAAACGTAGCTTAGGAGCATTGTCCGATCTTACTCCTTTAACCTGAGCACCATATTGAGTTTGAACCATAGTTTAAAAAGTTTGGAAAGATGTGAAGAACATCACTCTTTGCTTTCATTAGAAATGCCCAAGTTACTCTGCTATAATCATCAACAATAGTTAAAAAATATCGAAAACCATCAATGGTTTCCACATAAAAAGGGCCTCAAATTTCTATATGAAGCAAATCAAAAGCTTTTTCACACATATTCTTGTTAGAATTAAAAGGGAGATATTTCTGTTTTGAGATGAGACAACTTTCACAATGAAAAGAGCTTTTATTGCTTTTATTCAAACCAATAATATCAGTAATAGAACTAGTTTTAGAGACAGACGGATGACCTAATCTTTGATGCCAAAGTCTAGAATCAATAATAGAATTGATAGAAAAAGAACCAGGATACAAGCTATTGAAAATAGAGGATCTGTCCAAGATGTAGAGATTTCCTATTTGTTTAGCTTATCTAATCATCAGCCCCTTGATAGGATCATGTATAATACAAGTAGTTTCATCAAAAATTAACCGACATTTTAGATCCCTAGTGAGTTGACTGACTGCTATTAGATTTAGTCGAAAATCTAGAATAAAAATAACATTGTTAAGATGCAAATGATCATTCAATTTGATGCTACCAATTCCCGCAATGGTGACAGACATTCCAGTTTGATGTTATCTGACAACATAGACAATTGATCAAAAAGAGACTCTTCATGGACAACATTATGGGTTGTCCCACTATCAACAATCCAAGAAGAAGAAGATAAGACACTACATGTGGCCTTTAAAGCTCCTACAAAATGTAATGTAGAAGAAGTAAAGGCCATACCGAGAAGAGCCGTGATAGTTCCTCCTTTTGTTGATGTTTCAGCGTTTGAACTTGAAGGAGCAACATTCATCTGAGAGTTGAAAAAAATGCAATTAGACCCTCTATGTGATCCTTAAACAAGTAGCTTTTGTTGAATTTGACTTTGTTTATGCTTGAAGTTTGGTGGACAACCATGGATCTTGTAGCACTTGTCAATAGTGTGTCCATTATAACCATAATGAGTACAAACTGCTATTTGAGATTTCTCATTAGAATTTGTAGCATTCTCTGCAGGCTAAGAGACTGGCGCATTAGAGACTTGAAAAGCACAAGCTTGAACAGCAGGGATAATGTTTTGCTGATTGAAGTCTTGGTCAAGAAGATTCTTCTTCATGATGATTTGAGTCCTCACAGAATTGTAAGAATCATTTAGACCAGAAGGAAACTTCACAACTCGAGCATTCTCATTCTTCTCTGCAATAGCTTTGCAACAAGAGCAACTTTTGCAAGTTTTAATGCAATCAGTAGATTCTAAGTCATCCTAAAGAGTTTTCAGACAAGTGTAGTAAGAAGAAAGATCCATTGTTCCCTGCTGGAAAGACCACATCTGCTGAAACAATTGATAAGCTCGAGGAAAGTTTGTCACATGAAAGCGAGACAAGAGATCCTTCCAGATTTTTGAAGCATCTTGAAACCTTAGAATACTACCATAAATATGTTTGCTAACAGAATTGAGAAGCCATGATTTTACCATACTGTTGCAACGTGACCAGATGCTATAGTGCGGATTATATTCTTCATGAGGAGGCAAAGATCCATCTACAAAGCCTATCTTGTTCTTTGCATCAAGAGATATGGTCATAGCAATGTTCCAGGTCTTATGATTTGTACCATCTAATGTTTCAAAAACAAGAGAGATGTCTCGATTATCATTACTACTCTGAAAATATGTAGAGTACTATACACCTTCAAAATCGTGAGTTTCTTGATGATGGATTTTGCTTTGCTGAGATGTCATTAGAGTTTGGCTCACTTCACTGACTGGTACAATTTCTGTAGCTCGAGTTTCAGTAATCGGAGCTTGAATTTCTTCAGAGTTTGTAGATCTGTTTGTACGAACACTTTTCCGAGCACGTTCAGAAGAAGAATACTTTGCTACTCTTCTATTATGGAGATTCAACATCGTATGTGATGGATTTGAGTTATTAATTGACTAAAAATCAAGAATAAAGGACAGAATAGAAATCTCGTGAAGACGCCAGAAAATCGATAAATTTCCGGCGAAGTAACCGGTGATTCGACAAGAAATGAAGATATATAGGTGGAATAGCCGACAGAATCAACAAAGACGAAGATTCAAAATGAATTTCGAAATTTCGTTGAGTTAAGAAAAGAAAAATTGGCGGAAGTGGATCGAGAGAAAGTTTAAGTTGAGCTTTCTCTGCTCTGATACCATGTGAGAAACAAAGATTAGATTGAAAAGAAACTGTGTATTCCATTGAAGAATATTCTGTTACAGAGGTTTATTGAGAGAGAAAATAGTCTCCGAACTCGATAATACAAAAAGAATGAGATACAACATTCATATATTCACTAATCAGCAACTAACCAAATTAGTGATAACCGGTTTCTGTTTAAGTAAACCGGAAAATCAAAAATGATTGAACAAAACAAATATAACTCTAATACCGAATTCGACTTCAAAAAGTTTTGTTTTCTGCATAGAATAATTTGGAGTTTTAGAGAGAAGAATTGAGATATGGATTTGATCTTGTCGATCATTGAAAAAGAGACTTTTGCAAAAAATGCCATCAACGTTTGGGTAAATTGTAAAAAATACCATCAAACATGAGTTTGTAGAAAAATGCCACAGTTAACAGAGTGAAATTTGTAACTAGGATGAATTTTCCCTCACTGACAGAGGAGAGATGAAAGCAAGCGTGTTGTTATGGCCTTTGGGGTGACGACACGTAGTGAAATGTATTTGTATTAAGTGACAAAGAAGAGAAATGAGTAAATGAAAAAAAGAGTTTTCAAAAAAATGTCATTCTTTGTCTCTTGTGCATCTTTCTTTCTTCTTTCTCTCTTTTCTATTATTCATTCTTCTTTCTATCTTCTCTAGTCGTCTTTCTCCATTGTTGTTTCTTTTTTTCAGTTCTGTTTCATTATTTTTGTTTTTTGACCAGATTTATGTACTCCGATGTTGTATTGAATAAACTAATTCATGTCCATAAATTACGTCTATTTCCCAATTTATGTTGATGTCCAATGCAATTTTCATGTCTCTTATGTTCTAAAATTACTCATATGTTGTGCTATAAGAAGGTGAGTATGTACATGTTTATATGTTTATGTCCATATCTATGTATAAAATTATCTATAAATTTCTTCAATGTCCATGTTTATCTCGTATGTCAATGTTCGTTGCCGAAATAAATTTTCTCATTTTCTCTTCCATTTGCCACGTTTTGTTGATTCATTCGTCCATGTCAATGTCTATTTTAGACAGGTCCTCATCCATGTCCATGTCCCATGTTATCTCAAGATTTCTTCAATGTCCATGTCTATTCGAATTCAAGTCCATGTTTATCGCTTATGTCCATGTCCGTTGTCAAACACAATTTCTCATTTTCTCTTCCCATTTGGCACATGTCATTGATTCATTTGACCATATCAATGTCCATGTCTATGTCCATTTTAGACATGTTCATGTCCATTTTAGAGATGTTCATGTCCATTTTAAACATGTTCATGTCTATCGCTTATGTCCATGTCTGTTGCCAAACACAATTTCTCATTTTCTCTTTCTATTTGACACATGCCATTTATTCATTTAACCATATCAATTTCCATGTCCATGTCTATATCTAAAATTATCTCTACATTTAGTCGATATTTATGTCTTTCGTCAACATATACGTGTTTAAATGTGAATATTCCCGAAGATCGTTTATGTCCATAGCCATGTTTATGTTCATGACTATATTCATGTCTATGTCCATATTTTACGTCTGCAAAAAGGGTATGTTGTTTATGTCAGCGTCCGTATTTTACGTCTGCAAACATGATGATTAGACAAGCCATAACAATAGGATATCTTGTTTATGTCTACATCTACAATGACAGGATTATGAACATCTAGATATACAAGAAGGTTTGTCTATAAAAGACAAAGCGATAGAATTAGACATGTAAGCAATTGTCACAGAATAACATATTTTGGGAAGCAGTAAGAATAACATATAGCAGAAAGAGACATACAAAGAGAATTCAAACGTCAAGAAACCAGACAAAGATGTTGATTATAGAGACCAACAAATAAGATAATCCCAGAAAACACAAAGGTGAGAACAAAATAAATCGTTTTGATTGAATATAAATCCCAAATCAAAACAACACTGATTTGTGAAATTGCATGAGTAGGCAAGATTAGAGAAGAATAAATAAGACTTTGGAGTGACGAGTTTTGAAATTAACAAACCTTGGAATGAAGAAACTAGGGGAAAAAGCGGCAGATTGGCAGATGAATGGAGACGGCGAGCGAGGAGAAAATGCGTCAGATTTCGGTGAGAAGTTGGAGAATAGAGGAGAATGAGAAAAACGAGAATATGAGAGAGAGTAGAAAATGGTATAAATATTTGTGAAATAAAGCGAGGAAGTGAAAATAATTTGAAAAAGTAAAATAATTTGAGGGAAACTAAAAAGTTTGAAGTGGAAAGTGGTGTAGTGATGTAGTTAGAGAATTAAGGGTATTATGGGAATTTCACAAAGTAATCTAGTTTAAGCTTTGTGGCATACACTGCAATTTCGAAACGTTGTGGCACTCATCATTTTCACTTTTTCTTCTTATTTTTTCATGTGATGCAGTACGAAATATCCCACAATATTCAATTGAGATACTAATTACATTCAGAATCTAAAGCTGATCGACGTCACCATTCCAATTAATAAGTCAAGAATTTCAAAAAATTGAGAAAAACGATCCTTATTAGGGCTAGTGCTGGGAAGCGGGTCAACCCGCCCCGTCCCACTTAATCCCGCGGACCCCGCGGTTAACCAGCGAAAAAAAAATCGAACTAAACTCAAATAAAACCTGCAATAACCCGCAATAACACAAACCCACAAAAACCCGCAAAAAACCTGCAATAACCCGCAAGTTTTTGAACTACATGCTGTTTTTTTTTCATAAAAATGTCACGATATCTAAGATTTTGTTTTGAAAACGGCATGAAGTATCTGCGACCCGCGGGTACCTGCAAAACCTGCGGGTTTAGACCACTTAGCTCAACACAACCCGCTCCGCCAGGCCTGCCAAAAAGTGGTCCTAAATTCTATAACCCGAATCCGTCCCGCGTGGATTAAAATACACGGGCCCCGCGGATCAGAGGACCACTTCCCACCTCTAATTAGGGCCACTCAACCTTAATTATAGTAAAACTGTGAAAAAATTAAAAATAAATGTGGTGTAAATTATGTAAAGTCTATATATATGAATGTAAAATTCATACACAAATGCAGATGGACAGGTAGGGTACAACGTCGACTAAGAAAACGTTATCGTAATATATTTTTTAATTTTCAGGCTCCTTTTTACAAATTCCGACTGGTTATTGAGGACTATAAATCCACAGTCACCGTCACAGAAGAACAACCTTAAAGTAGCTTGAAGATATAACAATGACGAGCGTTTTCGATGAACCCAAACCGTCCGATAATCCCTACGAGTCCAAGATTGTAATCAATGGTAATATATCTCTCTTTTCTCCCGGTTTATACCGGTTTATGTTTGGTTTAAGAGTGTTTGGATTGAATTTGACGTGCAGGAGAAGAAGAAGAGGAGGATGAGAATGACAATCCGATTGAAGAAGTCCGGTTAACTGTACCGATAACCGACGATCCAACACTACCGGTTCTAACGTTCCGAACATGGTTTCTTGGACTTATCTCCTGCATATTACTTGCGTTTGTGAACCAGTTCTTTAGTTTCCGGTCGAACCAGCTGTGGGTTTCTTCAGTTGCGGCTCAGATCGTGACACTTCCACTTGGGAAACTCATGGCCGCGACGCTTCCGACTAAGAAATTCGGATTTCCGGGGACGACTTGGTCGTGGTCGCTAAACCCTGGTCCGTTCAATATGAAGGAACATGTTCTTATAACAATATTTGCTAATACCGGAGCTGGAGGAGTTTACGCGACCAATATTATTACCATTGTTAAAGCTTTTTACCACCGTCAACTCAATGTCGCCGCTGCCATGTTGCTCACACAAACCACTCAGGTATCTTCTATATCTCTTATAAATCATTTGTTTTGGTGTATATTATAGTAGTTTAGATTCAAAAAGATCTTGATTATTTTTTTGTAGTTCTAACTCTTTCAAAAATAAGATAAAATTCATGTGGGTGGTTATAGCAATGAGACAATCTTGTCCTCAGAAACAAAAATAAGAAACAACCTTTATGTTTTTTGATAATTTTTTGCAGTCTTTAAAATAGAACATTTTTTCTGGGTGATCTTTATGAGTATTTATTGTTTTCTAAGTTTTGGTATTTTTTTTAGATGAAATACCAAAGGAACGTGCTTTATGAGTCTTGATCATTTTTCTTGCATCCGAAATAAAATAAAATTCTATGTGTATATTTGTCATTTGAGTACTGCAATGGCTAAAAAGTCAGAAATTTTTCCGGACTCTGATCTTTGTAAACATTTTATTGCAGTTGTTAGGATATGGATGGGCAGGAATTTTCAGAAAGTTCCTCGTTGAGTCGCCATATATGTGGTGGCCGTCGAATCTGGTTCAAGTCTCTCTCTTTAGGTTCGTTTTCATTACGTGACACTTTATCAATTACATTTTCTTTCTGTTATGTCTCTCGATGCGGATTTTGACTTTGGCTAAATGTAACAGAGCTTTACATGAGAAGGAGGATCTACAAAAAGGGCAACAAACAAGACTTAGGTTCTTCATCATTGTCTTTAGCGTGAGCTTTGCTTACTACATAATCCCTGGCTACCTTTTCCCTTCCATTTCCGCAATTTCATTCGTTTGCTGGATTTGGAAAAGCTCTGTGACCGCTCAGATACTGGGTTCAGGGCTCAAGGGTTTAGGAATTGGTTCGTTTGGTCTTGATTGGTCCACTGTAGCTGGTTTCTTAGGCAGTCCATTGGCTGTACCGTTCTTCGCCATTGCCAATACGTTTGTTGGATTCTTCATCTTCTTATACATTGTTCTACCTATCTTCTACTGGAGTAATGCTTATGATGCACAGAAGTTCCCGTTCTATACTTCACATACCTTTGATCAGACTGGAGACTCCTATAACATTACCCGCATTCTCAATGAGAAGGATTTCGATATCAATCTAGACGCTTACAACAATTACAGCAAGCTCTATGTGAGTGTGATGTTTGCATTGCTCTATGGACTCAGCTTCGGTTCTCTTACCGCTACCATCTCCCATGTCGCCCTCTTTGACGGAAAGTAAGGATTTTTCAACATCTTTTCGATAGTGATTTGATGATGACTCTCTCTAAGCTTCTTTTGTGATTGTACCTTTAGGTTTATATGGGGAATGTGGAAGAAGGCAAAGACAGCAACAAAGGACAAGTTTGGAGATGTGCATTCAAGATTGATGAAGAAGAACTATAAAGCAGTACCTGAATGGTGGTTCATTGGAGTTCTTGTTGTTTCCTTTGCTTCCGCAATTTATGCTTGTGAGGGCTTTGACAAACAGCTTCAGCTTCCATGGTGGGGACTTATACTCGCGTGCTTTATCGCCTTCTTCTTCACATTGCCTATCGGAGTTATCCAAGCAACGACGAACCAGCAAATGGGTCTTAATGTTATAACAGAACTGATCATTGGGTACTTATACCCAGGAAAGCCACTAGCCAACGTTGCGTTCAAGACCTACGGATACATCAGTATGTCTCAAGCCTTGTACTTTGTCGGAGACTTCAAGCTTGGTCATTATATGAAGATTCCTCCAAGATCTATGTTCATCGTCCAGCTTGTTGCAACTGTGGTTGCATCATCTGTCTGTTTTGGAACAACCTGGTGGCTCATTACATCAGTCAAGAACATATGCAACACGGATTTTCTCCCGGTGGGTAGTCCATGGACTTGTCCTGGAGATGAAGTATTCTACAATGCATCAATCATATGGGGAGTGATTGGTCCAGGGAGAATGTTTACCAAAGAAGGTATCTATCCGGGGATGAACTATTTCTTTATTATTGGCATGCTCGCTCCAGTTCCCTTCTGGTACCTATCGAAGAAGTTCCCAGAGAAGAAATGGCTAAAGCAGATCCATATTCCCTTGATCTTCTCGGCAGTAAGCGCCATGCCACAAGCCAAGGCTGTGCATTACTGGTCGTGGACCATCGTTGGGGTTATCTTCAACTACTACATTTTCAGGAAGTTTAAAAGTTGGTGGGCGAGACACAACTACATCCTCTCTGCAGCGCTTGATGCAGGTACTGCGATTATGGGAGTGTTGATATTCTTTGCGCTTCAGAACAATAATATAAGCTTACCTGACTGGTGGGGGCTTGAAAACACAGACCATTGCCTTCTAGCGCAGTGTCCAACGGCCAAAGGTGTCGTTGTTAAAGGCTGTCCTGTGTTTTAAGGTTGTTGGAGATAAAACGTTTTCCTAAAAGGGGTGACTGTTGTAGTCGAAAAATGTTTTAGTGATCGTTATATTTGTGTAAAACGTGTCCCTCAGAAGTCAAGGGATTCAGGCAATGTAAAGCACTAGATTTGGTTTCCTGTTCTTCAGGATTTAACTATGTACACTTCTCAAGTTTAAGAACAATAGCAAAACACAGCAGACCTTTCATTCCAGCTATATAATCAAAATGCAACCAAGAGATAAGAAACTGGATCACAAGAAGCTCCAATAGTCAATAGATATCATTTAAATGATAGGATTAGGGTTTGAGAATTATACCAATCAAAAGTAATTTGATCTCTATTGCGTAGCTCAATAATATTTCAACAAGTTCAAGGGGAATAGTAAACAAGTGTTTTCGAGAATTTTTCGTTTTTCGATTTGAGATGATGAAAACAAAAGTCTAATTTAGCTACATCGCATACCCATCTTCAGTTGAAAAGTCCAGGGTTTAGCCAGTCTCTGCAATTACAGTGAAATAAGAGAGATATAATCATCTTGTACATAGAGGTCGTAGCTTTTTCTTTTAATTTAGTTCGTGTATAGAACTTACTTGGTAACATCATCAAGATGATCATCAAAATCTGTGACGACCTTCCATTTCTCAGATGATATATAATCTGACAAAACTACATTGGCTGATGGCTCTTTCAAGAGTAGCTTGCTTCCTCCATCTGTTCCAACAACTCTCCAGTTCTTAGAAGCATCCTTCACACAGAGCTAGCACATACATAAAACATAAATTATCACTGAACCAATTAAAATTTAATAAGTAAGCCTTTAAACTGTTGCAAAAGAACATCACATCAAGCAGAGAGTACCGAGAAAATTGTTGACTAAAAGGACAATATAACCGTGGTGCCAAGGAGGTTACTATAACAATTCAATGTAGACAGCGTATAAATGTAATCAGCTAGTAAGGTCATGTTCTATACCTTAGAATTTACAATATGTTTAGGATGCAATAAATAAAATAATAAATACAACGATGAGATGAGAGCAGAGACAAATTATAAATTAGAAGATACTACAGAATTCGACCTTCTGTCTTTCACTATTTTCTTTTGTGCTTATATATAGCATAAAAGCATACTGGTGTAGACTTGCCTCGATATATATTCCTTACTAAACTCACTAAATTTTAAATACTCATTCTATCATCCATGTCATCTCAAGCTTCTAAAGACATTGTTTGTCACTGGAAATACCAACCTGCATAACAGGGCTTCGATCTTTACTCTTTGATAAGGCTTCAAGCTTTTTGTTGTTCAACTACAAACAGAATACAGGAGCAATGCAAGATGGTTAAGCCTCGTGATTCAAGAAACTGTTGTACTTGTACTTGAAAGTAAAAGACAGGACATTCACCAAGAGAATTGGTGCCTGAGGGAAATAGCGAGAGATGTGATCACCAATGTTCTTAGCCACACCACAGAGCTCGACATCATCGAACCTCTCGTTTGCATGAAAGTACCCAATAATACTCAAACCTTGAGCCACATAATGCTCCTCAATCTACCATATCACATCAAAGAACAAAAATATGCCTGAATCCGTAAGTTCAGAAACTCAGATCAAGTAAACAGAATGATAGAACTTTCCCATCTGCCAGTTCGTATTCAGAGCACATATAGATTATACAGACACTAAATCTCTGTCAAACATTGGCACAGAACAATGCTGTACTGGTGGTTAGAACCAAACAATTCAAGATCTGACTTTTCTAAGTTAAATTAGAAAGAACAGTAAGACTTCACTTAGAATCAAGTAAACAGACAGAGAAAATCAAGAACGAGCTAATCATTGCATATGCAGCAAAAACTAAATTAAGTACATAAACAAAAATTCCAACAATCGTTTACTCAACTATTCATACCAACATAATCGGATTTCTACGTGCTTTCAAAATTCAATCTCAAAAGTTCAAGAAAAAAAAAAACAGATTCGAATCTGGAAGCAGAAGAACGGACCATGATGAGCGAGATCTCAAGAGGAGGGAGGAGAGCGAGGTTAGAGTGAAAGAGCGGCACAGAATCTGAGATCTCGACAATTCCGTCGTCATTAGGGCTGACTCTGCCGACGAGGACTCCGTTGACCGCCGACGTCTTGTGTCGCAGCGAGTGGAGAACGAGTTTGATGTACGCGTTTTGAGAGATCTCATACTTAAATTCGCCGTTACTTCCCATCCCCATCTTTATGTAAGTTGATCGGAGGTGACTCACTGAGTCAATCCTTATAAACCCACTCGCCGGCGTACGAAGGAAATTGTAAAGGAAAGTCGCAACGCAATCGATACACGTTCTGAGATGAACTTCTTGTTAACAACAGTGGTCTCTCGCACAAAACCGGGTTCGGTCCAGATCCTGGTCCAAGTCAGCCCGATTATATACTGAAAACCCGTCTCTATCCTGGTCAGGGTCAGCCTGATTTTAAACCCAAAACCTTTCTCCCATAACTTAATAAAACATGTTTGGTGATCGTGGGCGACTGCGACCACGACCACGACCAAAAATTGTTTATTTTATGGTCACTAGTTCAGAAATCAGATACTAGCGACCAGCGACTAAAATTTTGAATCACTAAAAAATTTAATGATTGGTTATTATTAAATAAATAAATAAAATAATAATAATAAAATTATATAAAATATAATAATTAAAATAAATATATAAAATTAAAATATATATATAGTAAACAAAATTTACAAATATTTTTAAAAAAAAATTTCGTCAACAATCATTTTATATTGAACTTTCAATTTCAGAATTTACAAATGCAAGCAAGTATGCAGGTCAAATATTATATATATTTCATGGACAAGAACTAAGGACAATCGATTTAGTTAATATATCAGCACACATATTCTAACTTTGTGGCCGATGCTAAAAACTTATAGCGTCAAACATCATTTTCCATGCTTGCACCGTGGTGATATAGTGTATCAGCCAAAGGTTATTCGAATGTCCATTAAGAAGAGTATTGATAACGCTATTATTGCCCTCAAACATAACACGACGATATCCTAAACCCCATGAGACTTGTAATGCCCAAAGTAATGCAGAGAGTTCAGCCTCTTCCACGGATTGACGACCAGTACATTTGCCTTGGCCAGCTGATAAAAATATACTATTCTCATCGCGAAGAATCCACCCAAGGCCTGAAATTGTTCCATTCTTTATATACGAGGCGTTGTAATTGCATTTCACCCATCCACACATAGGGCGAAACCAATAATGTAACCCTAGGAACAAGATCAAGTGGTTGTTGGCTTAGGAGAGTCGATGTAGGGCTTTACAGCTCCAAATATGGTCGATGGAGACTTGAAGATTCGCACTCGACTCTTGTGGATTGAGTTTGGAACTCGAGTGGATGCAAATGGATCGCGGAAGGGCTGCACTTGACTGGATCCAATCGAGGGATCAACTCAAGTCGACCAAATACGGCAACGGTTGAAGAATGGTCGAACAGAAGTTGAAAAGGCGCGATGTGGATGGAAGAATGATCGAGCAGAGGTTGATGTGGGTCGATGTGAACTACTAAGAGGGGTGAAAACCTCTTAATTTTCAGACTCAATGCAACTTTGGATCTTACACACACAAAGAGACATACAGATTGATCAAACAAGAAGAAAGCTTTTTGCAGAAATGTTTGATGAAGAATGAGAGCTAGGGTTACAATATAAGGGGGAAGGTCTCAACCACAAAGATGGGCCTTAGTGGGCCGAGACAACAAACTTAACCCCAAACACAAAATAAAACAAATCAAAACAAGTGGGCTGGAAAATGTCAAAAGCAAATCCAATATAACATAAATATTGGCTAAGTATTTTCGGACCCCTTCTTCTTAGCTTGCCATCAATGGGGTTGATGTAAAAGTGTGTGTTAACTTGCTTCATTAAAAACCTTGGTTTAGAAAACCCAATGGGACAAAACAAGATACAAGGAAAATAGTACAAGAACACACACCTCCCATTGACAACCTTTAGTCGGCTTGAAGCAAAACCAATGTGGTTCGATTAACCATTGGACTAAGGTTGCTTTCAACATGAATTAGCATTGTGCTAACGGCTTGTTCAAGTAATTTGGCCTTAGCTCGAGTAATAGGACCATTTGGCAGCTCCAAAGCTTGTTCCACTCCTTCTAGTCCAAGCTCCAAAGTATCTTCATGTTCCAAAACTTGTTGCTGGTCTATTATCATATCAACCAAGTAGTATTGGATCGCACAACACCTAATGACGCCGGTGTAATGGTGTTCATATGTGTGTGTGCATCAATCCATTCCTTTGTGTCATTATAAGCTTGTGTAACTGTTTCTTATGGTGTAAGGTCACAATTATTGTACAAGAGATCATTTCAACTTTTCCACAATCGCCATAGCAACCAAATTGGGAGATAGCGAAACAACTTCTCCAAACATTGATCTTCAACCAGCCTAAAGGTAAAGAGTAATTTATCGTTTAAAGGAATATTTGGGTCAGTAAGCACCTGATATAGAAGGCCAGAAAGACGCCATGTAGCAACAACAGTATGGCAAAGGAAAAGTGTGTGGTCCACAGTCTCATTTGTGGAGCAACACCGCAAACAGTTGGAAAATGTGGATATATTCCGGCGTTGAAGATTCTCTGCAAATCCTAAAGCTCGTGATGCTAAACGCCATATGAAGTGTTGCAGGTTTCGAGCAATTGGTAATTGGCATAGTTGTATTGTTAAGTTAGGATGATGATAAAGGCGCGGCTGATGTGTTGGGTCCATAGCTGTTTGTGTCGTAGCAAGCCAGTAGCCGGACTTGACAGTGTAGTTTTCATGTCGTGTATATCTCTAAATATGAACATCATTTCTCGGTGGTTGTGGTAAATAATGACGTAAGATGAATCCATAATCCCTTGGATCAATCATCGTATATACTTTCTCTTCGAGCCATTGATTTGTGTCTGGGTCAACAAGTTCACTAACCTTTGTAAAAGGGAGACATAATGGGAGTAGCATAGCTGGACGTGGAGGGTTAGTTGATAGCCAAGGGTCAATTCCCAATCTTATTTGAGTGTCATTACCCACATTAAATTGTACACCCGTCTTTAATAACTGAGCACCAAATAATAAGGAAGTCCAACAATAAGATGGTTGATGACCTTTCACAGCATCCAAAAGTGTACGTCTAGGAAAATATCGTGCTTTGTAAAGGCGATAGAGAAGGCTTTGAGGTCGTTTCAACATTTTCCAAATTTGGTTGGCCAGTAAAGCTTTATTAAATAAAGCCAAATCCCGAAACCCTAAACCACCGGCCCTTTTAGACTTTGTCAGTTTCCGCCAGGACACCCAAGCCATGACCTTCTTATTATGTGTACCACCCCACCAATGCTAAGAGAAAAGCCTATTAATAGTAGTACAAGTACTTGCCGGAAGCCGAAAGTAGTTCATTGAGTAAACCGGTAAAGCATATGCTACAACTTTAATCATTGTTTCCTTACCAGTCGTAGACAATTTTGCCATCCTGATAACTTTAATTTCACTTGTTCTTTAATGTACCGAAATAGTTTTTTATTATTACGACCAAATTGTTCGGGAAATCCCAAATATTTCCCAGCTCCCCCAGTTGTATTTATCCCAATTGTAGTTTTAAGACGTTTGCGTGTACCTTGATATACCCGGGTGCCGAAGGTGATTGTTGATTTCTCAAGGTTGATTAGCTAGCCAGAGCCCTGTGCATAGGTGTCAAAAATGATGCGTATTGTTTGCGCATTAGCCATATTGGCTTTCATGAAGAACAACGAATCGTCACCAAACAATAAATGTGATATTGTAAGCCCACCACGGCTTAGACAAAGGCCTTGTACAGTACCATTACATTGTGCTTGCTCTAGTAAAGCACTTAGGACATCTAAACAGATGATAAATAAATACAGTGATAAAGGGTCACCTTGGTGGATACCACGTTTCAGCACCACATGGCCATATGGACTTCCATTAATAAGCACCGAAAATGTAACAAAACGAACACATGCCATTATCCAAGAGATCTAGGTAGCACTAAATCCTTTTTGTTTCATAACAGCCTCGAGAAAATCCCATTCAACCCGATCATAAGCTTTGCTAACATTCGTCTTAATGACGAAGAACTCAATAGAAATCTTTCGACTAACCTGTAAAGAATGAAATAACTCATGTGCAATGAGAATATTATAACAAATATTCTGACCCGGTATAAACGCAACTTGTTGTTCCAAGACCACATCAGGTAGTTTTTGCTTTAGTCGGGTCAATAGAACTTTCGAGATAATTTTGTATGTAACGTTACAGAGGATAATAGGGCGGAGATCTTTCATATGCATTGGCGTTTTAACCTTAGGGATTAGGCATAAATTTGTGTTATTCCACGAGTCATGCATTGTTGATGTCGCAAAAAATTGTTGCACCTCGTGAGTTATGGCAGGTCTGACCTCATCCCAAAAATCATGATAAAAGGCATCACTAAACCCATCCGAGCCCGGAGCTCTATGACGACCTATTGAAAACACAACTGCTTTAATCTCGGCCTATGTAATTGGCAACTCTAGGTTGGAATTCATAGTTGGCGTTACTGGAAACAGGCCCAGTTGAACTTGTGAATAGGTCACGATAATATGATGTAGCCACAGCCGCTATATTTCTATTGCCAAAGCGTTGGTTGCCTTATTCATCAATCATCCGTGTTAGTACATTGCGTGCACGGTGATTACGCGTTGAAGCATGAAAGAAGCACGTATTAGAACCTCTATTTTGTAACCATTTATTTCGACTCTTTCGCTGCCAATATGTCTCCTCCTCCTTAATTGCTAACTGCAGTTCTTGTTTCAGAGTCTGTAGTTGTGATGTTGATGTCGAACCATTTTGATTGAATTGAGTCAATAGTTTGGGTTAGCCTCTGTATTTCCTTTGCCGCGTTTGTGTTATTGGTATGCTTCCATGAGGAGATCGATATACGACAACTACGTATGCGATTATTAACACTAGAAGTATGTGCTTGGTTCCAACCCATGCAGACAGTGTCACGGAAAGAATCATCACCACTTTGGCGAGCATCGTAAGTAAATAATTTCTTACCACGGTCAGAAAATTTACGAATCTTGATAATAGCTGGACAATGATCTGATTCCACCATGTCTAAATACTTAACAATTGAAGGTGGGAACTCAGCACGCCATTCATCATTCACCATTACACGATCAAGCCAACAGCGAACAGTATGAGAATGGCATTGACCACACCAAGTCATATTATTCCCTAGATAGGCTAAGTCAGATATGTCACATGTACTGACCATGTTGCGAAAATGTGTAAAGGTCCAATCTTCCCGTCGTGGGTCGCCCAACTTTTCCTCGGGTTGCAAAATCTCATTAAAATCTTCGCACATAATCCATGGACCTGAGCGAGTAGCATTGATATGTTCCAAATGTTCCCATAAATGGTGTCGTAGTTGTCTAATAGGATGTCCGTAAACAAAGACATATAGGAGATCATCTCATTTTTATTTATGTTACAATCAATGAGTCTTTCCCCTTGATAATTAATACTTACACACACCAAATTAGACCAAAGCAAAGCTAAACCACCCCCAATTCCCCTAGGAGATACATAGAGTACATTATCATAATTTAAAAGTGTTGCTACATCCCTAACCACATCATCAGAATTCTTCGTCTCCACCAGAAAAAGTGTCTAAGGAATAGTGTTTAGCCATTCCCTTAAGGTGTCGAACTACCGAGGACCCTTTCAAGCCTTGGCAGTTCCAAAAGGCTGTATTTATGGAGACTCCAGTGGCTTATGGCCCACCGTATCCTCACCCAAGTTGTTGTTACCACCAGATGGTGGTATTCTAGCAAACATCGCATGATCTTCATATTCATCATAGCGGTTATCATCAACAAAGTTTGAGCGTCACGAGTGAACCATGGCGAAGTCCACATCTTGTTGCTGCAATTTTTAGCCAACTTGAAGAAGAAGCACCAACCTCATCTGCCTTACGCTTGTGGGAATCTGAAGGAGAAGCAGCATCAGTGCGAGATCGAGAGTCAAAGGGTGTCTCCGATGGAACAGGTCCTCCATCACGCTCATTGTCCGTATTTGTCTCCTAATCATCATCGAGATTGTCATCATCATTACCATCATCACCAGAAGAGGCAGCGTCGGTTGGCGCAACATCAAACTCACCCATAGCCTGAGTTAGCATCCCACAGGTTGTACAGAATTGTCTCAAACACTCATACTAGAAAGACAGAGTCACCACTTCTCCAGCGAAATTGAATTGGCGCTGAAACTGCAAGGTTTCATCAAAATTCACAAGCAATCACACATGCACAAAATCCACACGTGCAGAACAACAAGGCTGAAATCAGTCTCAATGAAATTCCCAAGACTTTGGCCAATAGTAGTCACCATTCTCCTTGTAAGAAATTCCAGAGGAATGTCATAGATTTGCACCCAAAAAGGAATTCCTTTCACATCATCAACAGTTTATTTGGATGCCATCATTTAACCACACATATCTAATCATTAAAGGACCAGGGAGCCCTTCATAAAACAGAATTGAGAGTCTCTTCAGTAGGGAAAACAAATTAGACAAAATTGTTCAAAATCTGGCTCGAACTTCATCACTCAAACCCCAAAGACGAGGAAACGCAAGTTGCATTGCCTTGAGGTTTTGTTTGCGTCGGTTTACTGGGTGAACAACAAGGATGAAAGCATTGGCATTAGAGTCTTCGAGACATTTCGAGAGAGGCAGAGGGATAACCGATTTGTTAACCCCGAGCGTTGTTGCTTGCATTTTGCGAACGTAATCCGACATTGGCATCAATTTCAGACGAAAGAGAAGAAACAAATGTCGAAAATCGTAAAGGGGAACAACACTGGATATAAATAGCCATTGAGAAACAATTATCGATCCAGACTGAATCGCCAATAACTGGCGAAAGAAACTCCCGGAAAGAGAAGATCGGCGGTTACAAGCATGTTTCATTCTTCGTCGCAAGGAGAGATAACAGAGATAAAGCATTTTTTTTTGTTTAGGGTTTATTCTACAAATTACGCACTTAAAAAAATTTAAATTTACAAAATATTAATTTTAATTGTGTATAAATATATTTTTGATAAATAATACATAAATGTAGTAATATTTTTATAATAAATTTAATAAATAAATAAAATTTAAAAAGAGTTGCTGGTCATTGTGACTGCGAAACGAACTACCTAGCGGCTGGTCTCAGCGACTAACAAACGAACAAAAAATCAAGTTTCTAATCGCTGTCGCTAGCGACCACGAAACAAACAGAGCCTAAGTACATTAAGGTTTCTAAAATTATCAAAAAATATATCTAACTAGCCTTGGGCATTCAGTTTTTCGGTTCCTAAAATATGGTAATCAATAGGTAGTTACTAATTTTTGGTTCGATTATTATCATTTTCGGTTCCAAATGGATACTTAAAATTGAAACCGAATAAGAACCAAAATAATTTTGGTTCTCGATGAGTTTCAATTCCATATGGTTATTTTTAACCAAAAAAACCTAAAATAACCATTTGATACAACCTATATTTGTTTTTTCTTTAATCAGAATTAATAAACCAAATAGAAATCAAAGGTTCAAGTTACAAAAGAGAGTATACAAAAAAATAGATATCAAGTCTCATTTAACCTAACAAATATACATATAATGATTGAACAATCATCCAAAATATCATATTAAGCATTCATTACGAGTACGTATTACAATTTGCAGTAAAAAAAAATAGAATAGGCAATGCTACAATACAAAAGTCATGTAAAACATATTAGTATATTCTATATAAATAATTATTCTTAATATTCGGGTAACTATTCGGTTCTCGATTCTCGGTTCTCGATTCGGTTGCGGATCTTTCGAGTATAAGAATTTAGAAACCATTCGGTTATTTAAGTGGTTCCGGTTCAGTTTGATTCCTCTTATTTTGATTTGGTTCGGTTCGATTTTTCGATTCCGGTTATTATACCCAGGACTATGTCTAACTAGTAACTATACACAAAATTATGTTTTGCTATCATTTTTTAAAAAAATAAAATGTGATATTTATTGATCAAGAGTTATGTACAAGTGAGGATGGAACATATATAAAGAATACAAAGAAATTAAGTCAAACGAAACTCAAACCAATGTTGAAATAATAAGTGCAATTTATGAGGTGGCTAATATGAAAGAGAACATATCCTATTACGGGTAGTCTTGTCTATCAAATGACGACCATGTACACGAGCATTATGCTCTCACCAAACATAATAGATTGCAGTTTAGAAGACTAAACGCACAAGAATCATGTCAAGAGTACTATAACAAAAACTTAGAAAATCAACTATAGTATCCTGCCGGTCCGGATTAATGGCGCTTCCATTGAGTCTTCCACAAAGTTTCATCCACACTATAAAGCTATAGAAACAAGCAAAGAATAAATGATCTCTCGTCTCATCCCTTTCACCACAAAGCATACAGCTCTGATTTACACCCCAAATCCTCATTTTACTTCATGTGGTAGAAGATGAAGAAGAGTCTTTGAAAACATGAGAAGAATGCTTCCAAAGAAATATATCATGACATGTAATCAAATTTGACTGATATAAACGAGATACAAGATCAAATATTTGATGAAATCTCATGTTACCAGATGACCTATCATGCCAAAAATTGCTAGAGAAAGCATCCGCAACAGTTGTTGATCAAGATAAACCAAAGTATCAAGAGGCACAATTACCAGTAATGTCTACAATTTTTCCTTCATCACTCCAATTATCGAGCCAAAAGTGAGTATTTAATACAGATCTGATCTTGACCTTGATGAAAAGGTAATCCTCAGGTATGAGCTTACGCCAAACCCATGAACCCTGAGAACCCAATTTTGCATCCCAGAAAGACCATTATTGAAGTAAAATTGACGAATCCAGTCAATTCTAAGAGAAGATTTAGCAGAAATTAACCTCCAAATTAGTTTTTGAGCAAAAAAATTTGATGTAACTCTTAGAGATCTAATGCCAAGTCCACCATCACTTCTAGGAAGACAAATTTCCGACCGGACAGCTTTAGATTTACTAGTGATGGTAGAAGATCCAGACTAAAGAAATGCATAACACATTTTTTCAATTTTATCTAAACATCTATTAGGTAGACTAAAAGCGGTACACCAGAAATTTGCAATACTAGCAATAACTGATCTTATTAGTTGCATTCTACCAGCATAGGAAAGAGTCTTAGAGGACCATAAAGTCATTCTAGATCGAACCTGCATAAATTTGCTATCATTTTTTTTAAGTAGTATATTTTTATATATTGAATCTAAATTTTAAATGCCCAAACTCTTTTAACTTTCATGATTAAATATTCTGTTGATGGTTTAGACATTTAGATTTCGACTCCACCCAATTATCTTAGTTTGAATCATGAATCGGACTTTGTAGATCTAACTTTTGAAAATAATTTGAATTTTCTTTTCGATCTAGGAGTATAATCTGAATTGTAAACATATAAATAAAAATTTATCTCTTTTATCTTTTGTTTTAATACTGTTTACTGTATTTTCATTTTTATCAATCCAAATTATACATGAACCGGTATTTCTTATCAAAATTTTACAAACTTTCAATTTTTTTTTATCACCGCTATTTGTATTTTTACAAACTCGCTATTTGTATTTTACAAACTCGCTATTTGTATTTTACAAACTCGCTATTTGTATTTTTATTGGTACAAAAGGATACCATTAGGATGTATAGTGTATCTACAATTCTACATTCACGTCATCATATGTTTTAAACAAAATCTGTGTTTATTATATAAACTAATTCGATATCAAAATACACTAAAATTTAACCATTGGTACAAACTAAACTCTTCCCTTTTTTCTGTGGTTTCTAATAAAAACGTAAAGTTATGCGATATTTTCAGTTGTTGTCTTGGGGAGAATCGGGTCAACAGAAATTACGGTTACTCCGGTCTCTCCTCCTCCGTCGTCAGCCTCAGCTTTAGGTTTTGAAACGGTAATGTTTTGCTTCGGAAGCTGCTTGTTTGAGATGTGATCGATGGATTTCCCCGGAAGATTGAGCCACGTGTAGATAGACATGCCGGCAAGAGCTGCCACAGCGCCACAGATGCTGATGAAACCAGGATCAGAACCAAAGATAACGTAACCTCCAAGCAAGATCACACATGTCTTAAATTGGCCTAATACCACATGAGATGTTGCCGAGGTTGCCCTGCAAGAGACAACAACTTTTAGCACTTTGATTTGGTTCGGTTTTGGATATGAGATTGAGCCGGTTATGGTTCGGTTTGTTGTGTTTAGAGATGGTTTTAATGTATGATTTAATATAATTCTATACGGTTTAAATTATGAATCTGAACCAGTTTAGATTTATTAGGTTCTGTTCTTTTCATAATTCAAGACTCTAAAGAGCAAACTAACGATATAACACACAAGATTGAGTGCTAGTGCGCCAGACCATTGGAGAAGAAAGCCGAGAAGAGAACATAAGACTAACCCGAGAGCGAGTGCGCCAGACCATTGGAGAAGAAAGCCGAGAAGAGCCGAGACAAGGATTGCAGAAGAGTTACCTAAATCCCATTTAAACAGCAAAACTCCAGGTGGGTCAAGCCATGGCATGAGACCCAGTAAGAAGAAGACTGTAAATGGCGTCGTTTTCCACATCAATCTGCATTCAATAAAGAGTTTATTATCTTAAGAGACTTCCATTACTTAAATCTCAAGTAAATTAAAGAGAGAAATTCTTACGCTAGGGCAGTCCAATTTGCTTGTTGCTGAAGATTTGACCAGAGGATTTTATTGATGGCGCTTGGAATAATCCAAGCAACAGCAACCAATGCACCAAACAAATTGAATTCTAGATCGGTCACTGTTGCTACTGCCACGCCTAGAGATACTACGGCTAATGCCATGACCTGTTAGAGGACAAACCCCACAACAGAGTAAGCACCCAAAAATTAGTAATTGATCATGTGAAATATCACAAAAGTCAAGCAAAACCTTTGTGGAAGAGATAGTTTTCTTAAAGAGAACAAACTCCGCAAGAACGATTGTTGGTGTCACTGCGATCTTAGCCATCTGGTAAAATCCAACGCTGGAAACAAAACAAGAAATCTTTCAAGTATGAGACAAAGGTAACCAAAGGTATTCACAGCTTGAGGCCTTGAGCTATGAATCATGATGCAATTATTACGGATTGAGCCATGAACCTGTTGTGTTTGAGACTGGTATTAGCGAGTCCAGAAGCAAAGGCCATGACAGCTCCAAGAGAGAATAGAGAGGAGAAAGGTGTTGTCTTTGATGGAGGAGACATTGGAAGCAATGAGAGAGACTTGAAGAAAGCTAGAAGAATCCACGCAACAGCATAGTGAATCAATGTTAGAAAAATTGGAAAATTGAATCCAACTCTTCCCATAACCTGCAGAATTAAACCCCCACAGAAGAAGTTTAGAATTACAAATAACATGGAAACAAAAGAGAGAAGAATATTGGATTTTGAACAAAGTGAATTACTAATTTATTAGCAAGGATGATTCCAACTGCAACAATGAAATTGAAGGACATTGCAACAATAGGGCCACAAAATCTCTGTTGTTGCCGTTTAGCTCCTTCTGATGTTTTGAGCTCATTGTATAGAGAGCTTCTGAGTTCTTCCAGAGCTCGTCCTGATAATCAAAAATCGACAAACCGATCAAACAAACCTAAATGCGATTCATTTCATCAAACAGGTGATGAAGATCAAAAACTTCGTATTGGAAAAATTCACAACCCTTATGATGATCAAAACGTCTCTCTCTCAATAATCCGATCAAAACCATTTGACTAATTAAAGATTCGAAAAAGAGACAATGTGACAATAAAGCATCGTCTCTGTATCACGAGAAATCTCTGAATTTTTTAGGAAACAATTATTGTAAATGAATGAAGCAAATTAAATGAGGAAGATGAAGAGATTCATTAATTATGCATAAACAACGAGCCTGCTTCTGCAGCATCACTATCTTTCCTTTTGAGAAATCTCCTTCCATCTTTTCCGAACAATGAATCAACCAAACCCATCAGACAAAAACCAAAATTCGTAATCTTCTGTGAAAATCTCCGATTGTTTTTAATCCGTTCTACGGAAAACCCAGATGACATTTTCCATTTATATGGACGAAAAAACTGAAATTTAGATCAATAAGACGAAAATGAATGTTTTTAAAAATATAATTTGGATATAATGTGAAGGAAGGAAGGATTGTTGGGGTGGTGTCGAAAGAGGACAGTAGCTTGAAAACGCAGTTTCGTTGCGTATCTTTCGACAAAATTTTAAAAATATAAAATCAACCTCGAAAAATAAATAAAAATATAGGAATTTTTCTGTTTGTTCTTAAGAAAATTGTCGAGTGTTTACGTTGCCACGTGTCGACTTGATGAGCGTCGAATAAGTGACCTCGGTAATCAAGAAGATTACAGTATTCAGCTCAGTACGAGGTTAACAAACACATTTGTTTTCTCCTGTTAAAGAGACATTTCTTTTGTCCCCAATAGTACATTTAGAGTATATCCCTATACCTATAACAAAGTTAAATACATATTTTTGACATTTATTTACTTTCTATTATGTATATTATTCTACTCTCTTCTAGTCCAACTACTCATTACCATGGAGACTCTTTTTTTTTTGTTGACTAACTATAATGTTTGGATCAATTTATATTGTTGATTAATTTTAGTCAAACATATATTGGTCAACATGCATTAGTAATTAATAACGCAACCTACACACATGTAGAAAAAAAGTAGCAATAAATTACGTTTATGAGATAAGCATAAGTAGTAAATTACAAATACGTAATGAATTTTGATAATCAAGTTAATGATTTAACGAGTTAAAATTTACTTAAGATGTACGTTTGACCTCGAAATTGAGAAGCTTTAATTCCAAGATTTGGAAGTCTCAACAAACTTTTGAAGGGCCTACGCAACAAAACAAAAAGCTGCTTGGCCACGTCATCATCTCTTTATGTAAGTAAACCTCTTCTTCTTATTAAATGTTAGTTCTATTTATTATAGAATGATCGCAACATAACACCTATATAGTTACGACCAGTCCATATTTGGTTCATAAAAGAAATTCCTTTTTGGCGAAAGTTTGTTTGAACCGGAAGAAGTTGTTGTAACGAACTAGAGATTGATGGGCCTTAATGATTCGCCCTACATCTAAAACGGCCCAAATATAATTTTACACTATTGGACTGGCCTGATTTTCCAGCCGTCTCATTAGATGGTAAGGATAATCTAGTGTGGGGATTTTGGTTTTGTCGACAATTTTTTTCTAATCTTTGGCCTATAATTTATTTTGATTTGATAATAAATGTTAAAGGCGTAAATAATATTTTCCGACAAAGATTCTTGATAGAAAATTTTGGTCGAAGTTTTAGTATATTAAAATTTTGTAATCAAGAAGAGAAATCGTGAACAAAAATTGGTCTTTTTTTTTTTTGTAGAAAAATATTAATAGAGTTCTTTGTTTTGGAATGTAATTAGTTAACGATAAGAAATAGACATGAGAACGTGTGAGACGTGACTTGCGTTAAATATCCGACTTTGTTGGGATCATGCATGTTCGATGCACGTGACATTTTTGTTAACAACTTGCGTTTGTCTATTGATCTAGTTTATTAAAAGAAAAATATATTGCGAAAATTAAATAGGTTTTTATATAATTTTTTATGGTATGGATTATACTAAAACTCCAGGTGGAATATGTAATTCGAATACATAACCCGGCCCAAAATATAATTTCTCCAAAAACATGCACCCAAGAAAATCTAAAATATAAAACATCGAAAAGACTAAATTAGAATATTTAAGATAAAAATTTTAGAAATCTGCGGTCTTAAGTTAAATCCGAATATCAAAACCACCAGCAACTTCACTAAGCTTATGTAGAAGGGCAATTGGGTTTGGCCTAATTACAAAAAGGCTTAACCTAGCTGCGGTCCAAATGAAGTTGAAAGCCCAATAAGTCAAAATCCATCAAGAAGAACACATGCAGGATGACACATGGATTCCACTAAAGAACATATGCTCATCCTGGACCTCTATAAAAGGGAAGCTAAGTGAAGAAGAAAGGAGGGGAAGAAGGGCAGAAGAACTACATACATAACAAAGAACATTCAAAGAAGAACCCAGAAGAACAAAAAAAATTCAAAGAAGAACCCAGAAGAAGGAAAAACATTCAAGATTGACGAGCATGAGTTATACGAAGACGAGCACAAGCTATACTAACACCCTAGTGGTGCAGGAGATTGAAAAGTAGGAGTTATATGAAGACGAGCACAAGCTATACTAACACCCTAGTGGTAAAGGAGAACATATACTCGCAGCTGACATAAAGATTTCATATACGAAAATCTTGACCCACGAAAAATACTTCAACAAAACACATGACAACCTAAAAAATAGAACTACGACCGGCTTGATCCCTTTCGAGGGTATATACGCAACCGAAACGGTGCAGCCACTTTCATAAAACGTTTGTATAAAAATTGTGCTAAGATTGGTACGAACAGTTGGCGCCGTCTGTGGGGACCGAGATTCTTCTAAACGCAAGAAGTCATAATGGCGGTCAACAAGCCGGTGGACGGAGCTCGAAGCAGTGACGAACAGTTGCTACGAGTGGGAGACATCAACAGCGGACAATCTCCAAGACAAGAAGTCGCTCTTCACGACGAACCGGAGAACGACCAGGTTTGTCAAGTAACATTGCTAACGTCACCTGACGAACAGATGGACATCCCAGAACTTCTTCAAACTCTCCTAAGGAGATCGGAACAAACAGCTCGAAATATGAATAAAAAGTTTGAAGAATTCTAGAACAAGATTGTAGCACTCGAAGAAGCACGAGCAAGGGCTACCCCAATAAGCACAGACCATTCCTCTCATCAGAGAGTCCGGTTCGAAGAGTCACCAAACTCAGGCGTTCGACAAAACCAACAACCGGTCGAATTACAAGAAGAGCGGATGACAAACCGACGTATTGGGAGCCCTCAATACCAAGAATTACGCATCAGTCCAATAGAGCCAGCATCTCCAGCACTTGACCGTCTAGAGGACCAAGCAGTAACCATTAGAGCAATGAAAGAAGAGATCCAGAGGATGGCATCGCGACTCCATAGCACGACCAGTTCAGCCCCAGAGATCAACCAAATGCTAACTAAGTCGCAGAATACACCATTTAGCAGGCAACTACTGGCAGTTAGAGTTCAACACAACGTCAAAATAAAATGCCCAACATACGATGGAAAGACAAACCCGAATAGGTTCTTAACAGCCTTCGGAATCGCGATGGGCAGAGCTCAATATACGCCACAAGAATACGACGCCGGGTACTGCCAGATGTTTGTAGAAAGCCTGACCGGAGATGCGTTGGATTGGTTTTCAAAGTTGGAACCATATTCAATCAACAACTACAAACAGCTATCGAAAGTATTTCTCAAACACTCCATCCAGCCGGCAACGACGAGCGCAAATCTATACTCCATCTTCCAAGAGACGAAAGAGACCCTACGATCGTACCTCGAGTGATTCAAAGCTATCGTGTCAAGAGTAATTGTTTTAGATGACGTTGCAATTCCAGCTCTCCAAAACGGGTTGTAAAAAGATTCAAACCTAAAAGACGATTTGCACATCAACACACCGCGAACACTGGAAGATGCCTTACACCGTGCTAACAGGTTCGCCGAAGTAGAGGATCGAAGATCCTGATTCACCAATCAATCAACGACCAAGGATTCCTTTAAAGAAAACGAAGAACACAAAGGCAAAGAGTCTCGACATCAATATAGGAGAAACTATGCCAAAAATGATGGCAAGGCGAACACATTTTATGTCGATTCGCCACCTCGTGGTTCAACACAGAAGAATCCAAACCCCCGTTGGAACAAAAGTGCCTCTACCGACATTCCATATACGCAAGCATATTGCGAATTCCACAAACGAAACGGACACTCAACTTCACAATGTAAACAGTTGCAACGGATTCTCCTCGAGAGATACCAAAGAGAGCATCCAGATAAAGGTGGCCTAAGCACGAACAACCACGAAAGAGAAAAAAATGAAACTTGGACATCAAAAGGAGATAACAGTGGCACGCAAGAAGAACGCACCTCAACAAGCGCAAAAGCCCCAGTGAACTCATCCAAGCGACCGCATGATGACAATAAAGATATACTACCGCCACCAAGAAAACGGATAAATATGATAATGGGAGGACTTGTAGCATGCAATGATTCGGTCCAAGCTATTAATGTCTATGAACGAGAAGCAGGAACGGCGCAAAACCACCAAAACCAAACCAATGAAAATAGGCAAACAAAATGGGTTCCCGCACAAGACATATGCTTTACAAAAGAAGACACGATAGGTCACACCATGCCGCACAATGATCCACTTGTTATAGAGTTAAGGATCTCCGACTACGATGTATCTCAAGTGTTAGTCGACACCGGAAGCTCTGTCGATCTAATTTTTCAAGAAACATTACAACGCATGTATTTGAAAGACATAAAGATGAAACACTCAGTGCGTTCATCGACGGTATTCGATGGAGACACAACCATGACGCTAGGAACGATAAAGCTCCCCGTCTTCCTCGGTGGAACAACTACCTGGGTGAAGTTTCTCGTTGTTGACAAGCCAGCGATCTACAATGCTATCTTAGGAACCCCGTGGATATACACGATGAAGCAGTAATCTCGACATACCACCAATGCCTTAAATTCCTGACTAACGGCGGAGTGTGTACTGTTCGAGGAAATCAACAAATGGCAAGAACTTGCATTATTACGAAACATAAACTCCGGAACAAAGGAAAAACTTATATGATCACAAATTCGACAGGCGCTCAAGAAAGTCGTAAACTCAAGGATGATATCTTGGATAAAATCGAGCAAGTCAACATCGATCCCTCCGACGATAAAAAATGCGTTGGAATCGGCTCAGAAATCCCAATTGACATAAAGTCCGAACTTGTCAAATTCCTTCAACAAAACGTCTCGACATTCGCTTGGTCGACTGAAGACATGTCGGGAATAAGTATGGATGTAATGTCACATAAGCTAAACATAGACCTAACATTTAAGCCAGTCAAGCAAAAAAGAAGGAAGTTAGGCTTCGAACGAACACGCGCCGTAAACGAAGAGGTTGATCGACTAATCAAAGTAGGGTCAATAATCAAAGTACATTACCCCGAGTGGCTCTTAAACCCGGTGGTTGTAAAAAAAGAAGAATGGAAAATGGCGAATATGCGTGGATTTCACGGATCTAAACAAGGCATGCCCAAAAGATAGTTTCCCTTTGCCACACATCGATCAGTTAGTAGAAGCAACGTTAGGCAACGAACTATTATCTTTCATGGACGCATTTTCCGAATACAATCAAATCCGAGTGCATCCCAACGATCGCGAGAAAACGTCGTTCATCACAGATCGAGGAATATACTGTTACAAAGTGATGTCATTTGGACTTAAGAATGCCGGTGCAACGTATCAAAGATTAGTCAACAAAATGTTCAAGGATCAAATAAGCAAGACTATGGAGGTTTACATCGACGACATGCTTGTCAAATCAGCAAGAGCCGAAAGCCATTTGGACGACTTGCGAACATGCTTTGAGACCCTCAATCAATACGGAATGAAGTTAAACCCGACAAAATACATATTCACCGTAAAGTCTGGTGAGTTCTTAGGATATGTAGTAACCAAGCATGGAATCGAAGCCAATCCAAAGCAGATCAAAGCAATAATTGACTTGCCATCACCTAGAAACAAGCGAGAGGTTCAACGACTCACCGGGAGGATCGCAACACTTAATCGTTTCATCTCACGATCTACGGACAAATGTCTCCCTTTCTACAAATTGCTCCGCAACAACAAAAAATTTGAATGGGACGACGGATGAGAGTCTGCCTTCACAGAGTTAAAGAATTACCTTTCTACACCCCTGGTGTTGGTGAAACCTGAAGATGGAGAAACATTTTATCTCTACATTTCAGTAACACACGCAGCAGTAAGCGGAGTGCTAGTCCGAGAAGATCACGGAGAACAAAAGCCTATATTTTACGCCAGCAAGTCATTGAATGACGCCGAAACAAGATACACGACGATTTAAAAACTTGCCCTAGCAGTCGTAACATCCGCAAGGAAGTTATGCCCTTACTTCCAATCTCACGCTATAATGGTCTTGACCAACCATCCTTTACGCTCAATTCTGTATAGTCCAAATCAGTCTGGAAGATTAACCAAGTGGGCGATTGAGTTAAGTGAATACGATATCGACTTCAAAGGAAGAACTAGTGCAAAATCCTAAGTCTTGGTTGGTTTCTTAATTGAATTAGAACCAGAGCTGCGAGAAGACGAACATACTGAAGAAAAGTGGATGATATACGTAGACGGATCATCATCGCACACGGGGCAGGAGTTGGGATACAACTAGTATCACCCGAAGGAAGCATCTTTGAACAATCATTCCGATTGATGTTCCCAACATCTAACAACAAAGCAGAATACAAAGCCTTGATAGCCGGATTGCGACTAGCCCAATCACTAGGAGTCCAAAAGGTGGAAGCACACTGCGATTCTCAACTAGTGACAAGTCAATTCAATGGAGAATTCGACCTAAAGAACGAACTAATGGACGCTTATCTCAAAGTGGTGCAAGAACTAGCAAAGGAATTCATGGAATTTCGTTTGATGAAAATCGCACGCGGAGAAAATACTTCTGCCGACGCATTGGCCGCATTAGCATCAACCTCGAATCCGGAAAGACACATGATAATCCCCATCGAAAGCATTCAAGTCCCAAGCATAAGTTTATCAAAAGGATCTTTCCTGAGCATAACGGAAGAAAGCCAACCAGCGGAAGAAACTCCCGAAAAAGACCAAATTGTCAAAGATCATGTAGACTGGCGAGAAGATATCAAATTATACATAGCAGACGGAACCCTTCCGGAAGACAGATGGGCGGCGCGACGGTTAAAAGTCCGAAGTGCCCATTATACGTTGCACAAGGAACATTTGCTAAGAAGAAATATTGATCAAACTTTTCTAACATGCATTTACGGAAAAGAGACCATACGAGTTATGCAAAAGGTTCATCTAGGAGCAGGAGGTAACCATTCTGGCGACTCTCAAAGTCCAGCGACTCGAATACTTTTGGCCTACCATGAACTCCGACTACAAAAAATTTGCCGTAAAGTGTGAAGCATGCCAACATCACGCACCTATAATCCATTCACCGGCAGAATTTCTCACAACAGCCGCTGCAGCTTATCCTTTCATGAGATCGGCAATGGACATTATCGGACCACTACCTCATTCCCGAAAAAAACGCTTCGTATTGGTACTCACCGACTATTTTACCAAATGGGTCGAAGTAGATTCTTACACAAAGATTCAAGACTCGGACGTTCGAAAATTTGTATGGAGGAACATCATATGATGTCACGGACTCCCATACGAAATAGTGACAGACAACGGCTCGTAGTTCATCTCTAATAAGTTTGAAGACTTTTGCGTAAATTGGCGGATCCGTCTCAGCAAAGCAACACCACGAAACCCACAAGAGAACGGACTAGCCGACGCATCAAACAAAATCATCATAAATGGACTCAAGAAGCGCCTCGGTGACAAAAAAGGGAAATGGGCAGATGAATTAGACGGTATATTGTGGTCATACAGAACAACTCCTTGAAGCATGACAGGAGAAACCCCTTTCTCATTATCGCACGGAACAGAAGCATTAACACCAGCCGAAGCAAGCATCCCAAACTTACGAAGGACAGAACATCCAAGACAACACAACTTGAATAAAGCAATGATCGAAGATCCCCTAGACCAAGTTGAGGAACTGCGAGACCAAGCTCTGCTAAAGCTCCAAAATTATCAACAAAAAGCAGCAAATTACTATAACGCCAAAGTCCGAGGACGTCATTTTGAAGAAGGAGATTTAGTACAACGCCGAGTATACGAAAATACAATAGAACCAAATGCAGGAAAACTTGGCATAAATTGGGAAGGTCCTTACATAATTTCAAAGTTCGTCAAACCTGGTTTATACGAACTTTTGAAGATGGATGGAACGACGATACCACGTAGCTGGAATGCGGTAAACCTGCGCTGTTACTATTACTGAAGCAATCCGGATAACATGTGGTTCCACATATATAACTAACTAAGTACTTTTTTCTATAAATGTTTGTAATAAGAACTACATTTGGCTTGATCCCATTCTAAGAGGGTATGTAGGCAACCGAACACGGTGCATCCACTTGTGTAAAAAATATATATATCTATGCGAACATGTTGCAAGTTCACCAAAGCAGAAGAAAATCAGGTCAACGATAAACGACGATCTGAAGACATCAAAATCCTCGCACGACGCGTATACGAGCTTAGTCCTCAAAACGCAGTGTTGAGTCTCTCGCAACGTGTATCCGAGCTTAGTCCTCAAAACATAGCGATGAGCACAAAAACCTCACACGACGCGTATACGAGCTTAGTCCTCAAAACGCAGTGATGAGTCTCTCGAACCGTGTATACGAGCTTAGTCCTCAAAACACAGTGACGAGCACAAAAACCTCGCACGACGCGTATACGAGCTTAGTCCTCAAAACACAGCGACGAGCACAAAAACCTCGCACGACGCGTATACGAGTTTAGTCTTCAAAACGCAGTGCTGAGTCTCTCGCAACGTGTATACGAGCTTAGTCCTCAAAATACAGCGACGAGCACAAAAAAACCTCGCACGACGCGTATACGAGCTTAGTCCTCAAAACACAGTGACGAGCACAAAAACCTCGCACGACACATATACGAGCTTAGTCCTCAAAACGCAGTGCTAAGTCTCTCGCAACGTGTATACGAGCTTAGTCCTCAAAACACAGCGACGAGCACAAAAACCTCGCACGACACATATACGAGCTTAGTCCTCAAAACGCAGTGTTGAGTCTCTCGCAACGTGTATCCGAGCTTAGTCCTCAAAACATAGCGATGAGCACAAAAACCTCACACGACGCGTATACGAGCTTAGTCCTCAAAACGCAGTGCTGAGTCTCTCGCAACGTGTATACGAGCTTAGTCCTCAAAACACAGTGACGAGCACAAAAACCTCGCACGACGCGTATACGAGCTTAGTCCTCAAAACACAGCGACGAGCACAAAAACCTCGCACGACGCGTATACGAGTTTAGTCTTCAAAACGCAGTGCTGAGTCTCTCGCAACGTGTATACGAGCTTAGTCCTCAAAATACAGCGACGAGCACAAAAAAACCTCGCACGACGCGTATACGAGCTTAGTCCTCAAAACACAGCGACGAGCACAAAAACCTCGCACGACACATATACAAGCTTAGTCCTCAAAACGCAGTGCTAAGTCTCTCGCAACGTGTATACGAGCTTAGTCCTCAGAACACAGCGACGAGCACAAAAACCTCGCACGACACATATACGAGCTTAGTCCTCAAAACGCAGTGCTAAGTCTCTCGCAACGTGTATACGAGCTTAGTCCTCAAAACACAGCGACGAGCACAAAAACCTCGCACAACATGTCTACGAGCTTAGTCCTCAAAACGCAGTGCTAAGTCTCTCGCAACGTGGATACGAGCTTAGTCCTCAAAACACAGCAACGAGCACAAAAACCTCGCACGACGCGTATACGAGCTTAGTCCTCAAAACGCAGTGCTGAGTCTCTCGCAACGTGTATACGAGCTTAGTCCTCAAAACACAGCGACGAACACAAAAACTTCGCATGACGCGTATACGAGCTTAGTCCTCAAAACATAGTGCTGAGTCTCTCGTAACGTGTATACGAGCTTAGTCCTCAAAACACAGCGATGAGCACAAAAACCTCTCACGACGCGTATACGAGCTTAGTCCTCAAAATGCAGTGCTGAGTTTCTCACAACGTGTATACGAGCTTAGTCCTCAAAACACAGCGACGAGCACAAAAACTTCGCACGACGCATATACAAGCTTAGTCTTCAAAACACAGTGATGAGTCTCTCGCAACGCGTATATGAGCCTAGTCCTCAAAACGCAGCGACGGGTCCCAAGCTTCTCATAAGAAGTATACGAGCCTAGTCCTCAAAACGAAGTGACAAGTCTAAAGCTTCACAACGTTAATACAAAGCCAGCCTCATCAAAAAAAGATGAGCCTAGCCTCGACACAAATACAAATCAACTTTCATCACGCGAAGACAAGCTTAACTTTACTAAGGTAACAAGCTTGTCTCTACGCTAATCTTTGATTTCAGAATAAATGACAGGAATCACAATATGGAGTTGCTTTAAAGAGCATGTCAAAGTACTGGATTGCAAATCGCATAAGTTCCAAAAAGTTCATTCATAAAAGCAACAAAAGACAAAGTTCCAAGAAGATAAAAATTGAACGAGCATAAGTAAGGAACTACAAAATGCCGAACAAAATAAAACATCAAAGTACAACTAAGGTGCATAAAAGCTACATGCGCTTAGGCTTATGGGTCCCTAGTTTGGCCTTGAAGTATCTCCCCATCTGCCAACGCGACACCGCTTGCAGGTACATCTTCACAAGTAGTAGTGTGTTCATCTTCAGCACCACCATCACATTGTTTCCCTGAAACGACGAGCCCAGCCTCAGAATCGCGCTACTCTCCGGGAAGACCAACCTGAGCAACAACAAGATCAGACGCTGGAAGAAGGTCCTCGTCTTCAATGACGAACGACTCCGCAGCTTTGACCTGAAGCTCGTACGTCTTCAAATCCTCTTCCATCAAGTCCAGAGTGTCTTGGGGAATTTCAACTCCATGCATATTGATCAAGTAAAGCCGACGGTCCTTTGATCTCGTTAAGGAAAACAAGACGACGGCGCAACCTTTCAAGACGAGCAGAAAGAGGATCAAGAGATAGACGAAGTTTGTCGTTCTCAAACTTGATAGAATCATAGAGCTTCCTATAGCACTTGCTCGTCGACTGAAGCTTCCGATAACTTCCTTTCAAGGTGTCGAGCTCACTATCCTTGTTGGTAAGCTCGTCTTTTAGATCAGCCACTACAGATGCATTCTCTTTCTTGAGTTCGTCAATCTTCTCCTTGAGATCCCCAAGTTGAGCTTTGAGAAGAGTGTTCTCGTCTTTCTCCTTCTTGAGCTCATTCCTTAACTCCTCGGATCCACCAGCATTCTCTGAAGCCTGACGAGCAGCGACAAGCTTGGATTGGTATCGAACCATCAACTGGTTCAAGGCTGCATCGCTTTGCAAACCAATAAGACGAGCATAAGTACGAGACACACTAACAAAAAATGAAATGATACATTACTAATAAAGCAATTACCCGTATTTTACTACGACTGTAGTCCAGAAAGGCCTCCTTTTCTTCGAGCTCGTCAAGTGGAGGAAAGGGTCTGTCCAAATTTTTCACTGAGTCGAGATACTCAATGCATGCTTGTCTATTGTTAATGAGCGCAATAGGCTTGTCGTAATGAAAGTCCAGATAATCTGGACGAGCAGACGAACTCCCAGCTCCCAAATGCTTAGACGAATGGAGAGCAGCGTCACGCTTCTTCTCTTTGGATTTTTCAGCTGCTAAAGAAAAGACCACTGTAACACCCCCAAACCTACCCTAGGAACGGGAGCGTCACTAGTGTGCGTCCGAGCCCCAACCTAAGGTTACCGAGCCAAGGTCGGATCTTAATTGGAACTAGGAAACACACTCCATCTTAACATACCTAAGCCTTGCGGCTAAAGTATATCAATCCGTTAGTTTTGCCCCAGACTAAGGCCAAGCACACACAATACCCTTTCTCAAATTCAAATAATACTTAGGTTCTTTATAAATACTTGAAATCTACAATATAGTTCTTCGGCCGAATTTAAAACGTTTACTTTACAAACCGTTCTTACATTTGCAAAAAGTAAAATCTACACCGGCTTATCGTTGATGTCCTTCCGCTCCCTAGATGTCTTACTACGGTTTCCTGCAAGGAGGAGAGTGAGACGTGAGCACAACGACTCAGCAAGTCCGTGAAACATAAAGGTATAACAACAATGCACAATTCCATAATCACTCAAGTCCACAAAACCTTCCATGATCCGGACCACAATGCAATCCTTCTGCATTGCCGGATCGTACCCATTACTCACGGCGCGGTCCACCCGCGTCACCACCACCACAACCCTTACCTTCCCGCACCAAACCAACCTCCTCAATCCTCACTTCCTTCACACTTTTCAACTCTCACACCACCTTACCTCCCAACCACTCTTCACACTCTGTCTTACTAACCTTCACACACACACCACCACCTTTCCATCACCACTCATACTTTACCCACAACCTTCCCACACACGTTACTCACAACCTTCCTAAACACGTCACCACAACCTTCCCACATACATTACCACCTTTCCCATCACCACACAATCAACCTCCACAATCACTTAACATACACACGCGCACATACATCATCAAAATATTCATTCAATAATTATTTATACACTCATGACCAACCTTCGGTCCTATTCAAACAAACAATACCATGAACCCTAGGTCTTCACGGTTATCATCAATCAATCACAAATCACATACTATCACAACTCCATAATTCATTTACGGTTTGTCAACTATTCTCCAAACGTCTCACAATTTAACAATATACCTAGTTCAATCCTTCTTTAACCTTCTTAATCTTTTTATTTTAAATCCGCAACTCATACTAACATTTATCATCATTTTGCTCATAGTTTCTAGTATAGAATTCACTTAACAATTATCTCTTAACCTTTATAACCATATTTAGTAACAATCCAATTATAATCACTCCTTCTTAAACACACAACTCACGGAACATACTAACAAGCACACGGAATCAACAATCATCAATCACCAATTCAATATTAACCTTTCACAATCAATCATTCATAATCACAATCTCCTTGCAAACCCACACAATCACCAACTCACCTTAAACGCTTCCTTGTTTGCTAAGGCGGATTGATTCTTCTTCTTCCCAAAACTTTCTTAAACTTTTAAAGTGATATTTGGACAAGATTCAAGACAAGTCTCTTTACTTAAACACAAGGATTTCTCTCCTCTCTTCTCTCGGTTTCATCCTCTATTTATAGAGAAGTTTAAGCCAACACTTTACTAAGCACACATACACCTTAATCATCCTATATAGGGTTATAGGCTTTTTCTCAATTATGCCAAGTGTCATAAACCAAATGACTCATCTAAACCTTTCTTCATGGTGAGGTTTTGTCTTAAGCTTTTGTACAAATCCTTAATCCACAATTTTCCGAGCACGTCAAAACTCCGAGTACCTCAAATTCCAAAACTTGTTCTTAAAAACTTCTTCAACTCATTCTAGGCCTACCCGCCTCTTTTGTGACCAGCTTAATCTCTCTTTATTCTTCGTTATTTCATTTTCGAAAATTTTCCGAAACCGCATTTTGACTTAAGAGCATTTTCCTAATGTCTTGTCAATCGGGTCGTGATCAGGGTATTACAACCACTCTGCGAGAATCTTTCGAGCTAGACTAACGAGCAAAACGATCCTCCTAAAGAACAGACGCCCGATGATGTAATTGAAACCCGAGGAGATCCTTTCTTAGAAGAATCCTCGCATCCTTTGTCAATTGAAGGCTCTTGGAGGGACTTTGACGAATAGACGCTTCGGCTTTCCTGTTCTTGGCCAAATCGCGAAGACGAGCAGAATAATCTATTTGGCTTGGACCTGTTAAAACTGTTAGTTAAAATAAAGCAAAGAAGAAATCAAAATTGAACAAGTTAAAGAGCTTACCTCGATCAAGACGAGCATGTCTTCTCCGAATTCGAGCTTCTACGTTCGTTGGAAAATACTGATGCAAAAAATCTCGAATTCTGTCAACCTCTGCTCGGAAATGCGGCCGCAATGGACGACCAACTAGATGACGATCTGCACAATAAAAAGGTTATTACAAACAGTTAGAACTATTAAAGATAACAAAATCAAAGAGGCTAAAACCAGACCAACGAGGGCACTCCAAGATCCTCGAACTTCTCGACGAGCGTCAAGAACAGTGGCTTCACTAATCTTAACATAGAAGAACCGACGCTTCCAATTGTACATTTTGTTCGGAGAACCATAGATGATCTCGTACTTTGGCTTCATACTCACATAATAAGCACCTTGATAATCCAGACAACGAGATATGTTCGACACTTACTCAAAAAAACGACAATCAACTTCTACCCCACACCTGCTCGCCATCCAAGATAACATCAACATATTATGAACTGAAGTGGGGGCCAATTGAGTGAAGGCCAGCTTGCGCTCATCACAATAATCGACGAACAGCTACAGGAGAGAGAAACTTAGACCACACGAGAAAAAACCTTCGTACATGCAGAAATAACCTTCAGGGGAACGCCATGGACGATCATGAGGTTGTGGAACAAGAAATTCAATACCTCATAGCCCGCGATTCTCTATTAATTGACGAACAGATGCGTCATCACAAGTGGAAGGAAGACCTTGCAGTGAATCAAGCCACTCTTTTAAATTCTTGATCACACGACGAACATTAGTAGATGGGCCGGACGCGTGCTCGTCTTTGTGAGAATCATTGGAAGCACTTCCTCGAGAACTATTAGAAAAATTGACAAATCGATGACCAAGTGGTGACAGCATAGGCTCGTCGCCAAGAGGAGCACTCCCCATCTCAAGATGCATATCTTCAACTTTATATTCATCATCAAAAGCTAACCCATGCTCGTCTTGTTGCCCACTTGTGCCACCAATTTCAGCCCGATGATCTCCAGATAAAAGGACAACAACAAGGTAATTAGATTCGTCGTGTTCGTCCACCATCTGCTCGTCGTGGCCAGAAGAGATAACACCACTTCTTAATTGATGAGCAGATGCTTCACGATCATCAGATCCACAATCGGAAGGCTCCTGCTCGTCGTTAACAGCACACAAAACCCTTTCTTTTTCCAACAGACGAATGCTTGTCTCGCGCTCGTCGATACCATGATCTAATACCATCTGCTCGTTGTGGTCAATGGATGAAGCTCTTTCTCCTTCAATTCGACGAGCATTCGCTCCGCTATCATCGAAATTGCGATTAAAAACCCTCTGCTCGTCGTGGTTAGCAGGCGGAACCTCTTCCTCTCCCAAATTGCAAGCGGACTTCACGCGCTCGTCGTTCTCCTGATCGACGAGCATCTGTTCATCAAAACCTAGAATTGAATTTGTTTCCCCTTCTAATTGACGAGCACTCGCTTCACGTTCGACGACTTTGAAGGAAGAAATGTCTTCTTCTCTGAACGACGAGCACTCGGTGGAGAAATCCATTGAGCCAACAACGTCAGCTGTACCCATGAGCACACGCTCGGTGGAAGCAGAACTTTCGCGAGACATGTAAAAATTGGACAAAGACCGAGACGACAAAGCCAAGCACGAGTTCGGAACTCGGAGAACCCAAAACCCGCAAAAAAAAAAAAGAGAACAAAAAAGAGAAAAAAGAGAGAGAAAAAAATTTAGAGAAAAAAGTACCTTGAAGGAGAGAATATGCAAAATGAGACAAAGTGAAGAGAAGACACTTATTTATAAGAAGCCAAAATAACCTCTCAACCCTAAGGGGCTGTTTGGTTTCCCAAGAACGAACATCCCAGCAGAAATGTGACACGTGGCACATGCATCAGTTCGTCGGAGTTCAGATGCTCTTCCTTCAACGAATTTGGGGGACTGATTGTAGAGGGGCAATTGGGCCTTGGCCCAATTACAAAAAGGCCCAACCTAGCTGCAGCCCAAATGAAGTTGAAAGCCCAATAAGTCAAAGCCCATCAAGAAGAACACATGCAGGATGACACATGGATTCCACTGAAGAACTTGTGCTCATCCTGGACCTCTATAAAAGGGAAGCTAAATGAAGAAGAAATAAGGGGAAAAAGGGCAGAAGGGCAGAAGAACTACATACATAACAAAGAACATTCAAAGAAGAACCTAGAAGAACAAAGAATATTCAAAGAAGAACCCAGAAGAAGGAAGAACATTCAAGATTGACGAGCAGGAGTTATACGAAGACGAGCACAAACTATACTAACACCCTAGTGGTGCAGGAGATTGACGAGCATGAGTTATACGAAGACGAGCACAAGCTATACTAACACCCTAGTGGTGCAGGAGATTGACGAGCAGGAGTTATACGAAGACGAGCACAAGCTATACTAACACCCTAGTGGTAAAGGAGAACAGACGCTCGTAGCTGACATAAAGATTTCATATACGAAAATCTCGACCCACGAAAAATACTTCAACAAAACACATGACAACCTAAAAAATAGAACTACGACCGGCTTGATCCCTTTCGAGGGTACATAGGCAACCGAACACGGTGCAACCACTTTCGTATAAAAATTGTGCTAAAACTGGTACGAAGAGTTTAGAACTTTTATAAAAATATGATAAAACTTATTAAAACCGATCAATAAAAGTCTATGTCAAGCAACATGAAAATTATGGAAAGAAGACAAACTGAGGAACAAACCGAAATCATTTGATCTAATTAGTGAGTTTAATTGGATTGTATAAAGCATAAATTAGTAGTAATGTAAAAGAACTAATGCAGTCGTCGAGACTAGTACTGGGTTGGCGGGCCGCCCGCCCCGCCCCGCAGATAAACCCGCGGATAAGTTGCAAAATTATACAAACCCGCACCCGCCCCGAAAACCGATATATTTGTAAAAGTAAACCCATAACCGCCCCAAGATTTTCCCCCGGAGCCCGCGGTTAGCCCGCAAATAAAACCCGCAGAGAACCCGCAGATAACCCGCAGATAACCCGCATTAAACCTGCAGTGAAACCCGCAAATAACCCGCATACACCATTTATGCAATTCAATTATCAGCAAATGAAGCAATCTTAAAGCCAAAATCTGGCAATCTAAATGACAAACATTAAACTGTAACTAGGAATACAACATGTGATAAGTCTAAAGTCCACAAATCCACACCAACTGGTCGACACTGATTCACTAAAGCATAAGTAATGTGTTCTTAAAATGTCTGAAACATAAACATCAAATGAAACCTAAGAAGGAGTTGAATCCACGTTGGACATTGCTATCTCAGATGTATGCTCAGTATGAGAAAGCTCATGCTCATTTGTATAATCCAATCCTTCAAGTTCTGGAAATTAGCACAAGTCACAACACAAGTTACACAACCACCATGTACTCGTAGCAAGAAGAAACAGAAAAAAAAATAGAATTGTAGGACTTACCATTGTCAAATGGTGTAAACTCGCGCAGCCAACTCCGAGTACACAGCAGAGCCTGAACATTCTTGGGAAGAAGACAACTTCGGTACTTGTTTAGAACACGAGAACCTATGCTAAAAGAAGACTCGGAAGCAACCGTTGTGATAGGTATGCTTAGTATGTCACATGCCATGACAGATAGCTCCCCAAAGCGAATAGCATTGTCCTTCCAATAGTCCAGCACGTTTAAGTTTGCATAGAGCTTCATGTCTATTGCTGGTTCATCCAAGTAAATGTCCAAAGCCGATTTTCCACAAGCTTCAACATTCTTTTGCCGAAAATTGTGGAAGTCCTACATAATTAAAACTCTCAGCATTTAAAATTATAAAGAATACATATAAGAAAGAAATAAGTGACTTACAGCATATGTAATGATAGACTAAGAAAGCCTTCATCTTCTGTTCCATGTGACTGTTGCCAAGTGGGCCAAGCTGAAGCTGCAGCAGCTGTGTCCGTATTGGTTGCTCTCGGTGGGCTAGGTGTATGAGCTCCCTTATAAGCTTGGAAGAGTGCTCTCATTCTACCCCTCACATTTGCTATTTCTGCCTCACATGATTCCGCAGACAGATTGGAGAAGATAAACTCCAACAAAGACATCTTAAATCTAGGATCAAGAACCGCAGCAATAGCAAGAATATCTGAATAGTCATGCCAATACTTATCAAATTGCTGTTTCATGGCCACAACCGTATCAGCTATTACCGACTGTGAGCTATTCTCATGTACTCTCAACCAATACTTAATCTTATAAACTTGCATGAAGTACAAGTTTGCAGTTGGATAGGTTGAACCTGAGAACAGATTGGTTATCTCATCAAACGGCTGCAGCAATTCACAGATTTCCAACCCTAAGTCCCATTCTTCTTTTGTTGGCTGAAGTGTGTAGTTAGGGTCCATAAGTTGGTAACAATCAAAAGCTGTACGATAGAGAATGGCTCTAGCAAGCATCTTGTAGGTCGAATTCCATCTTGTGGGCACATCTAATAGCAACGAGGCTTTGATTTTGAGACCCACAGTGCTGACACAAGTATCAAACAATTTCTTACGCGATTCAGACGCTTGAACATACTTAACACTATCTCTGATTTTTTGAAGTGATGGCTGTATCACTTTCAACCCTTTTTGAACAATCAGGTTTAAGATGTGAGCACAACACCTAATATGGAAATGCTCACCATTACAAAACAGATTATCTTCTAAGCCCAAATGCTGCCTCAAAATGTTTTGCATTGTGTCATTGTTGCTTGCATTGTCAAGGGTAATAGAGAAGACCTTTTTCTCTACTCCCCACTCTTTCCAGAGTTCAAGCATCCTCATCGCCATATCCATACCCGTATGAGGAGGAGGCAATGTAACAAAAGACAGAATCTTGTTCTGTAATTTCCACTCCCTATCTACATAATGTGCTGTCAAGCACATATAACCCTCAACTGTTATGGCTGTCCATAAATCAGAAGTGAAACTTATTCTACCCGGTATTTCAGCCAATTCAAGCTTCAACTTTTGTTTTTCAAACTCATACAGTTTGAAAACATCTAAGGCCACAGTCTTCCTACTTACACATCCAACCTCAGGATTCAAATACTGCATCAAGATCCTAACACGACTATACTCCACAAACGAGAAAGGAAGATCATGTTCAATCACACATCTAGCTAACATATCACGGAAGACGGCTTGATCGTATTTTTTCTTAACCAATTTACCATCAGCACAGAGCTGCATATCTACAACATTTCCAGGCCTAGGAGTTCTAGGGCAGACCAGTGAGTGTCTACCATAAGAGGCAGTTCCATGCTTATGCGAATCATAAGCATAATCTTTTAGACAGTGTTTACATTGTGCTCTAAGTTCTGTGAGTCCGTTGTGTACCTTATTGATGACAGTGAAGTTCTCCCAAACCGCTGATTTCTTCTTTTTGGGCCTTTTCCTCCTTGATTCGCTACCTTCTTCAACCGAATCACTCGGTAAGGTAGACTCTTGGCTTCTAGGAATCTCTGGTTCTTTTCCTCTGTCGGATTGAGACTCAAGTGACGCCATTAACTGACCGAACCTGAAACATAAATGGATAATATGAAAGAGATACAGAAAGTTGTATCATTATTTGTTCTTAATGTGATTCTTAACTAAAATACAAATCTACTACTACAATTACAAGTCGTAACCAATAACTCAACAACATCACAATTTACAAATGAAAAACAGAAAGCATCATCATTATTTGTTCTTAATGTATTCACAGACAAACATAAAAGCATAAGTAATTGTTCTTCTTTTCGAATTTCTTTAACTCAATTACAAAACAAACAATCTTTACCTAAAACAAAACATTTAACTCAACACCATCACATTTCACAAATCAAAAACAGAAAGCATCATCATTATTTGTTCTTAATTAATTCACAGACAAACATAAAAGCATAAGTTATTGTTCTTCTTTTCGGATTTCTTTAACTCAATTACCACAAACAATCTTTAGCTAAGCCATAACCCATAACTTAACAACATCACAATTCACAAATGAAAAACAGAAAGCATCATCATTATTTGTTCTTAATGTATTCACAGACAAACATAAAAGCATAAGTAATTGTTCTTCTTTTCGGATTTCTTTAACTCAAGTAACACAAACAATTTTTAGCTAAGCCAAAACATTTAACTCAACAGCATCACAATTCACCAATCAAAAACAGACAATGGACGATTGATTTTGAGTTTTTGGGGTTTATGTTTGTATTCACAGACAAACATAAAAACAAAACATTTTGTAAAATTGTTCTTCGTTTTGTCAATTATCAAATGCCGACATTGATTTTGAGTTTTTGGGGAATATACAAGGCAGAGAATGGACGATTCAAACAAACATCTACGAAAATGGAAGCACACAATTCATCCAACAGAAGACTACAACTCGTTTACCAAACGATTCAAAACATTGAAGACAAATCATTCAAGATTCAAAACAACAATACAGATGAATGAAGAAGCTAACCTGAAATACAATTTGCGAAGAAGAACAAACGATGAAATGTGAACGACCTCTAGAGATGAACCTGCAAAATTGATTCAACCTTATGAAATTAGTGTAAGATACAAGGTTTAACACAAATATTCATCGATTAAACCGCAAATCCATAACCCAGATTGGAGTACAGAGGGAAACGTAACCTTTGCTGTTTTGGAAAAACTTTCGACTTCCGAAAGTTTTCGAGCCTTCGGAAGTGTACCAACAAAGACCGAGACTTCCAAATGTTTCAAGCGAAGGAGATAATGATGATGACGGTTAGGATTGAGAGGGTTACGAGGGAGTTAAGATTCAGAGGGAGAGAGTTGCGAATGCGATGAGAATTGAGAGAAAGGAACGAAAATAGGGTTAGGGATTTGTGTTTTGGCTTTGGGGAATCGATTTCATTCAGCATGTTTTCCCCAATTTGAAACGTCGTGTTGTTTTTCTTCACCCAAACGACACGACATTCACAAACTAATAAATGGAACAACATGTTGTTTTTAAGAAAACATCAAGATGTCTTCTCTCTGCGGGTACCCGCGGGGCCCGCGGTTTCCAAAATCAAAACCCGACAAAAAATCCAACCCGCCAATCTCAACCCGCCACCAAATGGGCTCTTAGAACCTAAACCCATATCCGCTCCCTTGCGGGCTAAAGCCCGCTTAACCCGCGGGCCGCGGGTCTAAGTCCCAGTGCTAGTCGAGACGAACTATGTCGTCGGTTAGGACATATTCGTCATTTTAAAATAGATTTGTCATTCTGTCTCCATCAATGGCCAATCATAATATATCAATTATCATCTGAGAATAAAATAAATAAATGAACTATAAACGCAAATAAATTATCTGAAATATCTCTCTCTCTCTCTCTCCGTTGCTTCTTTCAGCTTGAAGGCAAACCCCCCAAAAAAACTTTATTCTTAAGATTTTCAAAACATCTGCTCTTGGAGGGAGAGACAGAGAGAGATTTATTGATTGATGGAATTGGTCCCTTACGATTTGGAGACGAAATCATCATCAAACCCCGCAATTCTCGCGTGGCAAGACATGTTCCGTTCCGCTTCTTCGCGTAAACCTCAAGAGCCTTCATCGGACCCGCCGCCAAAACCTTCCGCTGATGGAGGAGAATCCAGCAAGTCATCGCTATCCGCCGTTGATTCGCAGGCGCGTCTCGCTATTTACATAGCCATGGCTCACGCTGGTCTCGCTTTCGCCATTTTTGTCCTGTATTTCGTCGGGAAGTTATTGCAAGAGTATCTGAGACCGATTCAGTGGGCGATTTTGTGTTCGATTCCACTGAAAGGTATCCAAGAAACCCTTGTTGATTTCTGGAGCGAGCCTTTGAAATTGGGGCTCACGGAAGTCGTTCTCGCTGTCCCTGTTTCTATTTTCAATGTTTTCATCGGATCGATTGTGGATATCAAAAATGTATGCTTTAGGGTTTTTCTTAGAAGATCGAAACCAAAGAGAACGAGGAAGAAGAACGAGACTGGGTTCTCCAAATTGGTTAAATGGTTAGTCTCTTTTGGTGTCTTTGTGATTGCTTATGAGAGAATTGGGGCAATTGGGTCTCTTGTGATTCTTTCTTTAGGGTTTTTGTTTAGTTCCAAAAAATTAGATTCGACTCTCTCTGCTGTTTCTACCCTGAGGAGTAACAGCTTTAGGAGAAGCCATTTCACTGCGTATTTCACAAGAGGGATAATGAAGAGATTGGACACAATTGTTGCAATTGGTTTGATTTTGCTTATGATTCTTGGATCCTTGACTGGCGTTATCTTCTTCTCTTATAAGATTGGTGTTGAAGGGAAAGACGCTGTTTTTTCTCTGAAATCTCATGTTGAAGAGAGCAACTACGCTGAGAAGATTGGGATCAAGCAATGGATGGATGAGAATGATGTTCCCGGAATGGTAGATATGTACACAACAAAGTTCTATGAAACGGTTTCAGAGCAGATCGATAGTTTGGCAATGCAGTATAACATGACAGAATTAGTCACGGGGATTAAGCATTTCGTGATCGGGCATCCTCAGAACACGTCAACGCCATCCACGACCCTCATAAGTCCATCTCCTTACACTGAGAAACTCATGAGTTTGAGGACTCGGGTTAAGAACAGAGAATGGAGTCAGATCTACTCGGAGGTTGATGTGATTTTCAGGGAGCTCATTATCACGAGAGAAGATCTAGTAGAGAAAGCTAAAGGGTTTGCAGTGAAAGGAATGGATGTGTCGCAAAGGGTTTTCTCAAGTAGTGCATCGGTTGTTGGAGGCGGTGCTAAGTTCTTTATCGCTATAGGGACCTCGATTATCTCAGGAGCCGCAGAGTTTTTCAACTTTGTCTCTCAGTTGATGGTTTTCATTTGGGTTCTATACATTCTAATAACATCAGAATCAGGAGGTGTGACTGAGCAAGTCATGAACATGCTTCCAATCAACCCATCCGCTAGAAACAGATGCGTCGAAGTCCTAGACTTAGCGATCTCCGGCGTGCTTTTAGCAACAGCGGAAATCGCCTTCTTCCAAGGATGTCTCACTTGGCTATTGTTTAGACTGTACAAAATACATTTCCTTTACATGTCAACTGTTCTCGCCTTCATCAGCGCTCTGTTACCGATTTTCCCTTACTGGTTCGCGACAATCCCAGCGGCTTTGCAGCTGGTGCTAGAAGGAAGATACATTGTTGCAGTAACTTTATCTGTGACTCATCTTGTGTTAATGGAATATGGTGTTTCAGAGATTCAAGATGACATTCCTGGGTCTAATGCTTACATCACTGGACTAAGCATTATTGGTGGAGTGACTCTATTCCCTTCTGCTCTCGAGGTAACAAATAAAATGAAAAGATTAGATCTTTAGGAATAATTGGCCATTTTGTAATGTTTGGTTTCTCGGTTTTCTATTGCAGGGAGCGATAATGGGACCGTTGATAACGACGGTGGTGATTGCTTTGAAGGATCTATATGCAGAGTTTGTTCTGAATGATCCGAAGAAGATCAATTAGCTGTTATTGGTTTCTTTTATACGAGCTTCATGTGTGTCAGACTGTCCGCCATGGCTGCTGTGTATCATGTAGATTATTGAAGTATTGTTTTTTTTTGTTTTTATGGGATTGTAATTTATATATAGTGTGCATAGAAGAGATGTGTAGCATTAAATTCCAACTGTTGTTGTCTCTCTTGAATTGTATGAGTTCTGATTCTTTCGTGTAAATTTGTTTTTGTTAGTTTTGTGTGTGTTTTGGTTGAAATTTTGGTTCTACGGATAGCTTGTAGAACTAGAACCGAGTTGAATTACAATCAGGCTAAAGTAAATTGAGATGAATAATAAGTGTTCTAGAATTTGATGTCTAATTGTAAACAAATATGGTAAAAGTTGTAAAATCTGTTTTTTTCTTTTTTTGTCACTAAGTTGTAAAATCTTTTTGGTATGCAAATAGACACTCAAATTCCGAATAGCTATAGAATAGAGTGTGGCTTGGGGATGAAAAGAGATAGGAATTTCCCACCTAAACGTAGCTAAAACCTCAATCAAAGCATAGAGTCATTGCATATCTATCTTTACTAAACATAAAGTTAACTAAATGACATCGTGGATTATTGATATAGTAGTTGATAAAAAAGCTAAGTAGGTTGAAATTAGAATTTTGTATTTAAGGTTTTGAAATCCAACCATTGTACATATGGAGTAATCCATCGTGATCCTATAATTTACGGGTAAAACTTTCTGTCATTATCTTAATGTAGATACAACTGTCAAATTGTCTTGGTATACTCCATCATTATACTACATATCATAAAACACAAAAAAAGTTTGTTTTAACATATTTTGAATACACAGTTTATAGACTGTTAATAGAATTTAAAGCCCAATAAAATACGAGGAGAAAACGTGACTTATACGGATGATGTTTTTAATATACGGTGGAAACAATCAAGAATAAGAATTATATTAAATGATTCAGTAAACAAATACAAGTAATTAAATGACTTATTTGTTAAGAGCCGATTTTTTTTTTTGATCTCGGACTTACTAATTCCATGTTGTTCTTAGTGTGATTGACTATGTCTTTTTTGATTTTATAATCTCGGTATTTGTAAGCCTTTTTCTTCTTCATATTTTGTTGTTGATGCTATAAATCAACTACTCGAGACCGGAATGATAAGCGAATAATCTATGCTAAGAATCAAACTAAGTTCAGGAAATATATCTTTATTGATGATTGAAAGATGTGTACCAAAGTTTTTGGGAAACAAAAGAATGAGGAAGTAAGAATATATTTTCGGCCAATTGCCTTTAGAACCCCGATGCTTCTTTAAGATTCTAATCCTCTCTTTTATATTCTTATCTTGCAACTATCTTGCTCCGCTTTCTCTTCCTTCATGAGTTCCATATATTTAGCTAATTCCGCTTTGACCGCGTCTTTGGTAACCCAAATAGTGACTGTTTCCTGGTGATTCCTAAGGTCGGTTTTGTAGCTCGGCTCATATCAGGTTTTGGGTCTGGGTCGACCTTTACAAAGTTGAATCTGACCCAATTTCCCCAAATGGGCCATATACCAACAGGAGCCCCCTAGCTCAAATTAGCTATTAAACGATATAATTTGATTTAAATTTGAAAAATAGTTCGGATAATCCGGCAATGAAGTATATTCGATTTTCTTAAAATTTAAAAGGTTGGTTCGCTTTGATTTTTCGCTGAAGGTGGTTCTTCCACGGTCTATATATACCGTTTAAGGATGGTTTCAGTTCCTTCACTAAGTAATCTTTTCTACAGCGTTTCTCTTTACTTCAACGAGGATCCTCTTCTTAAGAACGGGTGAAAATGATGTTTCTATTCCCAATCGCCCTCGTGCTAACAAACCATCTATTCCAACTCCGTTTTCCGATATCTTCTCATTATTATTATATGTGATTCGTAGTCATCATTATTATATGTGATTCGTAGTCATCATTCTTTTTTGGGGTTATAGTCTTAGATGGTTTTTATCTTTATTGATAGGTAATTTGCGAGGTTCAAATTCGTCTTGCAACGAGGGAACACCTCTAAAGTTCTCGCCCCCGGTCATTCATTTAGCAACGACCTACTCAAGCTGAGAAGAATGACCTCCCGCCTCCTACTCTAATTCCTGTTAATGTAACACCGACGGTTGTTCCTTTGTCAGATCCAAAAGCAAAAGCGAGGTGACATTCTCATGAACCTTCCCTTAAGCAAGCTCGTGATGGCGGGGAAGGTCATCATGACGACGACGGTGCTGGGGATTTCGAAGTTTCCACTAGGGGTGATCGGAACTCAGGTTACACTGATAGTCGCTGAGATCTGGATTCTAGAGGTATCTCAACTGACCATTATCGTCAAGGGTCTTCCTCCACTGGTCCTCAATTTCAATGGAGTTTCCAGCATACACGTGACTGTCCCATTGTCGAGGAAAAACATGGAATGGCGATCATTTTGAGGCATTTTAAACCTTGGGGATGCGCATCCCAGCATTGCACGACATGTCGGAAAGAGTGACTTATACTGAAGCGGTCGAAGCCTTTGGCTATGTATGTATCGACCATTTTTTTCCTTTTTCGGTACATTTCATGTGCATGCTTGGTTATTCTAGTTCGTGTTGTCGTAGGCCATTGCGACATTTCATAGGTGCGTTGGCGGTTATGAGAATAACCGTCCTGCTCCTTTGGCAAAGGACCCTAACAAAACCGTTGATACTCTCACCAATATGCTTAGTTTTGCTCAGTAGCATGAGACCTAGCCGAGATTCAAAAATTGCTTTCTGAGTTGGACTCTTCAGCCAACAAGATCTCCAAACTCGAGGACGTACTCCTGCAAGAACGTGAGGCTCGCGAGGTTGCTATTGATGTTGCTGTGAGCAGTGCCTCTAAGGACTTGTCTGCGAAATACTGTGAGCGCTATGCTAACTTAAAATCAATACTGGATAGGCGAAATCAAGAAGGAAAACTGGAGCTCAGGTCGGCTGATGTCGATTCTCGATTAGACGTGATTAGAAATATCAAAAAGAGGGATTTCGATTTTGACTCTGAAGAGGCTCGCTTGAAGGATCAGCAAATCGACTTTGAACTCGACCTGGGAATAGCTGCTGCTTCTGACCTGAGTGTTGGTGACTTCTCTGGAAGCTTTGATCCAGAAGTTCTAATGGATGTCGATGCTGCACATTTCGGGAAGCATGATACCGCTCGTCATATTAAATGATCGCTTTCGAAACAAAGACAATAAATCTTTTAGACTTTCTCTTTCTTGTTAGGCTCGTTTGTTTTTTATTTGTTTCGAATTATTTTTTCATCGTTTTACGAGGTTGCTATGTAATAAAACTATGGCATCTCGCTTTCCCTTTTTCTTTTAGAGATATATATGGATATTTCCTTTAGTTTGTATTTTGATTGTTTGTCATCAGATGATCAGTCTGATGACTGCGCCTTTTTGGCGTAGGCTCGATTTTGATTTGCGAGTGAAATTGATTTGGATTGAATCGAGCTCTCCATGTTCTAAGTGAATGGTTTCGATCTCGTTTTCTGATATTCATGTTGTTAGGATATGGGTTTATTCATCGTAAGCGACCTGGGCTTAGACTCGGGGTTTGATTGATTGGGTCTTGATAATCGGCCTTTTAAATTAGCTATGGCTATTGTAAGCCTCTTATTTTGGCGTGCAAAATGATATCACGCATGTTGGCGACCTTTCGATGCCTCAGAGCATGCTAAAGACGAGTTAGCAGTGACGGCGGAGGTCAGCAATCATATTGCTAACAATGCTAAGTCAGAGGCTCAGGCAGGGATGTTGCGGTTAGGGACACCGTTTAAAGATATATGGGATCAAAAAAAAGTATGTGGATGCCAAGATGCTGCCTCGAGAGGATGAAGCTAATTTGCTGCTTCTTGCAAATGTTCAAAATGTTACCCTCAATTTAGAAGATGGGATAAAAGAGAATACTCTTCACGGGGATAAGGGAGATGCTCTTATGAAGATGTGTCAGACTACGAGATTGATGACAATGCTCAGCTTTTGTCTACTTCTTCCCCCTTGTCGATGCCTTTCATGCATTAGTGACTTATAATGGTGCCTTAGGCCTCTTTTTGGTTTTGCTAGCTCTTGTTTTGTTTCCTCACGGTCTATGTGCTTTTGACGACTTGGAGTCAATTTTTTTAATATCGATTATAGGACTTTTGTAATCGTGTGTTTAATCTACTTTAGCTAACTTTGCTTAAGATTTTTTTGTTCTTTTTTTTTGTTTTGGCGGCACTTGACTAGAGAGCTACCTATGTATCCCGTTGGGGATTAAGTCTTACATAGTTCAACAGGGTTTTCAACGTTATTATTTAGATGTAAACGTCTTTAGGTTCATGACATTCCAAGGTCGTAGCTCGACTTTATCAGTACCAAGATTTCTTTGTTTATATACGCAGGTCATACTTCTTCTGTAACTTGGTATGGACTTTCCCAAGTTGTGCCTAATTTTCCAGCGTTTAGTTCACATGTATTCTCGAATACTTTTCGCAATACTAAGTCACCTTGTTTGAACTTTCTGGGTTTATTTTTGAGGTATAGAATTTGGCTATCGTGTTTTGATAATTCTGCATTTGCATAATTGCTTTGTCTCTTTGCTCGTCTATTGTATCTAGAGGTTTTTCAATCATTTCGTTATTCTTGTTCTCAAGTTCGGGTGCATTATTTTATCGCAAGCTTGGAACATAGATTTTTGCTGGCGCCATTGCCTCAACCCCGTATAGAAGTGAGAATGGAGTTTTGCCTATAGCTCGTCTGGGAGAGGTTCGGTATGCCAATAAAACAGCATGTAGCTCGGCATACCAACAAGATTTTTAAGAGTCGAGTCACTTCTTTAGGATTTTTATTATTGTTTTGTTAGTTGCCTTAGCATGTCCATTTCCTTGGGGGTAACACGACGTCGAGGTTGTGAGTTTTATTTTCCATGTGTCACAAAGATCTCTTACTTGTTTCAAGGTCAAGTTTGTTATGTTATCTGTTACTATTTCACTTGGAAGCCCATATCGACATATAATTTTCTTCCATAAAAAATTTGACACTTGATTTCCGGGGATCGTGGAAGATGCTTATGCTTCTACCATTAAGAGAAATAATCGGTTAGACTGAGGAGGAAACGTACTTTATGAGTGCCAGAGGGTTCGAGTGGTCCTACTACATCCATTGACCAACACAAGAATGGGTAGGGTATCATTGTAGAACTAAAATGCTCTGCTGGTTGGTTTATTGACGGTGCTTGCCTTTGGCATTTCTGGCACCTTTTGGTGTGTTCGTTACAATATGTCGTGAGCGTGGGCCAAAAGTAACCTTGTTTCTTTATTTGGATTGCCAATGCGCGTCTACCCGCGTGATTACCACAATATCCTTCGTGCATTTCATCCAATATTCGGGATGTCTCATTTGTATATACACATCGTAGATATGGTCCGGTTATACTTCTTTTGTACAACTGGTAGTGTATTATAGTGTATCTTGCGCTTTGCATTTTCAATTTTCGAGTTTCCCATTTATCTGTGGGAAGTTTTCCGGTTTGGATATAGTGAAGTATTGGGGTTCTCTGATCCTATTTTTGGTCATCTTCTAGCAACCTGACTTGGTCGTTGTGGTCTATTATTACCATTATGCATTTTATCCGATACTTGGTCTTTCAATATGTTCGACGGGTATTACTCATATGATCGAAAGGTCTGAGGTCGCTGCCAAGGCTTCCAGTGCGTCGGCATTAATATTTTTTTCTCTTGGGATTCTTTTGAGATCGAACTTAACAAACTTGACGAGTGCGTCGGTGACACTATTTTCAATTTCATGTTTTTCATTTCTCGCGAGCTCGACCACGAAGAAAGCCAGTACTTGCGATTTTATGTTGTTTCGAGCCTCGTATTATATGTTATACTCGCTTAGTTCGATTACACATTTTACAAGTCCCCCCGATTTACTTGGGCTGTGCAATATTGTTCGGAGTGGTTGTGATTTCATGACCATAATCGGGTGTGATTGAAAGTAGAGTTGGAGCTTTCGAGTTGCGGTTACGACTACTAAGGCTAATTTTTCTTCTGCTGGGTATCGCGCCTCTGCGCCGATGAGCATTGCGCTTACGTCATATATCAGTTTTTGATCATTTGCTTTTGTTCGTACAAGTACTCCGCTCACTACTGAGTCGAAGACTGCAATGTACATATACAATGTTTCTTTATCTATTATTTTTGTCAAGATTCGCGGGCTTGTGAGATACTTCTTTAGCTCGTTAAGTGCCAGCTGACACTTTTTGTCCCATTCAAACTTTTGGTTTCCTTTTAAAAACTTGTAAAAAGGAAGACACTTATCTTTGAACGTGAAATGAATCTGTTTAGTGCAGCGATTCTGCCTGTTAATCGTTGTATGTCCTGTGGTGTTTTTGGTGTCATTGTATTCTGAAATGCGTCTATTTGTTTTGGGTTTGCCTCGATACCTCACTCGGTGACGAGATATCCTAGGAATTATCCAGAGACTATACAGAAAGAGCATTTAGCTGGGTTTAGCTTCATTTTTTATTCATTAAGGATTCTAAAAACTCACAAAATTGCGGGATATGATCTTATGTAATCATGCTTTTTACGAGCATGTTGTCTATATAGACTTTCATTGTTTTTCCGAGCTGTTCAACAAACATTTTATTTACCAATCGCTCGTAGGTCACTCTAGCGTTTTTAAAGGTGAAGGGCATTACTCGGTAACAATATGTTCCTTGATTAGTTATGAAAGATGCTTTATCTTGATTGTCGAGATGCATTAGTATCTGGTTGTACTCAGAGAATGCGTCCATAAAGGACATTAATTTGTGTCCGGTGATTGCTTCAACTAGTTGATCTATATGGGGCAATGGCTACACATTCTCCAACTTTCAGTTTTCGTTTTTAACAACTACAAGGTTAGCTAGCCAAACAAGATACTTGATTTCTTTAATCGATCTGATTTTCAATAACCGGTCGACTTCTTCCTTCACAACTGCAGCTTTTTTGGGTCCCAGTTTTATTCTTTTTAGCTTAACGGGTTTATAAGTAGGATCTACTTTCAATTTGTGGGAAGTAATTTTGATATCGATTTTGACCATATAGGAAGGCGACCAAGCAAATGTTCCTTTGTTTTCTTTGAGAAAAATTATAAGTTCATTGTTGATAGGTAGTTCAAGGTCGGCCCCCACTTTTACTCGTCGATTTGGAAATTCATCATTTATTGTTACGAGTTTTAAAGAGCATAAGCGAAGATTTTCATTTGTGAGGTTTCTGGTATTCTCTAACTACTATAATTTTTGACTTTGTACTTTTTCAAATGTTGTTCATTAACATCTTCTGGAAACAAATTGACTTGCTCTGATAACGCCGACCTTATTTTTGACTGGGAATTTAAAGCATTGATGATACGTTGATGCTACTACCTTCATAGTATAAAGCCAGGGTCGTCCCAATATTGCATTAAACGGTGCCGATTTGTCCACAACCACGAATTTAACAGTTTTGCAAACCTCATGAGCAATGACTTGTAGAGTGATTGTTCCCAATGATAAAATAGTGTTGCCATCGAAGCTCGTTAATGGCGTTTGTCGTTTTCCATTTTGGAATTTTCGAAACCCATTCGTTTAAAGGCACCATAAAATAGTAAATCTATCGAGCTGCCAGTGTCTATCATTATCTTAGAGAGTTCAAAATCGGCAACATCGAATGATATGATAATTGCATCATCATGCGGTTTGTCCACATGGGAAGTTTCACTTTCGCTAAAAGTAATTACGGTTTCTTCTTTTACTAGTTTTACTCTAACTTCTGAACTTGACTCTGCTTTTCGTTGGTGAGATTTAATTGAGTTCACAGAGTTATAAACGAGGTGTGACCCTCCCATGATGATATCAATTTGTTTAGATGGTTGATCCATTCGTGCGAGTCTGTCTAGTTGTATAAGCATTCACGTTTTATTTTAGTTTGATCTTGGGATCTAGTGGGATCCCACCTAGGCTTATGTAGTCTTTCTTTCCATTTATTTTCTCGCTGAACGACTTTACAATCTTCCAATGAATGAACACTTACCTGGTGATAATCACAATATTTCATTGGATCGTAGTCCAATTTTTCCCTTTTAAACGAACTACATACTGCATAAGAATATTTTCCTTGAGTCTCTTTATTTTCTCTTGTATGTTTTTTTTTTTTGTCAACTGGTCTAATGACCTTTAATCCCCTCTTTTATACTGCAGGTAGGGAGTTCGAACCTTGGTGCCTTGAGGATTTATAAAGTGACAACACCACTGGGCCACCTGTCCTCGGCGTATGTTTCTTATTTAGGTGTGATCCTTTGAAATTTCTATCTTTTTGCCGTTTTTTTTCGATCTCAGATTTACTGGTTTCTTTCCAATCAATAAAATTGGCGGCTTGATGAAGCGCGTCATCAAGACTTTCGAGATGTCGCAAAAACAGTTCAGCTTAATAACTGGATTTGGGCCATAGTCCCATTTTTCGATTCCATTTTTAAGATTGTCAATTCTAGTTCAAAGATTTTGGTGACATGGCGCAATATCGCTATTGTTCCCAAACTGATGGGTTTCATCAGGTTGATTTCTATTTTCTCGGTGATCCTAATCATCATTATGTTGCTAATTAATATTTACCGCAACAGATCCTTGACATTAGTTGCCCAAATTCTGTAGAATTTGAAGCATATTAGCCTGAAGTTCATTAAACCTCAGCTTTTACTGGTCCAATCTGGCAAGGATTTTTGCGTTCTTTTGATTGTTCTGCTTAACAAACGTAGCCATTAATTGCTTTTGTTCGCTAAGAACTTGCCCATGATGGACCCGGTGCTCGGGGTGGCAAGTCTAGCAAAGTCGCTGAGGTTTGCAATGTTGGAACATGCATTCCCGAAGTAACATCATCGATATTTTGATCTCTGAGGAGATGATCATTCCCTTGCTCCAAGTTCTGTGTTCGATCAATTTTTCGTCTTTTAGCACGATTAAACATGTATTGCTAATATCCGGTCCCACGGTGGGCGCCCAAATGTTGATGCTATAAATCAACTACTCGAGACCAGAATGATAAACGAATAATCTATGCTAAGAATTGAACTAAGTTCATGAAATAGATCTTTATTCATGATTGAAAGAGGTGTTACAAAGTTTTTAGGAAACAAAAGAATGAGAGAGTAAGAATATTTCTTCGGCCAATTGCTCTTAGACCCCCGATGCCTCTTTAAGATTCTAATCCTCTCTTTTATATTCTTCTCGCAACTATCTTGCTCAAATTCTCTTCTTTCACGAGCTTCGTCTATTTAGCCAATTCCGCTTTGACCGCGTCTTCGATAATCCGAATAGTGACGGTTGCCTAGTGATTCCTTTGGCCGGTTCTGCAGCTCGGCCCATATCAAGTTTTGGGTCTAGGCCGACTTTTACAAAGTTGAATTTGGTCCAATTGCCCCAAATGGGCCATGTACTAACACTCGTGAAATATCTTAATTACTTTATTTTCTCCAGATTGATTGGAATTGTATCGTCATTATGGCGCAAATCAATCTTCTCGGAATCTTAATTTCTTATTTGGTAGTGCTCTGATGTTTTCCAGTTGGTCGGATATCGTTTTTTTTATATGTCAGCATGCCGATTTCAATCTTTGATCTTTTTTTCTAATGTTTTTTAGATTTGTTCGTCTTTATATCCAAGTCGTTTTGACAATGAACCCTAACGATTCGGACCCATCCATCAACATACGGTTTATAGACTCAAAGTCCAATTAAATACAAGGATGTATTCTTACCAAATAATGAATTACAGAACCATGACTTTAACCAAAAACAACGTTGTATAAAATTAGGGATAAATGAAGACATGGTTGAGTATCCGCGATGTCGGGAGTTTTTTATAATAAAAAAAACGAGTCAGAGGCGTGTTACAAAACTGATAATGCGATTTGAAGCTAACAATAATCCACGTGTTTTGTACTGCTCATGTTTAGCCACGTGTCAGGAATCGATGTTGATTTTGGAATTTTCTTTTCTTCCATAAAAATAAGTAATGGTCAAAGTTGAATCTGTCGATAAAAGTAATCATGTTCGTTAAGTTATATTTCTCCACTGGTCCCAGAATGGTCGACGATATAATACCGACATATGTTATGTAAAGATATGGTCTCTTTTCTATTTCTACAATTTAATTAACGTCATGAAATGATATTTTTGTTATCTTTATTCTACGTGTACATCATGTAGTACATACAAGTCTTGATATCACTAGTGTTAGTTTAGATTTTTATTTATTAATCAGTGTAATTAATGGATTCATTCAGACGAATCTAGAAACGTGAATAGTTGATTATTAATACTCCCACTATTTTGCAAAAAAAACTTTCTTTCAATTTAATTAATATTTTAAAATTTTTATGTAAAATTTATTATATTTTTAGCAAATTGATTTATAATTGATTTGACTATTTTGGAATTTGTCATAAAATATATTTTATTTAGATCAAATACAAAAATTAATAATTTTTTAATTTGTATAAAAAAATCTAAAACATCAAATACAATGAAAAGAAGGAAGTATAATATTTAGATAAACTTGAGAAATACAATTTTGAGTTTTTGTGTTGTCAATGTCACGTGTTCAACACTTACTATTTTAAGTGATATACATACCATACAAAGCAATTTAGCTTTTTCGCTATACCAGAAATTATAACTTATATATATTATAATTTAACAATTTGGTAAAAATATTAGATTTATATACCATTTTTCAGTTTTTGACAAAACTACAAACACTAAAAAAAAAAAAAAAACTACAAAAATTACAAAAAATACAAACAACAATTTAACTACCAACAAACTAGATTCATAAAAGAAAAACCCGCAAGATAATGAAACAACCAATGCAGACTAGAACACCAAGAGACTCTGAATTCTATGTCGATTTCGACCAATGGGCATCTGCATCATCTTCTACTAAAAATCGGGATCTCTGACACTGAAATTAATCTAGCATACAATCCAAAAGCTACAGACTCACCAAAGTTAGAAATAACCAGTCCTCAAACCCTAATCTAGACCAAACAAACCACAACAGCCGAAGGTGAATAAGCAAGGTAAATTTATTGACATAACCTCCGACGAGCATAACAGAGCCAACGAGCCCCTCCAACGGACTCAAAACCTCGTGTCGCGGTCCTTATATAAGAAAGGAGAAGAGACGTGAAGCGACCACCTTGGTCTATACCCCTAAACACGTCGGATCTACATTTACAATCCTCACAAATTTGAGAATCCAAGCTGAGCAAAGGACATATAAATCGCAGTGCATCTGGATAAGAAGGTCGGTGGGAAAGCATTGCAAGAGAAAGACATAAAAGGGGCTCTTTTTTTTTTGCGGTGGTGAGATGCATCGTCTTTCTTGTGCATTTTACTCTTAATCTATGGTTTACATGTTGAGGAGTCTTCTTTTAGCCCAATCGGAGGTGATGGCGTTGGTGTCCGATGGAGGTAAAGTTGTCGATGGTGATGCTTCTTCAGACTTACCGTTGAAGCTGTGAAGGTGCTTGAATCCATGTTTGGGAGTGTTAATGGTTAGTTTGAGCATAGTTGATGTTGTCTCAAATCTCGGCAGTGTATGGCCTTTTCGGTGGTTGCAGTTTGTATTGGTGGTCTCAGGGGTGCTTTGCCTTCGACATGGAGTGAAACTCAGCTCTTCTCGGAGTTCTCGCTGGAAGGTTTGGGGTTTCACAGTGGGTTCCCACTATCTTTACCGAAGTTGTTATTCTATTATGGTCGGAGCTCCCTCGCCGAATTTTCTTTTGGTTTGTTTTTCATTCTCACGTTTTTTATTTTAGATTTCTATTTACTTAGACTAGTTTTGTTGGTTGTATGTTCTGGTTTAGTTTATGTTTTGATCTGGTTTTGAGTTATGTAAGATAGATTTATATTAATTTATTTTTTTTGAAATGAGCTTCTAGTTTTTCTTCGATTTGATAGTTGACAGTCTTTACATAATTTGGTTTTTTCCGATGGAGATGGTTCCTTTTCTTATGCAAGTTTAAGATCTGGTTAAGGTCTGATCTATTAACGGTTTCTGCCGAAATACCAAACAGTCATTAGAATATTTTTTTAGTCGATTCATTTAATTTTTATTATCATTTGTGGGTGCTTTTATTCTCTATGGAAAATCTTGTCATCAACTTTGGTTTTTTTTTTCTTTTTTGTGTTGATTTAGCTTCATCGATTGGCATTGTGTTTTTTTGGGTTTGTTTTTAGTAGTTATTTCTTTAACTATTTCTGTTGCTATTGTAATTTGGTTTCTCTCGTTTAGATTATGTTTATGAGGTTTCAAGTTTTCTGCCGAGTTTCATATAACTGTAATGTGATTATATCTTATTTTATTAATATTATCATATAAAAGAAAAAGGGTAAGATATCATTTGTTAGTAGTATACTTATCTTGTAACATGAGGATAATATTTGACAATATTTTGGGTAACATAATACCTTTCTTTCCACAAAATAGTTGTACTTTTGAAAACTCCCGTAAAAATAGAATATCTGGACTTTTTTGCTGTACGAAGATTCCAAAGAATAAACAAGATCTAAAGACATGTTCAATCACAGAATTACAAACCAAAGCTAGGGGATAAAAAGAAATCTCTAGAATATATGTCTAAATAAGGAAAATTAATTCTAAATTCCACTTTAAATTTTATATTTATAGAAAAAATATTTTTAATAGTGTTTTATTTTTTGTTCTAAAAATAGACATTTTTATATTTTACTCTAAATTTAGAACATTCTATTTTTAGAGTATAATTTTTTCTTTACAAAACGGTCATTTAATTTCTAGTGTATCATTATTTTATACTTAAACAAAATTATATGTTCAATATATATATCACAAAATTTTAATTATCAATATTATTAAAATCAACTAAATTATTAAATATATGAAATATTATTAAAGCTAACTGCATGTATAATTTTGCATAACATGATAATTGAATATGAATGTGATCTTGATGCATCGATAGAAGTTAAAAGAGAACCTCCACCTTTGGAAGTCAAAACAACAAAAAATGAAAATACTTGATTTTACGATTTTCTCATTTGGCATAGACAAATCAAAGATAAATAAACTTATTGTTCATTTCGAAATGTAATATTTATGTTAATGTGATGTAATGTGATAAATTTTTTAATATAAATAAATTACTAGTCTTCTTTTCTTTGGCCGTGAAAAGGGTTAAATTACCCCTTAATTTATTAAGCTAAACTATAAAGAATTGTACACGAATGCGTATTGAGATTAAAATCCCTCTAACATCATCCAAAATAATCGAAGTAAGCTCATCAGGAGGATCAACACATCTATGAGAACCAAAAGGAAGTGTAAACGTATAGTTAATTAACTCATCTGCCAGATGGTTAGACTCTCCACACACATGTGAGATACGAACAATCCAATCATTCCTTAGAAAATCTTGGCACAAACGTACTAGAAATGACAAAAGATGAGATTCTTCAACCCTGTCTTTAAAAAACACAACACAAGCTCATAGTCAATCTCAATCTCCAATTATGGACCAGTCGGTCCCAAGCAATATATAGCCTGTAATAGACCCCCTATAACTCCGCTAATGGGGCTGGGCAGATGCCAATATGCAGAGCAAAACCATCACGTCAAGAACCCTCATGATCCCGCAAAACTTCTCCCGTAGCTGCTAGACCCGAGTTACCACGTAAAGCACCATCAATGCTCAATTTCATCTACTCGGCGCATGGTTTGGTCGAGAAAATGGGTTGCAGCTAGTGTACTTTTAATCTATCGGAGGTATAGTTATGGCTCCAAAAGATTTAGTGATCTCTTGTTCTGCCTCACGAACAAATCTAAAACGATCACGTAATCTAAGATTAGCACTAAATAAATTCCCGCAACTTCACTTCTAAAACCACCAAATCGTTACTGCAAATAGAGATAACCATGTACTATCATCAACAATACCATGATCACCAAGGTTCAAGAACAGCCATTTCAATATCGATTGGGAAAAGAAGACTCTTTGTTTTTTCATCGGGACCAAATGAGACCATAATCCATAAGCCGCAAGACAATCCCGTAGAATCGGAATCAAGGTTACTCAGGTATCGCCGGAATCGTTCCTGGTTACTCATTATCGCTTGGTTTGCTATAAGCCATAGAAAAATTCGGATCCTCTCTGGAACCTGAGTCGACCAAACACGAGCAAAGAAATAATCCATCTTTTGTCTCGGAGCGTAATCACGAGATAGGAAAGCATACGCAGAGCTAACTGAGAATACCCCATTCGCAGTCTCCTTCCAAGATAAGTGGTCTGAAACTCCATAAACCTCATAAACTATAGCTTCACTGTAGGTGATAAATAATTCTCAAACTCATTAAATTTCCAGCATACACCATAACTCCAATAATCACAGACCCGAAAGTTCAAACACGTCTCAGGAATGTTCTGAGTCGTATTCTCAGCTAGCGAAAATGAAGCCAACCAAAAGTTCTTCCAAAAGTGAGTTGTTTGCCATCACCTATAACCCATCTTAGCCTTGGTAAAACCACATCTCTGAGGCCAATATAGATGCTCCTCCATGTAGGTGACCACGCACCTTTAGGAATAATCCAAGAAAGATTTTCCAAATTTGTCACCTTATACTTACTCGACACCAACTGAACCCAAAGATGAGAAAAGTCATTGAGTAAACTCCAACCCCACTTAGCTTTGAGTGCTTTTTACATTATCCGAGAGTGACTAATCCCCAACCCACCTTCACTTTTTGGTTACAAACTCGATCCCAAGACAACAAATGCTGCTTCTTCATTTCAACCGTGAAACCCCAAACAAAGGATCTCACCATTTTATTTAGTTTCTCTATAGTTAAGCTAGGAAGACATATCATACTCATACTATGCACCGGTAGATATGAAAGAACTGATTTTGTGATTGTAACTCGTCCCGCAAAGCTTAAACATTTGCTTTTCCAACCAGCCAAACGAGAAACAGTGCATTCGATAATAACAGTAAATGTATCCTTATTAATAGCTTTATGCAAGATCGACATCTGGAGATACTTTCCCAAATATTTAGCTTTAATTCCACTCTCATTGCTAATGGCCTAGCTGAGATCTCAAGAGACATTAGCAGAGAAGAAAATTTTAGATTTTCTGACTCACCTTTTGGTCGGAAGAACTACAAAAGCGTTTTAAAACCTTGCAGATTACCTGGACTTGAGCAACTGTAGCTTCCGCAAAAAGAATGAGATCGTCTGCAAAGCATATATGAGATAGCAAAGGACCTCCTCGTAAAAGTTTGATTGGCTTCCAGTCTTTCGCAATAATTGATTGATCAATCAGACTACAAAGTCTTTCAACGCATAAAACAAAGAGATATGGGGATAAAGGATCCCTTTGACTGAGACCATGTTGCGGAGTAAATGCAAAAGGGACCTCCCCTCATTTCTGGACTAGATACACACTACATTATCGACTTAACCCATTCAAAAGGAAAACTTGTAGCTCATAAAGTGTCCACAAGAAAATCCCATCGAATGCGATCAAACACTTTCTCAAGATCTAGCTTCAAAAATATCCAATCCTTGCATCCCTTTTTGCGCCCCATAGAGTGCACCGTTTCTTGTATCAGTACTATATTGGTTGTACTTAATCGACCAAGTATGAAACTAGATTGAGCCGGACCGATCATGCTAGTCATAACACCCTACCGTTCCACCATAGTCTTAGTAATGATATTGAACAACACATTACATAGGCTAATGGGACAAAACTGTGAAATGTTTTCATGCCTGCCGATATAGAGCCCGACTCAAAAAACTACAACACAAACTGCGTAACTAATTCCCCTAAAATCTCCCAATTCTCCTGATAGAACACCTGTTGGAATCTATCTGGACTGGGGGCTTTGTATTTTCCCATCTTTGGATTGGTTGCTCAATCTCCCAAGCTACAAAGGGACAAGAGATTACCTCAAGGTCATTTGGAGACAATGACGTGAAACCTGCATGTGGAAGCGTTTCAACATGAGGATTAGAATCTGCCAATGAGTACAAGCGGTCATAAAATCGTAAAGCAAGTTTCTCAAGATCATTATGATAAGAGATCAACTTATCTTCATCATCTTTTAACATCTCAATATTTTTGGAAGAAATAAGCATTCTGGTCACCTTGAGTATTCTACTTCTCTCTTGATTTCCAAAACCAAAGGATTTCTTCTTGTTCAAGAATTGCATTAAAATCTTTTATAAGAGCCTCGTCTGCTGCCAACAAATCATCAGAAGGGTTCTGTTTAATGGGCGCCTGAATATTACATATCTTCTTCAAGGTATTCTCCTTGTGATGTATGATGTAACCAAATACCTCTCGGTTGCATTGTTTTAAAGTGTTTGCAACCTCTTTAAAGCAACAGGAGCACACATGTGATTGTTCCATGAGGCCAAAAGCAACTCCTTAAAGCTTTCATGCTTTAACCAGGCAGCTTCAAACCTAAAAGGTCTCTGGGCCGGATTGGAGGGCACCTCCGGGCTCAATTGTCAGAATAAGGGAGCATGGTCTAAAGACAAAAAGGAAGGTGAGTAACTACCGTTTCTTGCCACCTCAACCGTACATGCAACAACATAGAACCCTATCAAGATGATTAGCCACATACATCCACTCAGATCTTCCGCGTTGTCAGGTATATTTCATACCCCAAAAGCCCATATCAATGAGCAAAAGATCGTTTACCCAAGTGTTAAATGCTACAGAATCTGATGGCAGGCCTCCACTACCACTAGATCTTTCATCAACATGAATTATGATATTAAAGTCACCACCAATAACGACTAGATCCATAAGCGGTTCGATAACACCCTTCAATCCATCCTACAAACCACTTTGTCTATTCAAAGACGAAGCTACATAGACCACAAACAAATTCACAGAGACCACAAACAAATTCACAGAGACCAAACCAACACTGACGAGAGCATGTATGAACTAGTCAGATTCCCCCAATATAGTTACTTGTCCAATACTCGACTTCCAGAGTACTCACAATCCACCACTTTGTCCAACTGCATCAATCCAATGTGAGTTATGAAAACCCAAATTTTGACAAATGCTCTATCTTCACCAGCATGAGTTTCAAAGAGGCTAACACATCCACCTTCCATTTATTTAGAATAAATCTAATAAAGCGTCTAAAGTTTGGTTTATTTGCTCCCGACAATTCTAAAATAAGGCATTCATCATAAGATAAGAATCCACTAGTACGAGAACTACCGGGGCAACCCGTCAAGAGTGCATTGACTCCACATCCGCATTCTGCGGATTAAGTATAATCACTACATTTTCACAATGACCTTTATCCGCACCAAGACTTGGTGATGAATTCACTGGAACAATCGGATCAGAGATCATAACTGATACTTCACTCGGAGGAAAATTTTCACCAACAAAAACTCCCCCATGCCTTACCGCATCTTTGGCTTCCACTCTCATACGCTTGCCAGATGCTGACAATTTGGGTTCCACAATAACCTGTCCAAAAACCAATCCACATGATAAAGACAATCCCGTTTTCTTCCCTTTAGACTTTAGACTCGCCATTTGCTTGTTACAACCTACTTGTTTACTTTTAGCATCCCCTTGTAACCCTTGTCTCAGAGATGTAAAAACACTATTTAGACCAACAACACCACTTGATTTAACTCTTTCCTGAGGCTTACTAGTTAACGCATCGCCGCCTCGGGTCATTAACATTTTCTTTATTATTCGACGTGCTCATCGTCTTCTCCTTAGGTACTTCTTTATCCTGGTTAAATGTCAACCCGCCAAAGTTATTGGATAATCATATATTTTCTTGAGACGTGGCACTTAAATTATCTTATAGCACATGGATTCCCTGAACCAGCTCTTCACGAATCCACAACAACCTTAGCAGGTGCTCTTGTGTTCTTGTTTCTTCTCCGTATAACCGTGAGACCATCCTCCATAGGAGTTGTTGTCTCGACCTATGGAGTTGGTGTAGCTATGTGCTCCTCACTAAGTTAGGTGCTTGTGGACAAGATTGAGTGAGGTGGCCATATATTCCACATCGACCACGGATCGTTGAAATCCATTCATAGGAAACAAAGTATATGTCATCATTGACAACAATCAATCCTTTTAACAGTTTTAAGAGATCCACTTCAACACAAACTTGAGCATACCGTCCTCTCATGAAGTTTATAGTACTACATCCACACGTACATGCTTGCCTATACCACTTGCTATCTCTTCTAATATCGCACTATGTTAAAAATCACCGGTAATTGGGCAATACAGATCCAAATAGGAGTAGTTCGTATGTCACTGCGAAGGGGATCAAAACTCGGAGTCCAGGCTTGGGTTAGAAGATAACTCTCGAAAACTCTCCATGGACTTCTAGTTAGGGCATCAACATAGTCGTTCTCGGCACCAAACCTAATAAGGAAAAAGTTATGTGGTAGATCAATAGTCTTCATCGAACCCAAGGGTTTCCAAATTTCATGTAAGTTTTTTGACATCGATGCAATGTTGATGCTACGTCCCAAAATCTTCACGATCATACAGTTATCCCATAGGGCATTTATAGCTGTGAGAACTTTGTCATCAACAATAGCTCTCGCGTCTCCCTCTCGCCTTGCAGTTATTCAATACATACCATGGCCTTCACGAAATCTGCAGGAATATGTGACGCATGAACCAAACCTCCATTAGCACATGATCTTGACACCATACCCGCCCATGACGATGGAGGATCAGGCGGTCGCCTACTCCCACCGGCGTCAACCATGGTGGCGTCATCAACATCTTTCTCACAAACTCTAATTGCATCCTTAGTATCCGCCGTCATATCGTTATCATTAATTATGATTGAGAAGCTTATGATTTTACTAGTCTTGACTATATAATATAAATGGGTAATATATATATATGTATATGTAGATTTGAAAAGTAAAGATCATCTTAGTAATTAGTAAAAATTGGTGAAATAAAATATTATTTAAAAATTTAATTATAGAGTAAAAATAGAGTAAACAATTGAAGCAAATTCTTCTTTATTTTCAGAAAACTCTATTTTTAGAGGAAAAAATATAGTGATTTATTTTTAGAGAACTCTATCTTTAGAAAAAAATAGAGTGAACCATTGGAGATGTTCTAACAAATGAAATCCTAACCCAACAACTATAGTGGACAAACCAAAAGCTCTAAAATACGAGAACTAAAGCCATAACTAGAACAAGACTGAGAACTAACCTAGAGAATTGATAAGCGTTATAACTGCACAAAAGTCCTAACAAAGAACATACTAAACACGCATATAAACCGAAACAAAGACAACCTCGGTGCAGAAAGGAAGAAAGAAAGCTCGGAATGGTGAAGAAATAGTCCAACATACCAAACTAAAACTCATTAGAGGAGACGAAGATGAAACCAAGGGGACTGACACATAAGGAAGGACCTTAACCATCGACAAGGAAATACACCAAAAAAGAACTACATAGCTTCATGCGGACCCAATGAGCAAAACTTTAGCCATCAACATCTAAAGGCGAGCCACCTCATTAAAAGAGAAATCCTGAAGAACAAACCACTACATCGCTAAACCCAAAAGACAAAGTTCTAAGAGAATTTTGAAGATGACCCAAAAGTAGAATACCATCTTAAAAGTGAACCCGAAAGTTGAAACTTCAGCGAACCCCGCAACACTACGCCAAACACAAGCAGAAACAAGAGAGCATGAGCTAAGAGTTAATTGAAACCCAAAACCTGAAGGTAAATAAGTAGGCTACATAAAAACCTAACAATCACATAGTACCAGATAATCGATGATCTAATGCCACCACAACCAAGAACCAACATACCTAGTCTAAGGCGAGGAAATCCAGCTTAAGCTATTTTACAACCAGCTAAAATACGGTTAGGTTAGATGAACTGAAGCATAAAGTAAATAATCGTAAAATACTTTGAAAGATTAAAAGAACTCCTCTTCTTATTGATGCAGAAACTAAACCTTGTCTCTCAAAGTGTTAATGGAACAACTCTCGAACAAGTTTTATTTATAGAACTAGGCTAACTCCCTATTCTATTAGGAAATAGGCTAACTCCCTATTATACTAGAATTTAATTTACATAAATCTTATCCTTTTATTTGATCTTATCTCTAGAAGCTAACTCATTCTAGAAATAACTTCCTGCCCAAGTTAAGAATTATCCAACAAAGCAGATTCTAAATTAAGACAAAATTAAATCCGAGAGAAGTTGACATGATTCTTAGCAACCACCTATAGAAAAACCGAGGCCCATATAGGGGAGATTCTGACGAGATGTTAACGGAATGACTATTGTCTGAGACTACAATTCTCAATCGCTCAACCAGAAAGAAAGGAGGGAGGAATCACTGCCGGATCCAAAAAGATCAACAACGAAGATGGAACCAAACCGATATCACTAGAAGAGCTCCACCGAGACGCCTACCATTGTTTTTACCATGAACCACTAACGAATTTGCTAAAAAATGGAGTTTGACTAGAAAATCTAAATCTAAAAAAAAATCATTTAAACAATGAAAAACCGAGCCACCAACATCCACAACTTCATATTTATATTCTGAAGTTGAATCAAATTTAGTGAGGATATCTAGATCTATATTCAATCTTACGATATTTTACATATAACACAAAATTATATCCAATTAGATGCTACTTATGAAATAATATGTTTAAATTATTATTATTAAATCCACAACTCCCATTTTACACCCAACAAAAAAATGTCAAATCATATCTACGCATGTACCAGAACCTAAGATAATTTGACCTCCGGCATCAACCAAACGTTCTAATATTAGAATCTTTATTCAAAATTTGGTTAATTATTATCTTATATATAGGCCTTTCAAAATGAAATAAAATATGGGAAGAAAAAGGACATGGAAAAAGAAGAAAGGGCTCCACAAAAGTAATTGAGAGAATAGAAACTCTTCTTCTGGTTGAGATTAGTTAGCCAACCATTCCCACTCCTTCCATTACCCTCCTTCTATAGTACCCGCCAATCTATCTAGCTGCCATATTCTTAAATTTATTTCTAGAACAAACAATTCATCCTGTTATAGACAATTCGTTTTTTTGATAACATATAGACAATTCGTTGACATCAAGTTCTGTGTATAGTCTCATATTTGAATAATTTTTTTCCTACATAAAGACCATTTCTTCCATATGAAATTTATTTGTTTTTGTTTGATTACATAATATATATATATATATATGCATATGTCTATATAACATAATAAACTAATAAACTTTGTGTAATTGAAAAATGTGTTATGAATAGGTTTTATTATTGATAAAAAATAATAGATATTTATTATGGCCACGAAATATAAATATTATATGGTTGTTTATAAAAAAGAATCATATTTTGAAAACTAAATTCTGTTGTTAAGATTAGAAAAATATATGTTCTAATTGATTTAATTTAGGTAGACATTGGTAAGTTCGAATTTTACCACTTTCTCTTATAAACAAAAGTTAATGATATTGTGAATTGATGACTTCATTGAGATGTTATTCTTATCCATTTCTTTTTTCTCTTGAAAAGAGAAAAATAAAATAAAATGAAATATCTTTCCCCTTTGCATTGTAGAGAAAAAGAGTCTACTTTGGCGGTTGGAAGCTGCGGTTGCTATCTAAACATTGCTTATATAAAATCTCAGGTGTTAGAATTAGGCCAACGGTTATTTTCTTCTGATTCTTCAAACCAAAGCAATACAAAGAAAGAGAGAATCTTTCTTATTAAATATATCAATAATCCTGTTTTATGGTTTGATTTCTTGGTCGCCATCTCTCGCCCAACTTCACCTTCTCTGACATAATCACAACACCTTCCTTTTCTTCATCCTCTCGTTTCTGTCTTCTCGCTTTATATTAGAACCGTGATCTTACCCTAAAATTCATTCCTTTCAGACTAAAATCCCTTTTGAAAGAGTTATTAGTTTCCCCTGTGTTCGTGGGTTGAATTTCGATTGAAATATTTGGGTTTGTCGGACAAGAAGTTTCCGTTTATAAAATAGATTCCTTTTTTCTGGGGACATCGAGGAATTTGTGTACGGACCTGAGATTTGCCTTTTTGATGGTTGCAGAAAAGGTATTTGATCATATTCCTCAGTGAATTTTCATGTATTTTTGTTTTCTTTCATTTGTTGGGTCATGAAAATTTTGTGCTTTTCTATTATTCATGTGTGTTTCATGATCTTTTCTTTTATATAGTTACGGTTCCATGTGCGTGCTCGTTATAAACCTTTGCTGGAGAATCTCATAAACTTTCAGAAAATTTCATTTTTTAAAGCACTTTTTTTTTCGTTGTGAAGGTCTAATACTTGAAGGGTTGAATTAGTTTCGATGAATACACGTTGTTCTGTTCAGCCGGAGTTATCTTGCAATAACATCTCGATCACTATTTCATCATCTTCTTCGTTAAGCTCCACACCACGAGCTGAAAACAGTCATGTGGCTGATAATGCTCAAGAGAGGTCTCCATCTTCGTTTTACGTAAGATTGGCTATGAAGGTATCTAGAGCTAGATGGTTCATCTTCTTGAGAAGAGTGTTTCACTACCAGAACGGTTCAAGATCCGATCTTGGATCCAATCCTTTCAATTCGAGCACTTGGATGATGTCTGAGCTCATTGCTCTGCTTGTTCAGCTCACTGTGATAACACTCACACTAGCTATCTCCAAAGAAGAGAGACCTATTTGGCTAGTGAGGCTATGGATCACAGGATACGATGTTGGATGCCTTCTGAATCTCATGCTGTTATATGGTCGGTATCGTCAAGTAGTCCACCAAGTAAATCTCGGTGATATTGAGCAGCAACAGAGAAGCAGAGAAGAAACAAGGTAATTCCTAAAATCTCATCTTTTGTGTTCTATGAATCCAACAGGATCCTGATGTTTTACTGATATCTCTTAACTGTTGTTTATTCAGGCCCTCTCGTTTGATGAACAAATGCAGAACGTCGTTAGAGCTTTTCTTTGCGATTTGGTTTGTGATTGGAAATGTTTGGGTGTTCGATTCTAGATTCGGTACTTTCCAACATGCTCCAAAGCTTCACGTCCTCTGCGTTTCTATTCTAGCTTGGAACGCTCTCTGCTATTCATTTCCCTTTCTTCTCTTCCTCTTCCTCTGTTGCCTTGTGCCTCTCGTAAGTAGCCTTCTTGGATACAACATGAACATGGGATCGACAGACAGGGGAGCATCAGATGACCAAATCTCTAGTCTCCCTAGCTGGAAATACAAACAAATCGACAACAATGCTTCTGATTCTGATTCAGATTCAGCTACTGCAACCGATGATCCAGTAAGTTCTAATCCTTTTACTCATAACTCAAGTCATACCCGTAATCCAATTTAGACTGGAATTTGATACCACTATCACAAGTTGGTGTCACAAATTAAACCAGTCTCGGTTTAGCACTGTTTCGTTAATCAATGAGTCAATACTATGTTCGATCATGTTAAACTGTGATGACTCTGTTTGATCGACTCTAGGGAATCTGATATCGAATATTATCTGTTACACATTCAAGATTAAAACGGCCTGGATTTTGATTTTTTAAGTTTTTGATATGGTTATTCAGGAGTGTTGTATATGTTTGGCAAAGTATAAAGACAAAGAAGAAGTAAGGACGCTTCCATGTTCACATAAGTTTCACTCAAAATGTGTAGATCAATGGCTTAGGATCATCTCTTGTTGTCCTCTCTGCAAACAAGACCTTCCAAGATGACAAAACAAAAACCCTAAAAGCAGACAAAAGCTCGTAAGAGTTCAAAATATATGCTTTAAGTTCTTCTTTTTTCGGTTTCTTCTTTCAAAGGTTCAATAGTTTTTAAGTTTTGTTTTAGTTTGTAGCAAGTCGGTTACTTGTGTGAGTGCCATTATTTTTGTACAGTAAGAGCTCACCAGTAATCGTAACTACATTGTGATGTGATGATGCAAATCACAATGCTAAAACATTAATAGAATCATAAAGTAGTGTTTTTTTATACTTCAAATGCATCTTTCTCTCCTGTTTTATTTACATTAATTGATATATGTAATACTCTTTCTTACGAATTTAATATATTTGTGTGATTGTTTGCAATTCTATGCTGAAAAAACCATATATAGTGCTTGAACCAAGACCTAATTTCAAAAGACAAGAACCGTTAACCTAGTCTAAGGTGTTTTTAATAGGTTTTGCAATTTTGGTTGTCCCAAACCTAAAATAGTACAAACCAAAAAATGAACCAAACAGTTGTTTTTAGGTTACTCTAGATTTAAAATAGACTATTTTAAAATTTAGGTTAGTAGTTATACACAACTATAAATTTTAAACGTACAGTTATATTTTGGGGTTCACTTCAAATAAATTCACTAACCAAATTTTGATCTATTGACAATTCTGTTAAACATCTAAAAGTGCAACCACAAATATAACTTTTAAGTCAAATAGTTTCAACTAATTGTTTTTTCGTTTTTTCTCTAGAATCCTAACCACCAATAACTGAATAAATTAGTTTGTAACAATTTTCAAGGCTATTTTTGGCTGCCTTCTGTCAAAAGTCACCATATATTACCTCTTAATTCATTCCCAAGCAACAAGTCACAACTAATAGGTTTTGTTCATAAAACCCATGGCACAAGAATACCCTTCAACCCTAGTCCTCGGACAATCTACGGCGGAGGAAAAGTATTCCAAAACTTTAGCCAAGATCAACTCCAACTATTCTGGTGGCTCCGTCGTTGAGTCGATTAAGAAACAGAGGCAAGACAATAACTCACCCATTTTACGCCGTTGTGGCTCATCCTCTTCCACTAAACCGGCGAGGCAAAATTGTCTGTGTTCTCCAACAACACACGCTGGTTCTTTCAGGTGCAGGCACCATCGCGTCAATTCGTTGACACGTGTCGGGTCTATTGGCTCGAATCTCGCGGTGTTATTGTCATCCAAGTCAAGCCGGTTTAGCGACTCCCTCCGGGCTCAGTAAACGGGTTGTTGTATATGTTCCGTATAATAATCTTTTTTTATGGCATTTATTCGATCCATGGGAATTGGAATGTATACTGAACCGATTAAAACCGGTTTGAAAACCAATGTCAAACTTTATTTAAATTCTTACCGATTTAATTTATAAACACTGATATAGAAAAGTTTGTATACTTTGAAAATACTTACTAATAATATTCAAAAGTTTAATTATCTGAAAGGTGAAAAAGTTTGAATTTTTCAAAAAAATTTTATTCAAAATAATAAGGTAATTCTGCACCATTCTGTGTTTTTTTAATATTTTCATAAAACTTCATAATAAAAGTAAATTTCGTGGGAATTTTTTTCTATTTTTGTCAACATCAAGATATAATAGGAAATCACCAAAAGTGAAAAAGAAAAGTTACAACACTAAACCATTTGACGACTCTCTTACATAATGGGTGAGAGCATCAACTTTGTGGTTTAGAGATCTCAGTATTACATGGAGAGAAAGCAAGCGGAAGAGAGACTTCAACCTGAAGAAATCCTCCTTGTATGATTGGAACGCCGGCCACTCCTCTGGGCATAGCAGCATAATGTTCAATACGTCCGCGCAATCCGTTGCAATCTCCACTTCGAGCATATCAAGGGAAATAAGAGACTCCATCGCCCATAACAAGGCCTCCACCTCTGGAGTGCAAAGTTGCAAGACTTCTGCAGACGCCGCGAGCCCCCATCCACCCACCCTCAACAGAATCAGGAAAGCAAACCCATCCTAATCCTGAGAAAAAATCAGAACTCTTCCACAAACCATCAATAAAGCACCTATATCCTGTGAATCTTGGATGGCCTAAAGAAGGAACAACCACCTCTGATCACACTGATTTAGAGCAGCCCGGTTGGATAACACTTGTGTCTACTTGCTTGGCATTGAACCATTCAGAAGCAGCAACTTCTACCTGATTAAGTATCTCTTGTGTATTCATAGTTGTGCCTGAAAAACACTTATCATTTCTTGCTTTCCAAGGGTCCCTCCATACCAATGTGGATCTGCCATCGCCAATCTTACAAATGATACCTTTGTTTACCAATGCATTAGCTGAGGAGATACTTCTCCATCCATAGGAAGGGTTTTATACTATCTTTGCCGACATTTGACATGTGTTTTTGTAATATCTTCCTTTCATTATTTTTGTAAATAATGAATCTAGATAATCAATTAATTGCCAGAGTTGTTTGGCTAGAAGGGGCCAATTAAATTCTTCTAAAACCCAAAATTCTAAGCCTCCCTCCGTCTTAGGTTGACATAATTTACTCCATTTTAACCAATGGACTCCTTTTGAGGATTCTAAATTTGTCCACCAGAAGTCTGCAATAGCTGAGCTTAATTTTTGACTATTGTCTTTGGTAATCTAAAACATAACATATCAATACTTATTTTCCACCTTTAAATATGAATTTAGAAGACCAGTTGTTGATCCTTTTTTGTAGTTTTTCCTTTACAATAGCAAAAACTTTTGGTTTGAGCTCATACAATAAGTTCTGGCAGGCCAAGGTATGACCCAATTCCACCTAATTGATTAATCCTAGAATAACATGAAACTGCTTTTTCTCTCTTTCGGGGAAAGTTTGCCTAAATTGAATAGAAGACTTATCAAAATTGATTTGTTATCATGATATCTCTTCATATTCTTTCAGAATTCTAATTATTTGAGTAGCCTCTTATACTGTAGCCTTACAGAAAAATAAAAAAATCATTGGCAAATAGAAGATGTGTGACTTGTGGACACTATCTTGCGATAGAGATTCTGATAATAATTTTAGTTTGTTCTGTTTTCCTCAATTTGGAAACCAGTACTTCTGTACATATTATAAATAGGTATGGTGATAAAGGATCACCCTGCCGGAGTCCTCTCTAAAGAGTAATTTTTCCTTTGGGTTCACCTTTTATAAGAATGGAGTATTCTACACTTGTTATGTAATGCATAACACAATGTATCCAATTAGCACTAAATCCCAATCGATATAGTAAACTACTAACAAAATTCTATTCAACTCGATCATAAACTTTGCTTATGTTAGTTTTAATTTCCATGAACTTCTCTTTTACCGTTTTATTGGTGCTAAGAGCATGGAATATCTCCTGAGCAATAAGAATATTATCTGAAATCAGCTGGCCAGCTACGAAGGCTGATTGAGTCTTAGATATTAATTTTGGCATTATAGTCCGAAGTCTGAGGCATATGCCTTTAGAAATAATTTTATGAGCCACATCGCATAAACTAATTGGACCAAATTCCGCCATTTTAGTTGGTTTAGAAATTTTCGGAATGAGACAAATATTTGTCTTGTTTAGTCCTTGTTTAAAGGTTCCCGACGTCAGAAAGTCATTACCTAATATAACAATTTCTGACTTAATGGCTTCCCATGATTTATGAAAGAACATAGTTGTCATACCATCCGTTCCAGCGGTTTTCCCTGGATCCATCATAAAGAGAGCTTGCTTCACCTCATCTTTTGATGCCGTGTTTGTGAGCATTCGATTATCTGACTTGGTTATTTTTGGTTCTACATTAGATAACAAATCCGGACTACAGTTACTCCCATTCGTGGCGAAAAGTTCTGTAAAATATGATGAAACTACCCATACACCATGTTTGGTGGTTAGACTAATAATTCTATTTTTGGCCCTTCTCTACTTTGTTTGAGCGTGAAAGAACATAGTATTTTTATTACTTCTTTAAGCTAGTGATTGCGGTTTTTTGTTTCCAATAGATTTTTTCATTAAGATAAGCGTGTTTTAACTCCAATTTGGTTGCAATAATTCTGCTTGCGTTTTGGAATTATCGTTTTGTAATTCCTCAACAAGCTTTTATGAGTTAATAATACGTTGTCTTCCTGAAGGAATATTTTTATTCCTCTAGTAGGATAATGCAAATCTCCAGCTTTTTATTCTTCCTAAAAATGTTATTCTGCGACGACATGAAACACCTTTCCAACCCTTCTCCACAATTTTTATATCCATATCTCCCAGTCCACCTTTTATAATAAGGAATTGATGTTTACATCTAGTTATTTGGTCAGAAAATCTATCCACTATAGGTTTATGATCAGTATCAATCATATCGAGATAGAACACATCGAACAATACCGTTCTTTAGAACACCTCTACAGGACCATGAATCTCCTATTTTTGGGAAATCAATAAGACCACAATTTTGAATCATATGATTAAAAGATAAGAAGGAACTAGCATGTCTAAGTGTGCTTTCTTGTTTTTCATGATTACCAAATCATTCGTTAAAATCGCCTATAACTAGCCAAGGCGTGGTGCGGGCTATACCAATACATGTTAGCCTTTCCTAAACATTGTCTCTCAATTGTTGATTTGGCTCACCGTAGAGAAAGGTAATACTTACATTGATACTATTGAAAATGAAGGATATATCTATCATTCTTGTATCCTTGTGATTCACAGTGATATTCAAAAATTCATTGTGAAAAAGTGTTAAGCCACCACTGAAGCCATTGTTTTCAACAGTGGTTAACATATTGTAACCAATGTGAGATTGATTTTTTTATAAATAAAATAATATTATTTTTAGTTTCAGAAAGGAATAAAAAATTAGGTTTGTTTTTTTTTCCAAATTTTTCTAAGAAAGTTTATTGTTACCGTATTGCCAATACCATGACAGTTTCAACAGAGGGTTTTTAACATAATTAAACATATTAAAATCTCATGGTGCCTTTTCCTTATTCCTTTTTCTTCGCTTTCATCTTGCCTTTGTTTGGAGTTTTCCGAGGTGACATAGCTGCAAATGCATTCATCTTCCGAGTACTTACACCACGAAGAGGAGTGGAAGGCTTCGCCAATACTTTGGTTGGACCTAGAGGAGGTTTAAGAGCCATTGCTTCCTGTACTTGCTTTTCCTTTTGTTTATATTCTCTATAAAAAACTTCATGTTCAGCCACCTCTTCGACTGTAAATTTTTGTTCTTCCTCAGAGTCTTCTTTGTTAATGTGAAGAGCTTGAATTGCCATTGTATTCTCTTCCGCTTCTCATACAGTCGAAGGGACATCAATTTTTTCTTCATCTCCTTTAGACATGAGATCATCATTTTGCATCTCATCCTCTTGCGTAATCTTCCCATCACCTTATTAGGAACAAAACATGCAGCATTGTAGAGGGGGTAATTGGGTAAAGGCCCAATCACCAAATTCAAACCCTAAACAAAGGCCCAATAATACAACAGAAACCCGCCAGAATTTAAGGCCCATTAAAGTAAAACCCAAAACTGAACAATCCACAATCAAGACACTTGTTAGATTCTAGCTAGCATGCGAGACGACACTTGTATCCCACAGACGAATGAAAGGGCTCGTCAAGGTCAACACGTGTGCTCTAGGATTCACGCCTGGAACCTACTAAACAATATGTATGATAACACGCGTATGCAAAGGATGACATCTAGATTCCACTGAAGAACCAATGCTTAGCCAAAACAACCTATAAAAAGAAGCCAAAGGAAGAAGACATGGGACATGAAGAACCTAGGAGAGAGGCTGTACAATCTGAAGAACAAGATACACGCAAGCAAGAACACTTGACGTTCAAGAACGACGAACGACGTTCAAGAACGAAAAACAAGAGATAAGCAAGCAAGAACACTCGATGTTCAAGAACGAAGAATAGGAGATGAACAAGGAAGAGTAAGGAGGACAACCAGGTGAACACTTAAAGGACAAAGAACACTTGAAGAACTAAGAATGTTCAAAAGAATTCGATCTTGGAACAAGTTGGCTTTTCGATCAAAATCGACAAGTGTAAAAAAAGAAGAGAGAGCGTAAAAAAAGAGGAGAGAGAGTAAAAAGAGGAGAAAGAGTAAAAAAGAAGAGAGAGTGTAAAAAAGAAGAGAGAGCGTAAAAAAAAAGAGAGAGAGTAAAAAAAGGAGAGAGAGTAAAAAAGAAGAGAGAGAGAGTAAAAAAGAGGAGAGAGAGAGTAAAAAAGAGGAGAGAGAGAGTAAAAAAGAGGAGAGAGAGAGTAAAAAAGAGGAGAGAGCGTAAAAAAGAGGAGAGAGCGTAAAAAATAGGAGAGAGAGTAAAAAAGAGGAAAGAGAGTAAAAAAGAAGAGAGAGAGTAAAAAGAGGAGAGAGAGTAAAAAAGTAGAGAGAGAGTAAAAAATATGAGAAAGAATAAAAAATAGGATAAAGAGAGTAAAAAAGAAGAGAGAGAGTAAAAATGAGGAGAGAAAGTAAAAAAGAGGAGAGAAAGTAAAAAAAGAGGAGAGAGAGTAAAAATGAGGAGAGAGAGTAAAAAAAAGAGCGTAAAAAATAGGAGAGAGTAAAAAAGAGGAAAGAGAGTCTAAAAGAGGAGAGAGAGTAAAAAGGAAGAGATAGCGTAAAAAATAGGAGAACGAATAAAAAAGAGGAGAGAGAGAGAGTAAAAAAGAAGAGAGAACGTAAAAAATAGGAGAGAGAGTAAAAAAAGGAGAGAGAGTAAAAAATATAAGAGAAAGGAAAAAAGAAGAGAGAGCATAAAAATGAAAAGAGAGTGTAAAAAAGAAGAGAGAGCGTAAAAAAGAAGAGAGAGCGTAAAAAAGAAGAGAGAGAGTAAAAAATGGAAAGAGAGTAAAAAATAGGAGACAGAGAGTAAAAAAGAGGCGTAAAAAAAAAGAGAAAGTAAAAAAGAGGAAAGAGAGTAAAAAAGAAGAGAGAGAGTAAAAAAAGGAGAGAGAGTAAAAAGAGGAGAGAATAAAAAAAAAGAGATAAAGTAAAAAAGTAGAAAGAGAGTAAAAAATATGAGAAAAAATAAAAAAATAGGATAAAAAAAGTAAAAAAGAAGAAAGAGAGAAGAAAATTGTATTTTGATACTTTTAATTTTTATGAATTCCATCTAAGTCCAATTGCTTCTTAGAAAGACATTTAAAATTTCTAAAAATTTAAACTATGTTGAGATGCTCCATCCAGCATGTCCATCTGGATGATGCACAATTATGCATTTAAACGAATAAACATTTTAAATGCTATGGATTTTATACGATCTTGTTGAAATCTTACAAAAGAAAAATCAGACATAATTAAACATCGCCAGATTTAGGCTTGGTTCAACCAGAATATAACGTTACAAACTTATACTCTGTGAAGATCACATAGCGATACCCAATCTCAGATCTAGAAAACATAATACTCAATTTCAAAACCCACAGATCTATTGCTAGGTGAAATTGAGATTCAAAGCTAATTAAATCACCTGCAAATCTGAAGATCCAAATAATCTCTGGTAATCGATGCTCCAGAGATTGCATTTGATTGAACAAATTGGAGAGGATGTTGATATCCAATTTGATATCATCAAATCCTTTCATTAATCGAGATCGAAAAGAAATCCCGAATAGACAGGTCGAAGAATAATCTTCCAAAATCGGAGAACATAATACATCGATAAACATAAGATCTCACTAGGAAACGATCATCATCACCATCATCAGCTAGATCTCTCATCCTTGATGAAGAGAGAGAATGATGCCGGAAATCGTCTACATTACGCCGGAAATCGCCCGCAGATTTCTTTTTCGTGTGGGATTTTATTTTATGCTCGAAAAGAAAAAGCTATTTGCATTGCTGATCTAGAAAGTATGTTTAATATGCTGGATAATTGTTTCACAAAATCAATCGGTCGGTTATGTGTTAACTGGTTAAGCCGATATTTAATTAATAAACCAGCGTTCCATTTTGTTTCTTGGTTTCGAGAAGTATGTATAAAAATCAGAATCAATGAGTCTATCAGAGCGGATTTTCAGAGCTTAATAACAGAAAGAGAAAGAGAGAAATTGATTCATCAATCTAGATGAATTGATCTTTAACCAGTTTGTTGCATCTCCGATCATCTTTTTTCTCGAGCTCAGAAATCTTCTCCGATAATCATTTGATTCTCTCTTAAGATAAACAAGCTCTAGATCTTCGAACTGCAGAGTTAAAGTTTTTAGCGAAATCCTCAATGGAGCTTGCATGAGTTTGTAGGAATCTTTGCTTAATTTGGTAATCAACAAGATGTTGAAAATCATGCATTATCGAATAAAAAATATACTCATATATATAAAGAAACAAACGAATAATAATAATAAAAAATCAAAAATGTATAGAAAAAGATTGATAAAAAAATCAATATTACTTATTTTTGAATAAAAAATAATAAATCATGCACTAGCATGTAGGACTCGGCATAATTCTCGAAATCCGAAACCTGATTCAAAACAAGAAGAATCGAATCGAACTGAATCCGAAAAAATATTCAAACGGGTTTACATCATGGAGGTTTGGAATACCCAAACTTGATAGGGTGAAAACCAAAACCCTGAATGGGTACCCAAAATATATTATTTATTTTAAAATAATTATATATATATATATATTTTAAATTACCTAAATATCCAAAATTATAATTATAAATCTAAATGTGTCGATCAATTTGAATTAAACGAAAAAAAACTAAAATATTCAATTTTAAAAATTAAATTATGATTTTCTAAAAAAATTTCAGTTTTTGAAAGAGATTTAAATAAAAATATCCGAGTCCGAATTGAATCTGATCCAAAATAGGGTATTTTATAAGAATCAAACACGACCCGAAATTCTAAAATACTTGAACGAGTTTTATATGTTTAAATCCGAAAAAACCCGACCCAAAATTCTAAAATACTTGAACGAGTTTTATATGTTTAAATCCGAAAAAACCCAACCCGAATCCAAATGGATACATGAATGCCCATGCCTTAGAGCAGGGGTCAAATTTTAGTATATATATTAAATTTGATCTTAAAAAATTAATTACATATAAATATTAGAAAACTGTAAAAATCAATTATGTCTGGTTCAATTCAGCTCGACTATTATTCAACCGTAATGAAACCCAAACCGAACCGTTACATAGATAAACCTATACCAAAACGGCGTCGGTAAAGTATAGTGCATGATTGTTGCCCAATAAATTATTTAGCTTCTTTCTTCAATACACTCCAACTATGTATCATTAGGCCTGGACATTCGGTTAAACGGCTCGAGTTCGCTTTTTCACTCTCGGTTTGCTCTCCATATTTTCCACAGGAAACTTAAGAAGTTGAAGCCTGCTCTTTGCCTTCTCAACAACTCTCATTATGGTGACCTTCCAAATCGCACTCATATAGCCTATGAGGATCTATGCCGTAAGCTGGATTATGTTCCTAGTTCTGCCTCTTTTCAAGCTGCTGCATAAGCTTCTACTCTTTGGCATCATCTTGCTCATGTTTAGGAGCAATTCTAATCGCCAAAACACTTATTTTTATCGTGTTTCTCAATCCAGAGCTGCTAAAAACTCTATTAAACGGCTTAAGTTCGATTCTGGTGAGCTAACTTCTGATCTTTATGCTATTAAGTTTGCTGCTGTCTCTCATTTTAGAACTTTCTTGTAGCAAGACTCTCCTACTCTCTTAAATTCTCATGTTTAGGCCTTTGAAGATCTATTTAATTTTTGTTGTTCTGATACTCTATTAGCTCTCATTGTTGCTCTGATTTCTCCTCAGTTAATTTAGTATGCTTTGTTCTCTATGCCTTCTATTAAGGCTCCAGGACCTGATGGTTTCACTACGAATTCTTCAAGGCAGCTTGGCCAATTATTGGAGTAGATTTTATTCTTGTTGTGCAATCCTTTTTCTTGTTTGGATTCCTTTCTACTTGAGGAAATGATATTGCTTTAGCGTTGGTTCCCAAACATTCTAATGCTCTTTCTATGAATACAAGCTTATTGCCTGTTGTAATATCCTCTACAAGGTAATCTCCAAAATTGTTGCTAACCGTCTCAAGTCTATCCTCCTTGAAGCTATTGAGTTAAATCAGACTGCTTTTATCTCCAAAAAACTGCTTCTTGAGAATATCTTATTAGCCACTGAGCTGGTGAAGGACTAACATAAGCCTTCTATCTCTCTTCGCTGCACTATTAAGTTTGATATCTCAAAAGCCTTCGATTCGATTAGCTGGTCTTTCATCGTTGCTGTTTTACAGGCTATGCATCTCCTTGAAGTGTTCATTAATTGGATTCACTTATGTTTTTCCACTACTATGTTTTCAGTGTCTGTAAATGGTGATTTTCAAGGTTTGTTCCCGAGTTCTCGTGGTATTCGTCAGGGATGCTCTTTGTCTCCTTACCTTTATGTCATCATCAACAATGTTCTTCCAAAATGCTTAATCGTGCTGCTGAACAAGGCCAGTTTGGGTATCATCCTTTATGTCAGGCAACAAATCTTACTCATCTCAGTTTTGCCGACGACATCATGGTTTTCTTAGACGGTTCTCCTTTCTATTTATCGGGTATTCTCACTGTGATGCAGGAATTTGCAAATTTCTCTGGCTTGCACATCAATGTCTCGAAGACCTTTATTTTCATTGCGGGTGATACAAACAATTCTCTTAGATCTATTGCTGCTAATTCTGGTATTGATATTGATTCTCTGGCTATTCACTATTTGGGGCTTCCTCTATTGTCCAAATCTAACCAGCTCATATTATGCTTCTCTCATTGACAGAATTAAATCTCGCATGCTCTCTTGGACTATAAAACCACTCTTTTTTGCTGGTAGACTTCAGCTGATTAAATTTGTTATCACAAGTATTATCAATTTTTGGTGTGCTTCTTTTCGTCTTCCAAATCGCTGCCTTGATGATATTGAGCATCCGTGTAATGCCTTTTTATGGTCTGGTTCTCCTAACATCTCTACTAAAGCGAAGGTTGCTTGGGGTGAGGTTTGTAGACCTAAATTTGAAGGAGGGCTTGGTCTCTGTTCTCTGCGTGATTCATCACTTGTTTTTGCTCTTCATCTTATTTGGAGATTACTTTCTTTTCTGGTTCCCTATGGGTTGCTTGGACTCGCCATTATTTGCTTTGATACTCTTCCTTTTGGGATATCAAAGCTGGTTCTAGAGGTTCATTGGTCTGGCGCAAATTGCTTAAGCTTGGACCTATTGCTTATGCTTTTATTAAAGTGAATATTGCCTCTGGATCGGATACTTTCTTCTGGTTTGACAATTGGAGTTCTCTTGGTAAACTCTTTGACTCTACAGGTGACATTGGAACCAGATTTTTGGGTGTGCCTCGTAATGCTAAGGTTTCAGATGCTGTTGGTGTTTCTGGTTGGGTTCTTCATGCTTCTCGTAGCAATACTTTTGCTGGTCTTATTGCCACTATCAGAGTTGTGCATGTTCCTTCTTCCTCGACTACTGATCAGGTCTTATGGTATCATTCTCTGAATGACTTCCAAGATCATATCTCTGCATCAAAAACTTGGAATCAAATAAGACTTCATCATCCCTAGTCCCTTGGTTTCGCCTTATCTGGTTCCCTCAAGGTATTCCTCATTTTGCTTTCATCTCTTAGTTGGCTTTAAGGGATAGACTCTCAACAGGGGTTAGGATGCGTATGTGGGGCTTTACTCAATGTTGTGTTCTTTGTGGTCAGAAGATGAGACTTAGGATCATCTCTTCTTTGCATGTCCATACAGTTTTTCTATTTTGTTTGATCTTTGTGGCCAGCTGCTTGGAACTGCTATTAACCCTGATTGGACTGAGATTATTGCTTCTCTCTTATCTAGTAGATGTTTCCTTGACTCTATCCTTCTCCGCTTAGCTTTCCAAGCTTCGGTTTACTATATTTGGAGAGTGTAATTCTCGCACCCATGGGCGTGGGTTCTCTGATGCTCGTTCTACCTATAAGATATTGATAAAGTGATTAGGAATAGGATTAGCTCTCTCCATTATGTTTTCTCACACAGACTTGAGAGCCTTCTTCGATGATTTTCGGTTCATTGATTAGCTCATTCATATTTTTCTATTTTTACTAATTTAGAAGTCTGGCTATTTGATTCCATGTACATAATCTTTTTTTGTTAATCAATAAATTTGAAATTTCAACCAAAAAAAAATTATGACAATGACTTCGGTTTCTAGATTCTGAACAAGTTGTTGCCTTTATTGACTGTATGCATTAAAACATAATGAATCTTGTCTAATCCTATCTAAACTTTGCAAGTTGTTTTTGAATCATTCTTATGCTATTGTGAGCAGACGATTTAAGTGATTTCATCGAACAGGTAATCGCACCTGCCTTTCTCAAAAAAGTTAGGAAATGGTTGAAAGGTAATGTATATTTGTTCTTATGTTTCTATAGAATTTGACTTAGCAAAACTATATACTGTTTATTAATATATTTGCAGGCATGGAGAGTTTTGATTTGCTTAAGATAACATGTCGCAGTGCATAGACGGTTTCAAGCATTTATGCACTTCTGTTTTAGGATGTTTTGATCTTGATTTGTATAAAAAACCTGGTAGCCTTGGAGACCCTGAATTGCTTGCAAGAGACACAGTTTGTATGCCATCAACTTCTCAAATCTTCTTTTATTTGGTTCTATGATTTAATGGATTACCATTAGAAGAGTGAAATATCTTTCAACTGAGTGTAATTGAAATTGGTTTGGGCGCAGTTAGTGTGAGTGAAATAGAAGCTCTTTACGAGCTGTTTAAGAAAATCAGCAGTGCCGTGATTGATGATGGACTAATAAACAAGGTAAATCTTGTGTGATCTATAGCTGATTAGTTAGTTGTTGACACCATGTGTCTAATTCCTCATCTCTTTTTAAAACTTTGTATCAGGAAGAGTTTCAGTTGGCTTTGTTTAAGACAAAAAAAAAGAGAGCTTGTTTGCAGATTGGGTAATGATTTTTTCTCCATGAGAAGTGTATTTAACCCATGTATATATGTTGAGATAAGCTTGAAGACCATGAAGAGCAAGCTAAGAGATATATAAGGTTAAATTGTTATAGTTTAGGAGTTATCTAAACTAAATGTGTTTCCTATTAAGAGTAGGATTAATCTTATCTATAAAAGGAGATGCCAAAGTTGTGGCATAACTTGTGGGATTAAGATTGAGAGTTTTAAGTTTTGAGTTATTTTCTTAAGCTAATAATGAAGAGTTATTTCTTTAATCTTTGATTTGACATTCTTAAGTTCAACAATATATACAAGATCAGGCTGTTAAGAAATGCTGGTACATGTGATTTGGTTTGTAGGTTTTCGATTTGGTTGATACAAAGCACAATTGAATACTAGGTTTTGAGGAGTTTGCCCGTGCTCTCTCCGTGTTTCACCTAAATGCGCCTATAGATGACAAACAATTGTACGTCCCTAGTAACTTGATAATATAAAAATCTTCACTAATTTGGTTTCAAGTTCATTGTATATATATCGTTCTTCCAGTTTCATTTCAGCTATGTCTTAAACAGCAAGGGTTCATCGAACGACAAGAGGTAAGGCTTCCATATCTGCCAATAGCTTCATAAATAACCATGTAGATTTGCATGTTAAAATCGTCACCGATATATTCGTCAATCAATCGTACAGGTGAAACAAATGGTTGTAGCTACGCTTGCTGAATCGGGAATGAATTTGAAGGATACTGTCATAGAGGATATAATTGACAAGGTAAGCAGGTTACTTTTTCCTTTCTCCCAATATATTTGCTTTGGTACTAATTCCTTGAGTCTTGATTGTTCAGACGTGGAGATATCGATAAAGAAGAGTGGAGAAGCCTTGTTCTTAGGCATCCTAGTCTTCTGAAGAACATGACTCTTCAGTATCTCAAGTGTGTTTCCAAAATCCTTTTATTTATGTAACCGTGATTGAATCTCTACAACGGAATTTCTTCTCTGGTTTCTTTGTCTTCCTCTTCTCGATAATATGTATAGAGGTCATGATCTTGTTGTTTGCGTATTGCAAGGACATCACGACTACATTTCCAAGCTTTGTGTTCCATTCTCAGGTTGAAGATACCTGAAAACACAAAAGCATGCAGCAAGACAATGTACAGTTGAAGGCTGTTCTTTCAGTTATGGTTTTGTTTTTATTTGTTTCATTTCTAAATCTCTGAACTTATTTATTTTTTATTGAGCTTTTTTTGTGATGCATAATTTTTTTTTTCCTTTTATCCTTTTTGATTTCGCTCGGTCTATCTGTAGATACAACTTTTGCAGCTTGATCTTATGATATGTAAAGTTTTTAAGTTTATTGATCCAAGTAAAGGCTTTCCTTCAACCTTGTGTGTTTTGGTTATTTGAGTTTGTTTTTGATATTAGTTCAACGGATTTATAGATTGTAAGCACAACTAGTCTTTTAATGTGTTAGTGTATGATTTATACTTATATACTCTATCTATACAAGGAAACAATTCTGTATATTAAAAGTACATTGCTAAAATATAAAAGTTTTCAATCAAATATAGGGTTAGGTACTTAAATTAATCAACAGTTAGTTTAGTAACTAATGATTTATTAGCATTTGTGTACTAAATGAAATTGAGTCAATTAGGTGTATATACAAGAATTAATTTGTAATTAGGTATCTGCCATTACTAGTATTGGTAAGTCTCTGTTTGCATAATAAAGACGATTGTATCCATACTTTAGGTGTACCATAAGATAATTATATTAAAAAAATTGCTGATATGTATATTGGAAAAGCGATAGTGGATATGAGGTTTGTTAGATGCGAAGTACAATAGAGTGTAGTGTAGATGTTACAATATAGTGTACCGAGTAAAAAGAATATGTAATTTTGGCGTAAGTGATTTAGTGCTAAGATAATATTCCATAGTGATGTGTTTTGTTAGATGGTAAAGTATAGTTTAGATGGGAACTTATGGGTTAGAAGGATGGTAAGTTGTTTCTCCTCATTCATGTCTAATAAGATTGTTGTGTTTAATAACATTTTCTAAAACTTTGTATTGTGTGTCATTGTTGTGGTGTAAAATAGTTAATTGTGTGTGTTGATCAATGTTGTATTAGTTGAACTTGCTCCTGTGAGTTTTAGAATAGGTAAGTGCGGCTTTTGCCTTGGCCGCTCTATGCAATTCCTTAACAGCAAACAACTTTAGAACGACACTTACCTATTCAAATATGTGTTATATTTTAGTTCAAGTGTTCTGTTTTCTGGTTTGTTAGGTAAAGTAGCCGCTAAGTGAATTCTTACCTGTTAGTAATTGGAAATGTCGTATAGAATGTTTGAAGCGACTATGTTTTTGATTGTGTTGCATGTTAAAACAATGTTGTTAGCAGGTATTATGAATGTTAGACGGTATATTTCTTTGAGGAAGGAAAGTTAATGTTAGCGGGTATAATTAAATGCTAGGTAGGTTGTGTAGTGGAACTCAGAGAAATAATATTGGTATGAACTGCAATCGTGTGAGACTTGCGTGGTAAAAGTATAGTTAGTAGGTAAACTAATTGTTACACGGCACGTGCGCTAGTGGCGGGCAATAAAAATGTTAGCTGTTACAAACACGAGTACCGATATCCGCTAAGTGAATAGGTAACTAAAAACAAGGAGTAAGGTATCCGCTAAGTGAATAGGTAGGCAATGTAATTATATTTAATAGTAGCTACTCACTACTTTGCTAGTAGAGGGTCCAACCAACAATGTCCTGCTACCAAGGAACGCATATCAAACAACGGTTGTGTTTTCATCCAAATTAATAAAGTAATATGAAGTTATGGCACGTCGCCAGTAGTAGTCTCAGCATGCGTCTTACTCTTATCTTTCCTAGGATGAAGTATACATGTTTGCAAAGCAGGTCGAATGGACAAGTTAACGATGAAATACAATAGTTACATGTAAAGTAATATGTAATGCCAAATGATATTGTAGAGGACAAAATAATGTTTACACCTAATGAATACCTCTTAGCATTAGATCTCTTACATCTAATATGTACCGGTTAAAAGATTGAATATGACTCACCAGGATAAAGTAGCTGGTATACTATATTTTAACGGATAAAGTAATAATTTATAACTAATGAATGCCTTTTAAAATTAGATCCATTACATCTTTATAGATATTTAACCTCTATATGGATATGTACCGATTAAAAGATTAAAGGAAACTAACTAAGGCCACATGTTTGATGGCTCGAAGGAAAATAATATGGACCACACATTTAATGTGAATATTTAATCTCTATTTAATGGTTTGTGAGGTCCACATACTCTTCTTAAAATTAGGCGGAGAGAAAAAGTTGTAAATGATGGATGAGAGACCATGTCAAACTTCTAAATAAGAAAATGAAAGTGGTAGATTCTTAATTACGTAAATATTTTGTATATTAGCCCAAATTACAGAAATTCCTTTTTTTTCTAATCAAAATTAGAAATAAGAGATAAGCGTTTTTTTTTTTTTTTTCACTGAAAGTTTTACAAAAATAACTGAAAGAATTTTTGGTGAAAACACAACTCTTATTTGTATCTTTCGGATCTTAGCGTATAACATATTAGAACCTAAATTGTTGCATTTCATTAGAATGATGCAACACAAAATTTGGTAAGAATCGAAATACTTTTTAAAGAAAATGCGTAGTTATATTACTCTGATTAAATAAAAGCATCATACTCAGGGCGATATTATACCCGACAAAAATATGCTTGGAATTTTTTGCTGTAAGGAAAGTCCCAATAGGCAGTAGGAGCATATCAACCCTTTTGTCATTATCAGACCAAGTTCAGAGAATAAATAAACAGGCAGGAAAATAAATCCCAAAAAAGTACCGAAATAATAGATTTAACGAAAAGATAAAAAAAGAAATATAAAGCCTTAACACCGTTAATAGTGTCTAATCGGCTCGGCAATATTTAGTCGACTTCCTCCATCTTGCTACCTTCAGCATCCGCATCATTTTCAAGCGGTGGCATCTCAGCATCGGCTTCACTCTCATCATCGCCATCAATACTCAATTCAAGCTTCAACATCCTGTGAATCGTGCTTCCGATAGTGTTGGGCTCATCGAGGCTAAAACCAGAAGTGAGAAGAGCAGTCTCAAACAGAAGAAGCACAAGATCCTTCACGGACTTGTCGTTTTGGTCAGCTTCAGCTCTCTTTCTCAGCTCGTCCATGATTGCGTTCTCGGGGTTAATCTCCATTGTCTTCTTGCTCCACATGTAACCAGCCATGCTGCTACCCCTCAAAGCTTGAGCTTTCATGATCCTTTCCATGTTTGCAGTCCAGCCATACTCGCCAGTTAAAAGACAGCACGGTGAGTCAACAACACGGTCGGAGACAATTACCTTCTCGACCTTGTCCCCCAAAACGTCCTTGATAACTTTGTATAGTCCCTCGAAATTCTCCTTGAGCTCTTCTTTCTTCTTCTTCTCGTCTTCAGTCTCTTCCAGTTTCAGACCTTCTTTGGTTGCAGAGACAAGTTTCTTTCCCTCGAATTCCTTGAGCTGACCAATTGCGTACTCATCAATCGCATCAACCATGTAGAGAACTTCGTAACCCTTCTTCTTGAGCTTCTCGAGGAATGGAGAATTCTCAACAGCCTTCTTACTCTCACCGGTGATGTAGTAGATATCATTCTGACCTTCCTCCATCCTAGTCACGTAGTCCTTGAGACTTGTCAACTCGTCACCGCTCTTGGTTGAGTGATAACGGAGCAACTCAGCGATCTTTGTTCTGTTTTGAGAGTCCTCATGGATACCAAGCTTCACGTTCTTAGAGAAAGCCTCGTAGAACTTGTTGTAGTCCTCCTTGTTCTCAGCAATCTCGAAGAACAACTCAAGGCACTTCTTCACAAGGTTCTTGCGGATGACCTTGAGGATCTTGTTCTGCTGCAGAGTTTCTCTTGAGATGTTGAGAGGAAGATATTCAGAGTCAACGATACCCTAAACAAATCCAAGGTACTCAGGAATGATGTCTTCACAGTTGTCCATGATGAAGACACGACGGACATATAACTTGATGTTGTTAGGCTTCTTCTTAGTGTCAAAGAGATCAAAAGGAGCTCTCTTGGGAACAAAGAGGATGGCTTTGAACTCAAGCTGTCCCTCGACAGAGAAATGTTTCACACCAAATGGTCCTCCCAGTCATTGCTCAAACTCTTGTAGAAAGCAGCGTACTCCTCCTTGGTGATTTCCTCTGGCTTCCTCATCTAGATAGGCTTCTGCTTGTTCACTAAATCCCACTCATAAGATACCTCCTTAATCTTCTTCTTTTTCTTCTCCTCCTTTTCTGTCTCCTCATAAACTTCCTCAACCCTGCCTTCCTCATCCTTCTTCTCCTCCTCGTCTTCATCATCAGAAATCTTCTTCTCGATGGTCTTCTCAACCCAGAGAGAAATTGGGTAACTGATGAACTCAGATGCTTTTTCACCAAATCCTTAAGCCTTCTCTCTTCAAGGTACTCCAATTGGTCTACCTTGAGATAGAGAAGAAGTCAGAAGATCCTTGTCCATCAAAAGATCTATTAAGATTTAAAGGCTAAGGGAGGAGAAAATCGGTAAGAGAATTTGATCCACAACATCATTAAGCAATGGATCAAAGTTAGTCTTTCTTCTCTTCTAAGAAAGTATTTATTTGTTTAATTAATACAAATCTAAAATGAGATTTGGGATAAATTTCATAAACCGAAATCATAAAATGGAATTTATATTTGGTATCAGAGCCATCTAGATTTGTTTAGTTCACATAGAAAAGTTGAATGTAATTGAATTTAAAGATAATTCATGATTTGATCGTATTAATAACCGTCACGTTTTGTTAATGGTGACGTTCGATCAAGTTAATCATAATATCATGAATTCATATCAATTACGATAGAAATGGTTGATGCATCGTTACTTGATATTCATGATTGCGCAAATGATTTGATTAAACACAAAAATTACAGTTACGTTGATCAAGTTACAACATTTTGTGGTTAATATTTCAATCATGTATTCGTATCTGGACAAAAATTCAATCACTCGTCGATTGCATGAAATCGTAATGATGATTCGATTGCATGAAATAGATTCATGCTTGTAAGTTGTAACCGTTTGATTGGTTGAGGAATCGTTACTTGAAATTCAAGTAACTGTCTCTGTTAAAATTGTGCATGAAATAAGCGCATGTAGTGATAATTGAATATGGGTCATTCATATATAATTGTAAATGTTTATGTTAGTGACCCGCAAAATAATGTGTGGCATGTATTATATAGGGTGATTTACTCAACTATTCTATTATGATTTTATCTCTTACTTAAATAGTCTAAAAAGATTGAAATTACTAGACTAGTTTTTAGTTTTTTTAATACTATTTTATCCCTGTTTCCTTTGAAAAGAAAAAAATTACGAAACTGCCATTAATGAATAATTCCATGTTAGCATACGTTATGTAGGTTTTTGTTTCGTAGGTTTTTTGTTTCGTAGGTTTATTTTTCATGTTATGTAAGTTTTTAGTTGATGTTATGTAGGTTTTTAGTTGATGTTATGTAGGTTTTTAGTTGATGTTATGTAGGTTTTTAGGTAATGTTTCGGCCTCTTACCTTAAACAAAAAACCTATATAACATAAACTAAAACCTACATAACATAAACTAAAACCTACGAAACAAAAAACCTACATAACATAAACTAAAACCTACGAAACAAAAAACCTACATAACATAAACTAAAACCTACGAAACAAAAAACCTACATAACATAAACAAAAAACTTACATAACATAAACTAAAACCTACATAACATAAACTAAAAAGAGGGAAGAAGAAGAAGAAGATGAGGACAACGGCGGAGAGGGAAGAAGAAAAAGAGAGAAGAAGAAGAAGAGAAGAAGAAGAAGAAGAGACGAAGAAGAAGAGAAGAGGAGAACGGCGAGACGACGACGGAGAAGATAAGAGAAGAAGAGAAGAAAAGAAGAGGAGAAGAGAAGAAGAGAAGAAAAGAAGAGGAGAAGAGAAGAGAAGAGGAGAAGAGAAGAGAAGAGGAGAACGACGGAGGGAAGAAGAGGAAGACAACGACAGAGAGGAGAAGAAGAAGAAGAAGAAATTTTTTTTAATAAGAATGGCATTCTTGTAATAAATGGATCGTTGTAGAAAATTATGGACATTTCCACACCTTGTCACTATTCATGGATCAAAAGAAACTATTCTAGTAATTACATGATCATAATGAACTATTTGAGTAATTCTTTCTATTATATATAATGCATTAAATAGATAGCATTATGTATATTATAGTAAATGTAAAGTAAATTATATATATTATATATAAATAAAATTTTCCGCTGCATTTCATAAATTAGGGTAATTGTATTATGAAATATTAATACAATATAAAAGATATTTACCCATTAAAATTTAATTTTTACATTATATGTGACATGTTAATTACCAAAGTGGTCTTGTAAATGTTAAAGTGAAAATATTAATTGATCATGATTAAAGAGATACTAAAATGACATGAAATTAAATTATTATTTATATTCTTAGATATCATCCAAAGGTGGATCATTGGATATCTTTAATAATACAAAAATTAGTCATTTCCGCTATAGTCGATCGTATGTTTACCCAAAGGTAACATATGTATTTGATTTATATGTGTGACTTGATTAATTATAAAAGTATTAAAAATCTATAACTAGCATCAATTATAGTGCGTGTATTTAAGTATTGCCCAAATGTTGCTTAAATACATGCTTTTAAAGTCTAGAATAAAATTTAGGAATCTGTATAAAAGTCTCAAAGCACTAACGAGTAAACATGTATAAATGCTTGTAGCTTCATCTAGTATGTATGCATCTGCTAACTCTGTCGTAAAGTTTAATGGGCTAAACTATGAGGACCCCTCAACTATTACATATGATAGCTCTGAAGCTGATAAGTCTCGTTATGAGACTTGGGAGCGATCTAAGAGGCTGAGTCTAAACCTCATGAAAATGATGATGGTAGAAAGTATTAAGCCATCTATGCCCAAGACTGAGAAAGCTAGGGAATTCATAAAGAAAATTAAGGAGTGTTCACAATTGGATTTGGGAGACAAGTCGATTGTAGGAAGGCTCATGAGTGAGCTAATTACGGAAAAGTTTAATTGGTCTCAGCCAATCCATGATCATGTGACGCTCATGTCTAACTTGGCATCAAAGTTAATGGCGTTAGGCCTTGGAAGTGCCAGTAGCAGCAGAAAGAAATCAAGTGTTAAGGACAAAAGGATGTACAAAGTTTTCACTAAACGTCCGAAAAGAAAGGCATGGCTTGATAAGAAAGGTACAAAACATTTATATGTTTGTTCTGAATTGAACCTTGTTGAAGTGCCTAAAAATACTTGGTGGTTATATTCTGGTGCATCTATTCATGTGTCTCACATTAAGCAGGGATTCATTTCAATTCAACCTATAAGAGGACCTGAACAATACTTGTTCATAGGGAACCGAATGAAGGCACGAATTGTAGGCATTGGGACTTATAGATTGATCTTAGACACTAGTTGTCATGTAGATCTTAAAGGGTGTCTCTTTGTACCTGAATGTGCTAGAAATCTTGTTTCCGTAATTAAGTTGGATGATTTAGGTTTTGATTTTAAGATTGGACATGGTGTTTTCTCTATGTACCGAAATGATTACTTTTATGGTAGTGGTACAAAATTTGATTCACTTTATAGGTTCAATCTTGATGTAAAGTTTTCTGAATCCTTGTTTAATGTTGAGAATCAAGGCATAAAGCGTAGTGCATCTAATGAAATCTCAGCTTTCTTGTGGCATAAAAGATTATGTCATATTTCCAAAGAAAGAATTATGAGGTTGGTAAAGAATGAAATACTTCCTCCATTGGATTTTAGTGATCTAGATGTGTGTATAGACTGCATTAAAGGAAAGCAGACTAAACATATAGTAAAGAAACCAGCCACAAGAAGTACTCAACTTCTTGAGTTAATACACACTGATATACGTGGTCCGTTTGATGCTCCATCTTGGAGTGGTGAAAAATACTTTATCACCTTTATTGATGATTATTCACGTTATGGTTAAACTTATCTACTACATGAAAAGTCTAAGTCGGTGGATGTCCTAAAGGTGTTCATTGATGAAGTAGAAAGGCAGTTAGATAGAAAAGTAAAAGCTATGAGATCTGATAGAGGTGGTGAGTTTTACGGAAAATTCAATGAAAGTGGACAATGTCGTGGTCCGTTTGCAAAGTTACTTGAAAGTAGAGGTATTTGTGCACAATACACAATGTCCGGAACACCTCAACAGAATGGTGTAGCTGAAAAGCGAAACCATACTCTAATGGATATGGTTAAGAGTATGTTAAGTAATTGTTCTTTACCCCTTTTGTTGTGGATATATTCATTAAAGACTGCAACGTATGTGCTGAATCGGGTTCCTAGTAAGGTAGTTCCTAAGACACCTTTTGAACTGTGGATGGGAAAGAAACCTAGTTTAAGACATTTACATGTCTGGGGTTGTCCAGCAGAAGTAAAATCGTATAACCCACATGAAAAGAAACTTGATTCTAGGACTGTTAGTGGATTTTTTATTGGTTATCCTAAAAAATCGAAAGGGTATATATTTTATTGTCCTAACCATAGTACGAGAATAGTTGAAACGGGGAATGTTAGGTTCATTGAGAATGGTCAAACTAGTGGGAGTGGTGAACAAAGAAAGGTGGAAATTAAAGAAGTTCAAGTTGAAGCTCTTTAACCTATCATTGCACCTCAAGTTGTTGTTCCTATTGTTTCAGTAGAGTCAAATGACACAATGGAACAACATAATCAAGAGCCAATTCCTCTAGATGAAAATGTAGTCAATGAACCAGTCACAATTCAAGAAGAGAGTAGTGTACCACAAGAACCTTTAAGGCGATCTGTAAGAGAAAGAAGATTTGCCATTCCAAACGACTATGTGGTTTACGCTATTGAAAGTGAATGTGACTTAAGCCTTGGTGAAGACCCGAGCACATTCTGAAAAGCCATGAAAAGTGACATTTCTGAAAAGTGGTTAAATGCTACAGGAGAGGAAATGAATTCTATGGGTGTTAATTATGTATGGGACTTAGTAGAGTTGCCTGATGGTTTCAAGACCGTTGGTTATAAATGGGTCTTTAAGACTAAACGTGATTCGAAAGGTAACATTGAAAGACACAAAGCTCGCCTTGTTGCTAAAGGTTTCACCCAGAAAGATGACATTGACTATAAAGAGACCTTTTCTCCAGTATCTAAGAAGGATTCTCTAAGGATTGTTTTGGGTTTGGTAGCTCATTATGATTTAGAGCTTCACCAAATGGATGTGAAAACAACCTTTCTAAATGGAGATCTTGAGGAAGAAGTATATATGGACCAACCTGAATGTTTTGTGGCCACAGAAAAAGAACATATGGTGTGTAAACTGAGAAAGTCAATATATGGACTGAAACAAGCTTCCCGACAATGGTATTTAAAGTTTAATGATATCATTACGTCATATGGTTTTGAAGAGATTATCGTTGATCAGTGTATCTACATGAAAGTTAGTGGGAGCAAGTTGGTTATTTTAGTCTTGTATGTTGATGATATCTTACTTGCTGCAAATGATATGGGCATGCTATGTGATGTAAAGAAATATCTCTCTAAGAACTTTGAAATGAAGGATATGGGTGAGGCCTCTTACATGATCGGAATATAAATAATTAGAGATAGATCACGAGGACTGTTAAGTTTGTCTCAAAAAGGATATATCAATAAGATTTTAGAGAGATATGGGATGGAAAATTGTTCTGCAAGAAAAGCTCCAATTCATAAGGGGGATAAGTTCAGTAAAATGCAATGTCCAAAGAATGAATTGGAGCGTAAAGAAATGGAAAGAATTTCCTATGCATCAGTGGTTGGGAGTTTGAACTATGTTCAGACATGTACTCGGCCAGATATCAACTTTGTTGTTGGTATGTTGGGTCGATATCAAAGTAATCCCGGAATGGATCACTGGAAAGCTGCAAAAAAAGTTCTCAGGTACTTGCAGGGCACCAAAGAGTTCATGCTTACGTACCGGAGATCTGACAATCTAGAGATCGTTGGATATTCAGATTCTGATTTTTCCGGATGTGTCGATAGCAGAAAATCGACATTTGGCTACTTGTTCCTATTAGCTGGGGGAGCAATATCTTGGAAGAGTGGAAAGCAGTCTGTCATTGCTACTTCTACTATGGAGGCCGAATTTGTGGCATGCTTTGAGGCCACAGTTCATGCATTGTGGTTGCGGAGCTTTATCTCAGGACTTAGGATTGTCGACAACATAGCCAAGCCACTGAAAATTCACTGTGATAATTCCGTAGCTGTCTTCTTTTCTAAAAATGATAAGTACTCGAAAGGAGCTAAGCACATAGAGTTAAAGTACTTGTTTGTGAAAGAAGAAGTGCAAAAACAAATAGTATTATTTGAGCATATTAGGACGGACATGATGGTAGCGGATCCGTTAACTAAGGGATTACCACCCAAAACGTTTATTGGCCATGTAGAGTGTATGAGTGTTATAGATAAGACCTTGCTATTCTAGTTGTGTTATGCTTATAGTACTTGTAAGAGTTTGAATTTACTTAAGGATATGTTTATGTTTTATTGAACATGTTATCATTATAGTATATGTATACATTTTGGTTTAAAGATAACATGTGTGTTTGAGAATGAAAATCTTTCTCAAAATAAAAGAATAAAATTAAAATTGGTTTGTGATACATGGAAGGGAACTTGTCGTTCAATGTTGGGCAACCGCCATGATTCGATCAGTTCTTATTTTATATGATAATTAAAGGATTAATGGACTTGATATAAAAGTGCAAATTATAGAGATTAAACCATTAAGTCAACACAATGGCCAAGTGGGAGAATGTAAAAATATTTACGTTGTGTGTGGTCGATGTGTTTCTCGGTTTAATTATAAAGTTCAAGTTCATATTAAAGTTTATTGATTCTAATATAAAAGGTGATACTGTGATGGATCGGTTTCGATTAACGCATTAGAATTGGGTGTATTGATAACCCTCCTTCCTTGCCAAATTATATGTATTGATCTTTTCTATGTAAAATATATATGTATATATATGATAATTAATTAATTGTAAATACATATAACCATATATATATATATATATATATGAATAATGCGTTAGTTAACAAACAAACGAACATTCGTGTCTCTTCATGTCAATATAAAAGCAATACTAATTACGTTTAGTGATTATGCGTAACGTCTGGCATCCCTTTACGTAAACGTGTCGTTACCAAAAACACTTCACGTACAAGGAGAAAGAAATAGAGAAGAAGTCAGAAAATCCATGTTCATCAAAGGATCTATTAAGGTTTAAAGGCTAAGGGAGGAGAAAATCAATAAAAGGATTTGATCGATAACATCATCGATCAAGGTTAGTCTTTCTTTTTTTCTAAGAAAGTATTTATTTGTTGAATTAATACAAATGTAAAATAAGACTTGGGATAGATTTCATAAACCGAAATCATAAAATGGAATTTATAAGATCTCCTTGTTGCTGTAAAAGGTATTGATGATGAGGGAGAGCAACTGGTTGATCTCAGCTTGGAAAGCAAAAGTTTCGGCGTCCGCCATTATCGCTGATCGGAAAAATCTAAAAACTAGGGTTTAAAGGTTTTTCGTGAGAGAGAAGGTAAGTATAGATGCAAGATTACGGAGAAGTCTGTGTCATTTATATAACAAGTTGTTGTGGGTACGCTTAAGGGTTTCTAGATCTTTTCTAATTCATTGTTTTTCTTTTGTGAAACATAATAAGGTTTCTAGATCCTTCACTTTTAACCGGCAAGTAGGATTGCTTTGCTAAGTTTAAACATATGTAGGGCCCATATGATCTGCGTCATGGACTCATTGCTTAACAATACTTTTTTTTTAATATTTAATTGATGAGATGCGATACATACCCTAATCTAACTTTTAAAATTGTTATTTAATATACCAATTTATAAAGACGAGAAATCAAATCATAAATATCATAGTCATTAGTTGGATCATCCTAACCACCAAATTAAAAGAACTCGGCTACGTCCTTCTTTCAAATAACAGATTAGTCTTATTTTGATTTTTTTTGATAATAATTGATTAAGCTCCTAAAGCAACAAATCAACTTAAACGAGAGAAGGCTTCTACAATTCATCTGTTTGACCCCATTGTTAGAGGATTCAAAATATGTGTCATCTAGAGACTTTTCAAACTTCAATAATGAAACTACAATTTTAGAAGTAAACAAACAAAAATTCGAGAAAGAAGTGGAGAAAGAACCTATATTGTTTGAACAAAACCGTGTCACCACCATTAACATCATCCTAAAAACCTAAACCTTAATTAGCTCTCGAGCATACGGTTAATAAGGCTTGTTCTTAACTTATGTTTTTGTAAAAGAAAATGTAACTATTTTTTATCAACTAGCCACTAAGTCTCGAAAAAATTCAAATTTTGGTATATGAGAATTTGTAAAGAGAACATTACCACAAACACACTTGTCATCGACAAATTTTTTTTATGTTTTTATTTGTAGTTAATCTTTTTTAATCTAATAAGTTTTAATGTCAAAATAATTTGCATTGTAGTAAAATTTCAAAACTCCAAACAATCCAACAAATGACATTGTTTCCTACTATATATTTAGTACATTGAATCTCAAAATCTCAAAAGAAGATAATTATTTTGCAAAGTACTTCTTCTACAAAAATTTGTTGAAGATGATAACTTTTTAGTAAAATGCTCTTTATTAATTAAAGTTCTCAAAGATTATTATGAATACAAACACTTCTTTTCTGTAAATCAAGATGTTTTATTCATAGTGAGAGACAAACTTGTTTATTAAGCCTTTGATTGGTAACACCAAAAAGGCGTATTTGAGGTTCAAAACAAGAAATGTTACTAATCACATTAAAAAGAAATCCGGTGCGCTGAGTTGCTCTCAGTCTGGTGGTTAGGATGATCCAGCTAATGACTCGGTATCAGAATTCGATTCCTACCCGCTGCATTATGGTACCTTAAAAAAAGGATTATTGGGAGGTGGGCTTTAGGCTATGGATCGGGCCTTGTCGATCTAATGTTGACAAAAAAAAAAAAAAAAAAAAAATCCGGTGCGTAATTATTTACTAAAAGGCGGTCCAAATGATGTGAGAAATTTTTTGTCCCGCTTTTCATAGGTAATTCTATACATAATGAAAAACAAAAATCCTATAGCTCTAATACGTTATTATTTATGGTTTTGTTTTTTTTAACACTGGGTGCCGGCCCATTAGCCAAACTCCTATATAATATATGCAGTAAAATTCGATCTCTAGATATGAGATAGTGCATGCTTTCAATGAACTTACCATCTGCCACTAGACCAAAATCACTTCAGTAAACGTTATTATTTATGGTTATAATCGTTTAGAATGAAGTTGAATATATAACATGTGTAATGAATTGGTTTCTAAAAAAACAAAATTGAGAACACATCAACCTAATTATAACATAATCATCAAACTCTCCTAAAATCACTCAAATCACAAAAAATATCACAAACCAAAAAAACACTTTACTTTCTTTCATTTGTTTACACAAATCGAACCAAGAATTTAGTGTAATTAATTAGGATTGTTTTTTAAAACTTTTTACTATGGCTAGAGACAGATAAAAAGGATATCGAGATAAAGAAGTGTGAAAATGAGGAAGAAGAAAAAAGTGAAAGAACATAAGAGGATTCCTCTTTTTTTTACCAGAATTGCGTAAGAAGAAAATGGCTCAACCTGAATTTTTTTCTTTCTGATTTTCTTTGAACATTTATCTTCCACTTTACCCAACCCGATATGGATGCTCTATAAATTTATATTCAATTTGTTGTTGGAACTATAAATCATATATATAAAAAAAGGTTTCACTATCTCCTTATTGATCCACCTGGCAATAGGTGGAGTGAAACCCCTTCTCATTAGTCTATGTGGGCAGTACATTTTTCCCACATTGAACCTTGCATTGTAACTTAACCCTACATTAAAGCTTGATTTTATTTAACTCACCAAAAAAGCAGAGAAAAAAAAAAAGAGTAGAGAAATAAAAAGAGGAAAGAAAGTAAAAAAGAATAGAGAGAAGAAAGATGAGAGAAAGTAAAAAAGAAAAGAGAGAGTAAAAAAGAAAAGAGAGAGAGTAAAAAGAGGAGAGAGAAAAAAAATGAGAGTGAGAGAGAAAAGAAGAGAGAGAGTAAAAAAGAGGAGATATAAGTAAAAAAGAGAATATAGAGTAAGAAAATAGAGAAAAGAAAAAAGAGTAGAGAAAGAAAAAGAGGAGAGAAAAGAAAAAAAAGATGAGAGAGAGAGAAAAGAGGAGAAAGAATGTTATGCAGATTTTATTAGATTCAACAGATAAATACAACGAAAATATGATTATTTGCTAAGAACCGAAATAGTTTATCTCTTTCTCGGACTCGAGTTAACTTGTTCTGTTGGTGAGGTTGGTATGCGTTTGCACTTTTCGTCTTCGTTTTTATAGTAGTTCTCTTTCCGCATATTTCGGGGAATATCCCGATTTTCTCATCATTGCCGGATTAGTCGGCGTATCAATCTTCTTTAATGCGTCAATTAATCTATTTAATTCAGCGAGATCTTGTTTCCTTAATTACTCAATGCATTGTTCCTTCTCTTTATGACAACATCTTTTCTTTTTACGGCTAGCGCGCTGGCACTAGCCCACGCTCTCAATCTGAGTTGTCTCATGGGTTATTTTTTAAAATTATATCAGGTCTTTATTTATTGGGCCTAATCGTTTTTGGCCGATCCATTAATAGTAGCCCCCAACTTCCTTATTCGAAAGCGGGAGAATAATGAAGCGATTTAATTTCCTTTACTTGCCTCAATATCAGGATCTTTCCTATTTAGTGATGGACAGTCGGATCTCGCCCTGTGATCAGATCGACGGTTGTCGAAGCTTGCGTTAGTAGAATCCCGGATATTCGTGCTTGCTGCAATTGTCGCTTCACTATCTTTTCACGCTTTAACTTCTGCCGCTCCTTGTAGGTAATCATTCTTACTTTTCTTCATCTCTCTCTGTGATTTCTCTTTCTACTATTTTCTCTTTCAAATTTTTTTGAATCTCAGAAGATGTCTTCCGATTCTTCTCCGAATATCCTTTGCTATTTCTCGAAGCGAAGCCGGGGAATGTCCTCTTTTGACTTGGATGGGTTCAAATCCCGTGACAGCATGTCTTTTGTGTTGATCTCTTGGGTTGTTCGCCGGAACATGAACCGGACATGTATATGTGGACCTCAATGGATTATTTTGACTGTTGTGGGCTATCTTTCCTAATTTTCGAGTGCATTCTTCTCCTTCTATGGGAGCTCCGCGTTGCTCTTGGTTAGTTTTATCATTATCTCCTTCGTCAGATGGTAGTTTTTTTTACCCTTGCAAATGAGATGGGTGTTGTGTTGAGCCCTCGCTCGTTCCTTCTTATTTGTCATGTTATCCTCCACAAGTGCCATGGTAATTCGTACCCTTATTTATGCACTTCTCGTCTTGATTAGATCACAAGCACTCCTGATCGTGACGATAAATAGAAGGAGAAAGGTTTTTGTTTACGCAGATCCTCCTATACTATTGAAGAGTCTCCATTAGATATTGTTATCTCTCAGTGGGGCCCAATAGTTGGTTGGCGTTCAGTGTTTGCTTGTGCTTCTCTTCTTTTGATCCTATATGTTTTCCTGGCTAATTGTCGTTTTATACTTCATAGCTTACGTTGAGCTCTATTCTGCCCGGAGCGGGAATATCATATCCAAACTTAGGAAGGGTGATTGCTACTGGGGCTCCTTCTCTGCCGAAAGGATTCGTCACGCTCTTTGTCTTTCGGCTCCAGCGCTTATGGCTGCTGGCGACTCTTTTCGGTCCCCGTTTTGCTCTCCGGTCAGTTCTGACCATCATAGAGGTACTGCGCTTGCGTTCATTACCTTTTTCACTTATGTTTTCCTAGGAGTCCATGCTGATTATCTTTCTTTAAAACTCTCTTCTAGCTCGTCGGGCTCTAGACATGGTCGTCCGCATCCTTTGCAGTGCTCCAAAACTTGGTAAAGTTCTCGCCCTTCAGGCTTTAAGAGGGCCTAGGATTCTCCCCACTCTAAAGGGAATGCTGATTCGGGCACCGTGACCCCTTCTGAGAGGCTAAATGTTCACACCGGGGAGTCTTCTTCTAAAAGGACTTGTACTGAACCGAGGCGCCGTGAGGAGAAGCGGCCTCTAGTGACACCCGACTTGCCTGCTTCCCGGGCCTGCTCTTTGGAGGCCTTCCGTCAGTTGGTGATTCTAGAGGATTTTCTAGTTTTGCTTGTTTTTGACAGTGCGGAAAAGGTCCAATTCCAGGAAGCCTTGTCTAGTCTTGGCTCGGTATTCTCTCTTCGTAGCTCTCTTTTTTTTTTCTAATATTGTAAATTTGACTGTCTTACTATAAAGGATTTTTCTTACCTTTTTAGATTGGTGGGGTTATTGCTCGCTTGGTGGGGCGGTATGAGTCTTGTAAGGGCGAGGCTCCCCCTTCTTCCTACGCTAGGGTAAAACATTATGCTAATGCGTCTTTTGCCCAGATGACTGAGAAAGTCGAGAAGCTGGAGAAAGAGTTTATGTCTATGACAGCAAAGTGTACTTCGTCAGCCAAGAAGGTGGCTTGCCTAGAGAAGGACAAGCGGGTAATGGTTGCTTCGAAGGAGGAAGAGATCGAGAATGTTTTGGGCGTGGCTCGCGCACATATTGTGGGGCAATACGAGGAAGCTTTGGAGAAGGCCAAGGAAATCTTTGACCAGAAGGTTGAAGAATTTGAGTATGCCAAAACTCTCGCGATTGCTCATGCTTCCTTCATGTCGGTGATTGGTCCTGGACTTGACATTCGTAATTTGGGCGTTGGTGCTCCTCTAGAGAGTCTGGCGGGGTCTTAGCCTTCGATTTCAGACCATACCTTCGATGATGGCCCTGGTTCTCTGGCTGATCGTATGATTAGTTAGGAGTGTGTGTTTTCTTTTGTTGTTATTTTGTTGTTTGTTTTTCATTTCGTACTTTTGTTTCGGTAATACCTTTTAAGTGCCTAGGTGAGCTTTGAATTTGATTGTTTTTCTTTTCTTTGTTGACATGAATTCATGATTTTATTTTTTCTTTTGATTGCCATCGCTTTTGTTATATCCGCTTAGTAACTAAATGCGGATGTAGCCCAGTTTTGACTTCCCGTTATCAAACCTTTTGATGTGCATTTATTTTTGCTGCTCTCAGCCTGTTTTTGGCTCATGATTACGCGATGTTTGTGGCTTTTGAACTATTTTCGGCTCGTAGTGGTGCAGTGTTTTATGGCTTTCAGCCTGTTTTCGACTCGTTTATCGATTAGCTTCAATTGCTTACTTGGGAATTTTCATGTCGCATTCTTTTTATTCTTTTTTGGGCCTCATTAGACTCATCGGTTTTGGCGGGAATCTTGAAGTCGCTTCGTTTGCCTCTCGCGATTGCCGTCAATTTCGACGGTTGAAATTCGTTATTGTATGCGGTTTTAAAATCATGGGTTTCCGAATGGTTTTCTTTCCTACTATTTGTTGCTTCGATTTTTCTGGATTTATCCTCTCAAAGTATTTTTTTTTTCTTTGTTCTCTTGCTGATTTTTAGGTTTCGCTTTCTGGGTTTTTTTTTATGAGCGATTCCGGAAACGATTTTATTAGTCTGGAATACTTCACCATGGATTCTCTTTCTCTGGAAGGATCTCATAGTTCTCCTCCTTGCGCTTTTAATGACGGTCCTGTTTTTATCACTATTCCGCTCAAATGGTTGAGGGAGCTTCTTCATCTGGAGGATCTAAGGGCCCTTCTACTCGCAAGAAGTCTTCTGTTAAGGTGAGACTTCCGAAGGGCGTTATGGATATAGGAGGCTCTCATCTCAAGTCTGTTTTTACGAACAAGGCTTTGAACCGATGGCAACGAGAGCATGGTATGACGTCTATCACCCTTGAGGCTCCGGGAGATAGATCTCCCGAAGGTGATCCTGAAGAATATGCTTGCGCCTACGCCATTTTCTTCGAGAAGTATTTTCTTTCTTTCCTACTTCCTCGTATTTTCTTTCGCTTTCTAGCTTGGTTGGGTGTTCCTTTATGCCAGCTTTGTCCCTTTTTTGTTTGGATAGTTCTGGATATGTACGTGCGTGCTGTCAAGATGTGAATTCCTTTTAATCCCTAAGATCTCCTCTCGCTTTATACCGTCAAATGCTCGGATAGCTTCCTTTACTTGTCAAACAAGAAGCCCGTGTTAAAGGTTATCGACAGTCTTCTTGATAAAGATCCGGATTGGCGCCACCACTACTTCTTCTTTAAAGTTTCTCCGAGGATCATCAGAGATTCCCCTCCTCGTTCTCTTTTAAGAAATTGTCCGAATTGGTTAGGAGAATTTCTTTTTAAGCTAAGTTTTTCTTACCTTGTGATCTTTATTTCGTTTTTCTTCCCCTTGTTATGTGGTTTTGCTTTCCCTTCGGTAGAGAATCGACTTCGCTTTGCTAAGGTGTTCACGATGGGTGATTATCTGTGGGATACTTTTGCCCCAGAATCTGTGAGGAAGTCTCTGATTGATAACTGGGATCATTATTGCAGCTCAGTGCTCTCCACTACTGTTTATCCAATCGTTCCAGCTTCAATTGAAATCTCTGTTGTTGCTCCTATCTCCCTAGAGACAGGTTTGGTTTTTTTTTCTCATTGTAGTCTGCTTGGTTCGATTTCTATATTATGATGTTGTTTTTTGGTGGTAGGTTCCTCTTCTGAAAACACGAGTGGGACTCCACTTTTTTGTCATGAGCTCTGTACCAAACGCTCTCACAATATGCCTCGCTTTGGTTGTGTTAGAGATGACGTGCCTTCTCCTCGTGACTCCCCCCAAGAGAGAGAGCGCTTCACCCCTAAGCTACCGCGGTTTTGTGTCCTTCTTCTCCATGTGCTACCAAGGACACTCGCACCAAGATTGTACCTAGTAGGACGCTTACCTTTGGGAATCCGGTGCAACCGACTCACCCTTGGAGGGGTATAAGTTTCTAGTAAGTGGGGAACCATTGGAGATTGCTAGAGTTTACCATACGATTCAGAGTGCTGACACTCTAGTCTCTTCTATCGATCATATGAGGCTTTGGGATGCCTATATTGACGTGGCCGTGAGCCAAATTCAAGTGCGATTCCCTTTCTCTTTTGAGGTAACTTCTTGTTAGTTCTATGTTGGGTTCTGATATTCCCTTTTCAGGTGTCGATGTCCGTGAACTAGTTTTGCTATTTTGCCGAGAGGTTGGGGATTGATGCTGACACTCGGGCTCGTTTCAAGGTTGTCAAGACGGAACTTGCTCGTGCTAAAGAGTTTATGCTTGGACTCGAGTCCAAATCTCGGGTCTGGAGGAGTCTATTAAATTTGTGGAGGCTGAAAGGCAATCCCTCGCTGCCCGAAATGAGGAACTTGTCGCCGAGGGTGACCAAAAAGACGCTTGATGATAGTCGCAGAATTTCTTCGGGTCGTAGTCTCCGTAACTGCTTGAGAATCCCTTAACATAGTTTTTTTAATTTATAGATAGAGTAAGAGTTCTTACCTTTTTTCGGTCGAGTGCTCTATCTTAGGGAGTTTTCCTTCTTTTCTTCTTGGAAACTTTTGGCTTTCCTGATCTCCTCCTAGTTAGAGAAGTTGACGGAGCGATACAGAGCGTCCTCTAAAGTTTTTGGCGGGTTATGTATGAGATTCACTCTGAATTATGATGTGGGCCATAGGGCTGAATCCAGTGCGAGCATTGATCAACAAACTGTCGCAAGAGCTCGTGTTTTTCATGCCTCATGCTCATGAGGTTTTTTGATGTGACGCGATGCTCAATGAAGATCGAGTACGGTTCAAAAAATATTCTACTAAATCCTCAAACCCATCGATCGAGTTAGGTTGAATCCCGCTTTTCCGGTAGGAGATACGCTCTGTCGGCCACTATGAGGAATGATTTTAAGAACGCTGCCGGGTCTGATTCTTCAGAATATTGTGGGAGCTTCTGCTTTCTTGCTGGCTAGACGTGTGCACTGGCGATTCGACTAGTGAAGGGGGTGTGTCGAGTCTAGTCAATCACTTGGTGCAGCTCTGGAGCTGATGTGGTTGTCCGGTGTATTTGCGTCATCATGGCGAGTGTAGTTCTCATGGGTTTGCCGTACCATAGACATGAGCCTGGTAAATATGTCAATCTCGGGTGGAGGTGTCCTTTTGGTCATTCCTTCTTCCAGTTCATCTCTCTTCTGTTTTCCGTAGTGCTCTTCCTCGGGTTCCTCTTCTAACTCATGGTCCTTGGAGTCGGATGGGGTGGGCGCCCTTGCTAGAAATGAGCGTCTCATTTTTACATTGGCGCACCTCATCTCTTTCATCTGCTCCTAGTGTGCCTTGTTCTGCCTCTCAAACTGTCTGGCAAGGTCTCTACTTCTTTCCTCATTTTGTTTGGCTTGTTCGGCCAGGTGTCCAATTGTAGCCTATAGTTCAGTCGTTGAGTAGTTATGTTGTGGGGGTCACTCAGCAGGTGGTGGACCCTAGATGTTGTCTCCGGCCGCATGCTCCCCGTTCACCAACTCTGCCATCTCTTCATGGTTGGCTCCGTTGTTGGTCGTGCTTGCAGCTGGTTCCCTGGTTTGCGCTGCGAGCGCTGCTTGTTGGCTTCTGGTCACCAATCTTCTGTTATGTTGATACCAATTTCGAGAGAAAACTTGTTTCGGCCCCACGGTGCGCGCCAAATTGTTTATGCAGAAAATAACAAGTCGAGAATTGGATAGATTTTATTAGACTCAGCATATAAATACAATGAAAGTATGATTTTCTGCTACGAACTGAAATGGTTTCTCTCTTTCTCGAGCTCGAGCTAACTTGTTCTATGGTGATTATCGGTCAGGTTGATCTGCGTTTGCACTCGTCGTGTTTATAGTAGCTCTCTTTCTGCATATTTTAGGGAATATCCCGATTTCCTCATCATTGTTGAATTAGTTGGCATATCAATCTTCTTTAATGCGTCATGTGAATCAGCGGGATCATGTTTCCTTAATTACTTAGTGTGTTTTTCCTTTTCTTTATGACGACATGTTTTCCTTTTACGGCTAGCACGCTAGAGTGTGCACTTTCAATCTGGGCTGTCTCATTGGCTATTTCTTTTGTCATATCAGGTCTTTATTTATTGGGCTTAAAAATTTTGGGTTGAGCCATTAACAGAGAGTAAAAAAGAGGAGAAAGAGTAAAAAAAAAGAGAGAGTAAAAAGAGGAGAGAGAAGTAAAAAAGAGTAAAGAGATAAAAAAAAGTAGATAAAGTGAAAAAGCAGAGAGATAATTAAAAAACGAGGGCATATAAGTAAAACAGAGGAAAAAGAGTAAAAAAAGTAGAGAGATACGTAAAAAAGAGGACATATAGTTAAAAAGAAGAGGATAAGTAAAAAAAGGGAGAAAGAATAAAAAAGAGGAGAGAGAGAGTAAAAAAGAAGATAGAGAAAAATTGAGGAGAATAAAAAAGAAGAGAGAAAAGAAAAAATGATGGGATAGAGAATAATAAAAATTACTTTTAATCTTTAGTCATAGTTTTAGTTTTAAAGTTAAATAATAAACAAATTTACCTTTAAAATTTTATAAACAAAAGTAATTATTTTTGTAAAAAAATAAATAAATTCGGGTACACACAGGTACCCATGGATAACCCATAAATTAATGGGCTTTTCTAGGTTACTTAAAATACTTGTCTAAAGTTTAGAGAATCCAAAAAAGTGGGCAAACACAACTGAGCAAAAGGGATCTAACACTAACTATTGTCTACGGTCTCTACTTTTTATAATTTATGTATTCATTGAAGTTAATGCAAAATTTGTTTGTATGTAGAAAACCCAAGTTGAGTCTCATGAATATATAGGCCCTCATGTACATTGTGTTAGCTTTAAGAAATGAGAAATCTCTTCTTCCATACTCTATTCTCTCTCTCGGTTTTAAACTGAAACCTCAATCTCTCCATTCTTCCTTAATACTCTTGGATTCTTCTCTATTCTTACTCTTAATTTTCTCTAAATCTCACATGGTATCATAGCATAAGATCTTATGACTCATTTAATTCGCTGAATCTCTTCTCCAATCTCTTTACTTCAGTTCTTGAAACTCCATTGTTAATGGATTGAAGCTTCTATTTTGTCCAAATCTTCTCTTTTCTCTCATTTTTCTCTCATTTTTCTCTCTGTTCTGATCGAAAGGTCTAAGCTTGTTAGTGTTCATGTCACTCTCAAGGGTGTGAACTATTTGTTATGGTCTAGGACCATAAAATCTGTGTTGTGTAGCTGGGAACTTTGGGCTCATATTGATAGAGGAGTTCTAAAGAGGGCGATTCAAGCTAGTGGAAAGGCAAAGGAAGGTGAAGGTAGCTCGGGAGTGGTTGTTTCTGTAGGTGAAGATGAAGCAAAGTGGTATCAAGATGACCAAGTTGCTCTTGTCATTATGCAAACCTCCCTTGACCCAGCCATTCTTGAAGCCTATTCTTATTGTGAAAGTGCTAAGCACTTGTGGGATACTCTTAAAAACGTCTATGGTAACCTCTTAAACCTCAGCCGTGTATATGAGGTTAAGAAATCCATAAGTGACCTGAGCCAAGAGGATATGGAGTTCACTCTATGGTTTGGGAATTATAGGTTTCTTTGGGCAGAGCTTGAGATGTTAAGACCTTCTACACATGGATCCAGTGGTGTTAGGTGAAAGACTTGAGCAAGACAAGGTCTTTGGGCTCATGTTGAACTTAAACCCAGCCTATGGTGACCTCATTCGCCATCTCTTAAGGCAAGACAAGCTGCCAAGCTTAGAGGAAGTGTGTGGATCCATTCAAAGGGAGCAAGGATCTCAGAACCTTCTTAGTGGTAAGGGGGATATCGTCTTGGCTAATAAGGTGGCATTAAGGCCAGAGGAGAAGAAGACATGGTTCTGTGACCATTTCAAGAGGAAAAAGACATGACCATGATCATTGTTGGATTCTTCACCCTCATCTCAAGCAAACCGGTTTGACAAACCAAAGGCCAACCTTGCGGTTGAAGGTGTGGAGACTCAAAACAACATGGCTGTAAGCTCTTCTTCTTAAATGGCTGATTGAAAGGCCATGGTTGTGACTCCTGGTGACTATGTGAAGAGATCAGACCTTGATGAGCTCATCAAATCCATCAATGCCCTTGAAGAATCCGGTACCTCTTACCATGCTTCTAATCATCAGATTATCTCATTGTTGATTCTAGTGCATCTCATAATATGATTAAGAACCCTAGGTTCCTCAGTAACTTAAAACCAACCTTAGGGAATTAAAAAGGTCGAGATCAGAGGCATTGGTGTTTTAAAGTTATTAGATAAATGGTCCAAAGCTTTTTACATGCCTTCATTTACATCTAACTTGTGAGTGTGAACAAAACGGTTTGTGACTTGAATTGTAGAGATATATTCGAGCCTAATGGAGTTTCTTTTCAGGATATTAAGAGTGACAAAGTTCTTGGAGAATTAACCACTAAAGATGGATTGTACCTCCTAGTTGATGCTGAGAAAGATCTGAACGTATCTTTACCTTTATTTTGTTTATCTAGTTCTTGTAGTAGTAATGAGAGTGGTTTATGGCATGGTAGACTTGGTCACCCTCTTTCTCATGCTTAAGAATTGTTGTTGCCTAGTATTTCCTTTTAAAAATGATGATTGTGAGGCTTGTATACTTAGGAAACATTGTAGATCGTTGTTTCCTAAGTCTTCAACCATTTATGAACATTGCTTTGATTTAGTACATTCAGATGTTTGGACTTCTCCGTGTAAATCTAGAGAGCATCATAAGTATTTTGTCACCTTCATTGATGAAAAATCCAAGTATACTTGGTTAACTTTGTTGCCATCAAAAGACAAGGTGTTAAAAGCTTTTACAAACTTCCAAACTTATGTAACTAACCAATATAATGGAAAGATTAAAATTTTGAGAACAAATAATGGTGAAGAGTATACTAGTTATGCCTTCAAACAACATCTAGACAAACATGGAATTGTGCATCAAACAACATGTCCATATACTCCACAACAAAACATTGTGGCTGAGAAAAATAATTGACATTTGATGGAGGTAGCAAGGTCTATGATGTTCCATAAAAATGTTCCCAAAAAGTTTTGGAGTGATGTTGTAACATCCGAATGCTATCTCATCAATCGAATCCCAACCAAATTTCTTCTCGACAAATCACCATTTGAGGTATTAACCCAAACTAAGCCATCTATTGAATACTTAGGAGTTTTTGGGTGTGTTTAATTTGTGTTGGTACTAGGTGATTAAAGGAATAAGTTGGAAGCTAAGAGTGTGAAAGGGATGTTCATTAGTTACTCTATAACTCAAAAATGTTACAAATGCTACATACCGGAGACAAGGCGTGTACTAGTGTCTAGAGAGGTCAAGTTTGTAGAAACAAGGGGATTTTATGACAACAAAGATTGGGAAGGACTAAAGGATCTCTCATATTCAGTCAAGATAGAGTTACAAACTTGTGGAGCTTATTGGAGAAGTTTGGGATTGAACACTCGAGTGTGCTTCGATCGAGTGAACCACTTAAGTGTGGTCCGAATGGTTCACGGCCAAGTGAAACAGATGAAAGTAATGAGGAAAGGTCAGCACTAGCTCCTGGTCCATCCCAAAGTGAAAGCAATGAGGCACCTACACCAACTCTTGGCTCAGCAAGTGAGGACACAAGTGTAGCTGAACCAAGTCTAGACCAAGTCGAAGAAAGTGAAAATAAAACTGAAGATGAAGTTCACAAAATGGCTGCACCACCAAAGTCACTACCTTTGAGGAGAAGCCAAAGTGTGAGGAAGGCTCCTTTCAATTGGGTTAACACTCGAGTATACTACAACAAGAAGGCAGTAGCTCATCCAACATAAGCTGTGTGTACCTTGGCTCAAATTCCTTTGGATCATCAAGCCTTTATCAGCAAGATTGATCAACATTTCATCCTAAACACCTATGAAGAAGCTACAAAACATAAGGTTTGAAGAGATGATATGGGGAATGAACATGGAGCTATGGAAAAGAATCACACTTGGGATGAATCTGAGCTTCCAAAAGGGAAGAATATTGTGACTTTGAGATGGATCTTCACCATCAAATACAAGAGTGCTGGTGAGATTAAATGCCACAAAGCAAGGATGGTTGCTAAGGGATTCACTCAAACTTATGGAGAGGATTATCAACACACATTTGCACCGGTTGCCAAACTACATACGGTATGTGTTGTGTTATCCTTAGCTACTAATCTTGATTGGGAATTGTGGCAGATGAATGTCCAGAATGCATTCCTATAAGGTGAACTTGAGGATGAGGTGTATATGCATCCATCACCAGGATTGGAACACATTGTGGCACCTTGAAATGTGTTGAGGCTTAGGAAAGCCATCTATGGACTCAAACAATCTCCAAGAGTTTGGTATCACAAGTGAGCCATACCTTAAGAGATCATGGGTTTAGGAAGTTTGAGGATGACCATACTCTCTTTACAATCCAGGGTAAGGATGGAATTATTGTTGTCCTTTTGTATGTAGGCAACATCATTATCACCTGCAATGACAAATCCAACATCAAAGGTATCAAAGAACATCTCAATTCCGTTTTTGATATTAAAGATTTGGGCGAAATGAAGTACTTCCTTGGGATTGAAGTGTGTTGATCCAAAGAAGGTTTCTTCTTGTCTCAAAGGAAGTATACAGTTGACCTTTTGAATGGGTGTGATATCGGTTCAAGGATAGCCAAGACTCCACTTGAGGATGCCAACAGATCAACGTGAAAGGGGGAGAAAGATGATGAACCATTTGAGGACGTACACCAATACTGGAGAATGGTCGGTAAGGTGATATATCTTACAATAACAAGACTGGATTTGTGTTTTGCTTTGAACCAAGTGAGTCAACATATGCAAGCTCCTAAGGTGTGTCATTGGGCAATTGGTGGATCGGATCCTTAGATACCTCAAAGGGATTCCAGAGCAAGGTGTATGGATGGGAGGGAATGAGAACACAACTCTTGTGGGTTATTGTGATGCGCATTGGACCGGAGATAGACAAGACCACAAATCAACTATCGGATATTGCACGTTTCTTGGAGGCAATTTAGTCACTTGGAAGAATAAGAAGCAAAATGTGGTGTCATGTTTAAGTGTTGAGGCCAAGTATAAAGCTATGAGGAAGCTTACAGATGAACTCATATGGTTGAAGGCTCTTCTCAAGGATTTGGGAGTTGGATCACAAGAACCGATCACAATGCATTGTGAAACCAAGCAACCATTCACATTGCATCAAACTCGGTGTTTCATGAGAGAACAAAGCATATTGTGGTTGATTGCACAAGGTCCAAAGAAAGGTGGAGCAAGGAGTGATCTTACCATGTTACACAAGGAATTCGGACTAACTAGCTGACATATTCACTAAGGCCGCAAGCTTAAAGGTGTGTGAGTTTGTGTATTCCAAGCTTTGGTTGATATACATGCCTAAGCCGTGATCATGGTCCATACTCTTTTTCCCTTAGTTGGTTTTATTCCAATGGGTTTTTTACTAAAGTTTTAAATGAGGTGGGGAGTTACAACTTTCAAACTTGTCCTTAATGATTTCATTGCGGATTCAAGTTTGAGGGGGAGTGTTAAACTCAAAAAAGTATGATGATGGTTAAGTGTGAAGCAAGTTAACTCTCGGCCAATGTAGAATCCGTACAAGATTGGATTCTAAGGAAATTATTTATGCGGCCATCAGACTATAACTAAGTGTGGAATCAAGTCAAGAAGATTGGTTACACTCAGCTGAGAAGTCACATGTGCTTGGTAAGCACCAATATGACTGTTGTGCATTGTAAAGTGTGTAGAGCTCATGTCACTTTCAACATATGGATCCGAGAAAGAAAATATTTCCTCTTTGGGATATTTTTGTATTTTAGTACATTGTTTGTATGTAGGAAACCCTAGCCAAACCTCATGTATATATAGGCCCTTATGTACATCTTGGTAGCTTTAAGAAATGAGAAATCTCTTCTTCCATACTCTCTTCTCTCTTGCTTTCAAACTGAAACCTCAATCTCTCCATTCTTCCTCAATACTCTCAGATTCTTCTCTATTCTTACTCTTAATCTTCTCTAAATCTTACAAAAATTACGTTTTAAAAACATATTAATTAAAGTTACCACCAACAAGAATTATAATTTACTAAGTTCATAATCAATCCTTGCATTAATTCAAACCTAAACTCCCAAAACACACATTCTTACTAATCATCTCAATTAATATATAAACTAAAAATATTAAGCTGATATCTAAATAAATATGAATAAAGTTGAAAACTATATGAATATTAGAGAAGAGTTCCAAATAACTCCACAAAATAACAGAAATTGATATGATCATGACTAACTCAAGTAAAGAAGAAGAGCTCTAAGAAGATCATACTCAACCTCCAAGCTCGAGTATCGCTAAATACTTAATGGAATAGGATGTAATGCAAGTACATGCTGGAGCAATGATGAGATCAAGGATGAAGCTCTTTAACCAAGCTGTTGGAGGACTCATTAAGCGTATTGAAGCTCAAGAAGAAGACAACTCAATTCTGGTCACGATGGTTCTGACTTGCATTCAACACATGGGTGTGTAATCCATTTGTACTCTTTTTCTCTTATTTGGTTGTATCCCATTGGGGTTTCCACTAAAGTTTAATGAGGCAATTGGATTACAACTTTCATGAGGCCCATTTGCTAAATAAAGACTCAGCCCAACTCCTTATTTTACCTCTTAGTTTCGGCCTTGTATTTTCTATTTTAGTGTTGTAAACTCTTTTGGCAACTTAACAACTTTATAATCTCCAAACTTTGTGAATCTTGTTCATCTCTTTGGTGTGTCATATCCAAAGAACACTAATGGAATATCAAAAGTCTTTCCGTAACCTTTGTGCGACCTAACGATCCACCATCAAGCTTGAAGATCGCAACTGAGTTCCTTAAGCTGAAGTGACGATCTTACAAGGGTTGCATCAAGTGGTATCATAGCCAAAAGTTGAGTGATTCGAATATCTACCATTTCATTGTCTCTTCGTGCTCTTCTATCCATTCTCTATGCTTTCATCTTATGTTCTTAGCAAAGATCATAAAACGAAGTGTTGCTTTGTTAGATCTGAGTCGAAAACCATCATTAGATTACTTGAACATCACGTGACTCTTCATATCCACTGCATCCATATCGTTTGTTTACATTCACCATATGTTCTTCATGTGTCTTTTCATATTCACATATGTTCTTTGTGTGTTTCTTCATATTTACTTATATGCTGCACCAAGAAACCAAAATAAAGTGTTAGGATCGTTAAAACTTGTGTGGATCTAGTAGTTGAGCATCTGATTTGTTCTAGGTTGATAGATTTATGTCTTTACACCTCTGTTTGTGTTTGTTTGTCCATCTTCTTATGCGAACTTGTGTGTTTAAACTAATAGAAGAATATATCGACTGATAACCAATGAATCTAAAAAATTTTGGTATTCGGAATGCTACACTCGATCGAGTGTCATACTAGGTTCAAGTCGAGTCTATTGGTTTCATTCTATAATCGTTTTAAATCATCTTCTTGTTCAAATTAGTTATGTTGAATAAAATTGCAACCTTTAGACTCTTTTACTGGCTTTGTTGTTTTTTTCCAGGAAAGCATGGATGATCGAGATGCTGCAGCGACTTTGGGAGCAAATAAACTCCTATTTGAAGCCTTGACAACACATATGAGTAGACTGATGGATGAGAAACTTAAAGCCTTTCAACAGAGGATTCAGTCGGAGGTTGTATCTAAAGCAAATAAGTCTCCAACTATATCCAAACACAGGGATTTAGAGAACAAACCTCTACATGTGTCTTCAAGACGTGATAAGACTGATGTTGAGGATAGAAAGTCTAGTTCTATCAAGGATAAGTTAGCTGAGGAGTACTATGGTCAAAAGAGTGTTGCATCCAAGAGAAGCCATAAAAACAAGAAGAAGAAGGATGTCCCTAATCGTATGCTTGACAATCTTGGAGGTTTAAAAATCAGAATTCCATCATTCCAAGGAAGAAATGATCCAGATGCATGTCCAGATTGAGAAACCAAGATTGAGTTGGTCTTCAATTGCTAACATTAGGCTGAGGAGAATCAAGTTAGAGTAGCTACAACAGAGTTCTCAGACTATGCCTTGAGTTGGTGGGATCAACTTGTTACCACCAAAAGAAAGAATATGGAATATCCTATCTCTACATGGAAAGAAATGAAGACTGCTATAAGAAAACGTTTTGTACTAACTCATAACACTGAGACTTGCATTAGAAGTTAAGGAGACTTACCCAAGGGAACCATTCAGTTGAAGAATACTATCAAGAGATGGAGATACTCATGCTCCAAACTGATATCATGGAGGACAGAGAGGCTACAATGGCTAAGTTCTTGGGAGGGTTAAATGGAGAGATACAAGATATGCTCGAGATGGAGTATAATGTGGAGATTGAGGATATGCTACATAAGGCCATTTTTTTAAGCAGCAACTCAAATGCAGAGGCAATACTCGTGGCAACTACTCCCACAGCTCCAACAACACTCGATCTAGTTACCAGGAGAAGAGAAGCCTCGTGAGTTCCCAAAACCAGAACTTGTCAAGACTGAATCAAAACTCATCTCTGAGGCCACAAGTTCAAACGAAAAGAATGATATCAAGCCTAAGTCCAAAGAAGTTAGAAGTTTCAAGTGTCAAAGAAGAGGTCACTATGCCAATGCTTGTCCTAACCAGAGAGTTATGGTGATGTTGCGTAATGGCGAGTATGAATCTGAAGAAGAAGAGCTCGCTCACACACCATCTTCTCCTGATGATTTTGAGTCTACACCAACCTATCAGGCTGCACCTTTGAATGGGAACATAATTGTTTCAAGAAGAGCACTTAATATGAATGCTAAGTCTAAATTACAAGAGCAAAGGGAAAACCTCTTTCACACGAGATGCATGGTACAAGGGAAAATCTGCAGCATGATCTTTGATGGAGGAAGTTGTACCAATGTAGCAAGCTAGTTTATGGTCAAGAAACTTGGTCTGAAAGCTAACAAGCACCCAAAACCATATAAGTTACAATAATTAAGTGAAGAAGGCAAATTGAGTGTAACTAAGCAAGTGATGGTGCCTCTGTCTATTTGTGAGTATAAGGATGAAGTTCTTTGTGACATACTACTTATGGAGGTTGGACATATACTTTTGGGAAGGCCATGGTAATCAAATAGGAAGGTTATACACGATGGCTTCACCAACATACACACCTTTGTTCACAGTCGTGAAAAGACTATTTTCCTTCCTTTGCCACGAGGTTTACAAGGATTAGCTGCAACTCACAACAACGATTGGAACCGAGGAACAAGGCCGCAAATCGACCAACTTCTATACTAAGGCTATTCCAATCAAGCAAACTCTTACGGCAAAACAACCAATGATTATCTTTGTCTTCAAAGAGGCTTTATTTAACTTTGCTAATCTAGAGCCGGTTTTGCAGAGCAAAATGACTTATCTTTTGTAAGAATTTGAAGATGTCTTTTCTGACGAGATTACCAATAGTCTACTGCCTACAAGAAGCATAAAGCACCAAATAGACTTTGTACCTGGTGCTTTTTTACCAAACAGACCAACTTATAGAACCCATCATGTAGAGACCAAGGAACTACAAATGACATTAAAGTTGACGAGGAGAAGATGAGAGCAATCATAGAGTGGCGAACGCCTAAGACTCTAAGTGAAGTAAGGAGCTTCTATGGTCTGGTCGGATTTATAGGAGATTCGTCAAAGATTTTAGCACCTTAGCTGCACCTCTCATGGAAATCACCAAGAAAGAGGTCGGATTTAATTGGACTGAAGCTCAAGACAATGCCTTTCAAGCCTTAAAGGATAAGCTTAGCAATGCTCCTATTCTTGCTTTACCCAATTTTCTTAAGACATTTGAGATATAATGTGATGCTTCTAATGTGAATATTAGAGCTGTGTTAATGCATGATAAGAAGGCAATTGCATACTTTAGTGAGAAACTTAGTGGAGCTACTCAGAAATATCCAACTTGTGACAAGAAATTGTATGCATTTGTGAGAGCTCTAGAAACTTGGCAACACTATCTATGGCCCAAGGAGTTTGTTATACATACAGATCATGAATCTCTTAAGCATCTCAAAGGGCAACACAAGCTTAATAAATAATATGCTAGGTGAATGAAATTCTTTGAAATATTTCCATATGTCATCCCCTACAAACAAGGTAAGGATAATGAGGTTGCCGATGCATTGTCAAGGAGGTACACTCTACACTATACTCTTGGGACTAAGTTACTTGGTTTTGAACACTTGAAAGAACTCTATGAAACTAATTCTGACTTTGAAATTATTTTTTCTGAGCATTCTAACCATGCCTCAAGACATTACTTTAAGCATGATGGGTTCTCACTCTATGAGAATCGTTTGTGTGTTCCTAATTGTTCAGTTCAAGATCTCTTAAAAAGGGAAGGACATGGAGGAGGTTTGATGGGTCATTTTGGCGTGGCTAAAACCGTCAAAATCATGCATGAACATTTCCATTGGCCACATATGAAGTGTGATGTGGAACAAATTTGCTCTAGATATGTAACTTGCAAACAAGCTAAATCAAAGGTTTAACGCAACAGTTGGTACACTCTTTTACCTATACATAACCATCCTTGGACTGATATATCTACGGATTTTGTGGTTGGCTTGCCTAGAATTAGGACTGGAAAGGATTATGTGTTTGTTGTGGTTGATAGTTTCTCTAAAATGGTTCATTTCATTGCTTGTGATAAAACTGGTGATGCATCCACATAGCCAATCTCTTCTTCAAAGAGGTCATTCGTTTGCATGGAGTACCTAGGATTATAGTCTCTGATAGGGATACAAAGTTCTTAAGTCATTTTTGGAGAACATTGTGGTCTAAGTTGGGCGCTAAGTTAGTATTTTCTACAACTTGTCATCCCCAAACTGATGGACAAACAGAGGTTGTGAATAAAACATTCTTTACATTGTTACATGCTCTAATTAAAAAGAACCTTAAAATGTGGGAAGATTTCTTGCTTCATGTAGAATTTGTTTATAATCATGCTATACAATATGCTACTAAGTTCTCTCCCTTTGAAATTGTGTATGGTTTTAAACCTTTGTCTCCTTTGGATCTAAGTCCTTTAACTATGAGTGAAAGAGCTAGCTTAGATGGTCAAAAGAAAGTAGATTTGGTGAAAAAACTACACGAGAAAACTCACAGCAACGTTGAGGAACGGACCAAGGCTTATATTAAATGGGCAAACAAAGGCAGGAAGGTGTTCACGTTTGATGTTGGAGATCAAGTGTGGGTACACCTAAGGAAAGAACGGTTTTCGGCTGAAAGAAAGTTGAAGTTAATGCCAAGGGTTAATGGTCCATTCACAGTGACGAATTAAATCAATGGCAATGCCTACCAATTGGATCTTAAAGGTAAGTATAATATAAGTTCAAACTTTAATGTTTCTGACTTACCTCTTTCCTTGCAGTTGATACATATTTGAGGTCAAATTATTTTCAAGAAGGGGAGGAGGATATGATCATGACCAACTTAAGTAAAGAAGAAGGCTCCAAGAAGACCATACTCGACCTCCAAGCTCGAGTACTGTTGAAAACTTAACGGAAGTGGATATAATAAAAGTACCTGCTAGAGCAATGACGAGATCAAGGACCACACTCTTCCACCAAGCTATCAGAGGACTCACTAGGCGTATTAAATCTCAAGAAGAAGACAACTCTAGTCTGGCAACGATGGTTCTAACTTGCATTCAACAAATGGGTGTGTAATCCATTTGTACTATTTTTCCCTTAGTTGGTTTTATCCCATTGGGTTTTCCACTAAATTTTTAATAAGGCATTTAGATTACACTTTTCATGAGGCCCATATGCTGAATAAAGATTCGGCCCAAATCCTTCTTTTACCTCTTAGTTTCGGCCTTGTCTTTTCTATTTAAGTGTTGTAAACTTTTTTGGCAAATCAATAACTTTCTAATCTACAAAATTTTAGACTCTTGTTCATCTCTTTAGTGTGTCATATCCAAAGAACCCTAACAGAATATTAAAGGTCTTTCCGCAACCTTTGTGCGACCTAATTATCACCATCAAGTTTGAAGATCTCAGCCGAGTTCCTTAAGCTGAATCTATCTTTTCTCCTTCTGAAGTGACAATCTAACAAGAGTTGTATCATAAATACATAAAACCTTAAAAACCTTTCGTATGCACAAAAAAACAATGGCACAACAACAAAATATCATTTACACTATTTCATATTTAGATTGTCTCATAAACATACATATACAAAAATTAATCTCATAATCACTAGACCACACACAACAACAATAGTGGCATTACGGAGAAGCAACTCTTGTTTGCTGATGACAGTGTATTCATTTGTAAAGCCAACTTCAAAGAAGCCACATAAGTCCTTTGTTGTCTGCGACATTACAGAGATGCTTCAGGTCAAAAGATCAACTTCCATAAATCAGCCATTACTTTTGGAAGCTAGATCAACCTCATCATGAAGGGAATTCTTGGCTTATACATGGGAATCACTAAAGAGGGAGGTGATGAAAAATACTTAAGCCTTCCAGAATGCTTTAGCGGATCCAAGAGAGAGCTCCTAAGCTTTATAACAGACAGGTTGTAGTTCCACTTAGTGGTTGGTATGAAAAACATTGTCTCTTGGGGGGGGGGGAAGAAACTAAAATGAAATATGTGGCATCAGTTCTTCCGATATACGCAATGTCATGCTTCAAACTCACAAAGTTTCAATTCCAAAAGATTATTTCGGCAATTACCAAGTTTTCTTGGAGTAATTGTGCAGATAAGAAGACTGTTTATTGGGTGTCATGGAAAAAACTATGTAAGTCTAAGAAGAAAGGGGGCCTTGGTTTTCGTGACATAGGAGATTACAATCAAGATCTCCTCACAAAACAAGCATGGAGGTTGTTAGCAGCTTCAAATTCTTGCTTTAGCTGCCTCTACAAGTTAAACTACTACCCGAACAAAAAAATTCTTGAAGCAGGACAGGGTAGTACACCTTCATACACTTGACGTAGCATCTTATATGGTCGTGAGTTACTGAGTAAACGATTGATGAAATCCATTGGAAATGGATTAAACATGCATGTGTGGAGTGACAAATGGATCTTTGATCGTTGGCCATGTATCCCTTTGAACAAGGAGAGTATCGTGGATATAAGCTTAAAAGTCTCAGACCTAATAACTACAAATGGTGCTTGGAACATTAGCCTTCTACACAAGCTATTTCATACAGAAGATGTTGATTGAGTGGTATGTTTTCCACCCGACAATACTAGATGTGATGAATGGATTTGGCCTTTCACCAAGAATGGAGCATACTCAGTTAAGAGTGGAAGTTGGCTTGTTGCTCAATCGTGTACTCAATATATTCTCCCTTCTCTTGAAGTGATACGAACCAATATAGTTAAGACGATAATTTGGGGATTAAAAACTATGCCAAAGATCAAATTCTTCATGTGGTGGGTGCTCTCAAACGCTTTGCCAGTGGGTGATTCTCTACAATCTCATGGCATGAATGTTAATCCAATTTGAAAAGTTTGTAACCAGGCCATGGAAACCATTACTCATGTTCTATTTGACTGCAGTATAGCTGATCAGATTTGGAGGGCATCTCTTGTTCCTCGTCTCCCGCTCAGAATTGATGGTACAATTCTCAATTATATGGAGAATTTTCCAAAACATATAAAACAAAAGAACACAATAACAAGGTACAAGAAAGCTCTTCCATGGATCTTGTGGTATGTTTGGAAACAAAGAAATGGTAAAATCTTTGCTAGCAGTATTCCTAATAAAGGTATCCTAATTCCCAAGTCTCTTGAAGATGCTGAGAATTGGTTTTGTGTCAATGTCGAAACGCGTACAACTTCACCATCTCGAGCACATAACCATGCTCAAGACTCTAAGTGGATGAAACCACACTGCCAAGTTCTTAAATGCAACCTAGGAGTGTCATGGTCCACCTCGGATTCTCTAGTCGGGTAGTATGGATCTGTGGTGATCACAATGGTGTGACAAGACATCATGTGAGGGATGCTTTTCAAGCTGGTAGTATTTCTCTGGGGGCTTTTATGGGCTATGTGAAATGCCATATACCTCTGTTACAACAAAGTTGAGTTTAGTATTGAGAACACAGACATTGTTAAGGCGATTCACAACCCGAAAGATTGGCCTCGATATAGAACCATGCTTGATCAGCTCAATCATTTGAGCTATAATTTTTGCAGGTGTGAGTTTTCTTGCTCAAGCTTCAAAGATAATATAGTTGACATAACACTCAGTGTCACGAAGCAACATCAACTGACCTCATACATAGTTGCGGGAGGGTCGGCTTGGCTGGCTTAAGTTCTCGAGGAAGACTGCAAGGAGTATATTGATTTCTTTCCTACTGTCATAAATTGGTTTCAAAGACCTTTGTCTTTGGCCTTTCCTCGAAGTCCTTAATCTGTTGTTAATTTTGATTTCTTACTTTGTTTCTGAAACGTTTTTTTCTTTAATATAATTCAGATTTTGAAAATAAGAATGCTTAATTATTTAGTTATTTTTTAATATATTGAGAAGACAATCTAAACAAGATTAAGAGGAATATTTCTTTATTTTTATTTGAAAAAAAAGAAAGTGGGGTTAATAACTATTTAACCTTTTTACTTCATAATTGCTTATATTTGTTTGGGTCGATTGATGTTGTTTTTTAATGAATCTTCTTTTGTGTTTCTCCCATGATTTCTAGATTGTTCACCGAACATGAAGATAATAATTTCATGATGTTTTGATAATCATTTTTTCTTTTTCTCTTTTGTTTGGAATATGTTTTTTCAGTTTCTTAGCATTTGTTTTTGACTTGGCATTCTTGTTGTTTTGTTCTTCCAAAAATTAAATAAGAGTGTTATTCTTACTACGACTATTTTGGATTTTGTTTTTTTTAATTTAATATGTAAAGATAAGTTGTGTATTATGTTTATTTCTATTTTTTCTTAATAATTTTTTTTTAACAAAACATGAAAATATGTTTCAAGATCAATCAAATTTAAAAATAAAAAAAAAAAAATCTGTCAAATGAGGAGAGACAAGAGATTTTAGGAGCTTTACTAGAGAGGAGTATTGATGGAAAGTTGGCAAGAAATATAACAAGACTGAGAAATATTATCTACTTCCAATTGAAGATGATCCACATCATACATGTCAAAGTAAGAATTTTTTTTAAAAAGTAATGTTTCTAGAAGTGATGGCTCGTCCAAAGGTTTGACGAAGAAGGAAATGAGATATTTTTTGGAAAAATTGGAATATTTTCATTTGTTATTATGCAGACAGCTAGGAGACGGAGTAAAAACAGAGATGATGGAATGTTAAAACTTAAAGCATTAACTTCTGTCAAGAGAGAAGATATAAAAGCATGCTTGATTGAAAAAGTTCTACCACTTATATGTATTCAACAAGCTGATGAAGGAACACATGTGGAGTGTGGAGATCAAGACTTCAAACTGCTTCAAAAAATGGCTTTCATATTAGTTGGATGTGTCAACCGCCAAACTCGTCAGATCTAAACATTTTAGATTTTGGATTTTTTTAGTGCTATTCAATCGATACAACATAAAGAATGCCCAAACACCGTCGAAGATCTTGTTTATGTGGTAGAAGAGTCTTTTGTCAAATATCCCACAAACCAGATAAATAGAAAATTTTTGAGTCTTCAACCGTGTATGCGTAAGATCATAGAAGTTAGAGTACTAAACAAGTACAAAATCCCGCATATGAAGAAATCTTTATTGGAAAAAGATGGTCTTCTTCCTGTACAATTAGATTGCGATGCTATATTTGTTCAAAATGTAATGAACACACTTAGTTCATCGGAATAGTGAGTTTGATTTTACTTTTTTTATTTTATTACGTTTGTTTACATTATTTATGTTAAAATTTAAATTATGTTTATAGATTTTTTTTGGGTCTGAAATTAATTATTTTTGTAGATTTATTGTCTTCTTCTCACTTAGATTCATTATTCTATTCATGTTTATAAAACGAAGTATCAATGACCACAATGATCAAAACAAGAAAATTTACTTAAACAACATAGAAAAAAGAAGATCAAAGCTAGACAAATTTAGGCGCGTTAAACTTCAACATCTCCAATATAATGTCTTCACTTTTTGTGTTGGGATGAAATCTCCAACATCATAGTGCACCATCTTATTTAAATCAAATGGACGAGTGAACATTGGCAAGTTTGACTGTGTTTGGAGGATTTTTTTGTAGATTTTCTGGTTTGCTTTCTTTTTATTCTTTTGTTTCTTTTTTTTTCCATGATTTTATTAAAAAAAGAAAGAAAATCGACTAATTAATAAGTAACTAATTGAAGTTTAATGCACCTGAATTTCTAAACCCTGATTCAAGTTTGGAAGTTGTGGATAACAAAGTATATGTTTGAATTTGTTTTAACTTTTAGTTTTCTTTTTGTCTTGGTTCTGGAAAACAGTTTATTTTTTGAAACAAAAAAAACATTTTTCAAAATATCTTATATTATGAAATATAGGGAGTATGATTTAATTTTACCGTATTCGGGCTAAATGATATGTACTCCACTCACCAAAAGGCCATTAAAGACTGTTGGGCTTAAATTTGTTAGATAACCTACAATGCAGTCAAACCTCATGGGAACAAAAAAATCCCTTGTTAAAGAGAGCTAACTCTACCCAATCTTGGACGAGGTAAGAATCGAAGCCATTTGAAACTGAACAGTTCTCAATATCCCAAACAAAAAAATATTGTCCCAATTCCCATACATTGCCTATGCCAAAAGCAAAAAATACAAAAAGTTAACACAACCCTATGATCGATTCCAAAATTTGAGGTAAGGAAGAAGTGAAGAAAGAGTAAATAGAGATTTCAAACCCATGCCAAAAAATTACTCAGAACTAACTCAGACAAAGAAGCTCCCAAAAACTTTCAAGCCATAAAATACACTAAGACAATCATGAGTGAAGACATATGCAAATTGTAACGAAACAACCGTACATATAAGAGAAATGGATGCTTCGACATGAAAAAATTCAAACAAAAAAGTTGCAAAATCAGAGATATATGAAAAGCAAGAAAATTAGAGGTAAGGAAAGTAAAGAACAAGTAAATTAAGATTTTAAAACCATGCCCAAAAACTACTCTGCACTAACACAAACATCAAGATTTCAAGACAATGAAGAACATGTAAGAGAAATGGTGACTTTACATAAACATTTCCAATAAAATCTGTAAAATGTGATATATATGAAAAGCAAGAAGATTGGAAGTAAGGAAAGTGAAGAACAAGTAAGTTGAGATTTCAAACCCATTCTCAAATCAAAGAATTGACTAAAACCAATTCTATTATCACAACATTTGTAAAAGTTTTAAAAAACGTATATATATATATATATATATATATATATACACACAAAATATCGCATATGAAGAAATCTTTTTTTGGAAACAGATGGTCTTCTTCCCATATAATTAAGTTGTGATGCTATGTTAGTTCAAAATGTAATGAACAAAAAAAGAAACTGGACTAATAAGCAACTAATTGTATGTTGCTTTTTTATACTTGTGAACTAGGAAGACAAGTTTGACTTTTTTTTATTAAACCGTGAACTTTTGGAAGCTGTGAATAATAAAGTATATGTTTGAATTTGTTTTAACTTTTAGTTTTCTTTTTGTCTCGGTTTGGAAAACAACTTATATTTCGAATCAAAAAAACATCCTCTAAAACATCTTATATTATGAAACTGAGGGAGTATGATTTAATCTTACCGGACTGAATGATATGTACTCCATTCAGCAAAAGGTCATTAAAGACTGATGGTTTTAGTCACTTGCTAGAGAACCTACCCGATCTTGGAAGAGGAAAGAATCGATGCCATTTGAAATTAAACAGTTCTCAATATCCCAAACAACAAAAATATCATCCCAATTCCCATACATTGTCTCTGCAAAAAAAAAATTACAAGAAGTTAACACAACTTAACATCAATTCCGAAATTGGAGGCAAGGAAGAACGGAAGAACAAGTAAATAGAGATTTCAAACTCATGCCCAAAAACTACTCCGAACTAACAAAGACATCAAGATTTCAAGACAAAGAAGCACATGTAAGAGAAATGGTGACTTTACATAAAAAATTTCAACAAAAATATGTAAAATTGGAGATATATGAAAAGCAAGAAGATTGAAGATAAGAAAAGTGAAGAACAAGTAAGTTGAGATTTCAAACTCATACTCAAAAAATACTCAGAACTAACACATGCATCGAGATTTCATGACAAAGAAGCATGTGTAAGAGAAATGGATGTTTTACATAAAAAATTCCAACCAAAAGAACTGCAAAATCGGAGATATATGAAGATCGCTAGGGTTTTACCAGAACATTTGCACGGAGAACCCAGGGATCAATATAAAAAACCTAGCGGATGCTTTAAAAACAACAAATACCAGCTTCCCTAACTAATAAAAGAGAGAAAACGCTTACCCACAGAAGATGTAAAGAACCAGTCAGAGAGGGAAGTGTGGAGGATGGAGGTAAGGAGTTTTTATAGGTTTATTGTCTTCTCCACACTCACATTCATTATTCCACTCATATTTATAACACAAAGCATCAGTGACCATAAAGATCAAAACAAGAAAAGTTACTTAAACCATATAGAAATATTAAGATCAACGCTAGAAAAATTTAGGCGCAATATAGTGTCTTCACTTTCTCCGTCACGATGAAACATTCCAATATCATTATGCACCGTCTTATTTAAATCAAATAGACGAGTGAACATTTGCAAGTTTGATTGTGTTTGGTGGATTTTTCCACATTTACAAGAAAGTGGTTGACCTTACAACCGTCTTCAAGGGATATCATGGCTTGCGACTTAACATCTTTATCTCATTAAGAAAATCAAGCGTATATTTTCTTTATGAAAAAATAGGATTTCCGGAGATCTGCAAATTTCAATTCCTAGAAAATACTTTAATTCTCCTAAATTCTTAATATCAAAAACGGATTTATGATAGGATTTGATGGCAGCTATGCTTTTCTTATTATCACTGAAGATGATAAGATTATCGACCTAAATCAAGATCACCACTATACCTTTCAAATTTTTGAGAGTAAAGAGAGTATGGTTGGCCTCAGACTTCTCGAAGTCATGGTCTCTTACAGTGAAGCTTAGCTTATGATACCAAGCCTGCGGTGATTGCTTAAGGCCATATATTGCTTTTTTCAGAGCCATAAAACTTTTCTAAGAGTGAACTTGGATTCGAGGCCAGACAAATGACTCATGTACACTTCATCTTAAAGTTTGCCTTGAAGAAAGGCATTCTTGACATACATCTGCCATAAATCCCAAGAAAGGTTGGTAGCCAAAGAAAGCACAACCTTTACCCTGTGAAGCTTGACAATCCGGGAAAATGTGTCCATGTAATCGAGGATGTAGGTTTGAATGAAGCCTCCAGCTACCAACCTGGCTTTGTATATTTCAAGGTCTCCATTTCTCTTACATTTGATAGTGAACACCCATTTTCAATGTGATCACCTTCATCCACGGAGGTAGATCCGCCCCATCCCAAGTATGGTTCTTGTCCATCGCATTTGTCTTATCATCAACCGCATCCATCCATTTCTTAATTTTCTTGACCTCATCACAACTTTGAGGTACCTGATCCAATTCAATTTCAAGACACGCATGAAATTTGGATGGTAAGAGGTCAATTGAAATACTGCTTAAACGGTATGAGCTACAACTTGAGAATTATAAAATTCTAGAGCCTTGCGAGCAGGGGTACTTTTTCAAAGTGGTCGTGTAACACTCATTTTGAAACTGCATGTCAATTAGTACCTAAAACTATTATTTTATTTCATTCAAATAAGGTCTCAAGTCATACATAAATTTATTAAATAAAAAAAATCATAAAATAAGGATAAATGTCTCAAAAATCTCATAAAAATATAAGAAAATAAAATTCAAAGGAAAGAACTTCAATAAATAGGTGACTTGAACAGCTACTCACGAACCTCGATTTGATCTGGAAAAAGGGAGAAAAGGGAGGGGGTGATTAAAAATACTCTGTGAGGAATCACTTATGCCCATTGAGGCTCAAAACTCTAGCCTAATTCAAACAAGTTTATCATAATCATAAAAGGCAATCATGTACAACTCGTGTTTCTCAACACGTTTACCAAACATGTCAGTTTGCCATAGCAGCCAACTTTGCACGCATTGGCTCAACCATTCAACCTTGATGGCTCCAAAGCCCTTTGGTGGGAGACTACGGTTCGTAGCTCGATCCTCCCTAGCTCGTGATAGATATGGATCTATCAAGACTCAGGAAGGATAAAAGAAGAGAGAAAGAGAGGAAGAAAAGAAAAGAAAAAAGGAAGAAGGAATAGAAGAGATGAGAATGACAGCGGAGAAATAGGAAGATAGTAATTGTTTGATTTCTTATATAATGATCATATTGTATTGTTCTGGACTTAATACATAAGATTCCCAAAATGACATAACATGATGTAAATAAACAGCATGCATGCCTCATCAACAACACACAATTTCGTTTATTCATTCTAAGGCTCTCTTAGCCACTTTTCTTCCTATCTGATTGCTTTTCTCTAACCAGAGTGATGAGCGGGATGGCAAGCTTATCATTAGCCCCCTCAATAAACTCACCTTGTATTCAAGGTGGAAAGAAGGAAAACTCCTCTGCAAATCATTCGTAGCTTCCCAAGAATTATCACATGAAGTAATATTTTTCCAACGACAAGGACCTCCGGAGTTATACCTCTGCAAATGGCTAAAAAAATTTCAGGTTCTACTTCCCAAACAAGCGACGAACTCAAGGTAGGAAGTATCTCCTACGCAAACAGATTCGAAGGGATAGTCTACTTTAGTTGAGACTTGAGACACATGGAAAACTGGGTGAATAAAACAACCTTGCGGCAGTTCTAGCTTATATGCTACTCTACCAACCTTTTCTTGTACCTTGTAAAGACCAAAATATTTTGGAAAAAGCTTCTCATTTAGCTTTATAACTGGCGGAGTCGGCCTGTAAGGCTTGAGCTTAAAGTAAACAACTTTCTCAACCTCATAATCCACGTCTCTCCGCTTCTTATTAGAGATATTCATTTTATTTTTAGCAGCAAACATATTGTCCCTTAGCTCGCTAACCAACTCGGTTTTCTTCTTAATCATAACATCCACTTGATCATTATACGTAGGAAGATCACCATACCTTAGTAACTTGGGTGGTTCTCTACCATAAACTTCATGAAAAGGAAATGTCTTAATGGTAGTTTGATAAAAGCAATTGTAAGAGTATTCTTCCAAAGGCCAAGAAGCAGGTGGCCCAGTTGGCTTGCTCTTGATCTACCTAGGCACCACATGAGGAGTTCGAATCCCAACAGCTCTAATTTGAGCATTTAGGCTATGGATCAGACCTTGTTGATCCAAATCCAATGAGTAAGGTTGACAAAAAAAAAGTATTCTTCCAAAAGAAGCAAATGAGCCAAGCTGGTCGGTTCTCCATTAACAAAACTATGAATGTATGACGCCAAACATCGATTTAGAACCTCCATTTGACTGTTCGTCTGCGGATGATAAGCATTACTCTTCAGAAATTCAGTCACATTAGCTTGAAACAACTCAGTCTAGAATTTACTTATGAAAATCTTATCCCGGTCAGACAATATTTGCATAGGTACATGAAGAGAACAAATGGTTCCAGCAGGTGAAAGAGTCGAATACTTACTTTTTTGGAAAATACGACAATCTTTGATGTATTGCTCAATCTCCTCCTTCATCCCTGGCCAAAGGACTTCTCTTGCCATGCATTTATATGTCTTAATCAACCCTCCATGCCCTCCAGTCACACTAGCATGGAACTGTTACAATAACTTTGGAATGAAGGAAGATCCCTTGGGAATTGCTAACATGCCGACATTCAAGAGCAATGCACCATGCTCTACGAAGATGGTAATCAATATTCGTGAGAGCTCCACTTTGGCGCTGAGACACGATTTCTTTGCAATTGTGATCTTGTTGTTGTTGTGTTATCAACTAGGCCACATCCACACTCAACGGAGCTGTATTCATACCTCTCAAACTATTGTCTAGATAAAGCATCATGCCTAGCATGTGGCTTATATGCTATATTGTAATTAAGCTCCAACCATTTGGCAGCCCATCTATGTTGGTCTCCAGCCACATTAATATGGTCTATCAAATGCTTAAGACTCTTTTGATCGATCTGTATCAAAAAGTGTAGCCATTATATAGTGCTTCCATTTTGTGATTGCAACGACTATTGCTAGAAACTCCTTTTCATATACAGACTTGCCATGACCTTTGTCAGAAAATCTTTGACTTATAAATGCAATCGGCCTCCTATCTTGAGAAAATACTAGCTTGAATTCCTGCCCCAGATACATCCGTCTATGTGATAAATAGTTAACCAAAGTCTGTTAGCTCTAAAATTGGCAGCTCCATCATCGCCTCTTTAAGAGAACGAAACGATGCATGAGCTTTATCACTCCACACAAACCCATTTTTCTTAAGTAGTTCAGTTAGAGACTGGGCAATCTTCCCATACCCTCTCACAAATCATTGATAATAGCCAGTCAGCCCTAGAAAACCTCTGTCCCATAATATTCTTAGGCGTTGGCCACTTCTGCGTTGCGTCTTCGAATGGTGACTCTATATGAAAGTATTTTATAAATTAATCATGCGGAGAGTTGAATAAGTAATAATTATGTTTCTTTTCTTCATCATTTATTTTTGAATTTATTAGTGATTAAGTTTTGTGTCATTGAAGGTGTCGCATCGACTCGCTAAAGAATAGAGTCTTCTCAAACTTCCATATACAAGTACGATGTATGAATGAATATGAAAAAGAGAAATTTGGTTGCAGCACCTCATTAAGTTTCTAAATTGTGGAAAATGCCACAATCTCGGGTCCTTGTGGTTTATGCCATTTCTATGAAACAAAATGACCATAAGACCCTGAAATTGACAGTTGATAATTTTAACATTTTCAAAACTGATTCTTTGCCTACCTCTTCTCAAACCAACAACATTCATATTATCCAAAACCAGTGGAACTACTAGTAATACTCTAACATCTCTCTTCAAACTCTCTCTCTCAAACATTCTTCAATCTTTTTCGGAAAATCCCGTTCTCCGTCATATCTTCTCGCTATTTCCCTTTACATTTTGAGATGTCCTTTGTTGAAACCATTTTTCTTTGGTTATCCAATTTTTCCCGGGATTCATTGTCCAATTCTTTAATATCCATTGTTTATCGCATGTTATTGGTCTATTTTCTCCATCTCTTTATGTCTAGGGTTTTGGTTATTACAAATTCATCCACCTTCTAATATTTTATGATTCGCTAATTACGAGTTTGCTAATTCCAATTCAATTCCCCCCTTTCTAAGCTCTCTAATTCAAAGATGTCTTTTGTAGACATATAACTTGGAATTGATTTTTTCGTCATTTTAGGGTTTCCAATGCCCAGGAGATCATTGAAAGGTATGTTTGCCTCTGTTGGTGCAGCCAAATCAGCAAATAAACGGGGTAGGTAAAGCGAAGGGACGTCTACTGTTTCAACCCATCAGAAGTTGATGTCCAGAGGCTACCAAGAAGGCTCTTTGTAGCTGATAGATACCCGCGTGATGAGCAGATCAACTCGGCTTCTAAGATTGATTTTATTATTGACATTGGCGATATTTTCAAAGGAACTGAAGAAATGGAGTTCCTGAAAAACTCTACTTTTGGCCCACTTTTCCATTTGCTCGTCCACAAATGCAGATTGTTTGGCAAACTTGTTCACAATATTTTGTGTAGATCTCTCGTGACAAATAAACAAAATGAGATGTCGTTTGTCTTTGGTGGACATCCCCTATGATTTTCCCTAAGAGAATTTTCTTTGGTCACTGGTCTTCCATGCAGAGAATACCCACCTAAGAAGGTTTTGGATCGAATGCGGTCCCCGCTAGAAAGAGAGGATGGTCATTGGAATACACTCATTGGAGACAAGAAATAGGTGCGTGTTGATGATATATTAGGATGGTTGAAACTTGACAAGCATTTACCAGAGAATGAAAAAAATGAATAGAGAGAGGGTTTTGAGGCTTGCTATGGTTGTTATTGTTGTTAAATCTGCACCGGCGAAGGTCTCGCATAAAGTGGTAAAAATGGTGAGAGATCTAGATATGTTCGGGAAATATCCCTGGGAAGGGATAGTTTTTGGCTAACTATTGAAATGGTCAAAGTCAGTGACAATGTCAAGGATGGTAACGTCCTGATTGACTAACTATTGCAGTCTCATAGAACATTCCACGGCTTCCCCATTGCGTTCCAGCTTTGGATGTTCCAAGTTATCCCTATGATAGCATCCATCCCCCATGCCCACGATAATAAGATGATCTGTGATATGCCATTTACCAAAGATGGACTTCTATGATGCTTCCACAATGAGAACATCCTTGATGTTGAGTATGACTTCAAGGTGACAAAATTTTCTGTCATACATATATGTACTACACACTCCTGTTAATGATAACTATTTTCAAACTCAGTGGCAGGTTGTGGTTACATCTATATTGCCAGGGGACGTCACCAAAGATGTCAGCTTCGAAAATGAAGTGGAGGACGAGGCTGTTGTATATGTGCAAAGTCTAATTGAAAAAGGTGTCCGGTTCACTCAAGAAATATGGCAGGGTGGATATGCAAAGCATCATAGCCTTAAAGCTATTAAAACAAAAAACACCAATCAAGGGAAGCCAACACGAGGACGAGTACTTAAAGGGGCTTCTACCAAAAAAGCGACAGAAGATGAGGATGAAGAACAGGATACAACGAATGTTGATGTCGCAGATGTCTTTGAATTAGTAGACATTAAAGTCAAAGAATTGGTGGACATAAAACTCAAAGATGTCCTTGAAGCTGAATCTATAGTAATAGCCCAAAGGGTTGAAATGAACATAATGAAAATGTTGGAGGAAATGGGCATTATGTCTACAATAGGAAAGACCTTTCCAACCTCCACACCTCGAGTATCTCAAAAACCTGGTACATCTGCGGGTCCTAAAGCCAAGGAGTTAGATGAGACATTTTGGAAAGATTACGAAAGAATTCTCGGGGTCCTTGGTGATTTGAATGACCTGGTTAGTTAAAAGCCATCAACGAGTTCATTATTTTCATTTTTTTTGTACTTTCTAATGTCTATATTTTACTCTATGACAAGAGCAGAAAGGAATCTGAGAAGTGCGCAAGCGATCCCAACAAGAAATATCAAGATGTTGAGATGTCTTGTAGTACTTCTCAGCAACAGATTGATAAAGACAAGGGACTGCTTGGATTGGAATCTCAACTACAAACATCTGGTCTTCATTCATAGACATCCATTCATGTTAGCTAATACACAATTGTGCTTTGCTGATTTTTCACTATATATTCTGATTTAGTGGTCCTTCCTTAAACACCAGACTACCTCTCCAAATGTGGAGGATGTAAAGGAAGACCCCAGCATTGGACATGAAGATGCCACAACAGACCAGGAAAACATTGAAAGTGTTAATGAAACTACGAGCAAAGATGGTTCTAAATCAGGTTCAGAACCAGAGATCGAGAACAACACCTAAAAAACTACACTTCTACTTACTGATGAAGGAAGCAAACATGTTAATACCACAACTGAACAACCACCAGGGGCATGTAAATATATGTTCTCACACTAGACATACCTATCTATAAACTAACTATAAATATGTAACATTAGGATAAGCAGTCTAATCAGGATACTGCCACCGAAAACGAACTTCCAAATCCAGCACCTCTGCTTGCTGATCAAGGAGGCAAGCCATCTTCCAAGAAGGATCGCAGCAAAAATGAGGAGATTTTGGTAATATATGATTACTTTTTTCTAGTTTAATACCATAACAACAATCATACTTAATCAATTCATTTTTTTGATATATTCAGCATGTACACAGCGATGACACCAAAAAAGTTGCATCATCGGATAAAAAAGACGTCTTTGATGCGGTACTCCTTGCATTTGTTCTCAATTCACTAGTTTTGTTGTCTGCCACTCATGACATCTGTCATTTTCAGGTTGATGACATTATGAAGGGACAATCCATAGATGAAGATACGAGGGACAACAAGGGTGAAACGAAGAGGACTTCAAAGTGTTCTAGGGCGTCTCCAACCAGGTATGGTCAAGATTTAGCCGCCACTCCCTCCAAAAATACCAAGAAAGATACTGCCACTGGTCCCTTAATTAATAAATTGTCAAAGCTGAGTTCCAATCCTGAGAAAACTACCAAATTCCTCGCAAGGCTTTCAGAATAAGTATTTCTTTCATCGGATGTCTTCATTACAAACTATATAACTGAGTGTTGGTATAATCACATTATTTCACTTCTTTGTAAATGTAGAACATTCATCGTTGAAGGGAAGCAGGTACATAAGACATTTTCAAAGACATCTACACACCACAACATTGGCTTGATACGCTGGTAAGTTAGCCTTTATGCATATCTTTATGTCTTAAAACTGTTTCTCTGTCTTGACTTTATTTCTTTTTTAGCATCTTGAATTGCTGTTAAGCCTATTATAGAGGAAGAAGGGGGCCCAACTTGCCCAAAGCAGAATTGTGGTCCTCGACTCATGGTTCCTTAGAGTACTGCTTTAAGACTTCCCAATTATGAGGAATAGAAGACAACCTTCAACTGTTAACTGGAACCAATTGATAAAGCACTATATCAAGGGCAATGTTCACAATTGTGGCTCTCAGCTTAAATGGTATGTTGATGTGGACTACATGTACTGCTTAATAAATTGGGGAAAGATGCAGGGTCACAGTCGTTATTCATTTAGAAGACTCGTGTATTGAGGTTTTGGACCCTCTCATTGTGCATACTTCTAAAGAAAAAATGGTGAAGCTGATGTCACCACGTTTACAAGCCTTACCTCTAGCAATAAAAGACATTCTTCTAAACATACCAGAATTTTTGCCCCCAACAGAATTTGGTTTGATCAGGACAGATGACATATCTCAGAATGAATGCTCTACCGATTGTGGCCCTCTAGCTGTTCGTTTTATTAAGCTCGATGCATCTGGTCAGGAGGTGATTGGGATCACGGAAGATATCATTGATAACTTAAGGATGTAGTACGCCATTGACGTCGTTGAAAAGTTTATTCAATCCATCCAAGTTTGAATTTAATATTAGGCTTCTGAAAATACTTAATATTAACTTATGTTAAACATTAAGTGTTTGTTTTTTTTTTTTCATCGTCCTTTGCATCAGGACATTTTTATTACTGGATATGTGAACTAATTTGTAGTTACCTTCTCTATCTTTCACTTGTTCGCACAAAAGCAACTCAGTGCGGAGTGCATTCTCATTTTCTATGTTTTATGACACATCATGACACAGATTTGATATCTTAGACTAGTCTCATCATCTTTTTTTGCCTACTTTTATTATTTAACTTATATTTCCAATGTAATATTTTAATTATTTGTTTCCTTAATTTTAAAATTGAAATTCAAAAAAAATCCCAAATATTTAACCAAAATTCAACGATTTGTGGGAACTTTACTTTAATTACTATTACTTGTTTGTTTACATGTATCTTTCTATAATAAGCATTTTACCTTGCTTTCAAAATTGAAGCATTCTTCTATCTGCCATTTAATCTCCTTGATCCTATTTTTCTTTCTCATTCACCTCATCTTTTCCCATACAAGTCTGGCTTGTTTTCCCATCTTATTTATTCTTCTTTCAAGAAACCATGAGTAATTGAAGCATCCTTCTTGCTTTCTTTCTTTTTCTTCTTCCTTCGACCCTAAGAAGGACCCTAATATCTCTTCGTGTAGAGATGCCGCTCATCAATTGAATCATTTTTTTTTGGGTCGCAGATAGTCCCCAAGGAAGACCTACCAGATGCCCTTGTGGTGGGAAAATTGTTAGAGAACCAACTCACCAAATAGGCCATACTTTGCTCACTTGCAGCGTTTTTGATATTAGTTCGCATTTCTGGATCTAGTATTATACCTGGAAGCAAGTAATATTCATTTTCATAACTTGTTATTCTGTAGAATAACGGTCTTCACCAATGCACACATTGAGATATTGCTATGGAAGACGAAGTCCGAAGTTTGTCCAAGTCAGCAGAGCAGTCGGCAGAGATCTTTCAGCATAAAGTGGTCATTGGGACACTGGAAAACGATATTCAATCTATCAATAATCTCATCGCTAAGTTTGGCTTTTGATATCTTAGTTCTCTCCGAAAAATATGTCTTTGTTCATGTCTATGTTTAAGACTGTATGAGATATTATGTCTTTCTTTATATACGGTTATTTTTTTAATGTCATCTCTATGTAAAATTGTCATGTGTATGTCCCTCTTCATGACCTCCATTTCGGTATGCCATCTATGAAAATTCATGTCTATGTTTTAAGTCACTTGGAATTATTACTTCCCCATGTCTTCTTCATATCTATGTTCAAAACTGTTTGGTATAATATGCCTTTTTCTCATATACGCTTTATTTTAATAAGTTCACGTGTATGGAAAATTGTCATAAGTATATCCTTTTCCGTGACGTCCATTTTGGTTTGCCATCTATGCAAATTCATTTCCATGTTTTTAATAACTTTGAATGTAGTACTTCGCCATGTCCTTCTTCATATCTATGTTTAAGAATGTTCGGGATAGTATGTCTTTTCCTCATATAGGCTTTATTTTTATAAGCTCATGTATGTGGAAAACTTTCATAAGTATGTCTCTTTCCGTGACGTCCATTTCGGTTTGCCATCTATGCAAATTCATGTCCATGTTTTCAGTAACTTTGAATGTAGTATTTCTACATGTCCTTTGCCTAACGGTGTTTGTAAAATATAAAACTATAACCACTGACATGGACATATGTCTTATATGCTGACAGGTGTCACGTCACCTTCTCAGCTATATGTTAGTAACAAGCTACGAAGACAAATAATTCACGCTAAAATATCTATTACAGTTAATAAAAATATTCAAACCAATATAAATTCAGCTTAAAGTGCATACTAGCCAAGCATTAGCCCTATGTAATAGTGTCGTGATGTATATGCCAGAATTGTCACATCGCACCTTTTTCGTAATATGTCCCTTTTTTTAAGCTATTTTCACAGTTTAAAATTTGAATTTTGAATTTTAAACAAATCAACATTTCATTTTTTAAAATATGATTCGGTTCATTACACATTTATAATTATACATTTTAAAATTTATACCAACACATTTTACTACACGAAACTAAGATTACTTCATCCACAATAAGGAATCTATAACATTGCAACATAATTTTTTTTTGAAAACATGGACAATTTTGCAAACACATGCAAAAACTGCCAGTGCTAGTACCCCAATATAGATTACAAGGATCTTCATGTATTTCAAACTGCCACGTACTTCTTTGACGTTAAACTGAAGTTCTAAAAGACGACCCATTATGCCATCTACCTTTTGACCAATCGTCTCCAACCTAGAAAGTACATCTTCAACCTCCTCAAGCATTGCCTCCTCGAACCGCTTGAATAGATGGTCCTATCAAATGAATCAAGAACTATTAAATAAGATACGTGATTACTTCCAGTGAGGTCAAAGAAATCGATGAACTTGACCTTTTTCATGGACTCACATGTGAAAAATAGTCTCCCAGGAATTACCCTTGTGTTAGAGGTCATTTTCCAACTCATACACCCATACTCGCATCTCTTAGGAATCCCCCATATTCCAGATTGGTTGCTACTAACACTCCCACGAGATGAACTCATCTTCAATGACCAGTTACCTTTTCATATAATACTAAATACCCCTTTCTATGTTTGCCTTTTCCTTCAGTTTTTAACAGGTTTCACTAATATGATGACTATAACATCGTCTTCTATAAGATTCAACTTTATTGTTATTTTAAAGAAACATGCTTCTTTTATTCGGACTCTATTAATCAACTTGTCTTTCACATATGTCACCATGACAGATGTACCATGGTCATGCTTAATATCTCGAGGGATACTTCATTTTATCAATATTTTAATATTTCTTTTTTATAAGTATAACATGATTGTGCCCCTTTATCTTAAATAAGCAACAAGGTTAGACGCACCACACGAGTTGTTATATATTCCCTTCCCCCCCTCCCCCTGGTTCCATCTTTTCGTAACCTTTTTCTTGTCCATTTTTCTATTACAAGTCATGCAAGAGACAGTCATAGTGATTGAAGGCGTGTGGATGTGTAACCCTTTTGGGAACTGGATCTTCAATGCAGAGCAAGGCAAATTTGGCAGATGTGTTAGGCTCAAGAACGATTCAACCTTTGCCAAATTCCAGGAGCAGATTGTCAACCTCTTTGGAATTAACAGGGAACATACTTTCTTCTCACTAAGCTTCCTTATCCTTGGCGAGTTTGATAAAATGGCAAATGGTAGGTTACCACATGTTCAAATTGAAAGCAATGTTTCCTTCAACAAGTTCAAGGAATGTATCCCTTCTTCCAAACCAACCACAATTTTTTTAACATATTATGCACCATGTATCACTGCTGGAGAAGGAACAGATCATGTAGTCAGTTCTACCGAGCAAGTCACTCAAGGAGGAAAATAAACAGATGAAGATGCTTTGTTAGCAGTTATTACCATTAAAGAACCACAATACATAGCAGCAAACAACTCTAATATTTCTGCTGATGGCAATGAGGGGAATTAAGATGATGATGAGGGATGCCTCGATGGTGGTTACTCATCAGGTGACGATGGCGACGACTCCGACTTTGACTGTTGGACTACGGCTTTTGTCCATTCTTAGATGTCTAATATAGACATCTACTACACATCTACCGTTGTTGTTTTTAAGTTTAAGTTTATTCAATCGCCTAACTGAACTTTTCCCAATGTTGTACTACCTCTGTGTTGTCCCAATGTTTAATATATAATATAATTAGCATGATGTGTCTCATATTATACGAATTCAAAATGTTAAATTCAAAATCACTCACCGTTTACTATATTTACTATATGGAGTGGGTACAAAATAAGTATACACGCCTCGGTTTTTATTACATGTATTTTCATATGTATATTCAAGAAGTCAACCACATCTGATTTGACAATCATTTAAGGATTATTGTCCGAACGGGGTCCCATTGCGCAAATCTTATTTCTATTTTACTATAAACTACACTTATCTTCTCATTAATAGCAATTAAAACGCACTTAGGAGAGAAGTATAATCTCTTCGTCAAAACTTCTTTTTCTCGCCAAGGGAGTTGTGGTTGTTTTAACTTCCAACGAAGAACATAAATTTAGATTGGTAAATATTTATGTCGTTATAAATTTTATAAATGTCACAAATCCTGACACTAACCCAATTATGATGTGGCTTTCCAATTGGCAGGTCTCATATAAAACATGGAGGAAGATTCTAGTTGCGCAATTGCTGGAGATTGGGAGTGTTTGGAATCTGGCATTTGGCACTTCCAAGTCAGGAAAGATCATTTCGCAAGATGTGTAGGGATTGGACCAAACACAACCTTTATGGAGCTACAAGAGATAATAATATCCATATTTAACATTTGTATCAAAGACTCCGTCCCATCAATTAGCTTCTGGAATGAAAGTCAAAGCAAACCTTTACACTGGGCAGAATGCCACTAGTTTATGTCTATGATGATTCTGGACTAGCTATATTTAAATGTTCTTATGCTACATCGAATGGTCTTAACCTATTTGTATCATGCTCTAAACGATAAGTCTCTTCACCAATTAAGGTTATTCAATGGGGTGGTAAAGAAGATGTCATAAGACTTACCAATGAAGAAAACATACTGCCATTGCCAATGATAGAACTAGCATTGTCATTTGAAGAAAATGTCGTTTTAGCACGGCTTGCCCATGCAGAGAAGTTTATTTGGCAAGGAAAGAAAAACAAGTCCCTGTAGTCGACGACGCAAAGCTTATGGCTCCATGTCCTCCAAGTCAAGATGTCTTGGCACCTCCAAGTAAGGATGTCTTGTCACCTCCAAGTCAGGATGTCTTGGCATGACAAGAAATTGATGTCCTCGCAGGACATGATTCCAAAGTTCCCGCGAACAAAGCAAATCCAGGCATAAACCCCTCTGATGACGATTATGACTTTAATTTTTGGACTGATTTGAATAACAAGGAATACCCTCCTGACTAGGACCCATCTTCAGTGGTCCATGCAGAACAAGGGGAATCATCTTCCAAAGAGAACCCTATCGAACGTCGTGCAAAGGTTGGTGTTCATGAATTAAGTGAATTTGACCTTGGCATTGATGATTTTGAAGATGTTGTAACAAGAGATGAATCAGAGGAGATCCAAGGAACAACGAATGAAGATGATGAAGATTTGAAAGATGACACCCCACCCGTCCTTGACAACATGATTTGGTGCAGTTCAGAAGATGTTAATATAGATTTAAGGATATCTAGTGAGTCTATAACTCCAGGACGTCTTTTTAAAGACAAACTGAATTTCAGAAATTTCGTCTCCAACTATGCAATAAAAAGACTTTTCCACTGCAAGGGTATAAATTTGATAGAAAGAGAATCATAGCAGCATGCGGTGATTCAAAATGTGGTTGGCGTATCTAATGCAAAGTTGAGCAAGACACCGAAGAAATTGAGGTTAGAATTGTGGAATTGAAACATTCGTGTTCTGTGGAAACACGATCCAAATTCAAAATAAATGCCACTACTGAAATTCTTGCCTAATTCCTATCTTCTAAGTATGCCAATGGAAAGGTCGGGCCTAGGGCTTGTGAGATTCCTGACATAGTTTTGTCCCAATTCAACGTCCCAATCTCTTATTATAAAGGATGGAGTGCCAGGGAATTAGCTCTAACAAAGGTTAGGGGTAATGAGGCCGAGAGTTACACTATGTTGAATTAGCTATAACTATAGTTCCCTTTGTTAGAATTTGCGGAAGTATAGATGAGAATAAGTGAGAATGTTGAGATTGTGTGTAGAACCAAGAGAATGAGAGTTTGTAAGAATAATTGAAAATTGTGATTGTTGTGGCCATTGGCCGAGTAAAGAGAGTGTGAACCAAAAGGTTAGTTTTCTCATTACTTCTTACATGGTTTGTATAGAAAAATAAAAGCTTAGAGTCCAAACACTAAAGGACAAAACATAAGAGAGATGCTCCTTGAAAGTGACATGTCCAAGTCTTGACTTAGCATAAAGGAGGTAGTCACATGTGGTCTCTTGCTTCCAACGGTCATATTGCTTCTAGTTGGGCTCCATTTAGGTCCTAACAACCTTATTTAAGCTTCCAAAGTCAAAAATCAACTAATTGAAGATTCTGGAAAATGTTTACTTTTTGCCTCGACTGTTGACACGTACCGCGGTACACAGAAACTCTATCCGCGGTACGTAGGAGCTCGGCCTGCGGTATGTGTTTTTTCGACATGTGGTACGTGCTGAACTTGACCCGCGGTATGCACTGAACTTGACCCGCGGTACGTGAAACTCCTTCCCACGGTACGTCCGTGTCTCGACCCCCGGTACACGAACCTCGACACGCGGTACATGACATGTTCATTGACTTTTTCCAGCGTCCATTGACTTTCGTGCGGTACATGAAATCCTTGCCCGTGGTACATGCCTCTCGACCCGATGGCCTACCTGCGGTGCATAACTCCTTACCATTGACTTTTCCAGAATGCTTTCTTTTGGTCTTTTCTTTGCATCACTTGGCCTTGGTGACTCCTTGAACCTTTTTTGAGTCTTCTAAACCTCCTTTGGAGTTGCCTTGGTATTGTGAAACCTCGGCCCTCGTCTCTCCTTTCTCTTATTTTTTAATACTCTCCCGCAAGCTTGGACGTCGGGATACCAAAGACCAAGCTTGGAAACCGCAAAGACTACCTCATTAAAAATCTTAGAGAGAAAACTACGTGGGATAAAATTCTACTAAGGGAAAAAGTGTATAGCTTCACGATTTCAATAATGTAGCTATGGTCTTGGTTTATGACTTGAGAGTTGCAAATGTTGGTGGCAACCTTTTTCATAGACATTTTGAGAAGCTCCCCCGTTCGGCAAGCCCCATATGATCCTCCTTTGATTGAATTTGGCTCCATTATCTATGATTTTCCTTAGCCATTTTTTGGATGTATCCCACCCTTGTTCCTAGCTAATCATTCAATGGAAAGCAAACATATTAGTAGAACAAAACCTATATGGAAATTTCATACCTTGCATCCGTTTTGCACAAGGAATGGATGGACACTTTATATCGGGTGAATTCCATCCTTTCTATGCATTTGTTTCTCCATTTTGTCCGAGGGCAACTTCCACTTCTTGCCATCTTTTCCGGACTAGACTTTCACCCTTGGGTGAAGTTTGGCACTTGTTCATCACGGTCCAAATTTGATGTCATTGAGAAGATTCCTACTTGGTTTACTTCTCCTTTTTGACAACCGCTTGATTAAAGAGACTTTTCGGGCTTCATGTTCAAGCTAAGGTCTTGATCCCTTAGCCCCTTTTGAATGCTTATACCATCGGAAAAGTGTGTGATTACAGTTCGGAATAGCTACTCAGCACTTTGCAACTTCCCATCACCAATTTGATTATCTTTGGTCAATTCCTTCACTCTTAAATGACATTTGCACATGGCTCATAAATCCTTCCTTTTGAGAATGTCCACGGCTTGACTCCTCTAAACCTTCAACAAGAAGATTTAAAATTTTAAAGTAACTTGCCAAGGGGTTTAAAGAGGAAAATGAGACATATTTTACGCAAATGTCATTGACAAGGGTAATATGCGATTAAGGATTTTATGGAAAAGACTTTTAAGAGTTTAGAGATTAGCTTTTGTGTTTGTTGATGGCAGTAGCTTGGTTGTAGGATATTTCCACACGTTTCTCTTAGGTTTCATGCTTTGTTGATTGTTGATACCGCTCTCATTCTCTAAGTCCTTAGCTACTTTGAATGCATTTAGCATTTATTCCTAGCTAAGGTGACACAAGAGATCCAGAAGATTAGTATCAAGGGAGAGTATTTATTGAGACTTCATACCTTGCTACCAAACGTATGGTACAAATGAGTGGTTGAAATTGCCTAAGAGAGACTATTTTGGGTTCCTTGAACTCCATAATGGATTCGATTAAACAAGACTTGGCCCTTTGTTATGCCAAGATCTTTGTCATCACTCTTCCTTCTTATCACCATTTCATTATCCAAGAGCCACTTCTCATATTTTATCTCCTTAATGAGTCTCATGTTTCCTTCAACAAAGAATTAGGTAGTGTTAAAGCAAATCGTGAATTAAGTAAGAAAAATATATATTAATGGGATTGCAAATATGAGTAACTGGCATAAGTAAGTAAGAGGCAAATGAATTAGGGTTTAGAAAGCCCTTTTTATGACCACTTGAGGACTCGAGTCTTTTGGAAGACAATTTGGGTTCCATCTTGATTTCTCCCCCTCACAGTTTGGTTTAAGATTACTTGACTTCTTGTTGACATGTCATTCTTCTAGGGTCAACAATGGATAGTGATATCTCATTGCGATTTCCCATAATTTACATGTTATAAAATTAAAAAAAGATTAGAATTTAATTTTCTCTTTATGGTATTTGACCATAAAGGCGATTTACTTTTGTATAAGAGATTAGGACACACAATGACATTAGGTAGACTATCCACTTCAAAAAGAAAGGAAACCTTTTGTGTCAAAGTCTATCCATTATAATATAGCATGTGAATACAAAGTCATTGAGAGTTTTAGTATCCATAAGAAGTAAAACCGACTTGGATTCCCTTGCTTTTTAGAAACCAAAGATGTTCTATGATCCTAAGAGTTCAAGGTTTGCCAAGAAACTCATGGATTAAGATACATCAATTTTCTTAAGGGCTTAATGCAAGATTGCGGCCCAAGACTTAAAACAAAAAAAACAAGTGCCAAAGAGAGATCGGATTCAACATGACCTTAAGCGATTTAATCTTCTAAAAGATAAATTAGGCCACGGTTCTCCTCTCCTTAGTCAAAAATAAAACAAATGGATTCAACAAGGTCTTCACGTTCAACTCATAAGAGTGAATTGGACCAAGGATCTCTTAACTTGTCCAGGAACTTGGATCCATCATGGTCTAACAAACTTCTACCCATAAGAGAACAGCAAGCCATGGTTTTCCATTTTTTTATTTTGTATTTTTTTTTCTTTCTTTCAACATAAATTTGGGATTCATTAAGACCTAGAGAGCTTAGCATAACTCGGCTTTCTTCCTTTTCCTTTGACATGAACCAAATACTTGTGGATACAACATAATTTAACGGTTTGGATCTATAAAGAGCAACCCATTTTTTGCCATGGTTCACAACAAGAAGGAGAAAAACAAAACAAAGGCTTGGCAGTGCAAAGGATTGGATTCAACTTGGCCTTTGAAGACTTATTACTCATACGATAATATGGCTCAAGGTTCACTCTCATCGTAAAGAGATTTTGGGATTCGTTGAGTTTATGATTACTTTACTCATGAGAGTAAAGTCTATCAATCCTCTCATTCCCTCTTATAACCAAACGGATTCAACATGTCTTAAATGCCTTAAGTTCATACGAATTAGGCACAAAGAACCATGAATCTCTTTGAAACAAAACAAAACAAAATAAAACAAATTAAGGATACAACATGGCCATACACTTTTTAATGCATGAGAATTTATCATGTTCCACCATGGTTCACATAATTTAGAGACCCCAAACTGTAGATCCCAAAAGAAAATCCACAATGAACTTCGTGTTTATTGTCTCACAAGAGAGTAAAACGGTCCACGGGTTTAACTCAAGGGTACGGTTTGGACTAAAACTTTAAACAAACATTAACTTGTCATAATCTTAAGTGTATCCACATTTCTCAAAGGAAAGGCACATATCGAAGATGACATAGTTATGGTCCTATTGATAAAACCGAAAAATTTGAAATATTTTAAATTTTCAAATAAATCTTTTGAAAATAGATTCAGCACCAAGAAGAACCACGACTTAGGATTTTTGAATGGAGTTGGGGGAGGGAGTTACTAGGTTCTAAGTCAAGAAACCATGGTCCTAAGTCACTCCACAAAGAGATCCTTCTATGGACCAATGGACAATAGTATGTGACTACCCATTTTCGCTCTCTTCTTGTAGAACTTTACCATGAATATCCTTCATTGTCATATGTTCGACCATTTCATATGAAATGCATGGTAGAACACATAAGGACCTCCGGTTAATAGCTTTAACCATTGGAAAAAACGATTTAAATTTGCAAGAAAGAAAAGAAACGGTTTGAAAGGTTTTGAAAGGTGAAGCTTTGAGATGAGATGGTGTTCCGAGATAGAGGTTCTTCACCTCAGCACCATTCTGTTCTCTTCATTGTTTCAAAGATGAGAAAGGTTTTGAAAACGGTTTTAAAACCAAACAACGAAAATGAAACGAAAATGATTTAAAACTTTTGCTAAAAAACGATTTTAAACAACAAGCAATGAGCAAGGATCTTGCTCTGATACCATGTTAGAATTTGTGGAAGTATAGATGAGAATAACTGAGAATGATTGAGATTATGTGTAGAACCAAGAGAATGAGAGTTTGTAAGAATCATGGAGAATTGAGATTGTTGTGGCCATTGGCCGAGAATAGAGAGAGTGTGAACCAAAAGGTTAGTTTTCTCATTACTTCTTACATGGTTTATATAGAAAAATAAAAGCTTATAGTCCAAACACTAAAGGACAAAACATAAAAGAGATGCTCCTTGAAAGTGACATGTCCAAGTCTTGAACTTAGCATAAAGGAGGTAGTCACATGTGGTCTCTTGCTTCCAACAGTCATATTGCTTCTAGCTGGGCTGCATTTAGGTCATAACAACCTTATTTAAGCTCCCAAAATCAAAAATCAACTAATTGAAGATTCTGGAAAATGTTGACTTTTTGCCTCGACAGTTAACCCGTACCGCAGTACACAGAAACTCGACCCGCAGTATGTGTTTTCTCGACCCATGGTACGTGCTGAACTTGACCCGCGGTACGCGCTGAACTTGACCCGCGGTACGTAAAACTCCTTCTTGTGGTACGTCCGTGTCTCGACCTCCGGTACACGAACCTCGACTCGCGGTACATGACCCATTTGTTAACTTTTTCCAGCGTCCGTTGACTTTCCTACGGTACATGAAATCCTTGCCCGCGGTACATGCCTCTCGACTCGATGGCCTACCCGTGGTGCATAACTCCTTACCGTTGACTTTTATGGTCCTACCGTTGACTATTCCAGAATGCTTTCCTTTGGTCTTTTTTTGACATCACTTGGCCTTGGTGACTCCTTGGACCTCTTTTGAGTCTTCTAAGTCTCCTTTGGAGTTGCCTCAGTATTGTGAAACCTCGGCCCTTATCTCTCCTTTCTCTTATTGTTTAATACCCTTACAACTTTGGAGACTACAAAAGCCAAAGACGGAAAGTCCTTGTTGAAAGTTTTGTTCTTTGCTTTTGGTAATAGATGGCACATAGCTGAAAGTAAAATACAAAGGTTGTCTCATTGCAGCAAGTTGCCAAGATGGAAATATGCAAATTTTCTCTTTAGCATTTGGTGTCATTGACTGGGAAAACGAGACTGGCTGGACATGGTTCTTTAGGCAGTTACAGACTTTTATACCAGATAGGGAACAACTTGTCTTTGTCTCTGACAACATGTTGCAATTAACTCATCACTCGAGTTTGTTTATCCGCTTGCATCTCATGGTGCATATGTGGTACATTTAGAAAGAAATGTTAATTACATATTTAAAAGCCATGGTCTTACTGCTATGGTATCGAAAGCTGCTCACTCATTAACCATTGGCGAATTTAAACAATGGTATGATGAAATTCAGCTACGTAGTCCAAGTTGTTTTAATTATCTCGAGGACATCGGCATTAGTCATTAGGCTCTGGCTCATTTCCCTGGAAAAAGGTACAACATCATGAGCAGCAATATAGATGAGTCGTTAAATGCAGCAATTGGCAAGGCTATCTCGTCCCCTATTGTTGCACTGATTGAGTTCATTAGAGAGATGGTTATGCGTTAGTTGAATTTAAGAAGACAAAATATAGGTGTCACCTTTTCGGTGTGCACACCCCAGATTGAAAAAATATTCATCCGTCACTTGTGCAAAACAACACAGTGTAATGTTCTATCATCATCATCTTGGATTTTTCAAGTTAATGATAGCACAGGATATGTCTTCAAAGTTGATACTAAGCAAAAATCATGTTCATGCAAGGTCTATGGCGTCCTTCAAGTCCTATTTCCCCACGCTCTAGCAGTGGCATGAGGTAACCAAATTGATGTCTACACCTTAGTCGCTGACTACTACAAATTTTATAGATGGGAAAACCTATACAGTGGAATAATCACCCTGTACCAAATGAGCATGATAGCGACATCCCTCAGTCTATTAAGGAGATATTCGTTCAACCTCCTAAAACTAAAAGGCCATCAGGCAGGCCAAGTAAAATCCGAATCCGGTCTAGAGGGAATTCGTTGTAAGTTCTTTACCGACCTTTATTATCTTACCATGTTAAACAAATGTCTACTAATTGATTTGCATTCTCTTTTTCTATATTTAGTCACGCATACAAAAATGTGGATGATGCCATGGCAGTGGGCATAACAGGGTCACATGTAAACATCCCATCTAACAAATGGACCTCTCATCGTTTCTTATTTATTTTGCTATGACTTTTGTATTACAATGTATGGGTTTTGTATCTTTTGCTTTACATGTATGGGTTATGTATCTTTTTGCCTTACACATTTTAACTTTTGCCCTGCCCTTCCTGTTTGAATTTCTCTTCCCATTTCTTGTTTTTTTGCTTAAACATATTCACGTTACCCGATTACAAGACGTCCTATCTAACATTCAGTTCCTTATATAAGAAAAACATGATGTCCCTAAACCAAAATTCTTGTCCATATCATACATAGCAAAACATAGATGTCCTACCATACATCCTTTAAAACATACTAATAAACTCTACAGATCGCCACCAAACAAAATAATCAAAACATGGCACACGAAAAGACCATTCATAATCTGACCTAGCACAGTTCGGGATATGGTTGAAACGCCACATTTTACTATAGTTTCGTGTCTTCACAAGTCCAATGTCTCTCATTGTTTTGAACACCACCTTTGAAACGGCATCAGCTCTAGTTATAGAACCACATTTCTCCATAAATTTTACTAATGTTTCATTTCCCATTTTGAACTCACCTGATCCTATTCCAAACATCCCCAAGGCAAATGTCATCTCCAATGTGAGGTCTTTTCTGCAGCTAGCATATCAGCACCTTCCTCGATATATCCATCAATACTCACAACTCAGAGGCTCTCAAGATAACGTGCTCCTGGATTTCCAGCTTTTACACACCGAACGAACAACACCCTCTAAGGGGAACCCTAGTTCACTACCATACCTAGTATCTTGAGAATTAAATTATCAGGAAGAGAAAATAATAGACTTTGTGGTTGAGAAATAGATTGCATTTCAAATACAATTTTCTGAACTGCACATTTCAAATGAGATGGCAAAACTGAGCTAATTTTTGTGCCAAAAGAAGCGGTGGATCATAAATGCAATGAAATTGTTAAGAACACTTAGAAAGGAAGAAGAAATTAAATCATTATAGAAGAAGAGATTGTTTCAAGGAAGAAGAAGAAACTTTGTTGAGAATCTTCATTTAAATGCATAAGTTAAAAGCGCAGAAAAAGAAAATGGGTCTTCATATTGCCAGATGGCACCTCCCCGTTCAACTGTGTCTCTCACGCGGCAATCAAACAATCAGCTCACTGCCTCACCATGCCATTTCCCGCTAACACACCAGGAGTATTTTCATCTACTGGACATACCACAATTATCACCAAAAATGGCATAAACCACAAAAAAAATCTCGATAGTATTTTAGCATATTAAAAACTTATTGGTGGCATATTTTCCAGTTTTCCCTATGAAAAAACAGCCAATGGCGTGAATTTTTATTTTATTTTTGGTTTGGCTGATGTCTTGTATATACTTCAAGCCATTGTTTACTTACTTTCAATAGAAAATGCATGACTTTATTGTTACTCATCCGTTATCAATCTAAATAGCATCGAGTTATATACTTTTAGAACTCGGAAAAACAGATCCTTTATGTCAGTCTTTGCATATTCTGCAAGTATATAAATCTTATAAAAAAATTCTTTTGTATATCAATTTTTGGGTGAATCCTTAGGTTATTGCACTGGCGTATTATTGTATATCCTACTTTCATGGTGGGTCGTCGAGAATGAAGTTCTTTGGTTCTTCTCTTACCTCCTCCGTCCGAAGACTGTTTGGGAGATGAGCTTTAGCCTCTACCTATAATTATTTGATTCTTTGTTGTATAACGAAAATGAAAGATCTTTAACAGTGATCGTATGACGGATGATTTCTGGTCGAAAACGTTGGTACAAAGATCTGAGAAGACAGAGTTTTGTTATAATATTTTTGTTTTGGTTCTTTCTATAAAATTGATTTTGATGACCAGCTATTAGATGGGAAATAGAATTTGAAGAGTTGCTTGAATGATATGACAGCGTTCTCTTGGGTTAAAGAGTTTTCTTTTTGTCTTTTTTCCTAGATTATTTCATGAGAATTAAAAAACATTCTCTCATTATGGTGAAAGAAATGACAAGTGCATATTGATTTTTTCTTAGCTTCATGGTTTGTAACTAATACAAAAAAAAATTGTTTTTTCTTCTTAGTAACAACACTCGAATCCATTTTAAAATTATTCTTAAGTAATATTTTGTAATAAGATTTAGAGTCAGGAATATAGATTGATTTTTTTATCAAATGGATGACAAAAGAAAAATGGTTTTAAACTAATTATAAAAATAGCATTTTGATTTTTTTTCTATTAGAAACTTTAGACCAAATGGATTTGAAGATACAAACGCGCAGTGGACCAGTGGCGCACATATCTGACTGCAAAGTGCAGTTATATGGTAAATTATATCTATTTAGCTGGGCCCAAAAGGTCCATTATTGAGTAATTTGGGCCCCATCAGTCAAAAAAGAATTGTCAATTATTAAGACTGGCTTTGATCAAAAGATCACCGATAATGCAAGATTAGGTCTTAAGTAATAAAATTAATCAAAGGAAAACCCACTGCTTTTAAATTTTTGACCGTTAGTGGAGATATATAATAGCACGAACATGGCATTAGTGCAAATGAGACTCTTTAGTCTTTAGTTAAAGCAAAGGCTATTAGCTTAAGACAAGTGAGCCTACTGATTATCATATAGATATAGTCGTAGAACATTTTATCGATAATCGTATTTTCCCTTTTTTATTTTCTTCTGGCATCTATCTTCATAATAATTAACAAATTATTATTTCCATCAATTTCAGTTTTTTTTTTCTGAAAATAACTATATGATCTTTCATGCTATATATACTCATATACTTTTGAGTTAGCTAAATACTATAGAACCGACTCAGGCCAAATGATCATACATATTTCTATGCATGTATTCATTTTCTAGAAAATTTTAGATTATGAATATTATTATCCTTCTCAGATAAAAATTAGGCCACTGAGATAAACCTATACATTATAATTTCTTTATTAATGGATGGAAGTATAATTAGACTTTAGAGTAAAATTAATGTGAGCGAGGAAACCAAGTCCTTGAAATACGGAAAGAATATTTGACCCTTTGAATTACACCTTTCATTCACGTATCCATTTTATATTATGATCCATTAACATCAAAGGGCCATTAATTTCATTATATTATTAAAAATATTAATTGATTGCAAAAGCCCAACTTCTCCACTAAGCAATGTTACTTGTAAAAGACACATCATGTTTGTGTTGTGTTATTTTGTAAATGGTAATTGTGGAATGTTAAATTTTTTAGATAATATTTTTTAAAAATCTTTAAAATAACTAACTAATATTTTTTTTAAACAAAATATTTAATAAGATTTTATAAAACTAAATCATAATGTTTTGGCTAATATATATATTGGCAGATACATTTCATTTATTTTCTTTGAAAAAATTAAAATGATAATACAATTAACCTTAGTCCATATGTCAACCATATTTAATGAATTGTTTCTACATTTAATGCAATGTATACGCAATTAATGCATTGTCTCCACATTTTAAGCAAATATATATATATATATATATATATCAGATAATAAATATGTTAACCAGTAATAGATGTCAGCGTATTATATAAGTGTTAATATATATTTTATCACATAATATATAAGTTAACCGCTAACACATACGTTAACAGATAACAAAAACATTGTTAGGCATTAAATGCACTATTTCAGCATTTAATGCATTTACATCTCTCTCTTTCATATATTTCAGTGAGGTTAAACTTGTAAAATCACTTGTGGAGCCATGTAAACCACCTAATTAAATTAATAAAAGTGGTAGATGTTGAATTTCATATTAATCTATGTATATTCCCTTAATTGACTCAAAATTAATTAAGGATGTTGCGGAAAGAATCAAAGGAAAAAGAATGAAAGGTGAATACATATTATAAATTTCCATAACATATTTTATATTTCTATAACATATTTGTTGACCAATACAGTAAATTAGTGTTGTTTCTTTTTCTTGTTAAATCTTAAAAGTAACAAAGTTAGCCAACACACATGTGGTCAAGTTGGTTTGTGTTGGATGTTTACTTGTTAAATTAAAGAGATTATAAGTTTGTTAAACAGATAAGTCTTTAAGAAAAATACATGATCATTAAGTAATCTCTTATCTTGAAATATTGAAGCTAAGATCGGCTTAAGATCTTTATAAAAGGAGACTTAAGAGATTGATAAAAACAGAGAGTAGAAACAGAATTATAGAGTGACAGGGAGAGAGCTCAATTCATCATCTCAAGTTGAATTGATCTCAGTCTTCTTTTTCATCTCTTGTTCATATCTTCTTTGTTTCTTGATCAACTTTAAGAGCTTTGACACTCACCTTTTGGGTGCTCAATTTTCGAGTCACAGAGTGAATGTTGAGCAGACTTCATCCATCGATTCAAGCATTAGAAGTGGGTAAATAGTTCTCTCAAGTATAGAAGATGCCATCTTCAACTTTGTTTTCATCTTCTCTTTTCTCTTCATCTTCTTGATTTGTCTTGAGTTCTAACAATCTTGAGAGAGCTAATCCGTTAGAACTCAAAGGAAAATAAGTCTAAGTTTTAAGTTTTCTATAGTACCAAATCTTTCTAAACTGCAACCTCCCTCCGGTGGAAACTATCGGCGATGGACAGAAGAAAAGATGTTCTTATTCTAGGAAATTGGAGCTGATCATATTCTACTCGAACATTCTTCTTCTTCTACAGATGCAACATCTCTAAAGTCTGATGGTCTTGTATCAGTCAAGAAAAAGCATGATGGTTCCACTGATGATCATAATAGAACGTGTCGTGGTCATATCTTGAAACACTTATCAGAGAAACGGTTTGATATCTACATGTCCTACGATTTAGCTGAAGAGATTTGGAATCACTTGAAGAAGAAATACGGAGGAGAAGACGAATGAAAAAAATAGTTCATAACCTCTAAATGGACTATGTTCATGATCAAAGAAGACTCTCCAATTCTTGACCAACTTCATGATTATGAAGCGATTGTTTCGAGAATCCAAGCAGAAGTAATGCCAATAGATGATCAATTAGCTGCTTTGGTAATATAATTGATAAACTTCCATCATCCTGGAGTTATTATGGATCTAGACTCAAACACAATAAAAAGAAGATGAGCCTAGATTATATAATCTCAAATATAATGATAGAAGAAGCAAATCGCTCTTATCTTGGTAATTCTCAAGGATCTCTAAATGATGAAAGTGGATGCTAACATTATTGAGAGTTCAAGATCTAAAGAGAAGACAAAGCTCAAGAAGAAACAAAACAAGACCTCTGCTAAACAGAATACTGGATTCAAAAAGAAAATCAAGTGTTGGAACTGTAACAAGCGTGGTCACAAGAAACAAGATTGCAAGCTGCCAATTCAACCAAAGGATTCATCGAAAGCTCATCTAACTAAATCAGAGAACATAGTTGCAGTGATTACTGAAGTGAATTCATTAACTGACAAGGTGGAATGGATTGTTGATTCAAGTGCAACTCGTCATATTTGCAACCAGAAAAGTCTATACAAAAGTCTGGATGAATCATGTTGTGAAAATGTTTACCTGGAGGATGCAAGAGCCTTAAAGGTGTCGGGTATAGGTGAAGTGGATTTGAATCTGTCATCTGGTAGAACTCTGACCTTAACTAATGTGATGTATGTGACCAATATGCGTACAAATCTTATTTCTAGTGGTTTACTAATGTCTGCTGGGGTTAAACTAGCTAGGTTAAACAAACCATTGAATCTGGAAAAATGGTGTTGACCAAGAATGGTGAATATGTAGGAAAGGCTTACTGTAATGAGAATCTCTTTGTACTTAAAACTATGAATGAGAAAAAGATTGATGCTTCTGTATATTTCTCGTGCGATTTAAGTACATGGCATAAGAGATTAGGACATCTAAATGTTAAATCCATTAAGATCTTAAAGCAGACTGAGTTACTTCCTAAAAACATTAGCAAAGAATTTACTAAATATGAAACTTGTTTTGAGGCAAAACATTTCAGGAAACCTTTCATAGGTTTTGTTTCAAGAGCATCAAAAGTCTTAGATCTAATTCACTCAGATCTTGCAGATTTTAAAAGCGTTGTAAGCAAAGGTGGTAAGAAATATTATGTTGCATTCATAGATGACTATTCAAGATATACAAAGGTTTATCTTCTTAATTCTAAAGATGAAACATTCGAGATATTTCTTAATTTTAAAGCTGAAGTAGAAAATCAACAAGAAAAGAAGATAAAAAAAGAAAATCAACAGGAAAAGAAGATAAAAAAGTTTAGATCTGACAGAGGAGGAGGATATGAAAGTGATTTGTTCAAAGAATTGTGTCTAAAAGATGTAATCATTCATGAAAGATCAGCTCCTTACACTCCACAACAGAATGGAATTGCATAGAGGAAGAATAGAACATTAAAACACATGATGAATGCTATGCTCTTAAATTTTGGACTAGCTATGTAATGTGGGAAGAAGCAATTCTATCTGCAACATACATTCTAAATAAGGTACCTCATAAAGGTTTAATTTTCACACCATACGAGTTATGGAAAGGTCATAAGCCTAATCTATCTTATTTGAGAATCTGGGGATGTTTAGTTAAAGTTGGACTTCCATATTTTAAAAGACCGAACATTGGATCAAAGACTGTAGATGCAGTGTTTGTTGGATATGCTTCTAATTCTGCAGTATACAGATGTCTAACATTTGATCCATTAACAAAAGGATTTGGTCAAATTATAGAATCACGAGATGTTGAGTTTTTTGAAATGTATTTCCGTTCAAGAAATCTCATGAATCATCAGAACAAGAAGTCTTATCTAGGAAAAGAACACTTGAATCTGATTGTGTATCTCGGGTTCCAAAAGAGATAAGAAAAAGTAAAAAGACTAGAACGTCGAAGGACTTTTGGTCCAGACCTCATCACCAACTTCATTGTAGAACATGATGAACTGTCCAAAGAATTTGTTTTCACTTTTCTGATAGAAAATGATCTATCATCATACTCAAAAGCTATGAAATCTATAGATGCTATGTTTTGGAAAGAAGCAGTAAATAATGAATTTGAATCCATTATTACTAACCATACTTGAGAGATTACATATTTACCAAATGGATGCAAAGCAATGAAATGCAAATGAATCCTAAAGAAGAAGCTTAAAGTAGATGGATCCATTGATGAATTCAAGGCAAGACTTGTGGCACAGGGTTATACTCAAAAGCATGGAATAGATTACTTCGACATTTATGCTCTAGTAACAAAGATAGCATCAATCAGATTACTGATTGGTATAACCTCTTCTCATAACCTATTTGTAAATTAAATGGTTGTGTAGACGGCATTCTTGAATGTAGATCTAGTGGAAGAAATATATACACAACAACATGAAGACTTTTTTATAGAAGGGCAAGAAAACAAAGTATGTAAATTGAAAAAATCAAGCAAGCACCAAAACAGTGATTTGAAAATTCAGCTCTACTCTTATAGAAGATGAATTCACTGCAAATTGTGGAGATACATGTATCTTTAGTAAAAGGAAAGAAGAAGATTATGTCATTATATGTCTTTATGTGGATGACATGTTAATCATGGGAAAAAGCATCGACATTGTAAGTGAGACTAAAGACTTTCTTAATTCTAAGTTTTGTATAAAGGATATACAGGAACTGGATGTGATTTTGGGAATCAAAGTGTTGAAAAAAAAGAAGGGTATTCATTGTCTCAATCTCACTACATAGAGAAGATACTCAAGAAATTCAACTATTGGGATAAAGCAAAGGCAAGAACTCCCTATGATCCCTCTTTTCACTTATGCAAAAACAGAAGTGATAGTGTGAACCAAGCTAAATATGCTAAGATTTTGGGAAGTGTTATGTACTTAATGAACTGGACAAGACCTGATATAGCAGATGTAGTGAGTAGATTAAGTCGTTATACACAGAATCCAAGTAGAGATCATTGGAAAGAAATAGATAGACTAATCAGGTACCTAAAGGGAACAATAGATTGGAAACTGAACTTTAGGAAATCATCATGTGTACTGGAGGGATTCTGTGGTGCAAATTGGGTGAGTGATAACGATGAGATCAACTCAACGAGTGGATTTGTATTCACTTTAAGTGGTGGAGTTGTAGCTTGGAAATCATGTAAACAAACATGCTTAGAAAAATCCACAATGGAAACAGAATTGATTGCCATGGAACTAGTAATCAAGAAGCTGACTAGTTAAGAAATGTACTCTCTAATCTTCCTATGTTTGTGAATCAATGTCCTTCGATCTCTATGAGATGTGACTGTCAATCAGCAATTGCAGTTGCATTGAACAAACTAAGAAGAGACATATTAGATTAAGGCATAAAGTGTTAAAGAGGTTTTTTGGAAGTTGGAGTCTTAACACTTGAATATGTCTATTCTGGAAAGAACATACCAAACCCTCTGACCAAGGCATTGTGTGGACATAAAGTTCTGGACACTGCCAGAGAAATGGGTCTCTGTTGACATTAGAACACAATCTTCTGTAGTTACCACCGTATGACTCTATCCTTAGATCATCAGTTCAAGGTTCAAAACAAAGGAAGAATGTTGTTCTTGATAATGTCATGATTATTTGAAAGGTCTGTACTAAATTATAACTCAAGTTTTGGTGAAATTAAGTTCATTTGTTCAAATGTTATTTGTGATATACTTATGTAAGTTTGAAATTGCAGATATAATTAAGTAAACTTGTTTTGAATGTTTTAACTAACATTCTGTTGCATAAGCTCCTACATGTATTGATTCAAGTCTTAAAGGACAACAATATGTGGGGTCTAAACTTCATTTAAGAAGTAGAAGATTGTTGGATGTTTACTTGTTAAATTAAATTAAAGAGATCATAAATTTGTTAAACATATAAGTTTTTACGAAAAACATGTGATCATTAAGCATTATCTTGAATTATTGAAGTTAAGACCGACTTAAGATCTCTATAAAAAGAGACTTAAGAGATTGATAGAAACACAGAGTAGAAACAGAATTATAGAGTGAAAGCGAGAGAGCTCAATTCATTATCTCAAGTTGAATTGATCTCAGTCTTTTTCTTCATCTCTTGTTTGTATCTTCTCTGTTTCTTGATCAACTGTAAGAGCTTTGACACTCGCCTTTTGGATGCTCAACTGTTGAGTCACAGAGTAAATGCTGAGCAGACTTCATCCATTAATTCAAGCATTAGAAGTTGGTGAATAGTTCCCTCAAGTACAGAAGATACCATCTTCGACTTTGTTCTCATCTTCTCTTTTCTTTTTATCTTCTTGATCTGTTTTGAATTCTAACAGTTTGGCCCTGACTTAGTTAGATAACAGATGGTGAGTTCGATCTAATGGTTATTTGTTGATAAAAAAAAGGTAACAAAGTTAAAGAAAAATATCTGGTCAATTTAATTGGATGAATTCAATTTAATTGATTTTGAGTATTGTTGGGATGAATGAATTCTCCACATTTGAATCTTCCTTAACGAAACACACAGTTCTTTACATAAAACCGAACATGTGTTTATTTAAAGTAGTTTTGAGTTTGGATCTAAAATGTCGGATTTGGTTATGAAATAATTGGAGTAAAAAGGTCGAACGAAGAGAAGTGATGGAGCGGAATCCTTTGGTAGAAGGAATGAGGTCACGTGTGGTTGTTGTCATCACAATCACAAAAAAGAAAAAAGTCACTCTTATGATTTGCTTCTTAAAGCCAAATCTCATTATCATTGGCCCCACCTCATTTCACATCACACATACCTTACAACCACAACATATATGTCTAGCTATTTACACGCACATTCATGCATCATGTTATCACTTTGCATTCTTTCCAAAATCTATTATACAACAAACTATATATAATAGAGTTCACACTTGACTAGATGTTCCAAATTAGTAATAAAGATATATATTTTGTTGATGAGAAGATTGTTGGTAAATCGAAGTTGAACTGCGTTTTTTGTTGCAAATAACTTTTTTTAGGAGAGTTGGTAGAATCTGAAATCCTACGTATCTAACGATCATATGTTCTACTTTTATATCCTAAACAAAATAAATAATCCTAGATGTGTTATTTAGGATTAGACTTTCAATGGCTCATAATCTTTATTTGGTGTAGTTCAACTAGACGATACATCACTTCTCCTGGATTTAAGCTTTGATTATTGGTATTATGTGATTTGTCGTCGTCTATTTTCAAGCAGAAATACAATTATTCTCCTTTTCAAAATATGCTTATCTACAATATATTGAATCACTCTCGCAACTTCTTTGCGTGGAAAAGATTGATCGCATCAATCAAGCCCGACTCGACCTCATCGCACACACCAATAGGGACAACTAATTGAGAACTCCTTTCCTATGTCCAAACTTTATTATAAAAAACCAGAATATAATAAGATTGTATTGACTACTACCATGTTGAATATCTATCTTATGACAACTAAAATTATCTACTAGTAATTAGAAAACAAACAAAAAATTAAGTGTATAGCATCGTTAGATTTTTAGGAAAAAAAAATATAAGTTTAACTAATTCTAAAATTAGCCACAAAAAAAATGTTACGTTCTAAAATTACTATGATTTTAAATTTGTATAAATCTATTGTAGTTTCAAAAACAAAAGATAATAGACACTATTTTATGGATATTTTTAATAGAATTTATAACGAGATACAAATAAAAAATTTAGAATAAAATTATGTATTATGGATTGGTTGGTTTTCCAATTAATATATATATATATTATAGGATGAGTACCATAGAGATGGTTTTCGTACTACAGTGTCTCTGTGGACGTATGAGTAATTACAGCCAATAGAATGTTATCAACATGGCCACCCTCATATAAGACGTATCCTGATCAACCATAATATATGTTATATTCATTGGATCCATAAATCAACAAATAAATTATAAGTATTTAGAATAAAAACAAACAAATAAATAGTAGTTTTTATCGATGCTCACTTCTTTTCACACTTCTGTACTTCTCACACTACATTCTTGGACTTCATCTGTTACTAAATAGCCTTGTACTGGACCATTTTTTATTATAATTCAATTTATATATGGGTGATTTATTAAAATAAGGCGGATTTAATGAAATATTATTTAAATAGAATAAAATATTTCAAAATTACTAAAATAGGTTTTTAAATTTGTTATATATTGTTTTTCCTTTTTTGATGAGTAAACAAAAACATAATTACGAAACTGCTATTAATGAAATTTGTCACGTCAGCGTCCGTTTATTACGAACTCTACTAAACAAATTGAATACAAAGTAGTAGAGTTGATCAAACTCTAGTAGAGTTGACAGTATTGTATAGTACTGTATGGTAAAGTTGCGGATGCCCCATGGTAGAGTTCAGTTCCCTCGTGGATATTGTAATATGTTACTTTTAGTAGAGTTGACAGAACTGTATACAACTACTATGGTAAAGTTGCGGATGGCCTATAGTAGAGTTCAGTTCCCTCGTGGATAACGTAATTTGTTACATTTAGTAGAGTTGACGTTACATTGTAGTGTATGGTAAAGTTCCGCTACACCCATAGTAGAGTTGATTTCCCTCGTGTTACCGATGGTAGAGTTGACAGTACATAATGTAGTGTTTTGCATAGGTACACTACATTAGTAGGTAGAGGTAAGCAAGTGTTTAGTAGAGTTATGTTCGATGTTTAGTAGAGAGCAAGACAATGGTTAGTAATGTTAAGATATCGTGTATGGTAGAGTTGGTCTAAATACCTATCCATTCACATTTGTGAATTACGTATTTACCCCTAATTTACCTACCTCAACTGCCACTCATTAAGTGACGCCATTGGAGCTTGGAGCTCCATTTATGTTCATTTCATATACTTCATTGAAGCTCAATTTTCGCTCGAACTCATTTAGTATCCTTCAATTTTATTGTTATACCCTAACTGTTTTAGGATCTATGGAAGAAATCGTTTTGGTGTCTGGGATTGGAGTTTTAACCAAAACCAGTGGGGTTTTTAGGTGGACAAAACTAGGCTGTCGGATCATTGAAAATGGCGAAGATCTTAGTTATGATGAATTTTTGGGGATGGTGAATGAAGATTTCGGTTTGGATCAACAAAGTGATGAGGTAAAATTAAGGTACATGTCAAATCTAGTCATGCAATCACTGCCACAAGATACTCCCCATGTCTTTGTGAGTAACGAAAGACAATTGCATCTGTTTGTGCAACAATTACGTAAAGAAGCAATTCGTCTCTATGTAGAGATTTCTATTAGATCACGTGTTTCAGCGATGTGTAATAGAGTTGATCCCCTGTTTAATAGAGCTGGACCAAAGTATGTGGATAGACCGGAAGATGTGAAACACGATATTGAACAAGTTGACGACGAAGAGGCGGAATTGAGATTCGACTATTGCGATGATATGGATGGTGCAAGCTCAGATAATGAAGATTACATCAGTGTTTGTCGGAAATCTAAGGAAGAAGAGAAGAAAAAACTCTCGGGGAGAACTAAAGAGTTGGGGTTTTGTGCTGAGCATTTGGACATAGAAATGTCATCAATAGAATTGACGGTCGGGCAACGATTCTCGTCAAAAAAAGAACTCGAGACGAGGTTGAAGATTCTGTCAGTCTTACAGAGGTTTGACTTTGATGTTGTAGAATCATCGAAGTCAGTGTTGGATGTGAAATGTTGGATAGCAAACTGACAGTGGAGAGTGCGAGCTTCACATATTGACGGTATTGACGATAGTGCATGTTTTTCTGTCCAGAGGTATAGTAAAGAACACAATTGTTCTGTTACAAAGAGATCAGGTTGGGCACGCCAATCATCTGCTGAAGTTCTAGGCCGGTTGTACATGGAATTCGTTGGTGGTATTGGGCCTTCTGTTCTACCTAATCATGTTGCAGATTCCCTAAACAAGCGATTTGGTCTGAAGGTACAGTCGTCATAACGTGTGGTAGAGTTCACATATATAGCTTAGTAGAGTTAGTCATAACGTGTGGTAGAGTTAACATAATAGCTTAGTAGAGTTTAATAGAGTTAGTCTAAGCTTATGGTCGAGTTGACATAGTAGCTTAGTATAGTTCAATATATAGGGTAGTAGAGTTAACGTAATGGTATAATGGGTGTTGTTACCTGTCTGGTTTAGTAGAGTTCAATATGTAAGGTAGTAGAGTTAATATCATGTAATAGTATAGTTGGTGTTGTTACCCTACTGGTTTAGTAGAGTTAATATCATCGCGCAATTTATGCAGATGAAGTACTGGAAGGCACACCGTACTCTAAAGCAAGCACGTGCACTAGCTTCAGGAACTTCTGAAAGTAGTTATGAAGAACTTCCTTTGTACTTGTTTGCGATTAGAAAAGCAAATCCCGGAACTCTTATCAAGCTAGAAGTTGACGGTCAAGACATGTTCAAATTTCTATTCATAGCATTCGATGCAAGTATTAGAGGATTTCCTTATATGAGAAAGATTGTTGTCGTTGATGGTATGTTTTTGCAAGGAAAGTATAAAGGTACTCTTCTAACTGCGACCATGCAAGACGGTAACTTCAACATATTTCCTATGGCTTTTGGTGTTGTTGATACAAAGAAGGATGAGTCTTGGGAATGGGTTTTTAGAGAGCTGAACAGTGTTATCCCTGATGACAAAGACCTTGCCATCGTATTTGATAGGCATAAATCCATTGGAAGAGCCATAAAGAATGTGTACATGCTTTCTTCTCGGGGAATTTGCACATACCACCTACGTAAAAATATTTTGTCAAAATTTAGAGGGGGAGAGTCTTTTAAATTGTTCAAGAAAGTTGCCACTGCGTATAGGGTTGACAAGTTCAACGCTATCTTTGCTCAGATTGAGGCGTTAGATCCAAGGCTTCATGGATACTTGCAAAGAGTTGATGTTCGGTTGTGGAGTCGAGTTTATTTTCCTGGGAACAGATACAATTTTACTACGTCGAACATAGCAGAATCAATTAACCATGCCTTATCCCAAGCAATAACTTTCCCCATTGTGCAGCTTATAGATGCAATTAGGGCGATGTTAACACTTTGGTTCGCGAAGAGGAGGACAAAAGCTACTCGCACAACCACTATTCTAACTACAGCTGTGGAGAAGCTCTTAAAGGTATTAAGTTTATGAATAGTAGAGTTGATAGTATTATTGGTATAGTTGACTAATGCCGACAAAAAGTTTAGTAGAGTTAACATGATGTATAAATGGACGTTTAATAGAGTTAACATGACGTGTAGTAGAGTTAACATGATGTATAAATCAACGTTTAATAGAGTTAACATGACATGTAGTAGAGTTGACATTATGATTAGTATAATTGACTTTTTGCAGACCATCACGTTTAGTAGTGTTAGCATGTTGTTTCCTTGCAACGTGTCGTAGAGTTCAAGTGGTTTTAGTAGAGTTTAATTTGTTTGTTAAATTACAGACTAGGGTTGAGGAAGCTAGGCAGTACAATATGCAAGACATAGACGAAAACCAGGCTGTAGTTTCAAGATCAACATCTTCTCATTTGGTCAAACATAGGTGTCTTACCTCTACCATACCATACGATAACCCGACTCTACCAAACCCTTACCACTCTATACTTAACTCTTTCAAACTATAACCTACTACTACTTTCAACTTCTTTATTTCCTCCAGCAAGATCTACCACGTTCTTTGATGTCATAAACTGTGTTTCCTCTCATCCATAAAGGGTGAATCACTCATCGCAATTATATCAGAATCATCATAGCAAGACTCAACATCTCGCTCAGCTCAATCTTCACTTCTACCAATTGATCCCCATCTAGATCTGGAACATTCGCCTTTGTCCTCTCCTCCTTCGCACTTTCCAATCTCTTTGCTAATTCACCACATTTAGTTCCTTCTCTTCCAATGGGAGAGGTTGGGAACTCAGGACTTTAGAAAAACTGCCTAAGGCAAGTTCCCAATCTCCGTCTTAGGCAGTTTTTTTAAAGTCATGAGTCCCCAACCTCTCCCATTGGAAGAGAAGGAACTGAAGAAGATGAAGAACAAGTGTGGTGAATTAGCAAAGAGATTAGAAAGTGCGAAGGAGGAGAGGACAAAGGCGAATGTTCCAGATCCAGATGCGGATCAATCGGTAGAAGTGAAGATTGAGCTGAGCGAGATGTTGAGTCTTGCTCTGATGATTTTGATATAATTGCGATGAGTGATTCACCCTTTATGGATGGAGTGGACACACAGTTTGGTACATCGAAGAAGAAGGTGGTTGATCTTTATATTTCTCCTTATCACTCCTAAACCCTAAATCCATATCACTCCTTATATAGCATGTGTTCTGTGTCAAGCAATTAACGAGTGGTTGTGGTCTCCTTGAAACTCGCGAGTTATTTCTTTATAGTAGAGTTCATATGCGTAGTATTAGAGTTCAACTTGACTATGGATAACTGAACTTTACTATGGACGCGACTCTTCGGTTTCCACATCACTACTTAGTTTGAACTCTACTATGGACAACTGAACTCTACCATGGACGCAACTCTACTTAGTTACAGATCTGAGAGTGGATAACATGATCAGAGACATACTCGATGGCACCCTAAATGAGTCCTTCTGGGACATACCGAGGAGGAAAGAACCACAGAAGAAGCATGACCTACCAAAGAAGAAAATGATAGAGAAGAAAAAGGTTGTAGAGCATAAGCAGAAGAAACGGAAGGAGAGGACTCCAACTTACGTGCAAAATAGTGAGCCGGAGATGGATGAGTCTGCAACCTTGAATGAACTAAGACTCAAACAGAAACAGAGGCTATTAAAGTGGAAGAGGGTAAAAAACCACGATGGAAACAAAGAAACTGAGTCGAGTACCTTGATTAATACTCTCAACGGATTGTCCAACATAGTGCAAGGGGTGTTGAAGCGTCTGATGGGGCTAGAGCAGAAGAGGGTAGACGTGAACCACCTACTGAGAGGGATGACGGAACGTCTGTTTCAGCTAGAGGAGAACATGTCACACATCGAAGAAGAAGGTGGTTGATCTTTATATTTCTCCTTATCACTCCTAAACCCTAAATCCATATCACTCCTTATATAGCATGTGTTCTGTGTCAAGCAATTAACAAGTGGTTGTGGTCTCCTTGAAACTCGCGAGTCATTTCTTTATAGTAGAGTTCATATGCGTAGTATTAGAGTTCAACTTGACTATGGATAACTGAACTCTACCATGGACGCGACTATTCGGTTTCCACATCACTACTTAGTTTGAACTCTACTATGGACAACTAAACTCTACCATGGACGAGACTCTTCGGTTTTCATATAGTTTGAACTCTACCATGGACGTGACTCTTCGGTTTCCACATCGCTACTTAGTTTGAACTCTATTATGGATAACTGAACTCTACTATGGACGCGACTCTTTGGTTTCCATACCCCATCTTTCTATCATACAACATCTTCTAACATAACCAATTTAAATGGATTTTTAAGTTATGAACAGAACCAATTACAAAAGGTGTCCATACTATCGAAAGACCAAGGACTAAACTAAAAATATTGGTGCTTTCAAAAGTATACCAAAAGTACAAAACAAACTGTACAAACCTACGCCAAGTCCAAGAGAAAGTCTTGAGAGTCTAAAACGAGAAGGGCCTTATCACACTGTTGATGAGTGCCTGGATCAGTGTACGCAATTGTCTCCTCATGCGGAAATTCTTCTCTAATCTCAATGGCGTATTTCAGGTGAGTGAAGTCAATGTAATGATCCTCCAGTCCTTGGAAATTGCATCCAAGGGCTAAACACTCGATGAATTTGAGGAAGTACACGCCACAATCTACTGACCGGTAATTACGAAGAGTGGCCTTCACCCGCTGTATTTTGTACACAGCCGCACTGACGTGCTGACGCAACTCTGGTGCTGAAAATGTTTTTATCAACTTTGGAATCATCACCGCATACGCCCTACAAGAAATGAATAGAGGAAATGTATATGGATCAAAGTTGATGTTAACTCTACTAAACTCGATGTCAACTATGCTTATCAGAATGTCAACTCTTCTAAAAATCATGTTAACTCTATCATTATGCAGACACATCACATTAACTATACTAAACGCTACATGTAAACATGATGTCAACTTTCCAAACATCATGTTAACTCTACTAAACGTTACAAGTAAACTCTATATTATACCAAACATGAAGTTAACTTGACTATACATCACGTTGACTCTACCATATATCTTGTTAACTCTATTACACATTAAATGCACACAAAATGTTAACTCTACTAAACATTAACAAAGTTAGATTTTCTTACTTGACTGACTGCAGAATGGTAGGAAGGGCCGTGACATTTGGGTCGATATCGTAAATTCGAACCACTCCTTTCAGCAAATCAACCTTTACTGCCACCTAGTGGTTGTTGTTAAGATTATGGGGAATGTAAATCGTATCTACATCTCGCATCCATTGCTTGTTAGTGGCACAGAATGCAGGTAATTTACCCTCGAAGAGCTCTTTATACCCATGATTCCAGACAAAATTCTTCTCATTTCCTACATAATCTCTCTTCTATTGGTAACACCACATTTCACAAAACAGTGGATCGAGGAAAGCAATCTGATTACTCCTGAATGGACTGGGATTGTCCAAGGATCTTTACTGGAATAGTAATGTTAACTATACCAGACATTTTGTGTACTCTACTAAACTTGTGGTCTGCTCTACAAAAGTCAACTGTACTAAATATTGTGTTAACTATACCAAACATTTTATGTACTCTACTACACTTAAAGTCAGGTATACTATTCATGTTATGGAGAAATGTACTCTACCAAACAAAAATTAACCTAGTTTGGGGGAGTGGTGCGTGTTGTGCATTGTGACGGCATGAAGTCATCTAGGAGAGAATCTCCAGTTAAACTTATCATAGGTTGCGACTTCTTGGCAGCTAAGCCACCACTAGGCGTTCTCTCTGAGTTAGAGTGTACCATATTCAGCTTATTCATTGTTGGTGTCTGCGAATACCATATTATTAGTACTGCCAAACTCAACCATGGTAGTAGATGTACTCTACTATGATGTACTCTACCATGGTAAGAGACTACTTTGTTTGGTAGAGTCTATCAAACAATACACATAACTCGACCAAACCATATAAACTCTACTACAGTAACCACACATAACTCGACCAAACCGTATAATCTCTACCAAAGTTTACATATGCTACAGTTTCTTGTTGTATTATTTATTGGTATACATAGACAACATAAATCAAATTAAGTCTCAATCAAATAGAGCCTTACATACCGAGGTTTGATCCACATCGGTAGAAGCAATGTTGTCATTCAGAACAAGTTCACCAGTCTGACTTGGTGAACGTGTATGACTTACGCCTTCAACGTGAGCCTTGTGGTACTCCAAGGTCTATATAACCGGCTTCGCCCTTTTCTCCTCCAGACTAACAAGCCTCTCAAGTAAGGTTGAATGATCTGAAGTCTTATCCTCCAACCTTGCAACACGCTCATTGAGCAATGAAATGTGTGACATGTTCTCCTCTAGCTGAAACAGACGTTCCGTCATCCCTCTCAGTAGGTGGTTCACGTCTACTCTCTTCTGCTCTAGCCCCATCAGACGCTTCGACACCCCTTGCACTATGTTAGACAACCTGTTGAGAGTATTAATCAAGGTACTCGACTCAGTTTCTTTGTTTCCATCGTGGTTTTTTACCCTCTTCCGCTTTAATAGCCTCTGTTTCTGTTTGAGTCTTAGTTCATTCAAGGTTGCCGACTCATCCATCTCCGGCTCACTATTTTGCACGGAAGTTGGAGTCCTCTCCTTCCGTTTCTTCTGCTTATGCTCTACAACCTTTTTCTCCTCTATCACTTTCTTCTTTGGTAGGTCTTGCTTCTTCTGTGCTTCTTTCCTCCTCGGTATGTCCCAGAAGGACTCATCTAGGGTGCCATCGAGTATGTCTCTGATCATGTTATCCACTCTCAGATCTGTAACATCTTCTGGCCAAACAAGGTAGATCTCAGAACGAGGCACTGAACGTAGATGCCTTATACGCACCTGAAAGAGGAGAAGAAATATAGGTTAGCACAAACTACGTTATGATCAACTCTGCGAAACAAAGTAGCAACTTTACCAAGAAAACTAAACTCTACCATATTGACTACGAACTCGACTAAGCAGATACTTAACGCTACTGAGCAGACATGAACTCTACCATATTGACAGTGAACTCTACTACCTTAGCACAAACAACTTTTCCAAGTTCAGAGTAACTCTACCAAAAGGATGATCGACTTAACCATTATATAATCAACTCTGCTAAAGAGAGAACCAACTTTACTAAACTGACTGTGAACTATACCAAAGAGAAACTTAACGTTACTGAGCAGGCATTTTACCTTTATGATCAACTCTGCGAAATAGAGTATCAACTTTATCAAGAAAACTCAACTCTACCATATTGATTACGAACTCGACTAAGCAGATACTTAACGCCACTGAGCAGACATGACCTCTACCATATTGACAGTGAACTCTACTAAGTAAGAGTCATAAACTCTACCAAGCGGACTATGAATTATTCCACGCTGGCTGTGAACTCTACTAAGCAGAAAATACACTCTACAATATTGAATATGAACTCTACCATATTGACTACGAACTCTACTACTTAAGCAATTTACCTTTTCCACCCCACTTTTTTCATATCAAGTGCGACAATTTGGTCTGTGATTTCAATGAATTTTTTCTTGATTGGTCTCCACCGTAGAATGGGAATATTCACACTGTCTCTTCTCACACGTAAAGTTTCTCCTAACATGGAGATAGACTCAAATGCCCAGATGACAAGCACGTGCACAAACCCATGGAGAGAGTAAGTCTCGTTTTTATATGATGCATATTTTATCGATCTAATCAGTGAGCTAAACGCTAATCTTCCCTAAGGATGCCTCTCAAACCGCTCTAGATATGTAACCAATTTAGCAGAACTAGATGAAATCCTACTACAACGGTGAAGACCGTAAACACCAACATGCAAAACCATTAGCAAGCCAACTATCTTCCTCTTCTCGGTGGACCATGATCTGCAGCGCTGAAGAACCTTTTTCAACTCTACCAACGTAGGGCCTTGACCAACTAGTAAACCCATATCCTCCCATAGATCTCCATGGGCAACCTCCTCCACAGCAGAACATTCATCCACCAAACCGCAATTAAGCTGCGTGATTTCCTCAAACTCGTGCAAAGAAAATATTTTAGGCTGACAACTAACCAAGACCCATAACTCATTTAGCTTTTCGATATCTAGTTGCTGCGCCAATAAATATTGTACATGACTCCCTGCAAACATGTAGTCTGAGTCAGTTAGCTTCAATAAAACTCCAAGGCATGAGTTCTGCTCTATGTCTCGGTATACATCTTCACCAATACCCTTGATCATATTCCTAATATGACCAAGATTGCAATGGTGGTTTATGTCCCGGTTCTTCATAACTACAAGACCATCTTCAAAAAGCCTTTGCGGATAGTCCTTCGCGGTAGCCATACCTGATGAAAAGAAATAAGAAAGAGTCAATTACATATTCTTTTAACTCTACCATACGATAACCCAACTTTACCAATCCCGTGCTTATATCTACTATACAATAAACCACTCTACCAAAACCTTGATTAACTTTACCAAAAGATAACCCAACTCTACCAAACTCGTGCTTAACTCTACCATACAATAACTCACTCTACCAAACCCTTTATTAACTCTACCTTACGATAACCCAACTCTACCATACCCTTATCAAACCATAACATAACTTTATTAAACCCAAAGAAGAAGAAGAAGATGATGAAGAAGATGATGAAATGGCGAACATAACAAATTTTCCAAATCCTAAACCCATTACAAACACCATAAATTTATGTTACTCGAACCCAACAAACGATTTAGCGAGAAGATTAAAAAGAGGAGAAGATAGAAAATGAGTGAGACCGAAGAAGAACTTACTCATACCTTCGATAAACAATGTAGCTCTGTTCGAACGGTTCGTAATTAAACATAAGACGAAATATTGAGACGATAACGAAACGAGAGGAGGAAAGAAACGAGAAGGAATGGAAGACAGAAAAAGAAATGGAAAATCGCGAACTATCGTGGAGAGGAAGACGAAGAAAGAAGATAGCTTTTTTTTTGTCTTCTAAAGGGTGCATATGTAATTGCACCCTTTAGAAGACAAAAAAAAAACTATCTTCTTTCAAACCGAAACTTATTTGAGTAATTTGGGTATAATTTTACCCTATTTGAGTAATTGTTTCTTTATATAATTGATACATGGGGCTGTTCTTTTAACGATCGCTCAGCGATCAATGCAATACAACTAATATTAGATATAATGATGTGAAACGTATACATGAGAAGCTCTAATACTAATCGCTGCGATCGTTTAAAATCATTTTAACAATCGCTATATTACTCAGCTACGTCAACAACAACGTCTTTTTAGTTACCGGCGACTGTGTTGTTCGTTAACTTCATCTATTTTGTTTTTGTTAAGCCTTGTTCTTACGACGATCGCTGCGACAGCGACTATAATAGAACAAAAGTGAGTTTAACGACAATGGAAACGGAGATGATTGTGAATAATTACTGGTTATCACGGTGATCGCTGAACCATAAAAGAGATCGCTAAGTTTTATAGCGATTAAAAGAAACACTATGCGTAATACCGGCGACTTCTTTTAGCGATCGTTTTAATTATTTTTGTCTTTAACAAAGATAAAATTTTTTATACTCGTCGCTGTCGCAGCGACCTTCGGAAGAACACGGCCTTAGTGTTAAAATTCAGTTGCTGGCGACTCAACAAAGAACATGCCCACAAACAAATGCTTGTATTTATATAATTAAAAGATAAGCTAAATTAAATTTTAGCAAAAGAAAAAGCTAAGAATATTTCTCATTTTAGTCATCGATCAGATCCCATCTTTATTAATAATTAACACTCACTTATAGTACTGATTTATCCACTAACCAAAAGCTTAACTCAACCCAAGATTTCAAATGCATATTTGCATTTCATAACTATCGATTTTTGAAACCCCTAACGAGTGAACTATATTTCAAATGATAATCAATGAAACTAAGTGTAGAACAGTAGAAGAAAGAATAATATTTTTTTTGTTAATAATTAAATCGACAAAACTCGATTTTAAAGACTCTATTTTAATTTATTTGGGAAGGATCGAACTTCCGATACTAAAATTAATATCTGGATCATCACAATCACCTAACTGTAAAAAACCAGACAAGAATAATGTTTTAAAAGAAACATTATTTAATTTTTGAATTAGAATTAAACTAATATATCCTAAGGTGGTCTATATGTATGTATCTTGTATTGCTCTATGATCATGTGATGAAAACCTAATCAAAACATGATATAGATCTAGATCTTATTCGATTGTCGAAGTCAAGTCTACATCTTTAATTTATCTTAGTCGTACGTGTCATCACAATTAACTTTGTAAAAACTTAAAAGTAATAACGACCATCACATTTGATTTATGATAAAAATCATCACCCTCTATTGGGTACATGTGAAATTTTTATTTTAATTAGTAAAACTTAAACTATGTTTTCCCGACTTCAAGATGATGGAATAGACAAAAGAACAATATGGACCATTTAATGATAACAATAAGACTTGGGAAAGTAATATGAAATATTTCATAAGTTAAGAAAATACAGTTGGGTGCTTGTCTTTTCTCATGAATCTTTTGCTGTCTCTTGACTTCCTTCTTGTTTGTTGGTTTTTGTTCTTATTATCTTCCCTTTTATTTTTCCTTTTTATTGTCCTTATTCATTCATCTAACTCTTCCCACACATGTTCATCTCTTATTTTTATTTATTTATTTATTAAAACAAAACATTATAAGTTATAAACCAAACAGAAAATTACATTATATACATAAAAATTAGAGTTATAAATCACATAAATATTCATCTAATTCAAAAAATTTAATTTTACTAGGTGGTGAGTTGAAATCTCACTCTGCTCTAATTAAATAACTTACGCCATATATGAAATCTTGTTAATCTAATGATTACAATTGGAAAAAAAAAACTATATATTCTTGGTTCTGGCATATGAAGATGATATTTAGCATTTTACGAAAAATAGTATATAAATATTTTAATTACATGTGTTTGCATGTCAATTTTGCAATTTTATAAAAGTTGTGTAGCTTTTGCACATGATTTCTAATTTAGAGAGTTGTGTTACCCCTCATGATGTTGTTTATAATTTAGAGATTTAATTTATAGATCGGATTTTGTTGATCTAATTGTTAAAAAAATGTATTTGGAATTTTGTTGTTATTCAAGTTCACAACAATGTACATACTCATATATTAGTTCACAAATACAATCACAAGTTATAACCACAACAAATTAGATATTAGTAAACAATCCACACCGTAATTAAGATTCTTTAGATCTGTAGATAACTTGCTTTATTATTTCGCCCAAGTGTCTAAAGAATTTCCTATAAACCCTATCACAAAAGAGACGTTGGAGCCAAAGTCAAAAAGATTAAACGTACGTACATACGGCGAAATCAACTTCACAACTTTTAACACATTCTTTTTGGTCCTAAAGTTGAGCTCATTGCACCGCGAGCCTGTGAACACCTGACTCACTACTTTGTGACTTTGATCACTGTTACATACATGTAATAAATGTTTATCTATATGATATAGTATATGGATTTTATATAATTGAGGAGACCCCAATAGATTCATATTGTTTATGAGAAAGAAACTTGTTACTTGTTACCACTAATGCAACTTTTGAAAGAACGAAAGAATATTTGTTGTCTATATAACGTACAACAAAATTTACATATTACGAAACATATCTCATCGATATATGATTAATATCAGCAATTTTGTTCAAGTGCAATTTACGGTAGTTAGAGTACACACTATTCCGTAATTAATTAGCAGCAGAATAAAACCATGTTGTCGAATTGCTTCCCCTCACTTTACTTTATATATAATGTATAAATCTGTATATATATGCACATGACGACCTCTCTCTAATTATATATATTTAATCTTAAGATGCTAATAGCTTGTATTATGGCATGTGACTTGAGGTTTGGTGTTATATCTTTATATATAATCTTCTTAATTGACCTAATGATGCTCCACCCATGATCTTATTTTTATTTTACTTTATCTTTAATCTACATCATCTTAATTTTTGTTTAATTTGTCCAGTTTCCCTTTCTTAATTATGTAATTAAGAATTCTAAGTTTTCTGTCTAAGAAGTCGGATCATCTATATATATATATATATATATTACAACGTCATCTTAATTTAATACCTTATATATGAACTAGTAGATGTGTTATTTTTAATGAATACAACTTAATTATCTTCATATTGTCAAGCTCTCTTTGGAATCTTATTTCTTTTAAGAAAATCTACAATCTTGTATTTCTAACAACAAGAAGTATAGCCTATTTGATGCTTTGGTCTTCATCTTGTTAGCCTTCATTTTAAACAACTTAACAAAATTGCTCTTAAGCATGCATATATACATGTATACACCAGTCTATGTATATAAATTTTAAATAATATCATGCAACCTTTTAAATAAATAACTTTACTATGATGTGGAATATTAAATATTATACTATTGAAAATTAATTTTTTATTTAGGTTAATTTCAATATTCTAAAATAAATTATAATTATAGCATTGTCAATAAACTCTAAGATTAGTATAATTCAAAATTCACTAATTCTAAAATATTCTTTTAATATTTTTTTAATATATTTATGGTGATGAATTTAAACATATAATATTTATTTTTTATTTTATAAAATATAGTATTTTATACACTAATAATAACTCATCTTCAAGAAATTCGTATTATATTCTGAATTAGTTTTCAAAATTACTAATATACACATATTACAATATTTTTAATACTTATCTCTCGGATTATTCATATAAATAAATATTTTTTTATGACTTTCAATTTTATGATTTTTATTTATATTATTTAAAATATATACAAATTTTATTTGCACTTGACTAAGTTTCTAAACTTATTATTATTAATTTACAATAAGTACAAATTATAAAAATTATTTATATAAAAATTCATATTTTTTGGAACGAATTCTTTTGTATTTAATTTAATAGCAAATAATTTATAATATACATAAAACAATAACATTATTTGATAATAACGGGTTTATGAATCTAAATGAACATATGTATAATAATGTAAATGAACACGAATCTAAAATCCAAAATAAATACGGCTTTAAAAATCTAAATGAATGTGAATCTATAAAAACTTAAATACACATGAGTCTAAAAATTTAAATAAACATGAATTAAAAAACTTAATGACACGGTTCTAAAAACTTAACACGAGTAAATAAAATTATATACAAACATTATAATGCATCAAAATCTTAGTAAAAAAGATCAAAAATATATTTCGTACAACACGAATCATTATTATAAATTATTTTTTTTGTTAAATATATATAAAATAATAAATTTGTATATAAAATTCAAACTATGAAATAAACAATAAATAAATAAATATCACATATAAAAATTATAAATAACTACAAATGCAAATTTACTTTTCATATGAAAAAGTTTTATGAAAAATATATCACGTGGCAGTAGAAGTGATATATATATTGCTGAATTACTTTTAATCTGGTGTTTAGAATTATCTAACTAATGATTTGGTAATACGGTTCGATTCATACCCGCTACATTATGGTAGTTTAAAAAAAGGATTATATAGGTAAATTTTAAGTTATAGATCGAGTTTTATCGATCTAATTGTTAGAAAAAAAAATCAGTATATATAAAATTAATTACAGCGAATGAAATGGACCGACAAGATGAGGAGAGATGAGGATTAGTCAAATTTAATTAATCTATCACATAAATTCCTAGCTTGCATGTGCATTTCACGCCCTTCAAGATTCCATGTTTGAACTATTGTTATATCAATAACCTAAAGTAGATATCTCCAACTTTCTACTATCATTATATTGTATTATATCAATCTTACCCACTCCTGACTCCCTCAAAATTAACAAAAATATTAACAGAAGTGAGAAAAAGATTTAATAATAATCACAACCCTCAGTTGTCTAAATTTTTCTATGTGAAACATTGTGAAAATACTTAATATTTAGTAGTAATATTCAACAAAATTCATTATTGATAATAGTCCTATGCATAAAATTCGATAGCTAAAATCTGAATTGAAATTGACCTCAAAAAGAGAAACCGAACCTAAAGTCGAATCTAATAAAATATTCGAATGAGTCCTAAATTTATATATCCGAAAAACCGAAACCGAATACAAACTAAAAAATAATAAATACCCAATATATATTTTTATTAAATTTAAATTTTTCTAATATTTTTTTAATTAAATCTATACTAATTTTAAATTTTTATATAAATCTAAATAGAAATATTCGAACCCGAATCCGGTTTAATAGCCTAACCGAAATCGACCAAAAAAAAAAAATATTCGAATGAATCTTAAGTCTATGAAACTGAAAATCGAAAACCTAAATAGAATCGAATCCGAATGTCTAGGCCTAATTGGTAAGATGAAAGTTATTATTGATTTCAGTAACATAATTTTTTTACTTTTTTGTAATTGAGTAACTAGGTATGGGCGTTTGGATATTCGAATTGGTTTCGGGTAATATTCATTCGGGTCTGGATCTTTCGAGTATGAAATTTTTATATCCATTTAGGAACCGCATGTATTTTGATTTGGGTTCGGGTCGGTTCCGTTCGATTCCGGGTCGGTTCGGATCCATATTTTATGTACCCATTTAGGAACTAAATTCAATTTGGTTTGGTTTTGGTACCGGTTCTTATTCTTGTCGGATATAAATATTGGACAAATTTTTATAATTTCACTATATATTTGAGTATTTCATACCCGAAAAAATTTTTTTAACTCAAAAATAACTGAATACTCGAAAATATTACTAAATACCATAAATCTTTTCAAAAAACTACTTTAAATTCTTATATATGTTTATATGTTTTTGGGTTAGTCAGATATCCATTCGGATATCGGTTCGGTTCTACATATCTATTCTGGTATTAATTCGGTTCTGGATATTACCTGATATCTACATGTATAGATGAAGAAGATTCAATAGATATTCAATATTCATTATTCAAGTTGGTTTCAGCTCAGTTTTCTAATTCTAGGTATTTTGTCCAAGCATGTGAGTAACATTAAGTTTTGTGAAAGTAACAATCCACGTAAATCTTTGTTAAAAGAAAAAAAAAATGTCATTCTCTGAATTCGTAACCTTATTTTCTTTCACAACATACGTAATTACGTATTGTAAATTTTCCGACAAGTAAGTCTAAAAGATAAAACTAAAAACAAAAGATGCATTCCCACCGTTTGATTTGAGTGGTCATTCTAGACTTTATTCTAGACTTTTTTCCAGATTAAAATAACTTGTTATTTTCATTTTTTCGGTAACTTTTTGTAAAAGATTTCTCAATATAATTTTAATATAAATTTTATATAATATTAATAAATATTATAATTAAGACTGTAAATTAATGTTATTTCTGAAGATTAATATAATCAACTTACAAAACTTTTTAATTTACGTAAAACAACCTAAAATAACAACTAATATAAAATGGAAGGAATATCATTTATGACATTTTTTGGTATACATCTTATTTTACAATATTTACCACAAATATAAATCCATTTACAAGAATAAAGGAAGAAAAGAAAACAAATCTACTTATCAGCAATATGCATGATTTTTAACAAAAACAAAAACTAACAGCAATGTGCATCATTTTTATCATTTACCACAAATAAATCGACATTTTCGTTTTAATTCAATTTCAATGTATTTCCTTTTTTGTTCACTGAACAAATAAAATAGCTGTAACAAAAAAAAATAGCTGAAAAATAGAGAGAATCAAAGTAGTAAAATGGAAATATAATAATAAAGGAAAAAAGATAGAGGTGCTTTTTGGGATCCAGATCTTCGTTTGGTGCTTCTTCTTCTCTCTCCTTGGTGTGCTCTGTTTTTTTTTCTATATATTTCTATAAAAACAAAGTAAAAACCAAATCCATGGGGTTCTTCGCTTCACAATCCCAACGCATTTCTGTTTCTCACTTCTTCTTCTTCTTCTCCCTTCTTTCTCTCCCTTTTCACCAATGCCACGTAAACCTAGATTCTGCTTCTTCCTCTTCCTCTTCCTTCTCTCTAACTCCTCTGTTTTCTTCTTCATCCCCTGTTTCTCCATTGACGAACAGGGTCAAGTTCTCCTCTCTTGGAAATCTCAGTTAAACATCTCCGGAAGAGCTTTAGCTTCTTGGAAACCCTCCGAATCGAATCCTTGCAAATGGGTTGGGATCAGATGCAACGCAAGAGGCCAAGTCTCGGAGATACATCTCCAAGTCATGGATTTGCAAGGTCCTTTGTTGGTGACGAGTCTCCGGCAGCTAAAGTCTCTGACTTTACTCAGTTTGAACTCCTTGAATCTCACTGGTTTGATCCCTAAGGAGCTTGGAGACTTGTCGGAGCTAGAAATTCTCGATTTATCCGATAATTCTCTTTCCGGTGATATCCCAGTGGAAATCTTCAAGCTTAAGAAACTCAAGACTCTGTCTCTCAACACCAATAATCTCGAAGGTGAGATCCCATCGGAGTTGGGGAATCTCTCAAACCTCGTTGAGCTCACACTCTTCGACAATAAACTCGCCGGAGAGATTCCCAAGAGTATCGGAGAACTCAAGAATCTACAAATCTTCCGTGCAGGTGGGAATAAGAATCTCAGAGGAGAGCTTCCTTGGGAAATTGGTAATTGCGAGAGTCTTGTGACTTTAGGTCTCGCCGAGACAAGTCTCTCCGGTAAACTCCCAGCATCGATCGGTAACCTGAAGAACGTTCAGACAATAGCTCTTTACACGTCACTCTTGTCTGGTCCAATCCCTGATGAGATTGGAAACTGTACGGAGCTTCAAAACCTCTACTTATACCAAAACTCAATCTCTGGATCAATTCCGGTAACATTGGGACGTCTCACGAAGCTTCAAAGTCTTCTCTTATGGCAGAACAATCTCGTCGGTGAAATTCCAGTGGAGCTAAGCAACTGTCCGGATCTTTACCTCATCGATTTATCGGAAAATCTTCTCACTGGAAGCATCCCAAGAAGCTTTGGAAGCCTCGCAAATCTCCGGGAGCTTCAGCTCAGTGTTAACCAGCTCTCCGGTACGATCCCTGAAGAACTCGCGAATTGTACGATGCTAACGCATTTAGAGATCGACAACAACCAAATATCTGGCGAGATTCCGCCATTGATCGGCAAATTAACAAGCTTGACGATGTTCTTCGCGTGGCAAAATCAGTTAACCGGGAAAATCCCAGAGGATCTTTCTCAATGCCAAGAGCTTCAAGCGATCGATCTCTCTTACAACAGTCTCTCTGGTTCGATTCCTAATGGAATCTTCGAGCTACGAAACCTCACTAAGATTCTTCTACTCTCTAACTACTTGTCTGGATTTATACCACCGGATATTGGGAAGTGTACGAATCTCTACCGGCTAAGACTCAACGGAAACAGACTCGCGGGGAGTATTCCGGCGGAGATTGGGAATCTGAAAAATCTCAACTTTGTCGATATAAGCGATAATCGTCTGATCGGAAGCATTCCTCCGGCGATTTTGGGTTGCGTAAGTCTGGAATTTATTGATCTACATTCAAACGGTTTAACCGGTAATTTACCCGGTACATTTCCGAAGAGCTTACAATTCATCGATTTTTCTGATAATTCACTAACCGGTCCTCTACCAACCGGAATTGGATCGTTAACCGAACTCACAAAGCTCAATCTCGCGAAGAATCGATTCTCCGGCGAAATTCCTAGAGAAATCTCGTCTTGTCGGAGTCTACAGCTTCTCAATCTCGGCGATAATGGCTTCAGTGGAGAAATCCCAAACGAATTAGGTCGTATCTCGTCGCTTGCAATCTCTCTGAATCTGAGCTGCAATTCCTTCGTCGGAGAAATCCCGTCGCTATTCTCGAGCCTCACCAATCTCGGAACCCTCGATATCTCTCACAACAAACTTGCCGGAAACTTAAACGTCTTAGCTGATCTAGAAAACCTCGTCTCACTCAACATTTCCTTCAACGAATTCTCCGGCGAATTACCAAACACTCCCTTCTTCCGGAAACTCCCACTCTCCGTTCTCGCATCCAACAAAGGGCTTTTCATCTCAACCCGACCCGAAAATGAGAGCCAAACCCGACATCGCTCCGCCGTGAAATTAACCATGTCGATACTCGTCGCAGCAAGCGTCGTCCTCGTTCTCATGGCGATTTACACTCTTGTCAGAGCACAACAAATCGCCGGAAAACAAGAAGAATTAGATACTTGGGAAGTGACTCTTTATCAAAAACTTGATTTCTCGATCGACGACATCGTCAAGAATCTAACTTCAGCGAACGTGATCGGAACAGGAAGCTCCGGTGTAGTTTACAGAGTAACAATTCCATCCGGCGAAACTTTAGCCGTGAAAAAAATGTGGTCAAAGGAAGAAACCGGAGCGTTTAACTCGGAGATCAACACATTAGGATCGATTCGACACCGGAACATAATCCGTCTTTTGGGTTGGTGTTCTAATCGGAATCTGAAACTCTTGTTCTATGATTATCTCCCCAACGGAAGTTTAAGCTCTATGCTTTACGGCGCCGGAAAAGGAACAGGAGGAGCTGATTGGGAAGCTCGTTACGACGTCGTTATAGGAGTTGCACATGCACTCGCTTATCTCCACCACGATTGTCTCCCTCCGATTCTACACGGTGACGTTAAAGCCATGAATGTCTTATTGGGTTCCCGGTTCGAACCTTACTTAGCCGATTTCGGTTTAGCAAAAACCGTTACCGGTGATAGAATTACTGATGGAGATTCGTCAAAACTCAGTAACTGGCCTCCCTTAGCCGGTTCTTACGGCTACATGGCTCCAGGTAAAATTCAAAGTTCTAAAATTTTATTTTTATATATTTTATCGATTTATAAAATTTAGAATTTGTAACGAATTTTACTTTCTTCTATTACAGAACATGCTTCGATACAACAGATAACTGAAAAGAGTGATGTGTATAGTTACGGAGTGGTACTACTGGAAGTTTTAACCGGAAAACATCCATTGGATCCGGATCTACCCGGTGGAGCTCATTTGGTTCAATGGGTTAGAGATCATTTAGCCGGAAAGAAAGATCCAAGAGAAATACTTGACCCGAGACTTCGTGGACGAGCAGATCCGATAATGCATGAGATGCTACAAACTTTAGCAGTCGCATTTCTCTGTATCAGCAATAAAGCAAACGATCGACCTATGATGAAAGACATTGTGGCAATGCTTAAAGAGATTAGGCAATGTAATATCGAACGTTCGGATTCGGATTTGATGAAAGGTGGGAAATGCGAGAAATGGCAGCCGCAACCATTACCACCGGAGAAAATTGTTAGTACGCCTCGAGGTTCATCTAATTGTTCCTTTGCATTTTCAGATGATTCCGTATAAATATATAACTACGATTAGGTTGATGACATTTTTGTAAGGTGTGTGAATATTTGTTGTCAATGATTTTGTTAGAATCAGGAAACAAAATCTAAGCTTACCTTATTTTTTTGGGGTTTGAGAGTTTTAAGTTTATGTTCTTGCAAAACAGTTTAAGAATGTAATGTACAATAATTGCAATATATTGAAGTGTTTTATTTCTGTTTTAGTTTTTTTCAAATTAATGCCAATAAAAAACAATTGGAGATGTTTAATCCAGTTTGTCTGACCATTACAGAATATAAATCCGTTGTTTATACGGGTGCACCATAATGCATAAATTGGAAAAAAAATTCCACAATTATATTATGAAAGGTATTTTTGTGTAATTTAAAAAGAAATTAAGATATGAAATTTGGCAAAAAAGGCTGAAGGTGTTTGGAGTTTCATGGAGAAGAAAGATTCGTGCTTCTTTATCTAATAATATAAGCTTTGGATGTTTGTTAATTTTATGAAATTGAGAAGAGAGGCTTTCGACATGGGATCACGTGGGCCCACGTGCCAACCCATCACATGATCATGTGTTGTCTGATAACAATGACTTTCCAGCCAACAATCACCATTTTTATCATCTTACCAGTATAATAATTCTAATGCAATAAATATAATATAAGATTGAAGATGACTCGAGCCTCAAATAATCTTTTTAAGCCACCAAATAAAGCTTTGTGTGCACACAATAATAATACTGCACATCAGCACATGACTTAACCTAATTTAAGAACGACAGTTGCAGTTTTGTGGGTGTTGCTTCTTTGTGTTGTGCATTCAATGTGTCTATTTAATCTCCTTGATTCAAGATATTTTGATAGTGACTCCAAAAATTCTAAAACGAGTCTCAATTTGGAGAACCCGTGACACTAATATTGCCAAGAATTATATACTAAGAAAAGCCATCCAGATCAATATAGTTTGTTTAATTGAAAATAGAAATTTTACATTGTAAAATTCAAATTTATGGGATTTTTGAAGTTTTTTGTGAACAAGGAATAGGATATCAACATTAGAAAACATAATGCAAATTATATATTTTAGTATAGACAGTTATATATAAGTGAATTCTTTTTTTTTTTTTAGCCAACATTGGGTTACAACTGGCCACAAGTGCGCTATCTTTAGTGGACTTACCGCCTGCCGCTAGACTAAATGCCACTTGCATATATAAATGAATTCTAAAATTAAGATATTAGCTTTAATTAGAAAGAAAAAGGAACAAAAAGAAAGGTCAATGAAGTGTGGCAAGAGACAGAAGGAACCAAAGACTAATGATGGTTATCCGGAATTTACGGGAATCACTTCATGTCGATTCGATGTATTATCAGACATCTATGATCTATGATATACTGACATAATATTACATAATTTTGTGGTTTTTGCAGGTCTATTCATCTATACCCATGCATGTTATAATGGGTTTACAATTCATGGGCCAAACGGGTCTGCCATGTGATAATGAGCCCGTTTGTCCAGAGGATATGTAGAGGAAGATTTTCTATCAAAGGACGATTGAATTAGCTAATCGATTCTTTATCTATACAAGACAATGGGTTGCTTTAAGATACTCAAAATGATGTAGAATTGTGTCTTGCTGAGGTTAATAAAGGAAAATTCTGACATGAAACAAGTGTTTTTAGTTTTAGTTCGAGCACCGATGATGGTGTAAAGGAGGCTTCATATGGGAACATAAGCTGTTGAGGATTCTGAAAATGAGTCGGATCTTGGTTGCTCTAGGAAGCAGACGGATAATGATATTGGAGAGGGAGAGTTGCAAGTTGAAGATATTGGCAAAACTTTGGTGCAGAGACATAGATTGATCTATCACATGTTGCAAGATGAACTTGAGAGTAGATTTACATGATTTTCCTATCAAGGTTAAGACTCCTGACTAGGTGTTTTGAGGGCGTAGAAAAGAAAATAAAGCTGGTCCAGATACTTTATTTTCATGAAAGGTCCAAATGTTTTGGTTTTCGTTTCCCTGAGATTTCAATGAAGCCGTGTTGGTCATGCAAAAAGCATTACATTTGTGTGAATATCTACAATGATTTTGCTACATTTGGTAGTATCTGGAAAACAGTTTGTACGTAGGAGTTCAGAATCTACTATCTTTCTTATTAGTAATAGATGCCTATAAGAGGTTTCAGTTCCCTGAAAGCATGAATTAAGACTGCTTTAGAGATGAATAGTGTGGTTTCTCTCATACTTTATCATTAGAATTGTCATGTTAGATCTTTGTTCTTTCCACATTGATCTAGATATTAATTATAGTGTATTTTGTAAGACCTACTGATGGGATACAGAAAGGATTGGTTACTATTTTTAATTGACACAAGAACTAAAATTATGAAAGGGTCCGTGTTGATTACTGTTTTGGTCTACCACCAGACATTTGATGTTTCTCAAAACCCCAATATTCTAAGTCCTTTTACTTTTGCTTTTCTTTCTAAAGATTTTGCTGAGACCGGGGTCAGTGTTTTCATATCTTGTACAATCAATTTTATATGCCTGTCTTGGCCAAACTAGTTGAGCTTTAGGCAATCAATTTTCGATTAAGCTTTTTACTTTGGCATTTTTGTAGCCAATTCCTCAAGTTTCCTAGAAAAATAGTATTCATCAAGTTAAAGACCTTTAAGTAAGACAAGAACTCCACGCTGGCTTGTGTTAAGAGATGAGTGTGCTTCCCTTTTCTTTGAATCTTATTCTTTTGATTACTTAAATACTAAATTGAAGCAATATTGGAATCTACTGTTGGATCATTCTGCTGTTCCTGGAATTTCTAGCTTTTTATTCTATGAGAGACAGTGGCTTATGGATCAAATATGGATCATATTTGGTAACCTTGAAGCAAACAGCAATCTGTGTCTTTGGACTCATTTAATTACACCAATGTCACCATACCTGTCTTAACAATATAGAACAGACTCTCTTATCTCGGTTATTTGCATAATGTCTAATGAATCCTGGTTCGTTTTTACATCTTGTGAGTGGGCAAAAAGAAAGATCTGTGTTTGAAGCAGAACACAGGCAAAGCTAGAGACTTTGAAGATGACCATTGTAGTTCTTCACCATCTATTTGTAGTACAGTTCCGATAAACTAAGCCACCACTTGGTGGACTGCTCAATTGAAGCTGACAACGACCGTGCAACCAATAAGAATAATGAATCATCCCAAGAACAGCTTTCACTTTGAAGATACTTCTGATTTCGTAGTCTATCTTATTGCTCATCACCTGTCTTTTGAGCTCCACAGCATGATTTACAGGCAAGAAGACCAAACTCGAGATCAAACGGATTGCTTCTAGCCTAGTCTTTCCGTTTCTTTGGGAAAACGGCAACATTCCTTGTGTGGCTATCAACTTGTCAGAGAACCAGAGCTGTACGGAAAGATTCTCAAACCTCACATTTAGTTTCTTATTTGGGTTAGTGAAATTCACCAGCAACAACATATCACCATTGAAATAGACTGGAGACTCGAACAAGATGGTGTTGAGCTTTGCATTAGAGATGTCAAAAACAGGGGTTCTTGGTCTGACGGCGAGAAACAGAATCAAAGTAGCAATACCAAAGACTATAAGAAGTATGCTGAAGATAAAACACAAAGCTGCACCACACCATATCCATGGATTCGTCCGCGTAGTTCTTAGCTGCAAGAGAACCATTGTATCGTTTATAGGCTGTGATTCGATACCGTCTAGTGTAGGAGTTGCAGGGCTCTTCTGAGACAAAGGTGATTTAGACACAATCACTTCGGTGAGGGCTATTGGTGTTGTGTTTGGAGTTGATTTTTTGCTTCTTGGTGTTGATCTCCATGGTGTGTTTATTGGAGTATACCATTTGGAAGATGGTGTTTCCCATGGAGGCGTTTCTTTCGGTTGTGGTTGCGATTGCGACTGTGATTGTGGCGGTGGAGGAAGTGGCAGTAGATTTGACATGGTTAAAGGATAATAAACAATAGAGGAAGAAGGAGACTCTTAAAGGTTCTTTCTTTTGTGTTTCTTGTGGTGTTAAAGCTCAATGTGTGTTCAATGAAAGGAAATTTTGGGAATGTGTAATGGTATTTGGTTAAATAGAAAAATTAAAGTTTTAATATTTTACAAAAAGAGATTATGACTCGAAAAAAGGAGGTAGATTTTGCTTAATGGGATGGGTTTTGTTTTGTAGAGAAAGAGAGAAAGCGTGTTGTTTTGAAGAATTCCGAAAGAAAATCTCGCTGGCTTCTGAATTAAAAACCACATGCCTTTTGTTAATATTTTCTTTTTCTTCTAATTCATTTGAAAAGAATATTCAAAGAGCTTGGTCTACTTCTTTTCAATATAAAAATTGGTGTATGTACATTACATTTCATTTTTTGTAACTAAGCAGGTGGAGAAAATACACATGGAAAAATTGTTTGTATTGTTTTTGGACTTGTATAATCTGTATAACTTTAACAAAAAAAAAACAAAAAAAACAAAACAAAACTAGACGATAATTTATCTAGAGCTGTACAATTGTTCAAAATGTATACATTATCTTCTTTTCTTTCTTTCTTATATGTAACAATTATATATGTAAAACAAAAATTGTTTGTGGCTAAAAAGGGGTCAAATTATAACTTTGAAAATATTTAACAATATAGACTTAAATAAATAAATCATTGAAGCTACGTAATTAGAATATAAATGTGCTTGTTTGTTGCTTTTGAATTTCGGTAGGTTTTAAATCAACGTTTTTTTATTCTTCGATCAATCTTTTTGATAATGTGTGAGACTTTGTGTGGTTAGGTGTGACTCACTAAACACTTCATCACTAAGGAAAAACTTTGCTTTATAAAGTGCATGTTTTGTAATCTTTATTTTTGTCCTTTCGATAAATACTTTCATGTTTCTCGTTTCTTATAAAGATATTTATTTATTCCTGTTGAGAAATCTGAGATCAAATGATTTGATAGATCTGATGGATTTATCCATATATTAGATCAAAAAACTATTGTCTATATCTAAGTTAGGATTAACAACAGTTCATTATATATTATTGCATTCCTATATTTGATGTTCAGCTTAGAAAAACAAGTTTAATTGCATTCGAAATAACTAGTCACCTAAATTTTGCTTTACAGAGACACATTTCATATAAAATACGTGATGTATTCTACTTTGGTGATTTAGCTTTAGGTTCACAACCTTTATTATATAATATAAGAAATTTCCTAAACTAGCATTTTCTATGATTAGTTTACAAAATAAATATACAAAGTTCGTATGGTATTTTTGGAATATTTAATGTTAAACCGTGGTACTTTTAAAGTATATTCATAATCTGTACCATAGATTATATATATTTTCGTAAAATATTATACATAGGTGGAATTAAACAATTCATTTAACTTATTTTTAGTCAAATTAAGAGGTTTTATATATTGAAGGCAGAAAAGTGGATAATTGCTGATGATTAAAAATGGTAAAATAAAATCAGATATTAACACTGCCCTCCCTGATGGTAATTAGCGAATTTAAAACAGATTAAGACTTGCCAAAAGACGTTTGACTATTTTTTCTTAATTGTGAGCAAAGTATAAATGGTCTTCAAAGAACATAAATCATAGCAAAGTTTCGAAGAGACAGATTACAAAATCAAGTCGTACTTAATAGTTAATTCTAAAAGTCTCTTAATTAATCTGACTCATATATAAAGGATATAGAGTTTGAAGGAAAAACATATAGATATCGAAATGGAGTTTGTGGAAACTAAAGAGTTAAGACAGTATAACAACAAGCAAAAAATACTCTTAGTCGGAGAAGGAAACTTTTCGTTTTCGTTGTCTCTAGCCCAATCTTTTGGTTCTGCGACTAACATTACTGCGACCTCTCTTGATTCGCGAGGTACTACTACTAAATTCATAACTCATCTTATATATTTTCTGTTTTCGTTACCATGCATTATCTGATATAACATCATAAAATATTCACTGCAATATATACTTGTAAGTTCATCATAAGGTGCACTGTGTTGAAGAATCAACAATAAGATATGAAAGTTTTGAGATTAGTTAATTTAGTAAGTTATGAATGTTGTAGAGGACTTAGGGAGTAAGTACAGCAATGGAATAGCGAACGTGGAAGAGTTGGAGCGATTAGGGTGCACTGTGTTCCACCGTGTTGACGTACAGTCCATGGCTATAGACTATCGCCTAAATCGATACGACAGAATTGTCTTCAATTTTCCTCATTCAGGGTTAGGTTTTGGTCATTGTGAGTACTATGAGGACCACATCAGGTATGTGTAGCAATACCTTTTATTCTAAGTCTTATTCCTATACGTTTATTCGAGTTGTATTAATGTGTGTCTGTGGATACAATTCACAGGTCTCACCAAAATTTAGTCAGAGGATTTTTTTCGAATGCAAAACATATGCTGAAATGTGATGGAGAGATTCATGTGACACATAAAACAACAAACCCATTTGATAGGTGGGAGATAGAGACTCTAGCTACAGAAAATGGTCTGTGTTTCATTGAGAAGATTGAATTCGACTACTATGCATTTCTGGGTTACATCAACAAGAAAGGAGCTGGAATTTACTGTGACTCTAATTTTCCTGTCGGAGAAGCTTCTACTTTCATGTTTTAAGTATTAATAGCTCTTCGATTCATTCTTCAAGATATTATTTTTGATAATTGAGTATTAACTAGTCACGAGACGTTTGCCTGATTGATGAATTTCTTCCTAGACGTTTGCATAATAATTATCACGAATTTCTTCCGAGAATTATTGGTACATTTTAAATCTCATAAAACTAATCTATCAGGCAATTTTCATACACTTAATATAAACACTTCTGTTAACTACGACTTCTTTAATGTTGACAAATAATTTTTGGAATTAACATCTGATCCTTGCACAGAGTTGTTCGTACCGGTCTTAGCACGCTCGGCGAATACGAACGTCTTTTGTGAGTTTTGGCTGTTCCGCGATCGGCTGCCTACGTATCCTTATCAGGAATCAAGCCATTTCGTAGTTCTGGTCCTTAGGTGATCATTTCCTTCGTTGAAATATTTCGTGGGTCGAGACCTTCGTATATCAAGTCTCTGACGATCGTCAACGATTGTTCAGTCAATTGAATTCGTCTTTGACTCCTCAGTATTAGCTTGCTTACGTTCGACGAGCACCTCACCACAAGGATGCTGTATGTTCGTCGAGACTCGTAAACGTTCGACGAATGCTTCACCACAGGGTGTTCAGGTTCGTCGAGACTTCTCTAAGTTCGACGAACGCTTCACCATCAGGGTGTTCAGGTTCGTCGAGACTTCTTTATGTTCGACGAACGTTTCATCACAGGGTGTATTTGGGCTCGTCGAAGTGCTGCTCTGTTAAGATTTTTCGGTTGGTGTATTCTTTTTACATGTTACGTTCGTTGAGCTATTTCCTGAGTTTTGGGCTCGTCAATTCTGAGTCTTAGTATTTGTGCTCGTCGATCTTCAAGTGTTCTTCGTCTTTCTGGGTTTAAGTTGAATGTTCTTCAATCTTCAACCCGTTCCCTCTCTCTCATCCGATCCCCCCTTTCTCCTTTGACTTAGCCTCCCTTTTATAGTAGGCTCAAGATGAGCGCGGGCTCGTTAGTGGAATCCACGTATCACTCTGCATGCATGTCCGCTCGTCAGTGATGGACAGGTGGCGTCGAACGTGGGCCTCTTCCATTGTTGGGCTTTCTTCCAAATGGACTCTTCTTACTGGGCCAGACTGGGCTACTTCTTGATTTGGGTTCAGCAATTGGGCTTGGCCCAATTGGCCCTGTACAATCAGTCCCCCCAAGTTTGTTAAATACAGTTCATCTGCGCTTTGACGAACTGATATGCTGCCACGTGTCACGCTTTTGGTGGGCAGTTCATTCCCCCAATAAAGCGAACGGACGCCAGGGTTCGAAGAAGGCTATAAATAGGAGCCTCCTCTCTTCATTTGTCTCATTTGCAACCTCTCTCTTTAAGGTACTTTCTCTCTTTACATTCTCTCTTTCCTTTTTCCTTTTTGCCCTTTTTCCTTTTTGCCCTTTTTCCTTTAGCGGGTTTTGGATCTTGCGCTCCGCTTCGTAGCCTTTTATTCGTCGACAAGATGTCTTCTTAAAACTCTGCTTCTTCCGAGCGTGTGCTCGTCGACAATACTGGCGTTTCAGTCGAACGTGAGGGGCACGTTCGTCGTTTTGATATGGGTTCAGCTTCTAGGAATTTTGAAGGAGAAAATCCAGAGCTCGATGTTGAAGATGAGGCCGGTGTTCGTCGATCAGAAGGCTTCCGCATTCTGAAGGAGGGATGCTCGTCGACGAGGCAACCCTGTTCGTCGAGATGAAGGGATGGGGAATTCACCATTTGATGAGGACGAACGTAGAACGGAGTCAGCCTTCGACGAGCCCAATCGCCTTGCTATTATTCTCTTCACCGGTGGTTATCACATGGGGCTTGGTGGGGCAAGTAGGTTCCACGACGAACATCAGCCAATTTTTGATACTGAGTCGGAAGTTAGAGATATGCTTCTAGAAATGGGAGACTCTGTTCTTGATGAAGACGAGCCGATGATGTCTCCACTCGGCGAGCCTTTCGTCAATTATTCTGGCAGTTCCCCTATTAACGAGCGTATGGTTGGATCCTCTTCTTCTGCTCGTCGTGAGATTAGAAACCTGCATGAGTGGTTAGACTCATTGCAGGGTCTTCCTTCTGCTTGCGACGAAGCATTTGTTCGTCAATTGATAGAGAGCCGCCAGTTGGGGGCTATTGAGTTCCTGATTCCCCAACCTTCCGATCGTCCATGGCGTTCCCCTGAAGGTTATTTCTGAGTGTACGAGAGCTTCTTCACCTGCGGCCTGAGTTTCCCTCTTCCTCAGCTGTTCGTCGATTATTGCGACGAGCGTCAGGTCGCATTTACTCAGTTGGCTCCTACATCAGTCCATAACTTGTTAACTTTCACCTGGATGGCGAGCAGATGCGGGGTGGAGGTCGATGTTCAGCTTTTTGAAGAAGTGTCGACCATAGCACGTTGTACGGACTATCCCGGGGCTTATTATGTGATTATGAAGCCCAAGTTTGAGATCATCTGCGGGTCACCGAACAAGATCTACAATTGGAAGCGTCGATTCTTCTATGTCAAGATCAATGAAGCTTTCGTGCTTGATGCTCGTCGAGCCTATAGGGGACTTTAGAGTGCCCTCGTTGGTCTGATTTTGACCTTTCAATTTTTCTTCTTTAATGGTTCTAACTGTGTGTAATAACATTTTCATTGTGCAGAACGTCATCAAGTTGGTCGTCCACTTCGTCCACAATTCCGAAAGGAAGTTGACAGGATACGAGACTTCTCACATAGGCATTTTCCAGCAATCCTAGAAGCTCGTCTTCATCGACGATCTGCTCGTCTTGGTAAAGATAAGCTCTATGACGAGCATGTTTTTGAGCTTCTTTTTTTCTCTCTTTCTTTTTTTTTTTTTTTAACTTAGCAATATTTCAGAACCTGAAGAAATGGATTACTCTGCTCGTCTTCGAGATTTGGCAAAGAAGAGGAAGGTCGAAGCGGCGGCTCGTCAGAGTCCTCCAAAAAGACCCGCAATCGAAGAGAAAGGCGACGAGCAGGCGGCACCTTCTGTTGTAGAGAAGGCGACAGATCGCTCCAAATCTGCTCCGAAGTCGAGCATTCGGAAGAGCAAATCCTCTACGCCTCAAGATGATTCTTCTGCTCGTCGATCTGACTCTCGAAAATTAGTCCTCTCCTTGGCAGCTGATAAGCCAAAGGAAAAGAGCCGTGACACTATGGTCCGCTCGTCGAAGAAGTCGGGGTCGTTGAGTTCCTCTGCTCGTCCAGATTATCTGGATTTCCATTATGACGAACCGATGTCGTTCGTCAAACATAGACGAGCGTGCGGAGAGTACCTCTACTCTGTGAGGAATACAGAGTCTCCTTTTCTTCCTCTCGACGAGCTGGAAGAAAAAGAAAAATATCTCAAGTATGCTCGCAGTAGAATTCGGGTAAATACTCAACCATTTACATTCTCCCTTCTTTTTCTTATTTGAACTAACGCTCGTCGTTTTGTTTGTAGAGCGATGCGCTTCTGAACCAGATGATCGTCGACTACCAGACCAAGCTTGCAGCTACTCGCAAAGCTTTGGAGAAAGCCGGAGGAACTGAGCAGTTGAAAGATGAGCTCAAGATGGAGCAAGATGAGAATGCTCTACTTAAGGCTCAAATTGAAGGCTTTAAGGACAGGGTCGACGGCCTTGAAAAGGAGATTGCTGGCTTGAAGGAAGATCTTAGAAGCAAGGTGGGTGAGATCGGCACTTTGAAGACTAACTGCAGCAAATTTCAATTAGCGAGCAGGCGCTTTAAGAGTCTGTACGAGACGCTCAAAGTCTAGCATGCGCAACTCCAGTCGTCCGTCGAGCCTATTTCTGCTCGTTTAGAGAGGCTCCGCCGACGCTTAGTTTTCCTTAATGACATTAAGAGCCCGTCTGCTTTGTATGATCAATGCGAAAGGACCCTTAAGTGCCTCAAATTTCTTAAAGAAGAAGGCGTCGAGATTCCTCAGGACACGCTCGACTTGATGGAGGATGATTTGAGGTCGTACGAGCTTCAAGTCAATGCCGTAGAGCCATTCGTCATTGAGGACGAAGATCTTTTGCCAGCAAGTGCTCCTGCTCAAGGTGGTCCATCTGGTGAGCAACTTGAAGCCGAGGCTGGGCTCGTCGTTCCAGCTGTCCAGCACAAAGATGGTCCAGCAGGTGACCAAGTGAATATAGGCGAAGGCGGGCCTGGAAATGAAGTTGCTCCGACGGGCGTAGGAGCCCTCCCAAGCCGAACCGAAGACCAAGCTCAATAGATTTGGCTTTTGTACTTAGAAATTTTTTTGTATCTTTCGGCCTTTTGTATATCTCCGTTGTAAGACGTTCGTCGTTTTGACGTTTGTCCATTTTTTCCCTTCCTTTCGAATACTTGTCTTTTTGAACTTGTTTTCATGCAATATTAATGAACTTCCTTTTATATCTTGTGCGATTTATGCCTTAGTACTTCATATATTTCTTCAAAGCATTTTTGCACTGTAGTTTCCTGTCAATGATTTCAAGATCAAGAGTTAACACAAAAGATTCAATGTTATTGTGATAAAAATTGGCTAAGTTAGAAACATGAAGAAAATTTCTAAGTCTTTGTGCCGAGTTTAGGCTCGTCTTTCTGTTGAAGTCGAGCGTCGACTTGATTTTGTGAAATACTTTAACACTTGGCACTGTGTTTTGAGGACTGAGCTCGTACAACACGTGGCACAAGGTTTTTATGCTCGTTACTGTGTTTAGAGAACTGGGCTCGTACAACACAGCGAAAGACTTGGCACTGTGTTTTGACGACTGAGCTCGTACAACACGTGGCACAAGGTTTTTATGCTCGTCACTGTGTTTAGAGAACTGGGCTCGTACAACACAGCGAGATACTTGACACTGTGTTTTGAGGACTGAGCTCGTACAACACGTGGCACAAGGTTTTTATGCTCATCACTATGTTTAGAGAACTGGGCTTGTACAACACAGCGAGAGACTTGACACTGTATTTTGAGGACTGAGCTCGTACAACACGTGGCACAAGGTTTTCATGCTCGTCACTGTGTTTAGAGAACTGGGCTCGTACAACACAGCGAGAGACTTGGCACTGTGTTTTGAGGACTGAGCTCGTACAACACGTGGCACAAGGTTTTCATGCTTGTCACTATGTTTAGAGAACTGGGCTCGTACAACACAGCGAGAGACTTGGCACTGTGTTTTGAGGACTGAGCTCGTACAACACGTGGCACAAGGTTTTTGATGTCTCCGACCCGTTGGTCGTCTTTGGCCGGACTCTTTTGCTGAGGTGAATCAACGACCTGTTCACACAATCACATATATATTTTTTTTATACAAGTGGTTGCACCGTGTTCGGTAGCCTACGTACCCTCTTAGAATGGGATCAAGCCGAACGTAATTCTATTACAAATATCCATAGATAAAAAAGTCCTAGGTTAATAATACATGTTGGATCACATGTTCTTCGATCCACTTAGTAATAGTAACGACGCAAGTTTATCACATTCCAGCTTCGAGGTATTGCTGTTCCATCCATTCTTAAAAGCTCGTAAACTCCTGGCTTGACGATCTTCGAGACTATGTATGGACCTTCCCAATTCTTGCCAAGTTTTTCTGCATTTGGTTCCATTGTATTTTCAAATACCTTGCGTAGAACCAAGTCTCCTTCTTCAAAATAACGTCTTCGAACTTTGGCGTTGTAGTACTTTGCTGCCTTTTGTTGATAATTCTGGAGGTTTAGCAGGGCTTGGTCTCGTAGTTCTTCTACTTGGTCTATAGAATCTTTGATCATAGCATTATTCAATTTTTGTTGTCTCGGAAGTTCCATTCTTCGTAAATTCGGGACATTCGCTTCGGCTGGCGCTAATGCTTCTGTTCCGTGTGATAATGAGAAAGAAGTTTTTCTTGTCGTACTTCGGGGGGTTGTTCTGTACGACCACAACACGCCGTCAAGTTCATCGGCCCATTTCCCTTTTTTGTCGTAAACGCTTCTTAAGTCCGTTGATGATGATTTTGTTTGATGCTTCGGCAAGTCCATTTCCTTGTGGATTTCGTGGCGTTGCTTTACTTAGACGAATTCGCCAATTTGCGCAAAAATCTTCGAACTTGTTGGATATGAATTGTGAGCCATTGTCGGTCACTATCTCGTATGGCAGTCCGTGACGGCAAATGATGTTTTTCCGTACGAACTTCCGAACATTCGTGTCTTGAATCTTTGCATATGAATCCGCTTCTACCCATTTGGTAAAGTAATCGGTAAGTACCAATACGAAACATTTTTGTCGGGAAGAAGGTAATGGTCCGATGATATCCATTGCCCATCTCATAAAGGGGTAAGGTATAGTGGCTGTTGCAAGAAATTCCGCCGGCGAATGGATGATAGGTGCGTGTGTTGGCATGCTTCGCATTTGGCAGCAAATTTTTTGCAATCGGCGTTCATAGTTGGCCAAAAATATCCAAGCCGTTGGACTTTGAGAGCAAGTGACCGTCCGCCGGAATGGTTACCTCCCGCTCCTAAATGAACCTCTTGCATAACTCGTAGGGTTTCCTTTCCGTAAATGCATGTGAGTAGTGTTTCGTCGATGCTTCTTCTTAACAAATGTTCCTTGTGTAAAGTATAATGAGCATTTCAGAATTTTAACTGTCTTGCCGCCCATTTGTCTTTCGGAAGGGTTCCATCGGCTATGTATAGTTTGATATCTTCTCGCCAATCTACGTGGTCTTTGACAATTTGGTTTTCTTCGGGAGTTTCTTCCGCAGGTTGGCTTTCTTTCGTTATGCTTAAACAAGATCCCTTTGACAAGTTTATGCTTAGAGCTTGAATACTCTCGACGGGAATAATTCTATGTCGATATGGATCCGATGTTGATGCTAATGCGGCTAATGCGTCGGCGGAAGTGTTTTCTCCGCGAGAGATTTTCGTTAAACGAAATTCCAAGAATTCCTTCGCTAGTTCTTGTACCATTTTGAGATACGCATCCATTCTTTCGTTCTTTGCGTCGAATTCTCCGTTGAATTGGCTTGTCACAAGTTGAGAATCGCAATATGCTTCCATTTTTTGGACTCCTAGTGATTGAGCAAGCCGTAATCCGGTGATAAGGGCTTCGTATTTTGCTTCGTTGTTGGATGCCGCAAACATCAATCAGAACGATTGTTCGATGATACTTCCTTCGGGTGATACTAGTTGTATTCCAACTCCTGCCCCGTGTGCGGACTATGATCCGTCTACATATAATGCCCATTTTTCTTCGACGTGGTCATCTTCTCGCAATTCTGGTTCTAGCTCAATTAAGAAATCCGCTAGGACTTGTGATTTTGCACTAGTTCTTCCTTTGAAATCGATATCGTACTCGCTTAACTCTATTACCCACTTGGTTAACCTTCCGGATTGATTTGGACTATGCAATATCGATCGCAAAGGATGGTTAGTCAAGATTGTTATGGCATGAGATTGGAATTATGGGCGTAGTTTCCTTTCGGAGGTTATGACCGCCAATGCGAGCTTCTCCATTGTCGTGTATCTTGTTTCGGCATCGTTCAATGACTTGCTGACGTAAAAGATCGGTTTTTATTCTCCGCGATCTTCTCGAACTAATACTCCGCTTACTGCCGCATGCGTCACCGAAATATAAAGATATAACGTTTCTCCGTCTTCGGGTTTCGCTAACACCGGGGGTGTAGACAAATAATTCTTTAATTCCGCAAATGTTAGCTCGCATTCGTCATTCCATTCAAATTTTTTGTTGTTGCGAAGTAGCTTGTAGAAAGGGAGACATTTGTCTGTAGATCGCGAGATAAACCGATTAAGTGCCGCAATTCTCCCAGTTAGTCGCTGAACTTCTCGCTTGTTTTTTGGTGAAGGCAAATCTGCTATCACCTTAATTTGCTTTGGGTTACCTTCAATTCCTCGTTTTGTCACTACGTAACCCAAAAACTCTCCGGACTTTACGGCAAAAGTTCATTTCGTCGGGTTCAGCTTCATTCCATATTGGTTGAGAGTTTCAAAGCATGTCTTCAAATGATCCAAGTGAATTTCAGCTTTTGCTGATTTAACGAGCATGTCGTCAATATAAACCTCCATGGTTTTGCTTATTTGGTCTTTGAACAATTTGTTGACCAACCGTTGATATGTCGCGCCGGCATTCTTAAGTCCAAATGGCATAATTTTGTAGCAATATATTCCGCGATCCGTGATGAATGACGTTTTGTCGCGGTCGCTGGGATGCATTTGGATTTGGTGATATCCCGAGAAAGCGTCCATGAAAGATAAGAGCTCCTTTCCTGACTTTGCTTCCACTAATTGATCGATGCGCGGTAGCGGGAAACTATCTTTTGGGCATGCCTTGTTTAGATTGGTAAAATCAACGCATGTTTGCCATTTTTCGGTCTTCTTTTTTACGACAACCGGGTTCGAAAGCCATTCGGAGTAGCGTACTTCCATTATCGATCATGCCTTCATTAATCGATCAACTTCTTCATTTACAGCTCGAGATCGTTCGGGGCCTAACTTTCTTCTTTTTTATCTGACTGGCTTGAAAGTCGGGTCAATGTTCAACTCATGCGATATTATTTTCGTACTTATTCCCGGCATGTTTTCTGTTGACCAAGCAAATGTTGAAACATTTTGGCGAAGAAACTCGATGAGTTTGATCTTTATGTCTATTGAGACTTTTGAGCCTATTCCAACACACTTCTTTTCATCAGAAGGATCGATATTGATTTGCTCGATATTTTCCAAGATATCGACTTCGAGTTTTTGACTATCTTGAGCTTGCGTTGAGTCTGCGATCATAAAAGTTTTCCCTTTGTTTCGAAGCTTGCGCTCCGTGATGAAACAGGTTCTTGCAACTTGTTGGCTTCCTCGAACGGTGCAAACTTCGTCATTTGTCGAGAACTTTAGACATTGGTGATAAGTTGATATCACGGCTTTCATTGTGTAGATCCATGGGGTTCCCAAGATAATATTGTAAATCGCCGGTTTGTCGATAACGAGAAACTTCACCCAAGTAGTTGTTCCGCCAAGGAAAACAGGAAGTTTATCGTTTCTAGCGTCATGGTTGTATCTCCATCAAATCCCGTCAATGGGCGAACCGAAGGTTTCATTTTAAAGTCTCTCAAATCCATGCGCTGTAATGTTTCTTGGAAGATTAGATCGACGGAACTCCCTGTATCCACTAATACTCGCAATACATCGCAGTCCGAGATTCTCAACTCTATAACAAGCGGATCGTTGTGCGGCGTGGCGAGGCCTATCATATCTTCTCTTGTAAAGCATATATTTTGCGCGGGGACCCATTTTGTTTGTCTATTTTCATTTGCTTGGTTTTGATGATTTTGCGCTGTTCCTGCCTTTCGTTCGTAGCTTTTAATAGCTCGGACCAAATCTTTGCATTCGACAAGTCCACCCATTATCTCATATACCTTTTTTCTTGGCGGCGAAAGTTTATCTTTATCATCGTCGTATGGTCGTTTAGATGAATTTGTCGAGATTCTCGCGCTTGGTGACGCATCGTGCTCTTTTCGCGCTCGTTCATCATTTTCTTTTGATGTTTCTGCGGCATTTTCTCCTCTTTCGCAATGATTTGTATTTAGGCCACCTTTGTCGGGATTTTCTCTTTGATATTTTTCGAGGAGCATCCGTTGTAAAAGCCTACACTGTGATGTTGCGTGCCAATATCGCTTGTGATATTCGCAATATGCATGCATGTCTGGGGCATTGGTTTGGGCATCTTTGTTCCAATTGGAGTTTGTATTTTTCTGAGTTGGTGCGCGAGGTGGCGAATTGACGTTGAACGAATTCGCCTTGCTATCATCTTTGACAAAAAATTTCTTATATTGCTGTCGGGGCTCTTTACTTTTGTAATCTTCTTTTTCTTTATAAGGCTCCTTAATTGCCGATTGGTTGACGAATCGAGACCTCCGATCTTCCACTTCAGCAAATTTGTTAGCACGGTGTAATGCATTTTCTAATGTTTGCGGGGTATTGATGTGCAAATCGTCTTTAAAGCTTGAATCATTGCATAATCCATGTCGGAGGGCTGGAATTGCAACATCATCCGTCACTGTTACTTTCGATACGATAGCTTTGAATCGTTCAAGGTATGATCGTAGGCTCTCTTTCCTGCCTTGGAAGATAGAGTATAAATCCGCGCTTGTCGTTGCCGGCTGGATATACATCGAGTAATGCTTGAGGAATATTTTTGATAGTTGTTTGAAGCTATCGATAGAATATGGTTCCAATTTTGAAAACAAATCTAGCGCATCTCCGGTCAAGCTTTCTACGAACATCTGATAATATCCGGCGTCGTATTCTCGAGGGGTATATTGAGCTCTTCCCATTGCGATTCCGAAGGCTGTTAGAAACCTATTCGGATCCGTCTTCCCGTTATACATCGGGCATTTGATTTTGACATTGTGCTGAACTTTAACTGCCAACAGTTGCCTTGTAAATGGTGAGTTTCGCGTCCTAGATAACATTTGGTCAATTTCGGGTGCCGAACTTGTCGCATTGTGAAGTCGTGATGCCATTCTCTCCATTTCTTCTTTCATTGCCTTAATAGTTAACACATGATCTTCTAAACGGTCAAGCGATAGATACGATGGCTCTATTGGACTGATGCGTAACTCTTGATATTGAGGTCTTTCGACATGCCTGCTTGTTGTCCGCTCTTCTTGTAACTCGATAGTTTGTTGATTTGGTCGTATATTCGAGTTTGGTAATTCTTCAAATCGAACTCTTTGATGAGAGGAACGATCCGCGCTCAATGGAGTATCTCTTGTTTGGGCTTCTTCCAGTGCTGTAATCTTATTCTGGAATTCTTCGAACCTTTGATTCATATTTCGGGTTGCTTCTTCCGATTTTCTTAGAAGGGTCTGAAGAAGTTCAGGGATATTCACTTGCTCATTAATTTGGGTTGGCAAGGCCACTTGACGAACCCGTTCACTTTCTGGATCGTCGAGGGGAATTTCCTCTCGTCTTTGAAACTGTTCGCTGTTGATTACTCCCGCGCGTAGCGACTGTTCGTCACTGCTTCAAATTTCATCTCCCAATTCGTTGACTTCCATCTTGATTCTTTGCGTCTAGAAGAATCTCGTCCCCACAGACGGCGCCAATTGTTCGTATCGGTCTTAGCACGCTCGGCGAATACGTACGTCTTTTGTGAGTTTTGGTTGTTTCGCGATCGGCTGCCTACGTATCCTTATCAGGAATCAAGCCATTTCGTAGTTCTGGTCCTTAGGTGATCATTTCCTTCGTTGAAATATTTCGTGGGTCGAGACCTTCGTATATCAAGTCTCTGACGATCGTCAACGATTGTTCAGTCAATTGAATTCGTCTTTGACTCCTCAGTATTAGCTTGCTTACGTTCGACGAGCACCTCACCACAAGGATGTTGTATGTTCGTCGAGACTCGTAAACGTTCGACGAACGCTTCACCACAGGGTGTTCAGGTTCGTCGAGACTTCTCTAAGTTCTACGAACGCTTCACCATTAGGGTGTTCAAGTTCGTCGAGACTTCTTTATGTTCGACGAACGTTTCACCACAGGGTGTATTTGGGCTCGTCGAAGTGCTGCTTTGTTAAGATTTTTCGGTTGGTGTATTCTTTTTACATGTTACGTTCGTCGAGCTATTTCCTGAGTTTTGGGCTCGTCGATTCTGAGTCTTAGTATTTGTGCTCGTCGATCTTCAAGTGTTCTTCGTCTTTCTGGGTTTAAGTTGAATGTTCTTCAATCTTCAACCCGTTCTCTCTCTCTCATCCGATCCCCCCTTTCTCCTTCGACTTAGCCTCCCTTTTATAGTAGGCTCAAGATGAGCGCGGGCTTGTCAGTGGAATCTAGGTGTCACTCTGCATGCATGTCCGCTCGTCAGTGATGGACATGTGGCGTCGAACGTGGACCTCTTCAATTGTTGGGCTTTCTTCCAAATGGATTCTTCTTACTGAGCCAGACTGGGCTACTTCTTGATTTGGGTTCAGCAATTGGGTTTGGCCAATTGGCCCTGTACAAGAGTGTGGGCTACCTGTATTGTATCTTTCGTTTTAGATAATTGACCTGAGCTTAAATCAATTATTATATTTTCTTATGTTACGCAAACACAATATAACTGATGCATAAGCTCTCAATCATTTCATTTGCTTATGATTTTTTCTTTCTAATTGCTTATCTGTATATACATACTTATACACTGATGAAAAAACAGTTATACGTACATGTATTTATATATATAATAGTACAGTAATATTTTAAGTTTTAACAAAATTTAGCTTCACAAATATTTCTTTTTGAAAAATATATTACGAGGTTGTCGTGGATTGTAGTATGAATTAAGAATTCCCAACAGAAAAAACACGTGATCTCATAATAAAAATGACGTGGCAATGAGCAAAAGAGATAGAGTGGGTTGTGTTTTTGGTTCAAATGGAGCTAATGTGGTAACATTTTATTCGCCGGATCAAAAGCTGCTTGTGCAACAAGGACTTAGCACAAAATTGGAAAACAAGAAATGGCTGCAGAAAAAAAAGTGAAGGCTGACCGAACCCGTTTGTGTTCGACGGTAGCAGAACATGATGGAAGCAAGGGGTTAACTCTGATGGTTCTGCAAGATGCAGAAAGTAATAAGGTTATGCGACAGTGAAGAGAATCATAGCGTTTTGGAAGTGTTCCAAAAAATAAAGGAAAACTCTAGAAATCCTTAAACTATATAAAGAGTGCTAGTAGCTGAGAGAAGATTGAGCTTTCAAAAAAAAAAAATTGAGAATTCAAAGTTTAGATTAAAAATTTAACGTGTTTTTGGTGAGTAATTCTGAACATCGGTGAAACCACTTATATATTTGGGATTCAGCTGACACACTCAAAATTTAGAAAGTTTTTTTTTTTAAATAATAATTTATACTATTATATAGAATAATTTATAATGACACCATATAAAATTAAAATCCAACAACTTTATTTTATAAAATCAAATTACAACCCATTAAAAAGCCCATGATCCAGGATGTTAAACTTTTGGAAAACTTCTTTTTATATATATATATATAATAATTATTAAAAACTCAACTTTTACCTTATCTAATAACTAATAAATTTAATTAGCCTAATTTTTAATTATTTTGAATCACGATTAACCTAATTTTTCTTACATAACCTCTTCTTCTTTATTCTATAATTCTTCTACTAATCATACTGTTTTTGTAGTCCTGTATATCTACTCCTTAATAAATTTAAATTATATTTTAATTTGTGTTTTTATTGATTTTACATCAATTCTTTTTATTTTTCATAATTGATCAATCTATTTAATCTATATTTTTGTTTATATTTGAAGAATTTAAAAGATATGAATGATTTCTCTTTGATCAAATTAGCTTTTATGTAATATTAATTTTTCAAAAAGTGTTAATAAATTATGTATATATATGAATTGATTTCCTTACTTGATGGAAATAAAGTTATAAATTAATAGATTTATTTATGAGTTTTATTTATTGCGATGAAAATTCAATTCTTTATTGCTCAGATTTATTCCAAAGAGTTAATGTCAATATGTACGCTCCATTAGCTCTTTTTTTCAATTTTAATTCATTTTTTTTAATAATACAGTTACTTTTGTTATTATTTGCAGGCATAGTTATGGAGAAAATTTTAAATGAGAAATTACATCATCAACACAAAGTGATTTAGACAATTTACCATAGGATTCTGCCGATAGAAAATAAATTTTAGAATATCATCATAATCAAAGAAATAAGGTAAAATTCGTACATATCTGTTGAAAGGTTCATGCCAACCTCGTGGTCATATGTTTAAACAAACATTGATAGGAGGCATATTGAGACGCTTTAATTCTGCTTGGTTTGATCAAGTATCGTACTTGGTTAGAGTATAGTGTAAAGAAAGATGCTGCTTTTTCTTATGTTGTTACTTGTTCAAAGATTATGTTGGCAAAGGTGCAAAAAATGATGTGTGGACTACTAAGGATTTCTCTAGCTTGAATAAATTCCATAAAATTTCAAAGCATGTGGGAGGTGTTAATAGTTTTCATAACAATACAGTCATGAAGTGTGAAAACTTGATGAAACAAGGTCAGTCAATCAAGCATGTTTTGCATAAACAAGATGATATTACGAAGAATGAATATCGAATTCGCTTGAATGCTTCAATTGATGCTTCTAGATACTTATTAAGACAATGATTAGCTTTCCGTGGTCCTGATGAAAAAGAAGAATATGCTTATAAGAGAAATTTTGTGGAGCTTTTGAAATATACAGTTGAACAAAACAAAGTTGTGAGTAAAGTTTCTTTTGAAAATGCTCCTGAAAACAATCATATGTTGTCCCCAAAGATTCAAAAAGATATTGTGCATTATTTTGCAGAAGAACTAGTTAAATGTATAATGAAGGAAATTGACCATGATGTATTTGGTTTATTGGTAGATGAGTCAGCTGATGTTTGTGATAAAGAACAAATGGCAGTGGTGTTTTGGTTTGTTGATAACAAAGAGCTAATCAAAGAAAGATTAATCAGTATTACTTATGTGAGTGAGACATCTTTAGCATCTTTGAAATCTGCTATTGATTCTTTGTTTGCTAAACATGGATTGAGTATTAAAAGAGTGAGCGGACATGGATATGATGGAGCAAGTAACATGAAAGGTGAATTCAATGGGCTAAGGTCAATCTCGAAGGAAAATTCATCAGCATATTATGTTCGTTGCTTTGCCCATCAACTACAATTGGTTGTTGTAACAGTTCCCAAGAAGCATTTTGATATTGGAGATTTTTTTAATATGATTTTTCTATAGTTGAATGTGGTGGGAGCTTCATGCAAAAGGAAAGATATGCTTCGAGATAGTACTGGAAAAGGGTTAAATCAAGAAGTTTCTCTTAAAAGACCAGGGAATACTTGTTTGGGTTCTTATTATAAAACTCTATTGCGTTTAGTTGAGTTGTTTTCTTCTATTGTCAAAGTGCTTGAGTGTGTTGAGAATGAAGGCATAGAAGACTCGAAAAGACGCCAAGCACATGGTATTCTTATATACTTTCATAGCTTTGATTTTGTGTTCTACTTGCACATGATGATATATCTGTTAGGACTCACAAATAGCTTGTACATGGCTCAGCAGAAGAGAAATCAAGATATTCTGAATGTTATGTCATTGGTGCAACTAAGAGACAATTGCAAAAGTTTAGGGATGATAGATGGAATTCTCTCATGATTAAAGTTTCTTCTTTTTGTGACAAGCATGCTATTAAACAACTAGACATGGAAGATGATATCATTTACTCAAGGAAACCAAGAAAACAATTAAGAATTACAAATATGCATCAATACCAGGTCAACTGTTTATATGCTGTTTTGGATTTGCAGCTTCAAGAGTTCAATGATCGATTTAACGAGATGAACACTTAATTGATTATTTGTGTTGCTTCTTTATCTCTCATCAATTCGTTCTCTAAATTTGACCACTCAAAGGTGATGAAGTTGTTTATTTCTACCCATATGACTTTAATCATGGAGAATATATATCTCTTGAGCAAGAGTTAGATATATACATTGATAATGTTCAAAATGATGATAGATTTGCTCATCTAGAGAGTCTTGGAGAATTTGCTCGTATGTTGGTGAAAATACGAAAACATATATTATATCCTTTGGTATACAACTTTTGAAGTTGATTCTAATTCTACATGTTGCTATTGCAACCGTAGAGAGATGTTTTTCAGCAATGAAGATTGTAAAGACAGATCGACGCAATCATATTGGAGATCAGTTTATGAAAGATTGTTTAGTTTGTTTTATCGAAAAAGATGTGTTCGAGTCTATTACAAATGAGGTTGTAATGAAAAGATTTCATGATATGAAGGATTGCAAAGTGGTTTTGTAGGATGCTTTTATCGATTGTATTATCTTAAGAACATTTTTTCACTTATTACTTATGGTACAAGATGTTTTATGTTTTATGTTTGACTTACATTATGACCTCGGTAAAAATTATTTCTGGGTCCGCCACTAATTATGAGAGTGTTACAGTAGCTACAAGTTTGTAGTGTTGTATGAGCTTTGGATAGTTTAGAATAAGTCAGTTTTGAACCAAGTTTGGTTCATTGTAAATCTGAGTAAACAAGACTCTAATGTTTTTTTATTTCATTCTAAATACAAAATGTTCCAGAAATTTTATGTGTCTGTGTTAGTTTTGGTGTTACTGCTCCATTCAAGTTATTTCATTTGGTATCAGAGCTACTCAACCAACAAGAGACTCATATCTCGAACAGGTTGCGGATCCAGAGGAACGAATGAAGAACACACCAGACGTGATAGTAGGTCAAATACCTCTTATACTAGATGGCAAGGGTTATAGTTACTGGAAGGTCAGGATGATGCACACTACAAGAAAACAGCCGATTTGCGACGTCATTTTGCGATGGAAAACAAACGTCGTCATTTGAGCGGCTGTTTGGGACTTGTCGCTCATTCGGATCGAGGATTGGTCAATGCTTTTCAACGCAAGGATCACTGTCTCAAACTTCAGTTGATTCCTCTGAAATGGCGGAGATGAAGATTAAGCTTGAGGCGCAAAATAATTTGATCTCATCCCTCCAGCAGAACATATCGCAGTACAATCAACTCTTCATTTTTTTGGCTTTAAAAGACGAAGACCTCGTTGCTAAGCTGAAGAAGATGCAGCTCGATCAGCCCGGATCAAGTTCTGAAAATGCGGACTAGAACGAGGAAGAAAACCCGAAAATATCCAAAGATTTTTCGGTTTTTTTTGTACATAATTTAAAATATTTTGGAAAATATTTTTATTTTAATATATATGACTTTTATTTTTATTTTAATTATTTTATCAATAAATTAAATATATATATTTTTTAATTTGACGTCACAAAGACGTCGCAACAAAGGTCTCGCAACGATGTCATAATAAAGGCCTCGCAACAATGTCGTAGAGTGTGCCTCGCAACGACATCGTAGTGTGCCTCGCAACGACGTCACAGAGTATACCTTCCAATGGTGTCGCAGTCGATGCCTCGCAAGGACGTCGCATACGCTACTTCGTAACAACGTTGCTGAGAATACCTCGCAAGAACGTCGCAGAGCCTACGTCGCAAGAACGTCGCAGAGCCTATGTCGCAAGAACGTCGCATTGCCTACGTCGCAAGAACGTCGCAAAGCCTACGTCGCAATAACGTTGCAAATCATGCGACGTATCTGGAAGGTCCGCCTCCATCGCAGAATTGTGACATTCGAATGACGTCACAATGTTTGCGACACGACTGCGACAAATGTGATTTGCGACACGACTGCGACGAATGTGATTTGCGACACACGATTTGTGACGTAAATGACAATGTCGCTGTAGTGTTGCAAATGGCCATTTATGACGCCACTGCAACGCCTTTGGCTATCGCAAATGGCCAGTTTTCTTGTAGTGGCAGCTCATCTGTGGTTAAGGTAATGATGCTTGGACGGCTGTTGAAGAAGGCTGGAAACCACCATTTATGATCACAAATAGAGGTGAAAAGATCCTAAAGTTGAAAATTAGTGGACTGCTGTTGACAACAATCTCTCCAAGTACAATGCAAAGGCCATGAATGCAATTTTTTCCCAGTGTTGATGAGAATGAGTTCAAGCTCATACAAGGGTGCAAATCGGCCAAAGAAGTTTGGGATATATTGCAGAAATCTCATGAAGGAAACACATCTGTCAAACAGACCAAACTTCAACTTGCATCAACTTTTGAGAACTTGAAGAGCGCTGAAGACAAAACCATAGTTCAGTGCAGTTCTAAACTGAGCTCCATAGCTAATGAGGCAGCAATACTGGGTAAAACATACAAGGAACAGAAGCTGGTGAAGAAACTCATGCGTTATCTTCCACAGAAGTTTGCTGCACACAGGGCTGTAATGAGAGTTGAGAGGAACTCAGACATTATGAAGTTTGAAGACCTGGTTGGGATGCTGAAATCTGAAGGAATGGAAGTTGCTGATGACAAACAGAAGACATGTATAGAGGTAGCTTTTGTTGCTAAGGCTAAACAGGAAGGTCTATTGCAGATAAAGGAAGAGATGAGTCTGATGGCCGAGAATTTTGGAAAAGCCTTGAGACATGTTGAACGGAACCAGTACAAAGGAGTTGAACGCTGGAATCACACTGAATGAGATATGAACCCTCTCCACCGCCTTGAAGGAGAAAAGAGCAGTGGAAAGTGGGACATGGTTTGTCATGAATGTGGTGGTACATGTCATTTCAACTCTGGGTGTCCTTTGGCAAAATACAAAGAACTAAAGTGCTTTGAGTGTAAAGGAATTGGGAACACTAAAACTGAATGCCCCAGCAAGCGAAAGGGTAAGGCCCTTGTCAGTAACCTAAGCAAAAATGAGTCCGAAGATGAGGATGATGATAGAGAAGATCTTCACAACTATGTCGCATGTGCTGCTAGAGAAGATAGTGACACTGACTCTAATGAAGACAGTGAGATTGATAGCAAAAAAAGACTATCACAAGTTGTATGACAACTAGGTCAGAATTAGTGAGAATAAACTTGTGCTGACTAGGGAGAAACTTGTTCTGAAATCTCGTGTCGATGCACTCGAAGCTGGAATCTCGTGTCGATGCATTCGAAGCTGCAGAGGACACAACACTGGTTTGTAACTTACTGCTTATGCTAATGAAAATCTTGTACTTGTGTGGCAGAACATGTGTGAGCAAGAAAGGGAAAAGGCCGATGTATATGGTCGTGTTAATTACTTTAACGTTTAGATTTTTATCAACAATAGATAAAACTTATTTTGCAGACGATCCAAAAGAAAATCAAACAATAATTGTATGATAACTTTCACTAGTTAGTTACTAATATATATATTAACCAAAATATTATAGTGATTTAACTTTTATAAAAATACTTTTAGTTATTATTTAATTTTTTAAATATTAGATAGTGTTTAGAGTTTTTTTATTAAATTCACTTATTTGATAAGATATAATATTATTTATTTTTCTTATTAAACTAATATTTTAAATTTACCAAATTATTTTAGATTACGCTGTTATTGTTTAAATTTAATTTAACTAGCTATATTCTACAAGAAAACGAAAAAGAATTCACAATCAACAAAATTGAGCTGTCAATCTATATTTTTGATATTTTTGATAGATTTCAGAAAAAATGTATGTATGGGTTAGTGTAATCTTTTGTATATATAGTGTATGTTATACTTATCAATAAACTTTTTACAATAATTAGTATAAAGCCTTTGATTACAATTGGCGTTATGAACTAGGAACCCAACTAGCGAATTTAAAATAGATCAAGAATTGCCAAAAGAAGTTTGACTATTTTATCGTTATTATGCACGAACAGATATAAATGCGCTTCAAAGCACATAAATCATCCGAACCCGAATCTGAACTTTGACTTGGAGTTATCCCTTTAAAACATTAAGATATTACAAGAAAACAATATCATCTAGTACTTTATTTATACATCTAGGTTTTCATAAACAAATGTATAAACTTTGAAGTAGTTTTTCTTTTTCTTTTAATTTTCATTTTAGTTTAGTTCTTATAGACAGGGCAAGATAATAAATTTTCCTTTTATTCTGTCTTGAAAATAAAAGGATGCATGCATGAACAAAGAATTGAACGTTTTTCGAAATACATAAATAGCAACAAGATTCGAAGAGACAAATTAATTAATATAGCTAGTAAAGATATAGAAGTCCTCTTTGACCCATGCATCCATATCTACATATATATGTATACATGTATGTTTTTATATATATATGGTGTGAGAAGCAAAAGGAGGCCCACAAATGAAATGGAAGTCGAAGAGACAAAATGGTCAAGACATTACAGTAACAAACAAAAAATACTTTTGGTCGGAGAAGGAGATTTCTCCTTTGCTCTGTCTCTTGCTACAGCCTTTGGTTCAGCAACTAAGCTCACAGCAACCTCTCTCGACACTCTAGGTAAATCAAAATTTATCAGTATTTCGTTACTGTTATGATCTATTACATAGATGATAGATACCTTTTTTATACGTTAAATATATAGAGTTTTAATCTTTATACGTTATACAATACATAATTCGCAATCGCATATATCTACTTGTAATATTAAGTTAAGTTAAATTTTCCAATATAATCTGAGACTGATTTTCACGCAATGATGCTAGGAGAGCTAGATCGTAAGTTCAAGAATGGGAAGGCGAACGTAGAAGAGTTGGAACGACTCGGGTGCAGCGTGGTCTATGGAGTTAACGTGCACTCAATGAACACAAACCCTAGCCTTGTTGGTTCTGTGTTATATGACAGAGTCATCTTCAACTTCCCTCACGCAGGCTTCGACGTCTGTGGTCGTGAGCACGATATTAAAACCATCATGTATATACATCACCACTTATATTTTGCTGCTACTCCTTAGAAATTTACCTTTGGTTTGAAGCTATAGCACAACTTATATATAAACTGATGTTATTTTTTTGTCATAGCCAAACTGGTCTGTCTAAACGGATTGGGTTGAAAGCATATCTCTTAACGATTCTTTGTATTGACTTTGTAATATAGGAGACATCAAGAGCTTGTAAGAGGGTTTATGAAAAATGCAAGAGTGTTGGTGAAAGACGAAGACAAAGGAGGAGAGATTCATTTAACTCATAAGACTGAATATCCATTTAGTGAATGGAAGCTAAAGACACTCGGTGAAAAAGAGGGTTTAGATTTGATCCGTGAGATCGAGTTTTGCTTAAGTCACTTTCCTGGTTATTCCAACAAGAGAGGAAGTGGAGGTTATAGTGACTCTAGCTTCCCTATTGGCAAATCTTCTACCTTTATATTTACGAAGCAGTTCTTTTTTTAATCTCAGACAGTGACTTCTAATCTGATGTTTGATGTTTTCGATCTATATGAATATATTCCCCAAGTTTATTTTTTGTATTGATTATAACAGAAGAACATATAAAAAGTTTGTGTCGCGATCCTCCTTCACACTGATGAAGATGAACTTACAAAATTCACATACTTATTATACTTAGCAAACAAACCACACACATCAGCCCACAAAGGCGTAATATTGAAAAAATGCAATACATAAACACAAAAACTTGATTGACGCAAAAAAAAAAAACAAAAACTTAAGAAAAGAGATGTGTTACAATTACTTGTTTACTCAATGGCACAATACTCCTCGATCAAATTCTTCTTCATACCATGATTGTTCATAATCGCGTGGACCTTAGAGCAATTGCAAGGCATAACCACGGACCGCCCGGCCTGGCTGCCTCTAGCTCCACTCGAGCCACCGAGCTTACGTGCGATAACAACCGAGTTAACGACGTCATCGGATGGGTGATAAATGGTCAACACCTCAAACCCTTTTAGATCACAAGAGTCCGACGATTGGATACAAGAAAGCTCTAAGACCATGAGCACTCCTTAGCATCAACACAGCTCCAGGAGCCATATGCCTCTCCAAATGCTCAATAGCTTTGACCTTTGAGCTTTTATCCATCCCAACAAGAGCTGCCAAGAAAACGACGTCGTATTGATGTAACCCTTCATTAGCATTTAACACATCAGTTGTGTGGAAGATCATGCGTTTCGAGAGGTCAGGATCGCGAGAAACAAGGTCAGAAGCGAGTGTGTTGGCTTGTGAGTCGATGTCGAAGTTGTGAAACGTTGTGTTGGGAAAGTGAAATTTGGCCAAGACAATGGATGTAAGTGGCATCGGACCGGAACCGATAAAAGCAATCTTGGTCGGGACATGGGTTGTGTGTTGAGAGAGGAGATCGTATTCGAGTTTGCTTAGTTTAAGATAGTTGTCGTAATAGGGAAAGATGTGTAAATGGTTAAGTGGGTTATCTTCAAAAGAGCCTAAGATTGTTGAGAAGTGTTGCTCTAAATAACCTTCGGCTTCACCACAAAGCTTAATGAGATGAGACCTCATGTCTTTGACGTTTTCATCGACTATCTCTGTGACATCAATATTTGTGTCCGTTGGTAAGCACGTGGAAACGAGTTCTCCGAACAAAGTGTCGACATTCTTGGATGGTTTAAGGCTCTCGAGGTTTGAGATTTGCTTGTATAAGTCGAGAATTTGCTTCACAACGAGGTTGTTTTCGCAAGCCATGCAGACCACCGAGAAGAGAGAAGTTAGAATCTAGAAACTGTTTACAGACTTGGAAAAAAACATGTACTGTGTGCCTTCAAAAACCATCAAAAGGTATCTTATTTATGGAAAAAATTGTTGTTTATTTGATTCTATTTTTCATTGACTCGTGTGGGACAGCAATTTCTTGATCCGATTCATATGTAAGTAGTAGGTAGGTTATAGTTTTAATTGTAGATATTTTCTCTAGTTTATATTAATGTATGTCTTGGGATTATTGTTTTTGTTTAAAATACATACTATTTTGTTATTCTTTTCCGGAATTATAACAACTGGTTATCAAATTTTTTTCCTCACATATTTCTTATATGTCCACAAATGGTCAGTTGTTATAGAAAAAATAGATACACCATTCTTGTTATTTCTCATCAGGTGTTAGCTGAGAATGGCACTAATTTGTGGCTTATAAAGTTTCATATATAGCTAGTTAGACGAAAATAAACATCTTTGATTAGCGATATTTTATTAAAAAAGAGAGGCAAAAAGGAAAAAAAACAACTTAAAAGCAGTTTTTCTAGCTTCACCGATTGATAATAAACTAATCTTAGGGTTGCTCGAGTATATTTCATTAATGATGTGTGCGTATGCGTATGCTTTTATGATTGTGAAATATAGTAATAGTTATGCATGAATGGAATCAAAAGGAGAATACTACGATTCAGTCTTTATACGTGTATTACGTAATCATATTAATTAATTAGTAATATCTTTAATAAATATACTTAGAGGCATGTCTCATACTCATTACATTGTGAAATCGCCATGAAAATGCATCATCATCTCTGTTTATAATTTATAATATATAAATATGATCTACTTGAGTTTCATATTATAAATATACCGTTGAATAGACATAAAAAATATTAGATTCCGTTGATTCCATATGATTTGTTGGGAAAACAATCTCAGTCTTTTGAATTCAAAGTGATATAGATAGGTTTAAGGAATTTCTTTGAGCACCAAACTGGATTAAAAGATCAAAAAATGATATATTTATATATATAAATAAAACTTTTGCAACTGATTTTCGGCATTACACATACATTAAGAAATTTCACTGCCTCTTCCAGTATATGAATGGCCGGTTTTTCGTGGCTTACTAACATTACACTAAAACGATCATAAAAAAACAAAAGAGCTATTTTGTATTCAGATATCAAAATTCATTAATCTTCTGATAGTGAAAATTAAAATGCTCAAAGACTTAGAGTCTTTTTAATGAACCATCCTAACGAATCATGTTAAATTTGCCACACTAGAATTTAGTGGTGACTCAAAAAATGCTACCGATTAGCCATCATATTTTTGATATTTTTTGGTAACAAATCGATAACAAATCTGTAGCTAATTAGCAACCAAAATATTAGTGAATAATTGGTAGTTAAATAACAACTAAGTAGATACCAATATAACCGTACCCAACCATTTATAATATTTTAATAGTATATTATTTTAGATACTGGAAAAACGGTTGTTATATTGATAGCTATAATAAATGTTATTCACCAATGTCCATGTGGTGGCGAGAATGATAGCTATCAGTAGCTATATAACGGATCTATTAGTGACTGTAAGGCATAATAGATATATTCGGTTTGCTACTGTTTTGGGTAGTCGCTGGCGATGGCTATTCAACAAATATCTTTATGACCGTTGGAAACAACATATATATTTTTAACTAGCTACTGTTATTTCGGTCATTATCCAGTGTCAATGTTTTCTATATAACCACGTTCCTCCTTCATTTTTCATCATAACTTGCAATAATTTTTTTAAGAATGTTTTTCACACAAAAGTTATTAAATGAAAGTGAGTGGATGTATGAGATTTTAAATCCAGTGAATCATGGTGTTTCAGATGCGTATGTCAAATGGTTGAAGTCATTTTTATATGTGCACAAAATGAGAAATCTTATATCGAGAGAAATACAATATATTGTGTATGTGTACTCGGTGTAATCGGAAACATTGGGATGTAAATATTGTGAGGCATCACTTATATGCAAAGGGTTTCACGGAGAACTACTACTTGTGGACATCACATGGAGAAACTATTAGCAGAGAAGTTTCAACAAGTGTCGTTTAACAAGAATATACACCTTCATTTACAATGTATAAAGATATTAGTGGCCAAGGACATGACCCGAATGCGTATGTACATATGGTACATGATGCATTTCCATAATTGCATCGGGAAAACCAACCAATTGAGGAGGAGCCAACTGGTAATTCCAATCGATTTTTTCAGATATTGGCAGCTGCAAAAGAACCCATATACGAGTGATGTCTTTGTCATCCTGTTTTATGCATATTAAGACGGAACATCATCTTTCACAGGTTTGCATGGATGATATAGCACGGGGGTAATAAAGCTTCAAAATCGTACTACAAGATGATAAAATCATTAGGGATGCCATACTACAAGATTGATGCCTGTGAAAATTATTGCATGTTATTTTGGAAGGAAGGGTTTTGATAGATTATTGACAAAATATTGTTTCTGCAAAAAGGATTGGTATCATTCTAAACAAGGTTGTTGGAAGAAGATTTCAAAGCATAGAATGTTTTACCTTCTTTTTGGTAATCGATTATAGTGTTTTACCAATCAGAGAACACATCATCACATATGAGAGGTATGGCGAACATGTAACTCCTGAAGGCGAGATGCAACATCCTTTAGACGGTGATGCATGGAAGCACTTTAACTAGGTATATCCTAATTTTGTCTCGGAACCTCATAATGTCTATCTAGGATTATCAACAGATGGATTTAATCCTGGATAGACATTCTGAAGTTCTGATAACATTTATTTTTAAAACAACTTTGTTGCTTGATAAAGGAGATACAACTGGATCTATGTCAATAGTAGGTGCTTAGTGAGAGGACTAAGCAATGATGGTAGTGCTGACTATAGGTGATGGTAAAACTTCATCAATAGAAAGTGTTGGAGTTACTAGTATTTGATGGCCAGCAACCATAGTATGTATCTCATGAGCGTCTGAATTAGCCACAATAGATGTACCATGATCATCACTAATAACAAGAGATGGTGAAATTGTTTTAGCCTTAATGGTCTCATAAATACCTTTGCAAACTGTAATTGGAGAAGCGACGACCAAATTTTCCTCAAAAGAACCTTCAAGATCCTTATCCAAATTTGGATTAGTGGCGACGTGTTGAGCATATAATTTATAATTAGTATTCAGATTTTCTGGTAGTGAAGTAGTGGCTGACTGATGTAAATGTGCCTCGATACAACGCTTAACTTTGTGTCCTAACTGAGCACATCTACTACACTTTGAAGACACCCAAGAATACTCCAGAACAACTATGGATATTATGCACAACTGATCTTTTGCATCAAATTTTTAAGGGAAAAGTTACCAAGCTCTACGTCAACCAAATCTTAGCCTCTCCCATAAGCATAAGATCGAGCATTGGTTTGTTGGTGATCAGTGGTGCACCTAGATCAGATGCTATATGGTTAATTCCAGGGATCGAATACTAAGAATTTGGAACATTCTTTAAAGTAACCCAAACCAAGACTGTGAAAATCTCTGATATTGCTAGAGTGGCTGATGGTGTCCAAGGAGCAACAAACATAAAGCAGTCATAAACATGCAATAAACCTCACTGCAAAACCCAAGATCTAGTGGATTATCAGGGATATGAAACAGATAAGAAGAATTTCCCACCTTACGACTAAAGATTTTGGATTTCCTTCCCCAGATTTTATTGACAATGGCATGAACTAAACCACCAGAGGGGAGGAGGCAGCAACGAATTTGGCCTAACACATACTTATTCTAGTTTTGCAGACCTTGAAGTAGAATATGATTTGGAATAGTTACCTGAGAAGTTCCATCCTCCAAGTAGATAGGAGTTGTAGATCTATAGAGATTTTTTGTTGCAGGATTCACCCTAGATTCCCATAGAAACCGCTGTTTTTCCTCTAAAGAGATCTTCGAGTGGTGAACTTTTTCAGACCTCTTAGCTACCGTTTGCATATAGTCTTCACTTACTGCAGGTCTTGTGTGAGATTGAGATCAGTGGTTACCGTCTGGAAATGGAGGCCAAAGAGTTTCAAAACTTGCCATAACATTTGTCTAGTCAAGCTGTGAAGATGAAGGGGTCAACAAAGGCACTTGCCATACTCCTTGAGGAGAGATAGACTGAGTTGATGCAGGTAGAGACAAAACTACTGATGCAGACTTACTAAAGACAGGGATTGGCTCAATCGAAGGAGATGAAGTCAAATTTGCTGAATTTTTTGTCGTAGCTAGGTTCTATGTGACAAATAATGAAGACTCAAAACCCAAATCAAAGCTTCTACTTGGTGAGGGCATTAGATAATCAACAACACACAAGTGGAGTATCTCATTATTACAAAGAGAGCTCAGTATTGGAATCTTGGGAGATTTACCCGATGGGGAAGAAGAGGAATCAACTTGGTTCTCACTACCTGATTACGGCGAGGACGAGAGGCTTGAGGGATGGAGGACTAAACTGTCATCAGCCAAGCCACCATCTTCACGAAGGTTCATCTATAGCGGTCGTGGGTCGTTCACGGAGAATTTCTTGTTTCTCTTAACACTGTAGCAGACCTAGGGATTCTGAAACTAAGTCAAGAAGGGAACCACATGGGTTTACTGATGCAAAACGAAATCAAAGTAATACCAGAGGGAAGGATGAGGAAAAATTCAGAACGAGCTACGGAGAAGATCGATTCCGCCGTAGAAGGGCTTCACCATCACCATTGCGAAGAGAAAGAGCTAACTTTAAGTCTCAGAAAGTTTAGAAAATTGAAATTATTATAAGGGTGATTTACTCAACTAGTCTATTATGATTCTATCTCTAACTGAAATAGTCTAAAAAGATTGAAATTACTAAAATAGTTTTTTAGTGTTTTTAATATTGTTTTACTCCTGTTTCCTTTTTAAAGAAAAAAAAAATTACGAAACTGCCATTAATGAATAAGCATACATTATGTAGGTTTTTGTTTCGTAGGTTTTTTGTTTCGTAGGTTTATTTTCTATGTTATGTAGGTTTAATTTCCATGTTACGTAGGTTTATTTTACATGTAGCGTAGGTTTATCTTCCGTGAAGCGTAGGTTTATTTTCCATGTTGTGTAGGTTTATTTTATATGTAGCGTAGGTTTATCTTCCATGTAGCGTAGGTTTATCTTCCATGTAGCGTAGGTTTATTTTCCATGTTATGTAGGTTTATTTTCCATGTTATGTAGGTTTATTTACGACGTTCTGTAGGTTTGTTTTCGACGTCATGTAGGTTTGTTTTCGACGTCATGTAGGTTTACTGTTTATCGTATATACCCTAGAACAGGAAAAGACCTTTTTACCCCCGCATTGAATGCACCTACCTTCTTCTTCAACGAACTAACGGCGACATCATTATCTTCTTCACCTTCATTCACGGTCATTCGCGCTCAATCAATCGTTTATTCTTCGATCTTCTTGTGAATCTCTTGAGAATGTATCAAGTTCAGTTAATTCCGGGAGAATGGAAGGGTGAGAATGGGCGATGGCTTTTTTATTTGTGTACATTTCGTGGGAGCAAAATCATCATGTTGGATGAACGAACTACTCTGGAGGATTTAGAAGCAAAGGTGTATGAAGTCTTTGGTTTGTCTCGACGTCGTTATGATGTTGTTGTAAGTTATAGGTATCCTGATTCTGTCATGCGGAACTTACCACAAGATACTCAACCAGTTTTCATGCGAGATAGTAACGCAGTGCGTGTGTTTCTGGAGAAGTATTGGAAGGACTCAGGACATATCTGTGTTCAGTTCTACGAAGACTCGGATGTGGAATCGGAAGTGGTTAGAGACGAGGACACGCCTGGTGATCAGTCTTGTGGGTTTCCTGATAAGGCTGGTAGGTTTCCTGATCAGACTGGTAGGTTTCCTGATCAGGCTGGTAGGTTTCCTGATCAGACTGGTAGGTTTCCTGATCAGATTGGTAGGTTTCCTGATCAGACTGGTAGGTTTCCTGATCAGACTGGTAGGTTTCCTGATCAGTCTCGTAGGTTTCCTGATCAGTCTGGTAGGTTTCCTGATCAGTCTCGTAGGTTTCCTGATCAGTCTGGTAGGTTTCCTGATCAGCCTCGTATTAATCCTGACAATGTAGATGTCGAGGATGGTGATGACGATGTAGGTGAGGAAAATGATGATGGTGAAGTTGATGAGGAAAATAGATTTGACTACTGTGATGATTAGGATGGTGCAAGTTCGGGGGATGAGGACTATATAAGTACTACTTCAGTTAAGAACGGTGAAGATCTTGACGGAAGGACAAGCAAGCGGGATGCATACGGTGGTATAGAACTGAGTGCTGTTGAATGTTAGGTGCCAGGATGTCAATGGAAACTTCATGCCTCCACAATCAATAAATCGCCATGCTTCTATGTAAGAATTTACGTCCACGAACACACGTGTTCTGTGACTGAGCGATCATGTCGTGCAAGACAGGCAACTCCGTATATTTTGGCTCGTCTATACACAGATTTTGTGGGTGGTGTTGGTCCGTCTATTCTGCCAACGCATGTGGGTGATGCTCTGACCAAACGTTATGGATTGAATGTAGGTTTTGGTCCCTTTCGAAATGTTAGATTTTGGTTTAAGATCTGTAGGTTTGTCGCAGCGTTACGTAGGTTTGTCGCAGCGTTACCTAGGTTTGTCGCAGCGTTACGTAGGTTTTTCACTGCGTTACGTAGGTTTGTCGCAGCGTTACGTTGGTTTGTCACTAACTCCTCTCTGATGATATTTACTTGTTTGATGTAGGTTAAATATTGGAAGGCTCACCGTACGCTGATGGCAGCACGAGTATTAGTGGGGGGAACATCAGAAAGCAGTTATGAACAACTTCCATCCTACTTATATATGATAAGACGAGCAAATCCCGGAACTCTTATTAAGTTAAAAGTCGATGGAGATCACAAATTCAAGTTCTTCTTCATTGCTTTCGATGCAAGTATACATGGATTCCCATATATGAGGAAAGTTGTTGTGGTTGATGGGACTTTTTTGCAAGGGAAATATAAAGGTACGCTCTTAATAGCCACAATGCAAGATGGAAATTTCAACATATTCCCAATAGCTTTTGGAGTTGTTGATACAGAGAATGATGAGTCTTGGGAATGGTTTTTTAGACAACTCAACCGAATTATCCCTGATGATAAGGAACTAGCTATAATTTTCGACAGACATAGATCAATAGGCAAAGCTATAAAGACAGTTTTCTCCCTCTCAGCTCGCGGAATATGCACATACCATTTGCGTAAAAATATATTGTTGAAGTTCAGGGGAGGAGAGTCTTTCAAACTCTTCAAAAGGGCTGCTACGGCGTATAGGATCCAAGATTTCAATGAGATTTTAGAGCAGATTCAAGAATTAAATCCGCGACTTCATGCTTATTTAGTACAAGTATGTTACTATGTGTTGTATGCTAAAGTAGGTTTCTAATTGATGTTATATAGGTTTCTCGTTGCATTATTTTACTTTCTCGTTACGTTATGTAGGTTTGTGGTAACGTTATGTAGGTTTGTGGTAACGTTACGTAGGTTTTTGTATATGTTTCGTAGGTTTGTTGTTACGTTACGTAGGTTTGTTGTTACGTTATGTAGGTTTTTGTATATGTTCCGTAGGTTTGTTGTTACGTTACGTAGGTTTTTGTAACGTTATGTAGGTTTTTGTATATGTTCCGTAGGTTTGTTGTTACGTTACGTAAGTTTTTGTATATGTTCCATAGGTTTTTGTATATGTTCCGTAGGTTTAATGAACGAACTCAATCCGCCATTTATTTGCTATTTGATGTTACCATGTGGAGTCGTGTGCATTTTCCTGGGAACATATACAACATAACCACGACGAACATAGCAGAGTCTATAAATCATGCTTTAAATGAAGCTAGAACTTATCCCATTGTGCAACTTATTGATTCAATCAGGTCTATGTTAATAAGGTGGTTCGCAACTAGGAGGAAGAATGCTAGTCTGATGACTACAGCTCTTACATCTGGAGTTGAGAAAGTACTTAAGGTAATTATGTGTTCTGAGATGTATGTTTAAAACACTGTTATGTAGGTTTCTTGTAACGTTATGTAGGTTTCTGGTTACGTTATGTAGGTTTTTGGTAACGTTATGTAGGTTTCTGGTAACGTTATGTAGGTTTCTGGTAACGTTATGTAGGTTTCTGGTAACGTAATGTAGGTTTTTGTTACGTTCCGTAGGTTTGTTGTTAACGTTATGTAGGTTTGTGGTAACGTTATGTAGGTTTGTGGTAACGTTATGTAGGTTTTTAGATTACGTTATGTAGGTTTTAGGTCATGTAGGTTTTTCCATGTTCTTAAGTAAAGTAATTTTATTGTTCTGTTCTGATCAATCAGGGACGAATTGAAGAAGGGAAAAGCTACGACGTATAACCTATAGATGAACATCAAATTCAAGTGAGTAGCGTCTCATCAATCAATGTCGTCAATTTGACGGAGAAAACATGTTCATGCAAAAGGTTCGACTAAGAAAAAATCCCATGTGTCCATGCACTAGCAGCAGCAGAGCATGCATGTGTGCCAATAGTCTCCCTTACAAATACGTTCTACCACACAAACTATCTGTACAACGCATACGCAAAAAGCGTAAACCAAGAGATTCCAACACGCATGTCCCTGAAGAAGTGCGTACGAAGGTATGTAGGCCTCCTTCTATACGTAAACAAGCAGGTAGGCCAAAGAACTCATGATTCAAGGGTGCGTTAGAGATGGTATTATCTAAAAAACGTCCAAGGAAAGCGTACACTTGTACTAAGTGTACGAAAACAGGGCACAACAGCAGAACATGCCCTGAATGAACCTACAGAACTTATTTTCATTTTTATGTTTGATTGCGTACAATATATAACAATAATGTCCGATCACATAACTCAATGAAAACATACAATATGTTAGTCAAAAATCTCCCTTCTGTAAACGAAAACCTACATAACATCAACGACAAGCCTACGAAAATATGATGAAAAACCTACTGAGTAAGCGAAAAACCTACATAACATGATCAGAAAACCTACATAACGTGCGTCAAAATCTGCAAGAGCACTTTCATTGGTAACTTTGTCTAAGTCTTCGGCCACATACTTTAATCGAATAAATGGCATGTGCTGGTCTTCCACGCCGTCAAATCTGCAGCCAAGGGCCAAACACTCTATAAACTTCAATGCATAGATCCCACACTCTCCTCCAGTTGCTTGCTGAGGTAGCCTTTTCGCCCTATAGATTGTGTAAGCTTTCACGATCTTCTTACGCGAATATACCTTGCCGCCAGTTTGCGCTGCCATTCTTTCCACAAGCATGGGTATAAACCTCGCATACACCTACCAAGAAAGTTGTGTAAACGTGATCAGAAGACATACATAACGTAAAGAAAATCCTACGCAAAGTGAATGAAAAACCTACATAACGTCATCAGAAAACCTAAATAACGTGAAGACAAACCTACGCAAAGTGAATGAAAAACCTACATAACATCATCAGAAAACCTACGTAACGTAAAGAAAAACCTATACAAAGTGAATGAAAAACCTACATAACGTCATCAGAAAACCTAAATAACGTGAAGACAAACCTACGCAAAGTGAATGAAAAACCTACATAACGTCATTAGAAAACCTACGTAACGTAAAGACAAACCTACGCAAAGTGAATGAAAAACCTACATAACGTCATCAGAAAACCTAAATAACGTGAAGAAAAATCTACGCAAAGTGAATAAAAAACCTACATAACGTCATCAGAAAACCTACGTAACGTAAAGACAAACCTACGCAAAGTGAATGAAAAACCTACATAACGTCATCAGAAAACCTACGTAACGTTAAGACAAACCTACGCAAAGTGAATGGAAAACCTACATAACGTCATCAGAAAACCTATGTAACGTAAAGACAAACCTACGCAAAGTGAATGAAAAATCTACATAACGTCATCAGAAAACCTACGTAACGTTGAGACAAACCTACGCAAAGTGAATGGAAAACCTACATAACGTTAAGTACAATACATACACATACCTTGCAGGACTCCTCAACTTGTTTGTCGGTGTTACAACTCAGGTATGAGTCATACACTTTTATTCTCTTGGTAATAAGTTGAACTTCAAGGGCGATCCAATGGTTATTCCCAACGTTATGTGCAATGTACATTGTATCCACATCTCTCACCCAATGCCTATGTGTTGCGTACGGCTATGTTTCCCCTTTGTATATTTCAATATACCCTGCGGGGAATTCCCATTTACTTTCCTTTCCCAAGAAGTGTTGTGCATATTCTTTACACCAATAAGAGGTTATCAGCGGGTCAACAAACGCAAGTCGAGTAGTCTGGTATGGAGTAACTGGCTGTATGGATCTCTTGATAAACATCTGCATAATAGTTGACATATGCTGTGTAGAGGAAAGAAGACAATGTTAGAAACAATCATACAAGTCACTAATACTAGCCTACAAAAGGCAACGACAAAACACTTACATCAGTACTCAGCCAACCAAATTGTCTATTCTTTTTAGGCCACATCACCCTAGGCGTCATTATCTGCTGGTAGAAAAGAGCACCTCCACCTTCAGTGCTACCAGACCTACAAAAGTAGGACGCAAAAATAGATCAAACAACAACCCAATACAGAAACAACCGAGCAAAGCTTGAGAGAGCACTTACTCTTTCTTGTCACAATAATCAAGAAGCCTCATGAGTTTTTCCCTTTTAAACGACCCCAATGGATCGTATATATCTTTCCTCTTCGGTACATCACTATGCAGACGCTGAATAATAGAACATCCTTTGAATGGGGAAATCTGGAAGACGTGAGAAGACAGTGTATTAAAAACCTACATAATGTTGATGAGAAACCTACATAACGCTCCCAAAAACCTACAAAATGTTATTCAGAAACCTACGGAACGTAACAACAAACAAACACAACATAGGACAAAACCTACGAAACATATACAAAAACCTACGTAACGTAACAACAAACCTACGGAACATATACAAAAACCTACGTAACGTAACAACAAACCTACGGAACATTTAAAAAAACCTACGTAACGTAACAACAAACCTACAGAACATATACAAAAACCTACGTAACGTAACAACAAACCTACGGAACATATACAAAAACCTACGTAACGTAACAACAAACCTACGGAACATATAAAAAACCTACGCAACGTAACAACAAACCTACGAAACATATGCAAAAACCTACATAACGTAACAACAAACCTACGGAACATATACAAAAATCTACATAATGTAACAACAAACCTACAGAACATATACAAAAACCTACGTAACGTAACAACAAACCTACAGAACATATAAAAAAACCTACATACCATTGCTGAAAACACATGTAACAGCTCTAACCTGTGATGCAGGTAGTTGTATTCTGCGATGAAGACACTGAATTAGTTTTGGCGTATTCTCGTCCGCTGGAGGCCGCACCAGCCACGACTCATCTTTTGCAGTCGTGTCATTTTTAGGTTTAGGCTCATCTTCATCAAGTGCGTTGGGATCTGGCAGAGGAATGAGCAAGACTTCTTCTTCGCTTTCCGGTTTATTAAGAACCTCAACTGGCTCTTTTCTAACTGGTGATGTTCTAACAATACATGACATAGGACACTCTAGGTCCGATGTAGCTTGGGTGCTCGTCTTCCAAGACTGAATGGAGAAACACAAATAAACCAGCATTTATTCCTTTGTTTTGTAACAATTTGTTTGTACATGTCATATCAATCATGTAGGTTTTATTGGTAGGACTCTGGTCTAATATATGAGCCTACAACACACACATATAATAACATGAAAAGGCTCATTAAAAAAGCTCAATACGTTTACGTACCAGAGACGTGCTCTCCTCATCGCCATCAGCCTTTTTATCCTTCCCATCTGCTTTCACCCCCCCCCTTCAGAATCCTTGGTTTTTTCTCCCTCAGCCCAGCAAATTCTGGATCCCATCCCATCCATTTTTGTTTCAAACCCACCAATTTGGGTTTCAACCGCACACATTTTCATTTCCAATACATCGATTTTTGTTTCAAACCCACCGATTTGGGTTTCAACAGCACACATTTTTGTATCCAATGCATCGATTTTGGTTTCAAACCCATCAAGATGTGTTTCAAAGGCCCCCATTTTGGTTTCCATGTTAGAAAACATGCCAAATACCTCGTCCTTGAAACCCATCAGCTCACTAACCATCTCGGTTTTCAATGAATGGTAACGTTCAGTGTTTTTCTTCTCAACAACATCTATCTTCGTAGACAGTTCCCCCAACAGTTTAAGTATGATTTTGGTGTGATCTGTGTTAAGTATGGCCTTTTTAGCAGGGGTTATATTTGTTGTTGTATTCTCAACCACATCTGTCTTGGTAGGTTCCTCGAGTATGTTCAGCTCCATTTCCTCCAAAACTTCTGCATTGAAATGAAGTTGTTTGTCAGTAGACCAATATAACATGTTTAAAAAACTACAACACAGTATATGAATAAACCTACATAAGGCAACGACAAACCTACATAAGGCAATGACAAACCTACTATACATTTGAAAAACCTACATAACGTAACCAGAAACCTACGTAACGTAACAACAAACCTACGTAACGTAACAACAAACCTACGTAACGTAACAACAAACCTATGTAACGTAACAACAAACCTACGTAACGTAGCCAGAAACCTACGTAACGTAACAACAAACCTACGTAACGTAACTAGAAACCTACGTAACGTAACCAGAAACCTACGTAATGTAACCAGAAACCTATGTAACGTAACCAGAAACCTACGTAACGTAACCAGAAACCTACGTAACGTAACCAGAAACCTACGTAACGTAACCAGAAACCTACGTAACGTAACTAGAAACCTACAAGACATATTATTTAAAATTTGAAACCTACAAAGATTGGACAATGACATACCTTCATTCGTAACCACCTTACGCCGCTTTTTATTTGTAGGTGGAACCACGTTTTCTTGCCGCTTTTTATTCGCAGGTGGAACCACGCGTTGTTGCCTATGCTTATTTGATGACTCTGTCTCTGCACCCTAAAATGATTCATCCAAACAGCCGTTAATTATGTCTAGATCATGCTATCCAACTTGTGATCATTTTTGCCACTCCTAAGTGGATATATTTCGTCAATCGGCTTAACCACCATGTTTTTCTCCACACGTACCATTTTGTTCTTCTTAATTTCCTCAGCAAGTATATCGTCAATAGAGACTTGTATCCTGCGTGCCTCCCATCGAATGAGAGGAATTTCTACATCTTTCTTACGCTTGGCGAACTCTCGGAAGGCAGGAATGTACTCATAAGCCCAAATGAGCAACACATGTACATGTCCGTGAAGGATGTAAGTCATCCCATGTAATGATGTTGCCTTGATGGATTGGACCAAAACTTTAAATGCCTGAGTGCCCCAAGGGTACCTCTCGAATGCGTCTCTATCAAGCACCAACTTAGCTAGTGAGAGGGGGAGCCTACCTTGTCGGTGCATAGCATACACACCAACATTCAGAATGAATAGAAGACCTAGCATCCTCTTCTTGTCATATGACCACGTGTTGTATATGAAATGAAATTGTTCACATTAGTAAATAAACCTACCGCTCCTGATAAAATTAAACCTACGTAAAGTAAAATTAAACCTACGTAACGTTTACTAAAAACCTACATAATATCAACTACAAACCTACACAACGACAACAAAAACCTACCGTCCATAAACAAAACCTACACAACGCTTTCCAAAAACCTACAGAAGATCAACTACAAACCTACACAACGGCAACAAAAACCTACCGTGCATAAACAAAAGCTACACAACGGCAACATAAACCTCCCGTACCTAAACTAAAACCTACATTACGTAAACAAAAACCTAGGTAACGCAAAAGAAAACCTACAAAGAAGAAGAAGGAAAGAATGGCGGAGCACGGTGGTAGAGGTGAAGATTGGCGGATGCGAACGACGCCTAGGAGAACAGTGACGAACGCGAAGAAGGAGAAGGAAAAGATGAGTAAGAAAACAATCGCCAGCGTAGAGGGAGAAGACGAAGCAAGGAGACAAAAGAAGTTCAAGGTCGTCGAAGTCGCCGGCGTAGAGGGAGAAGACGAAGCAAGGAGTCAAAAGAAGATCAAGGTCGTCGAATTCGCGGAGGAAGAAGAAGAAGAAATCGCAAAAAACCTTTTTAGTTTCTAAATCAAATTCCGACAGTTATATTTTTAAATTTTTCAAAAATTAGAAAACAAAACAAAATTTAATCTCAACGGCATTATTGTAATAAACGGATTATTATAGAAAATTGTGGACTTTTCCACACCTGATCAATATTTCAAGATGAAAAGAAACTATTCTAGTAATTAAAGGATTATAATGGGCTATTCTAGTAATTATCTCTTATTATAATATAATTTTGAACAATTCACGAAAACAGTTGTCTCTAAAGTTTTTATGAAGTTTTTGTAGTCTCTTAGATGAGAACAGATTTTGTCATTTTCTATTATAAATATTAATTGTTTTTATTTTTTCATTGGTAAAAGACCTATTAACATATTCCATACTACGGCATGGGGTACTATTGCTTTATCACAAACAAAAAAAGTTATTCATTTTATCCTAAACGTAACAATACAGTAAAAATATATCATTAAATTAAAATCTATTTTACATTGGATTGCAAATTGCAATATACAAAACATATAATACTATGCAAATGGTTTTTAATTTAGTCGTAGGTGGTAAGTTTACTAAAGGCAAATGTACATGTACATCTAGAAATCGAATCTTACTGTTTATATTATGTAGAAATTTGATTAATAGGCCGATGAATTATTATCTATTAAAAAAAGAAAAAACATATAATACCATAAGTTATTTACTTCTAAAACAAATTAAGCCAACGGATTGCATCCGTTGTTTTCATTATTCATTATTAAACGTCGTGTAATTTATTTATTTAAATGACAGACACCATGTCGTTTGATTTGGCTATTTTTGAATGTCTACAAAATAGCCACCAGCACAACCCGAATCCGGAGCAAAACCGGACTGGGTCGCAATTGCAAGAGGAGATTCATTTGCCGTCTTTTTTTCCTCTGAACACACAATCTTGCTAAACCTTACAAAAACAGAGATGTTTCGGGCGGTGGGATCGGTTCTGAAGAGGAACAAGAAGGCGTTTAATGGAATCGTTCGAGGATCAACCAGTCGTCGCATCGAGTTTTTACCTCTAAAATCACAGCTGCTACAGCTTCTTCTGCTTCGTCTTCTCCTCTAGCTAGAAACTCCTTCTATGGCCTCCGATATCTGCTCAAAGTAATTCCTGCTTTCATTTTTCTTCATGTTAGCGTCAGTAGATTGCCCAAAGGTTGATCATTTTGATCATTATTTATGTTCAATTGAGATTGTGGTCTCTATTAGACGATTCGGATATCCTTCTAGTTGCTTTGGTTCTAAGACTGGGTTTGATCAAGATCTTGTCTTGTGTAGGGTCAAAATGCGCCATTGTTTAGGAATATGTCGACTGTAGCTTCGATTAGCGCAGAGAGTAAAGAGGGTTTGAAGCTGCTTTCTCTGGAGGACCTCAAGCTCGTAAATGGGTTGGAATATGGCTTTTTGGGTCGGCTGCTTGGGTTTTCAGCATGGTAGTACTAGGAGGAGTAACCCGATTAACTAGATCTGATTTATCAATGACTGATTGGAAATTCACTGGTGAATTCCCTCCTCTGTCAGATGAAGCATGGGCTAAGGAATTTGAGAAATATAAGCAATCGCCTGAATATAAGCGGTCAGTGAGCAATTTTAGATGTTGCTTGCATTGTGTTTTCAGTCTTTGGACAAACTCTTGACCTTATATACGCTGAAATTTGGTGATTTTGCAGTGTGAACAAAGGGATGAATCTTGTAGATTTTAAGTTCATATACTGGATGGAGTATGCTCATCGAATGTGGGGAAGAGGATTGGGAATCATGTTTGCTTTGCCATTTTCGTATTTTCTGCGTAAAGGGTATATTACTCTACGTCTTGCAGTTAAGCTCTCTGGTTTATCTGCACTAGGTGCTGGACAAGGTTTCATTGGTTGATGGATGGTCAAAAGTGGTTTGGAGGTAAAATTTTGGGTACTATCATAGATCAACTAGTTGGATTTGTGACTTGCTGTATATTATGTAATCTATAATCGGTTTGGTCGTGTAGGAGCCGCCGTCTGAATATTCGCAACCAAGGGTAAGTCCATATCGTCTTGCAGCTCACCTAACCTCGGCTTTCGCCATTTATTGTGGACTTTTCTGGACCGCTCGCTCTGTTGTTATGCCTGAACCACCAGCTGAGTCCCTGGCTTGGGTTCGTGGAGCAGCTAAAGTGAAGAAGCTTGCATTGCCAGTAAGCTTGATTGTTGGTATCACTGCAATCTCAGGAGCCTTTGTTGCTGGACATGATACTGTAAGCAACCTTACAAAACTTGGATATAAGGTTCTACTTATGTTAGTTACAGTAAGGAATCCAAATTCTTAGAGCTCTCTGCTTGTGTTAATTTTAGGGTCGTGCATTCAACACGTTCCCAAAAATACATGGATCCCTGATGGTATATTTGAGATGAAACCACTTATACGCAACTTTTTTGAGAATACAGCAACTGTTCAGGTACACCATCGAAACAAAGCTTTCTCATTTTGTTCAAGAGTTCCAAAAACCCTGAAACCTTACTGAAATTTCAGCTCGATCATCGAGTTCTCGCAACGACAACACTAATCGCAATTGGAACAATGTGGTGGTTGACGAGGAAGTTAGACATACATCCAGCTGTTAAAGCTTTGATAGGAAGCACAGTCGGAATTACTGCTGTTCAGGTTAATCAATCAACACAAACATTCATTGAAACAATAATCAAAACCATTGATGGTTTCTTTTCGCTTTTTTGTAGGTGACATTAGGTGTATCAACGCTTTGAGTTATGTTCCGGTTTCACTAGGAAGTGCACACCAAGCAGGAGCATTAACACTGCTCACTTTGATGCTACTTCTCAATCATACTCTTCGGCAGCCATCACCTTCACTTCTCAAATCTCTTCCTCAAATTGCTAAATCAAATTACAGCTAAGCTTTCTTCACCAAATCCTTTTTTTTTTCTCCATTCATTCACTACAAAAGGAAAGAAAACGATTCTTGTGCTTACATTAGCAAGTTTTTAGCGAATCCTGCGTCAATATTGTATTGTCAGTCATGGTTCGAAAAATAAAGTACGCAAAAAGTTAACTAATGAATGTTTCATATGAATCCCAGAATTCTGAGGGTTTTTGTCGATGTATGTGCCACGTATTCTTTGTCGGATAATTGTCACTGATAACTTTATAGTTATTACATTATCTAAAAGAAAATAATCTGATCATTCGTTTTGGTTTGATTTATGGTTTTTGGATGATACGTGTTATAATTTATTGTGGTTTAGTTTCAAAGTTTCAATAATGAAAACATATTAATTCTACTTATAGTTTCAAATTTAGTCTTTAAGCTAAATTTAGTCGGCTTTTGGTTTATAGATATGATTCGATTATTTTAGTACGGTTTAAATCCGCAAGCCTCGTGGATAGATAAACGTTTGTCAGAGTTTTAGCACATTGTACATGTGTCATATAACTGTAGCTTATCAGCATCCACGTGTCAGTAGCCCACCATCTTCCTTTCTATATAGCCATGCTACCAAACTCTCGGTTCCATTTAACTGTACAATATTTTGCTATGGAGAATCCTGAAGGAAGAAAAAGAGATGAAGTCATAATCCTTCCTGAGAAGACAAATGTCTCTTCGGTCTTGCCTGCAACCGTAGCAGCCGTGGCAGTGTCCGGGCCGCTTTTTGGTTTGATGAGTCTCAGCTTTGTGGGGACGATGACTCTGTTTCTAGCTGTTTCTCCGTTTATGTTGATATTTGTTCCGGTTTTGACGGTGACAGTGGCGATTATTGTGGCGGCTATGGTTAGTGTTGGGGTGGCTGCAGCCATGTGGGTGGCGGGAATAGCCGCTCTAGTTTGTTTTGCGCGAGAGGTTGGTATTAAAACTGGAGTGGCTGGGAGGATGGTTGAGTCAGTGTTGAGAGCGTTTGGTTCGGATCAGAGTCGTTGCTTGCAAGACAAGTAAGAGGAAGGTTATCTTTCTTCTTCTTCTCTTCTTTGTACTTCGCACCAAAAACTAATGTGTTTCTGTCTCATGATTTTTGAGAATTTGAAGATTGCGAGTAAAAGAGTGATAGCTTTGACAAAAATAAAAATAGTTGATTTTCTCGAGAGATAAATTGTAAAATATATCCGAAGAACAATCTAGTAATGCTATCTAGCTAAGATAAATACAATAGTAAAGAGTAAAAATAATAAAATTGTACACAAAATGCAAGGTCAAACAAGTTTACAACATAGAGAAAGGGTCTTAATTGACTTAAAGCAAAAGATATAAGATCATAGGCGAATTAAACAAAAGTATAAAAGGATTCTGTGCACACGAACGCTCACATAAGCACACGTACACTGTCGCAATATTATCCGTACTTCACGAAGATATTCCCTTTTACAATACAGAAAAACAATTGTCAGAATTTTAATATGATCATAATCGTTCTATTCATTACAAGAAAACTTATTATTATTATTTTTGCATAGACAATATTAGAGAAGAATATATAATCAAACTGAATTATATGATTTAATGGGTGAAATTTGATAAATAATATACGAAATTAAGAAATAAAAAATGATTTTGAGGAATGTAGAAGGAGTTGACCAGGCGTTAAGTGGGTGACCTACCTGCTTAAGGGAATCACACGCTCTGTAGCGTTGAATTCTTTAAAGAGTTTAATCAATTCATGCACATTTGATGCTATTTTCTACTATGTTTTCATATTTTTTTATAAAATTTTATTATATATATGCATACATTTCCTTTCTTCTTTGCAATTTAAAAGCCTTTTTTTAACAAAGAACTAACGAAATCAAAGTTTGGTAGTTCAAATTCTTTTGGGCAATCTTTGTTTTAAGTTCTTTTTCATACCCTAAACCAATTTTTTTTTCTTTTCTTTTTTCAAGTGGGTAAATTAACTAAAGAGAGAAATCGGGAGATAAAGAAAAGAAAGAATGGGTCGGATTCCATGTTGTGAAAAGGAAAATGTGAAGAGAGGACAATGGACTCCTGAAGAAGATAACAAATTGGCTTCTTATATTGCTCAACATGGTACTCGTAATTGGCGTCTCATTCCTAAGAATGCTGGTACTTTTATAATCCCTACTTTTGTTTTTTTTTAAAATGTTTTGTTTAAACAAGTAATAATAGATTTAGTTTTTGTTATAATGTATATTGATGGATCGGCAAATCTGGTATTTAATAGGGTTGCAGAGATGTGGAAAGAGTTGTAGACTACGATGGACCAATTATTTGCGTCCTGATCTGAAACATGGCCAATTTTCAGAAGCTGAAGAACATATCATTGTCAAATTTCACTCTGTTCTTGGTAACAGGTATGACTACATTTGATTCACTAGGGTTTGTTTCTTAACAGGTATCAAAATCTATGAATGTGTCAACAAGTTTCTTGGGAAACAAGAAACTGAATAAGAGATATATTTGGATGGCTAGGGTTTAGTGTTAACTTTATATGAGATTAATATATCATATCTAATCAGAGGGTTTATATGTTTTAAGAAATTCGATTGTCTATGATTCTTTATTTTGTATATACAATATCACAATTATGGGAACTGTTCTGTATGTTTTGAAATATTGATGTTGGATTTGAGTTGAAAGTTTTTTTTCATGTGCAATAGTTAATAAGTTTCGTGAGGAACAAGAACCAAAATAAGACATAAACCTTGTTTGGTTGTCTTTTACCTATATGGTTTCAGGTGGTCGTTGATTGCGGCACAGCTTCCTGGTCGGACGGACAACGATGTTAAAAACTATTGGAACACAAAGCTGAAGAAGAAGTTGTCGGGAATGGGAATAGATCCGGTTACCCACAAGCCTTTCTCGCATCTAATGGCAGAGATCACCACTACACTCAATCCTCCTCAAGTCTCTCATCTCGCTGAAGCTGCCCTCGGTTGTTTCAAGGACGAGATGCTTCACTTGCTCACCAAGAAACGTGTTGACCTAAACCAAATCAACTTCTCAAACCCTAACCCTAGCCCTAACAACTTCAACCAAATTACTGATAACGATGCTGGTAAGATAAAAACGGATGGTTTAGAATATGGGAATGTGATAATGAAGCTATGGGATATGGGGAATGGATTCTCATATGGATCGTCTTCGTCTTCATTTGGGAATGAAGATAGGAATGATGGCTCAGCATCTCCTGCCATTGCGGCGTGGAGAGGTCACGGAGGAATACGTACGGCGGTGGCTGAAACCGCGGCTGCAGAAGAGGAGGAGAGAAGGAAGCTGAAGGGAGAAGTGGTTGATCAAGAGGAGATTGGATATGAAGGAGGAAGAGGAGATAGAATGATGATGATGAAGAGCCATCATCATCAACAACAACATCATGTGTTTAATGTGGATAATGTCTTGTGGGATTTACAAGCAGATGATCTCATCAATCATATGGTTTGATTTTCATATGTTTTAAAGGTTTTTTCTTTTTCTTAAAGATTATTGTTTGGAATTTCATTTTGGATCACATGATTAGGTTGTTTTCTGTTTTCAGAAATTAATAAGTTTTGCTTTCAATGCATTTAATAATGGAGTAATGTAAATAAAAGAGAAACTTTGGCTTTAAGGTTTTTCGAAATGTCTACGATGAACATTTATATTATCTACGAGGGATATATAGCAAATTTTATTTACAATTGACAGAAAATACAATATAATTATCTACGATATATATTTATAATGAATTATATATACAATAGACAAAAATGCATTATAACTGTCCATGGTGAACATAATTTAAAAATCAAAATGACTATTTTCTAAAATTTGAAATTAAAAGCTGTATTTTGCAGAAATAACAAAAATGGGTATTCTCCACAATTTAAAATTCAAAAGGTTTGTCATGGACAAAATTTCCTAAATAAAAAGCTATTATAAGTTTATTTTTCCAAATTTTTTTTGTAGAATGATCAATCTAATGATTTGTTACGAGTGATTAGAATTTTTCCACTACATTAGTATGGTATTCAAATCCATATACTTTGCTTCTACAAATTATTTACTTCTTAAAATAAAATATACAATATTAGAAACTATATATGTAATGCCCCATTGACGACTCAATTGGCAAGACATTAGGAAAATGTTCTTGAGCCAAACCGCGGTTTCGGGTAAGTATCGGAAATGAAATAACAAAGAACGAGGACAGGTTAAGCTGGTCACGAGAGAGGCGGGTAAGCCTTGAATGAGCGGAAAAAGCTTCTAAGACCAAAATGTTGGAATTAAGGTGCTCGGGTTTGACGTGCTCGGATTAGGGTGACTTAATGTGGGTTAGTATGGATTTTGTGGAATTTAAGATTAACCCAAAAGCTTAATACGAAACCTTAGGAGGAAGAAAGGTTTAAGCAAAACCTTTCCACAAAGAAAGCTTAAGTGAGCCAAGTTGCCACTTGTCATGAACTTAGGGGGAAACCTACATCCTAGCTAGGATGATTAAGGTGGGTGGTTGGTTAGTAAATTGTAGGCTTCTCCTCTTCTATAAATAGAGAAGGAAACCAAAGGAAGAGGAGAGACATAGATGTTCAAGAGAAAACACTTACTTTACATTTTGCTTAAAAAGTTTAAGAAAGCTTGGGAAGGTAGAGGAATCAATCCGCTAGTCGAATAAGGAAGCAATTGAGGTGAGTTTGTGATTTCGTGCGTGCAAGGAGATTGTGAATACATATATGATTGCTAGTGGTTGTGTGATATTGAATGCGTGAGTGAAAGTTGTTGTTCCGTGTGTATGTTAATAGATTCCGTGAAGTGGTATGTTAAGAGCAAGTGTTGTTAGGTGATTGTTGTTAAAATGGAAGAAAGTGGCAACCATAAATGAATTGCGGAGTCATGATAGTGTGTAAATCGTGATTGAGTGATGATAGTTATAAGAACTTAATAATTGTAGTAACGTGTGTTAATTAAGACCAACGGATGGTCATAAGCATGTAAGTAATTATTGAATGAAGGTTTGTTTGATACAAGTGTGTTGGGAAGTTGTGGAAGTGGTGTGAGTGTGTATGAAGGTGGTGGTAACGTGTGGAGGACGGTTGTGAGAACCGTGTGGAATGATTGTGAGTATTATGGTTGTGAAGAATGGTGAAAGGGTTGAGAGTGGTATATGAGTAAGAGTTGAGTTAGGTGTGGAAAGGTTTGGCCGAGGGCCGTGGACGCGGTGGGACCGCGCGGAGTGGTTGGATGGTGGTTTACGATTCGGCAATGTAGAAGGTTTACATTGTGGTCCGAATCATAGAGGGTCCTTGTATGTTAACATTATGCGATTATACTTGTTATTGTTACCGTGGCTTTCACGGACTCGCTGAGCTGTTATGCTCACGTCTCACTCTCCTCCTTGCAGGGAAACCATAGTAAGACCATTGGGGAGCGGAAGGAAAGCAAGCAATAAGCCGGTGTAGTTTTATACCTTTTGAAAATGTAAGAATCGGTTTGTAAAATGAACAAGTTTTATTCATATATATCAAGGTTTTGAATCGGCTGAAAAGTACATTGTGATTTTCCAAATGTTTTATAAAAAAAAAACGTAAGTATTACATTGAGAAGAAGAAAGGGTATTGTGTGTGCTTGGCCTTAGTCCGGGGCAAGACTAACGGATCGATATGCTTGGGTCGCAAGGCTTAAGCATGTCGAGACGGGATGTGCTGTCTAGTTCCAATTAAGTACCAACAATTGGGTTTGGTAGCTTTAACTTAGGGCTCGGACGCGCACTAGTGACGCTCCCGTTCCTAGGGTGGTCCGGGGGTGTTACAATATATGTTTTGTTTGTCCCAATAAAAAATACTATGAATATTTAATCATTTCACTAAAAACCTCTTTCGTATAAATACTTGTGCTACACTGTCTTTTCTTAAAATTATTTTGTAAAATCAATATGATGAAAAAATGTTTAAAAGAATTTTTTAAACGGTTAAACAAAGAAAATTGAAGAAAAAAATAACAGCGTATAGAAACTCAATTGCAAATTTTTAAGCTTTGACATTACAGATTTGATAGCATTCTCAATATATTTCTTGAAAACTTCTTGTATTGTTTAATCCACCTTATGACTTAATTGCTTTACGTATCAATTTTGGAAAAATATTTCAATCAGATTGATTAATAAAAAAAAAAAAGAATAGTACAGGTCACTCAACTTTTGGTTTGACAAAATATAGTATTTTGTTTAGAAAGGGTGAAAATGTTCACCACGAAAATTTTATATAACATCAATTACACCACATATTGATATCGTAATATAATTGCACCATAATTTAAAGTTATAAACGCGATTGCACCTGAAGTAAGTGTTCAGAAATCCAATTCTACACACGTGTTAGATAAGTTGGAAATCAACGGTTTATTGTGTACCAGACGTACGATTGAACCATGTAATCCATCGTTAACCATAATAAACCCAAAATAGATCCGGTTAGAGAACAGTTTAAGTGATTTAAACCCACAAAAAAAAGAGTCTCAAATCAGAAACAAGTCACTTCTTTACGAACCCTAGAGTTTGACAGTTCCGATACGAAAATCAAATGGCCGTTTGTGAGTCCGAGAATCAAGTCGCCGGATTTTGAAGATGGAGGATGAGTTTGGAGATCCGAATACTTATGCGGTGGTTGTGTATTATGCACAAGGTGAAGGAGAAGGTGACAAAGAAACTGAAGAAGAAAGAAATGAGAAATTTAAATATGAAGAGTACGAGATTATTAAACTCGTGGATGAATTTACTGATGAACCATCTGTTCGTCACAATATATGTCCAGAAAGTGATGATGATGAAGAAAGAGGAGGCTCTGGGCAACGAAACGCAGAAGAAGAAGACATGGGACGAGGGCTAGGATTTTTCGAAAAAAATATGTCATTCTTCAATGTCGTCGTTGCCTTCAAAGAAGCTGTTGTGGACTATATGCTTCGAACTGGGAGAAATCTGAAACAGTATAGGTATGATACAACGAGAGTAGCTTACAAATGTGTTGGTGGTAAAGGTTCTCAATGGTAGATTTATTGTTCTGCGATTAGTAAAGCTGATGGTTGGAAGGTTAGGCAACTCGAGAATGTTCACTCATGTAGTCCGAATAGAGAGTGTGAAATGTTCAAGGTTCCTGTAATTGCTAGACTTTTTGTTGAAAAAATTAAGCATGAACCAGAGTATTACATGCCTAAGAAGATGCGAGAGATTATTAAGGAGAAATGGAAGATTCACCCTTCACGGCCTCAATGTCAAACTGCTCGGAATAAGGCTTTGAAGTGGTTACAGCGGGAATACGATGAACAGTTTGCTAGGCTGAGAGATTATGCTACAGAGATTGTAGCATCCAACCTGTTGTCGACTGTGGAGATAGAGACGGTCACCAATGAAGCTGGTCTTGATGTGTTCAAGAGAGTGTATGTGTGCTTTAAGAATATAAGAAGAACATGGAAGGAGACTTACAGACCTATAATAGGTGTTGATGGATGCTTCATTAAGTTGAAGATGAAAGGAGAGCTGTTGGTTGCCCTAGGTAGAGATGCAAATAATAGGCTTTATACTATAGCATGGGCTGTTGTGAAAGTGGAAAACAATGAAAATTGAGCATGGTTTATGAAGAAAGTGAGAGATGATTTAGTTTTAATGGATGGTGATGGTTTTGTAATGATATCAGATCGACAAAAGTTATGTGATCCCTTATATTGTTTAATATTTATGTCTAAATTCACTCAATGTTGTCGGTGGTTAGTCATTTAAATATTATGTGGTCCCTTGTATAGTTTATTATTCTTGTCAGTGGTTGGTGTTTTCAATAGCTAATGTAATATGTTTTTTGTCTTGATTGTAATATTGTTAGGGACTCACTAAAGTTGTTGCCTTGGAGCTTCCAAGGATTGAACACCGGGCGTGTGTACACCATATTTATGCTAACTTGATGAAAAAACATGGGAAGAAATCTTGGATGAAGCCGCTGGTATGGAATTTAGCATGTATCTATAACGAGGTTGAGTTTGCAGCTAACTTGGAGCGCACTAAGAATTACGACAAGCAGGGTTATGACTTTGTTTTAGCCGAGAACCCAAGAAGTTGGTGCAGAGCCTTTTACCGCCTTGGAAGCTTCTGTGAAGATGTCGAGAACAACTCGACTGAGTCCTTCAGTGCCTCTATTGTCAAAGCAAGGGGAAAGCCACTTGTACCTATGCTGGAAACCATCATAAAACTTGCAATGGTACGTATAGACACCCGATCTGTTGTATCTAATGGGCATACTGGATTGTGTACACCATATGTTGCTAGCTACTTAGCTAGAGAGCATAAAAAGGCTGCAGAATGCAAGGTGTTTCCAAGTACGAATGTAATGTTTGAAGTGGAAAGTATAGGTAATAGCATCACGTGAGCATGGATAGAAGGACTTGCACATGTAGAGCATATGATATCTCTGGTCCCGTGTATACATGCATATGGTGTGATTTTGCACAAGAAACTGCTACTAGAAGCATATGTTTGCCAATGGTTCCAGACTTCAATGTGGAGAAGGAACTACGCAGAGGGTATAGTTCTATTGAGAGGTCCTTAGTTCTGGTCTTCTACAGATGCACCTAATGTGCACGCACCTCCTCCACATTCAATGCCTAGTAGACAAAAGAATAGGAACAACAAAGATAAGATGAAACACATGACTAATGAATCTCCACCAAGAAGGAAGTCAAGAGCTTTGAAGAGGGTCATGCATTGTGGTGTTTGTGGAGCTGCCAACCACAATGCTAGACACCACAAGCCTCAGTCTTCACAGGGCACGGTGACACAGCTGGTGGTTCAATCCGGTTCACAGCCTGAGTCTTCACAGGGCATGATGACACAACTTCATTAGAGGAGTGTGTTACGCATCATACTTTTGTTGTTTTATTTCATTTTGGAATGATGTTGTGTATTCTAATACTTATAAATTAGATCATATTGGTTAACAAGATAGTTGCAGGTTTTTCATTGTTGTCTTGTTGTGAAAATATATCATCGACTATTTCTCTTACTCTAATTGTTATCGGCTACTTATCTAATTGTCTTGTACATCTCAATTGCTTCCTATTGCTTTTTCATACTGCTTTTGATTCTTGTATTTGCAACAAAAGTATCAGTTTTATTAGACCAAAACCTGCAATTTTATCATTTGAATCAGAGACCAAAACCTGCAATTTTGCATCATGTTTTCATTTGAATCAGAAACCAAAACCTACAATCAGCTGCCAAAAGATCAAAAGCTCATCATGTTTTCATTACAGAGACTAAAAGATCAACATTCATGCCATTACATAGAACGAAAGTTACAAATTCATTGTTAGTACAAAAGCTAAACATTCGTAGTCAGGCCTGTGACTAAACAAACAGTTTGATAACCAATCCTATGATCACAATACCACCAATTGAGAATACCATCGCTGTCTTGGTCTTGTTTTTCGACTCAACCATCACAGTCTCCATCTTCTCCATTAGCATTTCCTCAAGCCTTTTCATTTGTTTAATCACCTTCTCAAACTACAGATTCTGTTTCGATATCTCTTTCACCATTTTATCAAGCTTCACGATTTTTGAATTCATTTCTTCTACCTCTTCTAGCATTGCATCATTAACCCACCTAAAATCATGATTATCACTCTGTATCTACCAATAAAATCGATATCACAATCCATTTCAGATGTTAATAAACAATGTTAGAACAAAAATTATCAATTACCAGAGTACAACATCAAAAATTAGGGTTCATCGATTTTCTTTTTAGGGATTATGTTATGGGCTGACGAGTCGGGTTTGCGTATTCAATTCAGTCTGGGTCGGTAGATGAAACAATCATCGGTTTAGTCTCGAATACGGTTAAGATTCAAACCATCAAATTTGTGCAATCGCGTTTAGAACTTTGGATTATGGTGCAATTACATTACGATGTCAACATGTGGTGTAATTGATGTTATATGAAACTTTTGTGGGAAATAGAACGTTTTCTCTTTAGAAATAAGACATAGATAGTATGGCCTAAATGATATGGGCTAAATTTTTAGAAATTGGCTGAATTTTTGTTTTCTTCAACTTTTTTTTTAAATGTTACTATTTGCATTTGAAGAATATTGAGGAATTGTGACAAAAAAAAAATTTCCTTTTGTTTTTTCTTCTCATTTCTCATATAGTTCCATGTAATATATTATATTGTTTGTGTTCTTTATTATTCTTATGACATTTTCATTTGCATGTATCATATATAATTACTAATACATGTAATTAGCCATGACTTAATTTTTGTAAGATATTAATGCTTTTAGTTTTTTTTTGTCTAACTTAACTCATGAAACGGATACAAAACGTCTAAATAAAAGAAACATTGTTCACAAAGGCCTGCAACCGAGAAGACCCTCTGACTATGTGGGCTAGGTGATCAGCTTTGTAGTTACGTGCGCGGAAAATCAGGGCGATGAAGCAGGACTGGAAGGAGCTTCATAGTCTTGAAAAATTTTCCAGATATAGTTGAAAGGCTGGCCATGCATGAGGATCCCCAAGCATCTTCAGGAGTTAAGAGCAATCAATGAGGAACTCTGCTTCCCTAATCTGAAGAGCATATAGGCAGGTCATCGCCCAAAGGAGCACCACAAATTACAAATGTAAGGAAGACAAGCTTCTCCATATACTTTGCGCCCCCATGTTAATACCACCCTGACCATCAGGAAAACAATATCAACACAAACATGTAAATATATCAGAATCTTTCCACGAGGCATTAACCATACATCGATAACCTGTGAAGGCTGGATTAACTATTAACGGCCTTAAGATAGACGGAAAGGGAATTAGCGGTGTCTCCGTATTACAACCGGATACGACTTTTCCTTGATGAATTTCTTCCCAAAGTTTAGCTTCTGTGTCCGCCATTTGGATTATATCCCGAGGTTCGCTAGCATTGTTAGAGAAAACCTTCTTGTTTCTTGATTTCCATAAAAAGTAGATAATCCATGGGAATCTATTATTTTCTGTCATCTTGGGTAATCTCCAGAGAAGGTGATCCATATTAGAGAAGATAGAGTCGCCCGAAAAGTTTAGTCATGCGAAAATTTTTGACAGAACCCAGGCTTGACGAGCTGGAGGGCACTAAAAAGAATGTAATTGCAGTTTCCAAATTAGCTCCACAAGCATCGCATCGTGCGTCAAAATTGATGCCACGTCTGATAAGGCTCGATTTGACTGCTAGTTGTCCGGATAGTGCTTGCCAGATGAAATATTTTATCTTTTGTGGTGCCTTGATTTTCCAGACCTAAGATTGTAAGTCATGTATATGAGGTCCGAAAGCTCTGATTGAGCTTAAGGACAAATTTTTCTCTGCCCAATAACCTGATTTCACAGTATAGAAGCATGTCTTAGTGAAATGCCACCCTAGGCGATCAAAAGATGGCCTTCTTGGGATGTGAATCCCTAGAATGAGATTAGTGTCATAGGGTGTAAACATCTGATGAATTAAGGTCTCTCTCCACAACCATGTATGTGGATCTATTAGCTCTAAATACCTTGAGGTTTAGATAAAGCTCTGCTGCATAACTCATAGCCAATCGGGGATTTTGATCTGGAACCCAAAGGTTTGACCAAACCCTTATTGTTTCACCGGTGCCTACTCTTTTTATTAAGCCCTTCATAACTAATGCTCTAGCCAAGATGATACTTTTCTAGCCATATGATGGTGAATATAGGCGCCGAGGATCCATAGGGTTGGATCCGAAGTAATAGTGTCCCCGAAGGATTTGTGATAGAAGGGACTCTGGATGATCGAGCTATCTCAAAAGTTGTTTGGCCACTAGAGCAGAGTTAAATTCCTCCAAAGGTCGGAAGCTTAAACCTCCTTGCGATTTAGGTTTACATAATCTCCCCCATCAAACTCAATGAATGCCTTTGGATGTACTGGAGCTATGTCACTAAAAGTTCGCTATAGTCGTTGAAAGCTTAAAAATCGTCGTCTTAGAAAGGCGGTAGCATGACATCACATAAGAGGGGATTGCAGTGAGTACATATTTTATTAGAACCTCTTTTCCTCCTTTTGAGAGAAACTATGATGACCATGACTTAATCCCTCTAGTAGGCCCAAATAATTACCCATGCCTCCTAAGTTTTATTCCCAAATGTTTCTAAATTTCATGTCTCTTAATCAAGTCAACATCTTTTCCGAACTGTATTGAAGATTTTGAAAAGTTGATTTGTTGTCTTGAAACCTTCTCGTAGTTTGTTAAAATCTATAATATGGTATCTACCTCTTTTGAGTTAGCCTTAGAGAAGAAAAGACTGTCATCCGTAAATAGAAGATGAGAAACAGTCGGGCTTGATCGTGAAATGGAAATACCAAACAATTTTTGTTGAGCTTCCGCCATTTTTAGTTGAACAAACATGGCGAGAGGGGGTCGCCCTGACGAAGGCCTCGTTTGGGAATAACATGACCTCTCGGGACTCCATTTAACAGGATAGAATAACGCACCGAGCAAACACAGTGCATAACACCTTTAACCCATCTTTCATGAGAGGCGAGTTTTAGTAAAAGATTTCGTAAAAAATCCTATTTAATCCGATCATAAGTTTTACTCATGTCGATTTTAACACCCATATATGATCCTTTTATTTGCTTATTCGTTTTAAGAGCGTGGAACATTTCCTGGACAATCAAGATATTATCTGAGATCAATTGTCCTGACACGAAAGCAGATTGGGTGTCAGAGACCATCCGGGGTAGAATCTACTTTAGTCTTAAACGTACAACTTTGGAGATGATCTTATAAATAACATTGCATAAGCTGATATGACGAAATTCTGCCATTTTTGTTGGATGGTCTGTTTTTGAGATTAGGCCAATGTTCATTAAATTTAACTCCTTTTCAAATAATCAAGTCGTCAAAAAGTTATTGACCACCGGCACGATATCGTTTTTAATGACGGACCATGATTGTTGAAAGAAAAGAGCAGTCATTCCGTCCGGCCCTCGTGCTTTTCTAGGGTCCATCATGAATAACGCTCTGTTAACTTCCTCCGTTGTAGCCGAAACGAGCAGTGAGCAATTCATTTCCTCGGATACTAAGGGTTCTATACCCTCAAGGGAGTCCTCAAAGTTTGTACTCCCGTTATATGTAAACAGCTTAGCGAAATACTTAACTGCTTCGTCTTCTATATTGTCCTCCTTGTCTACCCAGGTTCCATGGTCATCAAAAAGACCAATGATTTTGTTCTTAGCTCTCCTCTGTTTTGTTTGAACGTGAAAATATTTAGTGTTTCTATCACCTTCTACAAGTCACCTATTCTGACTTTTCTGCTTCGAGTAAGTTTCTTCTTCCTTTTATGCGAGGCAAAGGTCAAAAGCCACCTTCTGGATCTCCACGGTGGGGCAATTTGAAATTTTATCTGATACTCAGGTCTCCTTGCAGATTCACGTATCTAGTTCAACCCTTCGCTATAGTCATATCGAAGCCTGGTTTACCTAACCGCCTTTTATTAAAATTGAATCGTGATCTCCACTTGATTTCAGCATCCTTCATCTTTATAATGATCGGCCTATGATTTGATCCGATCATTTGCAAATATTTAGTTTTAGAATTGGGAAATAGTGAGTGTCATTCTTCATTATCAAATGCTTTGTCCAATTTGCATTGGATAATCTCATTTTGTCGGACTCCTCTCCATGACCAGGTATCCCCAATGCAAGGGAATTTTTTAAATCCGCAATTTTGTAACATTGTGTTAAATAAAACAAATGAACTTAAGTTGTGCATCCAACCTCCTTTCTTTTCGTGATGACCAGAGAGTTCATTAAAGTCCCTAATAATGAACCATGGTTCTGATAGTTGAACATCAAATCTTATTAATCGTTCCCAGACTTGATCTCTCAAGTGATGTATTAGCTCACCATAGACAAAAGTTATGAACGTTTTCTTCCCACGCAAGTCTATAGAGATATCGATAATGTTTTTATCTTTATGTGTGACAACTACATTGAAATGGTTTCTGAAAAATAAGAACAAACCTCCACTTGACCCAATTGGTTCTACTATGACCATATTATCCATTTGGAAGTCACCTAACAAGCCTTCCATAAAGTCATCTCTTTTTTTGGTTTCCATTAAGAACAAAAAATCGAACCCATGCTTTTTATAAATATCCTTCAAAAAATTAAAGGTAATTGGGCTTCTGATACTCTGACAATTCCAAGATAAAACTTTAATCATTAAGAAAATATAAAAGACTTAAGAGAATGATGTCGTTGGTCGAGACATTGCACTTTCGCTTGACCCCTTAGAGTTTCGACCTCCTTTGCTCCTCTTCTCGGGCCTCTTTTGTGGTGCAGCAGCTTCAGTGAAGTTTTGTTTTTTAGAACTCATACCTTTTAAGCCCGCATAAGATTTTGATCCCTTGTGATTTGTGTCATTTAATGAATCTGGTGATAAATGTTTTTAGTTATTAGTTATCTTAAAGTATTAGTTTGTTTTCTTAAAAAAATATATTGAAAAACTCATTAGTTTATAAGTCACAATATTATACTAAATCCACCAAAATTGTCATATAAGTCTGACACACCAGGTAGTCATATTTGTCACATTTGATATTGTTAAGAGTTTAAAGATTTGGAGGATATATTATAAATTACAATAACTCGATCCAATTGTTAACAAAAAAATTTCACCAAATCAATTACATTCTTCTGTTACCATATGAATTTAACTAATTCAACCATATTCAACCAAAATAAAAGAAATTCAGCCAAATTCACCCATATTCCATATTCAACCGAATTTAGCTGTTACCATTTGAACTTTATATCTCTTAATGCCCTTACCATACCAGGTCTCTTAACATCCAAATTTTTTTAACTCCTCTGCAAAACAATATACCTCAAGTTAAATTTCGTTTCTAAAATCTAATAACCAAACCTCTGAAAAAACGAGCATGGAAAACATAATACTTCTAGTATTTTAAAACTAAAAATATACCTTACACATCAGTAATTGTTTCATCTTCCAGAGAAATTTCAGAGGCCTTGCTTACATTGGAGAAAACATCAACATCTAAATAGTTTTCAGAAGTCGATGAGAATATATATATATATAAGTCATATTTACAGCTGACATTCTTACAAAAACGCATATATATTGACAAGAAATCTCAAAAAAGTTCCATAAGCAATACATTAATTATAGAAAAACTCACTTCAAAGAGGCTTGGTTATTTGTAAGCTCTTATATAAGGCCTTAACATTCCTTGCATCATATGTACCCTTTTTGATGTATAATACATATATATCAGATGGAGAACAAATTAAATAGATCTAAAAATAAAAGCATGTGTATAAGCTATATCAACCACAACAAAGGAAAAGATTCCCATCTCTGTTTTTCCAAAAAATGTTAGTAACTATTTATACTTGTTGTATCCGTCTTCTTTCATATAGAATGAATAGGTTCTGTCTTATTAATATCGAGAGTACAAGTATCTATACAAGTATTGATAGTTATTAGAGAATCTACATTCCATATATACATGATATGATTCAGCTTGATCTTCTCCTTAATACCTTTTTTTTGTCAGCACTAGGCCACAACTGACCGGCCAATAACCAAGTTTCTACATAATATAAGCAGTGACACTCGATCCTTAGATGTTCAAGTGCGACTGTCATTAGTAAATTTAGCACATGCCACTAGACTAAAAGTCACCTGCTATTCTCCTTAATACACCCCCTCAAGATGGAGGAGTTTTAGCAACTCCAAGCTTATTACAGAGCTCCAGAAACCGGACACAAGATAAAGGTTTGGTAAGTGCATCAGCAAGTTGGTCTTTTGTGTTAACATGGGACACACACAGGATGCCTTTTTGTATATGTCCACAAACAAAGTGGTAATCGAGGGCTATGTGCTTCATCCATGAGTGAAATACCGGATTTGCACAAAGAAATGTTGCAATGACATTGTCACAATAGAGAGCTGGAGCTGTTGGAAGTATTATACCAAGTTCAGTCAGAACATTGCAAATCCAACTAATTTCAGCGGAGGCATTGGCAACAACTCTATACTTTGTATCAGTAGATGAGCGTGCTACACCATTTTGCTTCTTGGTTGACCATGATATTGGATTACGTCCTAAGTATATGACATAGGCGTTGGTGGATATGTAATCATCTGAGTCACTTGCCCAGTTGGCGTCGGTGAGTCCATGAAGAGACAGATTGTTACTTGCTAAGAAGTAGAGGCCATGACTGGGAGTACATGCGAGATATCAAAGAACTCTTTTGGCAGCTTGACAAAGGCTGATGCATAAACTGTGAGAGATGATTGACAACATAAGCAATGTCAAGGCTTGTGAATGCAAGATATTGAAGACTGCCTATCAGTTTTCTATATTCCGTGGGGTCTGAGAGTTTGAACTGAGAGTGAGTTTGGGACTTGTTGCCATTGGTGTAGATTCTCTAATAATATTCCATTTATACTTGTCATATTCGTCTCGTAAACTTTTCCTTCATTCTCCGTCGTAACAATATCCGTTGATGTCAATTTCCATTCTTTGCCCATGTCTCAAAATTCACACCCATGATGACGATCCTCTATATGAATTTTCACATGAATCAATGTAAGTACCTGAAAAAAAAGATTAAAATCAGATTTTTTGACAAATGCGGTTCAGATGAAACGTTTTGGAGAAATTACTTGTTACAATAATACATTTACCATACTTGTAACTATTCGCCTTCGTAGGTGTCACTACTAGGCCAACTAAAACAACCTTAGCCCATGGTTTTGCCCGTTTCTTCTCTGCATTTACATATATACAATTTATTATTTCTTATGTATATGTAGCTTTACTTTTGATGACCTGTTTTAATGTTATAATTTTATTGGTTAATATAGAGACATCTCTTTTATATATATATATAATTACATAGAATAAATTTTTTATACAATTATCAAGTGTAACAAAAAAATTGATAAATGTGCTAAAATATATAGATATATATATATATATAGATATATATATATATATATCACTTTTTGTAAATTTTTGTGAAACAATGGATTGAGCAAAGCTAGAAACGTAGAACGTGAAGTGATCTTGGTCTAATGGCAAGTGGTAAATCTACTGAAAGCAAACACTATTTCACATTTAGGAATCGAATTTTACTGCGTATATTAGGTAAGAATTTGGCTAATGGGTCGGGCAATTGTTATCCAGTAGAAAAAAAAAAGTATAAAAGAGCATAATTGTCGAGAGAAAAAAAACAGAATTGGATTATCAGTTTTGGGCATCATTCGGCCCGTAATATAGGCCCAAATATTGGCTATGAACGTTAAAAGACCAGATATAGCCGTTAAGAGAGAAAATGTCGCGTAGTATTATCGCAGCAGTGACAAAGCGTAACGTCAAAGAGAAAAAAAGAAAATCCGACCGTTGAACATATAGCCGTTAAAGAACAACAACTTAAATACCTGAAATCGTAGTTTCGATCTTCACAGAAAGGCAAACTTACCAAAACAAACAAAAGAACTCATTCTTTGCTACATTAGTCAATTCTTACTTTCATTGGCACTGCTTTCCAATTTCGATTTCTATTTCTAATTAAGTATCATCAATCTTTTGATCATTTTATAATCTATGGCAGGAACTAAAGATTCTCATGTAGTGGAGATTCCGGTAGACGAAGAGCATAAAGAGAAGCAGCAGCAACAACAACAACAGTTAGTTATGGTCCCAAATCCGGAAATGGGTATACTCCGGGCGATTAAGCAGCATCCGTTGTCTGAAATCTCAGAGAGTCCTGGACATTTGTTGCTTTTGAAGCTTTGGCAAAGAGAAGAAGATTTGTTCTGTCGTCGTGTCCTCCTTAAAGAGTCGAGGCTAGAGTCAATCAAAAGAGAGATCTTTCAACTCTGCTGTTTCTTCCTCGTCTTCCACGGATTCTTCTTCACGATCGTCTACTCTTCTTCTTGTTCTGATGATGATGGCGCAATAAAAAGTGGTGCGGTGTGCAAGAAATGGTGGATTCCTTCTGCAGTGTCACTAGCCACTTCACTGGTCCTGGTGTTTCTAGTGCAGGCTAAGCTGTTTGTTTTCTGGAAAGTTTATAGAGGAGTTCATAGGGAGAGGAATGATAACAGAACTCTTACGCGTTGTGTACTGGAGCTGAGGATGAAAGGGTCAAGCTTCGATCTGTCAAAGGAGCTAATGAGTGGGAAGAGGATGAAAAGCTCAAGCGTTGAGATCAAATGGAAACCTGTTACTTGGTTCTCTCAGTATTTAATCACCATTGTTCTTCTTTGCTTTGCAGGGATGTTCTTCCCGATTTCCAAGTTCATCCTTTGCGGATTTTGACAGATAAACCAAACTCTTTACTGTTTATTTCCTTTTTTTCGGTAAGCAAGATTGTGTGCTCTGATTCTTAACTCAAAGCTGAACTCTCACTCATAAACGTATTATGTTCCCAGGATCAATTCTTTCTTCAATCTCCCGTGTGATGAAGGTTTTGGTCCTATTAGCAAAAAACTTAAACTCGCCTCTGTATCAGCTTGAGAGAGTTGCTGTCAGATTGAAGCATCCCCGGAGGATCGAAGAACAACCTGTAGCTTCTAGCAGCAATATGCTCACACAATAGATGTAACTTGGAACTAGAATTCTGATTTTTTAGCAGCAATATGCGCACACAATATATGCAACTTAGAACTAGAATTCTGATTTTGATCATAAATACCATTCTTCGTTTATAATAAAAAACACAGCTTGTGTATATAATAAAAACAATGTTGCTTATCAACATAAACAAAGTTGCTTGTGTATAATAAAAACAAAGTTTCTGATGTTGTAGTATAAAGCAACATAAACTATCATTGTTCCGATGGTCAAGTTATCAAGTTTCCAGATACAGTTTTCTTTTCCTATGAGCTTTCAAAACCAAATATGCGGAAAACACCTGCAAAGAGACCCAAGTTACTCTCATTGTTCATTTTCAGTAACGGAGTTTATGAATTAGTGTTGTTGCTATGTAATAATGAAAATAATAATGAGCCCCTACCTTCATCAGTATTGTATTTGGGATTCTTGTCATCACCTGCGTATGCAAGTAAATTGTATTTGGGATTCCACTCAACGCTGTTCATGGCCGCCCTACATGGAATCTGATGCACTGTCCGCCCGGTTTGGACATTAGCCTATTTGGTAGTGGTCAGACAAGGTGCCAATCTTACATTAGGGGAACTACATGACGATTAGCAGCGTTTAAATCAGGACAATAACTTACAATATCTATAAATAAATCCTCGCTGGCTGAAGCAATATACTCTCCCGAATAGTTGAAGCTTATTGTCCTAACGGGCCATCTGTAAGAAATAGCTATAGTTTACTAACATGTAACAAATATTACATCTGTCCGGAGTTGTAGGTAATTTCAGGTTAGGACTCACTCAAGTTTGGTAAATGTTCTCAAACAAAGCATATCTGAGATATCCCAAAGGCTGACTAAGGAATCTGCACTCCCAACAGCGAAATATCTGTGAAGGTAAAGAGGACGAAATTTATGCAATCGGAAGACTATATTAATTCGTTTCTCAAATGGCAAGACATAATGAATGTAAAGATCTACTTACCTTCCTTTAGGATCAATTGCTATGCAATAACATCCGGCTGTGTGAGCTGTGAGAGTATCGAGTGGTTTAAGAGATGGATATGAAAGAACTTCAACAGTGCCTGACCAGAAGAGCATACAAATATAGCTTTCCAATAAGATCATTTCTCAAGATAAAAATAAATAAATCTAAGGAAAGAACAGAATTAAGAATCCTCACCAAGCCCAGTTGTCAAGAAAAAATAGTCTCCTGGCATGTTCCAAGCAATCTCATTTACCTGTTACAAAAAGAAGAAAGCTATGGAAACATTCCATACATTACCAGAAAATAATTTCTTTTCGCCCTATGGTACATAATGAAAGCATGTATAAACTATTACAATCATGAAGATTATTGCGTGAAGAAGGACCTTAGGTGAATTATGAGTTTATGACTGCAGAAGCTCGAAATAGAACAGAGAAGAACCTTACCAATAAGAAAACCAATAATAAAGATCAACATGAGTCTGAGCTTTTGTTACCTCATAATTGAATTTGCGCCTGTGTAGAGGTTTAAATTTACGGACATCCAGAATGGTAAGCTCATCATCCTACAATGATCAGTAAGGGAAAGAACAACACAGATAAAGGGATCCATCACACAATGCATAAAACAGTCCAGTAAGAAACAATGCAAGTGTGAAGACATGGTGCTCGAGACAATACCCGATTACCAACAGCTACATGTGTCCCATCAGGTTTGTAGGTGATGTTTATATTCTCGCCACTAAGTTCTACCTGCTGTGTGCATTTTCCGCCTGTATAACTCGAAGAAGACATATCTCAGCAACTTTCCATTGGCAGTAAAACACACAGTATTAGCTACATATCAAGAACTTGTTTATAGATCTAGTTTATGATTCTCCGATATGACTCAAAAGCAAAAGGCAAGACTGCGAGAGATATTCTGAGTGACACAAAGCCAATTCATTAGAAAGATGCAGATTTCTAAACCAGGCTCTAGCTTGTTACATTTTTCCACTGACGAAGCTAAATCTATTAAGAAAATCTAACTTACTGCGAGCATCCCAGAGACGGACGCTTTTATCACCAGAAGCAGTAGCAACCAGATCTGAATGTTTGGGGTCCCAACATAGTTGATCCACACTATCAGTATGGCCTTTAAGTTCAAGGTCCTTAACCTTACTCTGCATTAACACGTCACATAGAAAATCAAATTACAATGATTGCATAACTCGAAGTACTAGTGACAAAGATAATAATCGATTTTAAGCTCAATCGTAATTAAAAACTTCACGGGAACTAAAAAAAAGTTGCCTCAAAGAAAATATCATCTGGATCAAAACTACCAAACATGTTAAAAATGCAATAATTTCTCCATATGCAAAATCATATAACAAGCACCCGCAAATTCCACTAGCTCAAAGGCAGTAAAATTACATGACCGTGAGGTTCGATGTTCCAAATGCGAGCCGTTTGATCAACAGAGCCTGAAGCAAGCTTTGTTCCACTAGAATTCCAAGCTACAGAATGTACCTTCAATCCAAAAAAAAAATCACCCAAATTAAGCAAAAAGCTAGGGTTTCGTAACTTTCAGACTCGAAAAAAGATGAGATAAAAAATAAAACTCGAAAAAAACCTTCTTCTTGTGACCTTGATATTCTCTGCTATGCAAGTTTTTGAAAGGAATCGTCTCCTCCATTTTTTTCCAGCTCTTCTTCCACTTTGCCTTCTTTAAACTTCTCTCACTGAGTATCAAAGCTTCGCTTTCAAAGGCGCAGGTTTTACCTATTTCGATATAGTTTGACGGAAACGAATTTTATTAAACCGGATGTGAAACCGACCCGGTCCATAAAAAACACCTTCTAGATGATGGAGAGGCTTCTAAAAGAAACTAACTAGAGCGGTAAAATTGCGCAAGTGCGAAATATAAAAAAAACAAAGTGAAAAAAAAAACACAGCTAAGCAAGTAATCATTTTCGATAGTACCTCACACTGTCTCTATAAAACGATCCCTAAAATCCACCGACGTTATAGAGAAGCAGCTTTGGTCTTGACTCCGCCGCTTCATCTTCCAAATCTCCGAAGGATTTGCTCTGATTCTTCGTGAAGGTTGCCTTCGAGATGATGATGATGACGTCACTCGGTGGTGGTGGAGTTGGTAGCGGCGGCGGAGGGAGGTTTATGACGTATTCGTCGTCTCTTTCGGTACCTCCTTCTGCTCCTCAATCGCCTAACTTCTCCGGTGGTCTTCGATCACAGTCTTCTGTATTCAATGAGCAGGAGAAGTAATTGAATCTCAGTTTTTCTTCTTCTTCCTTAATTTTGTTTGTTTTGTGATTATGGTTAGCTTATGTATTTGTTGAAGAGCATGTTGATCTTTGTGTTTCCGATTTTGATCTCTAGACCTTAATTTTTCATCCCGAATCTGGATATATCTGTTTTGTTTTGCTATTTTTTGATCTAAATGTTTCGTTGTTGATGTATTTGATTGAATATTAATACTTGATAACTAAGTTTCGATCATATTTTTTTGCTCAATCTACATCAGATTTGCTTCAATCGAGTTCACTGTTTGTTTCTGGTTCGTTAAAGCATCACTTTTTTTAGTGTTATGGTGGATCTTATAGATCTTTGACTGTTATAGTTGATCTGTGTTCATCATTGATGAAAGTGCTAAATTTACATGTCGAGGAATATTGAATAGATCTGCTTCACTGAAAGAATAGCAACTTAAATCTAGTTGTATTGGTTTTCACCATGATGAGGTTTTTTTGAGTGGATCTGCCTTTAACTTTGCTGAGATTTTGAGGCTTGACTAATTTTCATATACTATGCACATATTTCTCCTCTTGCAGGTATCTGTCAGAGTTACTTGAAGAGCGTCATAAGCTTACTCCATTCTTACCCGTGCTTCCTCATTTATATCGGCTACTAAGTCAAGGTGAACTGTGCTTTTTGTGTTGAATATTTATAAGTATTTTCAGCTCACAAAATACATCATTCCTTGTTCAGAATTATGAAGCCCTTCTACACTTGATAAATACTAAAACGGTGCTGCTAAGAGATACCTAGTTCTTATGGTTAGAATATTAGTATTACAAAGTGATAGAATGATAATCTAACCCCCAGTGTAGATATCCAACTATCCACAGAGAGACTATTACCATATTTCCCTTTAAAAGTACTAAAGTTAGTACTATAGTTAGAACTAGTTTACAAAGTGACACTGCTGCTATTTCAGGTTTTCAAAACATGTTAGTGTTTCACTTGGAATTAGATTCTTATACTGACTTCTGTGATTCAATTTAACTAGAGTGAGAGCAAAAAAAACCTACTTTAGGCTAACACAATTAACTAAGCTGTTGGTATCTTGCTGACTGATTTGTCGACTAATTCTAATTGATGCGTCTTGCTCTTGGAAATTGACATTTTTGGAACAGAGATTTTGCGTGTAACCACACTGTTGGAGAATGCCACAGTTTTAAGTCAGAGTAGGATTGATCACCCTAGCCCTCTGGCTTCTGGAGGGATATTTCAGAATGCAAGAGCTGACCTGAACGGATGGGCCTCGCAGTTTCCATCAGAAGTATGACTACTAACCATTAACATAACTCTCTTCATCTAATTTTACTAGTTTTAATTGACTTTAAGCTATGCTGACGTAACATATTTGACTGCTTTTAGCTATAGTTTGTCATGACAGGTAGCCTGGGCTAACACTGAATATCCGTGATGTTTTGTACGGTCTTGCCTTATATCAACACTAATTAGATAGTCCATTATCCTCTTCAGCAGAATTGAAATGATGTTGTTATTGCTATAAATTTCTCATGACAACGTGATCACTGTATGCATATTATTAGAATATATTAGCTACAGGTTGCTATGCGTTGATACAGTGCCCATTTCTATCGGATGAAGTTCCAGGGAGAGAAGTTTCAATATTTATTTTCTATTGATGCTGCGGCTATGCTTCAGTTATCATGTACTTATGCTTTAAGGTTGATTTTCCTTCTAATTCTGTTGTGATTTGTAGAGATCTGTTCCATCATCTCCGGGACCAAATTGGCTTAACTCACCTGGTGGTTCATCTGGGCTCATAGCCAAGCGAACAATCAGGGTTGATATTCCAGTTGACAGTTACCCAAATGTATGAACTCTTATTTCTACACAGAAGTTATATGTATATATATATTCGAAAAATAACTTTAAATTTTGATGTGACAGTACAACTTTGTTGGTCGCCTCCTGGGCCCTAGAGGAAACTCCTTGAAGCGAGTTGAAGCAAGTACTGACTGCCGTGTTCTTATTAGAGGAAGGGGCAGTATAAAGGATCCAATTAGGGTATTCATTACTATTCTACTTTACAACTTCATTTGTATCTACATTCCTGTGTTTATCGCTTTAATATATTTCTTGTAGGAGGAAATGATGAGGGGAAAACCAGGATACGAGCACTTAAATGAACCACTTCATATCTTAATCGAAGCAGAATTACCGATTGAAATAGTGGATGCACGTCTCATGCAAGCCCGCGAAATACTCGATGACCTTCTTACTCCTATGGTTTGCTTTTGGCTCTTAACCGTCCGCTACCTTTGATTGTAAAACTGTGGCTACTAAAACTATTGTTGTAAAGTATTCTCATTCGGTTTCTGTTTTACAGGAGGAAACCCATGATTTCTATAAGAAACAACAGCTTCGTGAGCTTGCATTGCTCAATGGAACTCTTCGCGAAGAAGGATCTCCAATGTCCGGTTCTGGTTCTCCTTACAATAGCCTCGGCATGAAGAGAGCCAAAACAAGAGAAGCGTAAAAATCATTTGGTTGTGCTTATAAAGATATATGAAGCCGATTCAATTCGACACAGAAAAGCCATACCAGTCTCGACGACATGGTACTGTCTCTTGTCCCTGGAGTAGAATTGTTGTATATATGATTTATGAATCTGTTTGTCTATTTATTATTGTCCCGGAGAGAGATCATATGACTGACTTCCACAAGCAGATGGGATGAATGAGCCTCTGACTCTCTCCGAGACTTTTTGTGTTTGTTTTTATTTTATTTTATCTTATTTTTCCCTTTAGGAAAAGTTGGGATCCAATTTCCAAAGGGTTTCTTTTTTTGTATTTTTTTATTTTAGCTGAAGGAAAACATTAAAACATGATGGTTTGTGTCTGGTAATGATAATAATCACAGTGTCTTTGGATACTTAAACGTCTAAGTTAAGCTTGTTTCAATACTATGTATAGATTGTAAGCAAATGTTCTGTTCTCCAGTATTTTTTCAACTGTTTATTACAGAAATCAATATCTTCAGTTACATGTCAAGTCCATTTTCGAAATTGACAGCCGACTTGTCGGTTAGTAAGCAAATCTATTTAACAGATAATATTATTAATAGAGGTCGGTTAATTTAACACTAATTTATTCGGTTCAGTGATAAATCGCTTGGTTCATACCTGGTAGCAATGCAAAAAAGTTGGAGCTAGCGTTAGAGACTCGGAGCTGACCAAAAGAAAAAACAATTCACCAATGAAATCTACAATACACAAGTCACTCACAAGTCACAACTTTAGGCAAACGTCCATTCTGATATGTAATGTATAGATTGTTGAGTTATTGTTTATAAAACTGGGTCTTAATCAATTTGAGGTTCAAACTCTTATAACCGACACTACGTATCTTATTCATTGATTGAGTATACAAATCATGTATGTGTATAAATACACATTACAAATACGTAGAAAAGATGAAGATAAAAGATAAAATTCAAGTAAGATGCAAATTGCTTGAGTTTGTACGAGTTGGATAATTGATGATTGACATCGAATCTTCAATGACGATCTCATTGATTCTCTTCTTCTTTGTTGTAGAGATCAAGTTGTAGAGAAAACGCTGAAGCTCTGCTTCCTCTCTGCCCTTTTCTTTGTTCGATTTTATTTCTATTTTTCTCTAACAATCTTTAGCAATTAAAAAGAATCAAAGAATCTCTTCACTGGAGAAAATAGGAGTAAAGGGATAGGCTCGTCGGTCATAATGTTTGCTAATCTATCTAATCAAGAAAGAAGATGAGGAGTTCGATGAGTTACGAAGAAGAGGTTGATGAACACTAAAAAGAAAGGAAGAACACTAATGGCGAAGAGGAAAATCCTAAGGATCGAAAGAACGAAGAAGATTCATAAGAAGAAAGGGACATTGGAGCAACATGTTTTTCTCTGATTCGGTCAATTTTTGCAGCTTTCTTTTGATAATTGTTCTTCATGGTTTCTTGGATTCAGACTCGTCATAGATCCAAAATCAGATGATGATTCTTGGCCTCAGTTTTGAAAGACAATACTACTTAGGTGATAAAAATCGATTCCATTAGATGGTCTGAGGAATTGTTTTCTTTTTCAACAAAATGGAAGATGCCAAACAGATTTTATTTAGGTAATATCTCTGCTCGATCTTCTATATATGGTGTTAAACTTGTAGAATGTTTTGGAGTTATCTCTTAAGACATGTCAAAAACCAATAAGAAACTTGAAAAAATTGGGCTGTGAGAATGTGCATCTGGTAGATGCAAGTGTTTTTAAAAAACTGCAGAAATAGCTAGTAAATTCACAAATTCCTTGAGCAGAGGAGGTTCTTTGAAAATATATCTCAGGTGAAGCAACTATGGTGAATGTTAAAGCTCTGTGATGGCTCGGTTATGAAGTGCAATGAATGTTCTTTAAAGTGCAGTTTTTGAAGAATAAAACTGCAGGTCTTAGAGATGTGTGAAATGTCATCTAAAAAAGGAAGAACAAAATCTTAAAAAGAACATGACGAATGCTATGCTTCTCTGTTTAGCATTAGTCGATGAGCTGTGGGGGAATGCAATACTTTCAGCTTGCTATACATTGAATAAGGTATTACTTAAAGGTATGACTGAGACACCTTATGAATTATGGCATAGTCATTAGACAAATTTGTTTTCTATATAGGTTTGGGCAATCTTGTTAAAGTTGGTTTACCTAGTGATGTACCTCATTTTTATCGGTTTTTGACTCACTTATTTGCATGTTTTTCGAGTTTTTGTTAGCATTGTAGAGTCTTTTCAAATACAAAACGGGTTATTACGGAATAAAGCACTCAAAACACAAATTAGAGCAAAGAGGAGCAATTCTGGCGTTTTCCAGAATCGATCAATCCACTCCTGGATCGATTGATCTCTATTTCATGAGAAGCTACGCACGACCTGTTGATTGACCAGCTAATCATGTGTCGATTAATCTCCATCTCACCAGAAGTCGTGCACGACCATTCGATCGACCGACCATCTCGGGATCGATCGTTCCAAGACCGTGATGATTAATCTGCGCATGACCTGTGGATCGACTAGCCAAGATCGGGATCGACCATCTCATATGGATCAATCAATCTACACGTGGATCGATTGATCCGTGGGCCTGCAAGATATTTTTTTTTTTCCTAATTTTGTACCAACATGTTTTTCTCCTTTTAAACAATAGGGTTTTCGATTTTTAGAAGAAAAAAACTTTCATTCTTTTGATGACATACTTTATGAGCTCTTGGGGAGAAGATTCATTCTCTACATTTCGAGAAGAATTCTGATCCTCTTTTATATTTATTCTCTTTGCAATTTCATCATGATTTCCATCATCTCTTTTGTTTGTTCTTCTCTTATTATGTCTGAGTAGATCCTTAATCAGACTTAAGGTTTTCTAGGAATTTAGGGAATCAATGAATTATAAACAAATAGGGCTGTAATCCTTTGTGTTCTCCGTCTATTTCCATTTGTAATGCTTAGGTTAGCCTGATCACCTAGTCTATGACCTTAGGTTTTTAACTCTCCAAAAGCTTGTTAGATACATGAACTGCTTAAATGAGCAATTAGTCCTTAACCAACGAAAATTGATGTTAAGGCTAATTGTGGACCTATCAGACCAAATCGTTAATGCGTATTTAGATCTCTAGAACCAAACGATAGTGTAGGATTTCTATTCAGAGTGTCTTGAATAGTTTCTTGATTCGATTCCTTGTTTCTTGATGAATTCTCGAATGTCTGATGCCTTTATTACTAAATTTCACAACCGTATTTCGTTTAAGTTACTAGTTACAATTCACTTCTCATTTTATCTGTCTTAGCTTCAATTAGATTTGAGTAATTGATAATGCATCCATTGGTCTTCGTGGATTCGATCCCTAAGTACTACTTTGATTTGATGTGCATTTGCAGTAGATATCTAGGGTTAAAACTCATTGTATCACCTATCTTCATTGATTATTAAGTAAGATTTCAGCATGTAGATGATTTATGTATGATTCTCTTCCGAAGAAATTTAGACATGTGATGGAGTCACATGATGTATAATTTTTGGAGGCAATTTTTCCCTATAGAAAAAACCAGTGAAATTGATGGGACTTAATTGATTTTAGTTTACGACTTCTCAAGGTACTTACTATTTGATTGACGAAGTCGATCTTTAGTTCAAAATTTCAAACCAGAGAGTTGTAATCTATGAAAAGATCATGAATACGAATAGAGACAAAATGTCTTTGTCAAAGTAGTAGCTTGTTAAACACTGATGGAAACATATGTGTGAAAAAAAAAATGTTACGTAACACAGATTGAGTCGATGATTGAGTGATTCAATTGTAATATGTTTCGGTTTTGTGCTGATAAATATTAATAAATTGTATGTGTCTTGAGTGTTGATTATTGTGAACAAGATGTTTAATAGTAAAAGAGGCATATTAGGATGAGACATAAAGTGATTGGACGGCTTTTAGAAGTTGGAGTCTTATCACTTGAATATGTCATACCCGGTAAGAATACAACATATACTCTAACTAATTCTTTGTGTGGACCTATGGTCTTTGACATTGAAAGAGAAATGAGACTGCAATGACTTGAGAGAGGTGAATCTGGGATCCTTACCAAAGATTTAGTCAAATAAATCTCTGGTTCAAAAGGTCAAAAGAAGGATGAATTTGACCTTGATAGAGTCACAGATATAAGAGACAAATAGTCTTATTCTGGAATGATTAGGGAAACAAGAAACATAGGATATCGACAAGTAAAAGTCTGCATAAGGTTCATAACAAGATGAACTTATAAACTAGAACTTGGATAAACTATTCTTGTATGTTGCATAACAATTATATGTATTGTGAGAATGTAACATGAAACGTATTGTGAGGAATGTATCTTACAAATCTTTTGAAAGATCATGTAATTGAACAATGAGACAAATGGTTTCAGTTCGAGTTTTTGCTCGTATAATATGTGAAGAAATTACATGTACTATATCATGTTCTCATAAAGAAAACAATCATTAAATGACAGTATAAAAATTCATGGCATATATAAAGACTATGAGTCTGTGTATGAGTTTTTGATCATATAAAGATATGACATAAACGATCATGTGTATAAGTGGACAAGTGAAGTTACAATCACTATGAAACATGTATTGTATATCTCAAGTAATACAAAGAAATGGAACTGAAATGAACTTGAGTGAAAACTTCCCTAGAACATTACCAACTGGTTCATTAATTTGAATCATTGGTTTGAAAGTTTAAACTTCAGAAAGTTTATTGCTTGAAAATTTCAGTAAATATGAGACAAGTAATGTCTCTGTATCAATTATTAGAACAAAAGTGTGTTTATCAATCACATAAAGAGATGTGATTTGTAATAACAATTACGATTGTAGCACTTGAAGTTTCTGGTATAATACGTATTCTATGAATACATTTTCCTATGTGCGAATGTTTTCAAGGAAAGTTGATTCAAATCTTCTAACATAAACTAATCTTTCAATTTTAGAAACAAGTGGGGGATTGTTTATAAAATTGGATCTTAATCAATTTGAGGCCCAAACTCTTATAACTGACACTCTATATCTTGTTTCTTGATTGAGTACACAAATCAAGTATGTGTATAAATACACATTAGAAATACGTAGAAAAGGTGGAGAGAAAATATAAAATTCAAGTGAAGATGAAAATTGCTTGAGTTTTTACTAGCTTGATAATTGTTGATTGATCAATTAACAAAGATCATCAAATCTTCAATGAGCATTTGATTGATTCTCTTCTTCTATGTCTTCCTTTTCTTCTCTTATTTTGATATGTTGATTCATTTTGAACCATTCAGGCTTAATCTTAAGCACATAGAGATCAAGTTGCACGGAGAACGCTGATGTAATCCCTTCTTGTTAATCTTGTACTAGAGAGGAGGTCTAATTGTTAAGGTGCAGAAGCTCTGCTTCGTCTCTGCCATTTTGTTTGTTCGATTATATTTCTATTTTTCTCTAACATAGATTATGGCATAAACTGCTCAAATTAAATATGCAATATGTGAAACAACAACAAATAGTTCACATCTGCATTACTACTAAGATGATGACAACCCATTACGTGATAACAAGTTAATTATTAGGGTTCATGATCTAAATCCCTAGAAATATCATATAGCACCACTTCTATTCCAAACTAAAACTTCTTTAATAATATCCACTAGAAGAAATTGAGCACATATTTATCCCTCCACAAAAATTGAATATAAATATCTCTCCACATAAGTTGAATATATATTTCTCCCTTAAATAGGATATTGTACAGGTGACATTTAATCTAGTAGCAGGTGGTAAGTCCACTACAGGTAGGAGCACTTTCACATCCAGAGATCGAGTGACACTACCTACATTATGTAGGAACTTGACTAATAGACCAGCCAGTTGTGGCTCACTGTTGACAAAAAAATGAATATTATTGGTTTACTGTAAGTAGTTAACTATAATTTTGAGTAGATTTTATGGTAATCCAAAATTAACCATAAATTTCCCAATTACATACCCGATTAGGGCCTTGTTTATTTGTGCATCCAGTTGTTCTATCCAGATGGTGTATTTAGATGCACCATATGGATAGAGAAGTTGGATGTTGTTTGTTTCCATGTTGGATAATGCATCTAGATGTATGTTTCTTTGTTTTTGAAGTTGATATTTCCATCTAGATAGACCTATCAATAAAATGACCATTTATATATGTTATTTAATTATTTATAATTATTAACATTTATAGTTTAAGTATTTATGTATTTTAAGTTTTATGTGTTTTAACCATTAATCAAATTTTAAAAATACATAAATATATTCATGGTCATTTAATATAGTAATTATCAATTGTCAATATAGTTAACTTTCAAAAACTTATTAATATTACTAAATATAATTCAAAAACAAATAAAAAACAAAAAATAAATGAAAAACAAAAAAATCTTACTAACATAGTTTATATCATCTGTATAAAAATAAAAATATGAAGTAAATCATAACATAAAACCAAACATCCATAGAAGTCGATGGTTTAAAAGAAATCAATAATTTAAAAGTTTTCGATGAAACTAATATGGAAGTTAATGTCCTCTCGCCAAATTTTCAGTGATAGAGTCACATACATCCTCTATCACTCTATTACCAGTCGGTAAGTATGGAATATGTCCATCATTATATTCTTCTTCATTATTTTCAACCACTTGATGACTATGATTTTTATACTCTTTAACCACTTCCCAATGTGTAGAGTCTTGATCCTCCTTATGTGAATCTTGAATAAAATTGTGGAGAGTCATAGTCGTTGTCATAATTTTTACCCATTTCATCAGCTCATACTTAGGATGTTTTATCAGTTCAAAATCCTCCATTTACCTTTTCATACACCAAAAGCATGCTCTATTACCAAACATAAACTAGAATGCTTACGATTAAAGAATTCTCTAGTAGTCATTGGTTATCCTTCCCTTATGAATTGATCAAGGTGATATCTAGTCTTACGATGAGACCCTAAGTAACCAATTCTGGTTGGGTACCCTGAGTGGACTAAGTAATATTTTACGTTTGGAGGATGAGGAAAAAATGAATCTTGTGTAGCACAATATGTCAACACCTTTGCGTCATGTGCTCTCCCAGGCACCGCAACGTAAGCATATATGAATCTCATGCTAAAATTATATATAGCAAGCATGTTCATTGTTGCTTCATCTTTTCAACCTATGTATGGTTCAACATTTCCATATGGAGAAGAAGCAGCACATGTGTACCATCAAGAGAACCAATGCATCCCCTAAAATAACGTCAATATTGTCGATCATTTGCTAAAATATGACTAGGACTTGCAAAATCACCCCTTGTAGGCATCAAGATGTCTATAGTAAGATTCAAGAGAGCACTCAAAACATCATCTAATTTTCTTTTCATAGTCTCAAGAAAATGTTGATACCGCTCATCAATAACTCGTACAATTATATATTGTGCATCCATCTCTATAAACATTGCAACACTCTCTTTTAGAAAAACATTGCAAGATTCTTCTAGCTTATATTGTTTTCGCAACTTCTTACATACACCCTTAAATGTTTCATGGTTCATGCATAAAATATAAAAACATTGTCTCAGATTCAAACATAAATCGTTGCACACAACACCAACACCACTTTGATTAGTCCTCAATATCTCCATGTCAATGTTAACATCCATCATCTCATACATATCTACAACAACATCATACATATCTTCTTCTTCATTTAAAACCAAATCCATGTCATCATCCTCAACTAGATACCTAAATGTATCATGCAAAAATTATTGTAACTCTTACTATGTGAACAAACTACAAATTATCATAATGAAAAAAATGTTTAATGGTAGTAAAAGAAGATATTAAATGAGAAATTATTAAAATCCATAGGAATGTCATACACTAGAATACATAGAGATGTCACAAATGCAAATAAACATAGAAATGTCACTAGAATGTATAGAAATGTCATTAATCTTTATAAACAAGCAAATATTGTTCACTAATTCATAGAAATGTCATTAATGATCCCTCATGCATCTCTACTTTCTCCATTTGCAAACTCCAAGTATATAATCTTGTTCTCATCCTCTTCATAAAATAAGAATGTAAACCCGCCACCTCATGTGCCAAAGTAAAACGGTGTCGGTTAGTAATATCTTCTTTAAGATGTTGAATTGTCGCTTTGTACATGGCAGGCCACATTCTTATACTAGGCAGAGAATGTAAAACTTGTATGGCCCGAAGCTGACTGCAACTAAATTCAAGATGGTTCTCTATTAGACGATTCTTGTGGGAAAGAATATGATCACGTGACTTAATATTATCTTTAATCACATCAGCTACAACTTGTCCAGCTTGTATGATCCTTGATCTTTTCCAACTTTCCCTTCGTCTATTGGAAAATAAGGGGCATTATGTGATATTTTTGTTTCTTGATTTGTAGGAGGAATACTCTGCCTTGGCTCGATGCAGTATCCAACATATTTAAAGGATCCTCATGAATCATGGTGTATAAATTCTCTTCACCTTGCTGAGGAGTCCAACCTTCATCTCCACTTATATAAACCAAAGACTTGTTCCATCAAATCCATTTTTGTTATTGGGTTTTCTTATTTTTTCTAGCTTTAGGCCACTCATGCAAAACAAATCAACAATATATATGATACATAATATATTTTTCGAAACTAACTAATGTGACAAACAATTCAAAGCAATTAGACATGTGAAAATTACCTTATGTCGCTCATTACACCAATCATCACTCATGTCTAGGAATCCATTTAAATCAAAACCAAGTCTGAATTTGTTGCGAATCAACTTTTTGAAGGATTTGTACTGCTTTTCAAAAAAATTCCCATGGATGTTTTCCCCTAAATGCATCATGAAACTTTTCTATTATTGTTTGCCTCTCAGCCTCATTCACAAGTTGTTTTTTTACATTACCTTTTACTTTTTCTTCAATTCGAAGTTGAAGGAAAAAACGTGTTTGTTTGTCACTCCATGCAAAATTCTATTAATGTTCCAAACAATAACATGTTTTATTATAATCATAAATTATATTTGAGTTAAGAATGAGTAATACTTACATCACTACCGGGAATAGATGTCATCGCCTGTAAAAAGGAATTAAAAGAAACATAATTAAGAATGGATGTCAATTCCCAATTTAAGAAAATGACTAACCAAACCTAAGATTAACATAAGGACTTTATAATATATAGACATAAAGAAGAAGGGTAAGTGGATGTCTATACATAAAGAAGAGATCGTCATTCAAATGTAATAAAATTTTTGAGTAAAATAGAATTTTAAAGTCATAGAAGAGATCATGAGTGTCAAATGTAAGACCAGACACATACATAGACACATTGACAAAACATTGATGATCACAAATAGACCAAACAATATAATATAATATATTCTAGAAAGTAGGAGAGACCACAAGTATAAACCTTTAATCATATATCGTAGAATTAGGAAGTAACGCAGACAAAGTATTAAAACAAAGAAAAAGTTTTGAATTGTGTTTTATGTTAATTAATGATAATAATTTTTTCATTAGTCATCATCAAATATGATTAATTAAAGCAGCTGAAAATTTGAAGTTTTCCCTTTAACGTCTTGTATTCTATATATACTTGAATAACATAGATAATTCATCAAATCTCAAATTTATCGGGTCCTAAAAGAAAATGATAGTTCTTTAAGTCTATAGTTCAATTGATCACTAGTACAAACCTGACTAAAGTTTACGATTCATGTGATCGTCCATGAAATAGATGTATCAAGCTTACTAATAGAAATCCAGACAATGATGATTTAGCAAGCTTATCTTTCGTAGTTATGAGCCTTACAATATTTTTTGACGTTTAATATAACACAACTCTTTAACTCTCTTCGCACCAGCACTGCATAAAAACAAATCAAAATAATGGTGAGGCACCAACACTGTCACACAACTTCAACATCAGCTACTAAACCGAGAGAAGCAAAACATATTTTGAGCTATTACTAAAGTCTATAGTTCATGTGTGTTTGGCATGGTCTCTTAAATGCTTTTGAGAAACTTACTAATAGAAACACAAACAATGATGATTTAACAAAAACATGGTTGAATAATTTTATATTAAAAACCACAAGCTGGTATTCTATAAAGCTTACCCTTACTAGTTTTGAGCCATACTCTTTGACTCATGTCAATGTATGTTTCCAAAAAACTTATATTAAGATATATGTAATTAGGAAATATTCTATATTCTATATGTAAAAACCCATCATTAAGTTGTTACAAATAAAGTAATAAACCTATAAAATAATTCCTTTCTCAACATATATTACATATTGTTAGTTTATCTAACAACATGCTTACAAGAATCTAATCCCTAATTATCCAAAATAACACATTAAACACCAATCAGCTTAAATAAAGCTTCAAGATGAATAAATAAGGAGAAAACCCACTAAGCCAAATCCCATCATAAAACACAGAGCAAGATGAGGATCAAGCAAATCAACTGAATGCAGGAAAATACTAGCCTAATAAAATCCAGAAGAAAAAAGAGATTTGATAGACCTCTGTAAGTGGGATTGAAGAATGAACGGTCGTGATTATCAAAAGATCCATTAGATAGATGAGAAGAAAAAACTCCTATTAGCTAGATAAGAAAAGAGTGAAGGAAAAACCTTCTTATTAGTGAGCTTCTGTAATCTCCAATAAAGGAATTGAAAACCCTAGACAACAGAGAGAAAAAGGTGAGATGACGAGCTTGAGATCAGATTTATTTCTTTTGACATTGGTTTGATTCGGGTTAATCGATTTTAACCTAGATTTTTTATATGGGAGAATATTTGTATTCAACTCATACACTAGGGGAAATATGTATTCAACTTTTTTTTGAGTGGGTATTTAAAGAGACCTTAATTCGGGGTTGAAGTAATATTATATGATACTTCTAGGGGATCTAAATCGTCGATCCTAATTATTAAGTAAAATCAATGAAAGCTTGTTATGAAATTATTTATACAGTGATTTTTTTTAATTTATGTTTAAATCGTTCAATATACTTAAAATCAAAGTTTTTTTTTTTTGTAAAAATAGCTTATATTGCATTGCATTATATACTTAAGAAAACTAATAATATTTTAATTTATGTTTTGTTTTTATCAACAATTAGGTTGATGAAAATAAAATTATCACACACATAAACTCTTTTTCTCTTTCCTCTTTGGCGATTAAAAAGACGATTTAAGCAACCCTTCCTCCACCGGCGCCGGTCCCTTCCCTGGCCGACAACCCAATTGGCTAAGCAAAGGAAGAAAACCCCTCGCAAAGTCACTCACCCTCCAATCCTTGTCACTTCTTCTTCTGTTTCCCCTTCTTCTTCTTTGACAAATCATCCGCTGAAAAACCCTAGCCCCAAATCTAACCTCCTCCATTGTTGCCTTCCCCCTTGTCGTTGGGCAAAGAAAGCAACAATGTTGATGTTCCTCCTCCCTCGATAGTCGTGACTTGTGTCTCCTGAGGCGGCAGCTCCTGACCTTGTTCATAAAATTCTTTTGCTACAGCTGCTAAATTTGTGACCTTAGGTTCCTCTTATCACTCTCTTCCTTCAGGGAAATCGGGTTAGGCCGATTTGGTCTCTGGCAAAGGTGCGATAATGAAGAAAAAGGGCTCGCCTTTTACCTTACCCTCCGGTGAACTTTGTTGTCGAATTCCAGATGAAGTCATTACCCATAATAATAACATACAAGAAAAGTTCATCATTGGTCAGTTCAATGACAATGCTCATTCTCCTTGAGCTCTTCATGTCATTATGAATGGAATTTGGAGCACAAAAGCTCAGAGATATAACTGTTTCTAAGCTCTTTGATAAATTCTTCCTTATTCAAATTCCTTCAAGAGAAACTTGGAGACAGGTTTTGGCTCAAGGTATGTGGCACATAGAAAAGCAATCCATGTTCGTTGGCAAGTGGGAACATGGCCTCAATGCTTTAATCCCAATCCTTACTGCAGCTTCGGTGTGGTTAGAATTTATGGACTTCTTGCACAAAACATTATTGTGGAGGCTCTTGATCATATTGTAGGTATGGTAGGAAAGCCTTTCCATCTTCGACCTATGATGCTCAACATGACTAATAAGAAGGAAAACATTTCTCTCCAACCAGAAGGGAAGTCGGGGCTTGGCCCCATTTCACTAATATCTTTTTGATAAAGATGGACTTTTTTTGGTTGGAACATTAGAGGATTAAACTCCCCGATTAAACACATAGGATTTAAGAAGTAGTACAAGCAACACAACGCTTTGTTTTGTTGTATCATCGAGACGAAAGTGAAACTAGTCAACAATTCGTGTGTTAGACTGGCCACTTTCACCAATAAACTTTTTGCGGATAATTATGATTTTGGAGAGCTTGGAAGAATCTGAATTTTTTGGGATCCCTTGGGCTTTGTCTCAGTTTTCTTTAAATCTGATCAAGCTATTAGTTGTACAATTAAGTATCCTAATGTATAACAAGAATTTATAGCTATATTTATTTATGTTGCATGTTAATTGCAAGAACAGAAGGAAGCATTTGTGGGATGACCTTTTGACCATTCATCGGAATCATATAGCTACTTGTAAAGCTTGTGTTGCTCTTGGTGACTTTAATCAGGCCTTAAATCCAAGTGATGCATATGGTGATATTTCGAGAGTATCGAGTGGAATAAAAAGACTTTAGGGATTGTTTGCAGCTTGATGAGTTCTTTGATCTCTCTTATCGGGGTAATCATCTAACTTGGTGGAATTTCAAGATCGCAATGTTATTGTAAAGAAGTTGGATTGGATTCTCGTTAATGCTAAGTGGCTTCAGCTTTTCCCTATGTAGTTTGGTGAGTTTGTCATTCCCAATGTATCAGATCACTGCCCAACACTAGTGAATTTTGGTAGGGTTCTTAAGCTTTCAAACCGACCATTTATATGTTCCAACTTCATTACTCTGCATAGTGAGTTTATTCCAAAATTTCATGAGGCATGGCATCAAATTTGTATAGAAGGAACACAATTATACTATTTTTCAAAGAAACTAAAACCTATGAATGTGGTTCTTAAAGACATAAACATAGATAACTTCTCCAACTTAGAGCATAGAGTAGAAAAAATATTGGACAACCTAACAGCTGCTCAAACCACCTTGTTGAACTCTCCCTCAACGTCCTCTATGGGAAAGAAGCTCAAAGAATCTGGTTTGATCTTGCTTTGGTTGAGGAACGTTTTCTTCAACAAAAACCTCGAGTTGATTGGCTAAAAACTAGGGACCTTAACTCTACCTTCTTTCATCGGATGATGTCCATAAGGTGATCTTCAAACTAGATCCATTACCTAATAGCAAGTGATAGTATTCGGATAGATAATCCCATGTATATTGAGAACCATTGTGTCAACTTTTACATGAATATGTTTGGAAATATATATCAGCCTTTGTGTAATCAAGCTCTTTCTTGGATTACTGAGATCACTCCCTTCAAATGCTGCCAATCAATGTGTGCTCAGTTGGTTGCTCTAGTTTCTAATTCTAAAATCAAAGAAATTTTGTTCGCCCTTCCGAGAAATAAATCTTTGGCCCTTAATGGGTTTACTCTCGAGTTCTTCGTTAGATCTTGGAATATCTTTGAGACTGGCTTCACAAAAGCAGTGCAAGAATTATTTGTCAAGGGCCAGCTTCTTAAGAAACTTAACGCGACCGCCATTACTCTGGTCCCTAAGAAGGTAACAGCTGATTGCATTACAGATTTTAGACCTATCTCATGTTGCAACGTGATGTATAAGGTCATCGCCAAAATATTGGTCAAGAGACTGCAGCTTATTCTCCCGTTTATGATCCAAAAATCCCAATCAGCATTTGTAAAAAGACGACTTTTAATGGAGATTGTGCTTCTAGCTTGCGAGATAGTACAAGGATTCAACTATAAGCATATCACCAAGAGAGGGTTACTCAAAGTTGATTTTACGAAAGCTTTTGACATGGTAAATTGGGAGTTCATTTTGTCTACTCTTACTACATCCAACTTTCCTCCCTTGCTCATAACTTGGATCAAAGAATGCCTTATTACTACCTCCTTTTATATTTTGGTGAGTCGTAGCTTATGCGACTTCTTTAAGTGTTCTAGGGGACTGAAGGAGAGTGACCCCTTGTCTTCCTCTCTCTTCATGATAGCTATGGAGGCAATGGGTAATCTCATATCTTCGGCTTATGCAGAAAAGTCAATTGGTTTTCATCCTCATGCTAAAGGCTTGAAACTCACTCATTTAGCTTTTGCCAATGACTTGATGCTATTGTTTGATGTAACAGCTACGTCTTTACATGAGATATCTAAGGTTTTGGCTAAGTTTCAAGGTCTATCAAGGCTGGTTATGAACAAGGATAAAACATCTTTATATAGCGCATGGTTGAACTATATGGAATCCGACTCACTATTTTTGTTTGGTTTCCAACCCGGTTCACTTCCAATTCGGTATCTTGGTCTTCTTCTTATGAGTCGGAAGCTCTGTAATGCAAATTACTCTTCACTTATAGATTTCATCATGGCTAAATTCAACCTTTGGGCAATTAAGAGTTTGTCCTTTGCGGGAAGACTTTAGCTTTTGAGCTCGGTTATCTTAAGTTATCTCAACTTCTGGTTTGCTGCTTTTGTGCTTCCAAAGGGGTGTATAAAATGAATTGAATAACTTTGTTAAAAATTTCTTTGGGGTGGATCTATAGTTAATCACTCGACTGAAAAAGTATCATGGCAGTCCCTCAATTTGCCGAAAGAGGAAGGTGGTCTTAGTCTAAGAAACCTCTCCCTTTGGAAAAAAGCTTTAGACCTTCGCGTGATTTGGAACCTTTTTATAAATAGTGGATCATTGTGGGTGGCTTAGGTTAAAAACCAATGGTTTAAGAAAGAATCTTTTGATCTGTGTCTAAAGGTCAGAACTCATCGTGGTTATGGAAGATGTTGTTCAAACTTTGACCGTTAGCTCGTCAAATTCATATCATTCTTGATTAAGGATGGAAAATCTGCTAGTTATTGGTTTGATTCATGGTCTCCCTTTGGCCCATTAATAGACATTGGCAATACGGGACCTCGCATTACGGGTCTTCTTGTTCATTCAATGGTTGCAAATGCATGTCACGGCTCATCGTGGATCCTCCCTAGTTCACATTCTCGTACACCAACTTTTTCTGCCTTAAGGAACTTCCTAATTTCAATTCTTGCTCCTTTAGCCTATCTAGGCGTGGACATGTACATATGGAAAACAAACCATGCTTTAATTGATACCTACCACTCTCGTTTTATTTACCAAAGCTTGAGGTTAGTATTTGTTGATGTAATGTGGTATATGGGATAAGAGATATGTCCTAAACATGCCTTTATTTTTTGGATCGCAACTTTGGATAGGCTCCCAATCAAAGCTAGACTATGCAAATGGGCTTAATTCCTTCGGAAACATGTTGCACCTGTAGTCTTGGAGCTTAAACACGAGACCATCTTCTCCTCACTTGCAAGTTCAGTTTGCAGATATGGAAGCTAGTTCTTCATCGCTTAGACCTTTCTTCAACTCGCCTACTCAACTAACTCGCCTACTCAACTGGGACGAGCTTATTCGCATTATGCTTCATGGAGGCTCTCGGCAATATCGAGTACTCATCTGTCTTGCAATTTAGGTGGTGATTTATAACATATGGAAAAGAACCTCAGACTCCGTACAACTACCTCTAGGTCTTCTCAAGTAGTATTTAAGGTCATAGACAAAACCAAGCGGGACACTATCTTTCAAGGATTGAGCAAAAGAAATTTTCTAATTTTCGTAGCCTTTGGTTTAGCTATATAATTAGTTAAGTTTGTAAGTCCAATTATTATAAATATATACAGAAAAACAATTAGATTGACAAAACATAATCCATAATTTAAAACTCACTCTTTAAAATTCCTTTTAAGTTTATTGAATATAGTGTAGTAGATCATTCTAACCATCAAATTGAGAAAAACTCCGCAGTCTTTTTTTCGTTTTGTATATTTTTTATTTTGTTGTTTATTATTTTATTGTCATTCCAAATTTTGCGTATATGCACATATAATGGACGAAAGAACCAGCCCCATCGATGTAAAGAATCAATGTGATCCGTCAGAAGAATATTTTGGGCCTTATAATGGCCCATAACTTTAGAATCTATCTAGCTACGTGGCAAAGCTTCACCGCTCGAATGAGGAATCTATGCTAAGTTCATCTTCAAAACAACCCCCTTGAGATTTCCGAAGATCAAATCCAAAACCCTAGACGAAAAAGGTGGGTCAAAATTAGGTCTGCAAAATCTCGTTTTGATTTGATCATCGTTTTATCCAATGTTTTTATCTAGTTCCTGATCTTCTTCTTTGATCCCTCTCTTTTTCTTTCCCTTCTGTTCCCTTCGTGGTTTTCTTTTCCTTTCGGAATCTTTTGCGTTGATCCATGTGTTTGATCTGTTTTCGTGTTTCTAGAATATCCTCGTTCGCTCTCTGAAGAAGTTATGTTTAGCTGATTCGTAATTTATTTGAAAGTCTGTGAATTGTTCGATTATTTGCCTCTGTTTGATCGAGAACAGTACCTTACTTCTTTGATCGGCTTGTTTGTTGGGCTTAAATTCATCTGTATAATTACGAGAATTTACTGGTCAATTTCTTCATGCAGTGTAACATTGGCTAATGGTCAAACTTGAATGAGTTTTTTATTTTATCTTTTTTTTTGTCTTAATTGTTAATAATATTTTTGTTTTTCTTTAAGAAACCCATGTTCTGGTCAATGTTGCAAACTTGCAATATTTAGGCTCATTTTTTCAGTATGGTAAACAGTTCTCTAAATCAGAGGTAATTGCATTCTAGTTAGCAGCAGCAAGGGCTATTCAATGGCTTCGAAAAGAATCAACAAGGAGCTTAAAGACTTGCAAAAGGATCCTCCTGTTTCATGCAGTGCCGGTGAGTGTTTTAATCAATGATTTCTCTTCTGTGAACTTTAAAGCACCAACTTTAATATTTGCGTACATATAAATACTATCATAACTGGGATCTTCTGTACTTGCACTCACTTAGAGAGATTCAGTAGCTCGGATGTAGCGTTACATCAGGATTAGTCGTAGGATAATGAAGATTGTTTTGTTTAAGTTTCAGAATAATTTATTTAGGATCTAATGAATTGGTGACGTCATTAGGTCCAATGGGAGATGATATGTTCCACTGGCAAGCAACAATCATGGGTCCAACAGATAGCCCATTCGCGGGAGGAGTATTTCTTGTTTCCATTCACTTCCCACCAGATTACCCCTTCAAGCCACCAAAGGTAATGATAGTTTTATATGCATTAGTTTATATTTGTAGCTTGTTGAATTAGTTTCTTACCCACCCTTAATGCTTGGAGGGAGTGGTCATTCAACTAAGCTTTTTTTTTTGGCAATGAATAACGATTGTTCATTATCAGGTTGCCTTCCGCACCAAGGTTTATCACCCAAATATCAACAGTAATGGCAGCATCTGTCTTGATATTCTGAAAGAGCAGTGGAGCCCTGCACTTACCATATCCAAGGTGAACAAATTGTTTCACTTCAATACTTTTCCCATATCATTAGTCTGTTATTCTTGTGCCCATGTCTCAGTAACGGTCATACTCATGTCTTTGTCCATTCCTCTGTTCTAATTATCTGCTTTCCATTCGGTAAAGTCAAAGGCTTCATCATAAATATTGAGCTGATATTTGGGTCCTTGTTTAGATTTCGTGATGTGTTGATATCAGTCGAAAGTAACTTCTCAAAGGGTGATCTATGTTATTAGGAGTTACCTTATGTTATAATGGTCAAGAGGCCATTATATCAATACTGATGTCATGATATCTGGATTTCTGTTTCATATGTTTATGTATGGTCATTTGCAAGTTGCTTTGAAGATACTTTATTCTCAGACATTAGCTGAAGAGTAAGAGTTGGTCTGTATTTTTCTACAGGTTCTTCTGTCCATATGCTCTTTGCTAACAGATCCAAACCCTGATGATCCTTTGGTTCCTGAGATCGCTCACATCTACAAGACAGACAGAGCCAAGTACGAGTCCACTGCCCGATCCTGGACCCAGAAGTATGCAATGGGATGATGATGACACCAGTACATTGCGCATTGTCTGAAAGCAAGAGAAATAAGAAAAAAAAAACTGATTCTGGCTTTTGCTTTTGTCTCTTTCATTTAGTTTTAAAATCTTTAAGCCGTGTGTTGGGTGTGTACATGAGCTTCATTATGCCTTATTGAGACATTTGTGATATCTACCAATGCTTTTAGCCAATAACTGGCTATTATTACGACTACCGAGTCCCTTGCAAATAATAAACATGTGCTCATAATGTTAAATTTTGGGTTTTATATTAGAGATTATTCCAATACATATCGGTTTTCTAATAAAACTACTATTGGACCAACACAATTTTGATTCCTATTGGCTTTTACTAGAAAAAGTCTTCGAGAGCAATGAATATGACATGTTCCAAAGAATAAGTCTTCTTGGAGCACTCACTGATTACAGTATATACTAATTTAGCTTCTGTACTTTTCTTAAAAAGGTTAGAATATGTATTTTGATCTGATTTACCGATTAAGCTTTTTTTTTTTTTTTAAAGAGAGAAAATTTATCAAATTTGAATGAAAAGTTTGATGAGGTTTAGGTTGGGTAGATCAATGAAGTAGGAGGAGTTTTTCAACATTGATGACATTACAGAAACGCATGAGGTAACAGGCATTAAGCCAAATACTCGATTTCACACGATACCAAAAATAAAATTACGAAAAACCAAAAAAGGATTTGATTAATATATACCAAATCGAGCCAAGACGTCAGACGACCGTCGGATCAATTTACTTTTATTATATATATCTTTTTGTCGTTGATCGGATCGGTTTATATTATTTATTCATAAGAAGAAAAAAAAGGTGTGGAAAGGAGTTAACTGCACACATACATGTCTGCCATTTTCATGTTGGTGTTATGAAAACAGAGTCCCAAAACAAAACCTGAGACAGAGAAGAAAACGCACAAAATTCCTTGATTTCATTCAAAATTCAATCTTTCAAGATCGCAGAAATTGTGAATTTTGGATTTGATTTCCTTCTACAAATCTCTTTGTGTGGAAATAGGTATGTCCGTCGCAATTTTATCTCTGTTTTGTGTACAGTTATCGATTATCCCTGTTACAACTTTTGTGTAAAAAGTTCAACCTTTGCGTTACACTGTAATAGGATTCAGTTTTACGACTTCGTCTGCATTGCTTTTGGCCTTTGTTTTGTTGGGAGCACTTTTAGGTCTCGTGGGTTATTGAGTTTGACTTACTTGATTCATCCAGTGGCAGATTACGGCTTTTAAGATTTGCAGAACTCGAAAGGAATATACTTTGTTGTTTTTGACTGATTCTGAAGATGTCAGGTAAATTCTGGACTAGGTTAAAGATATATGATCCATCACTGAAATTAGCTTTTTTATTTTGATGTATATATGGATACATATTTGCAGGTTGTGAACAAAGTAGAGTAAAATTATCAGATTCTGAGTGTGCTGAGGATGAACCTCGACGTTCTAGAATTGGGAGTCTGAGAAAGAAGGCTATTAGTTGTTCCAGTAAACTAACACATCCTTTGAAGAGAAGAGGCAAAAGGAAAATTGATTGTCCGGTTCCTTTTATAGAGGATGTTAGAGACGAGAATGAGGAAAAGATTGTTTCTAAATTGCGTCAAGAACTTGTCAAGAAAGATTTGTTGCCTCCAAGGCATGATGATTATCATATGTTGCTGAGGTAAAGCTGAGATATTTTATGTTGCAAATTGTATGAACTGTAGATGTATGTAGCTACTAAAGCTCCCTATTTTCTTATAGAACTGAAAACTTGAATGCTTATTTTTACTTTTTGTTTGTTGTGGGTGTCTCTGATATGTTTATTTCTAGGTTTCTTAAAAACATGGAATTCAAAATTGAGGAAACTGTAACTGCATGGGAAGACATGCTCAAATGGAGAAAAGAATTTGGAACTGATCGCATAATTCAGGTAATGGATATGGTTTCATCTGTTTCTTTAGCACTTTGGGTTACAAAATGGAGTAGTAGCATCTTTGGTTCGGGCCTAATAACAGATCGGTAAAACAGGATTTTAATTTTAAAGAGTTGGACAAAGTCATACGACATTATCCTCAAGGGTATCATGGAGTTGATAAAGATGGAAGACCTATCTATATCGAGAGACTCGGAAAAACTCATCCTGGTAAGCTTATGGATGTTACTACCATAGAGCGTTACTTGAGGTACCATGTACAAGAATTTGAGAGGACCCTTCAAGAGAAGCTCCCTGCATGTTCTATTGCAGCTAAGCGACGAGTTACTACTACAACTACAATACTGGATGTTGAAGGCCTGGTACTATAAACTCCTATTGATGCTCTTGAGTGATCACACGGTTCCCTTTTTTTTGAAATATAACATTGCTCCTAGTGAACACTCAGGGTATGAAGAACTTTACTCCTACAGCTGCGAATCTCTTGGCCACCATTGCTAAAGTAGATTGCAATTATTACCCTGAGGTACTTAAATTTGTGAAGAATATACTTTGTATGTACTACTCTACTACAAGCATAAAAGGGGAGGAGATTTTGTCATGGATTCAATAAGCCTGGGTGGACATGGATATTTCGGTTGCTCTAAAAGTTTGTAATCATGGTCTCTAACTCTTGCAGACTTTGCACCGAATGTTCATTGTCAATGCAGGGATTGGATTCAGGAATTTGCTTTGGCCTGCCGCACAGAAGTTTCTTGATCCAATGACTATTCAAAAGATACAAGTAATGTCAATCGCTTTGGCTTTATGCATAGTTTCTCCTATTTGACATCAGCAGCCACTCATTACTTATCTTACTTAGGTATTGGAGCCAAAATCCTTGTTTAAGTTACTTGAAGCAATTGATTCCAGGTTACTTTGTTATATGTCAACTCATGAACTTTCATTGATAACCTCATTCAGGTTTTGATTACAGCATACTAACATTATCATATATTGTTTCTTTTTCTCCGTAAAGTCAACTTCCAGAATTCTTGGGAGGCTCATGCAAATGTTCTAATGAGGGAGGGTGCTTGAGGTCTAACAAAGGACCCTGGAATGATCCTGAAATAGTTGAGGCATGTTCTTTTTTGTTTTAGTTTGTAAGACTCTGGAGCCATTAGCTTTCATGATAGGTTGAGCTAATATTTTCGGTGTCTTGTTTTGCAGCTCGTACATCACATGGAAGTAAATACTGTACCGCGAACTACAAAAGCTCCACTTCACATAAGAGATTGTGATTCTACCACTCACATGATCTCGTCTAAAGTGAGCTCATTGCTCCACTAATATAAGAGGGTTTTTAACTCAAAACTTTGTAACTTTAGTGTTTGTTTTTGTCAGGAAACGTGTAACGAAACTATAAAAGAAGAGCCAGATTCTGAAGAACATTACTTTTCCAGTAGGTCAAGATCTCCAATATCCACTTGTTTACTTCCTCCACTCTCTGATAAGGTCCTTTTTAGAATTGATATTTTTTCCCAATTGGTTGTTTATCAAAACAATTTATTTCAATTGGTTTTTGACCATGCCTCTTTGTGCAGGCTAGTACATCAGACGGTGATAAATTCATTACTACCGTGGAAACTATAGAACCGGCTCAAGGAGAATGGTCTCAAGCCCAATCACTTAACCCGAACACTGAAAACACTCCTTCAAATACATCCAGTAGAGAAGGCAATTTTCTTTTTCCTTTAAAGCCTGTTACAGTGTTCTGTTCATGTGGATTCTAATTGGTACTGTATATTCACATTATCATTAACACATTTTCAGGTGGTCAGATTTTACGGTTTGGTGCTCTTCAGTTGGTGAAAATACTATTAGCTTTGCCACTGAAGCTATTTGCGCTCTTTGGTTTCTTATTGCCTGGATACTGGCAAAGACAGAACTGTATGGATGTCCCAGATTCAACAAGAAATAATCAGATTCATGAATGTTTGGATCGTCTTAAGAAAATGGAGAAAGAAGTCACAGAGATCAGAAGAACCCCTGTACAAATCCCAGAAGCAAATGAAAAATTATTAACGGAATCTCTTGAGAGGATCAAGTCTCTAGAACACGATCTCGACAAAACCAAATCAGTATGTAACACTCTCTAACTTGACCTTATGCAGTTTATGTTATGAATAAGCTTTTAAATGATTATAATCAGATAATAGTGTCTCCATTTTGTGTGTGTTCTTCCAGGTACTACAGTTAACATTAACAAAACAGCTTGAAATCACCGAACAGATTGAATCTCGTTGCCAAGAAGTAAGCCTACTCAATCTTTTTTATAATTTTGAAGGAAACTTAATTGTTGCAGCATATGAGCTTTTTCTACAGAGTATTAAGACATCAATGTGATTCTCATTTTGTTTTTCTTGTGTGTTGGCAGCGAATAAGGCGATGCTGTATCTGAAGCAGCGTGGTCATAACGAAACAGAGATAGATTATATACAGAAAATTGAGGGGATATGAAAATTCTAAAAGGCACACCTTTTTTGGGATTTTGTTTTGGATTATACTCCTTGTAAAAAATTAATTAAATATCCGTGTGGGGAACTTTTACATAAATGTATAAGTTTGAAAGTTGAAAATTCTTGAGCTGAAGTAAGGATAAAAGGCCCTGTACTGTTTTCCGGGACATCTTTTACTCTCCCTATTAATGGGAATATGGTAGAAACAAGATCTTTTTCTTTTTCTTCTTTTGAAATAAGACCTTTTGGGATCTTTGTAAAAATGATTTTTACCTAAAATAACGGTTTTGCCTTTAACTCTAATTTTTGATCTCGTCATTCTTCTTCTACAAATTTTTAAAATTCAATGCATTTTAAATCAGTACTAAACTCTAAAATCCATTTTGGATGCCTAAACCTAGGCCAGGGCATAATAACCGGTTTTGAGGAAAAAACCGTTCAGTTTCAATTTTTAGGTAACTTCAGTTCTTGGTTCGGTTCGGTTTGGTTTTTGTTTCTAAAAAGAACCGTTCGGTTTCAATTTGTAGGTAATTTCGGTTCTCAGTTGGGTTTGGTTCGGTTCCGAGAACCGAAAATTACCAAATAGTTCTGAAACTAGTTAGTACTAAAATACTTTGGTTACTTTTGGTTACAACTAATATTTGGGGAGGGGGTTATTTGGTTACTTTTCTGAAAATGTAATAATTCGGAACATAACCAATATTATTTTGAGACTCATTCGGTTCCACTTTTCGGAACCGGAACCGAACCGAATTTTAACATGTACCCATTGGTTACCACATTTCTAGAACCGAAAAAATTGGAATCGGAACTGAACCGAACCGAAATTTAATAGGTATCCATTGGTTATACCATATTTCTAGAACCGAAAAAACTGAAAACCAAAGAACCAAACCAAATCGAAGAACCGTATACCCATGACTACCTAAACCCTAGGAAAAATATTAAAATTGGTAAATCATAGTAAAAAAAAAAAGTTAGATCATCTTCTTTTTCTCCGATTTTTGATTTTTTCTTTCTTCTTCAAATTTCAAAATCAATACTATACTCTAAACCCCCTTGGATGCCTAAACTATTGAGAAATCATGGTTAAACAAAAATTAGATTGATCAATAGACGACATGAAGACGATGAAGAAGATGAGGGCAGATGAACTTTTCATATGGTCAAAAGTGGTATTTTAAAAACGCTTGATGAAAATGTTCTTTTCTCAAAGTATCGAACAGTAACAGTGGTCTTCACTGTGGCCTCTTTCAACTCCTTCGTGAGCCCTAGAGGTTGTGCGGCTTGTGCCGGTGTCCACTGACGAACTGGTAGACCTCGTTGGCCCTAGCTGCTTCGGTGTTGGAGGATATGATCTCGCCGGCGGCTAACTCACCGTTATTCAAGATTATCGAGCTACATCCCCTTTTTCCGCTATAAGTTAATCATCTACTTTGAACAGTGCTTGGTTTAGTTAGGTCAAATGGTTTATATTCAACTTTGGTTTGGTTAAAGACTACTTTGGTTTAGTGGCTTGTTCATTTTTCTCCTTAGGTTGAGCTTTGTTATGCCTCTCCGGATCGATCTATGATTGGTCTCTCATGAGTTTAGTAACTACTTGATTGGGGTTTGTTACAGTCCTTGTTTGCACTACCAAGGCTTGATTGAGGTCTAGTCTCTTCAAGGTTTGTATCGAGGCATCAACTGGTTGTTTCTTTTCGACTATGATATCTCCGAAAGATTATGAGATATAATTCTTCCCGGGTCATATGAAAAGTAAACATACGATATTCTAAGGATTCAGCATACCTCACCAATTAATTTGATAAGATTCTTACATAAATCCTGGATTATTTGGATAATGACAAGTTCTGGTTCATGATTGTTTAAAACATTTTTCAGAATGCTATCAAATGTATGAAGTTGCGTTATCAACTTTTAAATTTTGATTTCAGATATATCTAGAGAAAGTAACAACCGCCTCATATTCATAGTAAATCATTCTTAAATTCTTATAATAATAAGTAAACCATGATAAAAGTAAACATAAAAAATTTATATTGTCCTTTGACAGAAATATAAATTTAACTAACTAAAAATACATATTGCTGACTAAAGAAAATTACAAATGTATATTTTCCCAAAAAATTAGTCTCATGTATAGCATGTGGCATTATCTAGTAAACATAATATTTCAAAAACTTTTGTATTTATAGCTAAATCACCCATTAATATATGATTTATATTACTAGATTATTTCTAATAGTATTTAGACTTTAAAAATGTATGTTATTTATCTTTTTAACTAAAATTTCTTATAATTATTGTACAAAAAAGTATTTATTTGAAAAAAAAGGTTCAATTATTTGAAAAATGGATGTTATTTGGGAAAAACTCTATATTTTAAAAAAAAAATCTAATAAAACTTAGCTAAGATAATAAAAGAAATATGCCATCGACTTTTCTTTAAAAAAAAATTTTCCTCGAATATTATTCCTCAATTTTTGTTATCAACTTCGAAGATTCTAATAAATAAAACAAACTCAAGATATCTTTGTAATTTGTAATTCATTCACTGAATTTGTACAGTATCTGTACAGTTGGGAATGTATATATGCAAGTATTATACTGTAAATAACCGGAAGCCAACTAATTCTATTTACAAAACTGAACTGGTATGTATATACATTGATATTCCCCTTCAAGATGGTAGTTCGGAGCATGTAGAGGAATATATGCTATGAACGCCATTCTTGCTAATCAACTCGTTAAAAAGAGCAGGATGTAGTGCTTTAGTTGACTCATCAGCAAGCTTATCTGCACTTCTTACAAACATTGGCTTAAGCATTCCATCAAGGATTTTCTCCCTTACCTTATGACAATCCCTTTCTATGTGTTTAATTCTTTCATGGAACACATGATTGTTAGCAATATGAAGAGCTGGAGTGTTGTTACACTAGTGATAGGTAAGGAGAGTGAAAGGAACATGTAGTTCTTGTACTATAGTAGTTAGCCAGATCAGTTATTTGGTTGCCATAGCCATAGCACGATACTCAGCTTCAGCTGAGCCCATTGAAACTATAGACTGCTTCTTTGATTTCCATGTGACAAGAGAATCACCAATAAACATGGCATAACATGTGATAGATTGACAAGTATATGGACAAGCACCAAAGTTTGAATTTGTGAACATCAAAAGATGGATCAGCAGAGTAGAAGAGTCCTTGTCCAATAGTTCCTTTCAAATAGTGGAGGACTTTGTGCAAGGCTTTCAAATGAGGTTCACGAGGAGCAGAGCAGTACTGACCCAATTTGGAAACATCAAAGACAATGTTTGGCCTAGAAGTTATCAAGTACTAAAGCTTACCAACTAATTTTCTGTAATGTTTGGAGTTTTCAAGAAGAATACCATCATCTTTGGATAAAGACTGATTAGGATCCATAGGTATAGTTGAAGGTTTACATCCAGAAAATCCAGTGAAAGCAAGGAGATCTAGCACATATTTCAGTTGACTTAAAGAGATACTTGCAGTGGAGCGAGCAATCTCTAAACCAAGGAAGTATTTTGGAGAACCAAGATCTCGAAGCTTGAAAACAAGGCTCATTTGGAATGTCAATTCTTTAGCTGCCTTCTCATTGGTGCTGGCAATCATGATATCATCTACGTACACTAAGACCACTAAAATCATCACCAATGCATTTCACAAAAAGAGTGTGATCTCCATGGCATTTCTCAAATCCAAGATCTGTCAAAGTTGTAGAGAACTTTATGAACCATTGGCGAGATGCTTGTTTAAGACCATAAATGGATTTATGGAGTTTGCAAACAGTGTTAGATGATACGGATTCCCCCTAAATTTCTGCATAACCTGAAGGAAGTTTCATATAGATTTCCTCATCCAAATCACCATTCAAGAACACATTAGAAATGTCCAACTGTTTCAAGTGCCATTATAATTTAGGAGCAAGAGAAAGGAGAATCTTCATAGTGCCCATCTTTGCCACTAGAAAAAAGGTGTCTGGAAGTCAATACCTTCTTGTTGTGTGTATCCTTTAGCCACGAGACGAGCTTTGTAATGTTCAACACTTTCATCTGCATTATACTTTACAGTAAGGATCCACTTGCATCATATAGCTTTCTTACCAGCTAGTAATTCACCTAGCCCTATGCATAACGGAAACGGGACGGAAAATCACGGGTACGGATTAGGAACAGTTAGTTCATGAAATTAGATGTATTTCCCATACAATTCCCGCTACATAACGAAATGGAATTTTTGGGATTCGGGAATGGTACAGGAATTTCAAAACTCAAAATTTACTTCCCGAACTATTCCCAAAGTCATATTAAATCAAGAATTGGTAGTACATGTACGGGAAACAGTTTGGGAAATACGAGTAATACAAAAACTAAGAGTATTATTATAAATTATATAATCAATATAACGAAAATAACAATGTATAAAAGATATATTAATGTTCAATACACAAAAATACAAAATTACAGTATTAAAATTTGTAATTAAATGACCATCATTACCATTTTTTATCAAAAAATACTAGTATATCCATATTGAATAGTTTATATTCATTGTAAAGTTGTGAAAATTTAAGTCAAATATTGTTATGGGCTTGAAACATATCTAATATTTGAATCCAATATATTTTAACATTTTGTTAACGTAAACAAATAACTAACGAAAAGTCAGGGAATTCCCGGACCCATTCCCGACCCTTTCTCTTACTCGTTTGGATATTATTTATGGACCCGAACAGAAATTTAGAATTTCTCATTCCCAAAAAGTACAAGAATTACAGGACGAGAGCGGGACAGAACATGACGGGAATTCTGATATGCACATGACTAATTCACACATAGTCCAAGTATGAGTCCTCACAAAAGCACCAATATCCACACCAATAGCATCACATCATACCTGAAAATCTTTAGCTTCTAGAAATGTATTTAGTATAAAGATATATGGGATGGCATTAATGAAAGCTAGGAAAAGCTCATTTATATATGAGTTAAAAATATAATAGGAGTAGTATTATTACTTATATTATTATAACAATGATAGTCCTGCAAGTGTTTAGGGGTTTGTTTTTGTCGTTGAGATCTCATGTCAGAAGGATGTGAAACCACGGATGATATCTCATCATGAGGAAGCGGAATGATATCAGAAGATGGGAGCCTTAGAGGCATGTGGGAACCATCAGGAGTTGGTGCAGGTGATGAAAGATGAGAAAAGAAACCTTTGAATCTTCAGAAATGTTAGAAGAAGCAAAAGGAAAAACACATGTGTCTCTAGATCTATAACCTTATACCCCAAGAAAACACACGCCTTTGCTCTAGGATCAAACTTTGTTCTATTCTTTGGAGAAGTAGATTTATAGCATAAACACCCAAAAGTCCTAAGAGAAGTGTAGGCTGGTGGTTTACTAGTAAGGTTCTCAAAAGGTGTATGATTATCAAGAACTGGAGATGGAAATCTATTTATGAGAAAAGCATATTTGAGAACACAATCCCCTCAATAATTTAATGGCAATCCAGATTGAAACATCAAGGCTCTAGCAACATTCAAAAGATGCTGATGATTTTTCTCTACAATTGAGTTTTGCTCAGGAGTTTCAGGACAAGAATGATAAGTTTTGATTCCCTTTTGTGCAAACAAATCAGTAAACTTCAATTCAGATGCATTATCAGATATAACAGAGCAAACTTTAGTATCAAACTGAGTTTCAATCATTTTCAAGAAATCATGAAAGATATGCAACACATCAGACTTAAGTTTACCAGTTATCTAGGAAACAACTTGTCCAGAATTTGAAGTCGAAGCTTGAGAATTCTCTGGGCATGTTGTTGTACTAGGAGTGTGGAGCTTAGAACTTAGGTAAGAAATCAAAGATTTTATTTGATTCGAAGACAAATTATCTTGAGATCCTTCTGCTGCACTCTCAGTAACCACATTTGCTGCAATTCCAGAGTTTCCAGTTGTAGAGACTGTAGGTTTCTTCCCCCTTAATGGATGACCATGTGGATAACCATGCAGTTTGTAACACTTGTCAATGGTATAACCAAGCTTAGAGCAGTGAGAACACTTTGGTTTATGACCTCCTTGAGTAAAGCAAATTGTAGAAGAATTAGTAGAGATAGCTTGAGTCTGAAATGCAAAAGGATTTGGTGAAGACTTCATAGCATGTCCAACTACTCTATGACTTTCATCTTGATCTAGCATATTATAGATCTCACCAAGGCCTGGACGAGGTTTCATGCTCAATATCTTACCACATATAGTGCTGAAATTGTCATTCAATCCCATCAAAAACTATATAACCTTGCTGGTTTCAGCTTCTTCAAGCAGCTCTTTAACTTGATCACAGTCACACTTCCTAACTGTAGAAGAACATGTGTTTGCTAACAGATACCATAGTGTTTTCTTATGAGTATAGTAAGTGGACAAATCTAAGTGTCCCTGATTTAAACTCATAATTGCTTGTTCAAGCTGATACTTACGAGGAAGATTACAAACTTTGCATCGACGATATAAATCGTCCCACATCTCAACAACATCTTGATAATACAAAATACTGCATAGATCTTCGCATTTACCACATTCAATAACCAAGACTTCACCATGTTATTGCATATACTCCAAATTTTGAAGGATCTATCATTCTTAGAAGGCCTAAGCAAGCTACCATCAACGAAACTTAATTTGTTCTTCGCATCAAGGCTAATACACATTGCAATTGACCAACTGTTGTAATTAGATCCATCCAGAATGTGAGAGACAATAGTTAAACCTGGATGATCGACTGAATGGAGAAAAAACGGGCTATGAGTGTTGTTAAACGACTCCATGTATGTTGAAGAAGAGTTAGATCCTTCGCGATTCTTCGTTCGCATAAGAAAAATATCAGGTTCGTGAGATGAGAGCACATCTTGAGGAAAACGAGTTTCAAATTCTTTGTTTACAGTTGTCAGACTTTTAGCTCTTTGTTTTCCACCTTTTCTCACCATTTGAGTTGAAATTGAGGTCAAATAAGTTGACAGAAGGAAGAGAAATTTAAAGATTAGAGCTTGATGTAGAAACTAGAAGAATCAAGCTATATTTGAAGACTTGCATAAAAAATTTAAGAGAAGTTGAAGCGATTAGAGTTTTGTAACAGAATATGGCTCTAATACCATAATAGTAGAGAAAACAAACTCAAGATATTTTTGTAGTTTTTGTAATTTGAATCTGTAATTCATTAACTGAATCTGTACAGTTGGGAATGTATATATACAAGTATAATACTATAAATAACTGGAAGCCAACTAATTCTATTCACAAACTAAACAGGTATGTATGTATATACATTGATAGATTCCATCCTTTCTCCGTGAAATAACCTCTTCATGAGTGGGAGGAGTAACGGAGAAAAAGCGAGGATTCAATGGAGGGACGTACGCTCATGTGTCGTTTCTAAAAAGCATCTCTTATTTTTCAGGATTGAGGATTACTGTCGGTAAACCTTGGAAAAGTCTTTAAGAAAAGTTAAAAAGCTGATGTGACACCATTGTAGAAGTTTCAAAGAAGGTGATGTGTTTACTTTCAAACGTCTCAAAGTCTTCCTTTTATCACTATACAAAAGATTTTTATTATTCTCTTTCCTTCATCTTCGTGGTTCACCATAGCTCGTCTTCAAACTTGTCTGCTTTAATCAGATCTCTTCTCTATCCAAGTTATCATGGAGCTCAACTTCCTATGTAGAGCTCTCTTCTTCTTCCTTCTACTCTCAGTACTTTCTTCTTTCTCATCTTCAAGCTTCATCTCAAGTACTACACTCTTTCTTCTTCTTTTCTTCCCCCATATATCAGATAATCAAATTATTCAATTTGGTTAGATTGGGTCATCATTGGTTTTTCGTTTTCTTATTGCAGATGGTGCCTTCGAATCTCAGACTCTGGGTTTTGGAAGAAACCTGCTTCAGGCCAAGAAAGGCAAGTTCTTTATATTCTCAAAAATCTTTGTATCTTTTATACTTACCATTTTATACTTCACTCCAACAATTAATTCTCTTTCTGGTATTAAGAGTTCCATACTCTATATACATATACATCAATATAGGTATCTCCAATGTGTAACTCAAACAGATCCAGATAGCTAGTAATGATTCTTACATCTATAGGGATCCACTTAAACATTCATAAAACTATGCGGTTCCATTGACCAAATCTTTTGTGTTATAGTCTTGATTCTTGATTTTGTGTATATAACTTTGCTTAATGCTTTTTATCAAAAAAGAAAAACACTTTACTTAATGATGATCTTCAGGCCTCTACTATTGATCTCTAAAACTCTTTTTGATTATGGCCGGACACTAGTATAAAACATTGTATAAACCGCTAATTTTGCACTTGTATTGATTCTTTATGCGTTTGCACCATGTTGATGCGACTGATTTTGAGACAAGAATGCATGTTAAGTTTTTTTTTGCAAGTGATGTGGCTTCTTTATGAATGGAACAGCTTGTCGTGTGAACTTTGAGTTCATGAACTACACGATTATAACAAGCCAATGCAAAGGTCCCAAATACCCACCAAAGGAATGTTGTGCCTCCTTCAAGCAGTTTGCGTGTCCTTACGTTGACGACCTCAACGACCTTAACACAGATTGTGCAACCAAACATCATTCTCTACGGAAAATACCCACCTGGACTTTTCGCTAATCTATGTAAAGAAGGTAAAGAAGGTCTCAAGTGTCCCGCTTTGGCTCCCGAAACAGACGCAAAGTCAAAAAATCCAAAACACTTGTAAAGATATAGATCTAAGAATATTATCGTCATGTGCGACAGATGTATTTTTCAAATTCATAATAAAGTTTATAATTCTAATATAAAAGAAAATACTATGATAGATCGGTTTTGGTTGCCGCCTGACGCCATTAAATTGGGATGTATTGATAACCTCACTCCTTATCCAACTATATATATTTATCTTCTCCGCATAACTTAAATATTATAATTAATTAAGGAAAAATTGGTGAAATAAGACATTTTGAAATTATAATTAAGGATCTAGCCAAAAACCTTTAGAACTACAATATTCAACATATTTTATATAATATTTATCATTATACCCTTTTCATTTAAATTTTATTCTTTTTTTTTCTTTATACCTTCTTTCATACTCTAATTTTATATACAATATATCTTTTAATAAAAAATAAATTTAAAGTTAAAAATTCTTTCAAAAAACGTATATTCTTTTCTATATATACTAAAACTTAAAAAAAAATTAAATGAACAAATTTTTTTACAAAAACGAATATGTTATTAACTAATTTTATATAGAGTACTAATATATATAGAATGTGTATTTGATATAGAATATTTGTTTTCTTATGAAACCATCAATTTATACATATTTTTGGAAAAAATGTTCTTCTATTCCTACTCATTCTTCCTCTTATTTTTCTTCTACTTCTACTTCTCTTCCTACTCATCCATGTACTCTTCCTCATCTCCCTCTCCATCATTTTCATACTTCTCGTTCTTCCCATCCTCTTCTTCCTACTCTTTCTTGTCTTTCTCATTCTCCTTATTTTTCTTATTTTCCGTTTCCTCATCTTTATATACCATATAGATGAATAATTTTTATTGTTATGTACTTTCTGTTTTATAATATATAGCAGTTCTAGACCATATAGTTTATCAGTAGTATAGCAAGTATACTTCCCCAAATCTCTTTCATCCTCTTCCTCATCCCTACCCCTTCTTCCTCCCCTCAACTTCCTCTTCCCCTCCTCCTCTCCGCCTCTTCCTCCTCCCATCCTCCCCTCCTCTTCTTATCCTCTCCCTTTTACTCATCTTCCTCTTTCGTATAGTTGTATTATATAAAATAAAACAGAAAATTTTAACAATTATTAACTAATTTTATATAGAATACCAGTATATAGAATGTCTATATTTGATATATAAGTCTTGTGTAATATAACTGAATAGTCATTTGTAATTTGAATTTAATAATCTTGTGCCTTGTGTGTTAATAAAAAGAACATCAATTTGGTCTTTGTGTAATATAACTGAATAGTCATTTGTAATTTGAATTTAATAATCTAATCCACATAAGCAAAGTATTTTTTTCTTTGAATTAATTTTGATAATAAGCAAATGTGTTTTAAGGGGTATAGTAGTAAATAGTTAGGATAAAATGCCATTGCCTTAATTAGTCAAATAGGATGGGTATATTCTTCATTAAAATAGTAAAACATGTTATTCTGCAAATTATCCTATTAATTAAATATATACATATAACCATATATATATATATATATATGCTTAAAGAAAGTGACAATAAACGAAAAGATTTGTGATAGCTCACTCTTCAAAACAGGAGATTTGAACACAAGAACACATCTTTTTCTGGTAGTTTTGACTACTTTTTCTTTTGTTTTCTCATTGATTAAATAGCAAAGTAACAGAAACAAACGTGTAGAAGCAAAGTGGAGCCATAACTCCTACAAAACAGGAATGGGAAAGTGGAGACTATTGTTTCCTACAAACAAGGACACTAAATCTCATTTTAATTATTAGCTAAATAAGAAAAGATTAAGAGAATTGGTTAACGAAATACGGGTAAAGGTTTGTTTGGTTTTGGTATCAGATCGTAGACTCATCAATTTGTGCCTTGTGTGTTAATAAAAAGAACATCAATTTTGGTCTTTGAGTAATCGTATCAACACAAAGACGTTCAATTACATGTACACAACACACGAACATCAGAGAGAAATAGATAGAGAAGAAGGTTTTGAGATTCTTGCACAAAACCCTTTATATTTTGTAGAATGGATTTTTACATTTGTAGAAATTTAAAGATAGAAAAGTAAAATTAAAAAAAAAGCGTACTTAAAAAATTGGTTCTGTTAGAAAACCCTAAATCGTATAAGACATAGTACAACTTTATACTTTGCCTGAAGTCACTATAAAATAAACGAAAACCCTAAAATCAGAGTAAAGCAAACTGCTCATCTCTTCTCTGACGATCGGGTCGCTATGGAAGTTCAAGCAAAAGGTTCTCCGAATTCTGAAAATGGAATCCCAATCGATCTCCTTATTGATATATTTTCGAGAGTCCCGGCAAAGACTATAGCAAGGTGTCGTTGTGTATCAAAACCGTGGAGATCCATACTTTTCCGACCAGATTTTATGGAGATGTTCCTGACTATGTCTTCGACTCATCGGCAACTGTTCTTGTTCACCATCGAAGATGAGAACAATCTATACTTTTACTCTTCACCTCAGCCTCAGAATCCTGATGAGAACACGTGTCTTGTTGTACCTGCAACTCGTTATGATATTCAACAGACATTCTTCAGACTGTATAAGTGAAGTTGGTTCTCCTCTTCGTGGATTTGTCTATCTGGAAATACCAAATACAATGGTTATTTTTAATCCAGTCACGGGAGAGTTCGTATCCCTACCCGCAGTGGAACTGGAGTTTCATCAAAAAGATGTTCTTAAACATTATATGGGATACGATCCCATCCACAAACAGTTAAAGGTAGTATTGTTCATCCGAACACGGTCTCATGAGCATCAAGTTTTGATATTGGACAGTGAAAACCGTTTATGGAGAAAAACCCAGTGCAAACCCCATAATCCTCTTTCTAATGGAATATGCATTGATGGTGTTTTGTATTATATTGCTGGTTCTCATCCTACTGATGAGTTCGATTGGGAGATAAGGCCTTCCATGATTGTGTGCTTTCAAGTTAGGTCTGAGGAGTTTAGCTTCATCAACATGCATGAAGAGATGGTTTATTCTACTTTGATCAACTACAAGGGTAAATTAGCTGCACTTCAGTTTATATCTCCGTCTATTCTTGAGTTATGGGTTCTCGAAGATGCAGAGAAACATATGTGGTCCAAAGGAATCTACACACTGCCTCCCTTATTAAGAAACATATACATATTTGAGTCTGACAATGTAGACATTCTTGGAATGACTAGCACATGTGATGAAGTTCTGTTATCGCAGCGCTACATAGAAGACCCATTTTACATTTATTACTTCAACCTTGAGAGCAATCATATTACAAGAGTTCAAATACAAGGTCCTGAAGTGTTAAAGGGTTACAGAGTTTACACCTCTCTAGACTATACTGAGAATTTGAAACCTATGTGCCCATCTCTAAGGTTAAACAGGTAGGAGAATGGCTTACGGGTCCATTCTTTTTGTTTCCTTTCTTTTATTTCATATTTTGATTTTGAATCAGTCCTCGAAACTAATTAGTGCAATATCTTGTACACTATGAGGTTTGATTTAGTGCAATTTCTTATTATTTATTGTTTAAGCTCTTCTAACTTTTGTCTCATGTGAGTGTCGTGATTCTTCTTGCACATATTGGTGATTTTTGCTATAGCTTTTAAGTCTCTTCTTTTGCTCTACAATTTCTAGATGAAGCAAAAAAAAAATCATTTTGTATGTACATTATAACATCAAGCACGAAATAATGCTTCTCTACCAATATAAAACGGGTGAAGTTTTACAATGATAAATGTTTGACGCTATAACCTTTCAACACAGGCCCGTACCTAAAACAAGTGTGCTGGTCTACTTGCTCAAAAGGCTGCTATTAGTATTTGTTTGTGGTCTCTGTATAAATACATGTCCTGACTTACTAGTAAAAAAATTCTCTATCACCACAAAAACCAAATTTGTGGCTAAAAAAAGCCACGAAAAGCTACAAATATTCATAATATAGCCACAAATTTTAGAATAAAAGCCACAAAAAACTACCAATTTTCTAACAACGACTATATAGCTACGGTCTAATAGCCACGGAAAAAAATTATGGCTAGACTGTGGCTATACGGTCGTTGCTAGAAAATTGGTTTTTTTGTGTTTTTTTCCGAAACTTCGTGGCTATATATTGAATATTTGTAGTTTTTCGTAGCTATTTTAGCTATGAATTTGTTTTTGTAGCTAAATCATGGCTATAGAAAAAAAAATTACTAGTTTTTTACAAGATATCTGTAAACAGTGATTCAATTTAAACAATAAAATCAAATTTTCCAGGAGAAAACAAAAAAATAAGGTACGGGGATTCGAAATATTTGTACTTATAATCACGAATCTTCAATTAAAGGGAAGTTTGAATGGTAGGTATTTCAAACAAACAGAAAATAGACAAATATTGCAGAATAATCAAACGAGCAAATAGAAAAATTGCTTTAATTGAAGAATATTTTCATATAAACCATTAAAAAGTTAATGTCTCTAGAATAATGATATTTTACTTTCTTAGTAATCATTAAATACGTCCACATATATAGCATTATCATTATTTTGAAAATGAAAACTTGATGGAATTTTGTAATTTATAAAAAGAATGTAAAAACTTTTGAGTGACGATTACACTAAAAAAAATAGTAAATTTGCAACGCTATTTTGCGAAGAAAAATAAACGTCAAAATTATGTAACATTGTTGCTACGAATTAAGCATCATCACAAAAATATCGCAATATTGTGATGTTGTTGCGATAATTTTGCAACATGATTGCGATACACAGTCGGCAATCGCGAGAGCGTAGCAATATTGCGATACTGTTGCGAGTCATTTCTTTCATTGCAAAATTGCGAATTACCTGCGATGTGGTTGCGATGGAAGTAATCACCATCACAACTACATTGCAAATTTTCCTCTTTTCCTTATAAATAGTCCACCATGTGATTGTAAATTCAGGAAAAAAATATATTTAAGTGAAGGGTTCACATTATGACGATGTACGTATAATCAAAAAGATCTGGAGACGGGAGAAGTGACAAAAGAGTTTCGAGATGTGTTGCGAGCATTTGTAAACTAGGCGGCTAACAACAATTTTACTCCGAATGACGGTAACATCTTCTGTCCAAATGTGTGAAGTTTGGGAATACCAAATATTTGAATATTGATATGGTGAAACGGCATGTATATAATAGAGAATTTACTTTGAACTATTATGTATGGTTTTCATATGGGGAGGGGTATAATCTCGGTGCTGAGAGTAGTAGTATAGGTGCTGGTGGTGATGATCAACCTAGTGATAATGCTAATAATAATTATGGCAAAAATATGTTTGAAAGTTATGAGTATCTTCAAGATAATAGGTATATATCATGATATGGTTACAGATGAATATCATGAATCTATTCCAGTTGGTAGTGAAAATACTATTAAAGAACCTAACGCTGAAACGAAACAGCTCTATGATATACTTGATGCTGCTAATAAACCTATCTAAGAGGGATGTAGAGAAGATCTATCCAAACTGTCATTAGTATCTAGGTTGATGTCTATTAAAAGTGAAGGAAACATAACCGAGAGAATTATGAACCAACTAGTGGATGCGTTTAAAGAGTATTTGCTAGCATATAATAATTCTGCTGAAAGTTATTATGAAATGCAGAAGTTAGTTGCAGGTCTTGGATTACCATCAGAAACGATTGATGTTTGCATTGAAAATTACATGATTTTCTGGAAAGACGATGATAAGTTGCAGGAATGCCGTTTTTGCGGGAAGCCGAGGTATCGAGAAACAGGTGGAAGGAATCGTGTCCCATACAAACGTATGTGGTATTTGCCAATCACTGATAGATTGAAACGACTATACCAATCAGAAAGGACATCAGCGGCAAAGAGATGGCACGTAGAACACACAACAAATGATGGGGAGGTTACACATCCGTCAGATGCAAAAGCATGGAAACACTTCCACACGGTACATTCTGACTTTGCCAAAGAGTCTAAAAATGTTTATCTTGGTTTATGCACAGATGGATTTACTCCATTTGGTTTGTCGGGAAGACAATATTCTTTATGACATGTCATATTGACACCATACAATATTCCACCTCATATGTGCATGCAAAGCGAATTCTTGTTTATGACCATTCTAGTGCCAGGTCCTAGTCATCTGAGGTAATCTCTTGATGTGTTCCTGCAATTTCTGATTCACGAGCTGAAACAGTTATGGTATAGTAGTGTTCGCACATATGATTTCTCGTAGCAAAATAATTTCAAGATGCATGCAGTTTTATTATGGACGATAAGTGACTTTCCTGTGTACAAAATGTTATTTGGGTGAACTACACATGGAAGGCTATCTTGTCCATATTGTATGGGATGGTCTGATGCATTTTAATTAAAGCATGGTAAGAAATCTTATTGGTTTGATTGTCATCATCGGTTTCTCTCTATGCACCACCCCTACCGGAGGAACAAGAAATTGTTTAAGAAGAACAAGGTTGTGCGCATTCCTCTTCCAACACACATGTCAGGGGATGAGCCGTTGGAGCATATTGATTATTATGGTGCTGAGGAAACATGTAAACGTGGAGGCAATTGGCACACTTCATCTAACATGCTTGATGGATATACATAATCTCATAACTGGCACAAAAAGGGTATCTTTTGGGAACTACCACATTGAAAAGATCTCTTACTACGTCATAACCTTGATCTGATGCACATCGTAAAAAAAAATTTCGATAACATCATGAACACGATATTGAATATGCAGGGAAAGATGAAAGAAAATTTAAAATTGAGGTTGGATCTAGCATAAATATGTTCAAGAAGCGAACTACATATTACACATGATGGCAAACAACTGATTCCCAACTTTCGTTTGTCCGGAAAGTGAGACAAGCATTGTTTAACTAGATATCTTCAAATGTAAAATTTCCAAATGGATACGTCTCCAAATTGTTTCGATGTATCGAGCAAGAGAAAAAAATCTCTAGTATGAAGAGTCATGATTGCCATGTATTCATGCAGTGACTACTACCATTTGCATTGTTTGAGCTTTTACCACAAATGTCCACGAAGCGATTGTAGGTATTTAGTTTAAATTTTCTCATTATATTAATTATATAAGATGTTCAACTTAATTTTATATATATATATATAATTAGTATTAACTTATAGGAATTGGAGCATTTTTCAGGTATCTGTGTACACGAATACTAACAGAGGATGACATAGCTCAATTAGACACTAATATCGCATTGTTGATATGTAACTTGGAAAAAATCTTTCCACCCTCTTTTTTTGACGTGGTGGAACATCTACCAATCCACTTACCTCATGAAGCAGCTCTTGGTGGCCCTATACAATTTCGATGGATGTACCCGTTTGAGTGATTCATGGGTCATTTCAAAGAAAAGGTCAAAAATAAGCAAAAGTAGAATGATTGATCATTGCAGGAAGTTTGACCGAGGAAACATTTCATTTCACATCATATTACTTTAGTCCAATCGTCAAAACCAAAAGAACCCAGGTAGGACGATATGATGATGGAGGGATTGCACCATCATATGCCATTGTTGTTCCAAATATCTTCACTCAGATCGGAAGACTTGCTGGAAAAATTAAGGAAGAATACTGGGAAAACCACACGTATTGTCGTGCAGCTCACAACTATATACTGAGGAATTGTGAAGATGTAGTACCATTTGAGAGATATATACATATCAATTTATTAATTAATTTGATAAAGTGTTGTTAATTAATTTACTTTATTTACTTTGCAGTGAATTCGATAAACAAATACGAGAAGCATTCCCTGATGTAAATGAACGAGAGTATGAAACCTACAAAGAACGTGATTTTACTGGATGGTTGAACTACTACGTACGTAAGATCGCAATCTACATGTAATCAAAATTAAAGAACCATATACGGTTTTAATCTGTTTATGTGATTGTAGGTGAAGAATGGATGTGCATGCAAACCTTTGCCATTATGGTTGCATGAGATTGTTGATGAACCAATTACGAGGATCGTGACAGGCCTAATGTATTTTACGTTCGGATACACTTTCCATACTTACGACCATGGTTCCAATAAATCAACCGCAAATTATGGAATCCACGTGTCTGGTGAAACCGACTTCTACGATATTTTGAACAAAATTGTAGAAGTCACATTTCCAGGAGTTCTTGGACTGAGATGCATTTTATTCCAATACAACGGCTGGTCGAGGAGTGCGTACTAACCAGTTAGGGGTAACCGATGTAAACGCAAGTCAAACATATTCGAAGTTTGACCCTTTTATTCTAGCATGTCAAGCAGAACAAGTGTGTTTTATTCCTTATCCTCGTATAAAGCAAAAATAGGAGACATGGCTATCTGTAATAAAAGTGAATCCAAGAGGTCGTATTGTCGGGGAGATCGACGATGTGGCTATGCAACAAGAAAGAGCACCCAAAGTTTTTGTAGCTGTCGAATCTAGTGAAGATATCATACATGCATAACAAGGCGTAGAAGACATTGTTCAGGATGAATCAGGAGGGAAAATGCTTACTATGACGAGTTCGAAGAGATAGACGATGAAGAAAACACGGAAGACGGAGACTCTGAACATGAAAGTAACTAAGTTGTAGTTTATATTTTGTCGTATTTAAAATGAATTTTTGTTATTTTTTATTAAAACAACAGTCCTTGCAAGGCATCAGCGCCGTTTTGGGCCTGAACGTCGCAGATGCCTTGCAAGGGCTGGTTTTTTTCAATTACGTTTAAGTAAGTAATAAAAATACATGAGATTCAATTGCGATATAATCATATTATGGGGTCTTCTGGAAATAATATAATCTTTGGTCTCTCTAGATTTTTTGATCATCAGCTAAATGTCATCGTCTCCACACTCTCTCTTCAAGATCGTGGTAAAATTCTTCTTTTTTGCCGGCTGATTTCGTCTAAAACCATTGCCTCTCCAGGTCTGCTTGTATTTTTGTATTCTGTGTATAAAATTGCATGAATGATTATCGAAGAATGTTCTCGGCCTCTACGAATGGCACTTTCAAACCTTTGTACAGTATAAAGGTCTTTCATACTCAGAGATTGTGTGCATTTTTTTCGGTTTCAGGCATTGCGAGTCCACTACGACATACCTCTCAAATGTTCACCGCACATGCGTCGTAATAGGGGAGGAAACCCTAATTTTGCGTCACATGGCTCGGATTTTAATTAAAACCCAAGCTGCCTCTTCCTTCTTCTTCTCCCTTTTCCTTCTTATTTTCTTTCTTTCTCTTCCTCGGCAATTCGCAAACATCAACTTCTATGTCTCTGCTCCACCGCCGCGCGCAACCTCTTCTACTTGTCTCCGCCATGACTCCTTCTTATTCCCTCTTCTCATGGTTAGAAACTCCATTTCTTCCCTCTTCTTAGATTTAGGCTTTGGAACCTTACATTATGGTTTGAGCTAGATTAATTTAGGATTCTTGGCTTGAATTGATAAATCTAGAATGCTTAATAGTTAGATTTAGGATTTTGGATTATTAAAAACGATTTTAGATTATTAAAAATAATTTTTGTTTTTTAAAATTATTTTGGATTTTTCAAAACGATTTTGGGATTTTTGGTAATTTTAAAATAATTCCCAAAAATGTTTTCTTATTGTTAAAAACGTTTTAATGGTTTGAAAATTTAGTCCAGTGGCAGTTGGTAAGTTCACTAAAATAGCAAGGCGCACCTGCACCCGAGATCGAGTTCCACCGCCTGTATTATGCAGGAATTTGGCTAATGGGCCGGCCAGTTGTGGGCCATCATATTATCTGCCGTTGACAAAAAAAAAACGTTTTAATGGTTTAAGAAATTTTAAAACCTTTTTTTTTGAATTTTAGAAATTCAAATAATGTTTTTAATTTTCTTAAGTGTTTAAAAAAATTGTAATGATTTTATAAAGATTCGGTAATTTTAAAATAATTTTCAAAAAAATTTTCTAATTTTCTTAAACATTTTAATTATTATTAGTAATTAATAAAGAATTTTTGAAAAATGTGTAAAATTTTCTAAAACGTTTTAATGATTATTGATAATTTTAAAAGAATTTTCTAAAAATGTTTAGAATTTTTAGAAAACGTTTAGGAAAGTTTATCTTGTCTATATAAAGGAAATACCAAAGTGTGATATAACCTAAGAGTTTGATTTGAAAATTTAGGTTTTGAAAAAAAATTCTAAACTAATAAAGAAATTTATCTTGTGTTTATAATCTTGAGTTGTTAATATTCGATTATATAGATTCTACCAAAACTATTCATCAGCACCAGTCACTACAGTAATAATAATGTGTTAAGTTTTTTTTTTTGGGTCATCTGGATCGATAATATGTTTAAGTTATTAATTAAATTAGCACTCAGTGTATATGATAGAAACGTCGTCGTTCCGGAAGTGGGCGTTAAAGAATAATCAGACAGGCTCGCATGTTTCCGCGTTCTTCTAGGCTGTAATCCAATGTTATAATATGTCATCGACCTCTCTTTTTTTATATTTATTTATTTTTATTTTTATTATTCTCTTTCCTTCATCTTCGTGGTTCACCATAAGCTCGTCTTCAAATTAGTCTTCTTTAATCAGATCTCTTCTGTGACCAAGTTATCATGGAGCTCAGTTTCCTCCCTAGAGCTCTCTTCTTCTTCCTTCTACTCTCTGTACTTTCTTCTTTCTCATCTTCAAGTTTCATCTCAGGTACACATTCAATCTTCTTCTTTTCTTCCTCCAAATATCTGATAATCAAATTATTCGATTTGGTTTGATTTAGTCATCATTGGTTTTCTCGTTTTCCTATTGCAGATGGTGCCTTCGAATCTCAGACTTTGGGTATTGGAAGAAACCTGCTTCAGGCCAAGAAAGGCAAGTCCTTTCTATTCTCAAAAATCTTTGTATCTTTCTACTTACTATTTTCATACTTTACTCCAACAATTAATTCTCTTTCTGGTATTAAGATTTTCAGTTTTTATATTTATATATATCAATATATGTGTCCCCAATGTCTAACTCAAACAGATCCAGGTATCGCTAGTAATGATTCCTGCATCTATAGGGATCCACTTAAACATTCATAGAACTATGCGGTTCATTCACCAAATCTTTTATGTTACAGTCTTGATTTTTGATTCTGTGTATACTTGGCTTAATGATGATATTTAAACCTCTACGAGTGTTGCTTTTTAATCTCCAATACACTCTTCGATTATGGCCAACTAGTATAAAACATTGTATAAACAGCCTAGTTTAGCATCTGTAGCGATTCTTTGTGTGTTTGCAACATTTTCAGACAAGAACCGTTTAAGTTTTTTCTTGTAAGTGATGTGGTTTCTCTTTATATGGATGGAACAGCTTGTCGTGTGAACTTTGAGTTCATGAACTACACGATTATAACAAGCCAATGCAAAGGTCCCAAATACCCACCAAAAGAATGTTGTGCCTCCTTCAAGCAGTTTGCGTGTCCTTACGTTGACGACCTCAACGACCTTAACACAGATTGTGCAACCACTATGTTCAGCTACATCAATCTCTACGGAAAATACCCACCTGGACTTTTCGCTAACCAATGTAAAGAAGGTAAAGAAGGTCTCGAGTGTCCCGCTTTGGCTCCCGAAGCTGACGTAAATGCAGCCACCACCAGAGCTTCTTCTCGTCATTGGCTGACCATTACCGCGGCTTTATTTGTGTTTGTTAAACTGTTCTGATGCCGAGAGAAAGCCTGACTTTTCACAATGTACTTGTAACAACCTGCAGAAGCGAGTGTATGTGTATATCCACGATCTGTTTTACTGTTACACTGCCTCATTCTTTTGATTTTAGGGACTTCAAAAAGTTCTAAATGATTGTTTGTATGGATTTTGTGTCTATCATCGTCTCTTCTTATATTAATCGAACAATGAAGTAAACAGGGCTAAGTATATACGCAAAATTACATATCATAGAGATGTCTTAACAACAAGGTCCTATTAAATACTGTGTCTACGTATAAAGGGTAAACAAATGAGTTATTTATCATGTTTTCCACTAATTGTTTATCTATTACCTTTGTGTACAATCAAGAATTGGCACTACACATACACTCATATAAAAGACATGCAAGGTTGCCTTAAACAGCCTCTCACTTGTCGTTACGATGGTAGGAAAAGGACCAAACTGAGAGACTCACCACATGAGTCTTGACTTGCGACGGAACTGCTTCTTTGTGATACACCAAGGACCAGGAAAGGTGCTTAACTGCGCATAGTTATTACCAGACATGAAATTGTGTAAGACCCTAGACTGAACTATGTTAAACTAGTCTAGAGATCAGGCTTCAAATATATGTCTGGTACATAATTGAGATACGTAAAGGGGTGCCATCTGTATTCTCATACTATGCGTATTTAACCAAATGTGTCCAATGTGTATATAAATACAAAGGTGGATTTCAGATATTAGCACTTGACAAACAATCTTGTGTCTCATTTACTAATAGGTTCATGAAAACGAATAACAAATAATATCACTTACGTTACTGATTAGCTTTGCCCCATGCCACGCTGTGTCCACGCCACAAGGAGGAGGGATTACTCTGATTCCGTTGCTTATAGATGAAGGAAGGTGATCATGAAGTTCTCTTTCCAGCCTCTCTGGATTTAGTTTACAAAATAAATCCCCATAAGCATGTCACTCATGTATCTTTTAGATCAATAAAAAGAGGTATTAATTATTTTTCATGTATATTGATGGTATCACAAAAATAAAATAAAACAGAGGAAAGAGCTAATATGAATTGAACCTGCGAGTCCTGGCAAACACGCGCTTCCCCCAGCCAGTACTACAGTCTTGAACCAACTACCGTCACCTGTAAGTCCCGCTGCATCACAGTGGTCCATACAGAGCGCAACTGCTTGGTGCAGACTCATTGCACGCCTGATTTGGCAATGACAAAGACCAGTCCAGAACAAATTATAATATGGCCAAAAATATGGAGGGTATTACAGCCCAGGCCTGAGATGCATGCAGCTTTATACTATTACAATTGTGTAATTTAGGGAGAGATAAGAGTTATGATGAAAATAGTGGGACTCATAAACATATTTGTGTATGGTGCCATGGTATCACTTTTAGCTACAGAATTAATCAAATTAAGAGAGTCTTCAAGGTTTAACATCATCGCATTAAGTAGTGCAGGCCTTACATTCCAGCGAGATGTGGTTGAAATAATATCTCCCCTGTTTGGAAACGTTCCTTTGACAAAGTAAACAATCCTTCACCTGAAACTTCCTCTGAAGCTCGTGTGTCTCTTGAAAGTTCAGCTCTATAATCAAGAGCCACATAACACAGTTTCTACATCCGCATAGCATAACAAAAGCATCACATAAATCAACTGGATAAAAACGAACTATAGTCAGCAAATTCCAATTTATCGTGCTACGAACTAAGGCTTGTCCACGAATTGCATATATCCAACAACTTTAAGGATATCTCAATATACAGATTTGGTTGAAAGTTCAAAAGGTGCTATGACAACATTCCGTGTACTGGCTTGTGTATGGTATATTTAATGTGTATTTTACAGAAGAGTCACTTTCGGATGCAAACCTATGAGTTAAGTTATATAGTAAAGGGACCAAATTGGTCAATGGTAATACCTCTTTTAGAGTACGAACGGTGTACAGTGATTGAAAATTAATGTTGTTCTCTTGCATCTTCTCCTTAAGGAAGCCCGTAAGTTTCAAGGCTCCAAAGCCAATGACTTCTACACCTACCTGTCGCATCACCTTACCGTGCAGAACTGCAGAACATCCAGCAAAAGTAAATTGCTAGGACAGCACTGAATGATAACGAATCAGAGAGATACACGAGGAACTTATCAACAAAATGAAATATTTACATTTTCATTTTTGTGCCACAATTAATCAACTTCAGTTCCACAAATAGAATCACATCACGAGTGACTACATCTAGAAAGGTTACCATCTCGATATACAAAATTTGAGAGGATAAAACAGCTTACTTGGAAGGATGGTTATGACTTGGAAACCAATGTTAACAACAATTCCAGATGTTTTCCGTGCAGCATATAGTGCTAAAATAGCCTGAAGATACACCACATATCATTCGTAAAATGCTTATGACTGTAACAGAACCAAAACCAATCATTTGACAAGGAATGCATAACCTTAGTTATACTACCTCCAGTTGAGCGTATGTATCAAATCACCCCAAAAACAAAACAATTTCTCGCCAATACATTCTATTTATTGCACTGGGTTTTGAACCTTGGAAAAATGTGGCTACAGAAATAGAGAATGAATCTCTCTGAGAAAAAAAAAAACACTACTCTGGATTTTCAATGCAAAGATTCTAATATCTCGCAACAATAAACCAGAAAGCACTTAAGATTCAACCAAGGCTTGCCTGATTAACTGCACACACTGCAGGAACATTCATGTCAAACAAGACATTAAGGATAGCAGTCTTAAGTTGCCGCCTTGATGCCTTGGCCGATTCGGTATCTGAAATCATAATTAAATGAAATCTTAAAACTGGAACAACGAGATGTAATTTTATAGATAAACAAGTAAAACTGTAACTAACCATCAAAATGGCACAGGGGTAGAGACACCACTATTGGCTGCATAGAGGGCTTTACGCGCATCCTGTAAAAGAAAACTATCACATAAGAAACTCTAATACAGTATCCATATGAAGCTGGGAAAGTATAAGCCATAGAGATAATTCCTAAAATCATTTAGCTTTAGAAAAACCTGGTGCAAATGGTTGCAAAGAACTGTTGAAGTCTCGCATAAATCGGTGACTCAATGTTGCCAAATTCCTGGTGATCAAACTAGTAAGAACTATCTTGTGTGCAAGAGGCAAGAGGCAAGCTTATTATCTTTGTTACAAAATATTGTGAACTACAGTAGTACAACTATGATCTGACCAGAAAAGTAGCAGAACGTCCGGAAGGTGAAGCATACTTGCTCCAGCCATATTTGCAATATCCAGAACCACCTTCATGACAAATGAAGAATATGAACCCACTATGCAAATGCAATAGTATTCACTATTTTTATTGTCAAAAAAAAAAAAAAAAGAACATACCATCAATAATTATAGAACCAGGAACTATTGCCCTCTGACCATAAATGCGCATGAACGACAACTCCCCTGACTGACTAGAAATCATTCTACAAGAAAGTTAAACCTTCAATTATTTACAATAGTCATCGAGCAAAACAAAATTATTGCCCAATAATTTTCAATCCTTGCAGTCCACCAATAACAGTTAATCCTCTGTTGACCAATTAGAAACTACTAAAACTCGAAAAGAAAAACAAAATTCAAACCACAAGACCAAAAACTTCACACTAGTTGAGACGATGACAATTCCAATGTTGGCTCAGTACTTTTTCTCTGGCGATCAAAGCAAAAAGTTCCGAAATTCTCGTAAACTCACCGGAGAGGATATCCAGAACGCAAACTAGTTTCCGCGAAGAAAATGGATTCCCATGGCTCTTGCGAACACTGGAGATAGAATATCCAGAGACGATTATCTCCAGCCAAACATTTACAGGCTTTGCACGCTACGCTGAATTTCGCCGCATCTCGTGGCTCCATTAACATCAGTATCTGTTCTAGAATATCCATCGGTAGCTGATCAAACGCTCCAAGGGACGACGAAGATAAAAAAGGAGCCTGAATTTCTCTCTGACTCTCCGAATCCTTGCTACTATTCGATCGGCTCCACACCGATCCCCATACTTTTCTCAGAATCATAGCCAAATTTCCTCCGACGCTCTCTGCCTCGGTAACTTATGCGGTTGTTTTTTTCTCGGACCAGAAAATAAAAAATTCGCGAGAAAACGAACCAGGAAAATTTTGACGAGCACGGGATTTTTGTTTGGTTTTTTAAAATCGAGAGGAGAGTCTAATGTTGTGACGTTAGTTGGGATGAGAGTGAGTGACGTGGAATTTTTCAATAAAGAAACGTGTCCACTTGGAAACAAGGGATTAATATTACTCCACGCGCGAGGTTTTAATTGAAAGGTGGACTCACCGTCTCACTAATGTCAATCATCATAACGATATTTTGAGCCCAATGTCGAAATAATATCGAGAGTGGTCGTCAAGAGACCCAAGACCACGTGCTCTACCTTTTTTTTTGTATGTCATCTCCTTTATTGGGAATTGATTCAGAATTGGGAAGAGTGGACCAGTATCATAGTTTTGGATGAAAACTTAGATTATACATTGGATCTTGTCGAACAATAATTACTTCTTAACAAAAATTAAATTGGGAATAATGGCGAAAGTATTCAAGGCCAAAGGGTGTCAATTGACACCCACAAACTTTTAACATTCTTTATATATATTATATATGTTTTTAAAGAGTATCATTTTAGTAACAAAAAGATAGTTAGACAAAGAGTGTTGTCATTCTAGTTTTTTAATACAATTTTTTACAAATAATTTCAATTTTTATCTCTAATCAAATTTAGATATATGAAATCTAACTAATTATTACTCATAATAATTAGTGGTATAAGTGGTATAAAAAACTTTTAGTATTATTTTTTAATTTGTGTGAAAAAACCTAGAAGTACAATTTTTAAGAAACAGGAGTGTTATAGTTTTTTAAAAAATTGACCGTGGAATAGAAAACATCCATGGTGTACCGCGGGATAGAACCTAGCGTTACTAGAAAAGAGCACAGAAAAACCAGGCTAGAACAGTATAAAAACTATGAAATTATCACTAATTCAGGTGACGAATCTGCGAAGATGAGTTACGCTCTATGCTTCTCCAAGGTTATCTGTCAGGAAATATACCTATGTTGTCATTTTCTCACTCTACTCTTTGTGTATTGGAACCAAAAATGCATGAATACTGAGAAAAACAACTCTTTCTATACATTCAATAGAAATTCTAGATTAGTAAGATCAAGTATTCTACATTTTCAGGTTTGTCAAGTGCACCATGTAACCTTTGTCTTTATTATTCTTCGAGCAATATGGTTTTTTTTGGATCATTTAAACTGAATTGGGTTGTGTGCTTTTTCATCTTCTGATGTGTTAAATTCAAATGTACACCTCCGAGGTGGTAGTACTGCTGATGGAACCATAGTTCTATGGAAAACTGATCATAGTTTGGCTATATTCATTTTCTGCAATTGAGGAACTTGTCTGCGCAACATCAAAACACAATGTTTACATGTTATCCAACTACTCCATCAACCACTTGACAAGTTGCATGAATGAAATTATTAATGTTAAAGGTCATGTGGCTCCATCTCAGGTTTGTTTCTCAAACTTTATCCAAAGCATTTAAGTTTTGTCAATTGGATTTTTGTCTTTTTGGATTAATCTAACTCCAATATATTCCATATTTATCAGAAACATCCTCACAGTTTGTTGGAAAGATTTACTGAGACGCAAGTTAGCACTCTTGCAGTAAAAGAAAGGCTGCTAGGTGCTGGTGGATTTCAGGGAGAACTCATTTGCAAGGTTAGTTAGAGGCTTTGAATGGAAAAATAAAGAAATAACAAATTGTGATGTTCTCACCAGCTGCTATAGACTCTCTTTAATATGAAACGCAAAAGAAGTTACTATGTACTACTTACTATATTTTAATTTTGTGAATCTTTTGTTTCCCTTGCAACCAACATCTTTGATAGACCTGGTGTGAGCTTCTGTTCACGCACAACATACACATAAAATGTTATCAACAATGCAACATATATATACAGAAACCCTAGGTACCTATTAGCATTTCATATTAGTTTGGTGGTTTGAACTTCCGAGTTGAGACCATAGACTAACACAAACTGTAACCATTTATGGTCTTATAGTGGTGCACTTCATTTCATGGCCTCAAACAATGAATGTGGAGTCTGAGACATTGACATAGAGAGATATCAGCTTGTCCAGCTCTTCCCGTTATCGTTGACCCGTCTATGTAATTGTACTTAATTTCTCATCGGCTTCTATGCAAATAAAATATATTCAAACTATAGTTTTGGAAATTTTAACAACAGAGCTCCCCTTAGTCATGATAACAAACTAGTAGCAGTCGTTGGAGATGGCCCAAATGGTTTATTGGTAGACTCAAGCAATGGACATGGATATGAACATTCTTCTTTCTCGCACTATCTATATTACTCCGGTTAGGTCTTGCAACCTTACGGTTATGAGTTTTGTTTCAGACCATCGAGACGCTTAAAGGTCACTTAGATTATTCCTTTGCATCGGCTTGACATCCAAACGGCGTAACATTTTCCACATGAAACCAAGATAAGACATGTCGTATTTGAGACACAAAGAATCTGTTGGAATCAGTCGTTGTCCTAAAAGGTAACCTATGAGCTGTAAGGTCCATTAAGTTTACATCTGATGGAAGGTACATAAAAATGGTGGAGCCAGCAGATTTCGTCTATATCTATGACACAAAAACAAGTTACAAAAAAAGAGCAAGAGATTGATTTCTTTGGAGAGATGTCTGGGATTCTATTTAGTCCAGATACTGAGTCTCTCTTCATCGGTGTTTGGGATTGAACTTATGGAAGTCTCTTGGAATATGGTCGAACCAGAGACTACACTTATTTCAATCCATTACATTTTAACCAAAAAAAGAATATCTTTTATATAAAATAATCGGTTATATGGCGTCTAGATTTCATTATCATACCCGCAAAGAAAAAGAAAAATGAGAAAATGATCTATTTCCACGTCCAAATTTTTATATAGCACCAAAAACACCTAAACCTTGACCCTCAATCCCAATACACCCATAATGAAAGTTTAATTCCTATATCCACACGAGATCAAAAATCGTTGGTTGGCAAACTTTTCTCTCCTCTCGAACTCTGACTGGAAAAACTCCCCAATCTCTGAAGTGAAGAACCCTAAATCCAAGTTTCATAATTTTCCAGAATTTGAAGCAAACTTTTCTTCTGAAATATATTGTAAGTATAGTATTAATGTCAATTTCGTGGTATTTTGTATTGTATGAGATCACATTACATGTTTGAAATCCTTAAAAGAGTTTGGCCAACATATTGTTTGAGACTTTATTTATGTGGTAAAATTTATTTACGTTGATTGTTCGAGACTTGATTTTCTAAAATTTGATTTATGTTGCCTTGATTTATAGAATTTGATTTACTCTTTCTACTCTTCAGATTGCTGAAAGAAGGAAGTTGGTCTCAACTATTAAAGAGAGCATACCTATTGCCTTTCATCTTTTGCAACATTTGCACAGCTATTTAGATTTGCACAACAATTTGTCGTAGATTCCATTTCCAAAACGAAAATCTATAGAGATCGACGATTTAGATTTAGGTGTTTGGATTTGATTATGAAGCAAAATCTAAGGTTCAATACTTTTCTGTGTTTCGATTTCGTCTAACGAAGAAGATTAGATGTTTTTTTCTCTGTTTTTAATTGGGTTAGTGAGTGTTAAACAGATCATAATTTGGGTCATTATTGGGTCAAAATCGGATTTAAAATGGTTTAAGATGGATTTAGGGTTTAATTTGATGTTTGGTAAACAGTAAAGGAGTGCTAACCAACAATTTTTTATTTCGTGTGGATATAGGAATAAAACTTTTATTCTGGGTGTATCGAGATCGAGGGTCAAAGTTTCAGGAATGGAATAAATTGTCCATTTGTGTAATTTATTTTGTTGTCAAATTTTTATCCCCAAAAATGAATCTCCATTGCAAGGAGTAAAAGTTCAAAAAGGAACTACAAAAGAGTTTAAAGATATAAACCGGAGGACACAATTCTCAGAGTAAAACAAAAGATACAACAAACCGACTTCGAAAATTCTCTTGAAATTATTAGTTAATCTCTTCAAATATATTTTAGATTTGGTTGGAAGACTTTAAAAGGTTTTAACTTTAAAAAATAACAACCGAGTCAAAATTTGGATATATTTTGGCTTATGATTTATGAGTTAAAATTGAGCATCAAGGACATGTGTCTTGTTTTCTTGTTCTTTTATGAGATAATTACAGGAAAATGGCTAAAATTACTAAAATTTCGGAAAAGAACATCAAAAGGATTTGCTGTGTAAATAGTTATTTTTTGTTTAGTAAAATGACACGAACTGTTGTTTTTAGGGTTGCTTTTTGTTTTCTTCTTCATCTAAATGTAGATTCCTCTGCGAGTTGAAGAACTATGGTGCATAGGTGGAGTCTCGAGATGCAGAGTCCAAAGCAGAGGTGGAGTTTGGAACTATTGTAGATTAATCTGCCGTGAAAATTCTGATGGAGGATCTTCAAGTGAAGAAGAAGTGCTCGCCTGGGAGTTTAAAATTTGACTTGCATGGCGGAAATGATGTCGATCAGATTAGTGTGAGTGGCAAAATTTAGGATTCCGCAAGTGATGTGATTGACTTGGAAGGTGAGATTTTCTTGGGTCATTTGTTTTTGTGTTTCTGGGTATCGGGGTTAATTGCGTTATGAGATTAGTGGTTTGTTTTTGCGTTGATTTGTATTGATTATTTCGAGTGTTGTTGTTTCTTAGATTTGATATGTGAAATATTAGTCTTTCGTATTTAGGGAAACTTGTGAGTTATGGTGATTGAAATGTATGTATTTAGTGAACTTATAAAGATGGTTGTTTCAACTCTATTGGTTTTCTGTTGAGTTGGAAGTTGTTTATCTTATTTTATCGTTACTTTTAGGAAGTTTGAATGAGTTATGTTGTGTTGTCTTTGGCTTCTTTTGCTCAATTGGATTTATATATAGTTGTTTTCTCCGGCACTGGAAGGTATTTCCCTTAGTTGATGCTAAGTTAATTGCGTTCTAAGATTAGTGGTTCGTTTTTGCTTTGATTTGTACTGATTATTTTGAGTGTTGTTTTTTCTTAGATTTGATATGTGAAATATTAGTCTTTTGTGTTTTTTTGGAAAACTTATGAGTTATGGTGATTGAAATGTATGTATTTTGTTAACTTATACAACTGGTTGTTTCATCTCTGCTGGTTTTCTGTTGAGTTGGAAGTTTTTTATCTTATTTTATCATTACTTGGGACGTTTGAATGAGTTCTGTTGTGTTGTACTTGGCTTCTTTTGCTCAAGTGGACTCATATGGATTTTTCTCTAGCGCTGGAAGGTATTTTTCTTAATCTATGCTTAGTTGAGAAGTTTTTGTGAGTTATTTTCTTTGTTTGTTTTAGTTGAGAATTGGTTAGGGTTTATGTTATCATGACGAGGTTGTGTATTATTGCTTCTTCTTATATGTCTTCTCTAGTTTTGTATGTTGTATATGTCTGTGGTCTGTTATGTTGTGTTTTTAAGCATTACAGTATAAGTTTTTGTACTAAGATTTTCTTGTGGAGTTATCTTCTGTAGTTTGATATATATCCCTTGATTGTGTTTCAATGTCATACCTCAATCTGTTTTGTTATTCTTATGTGTTTGTTTTGCTTCTTTGAAATGTCACTACAGATGGGACTTGAAGAGTCATTGCCTAAACATGTTCTGAGTACACGTTCTCATCTAATTGAGGGAAGGATCAACTCATACTCTAGAATGGAGTATTTGATTGATATACTTGACATATTGGAGGGAACACCGGAATTGAATTTGTTTTAACTCAGTTTGGGTTGTTGTTTCTTTGCTTTTGAGACAGTGTTCTTTGTCTGAAAGATTGTTTCATAGCATGGTCTACAAGCAATTGGTTACTAGGGATAAATCTGAGTTGTGGTTTACGTTTGGAGGACAACCACTCAGGTTTTTGTTGACAGAGTTTGTGAGAGTTACTTTTATTTGATGCGGTCCTTATCCTCCAGGGATTGTTGTAGACAATTTAGATTATCACTTGGTGTGTATTAGTCCATTCTATTATGCTCTGGTTGGGTCTCACATGAAGGTGAAAATTGCAGATCTTGTTAAACTGTTGAAATCTGAGCCACATTTGTCTGAGTTGTAAAAATTGTGTGTAGTTTTAGTTGTTATTGTCCAGGGCATCTTGATTTGTGGGAGACATCCAGTGATTTCAATGTTTCAAGTTGTGGAGATGGTGAAAGATGTTGGGTTGTTTATGTCTTCCCCGTGGGGGAGATTGAGTTTTAAACGTACTATGCAGATGATAAAATGTGGTATTGGTAATGATGAAGTGTCTGATATGAGGAGAAGACTCTACCAACCATCTTTGGTTGTGCATGGGTTCCATGTGGCAATGCAATTATTTTTGGTGCAGTTCATTCCGCTTTTGTTGGAGTCTGTTCGAGGAAATCACTTTGCGCTGTCATTTTCGGATAAGTGTTTTCAGTGTTTACCTCCTTTGAAGGCATTACATAATGATGCAATTGTGTTGATTGATAGTGATGAGAATGTATGTTTTCTTATATACATTCATATTATTGATTTTGTTTCTTCCTAATGTTTTGTTTTGTTTTGCAGCTTTAGGTTTTACGCGTCTTAATTGTTTGGTTGTTGGGATCCCGATTGTTGATTTGCCATAAATGTCTGTTGAAGATCCAAATGTCTGTTGGGGCTGTGAAGCAATTTCCCATAAATGGTTTTGGGGCTGTGAAGCAATCTCCCGTGAATGGTTTTGGTGGGATGGATGGCTTGATGAGGCATGATGTCTACTAACAAATTCCTCATATTCGAAATGAAATGTGTGAATTCAAGCAAACTGCGGCATCTGAGTTTAGTAAATTTAGAGATGAAGTTATGCACGAAATAAGGTGTTGGTTCGGGAGTATACCAGATGTTCGGAATGATGGTCCTCCTCAAGCATCACTTACATTTAATCCTCTATTTCGTGTATTCAGTTGGCAAGTCAGGTAATGCGTGAAGAAAGCTCTGAGATTCAGTTGACTGCTGATGTAGTGGAGGATGGTAATGTTAGAGAGAAGGTAAATAGGTGTTTTCCAACGTTCTGGTATGATTTATGTTTTTAGTATATGATTGGAGTTTTATATTTCAGTCTAAGATTTTTGGCAATAATGTGCATCGTGTTAAGCCTATGGGAGTTGTTCCACCTTTAGTGTGTGCCATAAGAAGATATATCTGCCCAAGAGGTAAGTGTACCATAATCCTTTCTTGAGTTAGTTTTATCTTTTTTTTAGGCTTCTAAGTTGCATGTTATGGAGTCTGCTTCAGTTCTTCCTGCGAAAGATGTTATTGATGAGGTTTGTCTTTTCATTTCTGTTTTGCTATGTGTTTCTTTCAATGTTTGTATGTAGTTTGTGATGTTCGTGAGCTTATTGTTATTTGTTGTCGGCTGGTGTTGTTCATGAGAGTGCTTTCCAGCGTTCATATTCAATTCGGCCTATGATTTTGAATTTTTCTTACGTTGCGGGTTCCTTGCCTATAAATTATGAGATATGTGAAGCTTCTACTACAGTTCATAGGAAAAAGGGGCTAAGACGAGAAAGAAATAATCGAGAAAGAGATATGTTTCTGTTTCTGTTTCTTCTTCTCATAAAGATTCTCCTTGCTTTAAGCAGGTTAAAGTGTTGCCAATGGTTGTGATGAATTTGATCCCTTTCATGTGGTTTTTGTAAGACTGTGCAAATTTAGGGTCTTCTGGTGAAAATTATCACCGTGCAAATTCAGGGTCACTTTTGTGGATGTGCAAAAATAGGTCACAATAAATGTGACCGTTGGAACCATCTGATTTGTCTTCTAGAAGCCAAGCAAAGAAGACCACATGTGACTTCTTGGAGACCGTTGGTGCTGAAAGTGACAGCCCCTTCTTTCCTTCTTCTTATAGTTTTGTCTCTCTGAATTGCTGTAGCAGAGTGGACCAGAAAGACCACCTAGGTTTAGAGTTGTATAGCCTATAAATACTTGTTGTAACCCTTAACATTAAGAAATGAAGAAATAATCTTCTTCTTCCATACTCTTTCAGCTGTAACTCTTATTCTCTCCTACTCTCAATCTCGGTTTCTTCTTTCACAAAAACTAACATGGTATCAGAGCAAAAAATTACTTATACTCCATTCTAAACCGATCAATCTCTTTTATTCTCCTATTTCTTCCATTTTAGTTCGCCATTCTCCATTATTACTCTCTCAAGATCTGTTTTTATTTTTCTCTCGGTTAAGCTATGGAAAACTCGAGAAACTTTGGGATTCATGTCACTTTTAAGGGCGTGAACTATCTATTGTGGTCTAGGACTGTTAAATCAGTTTTGAGCGGCCAAGGACTTTGGAGTCATGTTGAGGTATGAGCTCCAATTAGGTCGGTCCATTCTGCGGGTAAAGCTAAAGAAGGTGATGGAAGCAAGGCAACTGAAGCTATGGCTGTGGACGAAGAGAAGTGGTATCAAGATGACTAAGTGGCTCTCAATCTAATGCAAAGCTCTCTTGACCCAACCATTCATGAAGCTTACTCTTATTGTGAAAATGCCAAACACTTTTGGGATACACTTAAGAAAGTGTACGGCAATCTTTCAAATCTTAGTCGTGTGTATGAGGTCAAGAAGGCCATAAGTGATCTCAGCCAAGAAGACATGGAGTTCCCTCAATGGTTTGGAAAGTATATATCTCTTTGGGCCGAGCTTGAAATGTTGAGGCCTCCAACGGCGGATCCAAACGTGATGAGTGAAAGACTTGAACAAGATAAGATATTTGGGCTGATGTTGAACTTGAATCCAGCCTATAATGATCTCATTCGTCACCTCCTAAAGCAAGATAAACTCCCAAAGTTTGGAAGAGGTTTGTGGTTTTATTCAAAGGGAGCAAGGAAACCGAACCCTTCTTAGTGGTAAGAGGGAGCTTCTCATTGCCAACAAGGCTTTCCGACATAAAGACAAGAAAGTTTGGGTGTGTGACCATTGCAAGAAGAAGGGACACTCAAAAGATCGATGTTGGATTCTTCACCCCCATCTCAAACAAAACCAGTGGGACAAGGCTAAGGCAAATGCGGCTAATGGAGAGAGGAAGGCTCATGTGGCTGAGGGATCTTCTTCTCAACAAGCTGCAGGAGATGTCAAGGCTTTGGTCACCACACATGATGAGTATGTGAAGAAGTTGGACATAGCTGAGCTCATCAAAACCATTAACTCTCTTAAGGAATCTGGTAACTCTTTTCATTCTCCAAAATTACTAAGCCATTGATTGTAGATTCAGGAGCATCTCATCATATGATTAGTAGTAGAAACTTGCTTGAAAACGTTAAACCGGCCTTAGGAAATGTTGAGATTGCAAATGGTTCTAAGGTTCCCCAAAGGAATAGACGATTTGAAATTGTTTGAGAAATCATCTAAAACTTTTTATATGCCTGAGTTCACATCAAATTTATTAAGTGTAAACAAAACCGTATGTGATTTGAAATGCAAAGCCATAGTTGATCCTAACAAAGTGTAGTTTCTGGATATTGAATCCAATCAAATCCTTGGAGAATGAGTCACCAAGAATGGATTATATCTTCTTGAGGATCTTAAGAGCAATCCGAATTTATCTTGTTTTTCTAGTACTAGTAGTAATGTTGAGAATGTTATGTGGCATGCTAGACTTGGTCACTCTCATAATTGTGCTTTAAGGTTGTTATTACCGAATGTTTCTTTTAAAAATGATGATTGTGAAGCTTGCATTCTTGGGAAACATTGTAAGTTGGTTTTCCCTAAATCCTCAACTCTTTATGAACATTGTTTTGATTTAGTTCATTCTGATGTGTGGACCTCTCCTTGTGAGTCTAGAGACCATCATAAGTACTTTGCTACATTTATTGACGAAAAATCCAAGTACACTTGGTTAACATTGATGCCATTGAAGGATAGGGTGTTAGATGCTTTTCACAAATTTTCAGAACTATGTGACTAACCATTATAATGCCAAAATCAAAGTTTTGAGAACATATAATGGTGGTGAGTACACAAGCAATACATTCAACAATACTTAGCAAAACTCAGAATTGTACATCAAACAAGTTGCCCATATACTCCTCAACAAAATGGAGTGGCTTAGAGAAAAAATAGACACCTTATGGAGGTTGCTAGACCATGATGTTCTATACCAATGTACCAAAGCGTTTCTGGAGTGATGCGGTTGTAACATCATGTTATGTGATCAACCGAATTCCAACCAAAGTACTTAGGGATGCAACTCCATTTGAGGTACTTAATTAAACAAAACCATCTATTAACCACTTACAAGTATTTGGCTGCGTTGGTTTTTTCTTAGTACCAGGTGATCTACCCAACAAATTGGAAGCTAAGAGTACCAAAAGTGTGTTCATTGGATACTCAACTACTCAAAAGGGTACAAATGCTACAATCCAGAGACTAGGAAGGTCCTTGTATCTAGGGATGTGAAGTTTATGGAAAACAAAGGATACTTTGAGGAAAGAAATTGGGCAGACATTCAAGGCTTGTCTGATCCAGCTCAACATTCTAGGTATGACCGAGCCACTATCTTGCGGAACCTCTTAGAAAGCATTGGTGCATGTGAACCAAGACCATCTAGTACAACTTCAGATCAAACAACAAGTGAAACTGAATGAGCAGATTGTACACTCGACCAAAACCACTCGAGTGTAACTGATCGAGTGGAGGTGAAACCGCATGAGGAGGAACCAGAAATTAACGAGGCAGTTCAAGATTTGGATGACAATTATCTGTCGGAAGAGCACAATCAATCAGTTCAACCACTTCGACGTAGTCAAATGATAAGAAAGGAACCTTCCAATTGGGTTAACACAATAGTGTACTACAATAACAATGCGGTAGCTCATCCGACTCAGGTTGTATGCAACATGGCCAAAGTTTCAGCTGAACATCAAGCCTTCATCACTCAAATTGACAAACAGTATGTGCCAAGGACGTATGAAGAGGCCAAATAGCACAAAGTTTGGTGTGATGCAGTTGGTGAAGAGCATGGAGCTATGGACATAAATCACACTTGGGATGAAGCCCCTCTACCTCCCGGGAAAAAGGCTGTCACCTCTCGTTGGATCTTTACTATCAAGTACAAGAGTGATGGCCAGATAGAGAGACACAAAGCCAGACTAGTAGCTAGAGGATTCACTCAAACATATGGAGAAGACTATCATGACACATTTGCTCCAGTGGCCAAACTCCATACGGTACGTGTTGTGCTTTCCTTAGTTACTAATCTTGATTGGGATTTGTTACAGATGGATGTCAAGAATGCATTTCTACAAGGCGGACTTGAAGATGAGGTATACATGGTTCCTCCACCAGGTCTAGAGCATATTGTGGCACCCAGAAATGTTATGAGGCTTCAGAAAGCCATCTATGGCCTCAAACAGTCTCCACGAGCTTGGTACCACAAGCTGAGTCATACATTGCGAGATCACAGATTTAGGAAGTTTGAGGCTGACCATACTCTCTTCACACTTCAAGGTCAAGATGGAATTGTTGGTGTTCTTGTGTATGTTGATGATATCATCATTACCGGAAGTAACAAAGAAGGTATCAAAGGTATCAAAGAACACCTTAAATATGTCTTTGATATTAAGGATTTGGATAAAATGAAGTACTTCCTTGGGATTGAAGTATGCCGATCAAAAGATGGCTTCTTCTTGTCTCAAAGGAAGTACACACTTGATCTTTTGAATGAGTGTGATATAGGTAGAAGGACTGCCAAGACTCCACTTGAGGATGCCTACAAAGCAACATGCAAGGGGGAAAAAGATGATAAACCGTTAGAGGATGTACATCAATTCCAGAGAATGGTTGGTAAGTTAATTTATCTTACCATAACAAGACCGGATTTGTGTTTTGCAGTGAACCAAATAAGTCAACATATGCAAGCCCCTAAGCTATGTCATTGGGAAATGATGGATCGAATTCTAAGATATCTTAAAGGAACTGCGGAGCAAGGCATATGGATGAGAAGGAATGAGAACACAACTCTCGTTGGCTATTGTGATGCGGATTGGGCTGGAGATAGGCAAGATCACAAGTCCACTACCGGGTATTGCATGTTCCTTGGAGGTAATCTAGTCACTTGGAAGAGCAAGAAGCAGAAGGTGGTGTCATGTTCAAGTGCTGAAGCTGAGTATAGAGCTATAAGGAAGCTTACGGATGAACTAATATGGTTGAAGGCATTACTTAAATATTTGGGAGTTGAATCACAAGAACCGATCACAATGCATTGTGATAACCAAGCTGCCATTCACATTGTATCTAATTCAGTGTTTCATGAGAGAACAAAGCACATTGAGGTTGATTGTCACAAGGTTCGAGAAAATGTGGAACAATGAGTGATCTTACCATGTTACACAAGAAGCTCGGACCAGCTGGCTGACATTTTCACCAAAGTTGTGAGTTCAAAGGTGTGTGAGTTTGTGTACTCCAAGCTTGGACTAGTGGAGATGTCCAAATCGTGACAATGAACCATACTCTTTTTCCTTAGGCGGTTTTGTCCTAATTGGGTTTTTTTCCTAAGGTTTTAACGAGGTGGGGAGTCACAACTTTCAAGTTTGTCCTTAATGTTTACATTTCGGATTTCAATCTTGAGGGGGAATGTAAGACCGTGCAAATTCAGAGTTACTTATGTGGATGTGCAAAAATAAGATCACAAGAAATGTGACCGTTGGAACCATCTGATTTGTCTTCAAGAAGCCAAGCAAATAAGACCACATGTGACTTCTTGGAGACCGTTGGTGCTGAAAGTGACAGCCCCTTCTTTCCTTCTTTGTCCACACAAAAGGAAGGACCACACCAAAGCTTTGTTGTCTCTTTTCTTCTTATAGTTTTGTCTCTTTGAATTGTTAAGCAGAGTGGACCACAAAGACCACCTAGGTTTAGAGTTGTATAGCCTATAGATACTTGTTGTAACCCTTAACATTAAGAAATGAAGAAATAATCTTCTTCTTCCATACTCTTTCAACCGCAACTCTCATTCTCTCCTACTCTCAATCTCGATTTCTTCTTTCACAAAACTAACAGTTTTCGCATTGACAGTTGTGAAAGTCAGCAAACAACTTAAGAAGAATGTGATCAATATTTTTTGTTATCTGTTAGTAGTTTATATGTTTATTTCCCCGTGTTTTTGATTAAACTCTCTTTTCTTTTTTTGGCTAGGAAGTATGATCTTGATAGATCTGATGTGGATTTGGCTTTATTTACTACGATATTCACTCCACAAAACTGGATTCAAAAATTGTATGTTTGCTTCCCTTTTTTCGATTTATATTGTTATTTGATTTAATATCTTGTTAGGTGTATGCTTATTTTGCTTATTGTGTGTTGATCTGTGTTTTCTTTTTCCTTGTTGTTGTGAAGTTTTTAACTCGGTTGCTTTTTGTAGCATGTTAATTTAATGTTGCATTTGTCATGGCTGAGAAGAGGTGCCTTCCTTGCAAGACGAAGATGTGTGTTGATATCAAGCTATCTCTCTTAGCTGCTATGTTCTGACTACATAGCTTGGGTAAAACGTGAAAGTCATCTAATTTCGCTTAGAACCCTAGATAATATGTAGTTGGGAATGTGTGGGATAGCCCTCAGGCGTTAATGTGGTTCAGAGATTTCAAGACTATATACTGCCCTATGAATTAGGGTATTAGGCATTAGGTTGGATTAGTCATCTACCTGAAGAAAATGTCACATTGATATACTTGACCATTTTATCTCTTTGAACTAAGAAAGGAAAATGTATTTGTTTATGGCACATGTCTGCAAAGTCTTGCCACATATTATTAAGGCTCTCTGTGATGAGTAAGACATTGGTAAGTTGGCTCTTCATGAATTTAGGATTGCCCGTCCTGTTTGGTCCTCAAAATAGTCGGTCTAGAGATTTTAGGCCTTTTTGTATCAAGCTGATTGAGCTCCACTCTCATGGTTTGTTAGTGGGGGGGGGGGCATGGATCAGATTTCATAAGAGATAGTTAATAACTTGAGGATATACTATGTTGTGGGTTTGTACGAGGAGCATGTGGGGAAGCTTTAATGCGTATTGCTTAGAATGTATAAAATTTATGTGTTGTTAAATTTTTAAAAGTTGCGAGTTGTAGAATGCTTTAAAATTATGAGTTGTAGAATGCTTTGAATTATGATATGATGAGTACAATATGTTAGATCTGTGTTTTATTGTGAACTGAGTTGGTTTTTAAGGAATTGGTTATAATATGTGATGAATGCAATACAATTGGTTATACAGTTTATGCTACCCGAGTTAAGTAGATCAAATTGAATCATAAGTGAACCAAATCCATTTCTACTATGAAAACCTGAAATGCTATATACATATTTGTATATATATGCGGATCTTAAGCGAGAAACAAGTAAAGAATTGGTCAATCAAGAAGCACTACATAATTCAATAGGTTAGAAATTAGGTTTTCAGTCTCATGTATTCATAAAGATAAAAAGGGAACTAAAAAACCAAAGAGTGAAAATGCGAGATTTTTATCTTCACCACAGAGAAAATCATTAGCAGACATTAAACCATACAAATTGTGGAGAAATAAATTGATAACTATTGAATCAAAGTGGTATGTAAGATCGTGTACATTTATTCCACTCAATATCTTTAATATGGTAGTTGACTATAGCTGGAGTTATTGTTAAGTAATTTTCAAACTTTTTGTATTCATAGTTACCAAATTTAAACAATATCAATTATGTTCCTTTGAAGTTGATAATTTCTTTACTTTGTATTTTGGGCTCTCGCCTTTTTCAAAGCGTTTCCAAAAATATTAATGAACAACGTTGTTGCTCTATAATGGATCAGGTAATGGAAACTGATGTGCTTGTTATAGCAGGAGAGTGGCATGGCTCTCCAAGTGGATGTTGGGATTTTGTAGTGTCGAAAGATTATGTGGCACAATGTCTCTTCATTGAGAAGGATATGACACGCAAAAAAACTCAAAAAATAGATTGCTACCGTATTTTCAACACACATGAAAGGGGTTTAGATAAGAGTTGCATCTTGGATTCCTACCGAGCTCTCAATATCCTCATATGCTAGAACGCCACATGTTGCAATTCATACTAACATGGTGATGAACACATTTTTTCGCCTTAGAGAGGAGAAAAAGTCTCTGAACCTGCTTGTCTCTTTCAAACTTGGTGATGATATAGAAGAATATGTTCCTTCTATAATGCATCACATTGAGAATGGAATACAGTAATTTGACTTGCATATGAGACACTTTCTTTGACATGTGGTGGTGATGATCAGAATAAAATAAACGTAGACTGTGGTGTTCAAGATGAAGAGAGAGTTATTGAAACACCTCCAACAATGGAAGGTATCCATATTGTCACTGAGGAAGACATGCCCATTAGGCTGCTTGAGATAGAACAATGTATGAAAGACACATAGAGCGAGGGACAGAGAAAAGGCAAATAGAAGACTCAAGATGTAGTTGATGATACAAAGAATGTTGTATTCAATGAGATTAATGGAGAAAGCACTCATTGGAATGCTTCGAGCAACTTGATTAACCAAGAATATGTCGTATTGAACCAAAGATTAGGTCTGCACATAGGGGAGTCATCTCAGCGTCGACCAATGATAAGTGAGCAAGAAGCATATCATAACTTTGAGGAAGACAACATGTGTGGATACATAATAATGAACACATAAGTAGATGAAGCATATGAATTTGATGAAGCACCTAGTAGGGCTCAAATACCTCACACAACAGATGAAGATCAAAATCTATCTAGATTCTGAAACACATCCCTCGATTAATTGTCATGTGTAAGCGATGCGTCACTTACAAAAGAAGATTTGGAAAGTGGATTGTATAATTCATCGAATGATATCATTTTTATTGGTTGGATTTTCAAAAACAAAGCAGAAATGCAGGCGATATATGAAATCAAAAGAATATTTGTATTCAAGCAAACACGGTCAGATAGAAGGAGGCTAATTATGTGTTGTGTTGACGACATGTGTAATTGGAGAGTGTATGGGCATACAGTCTATGGAGGTACAAATAACATGGAGGTATGAACGGAAATACTAACTCAAACATGTGATATTTGCGCATGTAAAGACTATGGGAAGAAAGCATCTGCTAGGTGATAGCTGATGTGCTTAAATCCAAATCTGCAAATGGGAAACAGGGCCCTCGAGCTATTGATATCCCGACAATAATTTTAGAGAAGCTACGTGTTCTGATTTTATATACGCAAGCATGACACGCTAAAGAAAAATCAATAACTCAAGCTCGAGGTAGTACGATAGAATCTTACTCTCTGTTGCAGAGCTATTTAGAGGAGTTGAAAATATCCAATTCGGGCACAATCACAACCATTCTTACCTCCAATGAAGGAACCTCAAAATGCAAATTTAAATAATTGTTCTTTACCTTGAATGTTTGTATACATGCAGGTGAGTTCATGCGTCATGTTTTCATTGTCGTCAATTAAAGCAAAGTACAAACGCTATCTACTCACTGCAAGCTTTCAAGATGGAAACTTTCAAATTATGCCACTAGCATTTTCCGTGGTGGGTGGTGAGAATGACAGATGCCTTACCTGATTTATATGAATTAGTACTTGTCTCTGACTGCCACAACTCAATCTACACGGCTTTAAGAACTATTTACCCATAGGCCAAGCATGGAACATGTGCAGTTCACTTAACAAGAAATGTCAAGACAAAGTTCAATAGAGAAAAAGAGTTAGCATACTTAGTTTCAAAGGCAGCTCACGGTAATACAATGGGAGAATTTAGACATATATTTCATGAAATCGAACAACACAATTTACATTTTGCGAATTACCTACGCGGTATTGGCATCTCACACTAGAGTCAAATTTATTTCCAAGGGAAACGCTACAACATAATGAGTATCAATGTCGCTGAAAGCCTAAATGTTGTAATGGCTAAAGCATTGGAGTTTCCAATTGTTTCCATGATTGAATCCATTCGGATGATTCTCATGAGGTGGTTCTATACTAGAAGAGTTATAGCTAATAAGCATGAGCGTGATGTCACATCTGAAGTGGAGAAACTGTTAAACTCAATCGTATGTGAGGGACTATAGCAAAGGGTAGTCATATGTGAGGAAATATAGCAAAGGGTTGTCGTATATGACGGACTAGAGCAAAAGGCAGTCGTATGTGAGGGACTTGAGCAAAGGGCAGTCGTATATGCACGACTATCTTACTTACAACAAAGGGCAGTCTTATCTACATGACTATCTTAGTCACAACAAAGAAAAAGATCTAAGGAGCTTATTGTAATTCAATTAATCTCATTTAGTCTTCTAAGAAGATCATGTGACCGATCATGGGATCGTTGCTCATATGACTATTGCTACATTGAAATTTGTATCATTGAAAAGAGCAAAAGTTGATTCACTTTTCAGCTGTATCAAACTAGGTTAAATTATATTTGTCTATATATATGTTGAACACACAATTGTGAATGTTAAGAAAGAGAATTCCTCTTCTTCTACTCTCTCATTCTTTCTCGGCTATCTTATTCTCTCTAAGCAACTAATCTTTGTTATCAATATGAAAACTCAATCTTTATCAATCTCATCTCTCAATCAAGGCTAGTTGCTAGGGGATTCACTCAAAATCTATGGAAAAGATTATTGAGACACTTTTGCACTGATTGCCAAACTCCACACGGTACGTGTTGTGCTTTCGTTTGCTAATAATCTTGATTGGAATTTGTGGCAGATGGATGTCAAGAATGTCTTCCTACAAGGTGAACTTGAAGATGAGGTCTACATGTTACCTCCACCGGGTCTAGACACATAGTAGCTTTCGGAAACGTGTTGCGGCTTAGGAAAGCTATCTATGGACTCAAACAATCTCTGAGAGCTTGGTATCACAAGTTTAGCCATACTCTAAGAGATCATGGGTTTATGAAGTCGAGGCTAATCATATTCTCTTTACACTTCATGGTAAATATGGAATTGTTATTGTTCTTGTGTATGTGGATGATATCATCATTACCGGGAGTGACAAAGAATGCATCAAAGGTATCAAAGAACACCTTAAATCTGTTTTCAATATTAAGGATTTAGAAGAAATGAAGTACTTCCTTGGCATTGAAGTATGTCGATCCAAAAAAGGCATTTTCTTGTCTCAAATGAAGTACACACTTGATCTTGTGATTTAGTGTGATATAGGTACAATGATAGCTAAGACTCCACTTGAGGATGCCTACAAAGCAACGTGCAAAGGGGAGAAAGATGATAAACCGTTTGAAGATGTACATCAATACTGAAAATGGTTGGTAAGTTGATTTATCTTACCATAACAAGACCAGATTTCTTTTTTGTAGTGAACCAAGTGAGCCAACATATGCAAGCTCCTAAGATGTATTATTGGGGAATGGTGGACCGCATCCTAAGATATCTTAAAGGAACTGTGGAGCAAGGCATATGGATGGGCCGAAATGAGAACAATACTTTGGTTGGTTATTGTGATGCAGATTAGACTGGGGATTGACAAGACCGCAAATCAACTACCGGGTATTGCACGTTTTTTGAGGCAATCTAGTAACTTGGAAGAGCAATAAGCAAAAGGTAATCTCCTTTTCGAGTGATGAGGCTGAGTATAGAGCCATTATGAAGCTCACAGATGAGCTTATATGGCTGAAGGCATTGCTCAAGGATTTGGGAGTTGAGAGTGATGAACAAATCACAATGCATTGTGATAACCAAGCAGACATTCACATTGCATCGAACTTGGTATTTCATGAGAGAACAAAGCACATTGAGGTTGATTGTCACAAGGTCCGAGAGAAGGTGGAGCAAGGAGTGATCTTACCATGTTACACAAGAATTTTGGACCAACTGGCTGACATATTCACTAAGGCCGCAAGCTCAACGGTTTGTGCGTTTGTGTACTCAAAGCTTGGGTTGATAGATATACCCAAGTTGTGACCATGATCCATACTCTTTTTCTCTTAATTGGTTTTGTCCCAATGGGTTTTCCACTAAGGTTTTTAATGAGGTGGGGAGTTACAACTTTCAAACTTGTCCTTAATGCTCACATTAAGGATTCAAGCTTGAGGGGGAGTGCTAAACTCAATCGTATGTGAGGGACTATAGAAAAGAGCAGTTGTATATGAGGGACTATAGTAAAGGGTAGTCATATGTTAAGGACTAAAGCAGAGGGCAGTCGTATCTGCACGACTATCTTACTTACAACAAAGGGTAGTCCTATCTGCACGACTATCTTAGTAACAGCAAAGAAAAGGATCTAAGGAGCTTATTATAATTCAAATAATCTCATTTAGTTTTCTAAGAAGATCATGTGATCGTTGCACATGTGATCGTTGCTACATTGAAATATGTATCATTGAAAAGAGCAAAAGCTAATTCACTTTCCAGCTATATAGAACTTGGTTAAATTGTATTTGTCTATATATATGTTGTAACACACAGTTGTGAATGTTAAGAAAGAGAATTCCTCTTCTTCTACTCTCTCATTCTCTCTCGGTTATCTTATTCTCTCTAAGCAACAAATCTCTGTTATCAATATGCAAACTCAATCTCTTCTCAATCTCATCTCTCAATCTCTTCTTTCACTAAATCTTACAAAAAGTTCTTATGCAATACATGATTGATTCAACCACCTTCATTGTGAGTCCAACAAGTACTTATATCTACCAAGTGAACAACGTAAACGAAGATTACATCTACCAATCGTGTTTGTGTAAACCTCGTACTTTTGTAAATCAAGTGTTCAAGACAAAAAATGTATGACTACATTATGTGTTAACTTAAGTTATGATATGCTTCTTGCTCACTTATCAGTTCTGAATTTAGTAAATGATGAGTATAACTTTCAAAATCCAAATTCTTCACTAATATAGCCTGATGTTGACACAACTTCTGTTACAAGACATTACAATTAAGTCTGAAATGAACAGACAACAAACCTTAAGCTTGTCCAACTAAAATTTAACATATAAACAAACATGAACATAGGTGACAACATTCATTACCATAACAATATGTCACCATAACACAACCTTAAGCTACTCAAACCCAAAACATCAAAGAAAAAAAGATTAGAAAAATGATAAGAAATCCAACAACCATTATATTCCTCATCCTAGTTTTTTCCTTTGCGAAAACAACTTCAACCCTCTCAAACACTTCTTTCTCAAGCTGAAACATCTCTTTATGAACTATATCAAGCAACTCTTTTTGAAATTGCATCCTAGTTGTTGAAACATCATTAAATCCTGCTTCAAGGCGAATGATTTTTGACTCCACCGATTCCATTTTATTTTATACAATTGTGAATTTATTAGGTAAATACAATCGATATTTTGCACTGTTTCACGAACATGTATTGAACTGAGGAATAAAATTGTCCAGAATTATGAAACCATACAAAAAAGGGTTCCCAGTACCTTTTCTAGAAGGTGTTCGAGACATTGTCCCCTTTTCAGTAAATCCCTCTTCTTTTATTTTGGTTAATTAACCAAAATGATGATAATTTCATGTACTCAATTTCATATAACATATGCATCCGTTAAAATCAATGAAATTATCACAAACTAGTAATTATTTTGATAGATGACCGAACATTTGGGACGTGTACAAGTCAAAGTCCGATAACACATCCTAAAATGTCTCAAGCTTGAATTTAGATTAGCTTTAATTAAATCACTTATGAACATTTTCTTATCATTTTCAATATATCACAAAACTATTTGCTAAAAAAATAAACATTCCCAAGAAATAGATGGCACAGTTGGTTTGTCCCTGATTTATCTAGACACAAGATAATAAGTTTGAAACTCATCATGCTCCATCTGGAGAATTTAGGCTATGGATCGGTTCTTGTTGTCGATTCAATGGTTACTTATTAAAAAAAATACAAACATTTTTCTATACATACTACAAGATATCGTTGATGATGAGAAATCTCAATTGCTTGTCACAATGTATTTACAAGTTGCTCATTCTACAATGTATTTAAATAGTATTCATTAATGTTCATGCTACGGATCCCAATCTATAGCATGAATATTAGAAATGTCGCATATAACTTGAGAGGAAATTTTCAAATATACCAAATTACTAACTCTTATAGAATTTAAAGAATCATATAGATTCTATTACAATTTTTTTTCAAAATCTGATACTCTGGTATACTCTTACATGTTCTCATATATTATTAAATTCTTTCAGAGTATATTATCATATAATCTTATTAATACAAGTTTATAAAGTTTATATTTAGAATTTTATTTCTTTTATTTGATATTGTTTTGTCGTTAAAGTTTTGTGAATAAATTTTTTTCTCAGAAATTATATGTCGAAGATATTTAGCCAAAAGTGTTGTTGGTTAACATAAAACGTATGCTCGTAGATTCTTATTCCTATTATAATTTCCCGAAAAAGATAATTTTTCTGTTCCATTTTCTAAAAATAATTGGTATTATTCTTGAATTTCAAATACGTATTATACTCTATTTCATATAACCTTTTTTTTTGGCATATTTATCTTTAATTATATTTTACTTCATTTTCATTTTACTAAAAAATCTTTTTATTTCTCTTAAAAATTATGTTTCTAAGGAAAAACAGCTTTAAAATTTTACGGTAACACCTAAGATTTTAAAAGAGTCTTTTTATGAACAAAAAACCTTGAAATCAACAAACAAATAACACTAATTTAAAATACTTGTAAAGTCATTTAAATTCATTTTCGTTGAATAACATAACTTTAAATAATTTTTCAAAATCTTCTATCGAATAACACATGACTTTAACGATTTCAAACAGAATTTTAAAATATGAAAACCAATAACACATAACTTTAATAGAGTTTTTAAAAGTCAATATTAAATAACAACAAAGTTTTAAAAAATTATTACTCATTATAAATCATAGAACCAATAAACCCCTAAAACATCCATGAAATTATGTGACTTCCGGTCAAAATGAGAAGAAGTGAATGGTCATAATGGCAAGAAGACAAGAGAAGAAATATTAGTATATTTAGTTGTAGCCATGGTCAGTAAATAATCTCAAGCAAAATATGATACTTTGTAAGCTTCAAAAGTGGCTGAAAGGAAACATATCTTGTATTCGAAGTGGGCTTGTAACTTGTTGGGAAGCATGTAATGATAGACATAGTAAAACCTAACCGAAGATCTTGATAAGCAAAGAAGAGACGAAATATGTTTGTGTCTGAGATTAATTATATCAAAACATATGCTTTAATGTTATTAGAGTAACCTTGTGTGCAAACCCAGAGAATTAACAAGTCTAATGAAGCTTATGTTAAGGTTTAAGCAAGTTGAATGTTAGTATAGATATGAGTCTTATGAGAAGTTTGGTTGTATTTTTGGGAGTTACCTTCAAGCAACTTTCCACCTTTACGTTTTATGAAATCTAATCAATAATCAAATTGATCTTGGTGTTCTTTGTTTAAACTTTCCATTTAGGGTACTTGCACCAATAATTCTTCTTAATGAGTTATTTCAGTTTCTATTTTTTTCTATATATCTATCTTAATAAATATTGAATCTTTCTTTCTTAAGAAATCTCTACAAATGTGAGATATGTATGCTGATGTCTAGATAGGTACTTGCAACCTTGATTATAATACATACACCTATTCATGTCTCCATCCTCTTTCACCAAAAATAGTATTAAAAAAAAAAAAGGCATTTTGACTAAAATATTTTGGTATGAGTTTAAAGTGATCAGATTGAATTATTATAGTCAGAGAGTTCAAGGCATCAAGTACAATGTGATATCGCAGTATAATCAATGGTCAAAGAATTATTTCAACGTTACCATTACATTAGTATAAGAAAATTAGCATGCGTAAAAGATCTAAGAAATAGAACTTGAGAGCTCATTACTAGATATATAAGAAACAAAAAAGAGTCAGCAAAACATCTAGATAATTGGAAAAGTAAATTATGTAAGAAAATTACAAAGTGAACAACATGTTACTTGAGAAATTAACATGAAATAATTATTATTTTTTTCTTATGAAACTAAAATGTATTGAAACAGTGAAGGAATATGCATAAATGTAGGAATGGATTAATTAATTTACTTCATTTTTAACAAAGAAATGCCAAAAGTCATATTCTTGTTGATAATATCCAAAAGTATAATATATGCTAAATATGGACCGTGGATTTTTTACAAAAAATTAATATATATATATATATATATATGATATTTAAAATCATATTTCTGGAAATTATATATTTTTCAAAAAATATTTTTAGAAAATAAATAAATGAATTATAAATTAAACTAATATTTATATTTTTTTCCAACTTAACTCATCATTAATCAAAAGAGAAAAGAAAGCCAAAAATATGATCGTTATTTTACATATTACATTTCTAGATTTATATATCTTAGTTTAGACCAATATATATGATCATTATTTTTTTAGTTTAAAAATATATTTCGAATTATTCTACAAACAATAACATAGGCTAAATCAAAATTTTTACTCTATTTTATGATAATTGTTTAGGTTAAATTTAATTTAATATTTTTTCTACCGTATAATCTTCACTAAATCATTTTTTATTCTAATTGGACACGTAAAATATTCTCGTTGATAGTAACCTTTGAAATCCAACTCTATAGATATTCGAATTTGATTTTATCTTTCTTTTTCTAATAAAATATAAATACAGAATAATTTTTAATAAAATATAAATATAAAATAATTTTTTTTCACTTGATTTCACAAGTGGATCAAACTCGTTGATTAGTAACTTTGGAAACTCAACTTTACATATATTAGGATTTGATTTTATCTTTTTTTTAATAAAATATAAATACAGAATAAATTTTTTTTTTTTTTTGTCAACCTTACTCATTGGATTTGGATCAACAAAGCCTGATCCATAACCTAAATGCTCAAATTAGAGCTGGTGGGATTCGAACTCCTCACCTGGTGCCTAGCTAAATCAGGGGCAAGCCAACTGGGCCACCTGCTTCTTGGCTAGTACAGAATAATTTTTAATTATTGGATTTGACCCGTAGAACAATTCCGTTGATTAATAACTTTTGAAACCCTGGTTATTATAATAGGATTAGGATTTTATTTTTTTAATAAAATATAAATACAAGATAATTTTTAATGTGGGATTTGACATGTGGAACAATCTTGTTGATTAGTATTTTTTGAAACCCAACTTTATATAATAGGATTTGATTTAATCTTTTTAATAAAATAAAAATACATAATAATTTTTTTCATTGAATTTGACACGTGGAACAATCTCATTGATTAGTAATTTTTGAAACCCAACTTTACACATATTAGAATTGGATTTTATTTGTTTAATAAAATATAAATACGGAATAATTTTTTTCATTGAATTTAACCCGTGGAACAATCTCTTTGATTAGTAACTTTTGAAACTCAACTTTATATAATAAGATATATATATATATATATATATATATATATATATATATATTACTAAAATAAATTGATTTATTTTACAGAATTAACAAAATTAATCTATAATTCAAACAAGATAATATCACATATATTTACACGACATACTAAAATCAAACTCTAGTAGAAAATATTATACTTACAATCCCAAAAATATTATGTAGAACGACATAATTTTAAAAAATTATTAATTTAAAGAGGTATTAATTTATCCATAAATTAATATTATAAATTTATAGTATTTTTAATAGTGAAAATTATTTTAAAGAATCAATTGAAATCATTTTTAGATTAATTTTTTGAAAGTTGTAAATTTTATTATTTATGATTAATGACCTCCACAGTTTTATTTCAACATTCTATAATACTATTACAATGAAAATGATACATATTAAAAATTATAAAATTTAAAGAAATTTTGGTTATTTTTTATAACATGTTATACTACAATATTTGAAAATAGAACACAATAACTATTTTGTGAAGTTGAACTTTAAGAAAAAAATTATTTAAAAAAAAATTATACTTTAGTATATCAACTTATATTTATATATATATATATATAGATTTAGATGATTATTAATTTATGATATTATTGGGACTGAATTTTAAAATAATTATTATTTTATTAATTTATTAAATTTGATCAAACTTTATACTGGCTTGACTTGGGACCATAAAATTTATTTATTTTATAGATATTATTAATTTATCGAATATTAATTTATGGAGATTCTACTGTAAATGTATCTAATAGTTAATAAAAAAAATTTTGTCAACATAGTTAATAGATTTTTCAATGTATGTTTTGAAAATTTAACTTTTATTTGTTTTTTCGTCAAATTTAACTTTCATCTTATTTGTTAATAAAACTAAATAGAAAATTGAAAATTAGAAGAAAAAATTTTCAAAAGAGAATGAACTTATTATAAAAAGGCATTAAAAGGTAAAAGAATTAAGAGAAGAAAAAAAAAATATGAAATGTGTGGTTTTTGGATAAAACCGAATTAATTTATGATATTATTAAACATTGTAAGATTTAGTTGGACTGTTGTGTTTCTGAAGTTTAATGGAATAAGAGTATTCACTTAATTAGTGAAACAATACAAATAAGCTCTTAGGATTTATTTAATATAAATATTAATAAATCTTGTATAAATAAACTCGTGGGACTATAATTTTTTTTTTAAACCTAATTTTAGAAGATTTAATTTCAAATTAGGATAAGAATCAAAACAATAGACTGTTATATGTTACTTTTTTTGTGTGTTTTACTAACAAACCTTATAGAATCCTTATCAAAGATTTTCTTTTGATGCAAGGGGATATCTTAATAATAATAAAATAAATGAAAATCTAAATAAAATCTTATTTTTAAAATAAAAATCTCGATTTATATGCCATAAATTGCAACGCCCATGAAAATATAAATGTCAATTAATCACTTATTACTTCCCTAAAGCACGATCGATTACGACGTGTTTGGTTTAAACCCAAAACGTGAACTCAACACCAAAAACCACGTTCTGCGTTTCCATATATTAAGAAACTCAATCAATCGTAAATATACCCTTTGAATATACCCAAAGGAAAATGGTAATATTATTATATAAAAAATGTAAAATTACCACAAATTAATAATAGTCTTTGCTTAGAGAATTGCCATAAAAACTTTGTTTACTAGTCAAAGACTTAGCGGTTGCGTTTTGTGTAAACAGTCAAACATGACCTTAAGTTAATAAAAGTCATATCTTGTATGGTTTGGTAAGTGGCTAACTGTTAGAAGGACGAGATATGAGATATGGATACACAACTTTGAAGATTTTAATTATATTTTCAATAAATAAATAAAGCTTTTTATATATAAAAATATGTGTGTGACTAAATAAATAAATAAATAAATAGAGACTGTTCATCCAAAAACGTGAGGCACAATACAGACTCTTCTTCACTCTTACCTCTTGTTTTCTCTCTATTGCCTCTTCTTCTTCAACTTCTTCTTCGTTTGCTTTTTTTCGAGTTATCAGCTGATTTGATCTGTATCAGCTTCGATTTGAGCTTGTTCTTCTGTGTGGATTCAAGCTTCAAAGACGATGGAACAACTACGAGAATACAAAACCAACTGTGAATTCTTATTTGGGAGACCTAGAATCGGATCTATTAAGGTTAAAATTCCAAAAAGTCAACTTTTTGTAGCTGAAAAAGGTAAAGAGATAGAAGATGATCGAGTAGAAAAAGAAGATGAAGCTAAAACCATCGGTTTTGAAGGAGAAGAAGATGATAATGGAGTTAAGAGTATGGATCTAAAGGAAGGAGACGTGGATGGAGAAGAGAAGAAGCATATTTGTTGTGAATGTGGTAAAAGGTTTATGTCAGGTAAGGCTTTAGGAGGTCATAAACGAATTCATATGCTTGAAACTCGGAAATTCTCTTCTGGGAGACCAAAGATGGTGTCTGGTGTTGTTGGTAGATCTGAAAGAGGTGAATTAGAAATTGCTTGTTGTGTTTGTCAGAAGAAGTTCACATCAATGAAGGCGTTATATGGACACATGAGATTTCATCCAGACAGAGGTTGGAAAGGTGTTTTTCCTCCTCCTCTTCCTCATCCACATGGTAATTCGTCGTCCTCTACACTCTCTATTGATGATCATGATGATGAAACTATAAGCTCGGATGATGATTGTTATGATGATTCGGATGATGAGAACTCTGAGTTATGGAAACATAAGTGGGAGATGGAAAACGTTGTTGGCCTTGTGGAATCGATTAAAGGATGGTCCACAACAGGGAAGAGGGGAAGGAGAAGTGTTTCGAAGGTTAATGAGTCAGATTTAAAGGATCCATCACCAGAAGATGGTAATGGTCTATTGTTCTTAGCTACAACTGCAGAATCAGCAGCTAATCTTGATGTTGCAGAGACTTCTGGTTCGGATTCCGTTGTTGAGAAAAAGCTAGATATGATGAAGATGAAGAGGAGGAAGAAGAAGAAAAGATTGTCTGAGATGGAGAAAGAATCATCACCTACTCATCATGATCATCATCAGCTTGAGGTTGTAGTTGCAGCTGAGGAAGGTGCTACAGATGCACGTGAGAAGCACGTGTGTGTGACTTGCAACAAGTCGTTTACGTCTTATCAAGCTTTAGGAGGTCATAGAGCAAGTCACAACAAACTCACGATATTGGAGAATCATCAAGCTAGGGCAAAATCTGAAGCTTTGTTACTTGGAACAGAAGCAATACCAAATGGTTTAGTTAGTGCTCAAGGATCAAATACATCTTTGAACAGTAGTAACAATGGAGATCACATTTGCAACATTTGTCATAAAAGCTTCCCAACAGGTCAAGCACTTGGAGGTCACAAGAGATGTCACTGGACTGGACCACTTTCTACTGAGGCTGCAACGGCTGCTACAGCAGAAGCATCTTCTAGTCAAGTTACAGAGAGGGTGCAAGCGGTGAAGAAACTGAAGAGAACGTTTTTGGAGTTTGACTTAAATGAATTGCCACCTAACGAAGAAGAAGGAGTCTAAGAGACGTATATATGCAGGTAACAAAAAAATTAGGAATTAATGATGGTAAAAAGGAGTCGTGGACAAAAGTTTAAGAAAATTTTGATTTGGGAATTTGAGGTTATTTGGTGTTTGGCTTTTGATCTAACTGTGAGTCTTTTGCTAAATTTGATGAATGATATAAATTCTATTTTGTTTTCTTCTCTCAGCCTTTGATATTTATTTTCCATTCTTTATTATGCTTTGGATTCATATAAAAGCATGATGGTTTAATTTGACGAAAGTTTCATAAAGCAAATCTATCTCATTCATTTCACCATCTTATCTTTCTTTTCTTTCTTTTTTTTCAAATAAATTTAATAGAAAAATAAAATACTATACAATCTTCACAATTTGGAAAACTGTCGACAGTGTGCTATTTTGTTTTCTTTGCTTTTGTATACAATTTATTCGCATATACTATTACATACAACACAAATTCAAATCGAAAGATCAGCACATTAAGACACCTATGAGTCTAAGATGACTCATAAAATTAAATACAATAAAGGAAAAAAAAAGCATATTGTACATTAAAACTCTTCAAAACGTGGGCATTGTTAAGTGTTAGAATTAGCTAATGGCTTTAAGATGGCTGTTTTTTTTTGTCAAATTGTCAAAATCTCCACTTGCAGCTAATGACATAAAAAAGATTCTGTCTTCTCGCAAATTATCACCACAAAAACAATATTCACACAACTATAATGAAAATTGCCTCTCTTTTTTTGATAAAGTAATGAAAATTGCCTTGGTTATTATAAGAGCTTAGAAATGAATAAAATTAAGACTGACGCAATTTTCCTTTTCCAACGACCGACTCAAATTTCTTTTTTTGTTTGCCGTCTATTTTATTAAGAAAAAGCCAAAAGGCTTAAAAGTTTTGAGATATGGTCTACATTACAAAACCCAATAGGCCCAAATAAAAGTAGAAGCTAGAATAGGCATTAGGTAACCGTTTGGGTTCGGATTAGATTTTTCCGGATTTTAGATTTTTGGGTTTATATATATAAAACTTATTCGTATATTTTAGAATTTTAGGTAAAATTCAGTTTAATATATTCCAGATTCGAATCGGGTTCGATTTTTATAAAATATCATATTTCGGATCAAATTCAGTTTGGATTCAAATATTTTCATCTAAATTTTAAAAAAAACTGAAAAAATTCTTAAAGAAATTATAATTTAATTTTTAAATTAAATATTTTAGATTTTTTTCATTTATATTTATAATTATAATTTTAAATATTTAGATAACTAAAAATTTTATATATATAATTATTTTAAACTATATAATATATTTCAGATATTTTGGGTACCCATTCAGATTTTGGTTTTTACCCGTTTAGATTCGGATATCCAATCTTCTAGGATATAAAACCCGTTTTGAGTATTTTGTCGGATTCAGTTCGGTTTGGTTTCTTTTATTTCGGGTCGGGTTTCGGATTTTCGGTATTACGCCTTGCCCTATTTTGGAACGAGTACACGTTTCTGCCCTCATCGACCATCAGTGTCCACGTGTGCAACGAGCCTTGAGTCTGACCCTCCACGTGTCACTATTTCTTTTACTCCGGCATGCAAGCTCCAAGCTCGAGATCAAATCGCCGGAATCTACCACTCGACGGCTGTGTTCCTCATCTTCAAGCCAATTGGGTTCTATCTCCACCGCAAATCCTTCTCCATGGTTGAAGTTTACTTGTGACACTATCGAAAGGAAACTCCGACGAGCGAAGACTTGCTCCTCAAAACGTTAGAACCCTTCACAGAACTAGTTAAACCCCAAAAAATTCCGATGGAAATTTGGTAACCTCCATACCTAGATCGGAGCAAGTACGAACCCAAAACCAAAAGAAAGAGGATAAACAAACTAGAGGAAAAAAAGAAGAAAAAAAAGGAAAAATCGTCGGTGAGTCTGAGACAAGATCGTCGATTAAAACCACAAACACCATTTACAAACTGAAATTAAAGGAAGAAATACTATCACTGTTGAATTTAAATAAAAACAAACGAAATAACATAAAACTGCAAAAACAACACAAACTAAAGACCGGAAGTCGGAAAGGAGGCTCCGGAGAAAAACCAGCTATATCAACTATACTGAAGATGAGTCTCGCCCGACAAAGACTTAAGCTATCTTGAATATAATAGGTGACCAATCAGTTTTGTTTAATTCAAAATTTATTTTGAGATAAATCATCTATATGAAATCTATAAAAAAAAAACAGTAAAATTCATGATAAATCATTTGGATCAAAATAGCTTAAGTCTAATTTTGCTCTGAAGCCAGGTTACCCACTTGGTGTAGAACCCATTTCTTTTTCTTTTCATCCTATAAAGACCAATGCAAATTCATTATAAAACAAAACTTTGCGTGTGTATATATACCTTATATATTTTTATTTACTAAAGAACTTATGGAAAATGATGGCAAAGTTGACAAAGAGGCAACAATTTATACATACATACCACACTGACGTCATGACATTACACCACACAGGAAAACAAAGAAGAAGCAAAGAAGAGTTGGTCTATTGGAGCCGCAAATGTTACAATATAAATACCAAAATTTTATATAAAATTAAATAAAACAGGAACAATTAGACAAAACTTTCATGTCGGCACAACATTCTCGGACTCTGGCACTAACTGGAAATTAAGCAGCATAAACACTAAGCCTAACTGTAGAATAAGACATGAAGCGGTCTTTAATGCTCTCTTCTTGAAACTCTTCACTTCTTGTATCTCTGTGATCTCTACGCAATGGTTTTGTAAATCTTGGGCTTGGTTCTTTAGATTCTCAGCTTTGGTTTCTACTTGTTCAAGCTTTGACAGCATCTTATGAGCTTGATTCTCAGACAATGTCTTCTCTTCTTCAATCAGTTTGATCCGTCTGTTTATGTTTGCCACTGATCTTGAGAATATGATATATTCAATCTCTGCCTTCATCTTTTGCTGGAAAATGTCTTCCATGCTGATTTCTGCTCCTCTATTATGCAGCTTTGAAATGCCTATGGTGGATTCAAGTTCACGGATTTGTGTTTCTTTAGCCTCGAGACTACACTTTGCTTCTTCTAGTTTGAACTTGAGATGCTCTACATTGTTCACCAGGTTTACTATCTCGGAATCTAGAGATGTTAAATTCAATTCTCTTTCTGATTCACCCCGGAGAGATGAACTTACTTCACTAGCTCTCGCGTGTATGCAACTGCTGCTTTCTCCACCATCATGTAGTGATGATATAGGTTCTTTCCCAAGTTCTTGGAATTTTTCAAGTTCTGAAGAAAGAATATAGAAGTTTAGTTAAAATCGATAGTCATGTTATTATTGCACGAAACCAGTGTTAGCTGATAAGGACTACTATACGTAGCAACCATCAAAATCCAAATGAAAACCATATTTAATGACATTGCTACCTTTTCCGAGGACGTCTTGCAAATGGTGGAAACTGTTGATGGCCTCTGCTAATGGATCCTGGTTATCTGATGAACCATTATTCTTGATTTGAGACTCTTCCATAAATTCTCCCTGCGAATAATCTTCAGTTTCTTCTTCATCTTTATCTTTTCGGTTTGAAGTATGAACGTCATGATCACTATTTTCTTCGTTGTAATCCATCATTCTTCTTCCCCCCTGTTCTCTGCCACTCAAATTAGAGGAAGCACCCTGCATAAAAATAACGTTGGAGCTTCCTGAGTCAGCAGATTCCATACTGGAATGAGAGTATTCCTTCTCAATTATGATCCTTTCTCCTCTAACTTTTTTACTCTTCCCTACACTACTCTTCCTTTGTTGACCACTATCCCCCGAACTTATCACACTCTTCCCACCTATGTATTTTGCTCTTTGCTTGTCCCAAGAATGGCCTATTCTTCTCTCGTATCTAACCCTGGGACCACTGGCTGCAGTCGAGGACTTAATACTTCGATCCTCGCTGTTATCTGAATCCATCCCAGCTGTAAAAGCAAGACCAATGCCATGACTCTCCCCGCCTCTTGCAAAACCAACCATGTTATTCACCGAGCAATCCGAACCAATACTATCTTGTTTAACATCGGGTCCCAGGAAATGCATTTGCTTAGCAAGCGAGTCCGCTTTTCCTGACGACACCCTCTTCAGAATCCTAATGTTCTCCATATTCACAGAGGTATTACCAACATCCCTCCTTGTCCTCCTCCTCCATTTTCTTAAACCATATCCCTTTGACATAGGAGGTGAAGTCTCAACCCGTGAATTCTTCTGGTTATCGTTATCGGCTTCTACTACAGTAGTAGAAGCAGAGACCAGTTTATCCCCAATAGTCTCGACTTCACCAAACAAGCCATTATTATCTTCAACAGACTCAAGAACAGAACTCTCATTCTCCAAATCCATGATGCTAGTTGCTACAAAATTCTCAAAAACCCTAGTATTTTTTCATCCTCCGTAATTCACATGGGATCAATATCAAGAGCAATAACCATCATTCCAGCAGGAACCAGACGAAAATACAATAAACCAATAAAAAACAATTCAGAAAAAAAGATTTATAGTTTCAACAGCTTAATTAGGCCTCTCCAAATTCAAGCATACGTCAAATTCAACTAAGATTATTCGATTAAATACAACAGAAACCAATCAAAAACCATTTTTCTTCCGTTTTCGAAATGATAGGAAAATAAAATTCAATCACACGCGAATTGCACCGAAATTTCGAGCTGACGTACCTAAATAGAAGACCAAGAACGAAATAGAAGATGATGAAAAATCCTAATTCGATGAACGGTTCGCAGATCTCTTCAATATCCGTTGATTGTCATTGTGGAAAGTTTCGCTGTGAAAATTCTTTTATTTTCCGCTTACAATCAAAACATTTTTCATTTCCAATTTTTTGTTTCTTTTTTTTTTATAAACTTTTTATTTAGAGAAAACACGGACGTGTGAGCGACTTGGTCGGGACACGTGGCAAAACCGCTGGCGACTTGAGCAACGACTCGGACTTTTGAGTGACCGTTCGATTCGACGTGATCTTATCTGGGTCGGCTCTATAATTTAACGGTGTGTGATATGCCGTTAAGAATTAAATATGATATCGTGCTCTTTACGTGTATACCCTTGTCTCCCTAACTTCCTCATTTACAGCTTTTGTATATACAGTGAATGCCGTTTTTTAGAGCAAAAAACAACAAGAAGTTTCTTTTGTTTATAGATAAACGCTTCCACGTCTGGAATTTTTGGTTGTCTGATACCTCTTTTTTACCTGAACACAAAAATGAAAAGGTACCAAATCTTGTTTTGCTCTTACGTCACATAAACCAAGATTTTCTATAGTATGAAGATGTGAAAATATGTGTGGTATATAAATAAATAAATTAAAAGTCACAAGTGGACTGGTCTCGGACCAATTCCCACTGCGAATCAAATTCAAATAATGTGTCAGTGTGCACATATGTATTCATGTGTACACTCAATTGAAATAGAGTTACATATTTACTTTCTTAATTTATCAAAAATTATACTATATAGATTTGAGTTTAATTTGTTGGTTATACGGTAAGAAGACTAACATAGACTATTATGCTATGTCATTATAAAAGAGAACTGTATTTTTTTTCTTCAAAAGAGAACTGTATTTACGTATAGTTTTTAGAGTTTTATCGTGCTATAAAATTACATATTTCTGACTCAAAAATCAAAGTACAACCTAAAACGGTGTTTTATAAGAAAATATAAAACATAACTTATATATTCCTTATATAAGAAAATTTTGTGTGAAAATTATTACATTTAAGCTGAGTTATTTATTATGATGTGTGAATTGTAAAATGAAACGGCTTGAATTATGAAACGTAAATACTAGCTAGTAGCTACACAATAGTGGGGGCATACCTAGTATACTAGTAGTACAGGGTTGCAGACAAAACTTGCTTTGATGAAACTGAAATTTCTCAAAGTAAGACATATTATGATACTACTGACTTTACTTTATACATAATTAGGTTTGAATGGTGAATGGGAGGAATGCAGACCAATTATTGTTGGGGTTTATCTGCATATTTTTTACCATTTATTTAATCAAATATGTAAAATTAAAAAGTAAAAAAATGTTTGATGGTGTGCATGTAGTTTATGTCCTTGTATAAATTAAAGTTTTGAAAGGTAAATGCAAATAAAGAAATACAGATCATGTAGATCATGTAAACATATACAAATCATGTAAATCATATGCATAAATCATATAAATGAAATTAACTTTATAATTTTTTTTAACTTTTTAATTTATGTTTGTTGGCAAACAAAATTCATAAAATCACAATTTCTTTTAATAAATAAGGAGAGAAACAAAGTAGAAACAATTGATCATAAATGTTATAATAAAATCAAAAACAATTTTAATTATATAAAAGCTACAAGTTAGATTACTTTCATTCCGACTAAAAACTTTTATGTTTATTTTATATTGCTTTAGGAAGAGAACCATTATCGAACTGTGACATGTGCTAAATACTATTTAATTAATATATGTAGTGAAATAATTATATATATATATATATATATTATTAATATGAGAAAGACTTTTTAATCGTAAGTGAAGAGAGTGTATTATTAACTTTTCTTTTGTACAAGTAAAATCGAATCATAATGTATGGGTATATATACTCACATTATGTCGGCAAAGAGGTAAGAGGTAGAAGTAAAATATTATAGATATTTTTACATAGGTAATTATTATATCTATAACATCTATAACACTCCCCTTAATTACCTATGGATAATTATGTATTACGCACTGCCTTATTAAAAACTTTGTTATGGAAAAATCCAGTGGGATAAAAATCATGATGAGGAAAAAAAAGAGCACAGTGACGTAATCTCCCCCTGAAATGATGAATATCATAAGTTTCGTAATTGATTGTTCCGATAGTGTGAACATGTTTTCTGAATGTTATAGTGAGAAGCACTTTCGTGAACAGATTTGTTGCTTTGTCTGCTGAACGGATATATTGAATATTCACTTCTTGACTTTTCTTGAGTTCTCGTGTAGAAGAGAAAAATCTTGAGGGAATATGTTTCGTTCTGTCACTTTTGATATAACCTTCTTTGAGTTGGGCGACACAAGCAGCATTGTCTTCAAATGTTCTCTCCCAATATCTTGCTCCTATTTGTTTCGTTTACTTTTTTCTCCAAATCCTTTATTGAAATCAAATCAATAATTTTGTAACACATTGTGTTGCCCTTTGTAGATAATGAATTTGAAGAAGAAATCTATGAGGAGAAGAAGATGGAAATGAAGGGAACAAATCTTTAGATTTATGACTCTTAGATTAATTTGTGAATTTGAATGGTTTTATAATATGTGACTCCTGGATTATTTTGCAGAAAGACTTAATTCTTCTAATTTGACTCTTTGTTTAATGAGCATTCAATTATACAATTCATCTTTAGTTAGATACATGCTTGTGAGGACATTAAAATTCAAGTTGCATTACAAAACGGTGGTTGTTGTTATCGTACACGGTATATCAGGGCTTGTGTTATATGATAAACCTGGTCGCGAAAGATTTCCATGTTTCTTTATTGTATTGTAATTTCATATCAGAAATCACACTCTGTAACTAATTATGAATTTTCTTGTTAATATCTAGTATTGATTATTGTCCTTTATACAACGAACAAGATGTCAAATATTTGGATCATAAACAGAGTGGATCGAGGGTGACTAGAACCCATTAGGCTATCAGACCAAACACTATTTACATACACATGATTCAAGTCCTTATAATGTCTCGGTTAATGATCTTCTTCCACCTCATGGTTCTGTTTTTGATTTTATAAGAGGACACAGACAAGCTATAAGAGGGATCTTTTCATAGAGGAGTCTTTAAGCATATAAAGGGTTTGCTCTCGGTTTTTGAATCAGTGATTTGATGCTTAAGATGAGAATATTGATGGTTGTGTAGGTATTGGTCAAGACAAAACAATGATGTTCAATCTGAGGCAAGATTCACAAAAGTCTATATCTTTGGAAAGTTTTCGAAGTAGTAGCTAACGATTTCCAGAGGTTAAACAACAATATCTTATCAGTTAGTACATTTGCTACATTTCATTGCAATCTCTTAAAAGAGTGTTATGATTCTAATGTAAAGACTCTTTTCTTTTGTAGATTATTGGTGCAGAAAATCCAGTTTTGATCTCTGAGCTTTTGCAAAGATCAGAGATCATACTACCGGAATTTGTATTTACGGCTGCGAAAGAGAGAAGAATGATGCAGAGGAAGATAATATTAAACCCAGAAATTTATCCATGAGAATTGAAGAAGAGAAAATAAAGGAGAAGATGAGGAAGAAGGAGAAGAGAAGTAGATGGTTGAGTTTTGTTTGTTAATTAAAACTCTAAGGTTTCGTGTTCTTTAAATACACGACTTTGTCAAACAACTAACCAAAACGACAACGTAAAACCTAAATGAAATACTCTTCACCATCCAGAGTCTCTTAGCCACAAGCCTTCCTCTTATTCCCTTGCAACGTCTTTGTGAACCTTGTGTCATAGCTCCTAGCTCACTAGATAACAGAACCGAGAGCTCTCATCTCCAAAAAAATGTAAGTAAAAATTTGTATATATAAAGCATATAGATACATCATGAAATTATAATGGGAAATTTGGCTAAGCTGGTAGCCTGTAATTATAGAAGTTAAAATACTGAAAACCACAAAGCTTGGATTCCTATAGCATTTTCTCTCTTTTCTCTTCGAGAAAGATGAAGTATTATGAATTGTATGATATGTAAGAAAAATCTTAGAAAAATGTCGTATTGTGATCCTTGGGAAATCAAGTTCTTGCTTCAGCAACAAGACACAATAATCAATTTCAAGTGAATGCTTGTTTTGGTGTGCAACATGCTTAAAGTTATGATTCTTGGAAACATTGATCACCACTTGTGAAGTTTGTGGCTTAACTAAAATTCTCTTTTAAAGTTATAGTTTCCATCTTGATGCTCATGACCAAGTTTTTGGTGGAAGGTCGACACTTTCAAGGGAAGTGCTGGATCCGCATAAGACAATCTCATTACCTTCTTCTCCCCATAACTATCGAGGCCAATCATATGAACGGAGTGGATAATCATATCGTGATATAAGCCACATCTGGGATAAAGTATTGGGATCGCCCATGTTCCAGAATAAGCCACTATTACCATATGAAGAATGGAACATAGACTTCTCCGAGCTGACAGTTGGGACTCGTGTCGGAATTGGTAATGATCAATTAAATATTTTGAATTGGGTTTGAACGTTCTTTTTAATATCTTGGCAATTATTATTGTTTAAGAAAATATGGATTACATCTTGATTTCTTGATTATCTCTTCATGTTCCTTACTCTCTTTTAGTTATACTGTTCCTTGGAGCATGTACAAAGCCTCCACGGTTATCACTGATCACTGAGTACATGGAAATGGGATCTTTGTATTATTTGCTCCACTTGAGTTGACAAAAAAAAGGGTTATGCTAAAGAAGAAAGCTAAAGATGATGCGCGTAAGACCGTCAAAATGTGTAGATAAAATCCTAATCCAGATATCTCTTGTGAGCTCGTGGGATCAGGTGATTTATAGTCCAAAAGATGATTTCAAAATAGAAAGAAGAATCACCTTTGTGAAGAAATAAATCAAAATTGGTGGATAAAGGATGAAGATGAATAGAGTTTTTAGAGAGAGAATAGAGAAGATAGAGATTGAATATTTTGTTGGGTTCCTTCCAAAAGAGTCAAGCAATGATTACAAGTAGCATTTCTGTCATGAGCTAGCAGAGATTGTACAAGTCACAAATCTCAAACCGGACAGAGAAATAGAAACTGCAATAAATAAACCAGGCACATAACCGATGATAATTAAGATAGAAGGGAGAGTGTAACGCCTATAACAACGCGACATTTGCAGGTAATTTCATCTTAAAGCCTCTTGATGCCAGATAAGGTTTGAATGGGTAAAGACTTGACTCTAGACGACATAGTTGGTTTCGATGCCTCTTGTGAAGTAAAAGATTGGCACATGTTTCGAATTTGTTAAATTGTTATTTCAAAACTAAGTATACATAATTTTTCACTTCAAGAAACATAAATATTATAAATTCTAAAATTTATGAGAAATTAGAACATAGAGAAATCGGTAGAATATAAATTCTGAATTTTGTAGACTATACAAGAAACCATAAAATGTATATTCTAAAATTTGTGAGAAATCTACCTAATTTAGAATTTACATTCTTCGCTTGGTAGGACATAGAGAAATCGGTAGAATGTAAATTCTGAAATTCGTATTTTATAATAGAAACCGTAAAATGTATATTCTAAAATCTGTGAGAATTCTACCTAATTTAGAATTTACATTATGTGGTTCGTAAAACATAGAGAATTCAGTATAATGTAAATTCTGATTTTCGTAAACTATACAAAGAACCGTAAAATGTATATTAAATTCGCAGAAATGTAGAAAAAATGATTAAAGTTTTTTAAAAACGTGAATAGTGTTTTTGAGGGTTATTTTTATCGTAAATTTGCAAATGTATAAATGGAAAAATCTGTAAAAAAAAATCCATTTTTACCAATTTCCCCATTCTTTTATTGAGGGGATTCAATTCAGTTGTCATGATCATTTTCCACTTCTCTCAATCAGATCTTTTTTGACATTCTAATATGGACCTTGGATCTGGAACATCACTTTCATTATCAACTTCTTTTGATATAGAGAATGAGAAAATTCTATCATCATCTTCTATTCACTTCTAACCCAAATATTTCTGTTTTGGGCATACTTGATGGATATATCTCATGTTTTTCTTTATTTTCGTCTTCATGACTTTTCTCTGTATAATTTGGTTCTTTCAGACCATTTTTATTTATTTCTCCCAAATTCTTTTTCTTTCAGGGATTTTATCTTTTGATCTCATTGGTTTTCCCTGTTCAACTGAATCTTGGGTTCATTTTCTATATTTCCATCATTTTGTTCGTCCGGAACAATAACTCTTGATAGAACATTCACAACGGGTATATATGATTTTGTCACCTTTTTTGTATCGGTGAATGCATCTGGTATCTAATTTGCCATATTTGTAAATGCACAATTTTTTGAACTTCCAGCTCACGTTGTTTCGTAGGGGGTCAAACTGCCACAATGATGATGTGTACCAAGTGATATCTTTTGGAGCTTCTTTACTTCCTCCCCTAACACTGAAAATTAATCTTCATTAAAATAGCAATCGGCAAAACATGCCGTAAATATGTCACCAGTTTTTTGTTCCAAATATCGAATTATACTTGGTGATGTATACCCAATGTATATCTCCAATCTCCTTTATGGTCCCATTTTTGTTATTTGCGATGGTGTTATAGGGACATAAACCGCACATCCAAAAAATAGAGATGAGATATATATGGCTTATGGCCATATGTTAATTCTAATGGGGAGTATTTATTATATGCACTCGGCCTTATTTGAATGAGTGATGCAGCATGAAAAATTGCATTACCCCATATTGAAATTGGGAGTCTTGTTCTCATTATTAACAGTCTAGCAATAATTTGTAATTGTTTGATCAAACACTTAGCCATGTCATTTTGTGTGTGAACATGCGGGACTAGCCCGCATTGTAGGTGGATAGGTTAACATATATCACCATATATTATTTCTAAGAATACCAGATATTTATTCCCAACTTTAGCTAGTGATGGGCGAGTTATTAGTTTTCCAAGAGAACAAGCATTACACGAAAAAGTTTTTGCTCGAAAAATCTTCTTGTTTTTCACCAAATAGTCATTTGTATTTTCCACAATCTTTCACATCATGATTGAACTAGGGTGCCCTAAGCGTTCATGCCAGATTTTGAATATACATGTAAACTTCGGGTTTACTATAACATATGATTCAGTCGTATTTATTTTTGTGAAATATATTCAGGGGATAAAGCTGGCAGATTTTCCATATGTAATGCAAAGATATTCAACACCATTTATATTCATGATTTCTATGCGATATCCATTTCTGCGAATATCTTTGTCAACAAATTTCTACAGGATTTGGGGGAATATAATGCATTATCTATCTCAAATTTTGTTCCCTTTGGCATTAAAAATCAAGCTCTTCTGAAGACTTGTAATAATTTTTGCATCACCAGATATAGTTCTCACGCTTCCGGCAGAATTCTTCATTTTAAGGGAAGAGAAATAATTTTTATCTTTAAGTATTATGTGCGTTGTAGCATTATTTGCCAGACACATATCTCCATCCTTGTTTTCGAATTTCAACATTTTCTGATTTGAAATATTCATAAAAGATGCGTTAATATAATAAAACAAACTTTATATTATAACACAAACTATTTTACAAACAAAAACACGATAGAAACAACATTAGATTTTTTTTCCATATACAACCATGACTATTTATACATCATGTCATACTTTTTTCTTAGGAAGATTTTAGTTTTTTCTTTCTTTCGTTGATATCTATAGAATCAACAGAAAAATCAGCCACATCGAGATATGTATCAATATTTATACATCAAAGGAAGGCTCGACTTCATGGTCAAAAGAAAGCCCAACTTCAATATCAAAAGAAGGTCCGACGTTGCCATAAATGAAGTTGGTTTCCTTTTGTTTTTCTTTTTCCTTTTGTGACTCTTGGTATAGATCGACAAAATGTTTTGGCGTACGACACGTATACGACTAATGCCCTTTCATGCCACATCTACAACAATTTTTCTCATATTGCCTTTTTCCAACTTTGTTTTCTTTTGACCTTTTATTATTTCTTTCATTGTTGAATTTATTAGGACAAAACTTTCTTCCTTGTCTATATCTTCGACGTCCAATTTAATAAATGGATTAATCAGTGCATTATTAGATGTGAAAAACAAAATTGTGATATATTTCGATGCATATAAATACTTATTGGAAAACAAATAATTCAACTAAAGAACTAACTTTGATTTTAGAAGAATAAATAAACAAATCACACATATAGATACATGAATGGATACATAATCATATACATGTTTCTATTCATTGATGAAATATATCAGCACTACCAATAAAAGCTAATTTACATTTTGAATGATTTATAATTAAAATAAATAAATAAAAAAATGATGCAGATTGGGTGGTTTGATGAGAAGAGTGTATATTCATATTTTCTCTTTTTATTTGATCTGCAACAGTTTATGCAATTATTTTTTTATCTACAATAAAATATGTTAATGGTTACACAAAAAAAAAGATTATCCCATCTGCATAAAATCCGAATTTTTATTGCCAAACATTCAATATTGTTCACCATTGTTCTATATTAATCACAGCAATTAATGCCTTGAATTAATCTTTGACTTTTCTAAAGTTTGATAATATTTGTGTTCTAAATTAAAATAAAATAGAAAATGTATATATTTAGCTATGTGTAATCATTGATTACAACAAGTTTTTCCTTTTTTTTGAATAATTATTTGCTGAGTAGTTTATATATATCAAACACATATAACTACGGTAAAAAAACTAATACTCTTATAAATTTTTTAAGAAAGACATCCGCCATCAAATAATCAAGCCTTAATAAATACATGTACAATAATATATGTAAACGATGTATAAATAAGTATGATCAATGTTAAATATCAGTTTCTCAGTCAAATATCATATATATAAAAAATTTAAATTTTTATTATATATGATCGATCATAATTAATAAAAATTTATTTGCATAACTATCTCGATAATTTTCTATATACCTTATAAATATAGAAGTAATGTTTTTTTTGTTTTTTTAAATACTTAAAAAAACTTGGTATTACATTTTGACGATGTTAATAATGCGAACAAAGTTTTAATAAGAACAAAATAAGTAAAACTAAAATTAGGTATTATAAATGAATATAATTAACAGTTCATTTTTATGTTCTATTAATTGTAGTTTAAATAAAGATATTATTTGCAAATTTTTGATGAAAAAATCAAAATACTTCATTTTATGATCTGCATAATTTGTATATATTCTGTATGATCTATCTAATTTTCATGATCTATATTTTTTGATCTGCATTCACTATTCAAAACCATAGATGAAAGAAATTTTAAAGTTGAAAAGAAAAGGGAAATGTTTGGAAATTGCCAAAAAACCATTTCTGAAAATAGGTATATACTGTTAAATTGTTAATTAGTTTTTCTTTTTGTTAAAAAGAAAATTAAATCTGAAATTTATGTATTGGGAGTGTAATTTCACATATATATATAACCCAACGTATATATATTCTCTTGGTGTTTTATGCTATTAATTGCCGCAATGGTAGTAATACTAGAAATAGAATATAATCTCTCCGTTTTACTATGTTAGATGTTATGAAAAAAAAATTGGGTAAACGATCTGGATCTCCCCAGAAACTTTCATATAACACCAAATCCACTCCGAACTTTCACCTCTGTCTAAATCTCTTATCGTAACTTCTAAACCAAAATCCCCTTCATCTAAACTATTTCAATCTATTTCTCCCTGATTCGAAAATTGTGGTTCAAATCAAATAAATCGTGGTTCTGCGCTTGAACAAAACCAAATTTTGACCCGACCCAAACCTCTCGCCTAAACCAAACCTCATACAAACCCCACCCGTTAGAAATCCCCAAATCGAAGTGCCTAAGCCCTAATCGAAGTCAAGAATGAGTAATGTTTCAGGCATGTCGAGTGGTTCTTCGAGCAGAGTTCGATTCGTTATTGGGATTCCAAAGAGATCCTGGTGTGGTTCCTCAGTGAGTTCGCTTATGTCCAATTCGGGAAGAAATCCTCATCGACGATATTACCGTTGTTCATATGATGTTATAGACAAGGTACATGTTTAATCTTGTCTTAATCAATATGTTGTTCATATCGGTTGTTCATATGTTACATACAAGGTAAAGGTTTAATCTTGTCTTAATCTTGTCATATGTTGTTCATATCGGTTGTGTTAATGTTTTACACAAGGTTTAACCTGCACTTCTTTTGTTTAAAAGCACCAAATAGAAAAATTGAAAGTGTAAAGAGACAAACTATAGTGGACACATGTGATAAGATTAATATGTGGTACATAAAGTGCAAAGAGACAAGAAAATTCCTCAACTCCAGTCTCATTAGTGTTTGACTTAATCACAACGGATGAATTCGGGTTTGAGTGAATTATTTCAGCTCTGTAGTCTCTTAGCCTCTCGAATTGATCATCATAATCCCTCTCAATCCACTTCAATGCTCTATTTCTGGCAGCTTGACATTGTGGCCTAGACACATGAACACTCCACTTCTCAAACATAAGTTCTTCAATCTTCATTGGCATGAAGTATTATGGTTCTTCCCTAATCTTGTCTAAGAACATAGAAGCTATAACTGGGACCTTCACCATCTCAACATTTCCATTAACATAACAAATATGCTTATCAATGTAGCCCCTAACTATCCATTTCTCAGAATCTTTGTGAGTCGAGCAATAGATCCTCCACTAACAGCAAGCTCCATTACAGACATAAGAGAGTTTATTCTTGTCATACATTGTCTGCTTAATGTTTTGTCGTGTCTTCAAAGCATAATCGAGCATTGTCTCTTTGAAGGCTACGACACTGAAGAATGTTTGTCCAATGAACATATTCCCTTCTCCTTGTTTGATTTGCATCAAATCTCCGCCCTATTCATCATTATCGCTGTCGGGATATACATTGTGACACACATGAGGTTCATCGACAAATCGCTCTGTTTCTTCCTCGACATCAAACTCGTACCTCTCTCTTATTTCTTCGTCGAAATTGTCATCATTCCGGCCACCACGATCCATTCCTTTAACGAATTCGACGACATACATGGAGAATTACACTTCAATCAACTCAATTTAGAAAATTTGGGAACTAGGGTTCGAAGGTTTTTGCCAAAGTTTCGTCGAAGGAGAGTTTACCGATAGGTTAGGACAAATCGGGTTTTAGGTGGGTTAAACGGGTTACCAATGGGGAAAATTTTTGGTTTAGTAAATAAATTACGGTTAACAACTTTTGGTTAGACTAAATTATGGTTTACTGTAACGACCTAAACCGACGGGGGAAATAGATTGAAATAGTTTAGATGAGGGAGATTTTGGTTTAGAAGTTACGATGGGAGGATTTAGACAGAGGTAAAAGTTCGAGGTGGATTTGGTGCTATATGAAAGTTTCCGGGGGGGGGGGAAAGGATCCAAATCGTTTACCCAAAAAAATTGTATATTAATGTTACATGTTTTGTATTTCTAATATATATTTAACCAAAGATTTCTTGTTTTATCCTTAGTTATTTTTTTCTTTCTCTTCTTAACTAATTCTTTTTTTTGCAATAAATGAAGTTAATATATTATTTTACAAATTTTAAAAAAATATGTGAAATTGCTAAAACATAGTGAAACAGAAAAAGTATAATTCATTAAGTATTGAGTGTTGTACATTGTGTTGTGTTTTTTCTACGGACCATAAAGATACAAAAGCTAAATGACAAACAACCGAAGTTCTGAGAAAACTGAAAATGGTTCCCTTTCTTCAACCCAACCATATTTATAAGCTCAAAGTTCAATGTCTTAAATCTGACTCTCACTTATTAACTCTCTTTAATTTCCTGTAACCATGTTAGATTTATATCTACAATATGTCGATTTTGAGATATAAAATTAGACTCTTCTTGCCAAACTAAGAGATTAGATCACTCAATTCATTTAAAATTTCCAGAAAATAAGAGAGAGAAAAGAATCCAACTGCGGAATGAGGTTAAAAGAAATTTTAAAAATGGAGAGAATCCAAGATTATAAATCAAGTAAATTAAAAAAAAATTTTGATTAAGTGGGTGATCATTATAAAGTACATTGATACATGTTTAAACACCATCCCTCTCCAGGCTGCTTCTCTTAACCATTTCTTTAATCACTTTTTTTTTTAATTAATCTCGATAAGCCCTCTCAGATCCAATTCACAAATCCAGATTCTTCTCCCTCTTCATTATCACAATCTGCTCTTCCTGAAAAAGAAACACATTGAAACACAGAGGAGAGAGAGAGAAAGAAGGCTTGTAATGAAATATATGCAAAGAGGAAGTGACAAGTCTTTTTGCATTGTGTCTGAAAAAACCAAACAAAGGGTAAGTCTTTGAGAAATCATCTTTACGATTTGACCAAGATGTTTTTCTTTTTGGTTCTGGCTTTAATTCTAAAGAGAGCAGTAAGCTTCAAATGTTGATGATGATGATGAATAAAAGTCCACACTCATTGTAAAGAAATGATTTTTCTTCTGACCCATGACCTCCATTGTTGCAGAGACTCTGAAACTGGCTTTGCTCTCGGTCAAATCTGAACTCAGAAGGGGAGAAAAAGAAAAGAAAACAAATTGGGTTTGAACAGTGTTGAGAAGAAGAGGACCCCACAAAATGGAAGAGTTAGATACATCACATGCAGTTTCTCAGATTTTACCTCAATCTCTTTGAACTACATCAACTGTTGCATTCATGTTCTGACTCATCTCCTCACAGTCCCACTCACTTCAATATAATCTGTCAGAGAAAGACCACAATGATTCATACCAAGTTTTAGAGATAAAGACAGAACCTTTTGAGCTGAGAGCTTTCATTTGGGTTTCTTTAGGGTTTGGCAAGGAAGTAAGAGGAAAGAAGAAAGGGAGTAATGAGGGGTATAATAAAAGAATCAGAAACAAGTTTAGTTGGATTAACCATAAGAACTTCATCACCAGCAAGCTCTTCAAGTAAGAAAGGTAAAGATCTTCAAACAAATAATGCTTCAGATTCATCTCCTCCAAGTATAAAAAACTCTCCTTTCAATTCACCTTCTCTTGTGTCCCCACCATCTTCTGCTTTTGTTTCCGCTTTACAATCTCCTTATATATCCCCAAGAGCTACTACACAACTCATTACCACAACCACCACTCACAAGCCATCACCGCCGGCTTCTTACAAAGGCTCACAATCTGAAGATGTACCAAGCAGCTCCTACACTCCTCCTTCTGACCAGTATGAGTTTTCCGATGACCCATCAGATCGGAAGCTTAAGTTATCAGCTTGTACTCCAGATCCTGCTCCTCCAAGGATCTCATTTTCTTTCCCTGTTCCTAGGGTATCCTTAGCTAAAGTCTCCGTTTCTTCACCAACAACAAACACCAAGCTCAGGAGCTCTGATGTCTTCATAGGATTTCATGGACAAAACCCAAACTTGGTGAGATTCTGCAAATGGTTAAAGTCAGAGCTTGAACTTCAGGGAATCGCTTGTTTCGTTGCTGACAGAGCTAAGTATTCGGACACACAGAGTCATGAGATCGCTGACAGAGTTATCTGTTCTGTTACTTATGGGATTGTCGTTGTCTCTTGCTCGAGCTTGCTCAACTATCTTAGCTTGGAGGAAGTTAGGTTCTTTGCTCAAAAAAAGAACTTGATTCCAATTTTCTATGGAACTGGACCTTCTGAAATAATGGGTCTTCTCAACTGCAATGCCATAGATAAAGAATGTAAAGAAGCCATTGATGGGTTGATTAAATCCCATGAGTTTAAACTCGAAGCTAATGATAGTAACTGGAGAGGCTGTGTGGAAAAGACCGCCACGATTCTCAGGGAAAAGCTTGGAAGGAAGAGTGTGGCTGATAAAGAGACAGCGGAAGGGATTGAAGAGCTTCCTTTTCCGAGGAACAGATCTTTTCTTGGGCGAGAAAAGGAGATAATGGAAATGGAGATGGCTTTGTTTGGTAATAGAGAGTATCTAGAGTCTACAACACCAAGCACCAAAGGAGAAGCAAGTGGACAATCTGAAGGACTTGCAGATGAGGAATCAGATGCTGCATCCACCCGAAATGGAAAATTTATCAGCTTGGAGCTTGGAAAACGCTCAGAGCCAATAAGTAAGGCTTGGATTGATCCAAATGGTGGAAAAAACTCGCTTAAAAGACTGTTGAAGAATAAGAAATATAGAAATAGTAGTAACTGCAAAAGTAGTACAAGCATTGTTTGCGTAAATGGAGTTCCCGGGACAGGAAAGACAGAGTTAGCTCTTGAATTTGCTTACCGGTATTCTCAGAGGTATAAGAAGGTTTTGTGGGTCGGAGGGGAAGCTCGATACTTCAGACAGAACTTGTTGAATCTGTCATTCAGCTTGGGGCTTGATGTTAGCGCGGATGCTGAGAAGGATAGAGGCAGGTTAAGGAGCTTTGATGAACAAGAGTTTGAAGCTTTCAAAAGAATAAAGCGCGAGCTTTTCAGAGACATGCCTTATCTCTTGATCATTGATAATCTCGAGACGGAGAAGGATTGGTGGGAAGGGAAAGATCTGAATGACCTGATTCCGAGGAACACTGGAGGAACACATGTCTTGATCACTACTAGACTTCCTAAAGTCATGACCTTTGACACTGTGCAGCTTTCCGTATTGCCTTCGTCTGATGCAATGGTTTTACTGAGAGGAAGAAGAAAGAAAGATTACCCTGTAGAGGAGGTTGAGATCCTCAAGCTTTTCGAAGAGAAATTGGGACGTTTGAGTTACGGTCTTTGGGTGGTCGGATCATTGCTTTCAGAGCTTGCAATTTCACCTTCTGCGCTCTTTGAAGCTGTGAACAAAGTTCAAATTGAAGAACGTTCAGCTTCGCCTTTCTTAAACTTGAATGATGAGCAATACTGCAAATCGAACCCATTTGTTGCAAAGATCTTAGCTTTCAGTTTGGCAGTTTTGGAGCAAGCTGAAGGAAACAGAAACCTTCTCTCATTGAAAATGCTACTCGTTGGAGCTTGGTTTGCTCCGGTCCCTATTCCGGTTAACTTGTTAGCTGCAGCCGCTAAGAACATGCCCACAGGTGGAAACCGCTTCAGCAAATGGAACAAATGTTTAAGTCACACATTTGCATGGTGCGGTGGTTGTGGTTTAGGCCGCAGAAGCGAAGAGGATGCTGCATTTTTATTAGTAAGATTAGGACTAGCGAGGATAACAAATAGACAACCTAGATGCTGGATTCAGTTCCATCCGATAACTCAAACTTTTGCAAGGAGACGAGACTTCATACTTGCACCCAAGGCAACGGTTCAAGGAGTGAGAAAAATCGATAACCCATTTTTAAATCTTGATCACCTGTGGGCTTCAGCTTTCTTAGTATTCGGATTCAAATCAGAACCTCCTTTAGTCCAACTACAAGCCATGGATATGGTACTTTACATCAAGAGAACAGCTCTTCCCTTGGCAATCACAGCTTTCACAACCTTCTCGAGGTGCAACTCTGCGCTGGAGCTCCTAAAAGTATGCACCAACGTATTAGAGGAAGTGGAGAAATCATTTGTGTCTCAGATACAAGATTGGCGCCATGGCTCGCTATGTTGGAAGAAGAAAACAAACAAGAAGGTGGATGAATACGTGTGGCAGGATGTTACATTGTTGAAAGCTTTATTGCTGGAGACCAGAGCAAAGCTGCTGCTAAGAGGCGGGCATTTCGATAGTGGAGAAGAACTTTGCAGGACTTGTATCAGTATCAGGACAGTAATGCTTGGCCATAACCATGATCTCACTTTGGCTGCCCAAGAAACACTAGCAAAGTTAGTCAGAATGAGAAGTAAGATTTGAAACATACACAAACCATTATCCTGGTTGTTTCTACAATACTCTAAGCTTAGATATGTTGAAGACATCAAATCATGTAACGGGTAGTTTAAATAAACCTGTTAAGAACAATCTTATTCGTACCTACATTACCAACTTCCTGATTGATCATAATCTCTTTTTTACTCCTTCAGATCATTTATGATATAATCATTGCAATTTATTCAGTTCTTCATAAAGAAAAGATAATACAAATGGCTGTTCGAGCCTTAAGCAGAAAACCACATTCATTGCATATGATTCTCAAGCTGTATCCTTTTCCTGATAAGTTAGCCAATGAAACAAAAGATTTACCACAAATCTCAGTAACAAATCGAATTGAATAAAAGACAAAGACTCAAGTAAGAAGTGGGACCAATGATAAACACAGAAAAAAATAGGTATGGGTGTAAAACTACAATTAAATCAGTGTCTGGGTATTGCCAACAAGTGTCACTCTCCCCTCTCCTGTTACTGGTCCCAGAATTCACTGCTAAGTTTTTGTTCCTTTTCCAAGCACCAAAAGTCCGACTTGTCATACATATTGAGCCAAGTATCATTTGGTTTTGGCTAAACTCAAGCTAGTCACAATCCAACATGTTTGATATATAAAGTAATAGCAGCTTATTGAGGTACTAAATTGACAATCAAGTGAATATATGATATTGACTCATATGAGCATTTACTCATACAATTTGGGTTATCTCAAATCCTCTTGAAGCATTCTGATTTAGTATCTTATAACTAACAGTCAACACTAAACATGTGACTGTAATAATACTACTTTAAACAAGTGGAGGTCTCGAGCTTCATGACGAAACTTAAAAGGACTGAAACAAGATTTGATACATTGTCTGTGAAAATCAGAAACTAACATGTGAAGGAAATGGACAGAGCAAGTTGGGTTCTTCACTGTGAGTAAACCAATCAAACAAGAAGAAAAAAAGTAATCGGATTTTTAGATCAAACTCAAAATTCACAACACAAATCACAAGAAATCAAACAAAAGAACGTAGCTTCCCTTTATAAAAACTGGAAATTTTAAGGGAAACAAAGAAATCAGGTAAAATTTTTTTTTAAAATGAACATTTGTCACAAGCAATTGAGGTGAGAACGACCGAAAATATCACCGGTGATTGGACCCGATCAAGCCTCCGTTAACAGCATCGTCTTCCTCAAGAAAAAATTCTTCGGAGTTTCTAAGAACGGAGTGAATGGCGCACAATAGCAAGCCAACGCTGACACCAATCGCCAAGCTCACGGCGGAGCTAGTGAACCAGATTGCCCACACGGAAGTCAAGACCAGAAACAACAGAACCGTACGATCACCGACCTGAAATCTCCATAGAATAAGAGGATCTTCTCTAAAGAAGTGAAATAGAAGCCACAAGGCGATGATGGAGCCGACGACGATTAGCGTCACGGGACTAACTGTGATGAGAGCGAAGGCAGCGCAAGTGCCGACGACGATCATGTAGTTGACGAAGAAGTACCGAAAGTTCGTCTTAGATCGGACGAGAAGAGACGAGAATCGATCCGCGGGACAGAAATCGCCGGAAAAAACGAGTTCCGACCAGGGACGGTGGCGAGAGATAGCAGAACTAAGATTCTGAATAGATCGGGAGATGACGTCACCGGCAGGAAGCGGAATTGATGTGTAGGTTGTTGATGTCATCGTCGAAGCCAAATTCTCGGTAAAGAGGGTTTCATCCGGCAGATACTCCAATATCGTTGACTGGTTTGACCCGACCCGAATTGCCACCGGGTCTAAAGAAAAAGGTGTCTAACGTCTTTTTTTAGTCAAAAAAACTAATATCATTCCTTTCAATCAACCAACTAAAAAGAATACTAATTTTTGTCATTTAGTCGTTAATTATAACAAATAACAAATAACAAAACAAAAACAACTGTCAAATGTTTTTTTTTTTCATAAAAGCCATACACGAAAAAAGAAAATTGTATGCAAACGATATAACAATATTATGAGGAACTATATATTAATTTTTTGAAATCGAAGACCGGCATAACTTATTGCATTAAAAAGCTATTTCTGATTGAGATAATAATGTCAAGAAAAACGTGTAATTCACCTGATAGCGGTCAGCTAAAGCATGAGTAGGAACTTGCAGTCGGTCGTCGAAAAGATTTTCATACAAATTCTCATGAATCTTGAAAAATGATTTCATACTAGACAAACACTTCAGTTCCCCACTATCAGCAAAAACTGTACATAAAGCAAAGCATATAAAGACATAGCCAAATTACATAATATCGAAGGTAAGATTACTTCCCAAATCACAGACAGTGTTTACATGCATGCAGATAATTTTACTTTTACGTAACATCTTTCCTTTAACAGGAAAAATTAACTACAGAATTTTAAAAAAATCTAGTTGTATTTTCCCAAATCATAGACAGTGTTGTATTTTTCTTTCCCTGAATGTGGGATTTGGTCGTCGTCTTGAGATTTCTACTACTTGCTGGCTCTTTAATCTCTAAGTATAAAGCATTTATTTAAGTGGCCAAATATTTAAAGACAAATATATAAGTTTATTATTTTGCTAAGCGTTTAGACAACTTTGGTGGCATTGCAAGTTTATAGAGTTTTTAACTTCTACAGAGAGTTTTTGTTATTTTCAAGTGTTATGCATTTTTCTGTAAACCGTAACTACACAATCTCCGTTGAAAGTGATAAAAGCATAGAAAATGCCGTAGAACGTACATAAACTACCTTCAAACCCAATGCACCAATGTTAAATGATCGGTATTCGAAGCGAAAACCCACTTCTCAGTTTCTTCATAAACTCTTCATAACGGTAACTAGCTCGGAGAGAAGTACCTTACATGATCAAAATTGTTTCTGAATGCTGAAGCTTGTGGTTGTACTTGTGCTTCTGGTCGTTGTGGTTGATGTGTTGACTCCGAACTGTTTCTTAAATAGAGACCTGTGTTGAAGTATGAGCCGGGTCCAGCGCAAGGAGGATCAAGAAACTGAGGAGTTGGTGTTAACCTAGACTGGGAGGCTTCTTCGTCTGCTTCTCCTTGGTTTACGACCATCAAGTCTTTTCCCATTAACCGTAAAACCGGGTTAGGACTTGGAGGCACAGCACCATTGAGATTTGTTCTGCTGGAGAACTTGCTCTGAAGATCTACATCTTGTTGTCTCATGTATGGTGACTGCTCTAATGGATGGTTTGAATCCAGACGTGTAGGCGATTTGGTTAAGTTCAAAGCGATTGATGAAGCAGCTGCTCTTCGCTGTAGTAGATGAGATGCTTGATGATTGAAAGTGATTCCCTCGGAGATTGTCTCTTTTCTTTGGCAACAACAAGGCTCATGATCATTGTTTTTAAATTTGAAAGGTGTTGTTGTCTCAGTCTCGGCTATTGTACCATGATTAGATGGAATACAAAAGCTCATAGGAGTTGTTGAGTGGGTCATGGGAATGTCCAAGGAAAAATTTTCTCGGAGAGAAGAAGATAACTCCGGGGGAAAATTTGATTTACCAGCTGCAAAGTTTGAAACTGCAGAAACAGGTGATTCAGATGAGTTTCTGTCAAGCTGATCCATGGAAGATTGGACTTGGCTTGTGATAACGGAGGAGTTCCCAAGATTTTCATCAAAACCCATATCCCCAGGACTCGGTAAAAATGATCCTGGAGGTCCTGGAATTGGAATGGTATCAACCTCTACAAATAAGCTTCCTTTTATTACTTCTGAATTAAACCTCACATCCTCCTCGCAAGCTGTTTTCCTGTAAATCATATTCCCAACTTCTTCGGAGTAATACATTGTTCGCTCCTTGGGTATGATTTCAATACATGGTGGAGTGTCTGACTGGTAGAACTCAGCACCCGTAACATCATTTGTCTCCAACTCATTGGCTCTTCTGTTATTATTATCTTCATCCTCTTCACTACTTTCTTCATCATTATAATCATTGTAGCCATTAGATGACGGATTTGATCTCAGTAAGACCTCGTTTGTTTCTTCATCACCAGATACATAATCATCATCGGACAGCTCTCGTTCTTGAGTCATTCCAGATTCCCATTTCCCTCTATCTTCTTCATCTTCTTTCTCCAAGAAATCCAATGGAGCTTTCCTTAGTTCCATAGGTAAAGATAGTCGTCTCCAAGAATTTCGTACCAATGGTGGGGACAACTTTCTCATGCTAGTTGCCCGAGGTGATGCATCTGAAACCTCTACGGCATCTGGGCAGAAATTCATTCCAGGTGGATATGAATCATCTTGAATCGAACTACGGCTTCTTTCCAGTAGGAGAGGGTTTACATGAACTCCCACATGTGACTCTTCCTCTTTTTGACTCTGGACTCTAAATGAACGGCTTCGACCTCTTTTACTCCCAAACAAAGTTTTATTCTTTCCAACAACTTTCCTCCGTAACTCCTGTTTGTTTGAAGGATAAGAATCTGTGACAGACAAATCAGTACCTCTCAACACAATAGGATCTCCTCCTGACCATGAATCATCATCATTCTCAGATGGCTGATCCCGCAAAGCATTCAATTTATGTCCTTTCTCATTTTGCTTCTTTGAAATCAGACCACGTTTTGCTAGCATCCGCTGATTATAGATTCTACGATGACATTTGCTGCTACCTTCTCCAGAAAATCCTCTTTGATACTCCGGTGTCTGCTAAACAAAGCAATACGCTGTTATTTTATGATAACGCTACAAAATCAACCATGAATATGCAAAATGATTGACAAAAATCGACGGAATTACCTCTGAAACATTGGCTTTGCGATTAGTTGGTTTAACAGACTTGTAATGTTTCTTTCCCCGGAGATTTTTCTTCAAGAGCTTATTGTTTATTTTACCACCTTGACTTAAATATTTCTTTTCGCTATTGCCATCTTCGTGCTGCTCTCTTGACGGAGTAGTAGAAGTCTTTTCCTCGCTGAACTCTGTTAAAATCCGCAGTTTCTGGCCTTTAGCATCAATATAAACAGGACCAACGCCAACAGGCGAAGCTTTCCGCTTCTTTGTAACTTCAGACTTATCAGCAAGGACCCGATTTGTATAACTCAAAATGGACGCCCACTTAGTTCCATTTCTTTGATCAAGATCTTCTAATGTGCCTACTTTCGCAGAAGCATAGATATCAACCATCGTTTTAACTTTTATCTGTGGCTTACTTCTAGGCTTGTTAAGCTTACTAGTAACCGGTGGGAGCCCTGAGTCAGCGGACAGACACTGGTCAATGTGAGCATTCAAAGTGGTGTTAGAAGCTGATGAGAACGCTTTGCAAATAGGACATGTTTTTGAAGCCATTATCGATTCAGAAGTCGTCACAAAGCCGCCGCAACTATCTTCTTTAGATTTCACCATTCCTCGTACACACTTTTTACTGTGGTTGTTGTTCTTGTTACTTGTAGCAGCTACTAGTATCTCTACATCAGACTTGGAAACACTTGTGCTCGGTAACAAACCATTCTCGTTGATACTCGATTGGCTACAAACTCCTTTTTTAGTCTCTGCAGATATCTGATTTAAACCAAGTTTAACCAAATCTCTTCCTCGATGAACATAGGTTTCGATTTGCTTCCGGGACGATGAGGAAGAAGCCGTGGTCTCAAAGTGGTTACCGACGGTGGAAAACTGCTGAAATGGTGGCAAAGGATCAGTTACGCCATGAGTTGAACAAAGTAGGAGACTTTTTGGGGAAAATGGCCAGTTGTTCTTGATGTTCTTCTTTCGGTTACTATATGCGTAATCTCTGCAAAGGATCACATAGAAGTTGATTACTATTAAATCTGTAAACATTAACACACCAAAGATTCTTTCAAACTCAAAACAAAAACATAATTTATGGAAGAAAGGAAACAAAGTTGAGCGATACTACTAAAGTTTGGTCTAGGAACAAGGACAAATGTTTGAAACTCTACGTAGATTTTTTTGTACAAAATCACAGAAGATGAAATGAAAAAAATGAAAAATTGAGAGATTTGGGTGAAATCTGACCCATTAATATAAAACTACAAGGATGAAGAAGAGAAGAAGAAAGAAAGCTCAAAACTTTCGATCTAGCCATGAAGATGAGGTTCTGGGTATGATTTGACACGAACCCATCATGAAATACAGAGACTTTTTTTTTTACAAAACCCCATCGGCGAAGAAACCCAGAAAATAGATATAGAGGAAGAAAAGAAGGGGAAAAGGGTTATTAATTGATTTACCTGATGGAGAAATTGGAGAGATGGGATTGACCTAACTCATCAGAAGAAGTGGTAGGGAGATGTAAGAAATTGGAAGAAGAAGAAAGTGGGTCATTTGGTGGGTTCTCAGTGGATAAGAACATTTGATTCTTCCACTGTTATTATCTGCCTCCTCCTCTTCGTTTCTCAAATACTTCTGCATAACACCAGATCTTTATCATCACCCACCCTAAATCTCACTTATCCTCCTGCAAATTTAACACAAAATTAACAGGTTTATAAGATTTGATGAAACTCAGATGAAGATCTTAGTAGAACATTATTTCATGTGGAAAGAGTCACTCAAAAGAAATAAGAATTAGTGGGTCAAGATTAATTTAAGTTTTTTGAGTGTGATTGATGAAGAGGAACAATTATTCGCACGCAGAAGACAGTGATTTTCTTCTTTCTTTTGTTTATTAATTATTGGTCTTAAACCCACACAAAAGAAAGGTTGCTAAATTTGCAATCTGATTCGAAGGCTTATTTTATGTTGAAGAGATGATAAGAAAATAAGAAAAGTAAGGATTAAGACACCCATAAGATGAAGAAGCTACCAAATAGATATTAAACAGACCAAAGCTACAAAGAAGCTCAACTAGGAATTTCGACAAACAGATGCTGTTCATTATAACCTTAAATTAAGATCATTCAACCAAGATTTTGTAAGAACAAGAAATATCAAGACATGAAGAAGATTCTAGATCGGTTTTACTGTTTGAAGAACTGAAATCAACAAGAGATGAGATTTATAATTACACACTCAGAGAGACAAATCTGAAATAAAAACTTCAAATTAAGAACCCAAAACAATAATATTATATGAAAGCCAAGATTGAAAGAAAGACAAAGAAAAAATCATAACTCGTAAATCTATACATACACACACACATACCAATCTCGTAGATTTCAAGATTTGGATCTTAGAATCTAATAACAGATCAAAGAGAAGGAAGAAGAATAAGTAAATCCATGGACTTCAAACCAAGTAAGAAGAATAAGAAGAAACGAAAAAAGAGTAGAGATGAATTTGATAAACGATTGTATGCATACAAACCTTAGATGGTAGAAAAATGGCTCCTTTAGAGAGAGAGAGAGAGAGAGAGAGAGAATGCAAGATGAAGGAAGACACAATAATATAATAAAGTTTTGGTGTTGCATATAAGTCCACATACGTATTACCACAAAATGTGAAGATATAAAAACAAATGAGTGCAAGAGGAGAAAAAAATAGAAAGTGTCCACACTAAGTTCAATTATTATCACACTCCACCTTCTTTATTTTATTTATTTTCTAGTATTGCATACATTTGGTATAGCCCTTATTCTTCACTATTACATTAGGCGCTGATCCCGCCGTTGGCTATCGCTAACCAATTACTAAAAAAACACATATTAATCCGGAAATATTCGGGAACTAATTATTTAATTTTTTCTTAATTTTTTTACTTTTTCAATATTTTTATGATTTATAAAACATTACAAATAAAAATTCTCAATTTATTATTTTATATATATAAGATTTATAGAAAAGCAAATTAGATAATAGATAGATTGATATTTCTTCCAACACATCCTATTCAAAATACAAAAAATAATATTTAGATATACACAAAATATAATTTTCACTCATAGGATATACAAAAAAAGAGATTATTTTGATTTTGTGAATAAAACAAAATTTCTTCATAAGTAATCACTATGTAGTTAGAAGTTAGATCTTGTATTTAAGATTAGAAACAAACCCTAAGTTTGATTTATGTGATTCTTAATCATGAGACTCACGATTAAAGAGTAAAACTTGTGGACTTTTTTAACCTTTGGACCTTACCAATGAGATAAGAAATTGCCGATTTCTGAGTTATACGGACGACGCAACGGAGAACTCGATCAACCGAGTCATGATGCCGGTCACCTTGAAGTCGCCACGGTGAACATCTGTTGACTATTTATTCGCCCGAATTTTCGCCAACGCGGCTGATATTTAGAACACGGGTTTAACTATGTATTTACTTCTTTTTTAATTGTTACGTTCTCTTGTTCCAATAAATGTATGTTTTTGGTCTTTGTCTTTCCATGTTTAAGCAAAGCCCATATTCATTACCCTTAGTCTTAAGTTTGTATATCACATAAAATTATAATAAAGTATAAATTCAAGATAGTGAAAAGTTTGATAGGTAATAGTGAGTATATATAGTATGTTATACAGTTTTAGTTTACAGTCTTGGTTTGTAAGTGTTAATACACTATTTGAATTTACAGTGTCCTTGTTTATCGTTTACTATTTTCTTTTGTAAACCAAATCGATCTTACGTTATTAATAAAGAAAAGATGAAAAACTAGGAAAGCAAGCGACACGTCGCAATCAAATCAATCCAATTATAAAATCTTGAACCCTTCATCTCTATTTTTTTACGAAATTCGTACAAACTATCGATCCCCACACGCGCCTCTTACATATTCGCATTGATATATGTTCCTATTTTAATATTTAAATATTCGCATTGCACTCGAATAAACTTTTCAATTGGAATATCAAATTTTACTATTTATTTTATGTTATCTTGGGAGGATTCGTGAAATTAAAGAAGGAAGCATGGGTGAACACAAAACAATAACACTTAGGAAAGATAGTAGCGTGTACAAAAATAGTTGAAAAAGGATTCGACGTGGACGAATGCATGCACGTACGCATGTGCTCTCTATTTTACGTTTATTTCATCCATACCTTACCTATACTCATTAATACATATACTATATAAGGGGAGAGAGACAGATCGATCGATCATATATTGTGTTCTGTGTTACAACTCAGAAGCTAAGTCCGACAAAACTCATTATAAACGGTGACCTAGCTATCGTAATGTCATCAATGCGAATAGTTGACGCATTCAATTTTCATTATTTGTTCGTTCCTATAGATTCTAGCTCCATCAACAGATAAACTCGTCTCTAATTTTACAATAAACACACTGATGGTTGAGCTTATAATCTATCTTTCCTTCTTTGTAATAATACTTCGTGCTAAAGCAAACCATCCTTCTTTTCGTCTCAAACATCAATGTGTCTCATAACTCATCCAAAAAAAAAAACAAGACGACTTTAATTTCATTAATACACATTACTCTTTGCTTATCGTTCTTTCACTTTTCAAAACTCTTTCCAAACAAAGTGGCGGTGGTAGCTTGATGGTAAGACATAAATTTGGAGCAAGGCAGATTTCCACCAGAAACTAAGTCACTTTAGCCTTCATTAGAAAATCTGGAGTCAATCTAGTTATTGACATAATTTTCTAGGGATTAATTGGATCTTAACCTAGAACCCCATTGTACAAAAAAAAAACAACTCTTTCCAAAACTCTTTCAAGCTTTTATTCTGACTGGAAAATCATATATTATGAATATAAAATCAATGGTCACTACAAAAAATGATCAATATAGCCACATAATTAATAGTGGCGAATGGAAATATCACGTGTCTTTGTAGCCTCGCTAAACCCACATAAAAAAGTCGTATCTATAGCCGTGTAGCTTATGATAATGGTGGATTATACGTGGGTATTCAGCCAATACTTTGTCATTGTATACTTCATGGATATATCCACAAAATGACAACTAAAATAGCATTACAAAATGACAACTAAAATAGCATACGAATGGCCACTATATATTTTTCACGAACTAGATGTAGCTAGTAGTGGTTACACTCAGCCACGTCTGCGCGGCATTATTGTTCGTGGATTTATCTACGAACTAAATTGTAGCTAGTAGTGGCTACACTGAGCTATGTCTGCGCGACGTTATTGTTCGTGGATTTGTCCACGAATTTTCACTGCTTATACGTCGTGGTTTTGGCACAGTTGTGATTAGTGGAAAGTGAGTAGGTAATTGCAATCCCACTTCATTTCTACGATTCTAACGGGCTGTATAGTCATTTAGTCCACATGTCTTTTACGTGGCTAACTCCTTTGACATATATGATTTTTGAAATTTGACCGCATACAATAAACAGAAAATAATGGAAGCAAAGTGCAATTTATTAGAACAACTCTATTAAACAAAGTAAGGATAGTTCTGAAAGAAAAATTTTTACAGTCACAAAGTCATAATCCACACAAAAAACCAAACGTTACAAAGTCCAGTTTCAAGCTTCCAACTTCAAGCTTCCATCTTCATCTCCACCTTCACTACATAAAGGCATTTCTTGTAAGGTCGTATTTCAAAACAAGTGAATTTAAGTTCATATTTATAACTACGTAGACTTTTCAATCTTAAAAGAAATAATTCCTCCCCCAATTTCCGAATGAGCAAAAGTACTCCATTTGCTGTCTGCTTTAGGCTAGATTTCATATATGTATTATTTGTGTTGAGATATTGAAAATTAGCTTTGAGAGATTTAAAATTCAACTCCAACCGATTCATATGCATCTCTATATCATTGTTTGTGGAATCGGAAGCCAGTGTGTTAAATAGACCAGACTGTGCGAAGAAGAAAAAAAAAAGCATTAAAAACATTAAACAAATAATAACACATGCAAAACAGAAGCTGATATAATTACCTTGACTTATTCTTTGTTCAGTTTAAGGTGACTCGGATGAGAAGATCACTTTGACTGCCAGCATTAGTAGAACTATCAGATGAGAAATGTAAAGTAGCTTGCTCAACTTCTATAACAAGGGTGCCAACATTAGTAGAACTTCCTTACCATCTAAAAGCCCATATATATGCAGGGGGTTATTTAACTAACTTTAATAGCTTAGATTTGGCAATTTATTAAGATCAATAAAAGTAGAACCAATCGTCGGCTCAACCGTATAACTCAGAACATAAATTGCCTATTTACCTTATTTAATTAATTCTATCTCTACATTTATAACATTAGCTTAAATATTGTAGTGCACTTCTTTTGTTTGGTACGAAATATTACTTAATTTATCTAAGCTTAATGTCAAATTCTGGTCCATCACAATGTTCATGTTCTCTAAACTTTTCTAACCAATTAAAAAAAACTCAACATAGTAAACAATTTTTGTTTACTTTGTCTAGACCATTGACTTGATCTTACTCCTCCAAACTAATATTCATGTAATTTCACAAATGATCAAACCAATCAACTCTTGTCTAAAAGACATTATCAGTTCTCACCATGCAATTAAATGAATCTGTCTTGCAATTAATTCAGATCAATAAAAACAGAACCAGTTAGCTTAACCGTATAACCCAAGACATAAATTACCTATCTACCTTATTTAATTTTGTCACTTCACTTATAGCATATGCTTGAATGCTCTAGTGTATTTCTTTTTTTTACACATGAAAAATATGTTGTGAGTTATATGGCACTGTAATTTGTGCACCAGATTGTCAGTGAGAATTATAGCTTTCATAGATAAATTATACTAATAAAGCATACTAATTGAGCATAAACAGAGAATAAAATCGAATAATAAACAGATGAGTAGCGAGTAGAATATTTTTCCGAATCATCTTTACGTTTTCCTTTACCCCCAAGACTAAAAGTATTGACATCATCATCGTTGTCTCTACTTGTAAGATGCTCACAAGATACAAAAGAAAAGTTTGATAAATATAAACAACAAAGTATAAAACAGAGCAAAAACAGATGACGTATACTATTTGAGTATACTAATTAAACATAAACAGAGAATTAATATTAATCGAGTAATAAATAGATAAGTAACGAACATAACATAAACATATGGTTTTAATTTTTAATCATACAAAAACAACAAGTACAAACTGAATCTGATTATAAGGTCAAGATGAGTGACAAGCTGAATCTAGTTACAAAGTCAGGATGAAACAAATACAATTCAAGTAAAAACTAAAACCTAAAATAAGAACTAAAAACAATACATTTTAAATAAGACATAAAATTCTTAATGAAACTAGTACTGATTGAATTACAATACATTTATTGGCATTGATGTATTATTCTAAGAATTGTAATCCGAATACATATATAATTTTGCACAATATGATAATTGAAGATGAATTTGATCTTGATGCACCAATAAAAGATAAAAAATAAGCTCTACCATTAAAATCTGAAACAATAGAAGATGAAAATATTCAATTTCAAGAGTTTCTCACTCAATATAGAAAAATTAAAGACAAAGAAGCTCATTTTCACTTCAAAATGCATTAGTTGATAATTTGTGGGAGACTTACAATAATAATAGCAAGTGGTCTTTAGTCTAGTAGCATGTGGTAAGTCCACTAAAGGCAGACGCACTTGCACATCCAGGAATCGTGTCCTAATGTCTACATTATGTAGGAATTTGGCTAATAGAGCGGCAAGTTATGACCTAGTGTTGACAAAAAGTTTTTTACAATAATAATAATGTTTCAACAAAAACTTATTTGTCATTTGTTTGTTTCTATTTATGTGATGTGATGAAATTTAATTTAAATAAATAATTATTTTTTAAATCATATTATTTAATATTTAATATAAATTGGTAAAATATTCAAATTTGAAAAGTAAAAAGTCATTTTAGGAATTAGTAATAAAATGATAAAATAAATTATTATTAAAATATCTATTTAGAGTGAAGAATATAATAAATTATTAGAACAAACCGTTTTCTATTTTTAGAGGAAAACTATAGTAAACCATTGCTGATGGTCTAAAAAACAAAAAAAAATTATTCATACGTATTTACTAATATAATATTATAATCTCCTAATTTTATTTATTTGTATACTCATTATTTTATATATAAGAGTATAATCTATTAATAGAAAGAAAATTTAGAATACAAACAAAATATTATTAATCTATTAATAATACATACTCATTAAAATATTATAAGTTCATACTATAATATATAGTTTATGTCTAAAATAGTTTATATATTAAAATAATAGATGAAAGAAATCTAGAATACAAACACAATTAAGATCATTATATTAAATAATTGAAATAATAGTTGAAAAGGGGTTCTACCGTAGGGTCATATTTGAGATGGAGTCTCTTGTTCCGGTATCACTTGTAGCCGAGGATCCTGAAAAGTTATCCTTCTTCGGGTACCAATGGAAGTTGATGAAGTTGAACCATCTTTGACATACATGGACAAGGGAGAGAGTTCTTGGCGTCGCACACGGATGGAGAATGATGAAGTTCCTCGAGAGAAAAGGAAACAAATGAAAAGATTCTCTAATTTTCTATCACTTATATTTTTCAGTGTCTGCTAGGAAGTTGCTAATATGGTTTTGGGTCTTCTATGTACAATAACCATAGATTTTGGTGAAGGGTTACTAGGTAATCTGGCTTCTCTGTTTGCATATCATGTGTATAAGTCTGTGTGAACTTGTGTAAAAGTTTAGGAGTCGGAATTGGGCTCGCGGCCCGCAGGTTTAGCGAGTTTTGGTCCGTGCGGGATGGGTTCGAGTTTTTTTGAGTTTTACAAGTTTGGTCCACGGATTCCGCAGGTATCCGCAAAAAAAAAATCGTGTTGTTTTTTGAAAACAACATGACGTTTGAATTACAAGTATGTGAACATCGTGATATTTGGAGTTAAAAAAAAGTACGATGTTTGAAATTAGGACAAAATGTGGGTTTGGTCCGCAGGGTTTTCGCGGATCCGTGTTGATTTTTTGTTTGTTTTTTATTTCTTTTGCTGGTCGACCGCGGATCCCATGGATTTTTGTGGGACGGATTCGGATTTCAGGTTAAAAACCTGTATTTTCGCAGGACGGGTGCAGGTAATAAAAAAAAAAAGTCTACGGATTTTTTGCAGAGTGGAACCTGCGAACCCGCCAGTCCAACCCTATGTAAAACTCTTGTTTTTAGAAAATCCATTTTGAAGGCAACAAAAAAATGAAAATAATATATAAAATATATTTAGAACACCAACACTTTATTAATCTATTAAAATCATTATTTTATACTCTTGAAACAATAGTTAAAATATAGTTTATATATTAAAATAAAAAATAAAAAATATATCTATATTATAAATACGTTATCAAAAAGCTAAGATTATTATATACGGTGGAATATATCTTATCGTTGCTGTATTTAAAAAAAAATTCTTAAAATTTTGAGTATTTGACGATTCCCTTATTATTAATTCTTAAATATTAGACAATTTAAATGTTTTGAAACTAATCCAAACAAAAAGTAAGCCAACTAAAATTAATTGTCTTCTCTAAGTTGGATTTATCTGTAACCTATATAATCTGCAAATCAAATAACATAAAATTAATTCAAAATAAACATAAGAATATTTTATATATACTTTTTTCTATAAACACCCGATCTCGTGCAACTATCAAAAGCAAAACTATTGTTTTAGCATAAACACTTTTAATCTACACAACATGTCGCTCGATGTTGTTGCCTCTCTCAAATCCTTCAAGCCACAATGGATAATTAAAGTGAAAATTATACAATTGTGGAAAACATTCTCTTCTGAATATAGCGAAAATATTGAATTACTGTTGTGTGATCGTGTTACTAACATAAGAAACATAAAAAATTAAACGTTACTAACATTAATTTTCAATGTTTTTTTGTCAACTCAAGATTTCATTCATAAAATGTTGTTTACAAAGTTTGAATCATTAGCCGTCTTTCTAACATTGCGAGCGAGAGCATCAACTTTATGATTCAAAGAACGTGAAATTACACGAAGAGAAGAAATTCTAAAAAGACGTTTGAAAAATTCGAACTTATGAAAAGGGGTAGATTAAACACTCAACTCTCTAGGCTCCAATTTTATCAACAAACGTTTAGTTGACTTTCAAAATAAACATCCAATTTTGCGTTGACCACTCATATTAACCCCGTCGTAACTCAACTAATGAAAATCCTTAAACATGTTCAGTTTCGTTAATCTGGTCCCTTTTAATGAAACTATGCGTTTCATTTATCTTTAAAACTGAAGCAAAAATCGAAGGGAACAAATGAGAAATCCTAATTGACCAAAAATCCCCAAATCGTCTCCATCTCTTCTCTCAGATTTGAATCCATCAAAATGCCTAGAAGGAAAAGTGAAGCAAAGCGAATGTGGAGCCCAACACAATAGAGATCATATGGTGCTTCTGTTTCCTCGACGACGAGACCTCCGGAGATACATGTGACGCCGGTGAACGTAAATGAGGAGGAAGAAGAACATACTAAAGAGGAGGAAAAAGAACAAACTAAAGAGGAGGAAAGACAAACTGAAGAGGAGGAAGAAGAACAATTTGAAAAGGAGGAAGAAATCGTTGAAAATGATGACGATTTCGATGAGTAATATGTAAAAGAAGATGGAAAATCGAGTTGGTGTTGATGAAGAGGAGTGTGAAGACTTTGAATCTCACTTTGGGCAAGCTGCTGGGATAGATAACCAAAATGATGATGTTAGCGATGAAGACAGTGGAGATGATGTATGGGATGAAGAGAGAGTTCTAGATTCGTTGTCATCGGATTCAGATGAAGACAAGGAGCATAACACTCGTTTGCAGACTGAAATTGAGGAAGAATGTGTCTTCTTACGGTTGGAAAAGACATTCAATTCTCAAGATGATGTCAGGATAGCTATTATAAGGTACTCATTGAGGTCTAACTATGACATTAGGATGTACAAATCAGAATCAAACAGAATTGGGGCTAAGTGTTCGGATAAGAAATATCTGTGGAGAATATTGTTCCTATGAGAGGAGATTACAGAAGATCCAAGTGAAAGTCTTTAATGATGAGCATACATGTAATATATCAGGTTATACTCAACTGCTAAAGCAAAAGACGATTGCTTGATTGTTTGAAGAGAAATTAAGGTGGAATCCAAAGATGAGAAAACAAGAGATGGTAGATGAAGTGAGAAGAGGATATGGTCTAAATGTCAGCGAGGATCAATGTGCGAAGACAAATGCAAGACTTACTAAAGAAAGAAACGCAAGTCATGAAGCTTACTTTTATCGGATTCGGGATTACCAAGCAGAGGTGTTGCAGTGTTATAGGAGCTCTTTTTTGAGATTGAGACCATTCCAGGTCTTTACATTGGGAGCAAGCAGAGATTTCACCGTCTATTCATCTGTTTTAACTCGCAAAAGAGTTGGAAACACACATGTCAGCCAATCATAGGATTAGATGGTGCATTCCTCAAATGGGACATAAAAGGGCACTTCTTAGCTGTTCTAGGAAGAGATGGTGATAATAGGATAATTCATATAGCTTGGGCAGTAGTGGATGTCGAAAATGACAGCAATTGAGATTGGTTTCTGAGATTATTGGCTGGAAACTTAGAGCTTCAAGATGGAAGAAATGTTTCTATAATTTTAGACAATCAAAAGGTTTGATTTAAGTTGTGACTTTGTAAGAACAAAACTTTGATTTAAGTTGTGAATCTCTAAATTTGGTTTGCATTACATGATTTGGTGAAAGTCGTGCACACTATACTACCTCAAGCTGAGCACAAACAATGTGCACGCCATATCATGGAGAATTGAAGGAAGGATAATCACGACATGGAGCTGCAACATTTGTTCTGGATGATTGCTCGAAGTTATACGCAAGGTGAGTTTGCTATCAATATGGAAGCTTTGCGAAGGTATAATCCGCAAGCTTTTCAGACCTTGCAAAACACACATCCTCACACTTGGTCTAGAGCATCCTTGAGGATTGTAACTTGTTGTAGTGACATTTTGAATAACTTGAGTGAGTTCTTCAATATAATCATTAGGTAGTGCATGGTAAGGACTGAAAAAAGAAGTAAGCTTGTTGAAAGGTTGAAGACAAAATTTACAAAAAGATCATATGATGAGATGGAGAAGATGATTCAAGGTTCACATGCTTGCACTATTTTAACTGCTTGCAACAATCTGTTTGAAGTTGAAGTAGGTGGAAAAAGCTTTAGAGTTAACATGAATGACATGATGTGTGGGTGTAAGAATTGGCAGATGACTCGCATTCCGTGTATCCATGGATCAGCTGTCATCATAATTAATGTCAAGACAGAAGGTATATGACTTTGTAAGTGATTACTATTTGGCTCAGAATTGGCATGAGACATACAACTACAGAATTGGACCTATGCAAGGTATGTTACTGTGGCCAAGAATGAATCGAATAGGAGTTTTGCCACCACCATGGAAGAAATGCAATCCCGGGAGGCCATCAAATTATGCTAGAAAGAAGGGAAGAAATGAAGCTTCATCATCATCTAGTCACACAAGAATGTTATGTCGACTTTGAGTGATCACTTGTTCTAACTGTAGGGAGGAAGATCACAATAAGACTTCTTTTAAAAACCCAAGACGTAAGAGGCACCAAAGTAGAGAAGAGGAAAACTAAGGAAGATTCAGGTTCAGATTTGTTTCTTATTGTTTTAAAGTTGCATCTTCTTATTGTTCTTATTGTATGTTTTAAAGTTGCATCTTCTTATTGTTCTTATTGTTGTGTGCAATTAGGAAACATAAGACATACAAGACACTCAAGGAACACAAGGCACACCATCACAACAACAACTTCAAGTTCTTCCATAATGTTGCAAGGAAGACTTTGTTTGGGCATCTATCTATCATTATGTTTTAAAGACATCTCTCTGTTCTCTATGACTTATTTGCTTCTATTTTGGATATTGTCTTTTATCACTTCAGGTTCAGATTTCTTTGTTGTTGAAGACTAAATTTTATTTGCTTCTATTTTGAATGTTTGATACATGTTTTATTCTGTTTGGATATTGGAGTCAACTTTGTTTTATATCATCCAAAATACTTGATAACATAAGCAAAAGGAAACAAAAAAACATACATTGAGTTCAACCACATCTAACACAAAAGAAACTCAAAACTACTCTAATTCATCACATGCTTGACAATAACATGAGTTTTTCATTAACCAAGTACCTAACACAATAAACAATGACAAAAATCAAGAAGCAAGTACCTACAATCAACGACCACTTTGTCTTCTTCTTCAGTTGATCAATAGAAATTTTGCTCTTATCCAACTCTTTCATGAGTTCTTTGATCACAACTTTGATATCTTCAAGCTCAGATTTGGCAGTCTAGAATTCAATTTCCATTGCTCCTATTTTCAACAAAGCAGCTTTAATTTCTTCATAAACCGCATCTCCAACCCATTTAAACAAATGATTCTACCTCACCAAAAACAACTATACACTTAAACAAAATTTAGAAATGTGAAATCAATTGCAAAATTTACTTACTAGAAATTCATGAATCGGAAATCTTACCTCATCTCTACTTATGCAACGGAAGAAAGGCCTACCAAGATTATCCTTTGTCCTCGATGTGAAGATTTTAACATCTAAACCACATACAAACCTATAAGGAATTCACGATTTGAATATGCCGAACTTGAAGATGATTTCGAGCTCATTCTTAGTCGATTAGTAGAGAAGAAAACTAAAAGTTTGATGATTGGAGGTTTATTTTGAAGTCAACTAAAAGTTTGATGATTAAATTGGAGCTGAGCGAGTTAAGTGTTTAATCTACCATTTTCATAAGTTCGAGGTTTAATTAAATTTTTCCCATATATAAATATATTAAAGATCAATAATTTTTAAATACAATTTTTAATGTCTAAATGAACATATGCCCTATGTTTACCTAAATGAACACATGTCTATAAATCTAAATGAATATAGATCTAAAATCTGAATAAATACAGATCTAAAATCTGAATGAATACGAGTTTAAAAACTTAAATGAATACGAGTCTAAAAACTTAAATGAATATGAGTCTACAAACCTAGATGACAAGAGTCAAAAAAATTTATACAAAAATTATAATACATCAAAACATAAATCAACAGAAATCGAAAAATATATTTCATAGACAACGTCATTCATCATTATAAATTATTTTTTAATATATCAAGTATATATAAAACTAATAAATTTACATATACAAAAAAAAACAAATATCACTTATTGATATTATATATCTATAAATAAATTAAAATAACTACAAATACATCATGTATGACATTATGTACTATGATAATATATATGGAACTCAAAAATATAGATTATTACTTCCTTTATCAACAAATTAATTTTATTTTACAGTTAAATTTAATTCGTTAATTATTTGATTAATGCCAAGGAATTGAGCACCGAATTTGTAGTATATTATATTCCTAAATTGTATATCTCTTGCTTTAAAATATGCTTAAAACTATGAATTACTTTTCTTTATTATGTTTTTTCTTTTTGTCAATACTTTTCTTTATTATGTTAAGCAGTAGTAATGGAAGACCAAAACCAACATTTTCGTCTCTTATTTAATTTGCAATCTTCACGCCATAATAAAAAAATTCCGGTAAGTGGAGCCAGTTGATTTGACATCAACATAAATCTAAAGTAATACGAGGAGAAATAATAATAATAATAACATGCATTCCTTTTTCTTCTTGAGATGTTTCTTTTCTCTTGTTTGGCAAGGCAGTCCAATTGTTAACAACACAATTGTTTAGCAATTAGTATTTAGTCTAGTTGGCAAATAGTAATTATATTAAAGGTAAACACATTTGTACATTCATAGATTAATCACTAATCAATGTTGTTGCCCAATATTAAAAAAAAAAAAACTAACAATTGTCTTAAAGAAAATAATTATTACAATTGTTTTTTCTTCCAACGATTACTTAAATATCTGAAAAATAAGCTAAATATAGATAATTTTGTGTATCTACTCTTTTATTTTTAGTCGAAAACAAGGAAATCAGTAGTAATATTTTCTTTATAAATCTTCATAAATTAAGTTTGGAATCTCTACCTACAACAGTAAGTGAAAGATTAAAGGCCACTAGATCAAGGTACGGAAAAAAGAATTTTTAAATTTGGTAAAATAAATTTTATTTTAATGAAAGAAAAAAGCTTTTGAGCGATACAGTCCCGACATCTCTCTCAACCTAGAATTTCATTTCAATTTTTGATATGGTTATCTAGCGTGTGGTGGTATTCATTACCGTTAGATAGGTGCTCTATGGTATCCCATTTTCTCATTGAGTTGAAAGTGTCTTCAAAATCAGTCAAAGCATTAATTGTCAACTGTGGAGGCGTAGTCTCTTGAAACTATGTGCTCTTGAGGTTGGTTAGTTGGTTATTTCTTTTCAAAATTATAGAAAATGGGATTTTGATTAGGTTAAGTTTGATTAGTTTATCCTTAGTAAGTCCATCAATTTTTTCCCTCTATCCCCCAATCAAGTTCTTATTCTAGATTCGATTCTCAAGTTTAAGTAGTCTCGACTCAGGCTTGTTTACCAGAAAACCATGAGGACGGCTCAGTTGGTGCTAGTTTGTTTCTTCCCTTACTTCGAGCTTCCTCGTCTCTCTCAGCGTGTTTGGTTGTGGTTCTTCTAGTTTCTACGCTTGGCTGTGGTTTCATTTTCCTTGTTGATTCAGATTACGTTTGCCTCCATCTACGTTCTTCAAGTTAGTTTTCCAAGGGTTGGGTCTCATGTCAGGTTTTGGATTAAATCCTTCTTTCGTGCGTTGTTTGGTTTAGCAGGTAAGGTGCTTTCTTTCTTCTTTTCCTTGCATCTCTCCTCGGCTCTTCGATTGTGTGATCGTACGTAGGCTCAAGATTTTATAGATCAAAGCCTAGTGTGTTCTCTTTTCTCCTCTCCTGCCCTCTTTGCTTTGGCTCTACTTTGTCACGAGCTTTACGGTGAAGCTTTTCTCCATTCATTGGTCGGTCAAATAGTGAAGTTGGCGACTTCTTCTGTTCTAATTGGTGTTTGCTTGGGTTTGGTGATCGTGGTTCCTTCTCTACCATGTTGTGTGTATGGAGGTGTTGTGGTCTCAATCCTAGGTTCTTGCTTCACCTAGTACCGTTTTCGGATGGTTATCTCCCTTTTCTCTATGATTGTTTCTCTGTTAGGCTCACCTTTTGTTTCAAGTCCGGAATGAAGTGTAAGTGTTTTGTGCTGAAATTTCTAAGAATATCTTTATCTAAAAGTTTCTCATCAATATAATATTATTATTTTTAATATATTTTAATTTGAGAGACTCATACAGTTCAATTGGTAATATTTAGTTAAGATATTCACTTGAGTTTATTGTTTTATTGTTAAGAAACTTATTGAGAAACCCGCATTGAAGACGCTCTAAGGTCTTAGGTCTCTGGTTTGGTATGTGCTCCTCTTGTTTGAGTTTTAGTTCAAGTTAAAGGGTATGAAGTGGTGTTGTCATTTCTAGCTTTGAGTTTTGGGGAACTACATGGCAATCATGCTTCTGTCCTTGGCCGTTGTTTGATGCGTAGTTAGGTTTGCTGATACACAATTTCAGTTAACCTATCGTGCATATATAACCGATGTGTCACTTTAGGATTAAATCCTCAATAAACACACTAAGATATGAAATGAGGATTTTGGTTTTTAACTAACCTTTAAACTAAATTCTATTAAAAACCAATAAATCATACTAAACAAAGCAAAACACCAAGATAAACACAAACTACGAAAAAGACTTAAACTAAGAAAGATAAATCGAAACCATGATGATCAAATGGAAAGCTAACAACTTAAAGTAATGTGTCAAGGGCTAGGAAATTTATCCAAGGGAATGACAACCAATCAATGATGCAAAAGGAAAGAATAAACACAATCCTATGATATGGATCACTAAGCAAAAACAACATACTCGACTTTAATCACCTTACTAACTATTCAATCAAGTTAAACTCTCATTTTTCAATCAAATAATCAATATCTAACAAGTTTATTAAGTCCACTAATCACCCGTACATCAACTCTTATTAGTTAAGGAAGTAAAGTTCATAATTAAAAGGTTATTTTAGAAATTTTATCTACTTTTTCAATTAAGAAAAACCCTAATATCTACACTTGATTGATCATGTCACCTATTTCATTAAGAATAGCCTAAATGAAGGAAAATCAAATATTTAACAACCTAAACATCATCAAACCCTTAAATCTACCAAACCCTAACTCATTATCAAAATACTCACACATGCTTAAGAAAAACACAAAAGGAAAACATATAAATGAAGACATAATGTAAAGAGATTGAGAAAAGAAAAAAGAGAAATTAGTAGATTAGAAAAAGATCTCAAACTTGCCTCTAATTTCTCTATTTATCTTCCTAAATGACTAAACATTAGGTTTTAAAAGTTTAGATTCGAAACCGGATCGATTCTAGCTGAAACAAGTAAATGTTGTTAGCATTAACCTCTCACATTAGTTTTTGAGGCCGATGTAAATGACTAGAAGTAGAAGCATTGTTTAGCACGTGTGACATGAGATCAAATACGGAGCCCAACAAAAATTGGGAGCGCTTTCTAAAAATATTATAAGTTTGTTTTGAATTAAACTTTTGTTAATATTTTTTCTAACATTATAAAATTTCTTTTAGTAAGTCATAGGGCTCAAATTTTATTTCTTTTAATAAAGTTTAAGGTAAAAAAAATTTCTTACCTTTAGACTAGTCCTGTTGGGATAGTTTTTTACTTCAGCAACACATGGTCAATAATTTCTTCGAGACCTTCTAGTCTAAAAGGGTCTTGTTGTGTCTTGGTTGCGGCATCGACCTAGAGGCCGATGTGAGCTTACATAAGCCTCATTTTCTCTTTGTCTTGTCCCATCAACTTGGAGGTCTATGTGCATGTCTATAACGTTTGTTTCTTTTTTGTCTTGTCCCATCAGCTTCCCGGTCGATGTGCACGTCCATAGTGTCTTTGGGCTTGATTAGGTGCATTCTTTTTCCAAAAACTCCATCTCTTTGCTAGTGACACCATTTTCATATCACCAAATCTCCAAAAAAGCTCTACCTCATCTAAAATGACTCAAAAATGAAAGAACATGTAAATCGATCTACCTAGAATTCTTAAATACAAAATATTTGCTTAAAATGAGACTGACTGAATATTGGAGGATGTCAAATGATGCAAATTACCAATGAGATCTAAGCCTAGAAACACATATATCCAAGGGCGAACACAAGAAGGAAAGGAGTGAGGCCTGAGCCCCATACTAACTTTCTTTTTGGTTTAATTATTTTTTTCGTCATTACTAATTAAAGTATAAGATCATTACAAATAGTTTCAAAATATTAATGAGGCACATTGAAATATTGGATTTGTTTAGTCAATCTATTAGTTATTACATTGTATTTTTTATTTACATGACAAAAGATGTATATGTTGGACTTAGCCATTCTATTTATATCTTGGAGGTATATGATCAATAGATGCATTGGAGGTGGCTTCGTTCGGGTTTCAAGCTGGTCTTGTACCTGCTTAAAGTCCATATAGATAAGATATTACTCATATTTTGAATTTTGCTAGGCGCTGATTGGGTGAAGAGGTTGAACCTAGCGCCTAATCAATTAATCGGAGATTATACGGAGATTAATCGGAGACTACTTTTATAGATTTTTATCTAATTTTTAAATACTATATTACATTTTGTACATCAGAACAATAAAATTACATGTAATCTAGTGGTTGAGAGTGTTTATTTTTTTATGTTCTCTTCAGTTTTTTTTGTAATATTATGTAGATTTATACTATATATATATATATCAAAACATAGTTAATTTTCAAGAAAAAACGAAAAAAAATTTGATTTTTTCTAAATTTTCTGAATAGCCAAATGATTAGAGTCATATTGCGGCGGCCTTGACCGTGGAGTGACTACTCACCACCTAGACACTCCAAGTCGCCGCGTTTTTTAACATGGATTATTATTATAGCCTAGATAAGAAAGAGTTTGGAGTGCACATAGTACTAGTATTGTTTCTGCTTGTGAAGCATTTGCAGTCGCATGTCGATTACTTCTATTTTACTCTATAATTTATAAATTTATATATATATATATATATATGTATATTTGTATGTGAAGGATGCCTCATATTCAAAATAGTTCTGAATCTGTCACTTATTTACCATCATTCTGTCTTGGGTCATTAGTCTGCATAATTAGTTTTGAGCTGCCAATCTTTTATAATTGAATGAAACCCTTTTAATTTTTTTGGGTTTGTTCTCACTCAAGGTAGAACCTGACCATCTTAAAGTCCTATGTATAATTTTTTTTCCCTCCTAATTGTCTTACTTTTCTGTTAGTCTTGCTATTCTTTAAATTTGTATGTCTTCTAATCTTAATATTGAAAACATTTTAACAAAAATAACATATTTCATTCTAGTTAAAAGTTAAAACATATTTCATTCTCTCTCGTTTTCTTTTTTTTTAATACTACATTTATTGCTTATGTCGCCCAATAAATTTCTTTCAGTATAAGTTAGATTATAACCTAATATCCATTATTATTATGTCGGCGCCTAATTTAAACTAACATACAAAATATGATATAAATTTGTTAATATGATATAAATTTGTTATTGTCAATTTTAGATATGATGTAATGTTTTTTTTATTCGCCTTTAAGCAAAAGAAAGTAAACAAATATAAGTTGTAATGTTTATATTTGGACTTTTATAATGTCGTACGTGTTACAACTTCATCTAGGAAAATATGAGCCATCAAACTAAAGAATAAATGTTTTTTTAATATTTTATAATACCGAATTACTCTTAATATGGTGGTTAGGATGATCCAACTAATGACTTGGTACCAATGTTCGATTCATATATGCTGTATTATGATAGCTTAAAAAAGAATTATAGGGGTGAGATTTAGACTATGGATCGGATTTTATCGATTAAATTATTGAAAAAAAATATTGGTAAAATGGATTTTACAACAATAATCTTTTTTTTTTTAAATCTTTTTATTAAAATATTATTATTTTAATAATATGTAATAAATTAAAAGAAAATTAATAATAAAAGATAATTAATTTTGAGATTATGGGTTGTTGGGCATTCATTTCTTCTTCTCATTTTGTACTTTTTCACGAAAGAGAGTAAAATTTCTCATCTTCATTTGTTTATTTCTCCATTTTTTTATAAACTCAAAGTGAAAGTTGAATTACTCAGTGAAAGTTGAATTACTCAGTGAAAGTTGAATTACTCATGTGAGTTTTACTACTTTTTCTTTTCTATTACAGTATTTGTTGAGAGTTTAACGTTAATAAGATGATTTCAATATATTTTCAGTTAGGGATTTATGTTTAACTTTAAAAATCATTGATTTGCACATACAAACTTGTTGAATTAGTCTTATATTATAGAACTACAAATTTATGGATAATATAAGATAAATTGTTTTGAATCATAAGTAGATACTACTGATTCAACGAATTGTATCTTGCATAACTAGGACAACTAGCTTAACTAGTATAACTATTAGCACCAATATAACTGACATAACTAAAACAACTAATTCATCCTAATGTTAGTTTTCCTTCTTTTTACAAGAAAATGAATAATAGTTCTATGGTCATACGTTGACTATGGGGGATATTATACAAAAAATGGCGATGACGTACAATGGAATCAAAAACAAGATCATACATATGCTCTAGTGATCAAGAGATCTATGGAAGAATTCACTTATTTGGAGTTGATTGAGAAAATAAAGAAGAAGATTATGATACTCGATTATGATACTCGATTCTTCAACAATGTTGAAGTTAAGATACATTCAATTGCTAGAGGATCCTAAGAGGCAAACATATATCGTGGATGATGAAGATGTGTTAGGATACTTAATGGAAGAGAGTAGAAATCAACATAAAAATATTTTGCATGTAGAGCTCATTTGAGGTATCGAATAAAACCAGAGTTATGAGCAACTTCTAAGGTATGATCTATGTAGTGGAGCTGATGTAAGGAATGAGGAGATTGAGAGGCATGTTAGAGTTAATGGTAGTATGGTTTCTCTGAACACAGAACTTGAAGCACCATATCAGTTAGCTATGTTAGATAATATTCCTCATATTTCAGATGGTGAAAATTATCCACTTGAAGAAGTTGCTTACGATGTTGATATTACACATGATGTGCAAGAAGATCATATTTTAAGTCTTGAATGGGAAGATGGTATGAATTTGAGTATATGTCAAGAATTTGGGAGTAAGAAAGCAGTGCAAGATTTGGTTGAGCTAGCTGTACATCGAAACTGTTTTGAAGTTGCTACAATTAAGTCTACAACCACATTGTTAGTGTTAAAATGTCATGGTAGTTGTTGCAAGTGGTTTCTACGAATAGCAAAGCTCAAGAATTCAGATTGTTACTCAGCTAGAACTTACAACAAGATGCACACATGCTCTCGTGTTGAGACGAGTACAAGCAGCAATAGAAGAAAAGGCACACCAGGATTAGTTGCATCTGTATTATGTGAGGATTATCCAGGTCAGTTTGACACTCCAACTCCAAAAAATCTCATGGGCTTGGTTCAAGTAAGACTTGGTGTTAAAGTTTCATACTATACTGCTTTAAGAGGGAAAAAACAAGCTGTTAACGAGGTGAGAGGCAACCCAAAAGAATGTTTGATACTGCATATTTCATTTATCCCAGAACGTGAAGACACGTGTCCATGGCATTAACAAAGAATTGGTGGCAGATAAGTTCAGAGAATGCGCTCAAGTTTATTCAGAGGCTGATTTCAAACGAATGTATGATGCTTTCAAGACACGATATCCCAAAGCAACGAATTATTTGGATGAAAGTCGGCAAGATGTCAGAAAAATGAGCAAGATGTTATTTCCCTGGAGAAAGATACAACATTGACACTACAAATTGTGTTGAGTCTATCAATGTTATTTTTAGAGAAGCAATGAAATATTCTTTACTGCCAATGATTAATGCAATTGTTAGAAAAATTGTTGAATGGATAAGCAGAGTAAAGCTTCCAATGAAGTATTCTCATCACAAAAGTTGGTACCATTTGTTGCTGGTGTGTTGCATACAAAATGTGAGATTGCGAAGAAGTTACAACTAAAGGAGTTAAACAACATTGAACTTAAGTATAGTGTGATTGGACGTGAAGGCAAAGAGTACTTGGTTGATTTGAAAAGAAAAAGATGCAGCTGCAAACATTTTGATACAGACAAATACCCATGCGAACATGCACTTGCGGCTGCCATGGCATATACGAATACATGAAAGGAGCTTTACGTACATGAGTTATGCTCTACATATTATTCGATGGAACAATGGACGTTGGCTTATTGTAGGACTATTTTTCTAGTTCCCCATAAGTCTGACTGGAATGTTCCTGATCATATACAAGGTTCTTGTGTCTTACCTCCGAACAAGGTCAAAAGAAAAGGAAGAACACAAGAGGCTAGGTACCCATCAGTTGGCGAGTATCAACAGAGATCTAATCGGACATTACGACGTTACTTCTTTGGTGATAATGTTGGTACTAGTCTTTAGCTGGTTTGTATAACTATTTGTGTTATCAATTACTATTTCTTATGTAGGTACAATTTCCGCACAACTAGTGCAAGTAATTCTAATTCAGAAACTCGTGTTACTAAAACAACTAGTTTTACTATCGAGTACAACTACAAGAAAAATACATCATTATTTCAAAGTTATAAACACGATCATCAATCCAAATATGTGATAATAACTTCATATTATTTTAAATAACGTTTATCTTAATCTTATAAATTTTTTTTTTTGTAATTGGTTACTAAACCCTAAACCCTATACCCTAAATCTTTTCTATGGTTAGTTTCTAAACTATGACACCACTATTATGTAAATTATATAAAAAATTAAATTTTTATAGTATTGATAGATAAAAACATAGTTAATGTAACTTATTTACAAATTTCTGTTTAAACAGCAATAAAATTTTAGTTTTAACTAAAGTTAACTAATTATAAGTTTTAAACATCAAAATTCAACTAGTTCAACTAAGTGCAAATTTGGTTGCGCACATGTTTAATTTTTATTATTTTTTAATATTTTTCGGTGCAAGTGGTTAGTTTTTATTACTTTTAAAATATTTAAGGCGCACATATTTAGCTTTTATTATTTTAAAATAATTTATGGCACATGTTTAAGTTGTTATAGTTGGACGAGTAATCACAAACTTATAAATTTGCTAAAATTTGCCAAGTTACGAGTTGTCCTAGTTGTAGTAGCTGTTCCAGATGAACCAAAAATCACTAATCTAGAATTTGTCAAGTTATAGCAGAATTTAAGTACTAAAATCCAAACATACTAAAATGTGTTACTTAATACCAAAAGAACAAAATACAAATAAGCCATAAAAGGATTCATCAAGTTCTTAGCCCCTAGCCATTACGCTTTTTCTTTTTCTGTTCTTTCGGTAAATGGACTTTTGAGCCACTGTGATGTTGTCCTCTTTCTACCAGCTACACCCTCCACGGTCTTGGCACCAATTACACCCTCTACATTAGCATTGATCTGATCGATAGTCTCTACATTAGTCTTCTCGCCAACAATCGCCTCAGCATCATTTTCTACACCAACATCATCGCCTTTATCATCTCCTACCATACTAGAATTATCCTCAGCTGTAATAGATTCACCTTCATCATTATCCTCAGCTCTACCATCATCATCATTACGATATTCATAACCAGTGTTAACATCCTCCTCACTGGAACTAGCAACCGTCATATTAGAAACATAATCAACCACATACTGAAGTTTTTTATCCATAATTTCAAGCTTTTTATTCATCTTCTCAAAACCTCTTTCCATAGCCTTCATAATATTTTCTTCCAATTGTTCTAATCCATTCATATCCCCAATATTTGAAGGATTTTCCTGCATAAAAGCTGTCTCAATTAATGGCTCGGAAATTAACTGAGATGCTGGCTGAGGTGCTGGCTGAGGTCTTTCTAGCATGTCTGCCCGGGATTGAACATCTCAGTCAAAGAGGTCTTCCCAGAATATCTTCCCTTTTTGTTCTATTAGAACCTTGTTCCAACCATCAACAATAGGATCAAAGATATGCATTTTCATCTCCTCATCATCCATGATTTGAGCCATAAGTAACCATCTTTACCCTCAGGTAGCAGAATACTACGAATCGCCTGAAAGATAATAGAAATTAAACTGGTTACACCCGTTGAACAAGTTGTCCTAGTTAAACTAGTTAAAGAAATTGTCCCAGTTAAACAAGTTAAAGAAATTGTCCCAGTTAAACAAGTTAAGCTAATTAATCACTTATATAATTGAAGTAGTACTAACCTTTGTATCTTTAACTTCGACATACATTTCTCCGAGACTAAATACTGTTGCGGTTCCATCTTTAAATCTTCTTTTGCACATTCTTGGACAATCTTCGCGTGTACCTCGAACTCCCAATCTAAATTTTGTTTTCAAGGGTGAAATGCACTCGAATGCTAATGCATGCACAAATAAGCGTACAAATTAAATAACTAGAATCAATTAAACAAACAAAACTAACTAAACAAAACCAAGTTAAACGAGTTAAACAAGTTGAGCCAGTTAAATTAAGTTAAACAAGTTGAGCCAGTTAAACAAGTTGTGTCAATTAAACAGGTTGTGCTAGTTAAACCCATTTATCTACATATACGAATTTAAACCAGCCCCTTGTAACTAGGATTTACCTCCAATGCCAATATGAATCCAGGAAATGTCCAAGTTTGCTGCACAGTACCATTCCACCGATTCAACAATTTTCAAACTTGACTCATACAGTCATCAAATGTTAATCGCCCCCATGGATACCTCTCACACAATTGTAGATCATCGACCACCCTTAGTAAGAAAGAGTCTATTGGTCCTCCAATATTCTTAGACACCCCATGTATCACAGCTGCAAGGAAATACAGAACTACCATCTTCAACATATCATTTGTCTCGTCTTTCATTGCAAGAAGCGTCTTCAAACGTCCTTAACCTCTGGTTTAGCACCCTCTCCAAAATACTTCTCCACGAATCTCATACTCCCCAAATGGTCATGGTTTTATGGGTATTGGTGACAGTACAGTCTGCTAATCAAACCATGCTCCTTTAGTAAGAAACGAATCGATATATCATTCACAACACACATTATCGTTTTTTGTACGAGCTGCACGGAGAAGCAATGTCCACATTCCCATCAGCTTTCTGGTGCCATGCAAATACATATGAAAGAAATGCTTGAACTAAGGGTGCTCCTTAAACCATCTCCTCTATGTGACTCCAAGACTCTCAATAATCGTCATGACTTTTAAAAGATCATACCTTGTAGCAAGCTTAGGATAATATAGATACTAATCGGATTTGAATACCAACTTATGTGGTTTCTTTGGTTGTTGATGCTGTAATCAGAACAATAAACAATAATCAATTTAATCATTTCTACAAATTACAATAGTTTTACATATTCAATTTATACTAGTATTGCTAGTTATTCTATATATTCTAGTTATCCTAGTTATTCTAGTTATACTAATTAGTCACAATTACACAGTTTGCAATGATGATGAGTTCATCCAGAGACTCCGTGACAGAGAGGAAGTCGATATGGATAATCCTATCGAAATTCTAGAGATTGACAACAAGCCTCTTATTGAAGAGAACTCTCTGAGTATCATAGTTCGGATTATGAATCCACACGCTATTAAGCCTGCTAGAGTTGTGGTTGGATTACCCAAAATTTGGGAAGTAGACAGTAAGGTCCAAGAAAGAGTTTTGGTTAGATTACCCACATTGATTAGTTAAAAAAAAAAAATTCTTACATTAATTAAAAGGAGCAAAGGTAGCAATTTGCTTAAAGCATGCCTACGTTGACAGGTTCATGTGTGTTTAATCCATCAAACTCTTCAAATACCCAATTTTGTCCAAGTCATGATTACATTATGCATAACCCTAGCTAGTAGCTAATCTCACTTCAGTTGTTTACCTATTTAAGTCATTATTTTACTTTCTAGAAAATTGGAGCCTGAAGCTATTGCTTATTGGTAAAGACATAATTATGATTAGCCATCTTCTTCCTCTTTATGCTTTGTAAAAAAAAATTCAGATTACATTATTTTTAATATTGACAATTCATTTATTCTCCTTACCTCGAGATGAAAAAGAAAACATATTAAAATTTAGTAAGAGAACTAATAAAAATAATTTATTAAAAAAATAAGAGTTAATAAGAGTGTAGCTTTAAATGTCGACTTTTCAACTTTCTGATTTTTGAAAAAGTGCATTTTTCCAAGACAAGTCAGATTAAGCAAAAATGTATCATAACTACACGTATTCAATGTATATTAAATTAATTTATAATATCAAAACAATAATATCATATAGATTTAATGGGCCCCGTAGGTCCATTCTTATTATAATATCAAAGCCCAACAAATAGTATTTAGTGATAACAACTAAAATCCCTAAAATCATACTACAAACAATGGCGACAGAAAAGCAGAGCTGATGAAGAAAAGTCTTTCTACCAACAGATCGTTCGATGGCACCGAAGAAGGCAGATGTGATCGATAACCCTCCAGTGAGTTCTTCGAGTGAAGAAGACGAAGAGTCTGGTTCATCCGGTGAAGAATCTGAGTCTTCTGCTGCTGAGGACTCGAAGAAAGAAGACTCTGACGGCGATTCTGATTCAGATTCAGATCCTAAGCCTTTGAAGAAAGACAAGCAGCCTGTTGTGGCCTCTGGATCTACCGTGACTCTTCGGTAAAGCGTCCTTTGAAGCAAATTGAGCATGAGTCTGAGGTTAAGAGCGTGAAGATATCAGAGAGTAAGCATGTTAAGTAGCCAGCAGCAACAGATGAAAAGGCCAAGAAGATTTCTGCTGAGGATGCAAAAAAGATGTTTCAAAGGATGTTTAGCGAGAGAGATGAAATCGATATGCTTCAAGCTGTTCTTGATTTCACTTCTACAAAAGGAGATCCTTCGAAAGAAAGTGATGCTTTGTAACCATGTGAAGACATTGATTGATTTTGATGCTACCAAAGTCCAAATACAAGCCAAACTTCGGTGACTGAAAAAGAAGTATTTAAACATGGATAAGTGAGGTATACCCGATGTCTAAACATTGATAATGCATATTTCATTTATCCAAAAACGTGAAGACACTTGTCCATGGCATTAACAAAGAATTGGTTGCAGAGAAGTTTAGAGAATGCGCTCAAGCTTATACAGAGGCTGATTTCAAACATATGTATGATGCTTTCAAGACACGATATCCCAAAGCAACATATTATTTGGATGAAAGTCGGCAAGATGTCAGAAAATGAGCAAGATGTTATTTTCCTGGAGAAAGATACAACATTGACACTACAAATTGTATTGAGTCTATCAATGCTATTTTTAGAGAAGCAAGGAAATATTCTTTACTGCCAATGATTAATGCAATTGTTAGAAAAATTGTTGAATGGTTTAATAACCAGAGGAAAGCTTCCAATGAAGTATTCCCATCACAAAAGTTGGTACCCTTTGTTGCTGGTGTGTTGCATAAAAGATTTGAGATTGCGAAGAAGTTACGACTAAAGGAGTTAAACAACATTGAACTTAAGTATAGTGTGATTGGACGTGAAGGCAAAGAGTACTTAGTTGATTTGAAAAGAAAAAGATGCAGCTGCAAACATTTTGATACAGATAAATACCCATGCGAACATGCACTTGCGGCTGCCATGGCATATACGAGTACAGGAAAGGAGCTTTACGTACATGAGTTGTGCTCTACATATTATTCGATGGAACAATGGACGTTGGCTTATTGTAGAACTATTTTTCCAGTTCCCCATAAGTCTGACTAGAATGTTCCTGATCATATACAAGGTTCTTGTGTCTTACCTCCGAACAAGGTCAAAAGAAAAGGAAGAACACAAGAGGCTAGGTACCCATCAGTTGGCGAGTATCAACGGAGATCTAATCGGACATTACGAAATTACTTCTTTGGTGATAATGTTGGTACTAGTCTTTAGCTGGTTTGTATAACTATTTGCATTATCAATTACTATTTCTTATGTAGGTACAATTTCCGCACAACTAGTGCAAGTAATTCTAATTCAGAAACTCGTGTTACTAAAACAACTAGTTTTACTATCGGGTACAACTACAAGAAAAATACATCATTATTTCAAAGTTATAAACACGATCATCAATCCAAATATGTGATAATAACTTCATATTATTTTAAATAACAGTTATCTTAATCTTATAAATTCATTTTTTTGTAATTTGTTACTAAACTCTAAACCCTATACCCTATACCCTAAATTCTTTTGTATGGTTAGTTTTTTTTTTTTTTTTTTGTCAACATTGGGCCACAACTGGCCGGCCCATTAGCCAAGTTCCTACATAATGTAGGCGGTGGGACTCGATCCCTGGTTGTACAAGTGCGCTGTCTTTAGTGGACTTACCGCCTGCCACTAGACTAAAGGCCACTTGCTTCTATGGTTAGTTTCTAAACAATGACACCACTATTATGTAAATTATATAAAAAAATTAAATTTTTATAGTATTGATAGATAAAAACATAGTTAATGTAATTTAAATACAAATTTCTTTTTAAACAACAATAAAATTTTAGTTTTAACTAAAGTTAACTAATTATAAGTTTTAAACATCAAAATTCAACTAGTTCAACTAAGTGCAAATTTGGTTGTGCACATGTTTAATTTTTATTATTTTTTAATATTTTTCGGCCCAAGTGGTTAGTCTTTATCACTTTTAAAATATTTAAGGCGCACATATTTAGCTTTTATTATTTTTAAATAATTTATAGCACATGTTTAAGTTGTTCTAGTTGGACGAGTAATCACAAACTTATAAATTTGCTAAAATTTGCCAAGTTACGAGTTGTCCTAGTTATAGTAGCTGTTCCAGATGAACTAAAAATCACAAATCCAGAATTTGTCAAGTTATAGCAGAATTTAAGTACTAAAATCCAAACACACTGAAATGTGTTACTTAATACCAAAAGAACAAAATACAAATAAGCCATAAAAGGATTCATCAAGTTTTTAGCCCCTAGCCCCTAGCCATTACGCTTTTTCTTTTTCTGTTCTCCGATAAATGGACTTTTGAGCCATTGTGATGTTGTCCTCTTTCTACCAGCTACACCCTCCACGGTCTTGGCACCAATTACACCATCTACATTAGCATTGACCTGATCGATAGTCTCTACATTAGTCTTCTCACCAACAACCGTATCAGCATCATTTTCTACACCAACATCATCGCCTTTATCATCCCCTGCCATATTAGAATCATCCTCAGCTGTCATAGATTCACCTTCATCATTATCCTCAACTCTACCATCATCATCATTACGATATTCATAACTAGTGTTAACATCCTCCTCACTGGAACTAGCAACCGTCATATTAGAAACATAATCAACCACATACTGAAGTTTTTTGTCCATAATTTCAAGCTTCTTATTCATCTTCTCAAAACCTTTCTCCATAGCCTTCATAATATTTTCTTCCAATTGTTCTAATCCATTCATATCCCCAATATTTGAAGGATTTTTCTGCATAAAAGCTATCTCAATTAATGGCTCGGGAATTCGCTGAGATGCTGGCTGAGGTGCTGGCTGAGGTGCTGGCAGAGGTCTTCGTAGAATGTCTGCCCGGGATTGAACATCTCAGTCAAAGAGGTCTTCCCAGAATATCTTCCCTTTTTGTTCTATTAGAACCTTGTTCCAACCATCAACAATAGGATCAAAGATAGGCATTTCCATCTCCTCATCATCCATGATTTGAGCCATAAGTAACCCTCTTTACCCTCAGGTAGCAGAATACTACGAATTGCCTGAAAGATAATAGAAATTAAACTGGTTACACCCGTTGAACAAGTTGTCCTAGTTAAACAAGTTAAAGAAATTGTCCCAGTTAAACAAGTTAAGCTAATTAATCAGTTATATAATGGAAGTAGTACTAACCTTTGTATCTTTAACTTCGACATACATTTCTCCGAGACTAAATACTGTTGCGGTTCCATCTTTAAATCTTCTTTTGCACATTCTTGGACAATCTTCGCGTGTACCTCGAACTCCCAATCTAAATTTTGTTTTCAAGGGTGAAATGCACTCGAATGCTAATGCATGCACAAATAAGCGTACAAATTAAATAACTAGAATCAATTAAACAAACAAAACCAACTAAACAAAACCAAGTTAAACGAGTTATACAAGTTGTGCCAGTTAAACAAGTTGTGTGAGTTAAACAAGTTGTGCTAGTTAAACCCATTTATCTACATATACGAATTTAAACCAGCCCCTTGTAACTAGGATTTACCTCCAATGCCAATATGAATCCAGGAAATGTCCAAGTTTGCTGCACAGTACCATTCCACCAATTCAACAATTTTCAAACTTGACTCATACAGTCATCAAATGTTAATCACCCCCATGGATACCTCTCACACAATTGTAGATCCTCGACCACCCTTAGTAAGAGAGAGCCTATTGGTCCTCCAATATTCTTAAGCACCCCATGTATCACAGTTGCAAGGAAATACATAACTGCCATCTTCAACCTATCATTTGTCTCGTCTTTCATTGCAAGAAGCTTCTTCAAAACGTCTTTAACCTCTGGTTTAGCACCCTCTCCAAAATACTTCTCCACGAATCTCATACTCCCCAAATGGTCATGGTTTTCTGGGTATTGGTGACAGTACAGTCTGCTAATCAAGCCATGCTCCTTTAGTAAGAAACGAATCGATATACCATTCACAACACACATTATCGTTTTTTGTACGAGCTGCACGGAGAAGCAATGTCCACATTCCCATCAGCTTTCTGGTGCCATGCAAATGCATATGAAAGAAATGCTTGAACTAAGGGTGCTCATTAAACCATCTCCTCTATGTGACTCCAAGACTCTCAATAATTGTCATGACTTTTAAAAGATCACACCTTGTAGCAAGCTTAGGATAATATAGATACTAATCGGATTTGAATACCAACTTATGTGGTTTCTTTGGCTGTTTATGTTGTAATCAGAACAATAAACAATAAGCAATTGAATCATTTCTACAAATTACAATAGTTTTACATATTCAATTTATACTAGTATTGCTAGTTATTCTATATATTCTAGTATATGTGGTCCTTGAGGATGATATGAAGAGTTTTTTATATGCACCATTATCAATAATATATGCATCATTGAAAAACAATAGAAACATGAACTATCAATTATAGTACTAACCATGGAAATCTCAAACATGAACTATTACAGTGAATTCAAAAATCTCAAAAAACTTTCCATATATGAAAAATTGTGAGCTCGTTGCCTCTAAATATCAAGTAACATACTCTAACTGAGAAACAATTGGTACTTCATAATCCTAACAAAATCGAACCCAGAATCAAAGAAAATTACAACAATTGAAAGAAAATTCTAAAAAAAATCCTAATTTAGAGAAATTGAGAGAATGAGTAAGGAGTTTGGAATGAGAAGGAAAGAAATTGAGAGAAGAGGAAGAAGAAGAACGAAGATTCGAGAAAAGAAACAACAAAAATAAAGACATGTAATTTACCTATCTGGATTTCGTCGTTGGTAAAACGCAGAGGAGAAGAGGAAGGCTGGAATCGTCGAAGAAAGATAGAAGAAGAGGTAAGAAACATTAGGTATAATTGTCTTTTTGCATTTAATCTTATTAAATATTTTTTGTTAAATTTTTAATTTTGGGCAAAGGTTATGTTGGTTCTTTTTCAAATTTGTGAGGTCAATTGGGCATTTGATCTCCTGGGGCTTTTTGATTTACAAATCTTTGTTATCTAAGTGTTATTGAAGCTCCTAAGAACATCTGAGTACCTCCTTTTTCGTCTCCTTTCAGATCTACAGATGCTCTTTGCTATTTCCTTCCTTCACTTCTCGGGTTTTAATCTTCAGATCTAGTGGTCTCGTCGCTTCCCCATGTCTGCCATTAAGCTTCTATAGCTTCATTTCGTGTATTTTCCTCCTTTAAGCTTTCATAGCTTCATCACTACCCTGCTCAAGAGTCTTGGCACTATGCTAGTCTTTCAGGGTCTCTCCTCTAGATTGTATCTTTCCCCTCCCGTGGAATGAGGGTTGGTCAGCGGATTAGGGATGATGAGTTCATCCAGAGACTCCGTGACAGAGAGGAAGTCGATATGGATAATCCTATCGAAATTTCAGAGATTGACAACAAGCATCTTATTGAAGAGAACTCTCTGAGTATCATAGTTCGGATTATGAACCCACACGCTATTAAGACTGCTAGAGTTGTGGTTGGATTACCCAAAATTTGGGAAGTAGACAGTAAGGTCCGAGAAAGAGTTTTGGTTAGATTACCCACATTGATTAGTTAAAAAAAAAAAATTCTTGCATTAATTAAAAGGAGCAAAGGTAGCAATTTGCTTAAAGCATGCCTACGTTGACAGGTTCATGTGTGTTTAATCCATCAAACTCTTCAAATACCCAATTTTGTCCAAGTCATGATTACTTTATGCATAACCCTTAGCTAGTAGCTAATCTCACTTCAGCTTTTTACCTATTTAAGTCATTATTTTACTTTCTAGAAAATTGGAGCATGAAGCTATTGTTTATTGGTAAAGACATAATTAGGATTAGCCATTTTCTTCCTCTTTATGCTTTGTAAAAAAAATTTCAGATTACATTATTTTTAATATTGACGATTCGTTTATCCTCCTTGCCTCGAGATGAAAAAAAAAACATATTAAAAATTAATAAGAGAACTAATAAAAATAATTTATTAAAAAATAAGAGTTAATAAGAGTGTAGCTTCAAATGTCGACTTTTCAACTTTCTAATTTTTGAAAAAGTGCATTTTTCCAAGACAAGTCAGATTAAACAAAAATGTATCATAACTACAAATATTCAATGTATATTAAATTAATTTACAATATAAAAATAATAATATCATATAGATTTAATGGGCCCCGTAGGTCCATTCTTATTATAATATCAAAGCCCAACAAACAGTATTTAGTGATAACAACTAAAATCCCTAAAATCATAACGCAAACAACGGAGATAGAAAAGTAGAGCTGATGAAGAAAAGTCTTTCCGAGGAACTCTTTGGTAAAGCGTCCTTTGAAGCAAATTGAGCATGAGTCTGAGGTTAAGAGCGTGAAGATATCAGAGAGTAAGCATGTTAAGTAGCCAGCAGCAACAGATGAAAAGGCCAAGAAGATTTCTGCTGAGGATGCAAAAAAGATGTTTCAAAGGATGTTTAGCGAGAGAGATGAAATCGATATGCTTCAAGCTGTTCTTGATTTCACTTCTACAAAAGGAGATCCTTCGAAAGAAAGTGATGCTTTGTAACCATGTGAAGACATTGATTGATTTTGATGCTACCAAGTCCAAATACAAGCCAAACTTCGGAGACTGAAAAAGAAGTATTTAAACATGGATAAGTGAGGTATACCCGATGTCTAAACATTGATAATGCATATTTCATTTATCCAAAAACGTGAAGACACTTGTCCATGGCATTAACAAAGAATTGGTTGCAGAGAAGTTTAGAGAATGCGCTCAAGCTTATACAGAGGCTGATTTCAAACATATGTATGATGCTTTCAAGACACGATATCCCAAAGCAACATATTATTTGGATGAAAGTCGGCAAGATGTCAGAAAATGAGCAAGATGTTATTTTCCTGGAGAAAGATACAACATTGACACTACAAATTGTGTTGAGTCTATCAATGCTATTTTTAGAGAAGCAAGGAGATATTCTTTACTGCCAATGATTAATGCAATTGTTAGAAAAATTGTTGAATGGTTTAATAACCAGAGGAAAGCTTCCAATGAAGTATTCCCATCACAAAAGTTGGTACCCTTTGTTGCTGGTGTGTTGCATAAAAGATTTGAGATTGCGAAGAAGTTACGACTAAAGGAGTTAAACAACATTGAACTTAAGTATAGTGTGATTGGACGTGAAGGCAAAGAGTACTTAGTTGATTTGAAAAGAAAAAGATGCAGCTGCAAACATTTTGATACAGATAAATACCCATGCGAACATGCACTTGCGGCTGCCATGGCATATACGAGTACAGGAAAGGAGCTTTACGTACATGAGTTGTGCTCTACATATTATTCGATGGAACAATGGACGTTGGCTTATTGTAGGACTATTTTTCCAGTTCCCCATAAGTCTGACTAGAATGTTCCTGATCATATACAAGGTTCTTGTGTCTTACCTCCGAACAAGGTCAAAAGAAAAGGAAGAACACAAGAGGCTAGGTACCCATCAGTTGGCGAGTATCAACGGAGATCTAATCGAACATTACGACATTACTTCTTTGGTGATAATGTTGGTACTAGTCTTTAGCTGGTTTGTATAACTATTTGCATTATCAATTACTATTTCTTATGTAGGTACAATTTCCGCACAACTAGTGCAAGTAATTCTAATTCAGAAACTCGTGTTACTAAAACAACTAGTTTTACTATCGGGTACAACTACAAGAAAAATACATCATTATTTCAAAGTTATAAACACGATCATCAATCCAAATATGTGATAATAACTTCATATTATTTTAAATAACAGTTATCTTAATCTTATAAATTCATTTTTTTGTAATTTGTTACTAAACTCTAAACCCTATACCCTATACCCTAAATTCTTTTGTATGGTTAGTTTTTTTTTTTTTTTTTTGTCAACATTGGGCCACAACTGGCCGGCCCATTAGCCAAGTTCCTACATAATGTAGGCGGTGGGACTCGATCCCTGGTTGTACAAGTGCGCTGTCTTTAGTGGACTTACCGCCTGCCACTAGACTAAAGGCCACTTGCTTCTATGGTTAGTTTCTAAACAATGACACCACTATTATGTAAATTATATAAAAAAATTAAATTTTTATAGTATTGATAGATAAAAACATAGTTAATGTAATTTAAATACAAAATTCTTTTTAAACAACAATAAAATTTTAGTTTTAACTAAAGTTAACTAATTATAAGTTTTAAACATCAAAATTCAATTAGTTCAACTAAGTGCAAATTTGGTTGTGCACATGTTTAATTTTTATTATTTTTTAATATTTTTCGGCCCAAGTGGTTAGTTTTTATCACTTTTAAAATATTTAAGGCGCACATATTTAGCTTTTATTATTTTTAAATAATTTATAGCACATGTTTAAGTTGTTCTAGTTGGACGAGTAATCACAAACTTATAAATTTGCTAAAATTTGCCAAGTTACGAGTTGTCCTAGTTATAGTAGCTGTTCCAGATGAACTAAAAATCACAAATCCAGAATTTGTCAAGTTATAGCAGAATTTAAGTACTAAAATCCAAACACACTGAAATGTGTTACTTAATACCAAAAGAACAAAATACAAATAAGCCATAAAAGGATTCATCAAGTTTTTAGCCCCTAGCCCCTAGCCATTACGCTTTTTCTTTTTCTGTTCTCCGATAAATGGACTTTTGAGCCACTGTGATGTTGTCCTCTTTCTACCAGCTACACCCTCCACGGTCTTGGCACCAATTACACCATCTACATTAGCATTGACCTGATCGATAGTCTCTACATTAGTCTTCTCACCAACAACCGTATCAGCATCATTTTCTACACCAACATCATCGCCTTTATCATCCCCTGCCATATTAGAATCATCCTCAGCTGTCATAGATTCACCTTCATCATTATCCTCAACTCTACCATCATCATCATTACGATATTCATAACTAGTGTTAACATCCTCCTCACTGGAACTAGCAACCGTCATATTAGAAACATAATCAACCACATACTGAAGTTTTTTATCCATAATTTCAAGCTTCTTATTCATCTTCTCAAAACCTCTCTCCATAGCCTTCATAATATTTTCTTCCAATTGTTCTAATCCATTCATATCCCCAATATTTGAAGGATTTTTCTGCATAAAAGCTGTCTCAATTAATGGCTCGGGAATTCGCTGAGATGCTGGCTGAGGTGCTGGCTGAGGTGCTGGCAGAGGTCTTCGTAGAATGTCTGCCCGGGATTGAACATCTCAGTCAAAGAGGTCTTCCCAGAATATCTTCCCTTTTTGTTCTATTAGAACCTTGTTCCAACCATCAACAATAGGATCAAAGATAGGCATTTCCATCTCCTCATCATCCATGATTTGAGCCATAAGTAACCCTCTTTACCCTCAGGTAGCAGAATACTACGAATTGCCTGAAAGATAATAGAAATTAAACTGGTTACACCCGTTGAACAAGTTGTCCTAGTTAAACAAGTTAAAGAAATTGTCCCAGTTAAACAAGTTAAGCTAATTAACCAGTTATATAATGGAAGTAGTACTAAGCTTTGTATCTTTAAGTGCGTCATACATTTCTCCGAGACTAAATATTGTTGCGGTTCCATCTTTAAATCTTCTTTTGCATATTCTTGGACAATCTTCCTCTATACCTCGAACTCCCAATCTAAATTTTGTTTTCAAAGGTGAAATGCACTCGAATGCTAATGCATGCACAAATAAGTGTACAAATTCAATAACTAGAATCAATTAAACAAACAAAACCAATTAAACAAAACCAAGTTAAACGAGTTAAACAAGTTGTGCCAGTTAAACAAGTTGTGTGTCAGTTAAATTGTGCTAGTTAAACTCATTTATCTACATATACGAATTTAAACCAGCCCCTTGTAACTAGGATTTACCTCCAATGCCAATATGAATCCAGGAAACGTCCAAGTTTGCTGCACAGTACCATTCCACCGATTCAACAATTTTCAAACTTGACTCATACAGTCATCAAATGTTAATCGCCCCCATGGATACCTCTCACACAATTGTAGATCATCGACCACCCTTAGTAAGAAAGAGTCTATTGGTCCTCCAATATTCTTAGACACCCCATGTATCACAGCTGCAAGGAAATACAGAACTACCATCTTCAACCTATCATTTGTCTCGTCTTTCATTGCAAGAAGCGTCTTCAAACGTCCTTAACCTCTGGTTTAGCACCCTCTCCAAAATACTTCTCCACGAATCTCATACTCCCCAACTGGTCATGGTTTTCTGGGTATTGGTGACAGTACAGTCTGCTAATCAAACCATGCTCCTTTAGTAAGAAACGAATCGATATACCATTCACAACACACATTATCGTTTTTTGTACAAGCTGCACGGAGAAGCAATGTCCACATTCCCATCAGCTTTCTGGTGCCATGCAAATGCATATGAAAGAAATGCTTGAACTAAGGGTGCTCCTTAAACCATCTCCTCTATGTGACTCCAAGACTCTCAATAATCGTCATGACTTTTAAAAGATCATACCTTGTAGCAAGCTTAGGATAATATAGATACTAATCGGATTTGAATACCAACTTATGTGGTTTCTTTGGCTGTTGATGCTGTAATCAGAACAATAAACAATAAGCAATTTAATCATTTCTACAAATTACAATAGTTTTACATATTCAATTTATACTAGTATTGCTAGTTATTCTATATATTCTAGTTATCCTAGTTATTCTAGTTATACTAATTAGTCACAATTACACAGTTTGCAATAATGAATCAATGTTGTCTTCATCGTCTTCTTCTAGTATATGTGGTCCTTGAGGATGATATGTAGGGTTTTTTATATGCACCATTATCAATAGTATATGCATCATTGAAAAACAATAGAAACATAAACTATCAATTATAGTTCTAACCATGGAAATCTCAAACATTAACTATTACAGTGAATTCAAAAATCTCAAAAAACTTTCCATATATGAAAAATTGTTAGCTTGTTGCCTCTAAATATCAAGTAACATACTCTAACTGAGAAACAATTGGTACTTCATAATCCTAACAAAATCGAACCCAGAATCAAAGAAAATTACAACAACTGAAACAAAATTCTAAAAAAAAACCCTAATTTAGAGAAATTGAGAGAATGAGTAAGGAGTTTGGAATGAGAAGGAAAGAAATTGAGAGAAGAGAAAGAAGAAGAACGAAGATTCGAGAAAAGAAACAACAAAAATAAAGACATATAATTTACCTATCTGGATTTCGTCGTTGGTAAAACGCAGAGGAGAAGAGGAAGGCTGGAATCGTCGAAGAAAGATAGAAGAAGAGGTAAGAAACATTAGGTATAGTTGTCGTTTTGCATTTAATCTAAATATTTTTTGTTAAATTTTTAGTTTTGGGCAAAGGTTATGTTGGTTCTTTTTCAATTTTGTGAGGTCAGTTGGGCATTTGATCTCCTAGGGCTTTTTGATTTACAAATCTTTGCTATCTAAGTGTTATTGAAGCTCCTGAGAACATCTGAGTACCTCCTTTTTCGTCTCCTTTCAGATCTACAGATGCTCTTTGCTATTTCCTTCCTTCACTTCTCGGGTTTTAATCTTCAGATCTAGTGGTCTCGTCGCTTCCCATGTCTGCCATTAAGCTTCTATAGCTTCATTTCGTGTATTTTCCTCCTTTAAGCTTTCATAGCTTCATCACTACCCTGCTCAAGAGTCTTGGCACTGTGCTAGTCTTTTAGGGTCTCTCCTCTAGATTGTTTTTTTCCCCTCCCTTGGAATGAGGGCTGGTCAGCGGATTAGGGATGATGAGTTCATCCAGAGACTCTGTGACAGAGAGGAAGTCGATATGGATAATCCTATTGAAATTCTAGAGATTGACAACAAGCCTCTTATTGAAGAGAACTCTCTGAGTATCATAGTTCGGATTATGAACCCACACGCTATTAAGACTGCTAGAGTTGTGGTTGGATTACCCAAAATTTGGGAAGTAGACAGTAAGGTCCGAGGAAGAGGTGTTGGAAATAACCGCATTCAGTTTATTTTTGAATCTGAAGTTGGCATGGAATTGGTATTACAGAAAGCTCTGTGGTTCATGAATGGGTGGATGTTAACAGGAGAGAGATGGTCGTCCGAACCTTCACCTGATTTTCTCTCGAGGATACCTTTTCGGATCAGAGTTCGTAATATACCACTTCACTTTTTATCCAAGGAAGCAGTTAAAAGTGTGGTTGAATCTCTAGGTGAGGTTAAGGAAATAGAATTGCATGCGAAAATCTCAACATCCTTAGAGTACGTTAGAGCAAGAGTCAGGCTTCTGGTGGATAATCCTCTTGTCTTTAACAGAGCTGCAAGATTCAAGAATGGAGACTCCATGATTACTATAACAGTGGAACTAGATTATGAGAAGCTCCTAAAATGATGTTTTCACTGCAAGCGCCTTACTCATGACATCAGTAAATGTCCAGACATATTTGCTCTCACTGATGGTCACGCTTTTTCACTTGAACCTGCTACAACTAATAATGAGATAAGAAATGTCAGTCGTAAGAAAGTTGTGGGAGGCTCTTCCATTTCTCAATCCACTGAAACTCGAGGTAGGAAAAAGTCTTCGGTCCCTGGAATTTCGATCAACAAACACGATTCTGATCATGGTAACTTGAGGACAAAAGATCATAAGACAAGGAACCGGGAAACTCAAACTGACAACTATGAGTCTGTTTTCTCAAGATTAGGGGATATGAAAGGAAAAAGGCCAGCTCAGAGTCGAACCCAAGTCTTGAGAGTAAAAGAAAAGCTTCCATCTGAACATCCAATTGAGAAGTTGGATGTGCTCGTAGGAGGTTCTGGCATTGAATCCTCAAAGGCCTCAAGTGCATTCTCTAAAAGGAAATCTAGTGCTGAAAGGTAGAAGGATAGTAAGCAGACTAGAGATGATGATATTCCTCCACTACCTTCCAAAAAAAAGCAGAAAACAAACTCCAGTTCTGAAGGATGCAGCAATACAACTAAAAACTCTAATGTTATCCAATTTTTCAACATGATAGCACAATACCAGCATAGCTCTGGAAAATTAGTTTCAATAAGTCTGGTTACTCCCTCTCTCTCAGGTTCGGTGGTTTCCCGTAAACCACCTGCTTCAATATGAGGACAACCATTTGGAAATGTCAAGGGGTGGGGAATACCCGGACAGTTCGACACCTAGGCCCACATGTTTTATTCCTCATGGAGACCAAAAAGAAGACGAATATGTGGAAAGGGTATGTGAACTACTTGGTTTTTACAATCTTTGGACAGTTGAACCGGAAGGAATAGGAGGCGGACTAGCTTTGTTTTGGAAAGAGAAAGTGGATATTACTATCATTGAAGCTGGAAGTAGAATCATTGATAAAAAAAAGTTGTCTGGGAGGAAAATGAGATATACATTTCTTGGTTCTATGGAGACCCTGTTCGAAGTAAGAGAAGAAAAGTTTGGGAGAAGCTTTCTAGAATTGGGTCGGACAGAGACAAAGCATGGATGATGCTTAGATATTTCAATGAGCTAACCTTAAATGAAGAAAAGCTTGGTGGTGTCCGCCACGATGATGATTCCTTCAAAAACTTTGTTCAGATGCTTTCTTGTTGTGGAATGAGTGAAGTGGATTTTAAAGGCAATGATCTATTGTGGTTTGGATTTCGCAACGAAGAACTAATCCAATGCAAATTGGATAGAGTTGTGGCGAATGTAGATTGGCATCATCTTTTCCTTATGGCTAGATCGCTCTACCATCCTCGAATTTTCTTTGACCACAACCCTATTTTCACAGACTGGAAGAGGGAGAATTAGAGAGTGAGAGCCTCTTTCTGTTTTGATAGCAGATGGAACAAAATGGAGGGCTTTGATATGGTTGTCAACAGAGGATGGAACGGGGCTTCTTCCACAAACTGAAATCTGATGGACAAAATCATAGAGTGCCGAAAAACAATTGCAGATTGGAAAAGGAGGAACAAGAAAAATACAGAGATAAAAATCATGGAGCTTCAAAAGCAGATGGATGTGATTACACATAACCTTAACATTGTGTTTTCTGATGTTTTGGATCTTCAAAAACAGCTTCATGCTGCCGAAAGAGAAGAAGAAGCTTTCTGGAAAAATAAGAGTAGAATTACATGGCTGAAGAATGGAGACCGTAATACACGTTACTTCCACTCCATTTATAAGAGTAGAAGGGCAAGCAACAAGATTCATTATATCTTTAATGAGACATCAAGAGAATGTTACTCAGATCGTGGGATTGGTGCGGTTGCAGAGTTTTACTTTGCAAATCTATACAAGTTGGAAGCTGAGCCAAACTTCTCTATTCAAGTATATGACTTCCTTATGGGTTTGGATAGAAGAGTCACATACCAACACAACTCAGAGCTGATCAAGGAAGTTTCAGAACTTGAAATCAAAGAGGCGACCTTTGGGATGGATCCAAACAAGTGTCCAGGGCTCGATGGCGTTTCTGGAGCCTTTTTCAAGAACATTGGATGGTGGACAAATACGATATTTGCGCTATGGTTCGGGCTTTTATACAGGAGGAAAAGTTGGACGATAAGATTAACACTAGAAATATCTGCTTGATCCCGAAAAAGCATCGGGCACAAAAGATGTGAGTTCAGACCCATAAGTTTATGCAACTTTGCATTTAAAATTATCTCGAAGATCCTTGCCACTAGGCTCAAAAGGATTCTACCTGAGATCATATCTGAAACTCAAGCCGCCTTTGTTAAAAGATGTTTGATTTTGGATAATATACTTGTAGCTCATGAACTGCTTCATGCATTAAGAACTTCTAATAAAGTTTCTTCTGATTATATTGTCGTAAAGTCAGATATGATGAAAGTTTTGACATATTAGAATGGATATTTATTAAGAAAATCATGAGAACACTTGGATTTAATGAAATTTGGATTGATCGTGTTATGTTGTGCATTTCCTCTGTCTCTTACAAGATTCTCATCAATGGAAGAGCTTATGGAAACATCAAGCTAACAAGAGGAGTTAGACAAGGAGACCTTTTGTCTCTGTTTGTCTTTATCCTCTGTGATATCAGGCGTAAAGTTTGTCCCGACAGCCCCATGCATTTCCCAGCTATTATTTGTAGATGATTGTTTCCTTTTTTGTAAAGATGACCAGGTGGAAGTTTTGGAGATGTCACGGATATTGGATAAATATAACCAAGTGTCAGGACAGAAGGTTAATTTGGCTAAATCAAGCATCTACTTTGGAAACAAGCTCCCTAATGACCGAAGACAGATGGTGAAAGACACTCTTGGTATACATAATAAAAGCAGAACATGATTCTACATGGGCTTACCCAAAGTTTTTGTTGGATCTAAGGTATCTACACTTAATTATGTTGAGCAGAGAGTGGTTGACAGATTGAAGGTGTGGAACAATAGATTCCTCTCCCAACGCGGCAAAAAGGTGTTAATAAAAGTTGTTGCTCTTGCTTTCCCCACCTATATAATGGCTTGTTTTCTGGTTCCTAAGACTATTTGCAAGAAAATTGAGTCCTCCATAGCGAGTTTCTGGTGGAAAAATCAGGAAACCAATAGAGGTATTCATTGGAAATCTTGGGGCAAATTGTGTATCCCCAAAAGGGAGGGTGGTCTTGGTTTCAGGGATTTAGAAGGTTTCAACAAGGCACTACTTGGAAAACATATTTGGAGATTGTTATTGGAACCAGACTCCCTCATGTCCAGGGTTCTTAAAAGCTGTTATTTCCCCAAGGGCTCGCCATTGACAGCTTCCATCGGATCACGACCTTCATTTGCTTGGCAAAGCATAATGAGTGCCCAACATCTGATCAAACATGGCACAAGGACGTTTTGGGAATGGCTCAAGAATTCATATATGTTCAGATCCATGGCTTCATACACTCCCTCCTCGTGCTCTAATACATTTTGACTCCTCCCTGTTGAGCTGCTTGGAGGCAAAGGATCTTAAGGAGGTAGGGATCAGATGAGTGGGACTTAAATGCGCTCAGTTACTATTTTCCTCAATGCGAGATTAACCTCATCCTACAATGTAAGCATGGTAGATCTGATGACAGGGACGGCTACTCTTGGATGCCGAATCAGAACGGCTGTTATACTATTAAATCTGGGTATTGAACTTGGCTGCATCAAATCAAACTAAAGGAAGAATTGACTTTGTGTACGGAACCGAGTTTTAAAAACCTTTATAAGCATCTGTGGAAGAGTGACACATTTCCAAAAATCAAAATTTTCATGTGGAGATGCATTTTCAATAGTTTGGATGTGCCAAAGAATATGGTCTTGAGAAAATTAACTAAGGATGTTGAATGTTCAATCTGTTGAAACGCAGAAGAAGACGTGAACCATGTTCTTTTCTCATGTCCTTTTGTCCATTGGGCTTCATCGCCATTGGCAAGTACTTTTTATCCTTATCTATCAACCTCAATCTATACTAATATGGTTGTTTGTTTAATCCCAATTGGAGACAACCAAGATCAAGAATGGAATACAAGAATGCAACTATTCTCGTGGATCCTATGGCAAATTTGGAAATCAAGAAATGATACAATCTTCAATGCAACTCAAGCAGAAGCCTTATGGATTGTGAAAAAATTTGTAGCAGACTGGAAGGTATGGAGAGACACTTCTCAGTCTTGTTTGTCTCCGGCAACTCATGTGGTGATGCAAACAAGAGTTCAGTATTGGACCCGTCCTCCCTTTGGCACTCTAAAATGTAACATTGATGCAGCTTGGAATGTAAACACTGAAACTTGTGGTGTAGGTTGGATTGTAAGGGATTATAGTAGAGATGTCAAATGGATTGGTGGAAAGACATACCCAAAACTGGCGAATAGTCTCGAGGCTGAAGCTTCAGCACTCACCTGGGCCATGAATTGTATGGATATTTTGGGACTTGAGCATGTTTGTTTTGAGACTCATTCAAGTAATTTCTTGGATGCGATCTGAAACCCATTGGAGTGGCCACGATTACGTTCCTTCATAGAAGATATCAATAAGAGTAATCGAAGATTCTTAAAACCCACTTTTCAAGCAGGTCGTCGCACCGCGAATGAGAATGCTGATACTATAGCACCAAGGGTTTTGGAAAAAAATGATATTTATGATGTTTTTCTAGATTGTTTTGTGCCATCTTGGCTTTGTAATGTGGTTAGCTTGGAGAAGCAAAACATTGGTATACAGTAAGGTTTAATGAATGCATTATCGTTGACGAAAAAAAAAATAGTTCATTTAGTTTTCTCTCCCATGATCTCCATCTTCTTCACTTTATTCTTCTCTTCTTCTCTTCAACGATTAAACATTCAATTAAAAAGAACCTACAAAGAAATTTTACTATTATACCATTGTTACACTTATTTCTCAAATAACTCTAGACCCATGTAATTAAACTTCTCTGGCCTGTATGATTAAACTTTTTCGATAAGAGTTACTGCCACTAACACCAATAAACGGAAACAACAACAGCTTAACCTTAGGTTATAAATTTCACTATAGACCCATGTAAAATCAAAGTTCGAATAGTGTGAAAAAAATCAGAAAAAATTAAGCAATCAATATTAAATAAAATTCTATTGTTATATAATTGAAAAGTTAAAATTGATCTTCCTAAACTTTTAGTTTGATTTTGTAATAGGGAAATAGGATATTCTGTAAAATGAAAATTGTTATCAAATTTAATTCCTCATAATTTAGCAAGGGTCTTGATATTACTATATATATATATATATTTCATGTATCTCTATTAAACATAATTTAACTTTGATCTCAAATATGAAGCACACTTTCTAACAAGTTCAAGTCACGGATACAAAAAGGAACTAAAAAGGAAATTATGTGATAACGATTAAGTAAAATTGAAACAAAATTATTAATATTAAAGAAATGTTCAAAGAATTAAAAGCATAGCTGAGAAATCTTTGGCTTATATTTGACTAGTTGCATCAAAGTTTGCATAATTCATATTACTTCAAATTTCTTTTCATTACATTATGGTCCCCAAAAACAGGAAAGCCATAAATGTGTGCAAACAAAACACATATGTATGAAATAAAATACAAAACAAAAGAAGGAAAAGAGATGAGTGAGCATATGATAATGAGGAGATTTGGCATGCAAATATAGCCGTTGTGAGCTTTGTACTCTTCTCTACGCAAATTTCATTGTTCATCTACTTACTTCATTTTATAAGAAGAAAACAAACAGCTCATCTTCCCATTTTGTGACTTTTTTTATTATGTCTCTTTTTATATATATTTCTGCTTTTGACATTATTTACACTCAATTGAAGTTTGGATCTACTCGTCGCATAAAGTTTTTATGTTTTCAGTCTAAAATAAGGAAATGAATTGCGTATACATTATGTATCCCATGACGGTGACTCTGATCTTGACTACCTCATTTGATTTCAACCATATAAATATTTTTATTTATATATAGAGAGAAAAACATCATGATGTTAACTCATATATGTATAATTTATTTAAAATTCGTTTTCATGATATTATAATATCACTATTATATTTCACCAGTTTGAACAAAAGTGGGGTCCCTTATCTTAGTGGAGTTTTCATATTCTATGAGAAGAGAATCTAATCTATCTCACCATTTCTTCAAAGACAGCTTCTTTGAGATTCTCAAGCTCTTTATTAAAGAGAGAAACATGTGATCTTCAGCTTGAATGATGAGGAGATTAGCTTCAATATCATGAGATCTTGAAGTTGAATGATGATCAGGAGAGATTAGCTTAGCAAGAACTCAAGCATTAGAGGATATTGCCTGGACTTATCTGTAATGCCATGGAATATAGATAGAGAAGATTGTTGGAGATTACTTAGAGTTCTTCTTCTGAACTTTCATGGAATCTTATAGAAGCTTGTGTTGGCGTCGAAGAACAAACTGTTTCCACCATAAGGACGATGGAGATGATTATTAGAAGGAGGCTCTTGTTGTGTCTTAGAGAGATCTAGAAATGGAGAGTTTGATTTTGATTCTTGTGTTTGGTTAATGACCATCAAATCCTTTCCCATTAGCCGCAACACCGGGTTGGGATTTGAAGGAGTAGCAGGCACAGACTTACTTACGATATCCGAATCTTGTTGTATCATGTATAGTCGTGGTTGATCAAATGTTATAACTTCAAAAGCTTTCTCCTTTCTTTGGCAACAAAATGATTGATCATTATCTATGAATCTGGAAGGTCTCTTGTCAGTAATGATGATGTTATGAAGACCTAACGTATGTGATTCAGGAGCTGCAAAGTTTGAAATAGCTGAAACATGTGATTCCGATGAATTTCTGTCTGTGAGATCAAGATGATCTTGTGAAGATTGGACTTGGCTTGCTATAACTGAAGAGTTTCCATGATTTTCTACAGCATCTGTTCCCATATCCCAAGGACTCGGTAAAAACGATCCCGGAGGTCCTGGAATAGGAATTGGATCAACCTCCATGAAAGAACTTCCTTGTTCAACAGTTTCGCAACCAGTTTTCTCATACATAATGATTTCAAACTCAGCATCTGCATCATCCATTTTGTCCAACATATCATCATCTCCTTTATTATTACCGGTTTCATCATAACTTTCATAATCATCTTCTTCCCCACTAACTGAAGGATTTGAGCTTAGCGTAACCTTATCTGTTTCTCCATTATCATCCCAATCATCATAATCTCTCAGTTCACGTTCTTGAGTTATTTCAGACTCCCATTTCCCCGTATCTTCATCTTCAGTCTCTGAGAAATCCAGTTGAGCTTTGTTTAAGTTCGTAACACCATTTGCCTCGGATGAAAACACATTTTCCACAGGTGTTGAACATCTCAAAGGATTTACTACGAAAGAATCGGTTTCAATGCTTTTCTTCCTAGACAAATCCCAGCTCCTGCCAGAGGCTTGGCTCTCCCCACAAACTCTCCATGATTTTTGACTATTTGAAGTAGAGGAAACTATCTCGGACAAATCAGTACTCACATGCCTTGGACCTCTTAGCACAAGATGATCTTCTGACAATGACTGCCCATTGTCAGCTGGCTGATCACAATTTGATGTGGCCTTCTTGTTTCCATTCCTTGAATGACGGTGTTTTGTCAGCATTCTCTGGTTGAATATTCTACGTTGACCTGGACCTGATGTTTCTGACCTCACGAAGTCTTTACCTTCTTTAGAATACCCTCTTGGATGCTCCGGTATCTGTTACACAAGTGGTTTTGGTAAACAAAGAGGCATTAATCTAGCAGCCAAATCAAGAACGAATCATGCAAATGCATAAACTAACGGAAAAACTATGAGAGGTCAAATGAGAGCATACCTCTGAAGCATTGCCTTTACTAACAGTGAGTTTTCTGGTCTGAGGAACTAGTTTACGGTACTTGTAATATTTATCTCCCCGAAGTCTTTTCCTAGAGCTTTTATCCCCTTTACCTTCACTAGAAGATTTCTTCTCATTAACATCTTCAGGGTCTCTTGATGGATCAGAAGCTTTCTCGCTAAACTCAGATAGAATCAGCAGTTTTTGGCACTTAGAATCAATGTAAACAGGTCCAATGCCAGCAGCATCTTTATCAGTGTCAAGACGCAGCACACTCCGCTTCTTTCCTTTGCTGGACACTTCAGGCTTGTCAGAGACAACTCGGTTAGAGTAGCTTGAAATCACATCCCACTTTGTTTCATTTCTTTTATCAAGATCTTCTAACGTGCATCCTTTTGAAGCAGCATAGATATCAATCATCAATTTAACTTTCAACCGTGGCTTAGTCCTAGGCCTGTTTGGCTTACTAGTTGGCTGGAGTCCCGAGTCAATTGACAGACACTGATCCATGTGGGCATTTAAAGTGGTGTTAGAAGCAGACGAGAAGGTTTTGCAAATGGGACAAGTTCTTAATGCCATAGATTCAGAAGCAGAAAAGAGACAACTACTATCTTCTTTTGATCCACTATCCACACAAGCTCCAGGTTTCACCATTACTCCACACTTTTTTCTGGGATTCTTGTTCACGATAGCTACCTTTATTTTGGATTTCGAATCACTGGCCAACAAAACATTTTCAAAGCCTTGTTTAATAGCTTCTGGTAATGTCTGATTGGAGCCAAGTCTCTTGTAACTTATAGCTTCGGGATGAGTTATGTTTGGTTGTTTCAATGAAGAAGCTTCAGGAGCATGACTTATCAGAGAGCCAAGAGGCTGATGAATCGGTGGCAATGGATCACTTAAGCCGTGTTTTAAACAAAGTTGCAAACTTGTTGATGAAAAAGGCCAATTTTTCTTGATGTTCTTGGTCCGATAACTAAAAGCATAATCTCTGCAAAACATCATACCTCAACTGTTAGTACAACAACGAGACAAAACAAAGGTACATACATTATAAAGAAAAAAACTTCTGAGTGACATGACACAACAATAAAAAGTTTTTTTCTTTGAAGATATCACTGAGCCTCATTCAGATCAACGCACACGGTATGGACCAACGGATCAAAGAAACAAAATAAATGTGAAGAATAAGAATAAGTCAAAACACTAATTCCCTCAAGCTCCATATAAATAGCAAACAGTTGAGGAGAAAAAATATATATATACACATATATGTACTTTTTGTTTTGAATCTGACCCATGTCACAAAATTAATGGAAGGGAAGAAAAGATCTATCAATGATCACACCTAACAAGAAAGCTAAAGACTTGGCCTAAAATAATGGTGAAGAAACTATTGACTTCGTGACCAACAAAATCGGAGAAAAAAAAAAGAGAGAGACTTTAAGATAACCTGATGGAAAAAGTGGAAAGACGCGACTGACCTAACTCATCACTAGAGTTGGTCAGATGTAAGAAACTGGAAGAAGAAGAAGATGAATTGTTTGAAGGACTTTGATCAGTGGATGATAAGAACATTTGACTCTTCCACTGTTACTTATCACTTTGCTTTTCACCTTGTCCCTGCTCTTCCGCATACCACCAGATCTTATAATACCAAAGTTGTGAGCCTATAAAACCATAATACAGTTTAAGGAAATGTTATCTTAGTTTTCGATTTGAAAGAAAGTGTAAAACCCAGAAACTTGTAGGAAGATCAGAAAAAAGTTATATATATTATTTCATGTGAAGGAGAGAAAACAGAGAATAAAATTAGGTTTTGAAGTGGGTGAGATTTTGAAGTATGTAGTTTCGATTGGTGAAGGAAAACACAAACAGGAACAATTAAAAGAGTGAATTTTTGTTCTATTAAAAAATTCCCCCCCAAAAAAAAAACATAAGTTTCCAGTCTGATTGGAGTGTTATTTTATGCAAGGAATCACATAAACAATAAGAGACTAATAGATCAAGAGATTAGAAAACCCACAAACGAATTTATAAACACATCTGTTGATCATAAAATCAAAGATCATTCAATTTTTTTCCAGAAATTATTGAGACCAAAAAAAAAACCAAAATGCTGCAAGAAGATAATCAAACCCTTGAAAAAAACAGTTGTAGAGAAGATAAATAACAGAAAAAAAACATGAGATTTAACAAGAAATCTGGAAAGAAAAAATAACGAAAGCAAAGCTTTTTTATAATGTTATGAAGAGGAGAGAAAGAAAATAATAGATCATAAAATACCAAAACTTACAGAGGACAATATATATGCATACCTATTTTGAAGAAAACAAGTTTAGATCTTTGAAACTCAACAAAGCAAAGTAAGAAAGAAGAAAGTGTGAATCGGTGATACAATAGAAGAAGAAGAAGAGTTGTTGAAATGAAGGAAAAATTCTCAGAAAATAAAGACACACAAACCTTTAGAGGATTTGTGTATTTCAAAAATGGTTTCTTGAGAGAGAGAGAGAGATGAACAAGAACCACGCACTAACACATCAAAGTGGTATCAGGTTCTTCAAGTATTTAATTAAAACCAAAATAAGCTAAAAAGTAAATATCAAAAGGTTAAAACAGTAAATTGGTTTTCATTGTTTTATTTTACTAGTTGCTGTTCCTTTTTTGTCTGTCTGTAAGTGAGCTGTGTAAATTCATAACTAGTTTTTGAATTTTATAACCATTTTTTTATGGTCCTAACTCCTACCTATACTATTTTTATTTCTAATTTTCAACTATTGAAGGAGACAAGAGAGGCTGCTATTTTATTTATTTATTTTTTTGTCAAACGGCTGCTATTTTTTGTCTAACTATAAAAAAAAAAAAAAATCTACCATCTAACTTAATTTAATTAGATAAATGACATTACCCTACATATTAAATTACAATACTAACCTCATTAGTATTTGTTACTCGTTAAATCATGTGTCACCCATTAATACATATGGTATCTGATAAAATATATGTTTTACACATATAATATACGTTAAAACGTCTATTACATGTTAACATATTTATTAGTTGATAAAATATGTATTTTATTGACATAAATATTGTGCATTAATATATATATTACCAGACTATATGACTAAATATATATTAACTGTTAATATATTTATTATCTGATAATTAATACATATTTGATTAGTACATATATTGTGTGTTAACATATATATTACCTTACTAGCATATAGTTCATGTTTAATACATTAGCCAAATTAGTCAGGACAATTGTCAAATAAACCTAAAGCAAAAACAATGATTCAAACAAAGTTAGACAAACTAATGGACCTAGTAGCAATAGAGAAATATATACCTGGACACATGACTATAAAACCAAGAGCAGATAACACAAATGAGATCGCATCTCATAACCAGTTTATTGGCCCCACACCAACTTGGTGGAGATTGATGACGTGAAGCTTTAGAGACAAAACAAAACAGTTCTAGAAATATGTTCGAAGCATCTCTCCAAAGCTCTTCCAGTTTATGAGGGAAATAATATCTTAAAGAGACAATACAATTTCTAACAAATTTTATCTATGTTCCTAATTTGAGTAGCAATGTCCTTCAAAGGTGTATGATGAATTTGGTTGCTTCTCTCTCACTAAATATGGTAGATGACGGTTTGGAACAGCATTGGTTCATATAGTTTCAGAGCATGTTGATAGCGAGGCTATTGTATCACTCCAGTCCAGGATAATGCGAGATATGCATAAGGAATACACAAAATCTTTTTTAAGAGAGAAACTAGACTCTCTATACACTACAAAAAATATAGCAATTTACAACTAAAGATTTTTGACCAATCTTACATAATTGTCGATTTTTTAACCAATTTTGATCAAAAATATGTCAAAAAACTATTTTTTGACCAAATTTATATTTTTATTGTGGTCAAAATTCAATTGTTTTATAGTAGTATTGTATTATAGTATATAACTTAAAATTTTATAAGATGGTTCGTGATAAAATAGATATGAAAATTTCACAGATTCGTTATATATAAATATCCACCAAGCATAAGCATGTCAGCTTGTATAAGAAACCAAAGTCTATGTTTGAGGTATCACGAACTTATAACACGCCTTATGTATTTAATGAACTTATAACACGAGTAAATTATTGCTTTATCGCCATATTTTATACTAGTATAACTATATGCATGTGTTATTCTATGATCAAGATAATACTATTATTAATTAATAGTACACACAAATAATAGCGAGTTTAAGATGGAGAATAAACTATAAACAACGAGATACATCTTATATGCCTATCGTTATCATCACATTAGTTATAAGAGAAATTAAGGAAAATAAATGAAATGAAAAAAAAAAAGGTGTCATTTTGTGGAACCGTAAGGTTGCTAGACAAATTATGCTTTTAGTCAAACATCATTTTCCTCGTTAAGTCATATTCCATTCCCTATTAACTTATTGGAGGTCCCATAATTAACTTCTACACTACACGACACTTTTATTGTTCTTCTCTCAAATAGTGAAAACATATTAATAAATAAAAATAATAACTATTATAGGTAATGATATAACACAAGAAAAGCTACTTTTAGCTTAATTAAAAAGATCCATTAATTATACTGGGTCGTTAGAGCGAGTGTTCTTCACACGCGTTCTTTCTTTCAAACGATTGTTTTGGTGTGTTCCTCCGGTGATCTGTTTCTCTTCAGATCTGTTGCTCTGCGGTTCATCCTCTTCTTGGAGATGTTTCAATTTTGTTTTCCGATGACTCGTTCTTTACTCTTTGTTTTTGCGATTTGAAGTTCTTCTGATTTGAACCTTTTCTAATCTCAAATGGCTACTGTTTTGGTTTCACCAGAGTGTGCTCCTCTTCTTAAGGATTCTTCATCCTCTGATATTTCTCTCTCTTCTGAATTAGATTTTCGCAAACTTCCAAATTCGTTGGGTTTATCTTCTTCTGTCTCATGTTTGGCTTCCTCTTCTGGTATTTCAGCTCCTGCTACTTAAAATTTACCAATTTCTCCTTCTGCTTTGGTTGATGAGCCTATTGCTTCCTTTCTACTAGAGTAAATGCTACTGCTTTAGCGTTGGTTCCCAAACATTCTAATGCTCTTTCTATGAATGATTACATGTTTGTAATATCCTTTACAAAGTAATCTCCAAAATTGTTGCTAACCGTCTCAAGTCTATCCTCCCTCAAGCTATTGAGTTAAATCTGACTGCTTTTGTCTCCAAAAGACTGCTTCTTGAGAATATTTTATTAGCCACCGAGCTAGTGAAGGACTATCATAAACCTTCTATCTCCCTTCGCTGCGCTATTAAGTTTAATGTCTCAAAAGCCTTTGATTCGATTAGCTGGCCTTTCATTGTTGTTGTTTTACAGGCTATGCATCTCCTAGAAATGTTCATTAATTAGATTCACCTATGCTTTTCCATTACTATTTTTTTAGTGTCTTTAAATGGTGATCTTCATGGTTTTTCCCGAGTTCTTGTGGTATTTGTCAGGGATTCTCTTTGTCTCCTTATCTCTATGTCATCATCAACAATGTTCTCTCCAAAATGCTTAATCGTGCTGCTGAACAAGGCCAGTTTGGGTATCATCCTTTCTGTCAAGCAACTAATCTTACTCACCTCAGTTTTGCTGACGACATCATGGCTTTCTCAGATGGTTCTCCTTCCTCTTTATCGGGTATTCTCAATGTGGTGCATGAATTTGCAAGCTTCTCTGGCTTGCACATAAATGTCTCAAAAACCTCTATTTTCATTGCGGGTGATAGAGACAACTCTCTTAGCTCTGCTGATGCTAATTCTGGTATTGCTATTGATTATTTGCCTATTCGCTATTTGGGACTTCCTCTATTGTCCAAATCTATGACCAGGTCAGATTATACTCCTTTGATTGACATAATTAAATCTTGCATGCTCTCTTGGACTGCTAAACCCCTCTCTTTTGATGGTAGACTTCAACTGATCAAATCTGTTATCACAAGTATTACCAATTTTTGGTGTGCATCTTTTCATCTTCCAAATCATTGCCTTGATGATATTGAGCGTTTTTGTAGTGCTTTTTTATGGTATGGTTCTTCTAACATCTCTACTAAAGCGAAGGTTGCTTGGAGTGAGGTTTGTAGACCTAAATCTGTAGGAGGGCTTGGTCTCCGTTCCTGCGTGATTCATCGCTTGTTTTTGCTCTTCATCACATTTGGAGATTGATTTCCTCTTCTGGTTCTTTATGGGTAGCTTGGACTCGCCATTATTTGCTCTGGTACTCTTCTTTTTGGGATGTCAAAGCTGGTTCTAGAGGTTCTTGGATCTGGTGCAAATTGCTTAAGCTGAGGCCTATAACTTATGATTTTATTAAAGTGAACATTGCCTCTGGATCGGATACTTTCGTCTGGTTTGACAATTGGAGTTCTCTTGGTAAACTCTTTGATTCTACAGGTGACATTGGGACCAGATTTTTGGGTGTGCCTCGTCATGCCAAGGTCTCAGAAGCTATTGATGTTTCTGGTTGGCTTCCCCATGCATCTCGTAGTAGCACTTTTGCTAGTCTTATTGCCATTATCAGAGCTGAACATGTCCCTTCTTCCTCTGCTACTAATCAGGTTTTATGGTGTCATTCTCTTAATGACTTTTAGGATCATTTCTCTGCTTCAAAAACATGGAATCATATCAGACTTCATCATCCTCCAGTTTCTTGATCTCGCTTTATCTATTTTTCGCAAAGTATTCTTCGTTTTTCTTTCATCTCTTGGTTGGCCTTAAGGGATAGACTCTCAACTGGTGCTAGGATGCGTCTTTGGGGTTTCACCCAATGTTGTGTTCTTTGTGGCGAGCAAAACGAGTCTCGAGATCATCTCTTCTTTGCTTATCCCTACAGTTTTTCTATTTGGTTTGATCTTTGTGGTCAGCAGCTTGGAAATGCTATCACCCCTGATTGGACTGAGACTATTGCTTCTCTCTTATCTGGTAGATTTCTCCTTGACTCTATCCTTTTCCGCTTAGCTTTCCAATCTTCAGTTTACTACATTTGGAGAGAAAGTAACTCTTTCATTCATGGACGTGGGTTCTCTGATGCTCGTTCTACCTATAAGCTCATTGATAAAATGATCAAAAATAGGAATAGCTCTCTCCATTCACAGACTTGAGAGCCTTCTTCGTTGATGGTTTTCGGTTCATTGATTAGTTTTCTTCATACCTTTTTTATTTTTGCTAATTTAGAAGAGTTGCTATTTGATTCCATGTACATAACTTTTTTGTTGATCAATAAATTTAAATTAAAAAAAAAGAAAGAAAAAGATCCATTATATATAATGTGTTTGTAAAATGTTGTTTACTTGAAAATTTATATGGTGCAGAGATTACTTATTCTTGTCTAAATATTATGTCATGTTATAGAATTATACATTTTGATTTGGTATATATATAAGAAACCAAACAACATTAATATATTTATAAATATAAATAGAGAATATTGCAACAGAATATAAGATTTGATTAATTAGAAGAAAAAAAATGAGATATGGTGATGCATGGAAATAGTGATGGTGGGGTCTGTCTCACTTTTTCTATGATACTTTTATTTAATGTGACGGAACATTAATATATTATTTTTATATTGAAATTATTCTTCACATAGCACTTGCAAGATACTGTTTATTTATTATTTATTTATTTAAATAACGTGGAGCACCGATTTTCCGTACGATTTGATGTGTATTAGGTGGAGGAATGAGTGACCGAAATGAAGATGAGGAATAAATCTGATCTTATTTTGGTTCCGTATGAATCTGATTTAGTTTTGAAAGCGAATTTAGTCAATCGTGGTTGTTGGTCCACCACGTTATGTATTCTTCCAAACTTCAAAATTGCACAATTTTTATTAATTTTTGTGACTTGAAATTCTGTTACATTTCATTAACTTTGAGTAGGGTTTAATAGATAATTTGGGATCTGAATTCCATGATAATTCAAATTGAGTTCAATGAAAGTTTCTAGACAATATTTTATTATTGAGATTGCATGATTCACGTCTTTTCAATGTACAAGAGCCCAAGAGAGAAGTTGCAAACAAATATCTATGTTTTTGTTTCTCCTCTACAAAGAAATACATAAAACGTTTAGGTATATTGCAAGTTGCAAAAAACTATTTAAAATATTAAATAAATTATTAAGAATTCGAGACAAACGAGTCTGCTCCGAGCACTTTCAATACCTTTTTCTTGACTGCATTAACGCTTGGAAATGGTGAATGCAAATAAAAAAAATGTAAATTATGTAAATTGTATATATATATATATTATATGTAAATTATGGAAACATATAAAACTAAGAAAAAAATAATTATTTTTTTATTTTCCATACAAAAATTATAATATTTTTTTCATACATTTTTTCATTTTTGATATTTTTTTATGATTGTCTTGTATTTTCATAATTTTTGTAATAAATAATCTTATAAATTAATAATTAAGTTGGAAAAATATATGAGTGTCTTGTATTGATTATTGTATTTAATTTTGTTTGGTTTTAATTTTATAAGTTTACTGATTATTTAAGTATATATGTTGTTTAAAACAATTAACTACAATATTAAATAACAATAGAAATATATTTGAATTATCGTATTTATAATAATTGATCACGTTGATTTTTTGCTTGACATAATATTAATCAAAATAATATAATTAAAAAACAAGAAAAGAAATGCAGATCATTGTACATCAGTATGGGTTTAATTGTTTGGCAGAAAAAATATAGATATTCAGTATATGCGGTAATCTGCTTTTAGATTACGGAAAAACTGTCAATTAAACATTGAGTTTTGTAAAAACGGATGACTAAACAGTAAATTCCGGATTACCTCGATTGAATATGTAATTTATTGTTGACTTCTTTAAAAACATCGAATTTACAGTTGACTTGGCCAATTAAATACTCCGTTAATTTGATTAACAGAATTAATAAACGCCGTTTTAAAACCGTTAACGTTCTCAAATTAATGAAACGCAGTGTTTCATTTTTAAAGGTCTTCTCCTTCATCCTTCTCTTCGACCCCGACGATGAAGAACTCGTAAATCCATTTCTGTAAAGCTCGCTTCGTCAATGATTTTGAAAGACGTTGGACCTAGATTCATAGCGATGAGAGCTTTAGGTCGATTCAAGAGTTATGAAAGCAGCACCATTTGGATAAACATCTCCTTTCACGAACTCTTCGTCGTCAATTTCATTGGCCAACACAGAGAAATTTCGATGATGTGAAATAGAGAGCTTAGAGCAGCGAATTACAAAGGCAGGAACTGAGACGATGCGAGCAGAAGCCACAAATAAAGCCACATACAAATTCTCCGTCGACAAACCAAACAAAACTGACTCTGATTGTGTTCGAAACAAAGTCTCACGGCACCTCCGCCATGACCGTCGGGGTTTCAGCTATCGCTAACGATCTCTTCTCTTCCAGATTAATTTTCATCTTCAGGTTTGATGCTACCTAATCAATTTTTGCTTCTTTATTTGTTTACTCAATTTCTTAAAGAAAAAAACAAGGTTCAGTGACTTTTGATTCATGTTATGTGTTTTGTGGTAGAAATTTGGCATAGGGAGACAAATAATTAATTGACAACTCTAAGCATGATATTATTTGTTTAAATCCTCTATTGTTTTCACTTGGGAATCTTGTTTTTTTCCATGGATTTTGTTGTGCACTGCTCTCTCTGTAAACTTATCTATGCAGTTTCTTGTGTTGCGGAGAGTCAGAACACTATTTCATCGTCAACGTCATCATTAATGGTTGCACATGAACAAAATGAGTACGAGCCTAAAAGTGGACTCTTTGTGCCCAATTTTTCTTAAGTAGTGGCTGTGGATTTTCAGTGTGTGAACTGTTTTTGTTTTTGTGTTTATCTTCGACTCAGTGAATTTAGAGAAAACGATTTTAGGATTAAGAAATTGGGATCGATTTGGGGTCCAAGGAAAAGGTGTGAAGGAGAAGGAGGGTTAAGAAATTGAAAAATCGATGATTGAAGAGAGATTTAGAGATTTTAGATAGTTAGGGTTTTTGATACTTTTTCAATTTCTTCATTGTTGGGGTCGAAGAGAAGGATGAAGGAGAAGATCCTTTGGAAATGAAACGCTGCATTTCATTAAACTGAGAGCATTAGCAGTTTTAAAATGGTGTTTATTATTTCCGTTAGTCAAATTAACAGAGTGTTTAATTGACCAAGTCAACTATAAGTTTGATATTTTTAAAAAAGTCAACACTAAATTACATGTTTAATCGATGTAATCCGGAGTTCACTGTTTAATCATCCATTTTTTCCAGAAATAATGTTTAATTGACAATTTTCCTTTTAAATTATCCATTCATACATTTTGTTGCAGATTAAAAATAATAATTAGATAATAGAATATACTCTTTGCACATCAAAAACAGAGAATAAGAGGATAGACACCCATCCCATACAAACCACCACGTCTGCATTTTGTTTTCAACTTTTTAATTTAAAATCGAATACTTTTTTGATATGTTACTTTTAAAATCATTACAACTGCCGATCTGGTTTCATTAATGAGCCACTTTATAGAGGATTTATTTTTAAAAATTTGTATATGTTATTTTACTAACTAAAAATATTAAATATGTGGAAAACACAAAAATAAATATTAATATATATGTTTATGTAAATAAGTATTATGATATGGGGGTTAACTTAATAAAATTTAAATATCATTTATTTAAAACAATATATATGCGTCGAGTTACTCTTAGTCTGGTGGTTAGGATGATCCAGCTAATGACTTGACACCATAGTTCAATTCATACCCGTTACATTATGGTAGCTTAAAAAAAGAATTATTGGGAGTGGGGTTTAGGCTATAGATCGGGTCTTGTCGATCCAATGTTGACAAAAATATATATATATATATATATATATATGATTCCCAAAAATTTCGATTTGGAAACATCATTTTCCATTTTGAAAATATGATATAATACTTTTTAAATATGTTTTTTATTTTATTAATTTAAAATTTTTAGTCATAAAATTATTTTGAAGACATTATCCCTTTTCTTAAATCTTAATCAATTAAAATAATTTTTATATGATTTAGACTTTAAATATTTTATTGTATTATATATATATATATATAATATGCGTTTTCAAAATGTATGTATCTGTTTCTTAAAAAATTTAAAATTTTTGTTTCTATGTTTTCGTATGATTCGTTTTCATGTAACGTAAGTTTTGAATTTATATTTAAGCATATTTCATTTTTGATAATGAAAAAATCAAAATATTTTATTTTAGTTTCTATTGTATGTTCTACATAATCCGCGTAATTTTCAAATGATTTGAAGTCTACGTGTACCTAGGACATGCCTTATTTTTCTCTTTTTTATTATTTGCATACAGATGACTCCAATTGCATTACATCTGCTTTTTTCAGCCAAACATTCAAATCATCAGTATTAAAAATAAAAAACGAACTGAGAAGTTGAAAAACAAAATAAAAGTCTTCAATTACTATTATCTTTTTGACGTCAAAGGTTTAAACTATTCGTGTCGAATCATATAAATGATTCAAATGTTTTTATTGTATTACAAGGTTCATAAAGCAGATTACTTTTTGCAGAAGATAAAACAGATAATGAAGAATCCGAAATAAATGTGGTCCAAAGAACTGCATTTTGTAAGCTCTCAAGCCTAAAAACCTTTTGAGCTTCAAACGGAGAGTTCGGTCTTAGAGATCAAAATACCATCTCTATCAGCATAAAGCCATTCTCCATCTCTAATCAAAGTTCCCAATGCTTTAAACCCTCCAATGTAAACCGGCACATTCTTCTCACCATGACCTTTCTTACTAGACTTCAATGTGTTAGATCCCAATGCCCTAACCCTTACATCACAATCATTGATCTCATCCACATCTCTAACACACCCACTCACAACAATGCCCACCCACCCGTTGTTTTTAGCTAACTATCCAAGGTTTTCTCCAACAAGCACGTGCATCTTTTGCACCACCATCTATAACTAAGACTCTGCCTTCTCCTTTTGTCTTTAGTTGGTTTCTGACGAGGACATTGTTTTTAAAGACCTTGAGGGTCACGATTGGTCCTGAGAAGCATCCTCTTTGGCCATAAATCGTGAAGACTGGGTGGAGAGCGCAATAGGTCTCCGTTTGATATTAGTTATGCGTTGCTGTCACACGCTTCTGCGGTTGGAAATACAGCCATGGGAGATTATGCGTTCTGTATAAGAAAACACAAGGGGTTGTGAATACAATATATAACAGAATCATAATTTGCCGAAGACGGGTGGCCCAGTGGTGTTGTTACTTTATAAATTCTCAAGACACCAAGGTTCAAACTTCGTATCTATAATATAAAGAAGGGGATTAAAGTCCACTAGATCAGTTGACAAAAAAAAAAAAAAAACAGAATCACAATTTTATCTTTTACATGTATAAGTATGTGTGTTATTGCTTAGACACTTTGTATATTTGCGAGGTTTCTTTTATAGATTTATGAATGTTTATAACATTCTTATAACCAGAAATATGTGTCATAATGTATCAACTCGATAGTATATTATTTGCAATATAGATGGTTGTCATCGTTTGACAATTTTATATCAATCATTACATATATTGCGTAGATGTTATAAAGCTAAACTGAAATTATAAATACAGTTTATTTGTGGAAAATCTTTTTTTTTTCTTAACAATTAACCAAGATATCATAAGTCTCCTTAGTTTAATATTTGTAAAACGTATTAGTAATAAGTAAAAACCATAATTATAAGTAAAGTAGATGAATAGCATCACAAGATGAATACATTAAAGGCTATAAATAGAAAATAAAGAGTCATATAATCAAAAAGGTGTTTCGCTAGTGTTTCATTGGGCATATATTCTGTCACAAGTAACCTTTCTTCACCTTCGCAGCAACATCCAAGTAACCTGGCGTCTTCCTGCAATAACACATTCCCAATATTGAAATCAAAAGAGATCGAACAAAGAGTAGAAGGATTTCCAAGGAGATAAGTTCTACCAGGACCTGTCGTGCATCAGGCCACGCCATTCTTGTGAAACGCTTGATTGCAATGTTCTTTTGATTATCCAATTTACGTTTATAAACGACATTTGGAAAATAGGCACATCAGTGGTCTCACTTTGCTTTCCATTTTCTGCATTCACCACCAATCAGACATACCTTTGCTTTCTTAGATCCAAGTGCAACAGACTCAGATAAAAAAAACCTGTCTTTAAAAACTGAAACTAACCAACATCAGGAGCTTCAAGAACAGTTGTCTTGTGTGATGATTTCCGGCAACTACGACCAAGGCTAGAGCATTGACCTCCCATCTAAACAACGCGATTCCAATGTATTCCAAGACTCTTCTTTCTTTCAGTTCCCAGGTTTTGTTTCAATTATTAAGGGATGTCTCTCCAAAAACCCTGAAGCTGCAATCAAATTAATACAAGTAATGATCTTAACAAATCGAATCTTTCAGAAAAAGAAAAAATGATCCATTTTCAGAATCAGTGAAGTAGTGAAACTCACACCAAAGAACAAAAAAAAAAGTTGAAAAGGACCTGACTTGGTAAAGAAAAAGGTCGTACCTTGTCAACTCGCTGAATCTTCTAATGAGTCAACTCGACTAAGAAAAACTCGAAATCCAAAGTTCAGATTTTGAAACTGAAGGAAACCCAGAACTATAAAGCAACAATCTTCTCAATATAACCCTTAGTCCATACAAAATCGTTCCCATTATGCTTTCAATAGACACATGCGATAATATTCTCTGATTTTTATAAATTGGATCACCAATTTACAATTTTTGGAATCAAATTTCAGAAAACTCACGATTTGATCTACCATTCTACATGATTTATGCCCTTTATATTCTACCATGAATCCAAAGTAGTGCAAGTACAGAATCAGGACCGCAGAACTAACCAGCACATAAAAAAATCGAAGCATGAACAAAATTGGGTCCGTTGTACATGAGCAAAATCGCAGACGAAGAAGAAAGATTAAGCGATATGGCGAAAAAAATGAAAAACTTTGAAAAAGAAAAAACCCTACTGCAACAATGGATCCCTTCTCGCTTAAATCAGGAAATAGAAACAAAATAATAGAAATCGAAATAATGGTGTTTATGATATTTAACAAGGTTTGGATTTTTAAGAACTTACGGTAATTATGGGACTGGAAGAAGAGAAGTCTTTGTTGAAGACATGAGAGAAACTTTCGACATCGATCGTGACGAAACCATCTATGATTCAAGCTGTTTAAAACCCGGACCCGATTTCCTGGCCTTGTTTCCATTGATTTTCGATAATTATAATTATGGAGAAACAGAGGTCAGTTAACAGAAAGAAAAGAAAAAGAGATATAATTCACGTAATTCTTTGTTCGTAGTGAGAAAAACTTACTTTGGAATTGAGAAAATAGAGACTTAGAAAAGAGATTAAGACGAAAAAAAGAAAAGAAAAGAGATTAATACAAAGTTGAAGGTCTCTTAAGATGGTAGATTGAAACAAGAATTTTAGAAGATTTTGAGTTTTTTTAAAAATCATATGTTATTCAATTATAATGTGTTATTGAACTTGAAGTTTATATGAAATTATTTAAAATAACTTACAATTTATTCAAGAATTTGTTAAAATAATACCAAATCTATTGTAATTGAAAAGTTAACAAGAAAGATTGTCAACTTGATTATAGGAGATTTCTAACACTTTTGTAGTCATGAAAATAAACGGAAAAATCACAGCCTCTAGAGTGGGATTTAACAGAAAAAAAAACATTAGAACGATGCATCCAGTTTGGTTTCTTCCTTCTTTGTCCACTTTCCACTGTTCAAATCGAAATTATTAAAATGGATGATTATGTCCTTTTCATTTATAAATAAAAACAACACGAGCACCAATATTGTATATACAACGTGTTGGTAAGAAAATGGATCAAAGTTTTTTAAAGTAATATAAGTATATCAAGGTTTTAAATAAAAATCAGTTTAAGACAGAACCAAAAAATGAAACAAAGTGTAACTCAAATCTTGTCGTCATCGTTCGTGTAGCTAAAACCAATGCATTAACTGGGAAAAAGTTAAGACATAATATTGTCATTTCATGTTCGCCACTCAAATCATCCTAAATTTTTTTATCACATTTTCTCCAACAAATCCAAACTACATGAAGATGAGGTATGTGTGTGGTCACACGAACCAGAGTTACCCACAAAAATATCTTATAAGAAGAAGAAAACTGTGCTTTTGGCATTCACATTAGTGTAACGTCACGGCTCCGTAATGGGATCATTTGCGGCTCAAAAGGAGAAAACTCAAAAAGAGGCTTTGGTCAATGTTTCTTTTTTGACCCATTATTTTTGAAAAACTGCTTCCTCAATTTCCAATTTAATATTCAATTTAAGGTATCATTAAAGTTAGTAATTGATTCCATTTTTATTTAATGTTTGTATACTATTTAATTATAATCTTCCTTATTATATTAGATTTATTTCTTGTCTGTGTTCACGTTAGTTTTTTTCCTTCCTCTTGCTCATTTCATAGTACAAAAAAATACATTTGTCCTACATTCTTTTGGTTTTTAATTAGTGTTATTACAAGCTAACAAAGAAACATTATGTTTTTGTCATTAGCAACATCTGAAATTGACAATGGATGTAAACGTAACTCCATAGATTGTTTCGGTGAATACATTTCATCTGAAAAGCATCGTAATCAATCACATGCATGTATGAGAATATGTCAAATTCAAAATAATATAGTTATACGTCTTATCGATCGATCTTGCGTCTCTATTTTCATATTTTAGTTTAAATTCTTTATGTACAATCTCTCATACAATAAGAAGATTCAAACTTCTCATATATATTGTTGTTACATAACTTCAAATTTACGCATATAAACACACATTGACTGATTGTCAAAAAATAAAAAAATAACACATTTCGACTTTTACTATGGATGTAAATACATACATGCTACATGCAACAACGTACAATATTTTTAATACAGATCTAAATTTTTCTAACGAATTCTTCAAATCTAAAATTTATTCAGGTTTAATCCCAATATTTACTTGAATGTTTAAAGTTTATAAGAAGAGTGAAAACTTCCGCAAATTTATTGTCTAAAATTTCGATTTTAATACTATTCGGCTATCACTATCTAGTTAAGTATAGATAATGTTTTTTTATAAAGAAAATTTGGTAAATTATTATAGTTAAAACTTATATACAATAATTATGATGATAATATGTCACAATATTTTTATTTTTATAATAAATAACACAATTATATTATCATACTAAAAGTTATGTTGCTCAAAAAAAATTTCTGAAAAATATTACGAGTTGTTTTTCACTGTGGACTGCAAAGAAGTAGTGAATGATCAAAGAATTAACAAAGTGGCCAACTTTTCGCTTAAACATAGAAGATTTCACAAAACTCAAGAGCTTATTCTCCTTTTTCTTTTTATTGCTTATTCCTAAAGGTGTAAAATACAGAGCTGTTTTTCTGGTATGACATGGTTAAAGGAATTTAGAAAAATCTTTTCTTTGTAACTAAACAATGTTCCAACAAACTTATTTTTAACTTTATTATAATGAAAGAGTTAAGTTAGATAAACAAAATTATGATTATAGTGTGCAATAATTATAACATACAATATGATTGATTTTGTTTATTAATCTTTATTATCATTCCATAAATTTAATAACAAAAACTGAAATAAATGTATTAATGATAATGTGACAATATAAGAAAAACATATCTAATTATATATAGTAAAATAATATGATCATTTTTTTTCTTCTGTCTTTTCATCTTTGTGCGATTATCTTCATTGGATATACTTGTTGTGCTTCTTCATCCCGGCTGCGGTGATCAGAGGTTATCAAAACTCTGCCATCGTCTTCTCCCTGTCATAGAGGGATTCTGAGCTTGATCGATGTAAAAGGGTGAATCGAATGGAAGCTCGTCGGACTTCATCACGTCTAGCTCAAGGTTCGCAGGGTCTGCTTGCTTTGTGGTGGGTGGTCAAGTCGAGCTTGAAGGCATGTTGGGATCTTGCCTTTCATCGTCAGTGTTTATTTTCGAGGTGAAGGCTCTGTGGGGAGATGTAGTATCTTAGTGTACCTTGTTTCTTTTTAGAGAGGTTAGCCACCGCTAATACTGTGGCTGCGTTTGGCTTCACCATTGAACCTTGTAGTCTTTCTCGTTTGCTTCACATGGACACTACAAAAAGTTTGAGTTATTGTGACATTTGTATTGTGACTATGTATATTAATAATAATTTGTGATGTGTTATATACAATTTTGTTACAAATCATTGTAACTCTATTCCGTAACGATTTGTGACAAACTTGTTACTAGATTTATTCGCCACAAGTATATTGTGATGTTTTTGTTACCAAAATACATTTGTGACAATATCTTTATATTGTGACTAAATATGTGTTATTGTGACGAAACATTACATATCAATACAAATGTTTTCTTGTAGTGGGATCTATTTGTAGATTTGTGTCCGAAGTCCTCAACTAAGGCTTGAGCCTCCTGGGTTTGCTCTACCTTTCTTGTTATCTTTAGTTCTTCCATTAGCTAAGTTAAGCTTCTAGTTTCTTAGTCTAATTTTTAGTATGATTAAATTGTTTTGAGTTGGTTCCGGAGTTGACTATTTTGATTTCAGCTTGTTTTTATATTCTTGTCGTTTGAATTTTTGATTTTTTTCTCCAGTTTCAGTCTGTTGCTCACCTTTTTGAAGTTGGTATATTTTGGTATGATGTGATTTCGCTCTTTGTTTACATTTTCAAAACCTTTATCGAGGTTTGATCACTTCATGGTTTTTGTCGAGGTGTCAACCGGTCATTTTATCTTCGATTTTGCCATTTTCAGAATTTTGAGATTTATTTCTTGCCGGTTCAAAAGCCTAAGTTTTCATATGTAAGATACTTTTATTCGTTATAGGAAGTTTTGTCATCAACATTGGTTTAATATTACCTTGCAATAATCTAGTTTTTTGGGTGGATTTGTATTTTCAAGTTTTTATTCGTAGTAGATATTTTGGATTTTTTTCGGTATTTTTTGTTTAGTTTTCTCTTTTCTGAGTTTTGTTTTGAAAGATTTTTAATGTTTCGCTGGTTTATGTATTTCTTTTTTATAAGAAAAACTTACTCAAATTAGGTAAAATATAGTCATAATGACTGAAATAAATTTTTTTTTTTGGAAAAAAAGAAGGGAAGGGTGCAATTACAAATGCACCTTTTAGAAGACAAAAAAAAAGTGTATGTCTTTTTTCTTCTTCCTCCCCACGACTCCACAAAGTGTCTTCGCGATTTTCCATTTCTTCTTATGTCTTCTTCTTTCTCGTTTCTTTCTTCCTCTTGTTTCGTTTTCGTCTCACTATTTCGTCTTCTGTTTAATTACAAACCGTTCAAACATATCTACATTGATTATCGAAGGTATGAGTAAGTTATTCTTCTCTCTCACTCATTTTCTATCTTCTTCTATTTTTAATTTTCTCGCTAAATCGTTTTCTGAGTTCGAGTAACATTGATTTCGTTTTTCTTCTCTCAGTCTGTCTCGATTTATGGTGTTCGTAATGGGTTTAGGGTTTGGGGAATTTCTTGTGTTCGCCATTTCTGAACCTGTAAGTGATTTCGAAATGGGTTGATGTCTTTAGTTTTAGTAGAATTAGGTTATTGTTTGAAAGAGTTTACTTTGGGGTTCTGGGTTTGTGGGTTTAATAGAGTTAGGTTAGAGTGTGGTAGAGTTAAGTATAGATTGGTAAGGGTTTGGTAGAGTTGGGTTATCGTATGATAGAGTTCATACGATAGATTTCATTTTATGTGTGATATAGTTCATTTTAAGTGTGGTAGAGTTAATTTATAGTGTGGTAAAGTTCGTTTTAAGTGTGGTAGAGTTAAGTTATAGTATTGTATAGTTAAAATGAACTCTATCACACTTAAAATGAACTCTACCATATTATAAATTAACTCGACCACACATTAAATGAACTCTAGCACACTTGAAATGAACTCTATATTATAGTAAAGTTTAGCACGAGTTTGGTAGAGTTGAGTTATCTTATGGTAGAGTTAAGCACGAGTCTGGTAGAGTTAAAAGAATTTGAATTTGACTCTTTCTTGTTTCTACTCATCAGGTATGGCTGCCACGAAGGACTATCTGCAGAAGCTTTTTGCAGATGGTCTTGTAGTAATGAAGAACCAGAGCATAAACCACCATTGCAATCTGAATCATATTAGGAATATGATCAAGGGTATTGGTGAAGATGCATACCGAGACATAGAGCAACACTCATGCCTCGGAGTTATTTTGAAGCTTGCTGACACTGAGTACACGTTTTCAGGGAGGCATGTACAATTTTTATTGGCGGATCAGCTAGATATTAAAAAGCAGTATGAGTTATGGGTCTTGGGTCGTTGTCGGCCTATAAGATTTTCTCTGCACGAGTTTAAGGAAATCACACAGCTTAATTTTGGTTTGGTGGATGAATCTTCTGTTGTGGAAGAGGTTGCCCATGGAGATCTGTGGGAGGATATGAGTTTACCAGTTGGTCAAGGCCCTACGTTGGTAGAGTTGAAAAGGGTTCTTGAGCACTGCAGAACATGGTCTTTCGGGAAGAGGAAGATGGTTGGCTTGCTAATGGTTTTGCATGTTGGTGTTTACAGTCTTCACCGTAATAGTAGGATTCCATCTAGTTCTGCTAAATTGGTTAAGGATCTCGAGCGGTTTGAGAGGCATCCTTGGGGAAGAGTAGCGTTTAACGCACTAATTAGTTCGATAAAATGTGCATCATATAAAAACGAGTCCTACACTCTCCATGGGTTTGTGCACTCGCTTCTCATCTGAGCATTTGAGTCTATCTCCCTATTAGGAGAAATATTTGGTGAGAGAAGAGAATGTGTGAATGTTCCCATTCAATATATACAGAACATTTGGTCGCGCTTGATAAGAAAAACACTGAGGTGGAAAAGATAAATTGCTAATGTAGTAGAGTTTATAGCCAATATGATAGAGTTCATATGTCGAGTCAGTAGCATTTGGTTTCTTCTTGGTAGAGTTCACAGTCAACGTGGAATAATTCATAGTCCGCTTGGTAGAGTTAATATGTCTGTTTTGACTCTTACTTAGTTGGTTGAGTTCGTAGTGGTAAAGTTAACTCTCTGTTTAGCAGAGTTTATCATATACTGGTAAAGGTAATATGCTAACGTAGTAGAGTTCTCTATCAATACGGTAGAGTTCATATGCCTGCTCAGTAGAGTATAGTTTACAGTTAGCGTAGTAGAGTTAGGTTTTCTTAGTAAAGTTGATTCTCTGTTTAGTAGAGTTGATTATATATTGGTAAAGTCAATCATCCTTTTGGTAGAGTTACTCTGAACTTGGAAAAGTTGTTTGTGCTGACCTATATTTCTTCTCCTCTTTTAGGTGCGCATAAGGCATCTACGTCCAATGTCTCGTGCTGAGATCTTCCATGGGACATACCGAAGAAGAAAGAGGCACATAAGAAGCATGACCCACCTAAGAAGAAAGTAGTAGAGAAGAAAAAGGTTGTATAGCAGAAGAAACGAAAGGAGGGAACTCCAACTTTTGTGGAAAATAGTGAGCTGGAGATGGATGAGTCAATAACCTTGAATGAACTAAGACTCAAACAGAAACAAAGGTTAAAGGGAAAGAGGTTAAAAAACTACGATGGAAACAAAGAAAATGAGTCGAGTATCTTGGTTCAAACTCTCCAATGGTTGAACAACACTTTGATAGGGGTGTCAGACTGTCTGTTTCGGCTAGAGGAGAACATGGATGATGTTACCCACCTACTGAGAGGGATGACATAACATCTGTTTCGGCTAGAGGACAATAGAGATGACATGACCAACCTAGTGAAAGGGATATAGGAATGTCTGTTTTGGCTAGAGGATAAGACTTCAAGGTTAGAGGATAGAACTTTGGATCATTCAACGTTACTTGAGAGCTTGTTAGTCTGGAGGAGAAAAGGGCGAAGCCGGTTATACAGACCTTGGAGTATAACAAGGCCCACGTTGAAGGCGAAAGTCAAACACGTTCACCAAGTCAGAGTCGTGCTCCTCTTCTGAATGACGATATTAATCCTCCTGATTTAGATCATACCTCGGTACGTAAGGCTCTATTTGGATGAGACTTACTCTGATCTATGTTGTCCATGTATACATTCGTATCCATGTTGTTTACAACATGAAACTGTAAATATGAACAAGTCGAGTGTGGTAAACTTTGGTAGAGGTGATACGGTTTAGTCGAGTTATCCTTGAGTACTTTGGTAGAGGTTATATATGCTTTGTCGAGTTATTTGTATCATTTGGTAGACTATACCAAGAAAATTCATATGTTAGAGTTAACTTAGTAGAGTACATCTACTAATAGTAGTCAGTAATGGTAGAGTACTTCTCCTATCATAGTTAAGTTAGTCACTAATTAATATGGTATTCGCAGACACCAGGATTCCATAAGCCGTGTCTTGTAGACTCTGATTCAGAGAGAACACCTAGCGTCGGCTTAGCTGCCAAGAAGTTGCAACCTAGTAAAAGTAGTCTGACTGGAGATTATCTCCTAGATGACTCTATGCCGTCACAGGGCACAACACACACCGTTCCCCCGAACCAGGTAAATTTGTGTATGGTAGAGTTCGAAATTTCATAACATGAGTAGTAAAGTTGACTTTACGTTTAGTAAAGGACACATGATGTTTAGTAGAGTTAACATAATATTAGTAGAGTTAACATGGTGTTTGCATGTAACGTTTAGTAGAGTAAACATGATGTCTAGCAGAGTTAACAAAATGTTAATAGAGTTAACATGATGTATGCATGTAACGTTTAGTAGAGTAAACATGGTTGTTAGTAGAGTTAACCTGGTGTTTGCATGTAACGTTTAGTAGAGTTAAACATGATGTTTACTCGAGTTAACATCGTGTTTAGTAGAGTTAACATGATGTTTAGTCTAGTTAACATATAACATTTAGTAAAGTTTAATAGAGTTGACTTTACGTTTAGTAGAGTACAAATGATGTTTAGTAGAGTTAACATGGTGTCTGCATGTAACGTTTCGTAGAGTAAACATGATGTTTAGTAGGGTTAACATGGTGTTTGCATGTAACGTTTATTAGAGTAAAACATGATGTTTGCTCGAGTTAACATCGTGTTTAGTAGAGTTAACATGATGTTTAGTCTAGTTAACATACAACGTTTAGTAGAGTTTAATAGAGTTGACTTTACGTTTAGTAGAGTACACTTGATGTATAGTAGAGTTAACATAATGTTAGTAGAGTTAACATAGTGTCTGCATATAACATTTAGTAGAGTTAACATGGTGCTTGCATGTAATGTTTAATAGAGTTAAACATAATGTTTGCACGAGTTAACATCGTGTTTAGTAGAGTTAACATGATGTTTGATCTAGTTAACATATAACGTTTAGTAGAGTTAATAGGATGTTTAATAGAGTTGACATTATGATTGGTAAAGTTGACTTTATGCATGTTGCTTTACAGAATAAATGGATCATTGCGACTTAGGAGACTTCCGACCCTCTGAGCCCATTATCACGTGTTGTTAGGAACCCCGAGGTGACGGGTCAGAGCAAAGAAGAATGTGTTGAGAAAACACCCTACGGCGAGTTATTAAGTGAGCCCGATTCACCTTTGCCAAAGAAAACAAAGGCTGGAATGTCACAGCTAGGCTTCATAAAGATCGTTGATTCTCCCTTAAAGGATAAGGACGGAGTGATGACCATGGTACATATGGAGGACGTGCTACCAAGATAGGCTCGCGAACGAGCACTCGCTGCGAACAAGGTAACCTAGTAGAGTTCTTGACCTGTATGATAGAGCTTAGCTTACAATTATAGACAACATATAGTACAATTCAGTTTTTCTTAGTAGAGTTCATGTACATATTGGTAGAGTTCAGATGTCCATAGTATATTTCGTTTAACAGTGTATCCATGTTACATGTATCCCCTTTCGTACGATGTTCGGTTGTAAAAAGGATAATGAAAAACGTGGTTTATTCTCCTGCAGTTTACGATCTTTTTGGGCCGATTCCAAAAATCAAATTGCTTCGGCTACATGTATATGTGTTGCACGAACTGTAAGCAATATCTTGTTTCGTCATTCTAACACTCTATCTAACCATCATCTCTCATGTTTTTTGGGCTATCTACAAATTGTGTACGGAAATTACTCTAGAAGGTGCGTATAGTCCAATTGCGGATTTCTATCTCCGCTTGCTGTCGCCAAAACACAAGTGGCCTGTCAATAAATATGGGGGGCTTAACGATTTGGTAAGTTTCATATATCATTCCTTTCGTAGAGTTTAGTCGCTCTATGGTATAGTTTGCTCCTTGTTTGGTAGAGTTCTTTCATTAATTTTTAGAATAAATTCACTTTGGGTTTCCAGCATATGACAGCCGGTATGAATCTTTTCCGGGAAAGATCCTTGGAAAATCCCAGTCCATTCAGGAGTAATCGGCTTGCTTTCCTCGATCCACTGTTTTGTGGAATGTGGTGTTACCAATAGACCAGGGATTATGTGGGAAAAGAGAAGACTTTCGTCTGGTCGAATGGGTTTAGAGAGCTCTTCAAAGGCAAATTGTCTGAATTTTGTGCCACTAACAAGCGATGGATGCGAGACATAGATACAATTTACATTCCCTATAATCTTAACAACAACCACTGGGTGGCAATAGAGATTGATTTGCTGAAAGGAGTGCTTCAAATTTATGATCCCAACCCGAGTGTCGTGACCCTTTCTACCATTCAGCAGTCAGTTAAGTAAGCAAATTCAACTTTGCTAAGGTTTGGTATGGTTAACATGTTGTGTGCATTTTACGTCTAGTAAAGTTAACATGATGTATGGTAGAGTTAACGTGATTCTTAGTAGAGTTAACATGATGTATAGTAGAGTTAACGTGATGCTTAATAGAGTTGACATTATGATTAGTAGAGTTGACCTTACGATTGGTGTAGTTGTCATCGTGTTTAGTAGAGTTAACATTAAGTTTGGTATATATTTTTGTTCTTTCTGTTCATTTCTTGTATGGCGTACACGATGATGATTCCAAAGATGATAAAAAAAAAATTCACCACTAGAGATGCGTGAACATATTAGTTCGGCTACGTACAAAATAACGCCGGTGAAGGGCACTCCTCGTAATTCCCGGTCAAGCGATTGTGGCGCGTACTGCCTCAAATTCATTGAGTGTTTAGCCATTGGATGCACATTCCAGGGACTGGATGATGAGTACATTGATTTCACTCGCCTGAAATACGCCATTGAATTTAGAGAAGAACTTCTGGTGGAGGAGACAATTGCTTGCATTGATCCAGGTACTCATCAAGAGTGTGATAAGGCCCTCCTCGTTTCAACCTCTCAAGACTTACTCCTGGAGTGGTCGTAGGCTTGTACAGTTTGTTTTGTACTTTTGGTAGACTCTTGAAGGACCAATATTTTTAGTTTTGGTCCTTCAATTGTACAAACACCTTTTGTGATGCAACATGTAATTACTGTACTAAAATAGTAAGCTAATGTATGGAAGAACAAAAATTGAAACTCGTAGCTATTCAAGATTGTACGATACTGAATCATGATATCAACTCTACCACACATCATATATTCAGTAGTCAGTCAAGTAATTTAATTCAACTTTGTTAAGGTTTGATTGAGTTAACGTGATGTCTGCATTTAAAGTTTAGTAGAGTTAACATTTTTTATGGTAAACTTAACGAGATGTTTAGCAGAGTTAACCTCATGTTTGATAGAGTTAACATCATTTTTAGTAGAGTGTACAAGAAACGTATAATAGAGTTAACATGATCTTTCTTTGTAACGTTTAGTAAAGTTAACATAATGTCCGATATAGTTGACATTAGTAGATTTGACTTATTGCTTGGTATAGTTTATGTGAAGTTCATATCACTGAAATAGTCCATACCAGTTTGGTAGATATCAAACTAGTATGATTGAGTTTAACGAATTTTTCCTTCCTTTGGTCAATATTTTGCCATCCATTTGAATAATCCATACCATTTTGGTAAAGATCAAACCAGTATGATAGACTTTCAATGAATTTTTCAATATTTTGCCGTCCATTTGAATTTTTCCAGGTGACCTCTGACGCATCTGATCTCAGAGGTCACCTGGAAAATTCAGATGGACGGAAAATGTTGTTGTCCATATTCTACTGCGGTTTGTTGTGTAGGTTGTTGATGTGAAGATAATGACTATTCCTCCCTTTGCTCCTTATAAAGCATGTGGATGTGGTCATCTTGAAACTCGTGAGTCATTTTCTGAATCAAGGCGACTCTTTAGTTGCACATGCAAGAGGATTTGATGTAATCCATGCTGTAGACCAAAGCACTATGATTGGCCATAACCTGTAACAACTGCCATCTGTTAACAAGAGCAAGCCAACGGTCTTGAGAACATAGTTCCCAATATACTCTAATAAATACACCCATAATAAATACACCCATTACCAGAAGGGTTACTCGAGATAATGATTGTCAAAAGGATGTGGTTAACCTAGTGGAATGATTCGAAACTAGACATAATATGAACTCTACCACACATCATGTTAACTATATCAAACGTTACATACAAATATCATGTTAACTCTACTAAACGTTACATGTTAACTTTACCAAACGTATACCAATCAATATGTCAACTCTATCACACATCATGTTTACTCTACTAATAAGTACATGAACTCTATCATAAAGAACTAAACTCTACCATGAAGAACTGAACTCTACTATTGAACGATGTATTTTACCATAAACGCGACTCTTCGCTTTCTAACTTGTATTGGATGCGACTCTTCAACTTAAGGACACGATTCTTCATTCTTTATATAGGTTTCCCCGATTCTTCAATACTACGACTCTTCGACTTTCTATCATACCCCATCTTTTACTTGAAACAGAAGCAAGTATACTCCGATATGGCTCCGTCAACTCCTTCATCAGAATGGCCATACCCTTCAGCTTACACAAGAGGAAGGGTACTTGGAAGAGGAGTAATGTATACGGTGTATCTCGGAAGACACAAATATGGAGAGCATGAGGATATGATTATAAAATATATTCCACACTTGCAAGCCGACACTCTCTTTAAAGAGAAGCGTATTCTAAGATGTGTTCGTTGTCCATACGTTATCGAGTGTTATGGAGGCGAGCTAGCTCGTGATGAGTTTGATCCGAATATATGGAATCACGATCCTATTCTCGAATACATATATGGTGGAAATCTTAAACAGTTGATTCGAAGAAACCATCCTAGAGGATTGCGGGTGTCTCACGTCAGAGAAATTGCCAAAGATATTCTCAGAAGGCTTGAGTCTATACATGGTGATAACGTAGTGCACTGTGACATAAACCCAACAAACATACTCTTACGGCGTTGCAAGTGGGGATGGAGACATGTCGGGTTTAACTCTGTCATAGCAGACTTTGGGTCAGCAATGGATGGTGATTCGACGACGCCATACGACCACCGATTGGCTCATTCATTAAAAGATAATAGATACAAAGCTCTGGAGCTTATACTCTTTGGGACGATCGACTCTGCAGGTGACATTTGGGTTTTCGGATGCACAAGTTAATGTGGTAATTCTTTGGCAGAGTTTGGTAAATATTGGTAGACTAACGCTTTGACTGTTGGCCATTCGATGCACAGTTTTGAAGATGTTAACAGGACAACCTCCATGGAAGCAATACGAAGGGTATGGTAGAAGCTAGTGGAATGCAGTAGATGCCAGTGAACTGCCGTACATACCGGATTAGTACTCGGACGACACAAAAGATTTTCTCCATAACTGTCTCAATTGGAATCTTATAGAAAGGCATAATGCAACTACACTCCTTCATCATCCATTTCTTTTTGATACTGCATTAAACGATTTGTAAATATAATTAATTTTCTGTGCTGTAAATGATATGTAAGTACTTAAACCTTATATTATGATGATTAGTATAGTTGACTTCATGTTGTACAAACGTTTGGTAAAGTTATAATGTAACGTCTAATAGAATTAACATCATTTTTGTATGTAACGTTTAATAGAGTTAACCTGACATGTAGTAGAGTTGGCATTATGATTGGTATAGTTGCTTTTATACTGACCAAACGTTTGATAGAGTTAGCATGTAATGTTTGGTCAACATGAAAGCATATATACCAATCATAAACGTTAACATCAGTCTGCACTCTACCAAACTAGTATGATCTCTACCATAATAGTATGAAGTCTACTATACTAGTAATAAGTACTATACTAAACTAGTTAGTTCATGTATAGAAGAGTACAAATTGAAACTCGTAGCTATCAAAGATTGTACGTTTCCAATACATGTACGGGCATTGTGACCTAGTTGTTTAGTAGAGTTAACCTGACACGTAATAGAGTTGACATTATGATTGGTATAGTTGCCTTTATACTGGCAAAACGTTTGATAGAGTTAACATGTAACGTTTGGTCAACATGAAGACATCTATACCAATCATAAACGTTAACATCAGTCTGCACTCTACCATACTAGTTTGATCTCTACCATAATGGTATGAAGTCTATTATACTAGTAATAAGTACTAGTTCATGTATAGAAATGTACAAATTGAAACTCGTAGCTATTTTTGTATGTTTTCATTACATGTATCGGCATTGTGACCTAGTTGTTTGCATATAGAACAAGCTGAAACTTTTCTTGGTCGTTTTGCCTCTTTTGAACACTCAAACCAACTTTTTATCCTAGATTTCTTTGGCTTCCTAGTTGTTGACGTACGTGGGGCGGATTACACACTTTACGACTCACATCCAACGGAACAGGAATTGCTGCATCCCTTGACATTATAGGATTGGAGTATGCGTTGTACAAGTAGCTATTGTGATAGTAGGGATCTATAAGTTTGATTGTTGATCGATCCCATGACTCGGCAATGACAATGGCATGCACACAAGGAATTTTTTCCACGTTAAACCTCTTGCAAGAACACGTCTTCTCAGCCAAATTGACCAAATGAGAAGAAGCTGATCTTCAAACCACAGCCTGGTCTTCGTCTATGTCTTGCACATTGTACTGCTTAGCTTCCTCAACCCTTGTCTGTAGTTTAAGAAACAAAAGAAACTCGCATATACTAAGTAAGTATGTACTATAGTATAAAAGTACGAACTCCACTAAACAATACATGTGAACTCTATTAAACGTGTGGTTTACATAAAGTAAACTATACCAAACATAATGTCAACTCTACTACACATCACGTTAACTTTACCAAACGTTTCCTATTAACTCTACTGAACGTTTGGTCTACTATACCTTACAACATATTAGTTTATTATCTATTGAGTTAACTGTACTAAACGTTCATGCAAACATCATGTTAACTCTACAAAACGTTTTGTCTGCATAAAGTCAACTATACTAATCATAATGTCAACTATACTAAAAGAGTATGAACTCTACTATGCACAAATGTAATACCTTTAGGAGCTTTTCCACTGCCATAGTTAGAATAGTGGTCGTGAGTGTAACCTTTGTCCTCCTCTTTGCGAACCAACATGTTAAGCTCGCCCTAATTGCATTTATAAGCTGCACAATGGGGAAAGTTCTTGCTTGAGATAAGGCATGGTTGATTGATTATGTTATGTTCGACGTAGTAAAATTGTATCTGTTTCCAGGAAAATAAACTCGACTCCACAACAGAACATCAGCTCTTTGCAAGTACACATGAAGCCTTGGATCTAACGCCTCAATCTGAGCAAAGATAGCGTTGTACTCGTCAACAATATACGCAGTGGCAGCTTTCTTAAACAACTTAAAGGACCTTTCCCCTCTAAATCTCGACAAAATGTTTTTACGTAGGTAATAGGTGAAAATTCCCCGAGAAGAAAGTGGGTACACATTCTTTATGGCTCTACCAATGGATTTATGCCTATATGATATGATATTAAGTTCTTTGTCATCTGGGATAACACGGTTCAGCTATCTAAAAAACCATTCCTAAGACTCATCATTCTCGGTATCAAAAACACCAAAAGCCATAGGAAATATGTTAAAGTTACCGTCTTGCATGGTCGTAGTTAGAAGAGTACTTTTATACTTTCCTTGCAAAAAGGTACCATTAACAACAACAACCTTTCTCATATAAAGAAATCCTCGAATACTTGCATCGAATGCTATGAATGGAAACTTGAACATGTCGTGACCGTCGACTTCTAGCTTGATAAGGGTTCTAGGATTTTCCCTTCTAATCGCAAACAAGTACGAAGGAAGTTCTTTGAAACTACTTTCAGAAGTTCCTCAAGCTAGTGCACATGCTTGCTTTAGAGTATAGTGTGCCTTCTAGTACTTCATCTGCATAAATTACAATACCTGTTACTCAATGTCAACATAAGAAAACACCTTATAAAGTTAAATCTACCAAAACCGATGGGTATCAACACCAACTATACCATTACGCGATATTAACTATACTACCTTACATGCTGCACTCTACTAAACCAGACGAGTAACAACACCAATTATACCATTACGTTAACTTTACTACCCTACATATAAAAATTTATCAATACGTAAACTCTACCATGAGCTTAGACTCTACTAACCAATATTCTGAACTCTACTAAACTATCATGTGAACTCTACTATCATATGAGGATTGTACCTTTAGACCAAATCACTTGTTTAGTGAATAAGCGACATGATTAGGTAGAACAGAAAGCTCAATACCACCTACGAATTCCATGTACAACCGTCCTAGAACTTTAGCAGATGCTTGGCGTGCCCAACCTGATCTCTCTATTATAGAACAATTGTGTTTTGGACTATACCTCCAGACAAAGAAACATGCACTACCGTCAATACGTGAATCTCGCACTCTCCACTAACAGTTAGGTATCCAACATTTAACATCCAACACTGACTTCGATGATTCCACAACATTGAAGCCAAACCTCTATAAGACTGACAGAATCTTCAACCTCGTATCAAGTGTTTTTTTTATAAGAATCGTTGCCCGACGACCGCTAATTCTAGGGATGACATTTCTATGTCCAAATGCTCAGCACTAAATCCCAACTCTTTGGTTCTCCCCGAGAGGTTTTTCTTCTCTTCTTCCTTGGATTTCCTACGAACTATGATGTAATCTTCATCATCTGAGCTTGCACCATCGATATCATCACAATAATCAAATATAGATTCCACATCTACGTTCTCGACATGTTCAAATTCGTGTTTCACATCTTCCGGACGACCCTCGTACATTGGTCCAGTTCTACTACGCTGGGGATTAACTCTATTACATTCAGGATCAACTCTACTTGACTGTGGGTCAACTCTATTACACGTCACTGAAACACGTGATCTTATGGAAATCTCTACACATAGACGAATTGCTTTTTTACGTAAGTGTTGCACAAACACACACAATTGCCTTTTGTTACTCACAAAGACAGGGGGAATATCTGGTGGCAGTGATTGCATAAGTAGATTTGACATGTAGCTTAATTTTACCTCATCACTTTGTTGATCCAAACCAAAATCTTCATAGACCATCTCCAGAAATTCATCATAACCAAGATCTTCGCCAATCTCTATGATCGGACAGCCGTAAGTTTTGTCCACCAAAAAAACCCACTGGTTTTTATTAAAACTCCAACTCCCACAAACCAAAACGATTTCATCCATAGATCCTAAATGTGTTATGGTATACCAATAAAAATGAAGGATACGAAATGAATTGGAGCAAAAATGGAGCTTCAATGAAGTATATTGAAATGAGCATAATGGAGCTCCGAGCTCCAATGACGTCACTTAATGAGCAGCATGTGATAAGTAAGGGGTAAATTTGTAATTATCAAAGTGTAGGTTTCAACAATGAACTCTATCATATCTTTATATCTTAACTCTACTAACCATTGTCTTTCACTCTACTAAACAGCGAACAAAACTCTACTAACGAACTCTATCATGATGCACCTGTAACTTTACCATACATTACATTATTTAATGTCAGCTATACTAAAGGTAACAAAAATGTTTTTCCACGAGGGAAATGAACTTTACTATGGGGCCTCCGCAACTTTACCATACACTGCATTATATACTGTGAACTCTTCTAAATGTAACAAATGTAATTTTCCATGAGAGAAATGAACTCTTCTATGGGGCATCTAGAACTTTACCATACACTGCATTTTGTACTGTCAACTCTTCTAAACGTAACAAATTACATTTTCCACGAGGGAAACAAACTCTACTATGGGGCATCCGGAGCTTTACCATACACTGCATTATGTACTGTCAACTCTGCTACATGTAACAAATTACGTTTTTCACAAAGGAAACGAACTCTACTATGGGGCATCCGGAACTTTACCATACACTGCATTATGTACTGTCAACTCTACTACATATAACAAATTACGTTTTTCACAAAGGAAATGAACTCTACTATGGGGCATCCACAACTTTACCATACACTACATTAATGTGCTGTGTCAACTCTACTAAATGTCATATGTAACTTTACCATACAGTACATTACTGAACTATCAACACTACCATAGTTTGATCAACTCTTTTACGTTACATTCAATTAGTTTAGTAGAGTTCGTAAGAGACGGACACTGATGTGGCAAGTTACATTAATGGCAGTTTCGTGAATAAATTTTTGTTTATTCATCAAAAAAGAACAAAACGATATATAACGAATTTTAAAAACTATTCTAGTAATTTCGAAACATTTGCTCTATTTAAGTAATATTTTATTAAATTTGTCATATATTTCACTAAATCACCATTTTTATAATATCTTTTTGATTTAGTAATGAATAGACGAGAAAATGATACTCCAAAATATTATGAAACCAAAATTTGTCAACGTATAATTGGAAAAGCATATTCATTTAAAAAAAAACTGTAACACTTGTAGTGATGACAATACTTTGATCACAACAGTAGAAAGTTGCTTAAAATTAAGATTGGTTATGACATTATATATATAGTTTTGTTATGACAATTTTTTTTAGTGTAGTTACTGTCATCTACTATATGAATAATTGGTCATTTCTTAAAACAAAACTTATAATTCGTTTTTCTTTCACATAGATATATTAATAAAAGAAAAAATGGATATAAAACTTCAAAAGATAAACTCGTTAAGTTACTACCTCGAAAGTAAAGAAACTAAATCACCACAAAACAAAGCTAGGTTAATGCGGCAAAGTAAATCTCCAATAGTGAATAAAGCCACCTTATAAATGAATGATCAAACTTCTAAATCAAGAAGATAAAGATTTCAACAATTTTCCACAAAAGACGAAATCAAGAAACGAATTGTTTGTAGTCGTGAACGAATGACTGTATGATGCCACTGTAGAAAGCTTGAAGAGACGAAACCTCAATTAGGTCTTTGAAATGCAGACAAGAAGCGGAACCTCCTCAACCCGGAAAATCCGAACGCAAACACATACGAACTTCGATCAAACCAGCGAGAAAAACTAATTCAAACCAAGTAACTGAACCAAAAACTAACTTAATGAGCCTAACCAACACATATTATAGACCAGAATAAATCAGAAAAAAACTAAACACAATACTAAGTAAAGAAATGCTTAATCTAGCTAAACTAAAGCGAAAGAGGAGAAGACCCAACCAAATAAACTGGTGGATATGGGGCTCTTCACAAATTCATCTGTACAAACAACGATTTTTAAAAATACGACAAGATCTATACCAGATAAAAATATATACCTTCGTCTCTGGCAAAACACCACCGAGCTCATCAACTGCTTGACTCATGTATTTGAACTTCACTTCACCCGCCAATGAAGACAAAACAACACATCAAAGAGAAGAAGACTGTAAGGAAAAAATAACAAGTTAGCGACCAGAGCTGAAGAAACTTGTTGCTCCCAAGCTGTTAACGGCGGCTAAGTCACAACTAGAGCCATGTCAACATTAAATAATATCATAAACAAGTTTAGAAAAAATGCTCCAAACATAAAAAAACATACACAAAAAATCACTATCATCTTATACAAAAGCAAATAAATTATTATCAAACAAAATATTAACTATAGAATATATTTTTCACTTAATAGTTAACCAAATTTACAAAATCAATTTTCTAATTCATTTGTTTCAATAAATTAAATAGTCAATTAATTAGTTTTTTGTGTGATATACTCGAACGAGCTAGATAATCGTTAAGATTGATACGTTTAACTATTAAATTATAATCATCTAACATACAAAATAATTATTAAATGAAAAAGGAATATTATTTACTCCTTTAACATATTATTTAAATTCTTTTTTAGCATATTAAAATTTTAAATTATTTAAACAAATAGATCTTAAAATATTGAAACTTAAACCTCAATCTAATTAAAAACTGAATTGACTATCAACATTGTTTTTCGACCACACATTTTTAACTATTGAATTTATATAATACCTATAAAAATTGTTTTCAATCCATGTATAGCATATAACATTGTTAAGTATACTATAAATAGGTTACAGATTAGATTTTGTGTTCCAGGAATTTCTTAACCATTGTAACCCTTTATAGTAAACACAAATAACCTACTTTACATGTTAGATTTATTGGAATTTCAGATAAATTGAACTATATATAAGACTATTTTACACTGTCATGAAACAAACATTAACTCTTTTTCCTTACTCCAACAAAGAATAGTACTTTGCCAATAATAAATTTTCCCATTTGTAAATAAATATTTTAATTTCCTATTAATATCCAATCCGCAAAATATGAAATTAGAAATTAATGTGATGGAAAAAAGAAAAGAAAAGACATTAATGTGAAAAGTTGTACTTGTTAAAGATCACCTGTGGTACAGCTCACGGTATCGCTCAATTATTACCCGTTCATCTGATTCTTTTAATTCGATTATTCCACGTGGCATTTTCTAATAGGTAAATTCAATAATAAGAAAAAACGTTTCGTGTATGTAGAACGCGATTACCATCTTCACCAGTTTCTGAAAAGCTTTATTCTTCCTTCATTACTGTAACAATTTTGATCTAATGCTCTTATAATCTCTCTGCCCTCTCTCTATCTCTCTCTATATATATTTTTGATCTTTTCTCTTTGAAGATTCCTGTTCTCGCCCACAAACCCAAATCTTTTTCTTTTCTGAATAATATAATATTGAAATTCAAAGCATAACATACAGAAAGGAAATGTTACAACTTTTTTTCTTCTTTTTGATTGTGAGATAGTCTCAAAGGTTCATTCAATCTGACTGTAAAATCGTTTGTTTTTGTTTGTCAATAATCAATCATCATTTTGGGTAAAGGAGAGAAAAAAAAGATATTTTTCCTATTTTGGAGACAGAAGTTGTACACAGATTTTTGTTTTGTTTAATTTTCTGGGTTTTGTTGTTTGAGACCCAGAATAACAGACAGAGAGAGAAAGAGAGAGAGGAAAGAAGAAGAAGAAGAAGAAGAAGGGGACGCACTCTTCCGCTTTCAAAAAATCTCTCTTTCTTCTCAGTGATTAAAATTCGGATCCGGGTCGGGTGGGTTTCGGCTCTGGTGTTGGAGCAGAGCACCAGTTGGATGTTAGCAGCGAAACTGACGTTTTCCGTTTGCGGCTGCGGCGGCTGTGACGGTGTTTGTGGGTCGTCCTCTTCCATCAATCAGGCAAATAGTCCCCATCGATTCTCCTTTTTCTTTTTTTTTATAATTTTGCATTTCATACCATTAAAAATGTTTTATCTTTAACTTCAATTCTGGATTTGGATTTCATTAATAAACTCTGCTTTGTTTAATCATCTCTTTTAAGTTTTTTTGCTTACTGTCTGGTTCAAGCTATTATGAGACTTGTTTGCTTTCCTCTCGTTTTAATCTCCATGACTCGATCATTCTGCTAATGCTCATGATTCATCTCCTATTTTTCAAAGCTCATTTACTATAATCATAAATCTTATGTTTTGATTTTGTGAGATTTCATGAAAGTGCCTTGACGTGTGAATTAAAGTTCTTGTTGTTCTTACTTCATTTTTCTTATAACATTTTTCATATTTGTTGATGAATTATATGTAACTTTCTTTTTTGTCAGAATGTGAATAAAAATAATTAGAAAACTTTCTAGACCCAAGAAATATGAGTTTTTTAAGCTACTGATTACTTACACTTGTCTTAAACTCATCTTTCTGTAACTTAGCTAGACTTAATACTATAATTCTCATGTGTTTTACAGATTCTGAAGTTTTTTGATTGTTTATTATGTTTCCAGGAGTTCCATCTCAGTTTGATCAAGTGTCAGTCAAATTTTTGGATCTTAAATGGCCGGTTTGGATGAAAATGTGGCTGTGATGGGAGAATGGGTGCCTCGTAGTCCAAGTCCTGGTACGCTTTTCTCTACGGCGATTGCAGAAGAGAAGAGCTCAAAACGTGTTCTCGAAAGAGAGCTTTCTTTGAATCATGGTCAAGTTATTGGTTTAGAAGAAGACCTTTCTGTTGATCATAATAAGGATCCTTCTCCACAAACCAGTGTTTTACGAGGTGGTCTCAGTGAAAGAATTGCTGCTAGAGCTGGATTCAACGCTCCGAGGTTGAACACCGAGAATATCCGCTCTAACACTAACTTTTCCAGGGACTCTAGTCTTCGGTCTCCTTGCTTAACCATCTCTTCTCCTGGGATTAGCCCTGCAACACTCTTGGAATCTCCAGTTTTTCTTTCTAACCCATTCGTAAGCTACAAGTTGCTTTGCTTTCTTTTGATGTTATCATGGACTTATTTTCTGAAAATCTCTATGACCTTGCAGGCTCAACCATCTCCAACTACCGGGAAGTTTCCATTTCTTCCCTGTGTTAACAGTAGTTCATTGTCTTCTGATAAAGCGAAAGACGAATTCTTTGATGGAGCATCATTCTCCTTCCATCCTATTTCAAGATCATCTTCCTCATTTTTCCAAGGCAGAACGGAGATGATGTCACATGATTACAGTAACTATAACAACAGATCTTCTCATCAACCTACAGAAGAAGATGTTAAACCCGGCTCTCAAAACATTGAAAGCATCAATATTTACGGGATCGAAACTGATCCAAGCGGACAGCACAAGACATCTGATGCCACAGCAAACACTGGTCTTGAACCTGTTGTTCATCAAGAGGAAGAAGAAGAGCAGAGACGTGGTGATTCGGTAGTTGGTGGTGCGCCTGCAGATGATGGATATAACTGGAGGAAATACGGGCAAAAGTTAGTTAAAGGAAGCGAGTATCCGCGAAGCTATTACAAGTGCACAAACCCGAATTGTCAGGTGAAGAAGAAAGTTGAGAGATCAAGGGAAGGTCACATTACAGAGATTATATACAAAGGAGGTCATAATCACTGTAAACCTCCACCTAATCGTCGCTCAGGGATGCAAATAGATGGGACTGAACAAGTTGAACAGCAGCAGCAACAACAGAGAGATTCAGCTGCAGCGTGGGTTAGTGGTAATAACACTCAACAACAAGGTGGAAACAATGAGAACAATATGGAAGATGGATTAACGGCATTCGACTATGGAAACCAATCTGGATCGGTTCAAGCTCAAACAGGAGGTCAATTAGAGTCAGGTGATGCTATGGTTGTGGTTGATGGTTCATTGGCATTCTCTAATGAAGAAGATGAAGACGATCGAGGGACACACGGAAGTGCTTCTTTGGGCTATGATAGAGGAGGAGGAGGAGGAGCAGGAGGAGAAGGAGATGAATCCGAGTCGAAAAGAAGGTAATATTCCGCAAAAGAAACACTGAGTCTCCATAAACCAGTAAAAAGTGATTGTTTTGACTCAAGAAAACGTTTTGGTTTTTCAGGAAACTAGAAGGTCATGTGGCAGAGATGAGTGGAGCAACAAGAGCCATACGTGAGCCAAGAGTTGTCGTGCAGACAACGAGTGATGTCGACATTCTTGATGATGGATATCGCTGGCGAAAATATGGTCAGAAAGTTGTCAAAGGAAATCCAAATCCGAGGTTCTTTTTGACTCCCTTTTGTTTTACTTGTGATTTGGTTTAGTATTTTCATCGCAATGATAAAACCAATTCGTTTTTATTTTTTTGCAGGAGTTACTACAAATGCACAGCTCCTGGATGTACAGTGAGGAAACATGTAGAGAGAGCTTCTCATGATCTGAAATCCGTTATAACTACTTACGAAGGAAAACACAACCACGAGGTTCCGGCCGCACGCAACAGCAGCCACGGAGGTGCTTCAAACGCCGGTAACGGTAATGGCGGTGGTGCAGCTGCTATTAACAACCATTACCAAAACGGACATAACTCAGAGCCGCCACGTGGCAGATCTGACAGACCAGTGATGACGGCTAATCATCAAGCTTCCTTTGGTGGTCGACCCTTTAGCTTTCAGCCACATTTGGGTCCTCCTTCCGGTTTCTCGTTCGGTTTAGGACAAAACGGTTTGGGTAATCTTTCAATGCCTGGTTTAGTATTTGGTCAAGGGAAATTGCCGGTTATGCCGTATATGACTCAATCGGTTGGGGTGAATGAAACAATGATGCAGAGAGGGATAGAGCCTAAGGTTGAACCGGTTTCTGAAACAGGACAATCGGTATACAACCAGATTATGAGTAGATTACCACAGATCTGAAATTGACTCTTCTGCATTTGCTCTTATGTTTTCCTTTTATTAAAAAGGGCAAAAATGTCTTTATTGGTTTCAAACTTTGGGAAAGGTAAAGGTTATTTACTTATTTTCATTCCTTGTTTTCTTTATCTTTCTATTGGCTGGTTTATTTTATTTGTTGGTGAAAACAATAAACAGAAAATAAAAGAAAAAGACCGTATTTCCCCATAAAATTGTGCACGGATGACGATGAAACCACGACTAAAACAATCTAACTCAAAACTAAAAGAATTTGACTTCGGCTCAATTACGCAAATTCCCAAACGACACTTTCCCAATAGAATTCCTAACATTTATTTGGTCATCTTTCCTTTTAAGTAGCTATGTTAAGCACGTGCACACACGTGCGCAAAGGCAACGTATGGAGGACATAAACCCAACTCTAACGGTTGATAGATGTAAACAAGAGACTTAAGACTAATATTCGAACCTTAAAATCTTTGTACTAACGATATAAACTTGTTAAAAGATCAAAGAAGAGATTTCACATAAAAGCAGAAGCTTTGAATACGTATAGAAATTGTGAAAAAGACAAAGTCCTACTTCCTATTGTTTTGGTCGTTGAAACTTTGTAATGCCGTCTGAGTTATAGACTCTCAGAGTCCAAGTCAAAAGGGTTGCAAAAACCAAGAGATGATCTTTTAGAACTAGAATCGTTGGAAAAGAATCTTTTACATGAATTGAGTTCTTCCACCTCTTCGAGTGTTTCTGTCATACGCAATGTTGAATTTGTCGACCATCTCGTTCATGGTGCTGCAGATTGAACCCCAAGAAAATGACAGATGAAATGATGTTAATCAGCCCAATGAAAATTATATCTTGCAGAGCTTTTAGGGATTTACTAATTAACCAAGGATGATATACTTAAAAGATTTACTTCCTAGACAAGGCCTAGATGAATCTACGTTTTTTGATTCGCATAGAACACTAGATAGCTTATGCTTAGTCGGATACTTCAAATAGAATGTTAAGGTACAAACCTGGAACAATTCGTAATCACTGCTAGATAAGTTATTAGTAATTTGTCGTTGTACTCCTGCAAAAGGAAAAGGACAGGGTAAGCTGAAAGATACGGAAGACAATAAGCTGCATTGAAAAGAACAAAATCTAAATCTAACTAACTCACCATCAAGAAATCATCTTGAAACCTCTCTGATTCCATGGCAGGCAATCTTCTTAGCAGGCTAGATACTTGTCTTAGAAGTGAATTGTCGACAGGAATATCACCTTAACATAAGATCCCACGAGTTATTATCCTACAAACTTTTACTATCTTACATCTAGAATCCTGGACTGATGGGAGGAAACAATGGTGATGAGAATGGGAAATTGAGAAATAATAGAGGTTACCTTTCTGCATTGCGACAAGATATTGGAAGAGCACTCTGATTCTGCTATTAAGCATCTTGATGGCACTATGTATGCCAGTAAGATGAGCAGCCACTGCATATCAACGAGTTATTGGCCAAAACTCAAGGAGTCTGAGGAAAAGGATTATGATAAGTATGGGTAACACAAGTCTCACACTGGGTTGCTGCTGAGCCTCCGTCAGATGGTTTAAGATGTGCAACATGATCAACTGATATCCGTTCAGCTTCAACTGTCTGTTTGTATCAACATTGCAAAAAATCTAAGTATATGTCCACTTTTCATAGATTAACAACAGAATGGAACCAAAGCACAGACCTCAATCGTGTAGCTTGTATGAACAAAAATCAGCTGCGGGATTCCATCAATGACATGCAACTCTTCAAGTAATGAAGATCAATCAATGGAAAGATGAGAAAAGTTAGGATCACAAGAAAAAAAGACCAAAAACATGTAATCATCTGGGAGTTAATAAAGATGAAGTATTGTCAAGATATCTAAAAACTCTGAAAAACACATAATACCAATACAAACATGCTAACATATCAGAAAACATTAATATGTACCGACAGAACCAGTGACATTAAACAATTATAGCACTACTTCACAAGACGAGCAAATTGAATACAAACCACTCTCGTAAATAGTCACTGGAAGATCTTTCTGTGCATGATTGATGGCCGGGTTTAGAAGGACATATACAGGAGATTCGTTAATATCCATCAACTGTCACCATGAGCAGATACGAAAATAACACTTTTTCAGTACAGTGAGACCAAATTTTAATTATATAAAACACACACTACAGAGATTGTACTCACGGATTTGTGAATATGCATATCAGATTCCTCAGCATCACTTCCCGTAGAGTACCATCCCAAAATGTAGAAGTCAGGGAATACCTTCTTGTCTGATAAACAAGAACAAAAAACCAGTCAATGATCACCCATGGATTTTCAAAAGACAAGTGAAGTAATCAAGCACGATCCAAACCCTAAATAACAACAAAAGTGAAGAAAAAACCTCTTATATACACTTAATTTGATGATTGCAGCAATAACTGAGAGAAAGAAAATAAAGGGTGAGAGAGTGAGCTAGCTTACAAAGCTCTTGCTTCTTCTCAAGGAAGGATCTATCGAGTGTTTGAGTTGAAGGATCGTATAAAAGCTCGAAGCTGTTAAAGATCTCAACAGTACGGCCTCTCTGGACGCCGATCACACATCCGTAAACCCTAGGGTTTTGCTGGTACATTGCTTCGCCGTTGTTGGAGACATTCCCGCTTGCGCAGACTGAAGCCGGAGGATTAAGCTGAGTTTTAACCCTAGTGTAGTGATCCGATATGTTGACGATTACCAGAGGATGCAGCTTGAAGGTTAACCCGCTCGTCGATGAAGGTGCCATTGTTGTTGTTGTTTCGTTTGTGATTCTCTCCTTTGATGAAATTTTATTAAACGTTCTTTTACTTTAGAAAACCCAACGGATCCTAAGCCGGGTTCAGTTAAGCTGGGTCAAGGACATTGGTTTTTTCGTATGGGCCGAGCCAGTAGAATATTTGGGCCTCGAGATAAATGTTTTCACCCAAATTTTGAAGAACACAAAGAATTGTCAATAAGATAAAGAAGTGAAATATTTTAGAAAAAGAAAAAATATATATTAATAAAGAAATCAAAGGAAAAAATAAAGTTTTTTTCACAAGATTTTCAGTTTTTCAAACAACATATATAGTAAAATATATTTATTTTCGTTTTCTGCAAAATGAAAAAAAAAGTAAAATATATTTGTTTTCTTTTTCTGCAAAATGAAAAAATATTGTGTTGGTGAGCCTAAAAATGTGTGTGGTGTGGATAATATACAAATATTAAATACGTCAATACCAGATTAAGAATTTTTACGAAGCTGTGGCCAAACACACAGAAAAAAAAACACCGCCACGAGAGGAGACAACATTAACAACATATAGATTGGGAATTGGAAGGTGATGATTAATCCAGGAGGGCGGAGGAAACCATACTAATAGACTGGACCACGACTGAGGTTTAGCAGAAGTAGAAAAGCGTTGAAAACATGGCGATGAGAGACCTTGTTAACGGTGGAGCCGCTTGTGCGGTTCCCGGTTCTTCTTCTTCTTCCAATCCTCTTGGAGCTCTCACCAACGCCCTACTTGGTTCGTCTTCCAAAACGCAGGTTAGCTTCCTGATTCTTTTCTTTTGAATTGAAATCGGCTTATTCTGAAGTCTCTTGATTCAGTTCTCTCCTTTTCGTTGGTTTGCCGGTTTATCGGTTTATACTTGGAAGTCGAAGTAGATCTCATTCTTCTTGGGATCATGTAGTTTTCTTGCCTAGTTTCGTTTTCGTGGGGTTTTGTATTGTTCAGCTCAATTTTTCTTATGTCTAGTGATTTTTATCCGTAGATTACTTGACAATGTTACAGTTGTGATTATGATTGGTTCTCTAGTGGGTTCAATATTTCATGAGAATTTCTCGGAATTTTGATGATTTGGTGTGCAGGAAAGGCTCAAGGAGATACCAAATGCAAACCGTTCAGGTCCTGGGCCACAATTTTACTCTGAGGACCAACAGCTTAGGTCACTTCCTGGTTCTGAATTAGATCAGCCAAGTTTGCAACCGGGTGCTCAGGTTAAGCGCTGTGAAAAATCTCACTATTTTCATTGGTAGTGTATAGGCTCTCATTATCTTAACCTTTGTGATGGCCTATGGATTTGTCAATCTGTTCATCAGGGGTCAGAGTTCTTCCGTGGCTTCCGCTCTGTAGATCAGAATGGTTTGGGTGCAGCTTGGGATGAGGTACAGCATGGTGGACCTATGCCTCCACTGGGACCTCTCTATGAGCCAGTTCAGCCTATGTTCGAAGGTTTGTGGTTTGATATTGCTCATACTTTCTCTGTACCACATTTATTTATTGCTCAATAAAAACCGAATAGATATCGTAGTTTCTGATGTTGAATAAAGGTGATATCTTTTTAACCCATTCATCTTCAACTGGGAAGTACGTAATATTAAATTTGCAGGAAGAAAGTAGACAGTGAAATCTTAATTAGTAGTATAGCGAGATGAAATCAATAGTGTGATCATAACTAATGCAACATCTTTTCCATGCACTTCGGATTGCATGTTCAGTAACCATAGCTCTGTCTTCTTTTATAGCAAATGTTAAGCGAGGTGGTCTCTTCTGCTTGTTTGATTTTTTTTCCATTGTTTATTTATTGCAGGACCCCCACAGAGAGTCTTGTCAAACTTTCTGCATTCGTTTGTTGAGAGTAGCCGTGGCGGTATGCCTTTTCGTCCAGCTCCTGTTCCAGTTCTGGGATTGTCACAAAGTGACAAAAAATGCATACGTGATCGCAGTAGCATAATGGCTCGGCATTTTTTTGCCGATAGGGGAGAGGAGTTTATCAATGCTCAGGTTTGTTGTTTAGGTGATATTTTTTAGTTGCTGGGTCATTGTGTTGTCTGCTTTAGACATAGGTTTCAAGGGTCGAGTATATGGGCTTAATATTTTGGTTTTATATTATTCATTTCTCATTGCACAAAAGGTCATTTGGATATATAATGGAGTGGAATAATAATAAAGTTCAGCTTCACCCTCCTGGATCTTTAATTTACAGCGAAATGTAACATTGTGGAATGGCAACGAGGTAGCATTGTCACTATCATTTATCACAATCATCTGTGGGTCGGAGATTTTGATTGAGAATTATTGGTATTGTTTTACTTGGTAATTCTTCCTATCTAGTATGGATTCTCTTATGACCATGCCAGCGTAATATGGTTAAGCCTTGTTATGTTGCCGGTGACCTAATTATGTATTTATTTATTCTCTTTGATTTTGTTTGCCCTCTTCTTTTCTCCATGTCGTTGGCTGAATATAATGTTTCATGTTGTTTTCTAGGTAAATGCATTATTGTCATCCTTAGATATAGACGATGGAATACAAGCTCGAGGTCATATTCCCGGGAGATTCCGGGAGTTAGATGATTATTGGAATGAGTCTCAAGCTGTTGTGAAACCTGCTTTGCATCCTGCTGACAATTGGGCGGCTGAATTTAACCAACATGGGATGGATCATGGTGGTCCTGATGCATGGGTCCAGTCTTTTGAGCAACAGCATGGTGTGAATGGGTGGGCCACCGAGTTTGAGCAGGTATTTTCTGGCATAAACAGCTATATGGTAGAAGTATTTTCTTCAGTTGTTTGAAACTTCGCTTTGGTCATCCATGCCGAACATATGTTTGTTATGCTTTCAACGAGTATCATAGAGTAGGGGTTTTATATACTAGGGTGTAGGCTTTGATTTAGATAGTGCAAAAGGCGTAGTTGTTTAAAAGCCTGAATGTGTTGTGGGTTGCATATGATGTATTATTTATCTGTGTTTGATTTGCATTTGCTGATAATTTATCATGTTCTTATGAAACTTTTTTTGCAATATCCTTTTTGATTTATCTTGAATTGTTTTAAGGGTCAATCTCAATTGATGTCAAACCAAATGAGAAGTATGTATATGCAAAATATAGCTGCGATGGAGCAGACTCGTAAGCTTGCCCATACACTATCTCAAGATGGGAATCCGAAATTTCAGGTTGGTGGCAATCCACCATTGTTAATTATGAGCTTAAAAGTTCCTTCATTTATAAACAGCCTGTGATAGTAATGTCAGTCGATGAGGTTGCAGTACAATGTACTGGTGGATGACATTGTTTTTCGAGGCTGTTCTGATCCATTATGGCCATCACCGAGAACTTTTACTGCACTCCTAAAATGATTTTTTGGGGGCTTATGTGTCGGTTTATGATCTAGAATTTGAGGACCTCTGAAGTTATATCACTAAGTGTTTCATTTTTAGTTGAAAATGTTATGTTTTCCTCTTGACATCATGGCTGAGCTGTTCTCTTTATACTTATTTAAAAGCTTAAAAAATTGTATGCTAAATGCAGAATTCAAGATTTCTCCAATTTGTTTCAAAGATGAGTCGCGGTGAACTTATTATTGATGAAAATCAGGTGAAGCAAGCATCAGCCCCAGGGGAATGGGCTACCGAATATGAACAGCAGTATTTGGGACCACCAAGTTGGGCTGATCAATTTGCAAATGAGAAAGTATGTATTTTTTAATAAACTATCTGTTCACTTTGTGGTCTTACTTGCTACTGATAGCATGCTAGTGCCTCTCCTTGAATGGCCTTTATACCTGCAATTGAAGCTCATGATTATAAGTTCTATTTGTAATCATTTATCTTGTTCATTTTGTATTAGTAATGTCTCCAAAGAAAGGCTTCTGCTTAGATCTCTCTTTTCACATTTTTGTCCAATGAAATGGTTCTTTGGACTTACAGAATATGAAGTCCTAACGTGGCAGACACTTTAGTGACAACATATCGTCACACTCTCTCTTTTATCTTATAAGAAGCATCACTGTGCTTATACCATAAGCTTCTAATTTGGTGTGTGTGTAGCTTGCACATGGACCAGAACAATGGGGTGATGAATTTGCTTCTGGCAGAGGAAATCAAGAATCAGCTGAAGACGAATGGGTTAATGAGTTTTCGAAGTTAAATGTTGGTGACTGGGTAGATGAATTTGCTCACGGGCCTGTGGGTGAGGGTGAGAGTACAGCTGATGCGTGGGCAAATGCTTATGATGAGTAAGTCCATTGTTCTTTAATAGATCTATTATAAGCTCCTCCTCATTTTGCTTTGTGCTTTAACAAATTATGTGAATTCAGTAAAAAAGGTCACTTTTAATCCCATTACATACTCCTTTGAGGGCATGAGTAAGTGCAGATGCAATGGAAGTTTTCATTTGTTATTTTCTCTTCTGCATTTTTCTTGGTTTCTTTAATGCTTGCCTAGATGAACAGTTTACAACGATGCAATTTTTTTGTTATTCTAAAGTCCAGGTTTCATTTTTTACCATTAGTGCTGTGTCTAGTTAGTCAAGGGATTGTAAATGATAACCTCCTAATTTTTGTCTAATGGAGTCATGAATTATAATGTTATCCAACATTTATCTTCCACTTTCAGTTGTCCGTCTAACAAAATTTTGTGCCTCTCTAGGTTTTTGATTGAGAAAAATGCTGGAAAACAGACCAGTGGTGTCTACGTCTTCTCTGACATGAATCCTTATGTGGGTCACCCTGAACCTATGAAAGAAGGGCAGGAACTGTTTCGCAAAGGACTTCTGAGTGAAGCAGCACTTGCTCTAGAAGCTGAGGTTATGAAAAACCCTGAGAATGCTGAAGGTTGGAGATTACTTGGGGTCACACACGCAGAGAACGATGATGATCAACAGGTTTGTCGGCTTAATTTGTAATAACAGTTACTGTACGTCTGTACCTATAAATTATCACAAGGAAGAGATTATTCGTTCATTTTAACAAACAAAAAATCATTATGTGTGGATGCAGGCGATAGCTGCAATGATGCGGGCACAGGAGGCCGATCCCACAAATCTAGAGGTGCTTCTTGCGCTTGGTGTGAGTCATACCAACGGTCAGTGCCTGCTGCCTCTAGCAACACGTGTTTGTTTTGGTCACATATCTCGTTGCTCAATATAGACGCATGTGGTTATACGTTTTTTGTAATTAGATAGGTGATTAATATTTTGTTGTCTGTAATTATAGAATTGGAGCAAGCAACTGCTTTGAAGTATTTATATGGATGGCTGCGTAATCACCCAAAGTATGGAGCAATTGCGCCTCCAGAGCTAGCTGATTCTCTATACCATGCTGATGTAAGTTCTCCTTCTCTTCCAAATTCTCCACGGTTGAATCTCAATAGTTGTTATGAAACTTAATTCGTTCTCTATGTATAAACAGATTGCTAGATTGTTCACTGAAGCTTCTCAGATGAATCCTGAGGACGCCGATGTGCATATAGTGTTAGGTGTGCTCTACAATCTGTCGAGGGAGTTTGATAGAGCAATTACTTCTTTCCAAACAGCACTGCAACTAAAACCAAACGATTACTCTCTATGGAATAAGCTCGGTGCAACTCAAGCGAACAGTGTCCAGAGTGCTGATGCCATATCTGCTTATCAACAGGTACTGTTCTATGCTCGAAATCAGAACTTTCATAAGTTTGATCTTTCTGACTTTTTTGTAATGCTACTTGCAGGCTCTAGATTTAAAGCCAAATTATGTTCGTGCTTGGGCAAACATGGGGATCAGTTACGCTAACCAGGTTTAAAATCTTGTTTCTTTTACTTGTGAATTTGAAGCAAACATCTGATGTTTGATGATTGTTTTGGACTGGAACTATAACTGAAATTTTGGTATGCTATAAATGCTTGTAATTGTAACAGGGGATGTACAAAGAATCAATCCCATATTATGTGCGTGCCCTTGCGATGAATCCTAAAGCTGATAACGCATGGCAATACTTGAGGCTCTCGTTAAGGTATGTCACGCTCGTCAACATATAAACTCCGTTTTGGTTTTGTTTCAAAGTCGTTTGAAATTCATTTTGAACTCTCTGCAGTTGTGCCTCAAGGCAAGACCTAATTGAAGCTTGTGAGTCAAGGAATCTCGATCTCTTGCAGAAAGAATTCCCGCTGTGAGTAGACAAAGACAGATGATTCAAACCCTAAATTCAGATGAAAATCTTACAAGGAGTTTACGTCATATTTTTTCTTTTTTAAGTTTTGTAGAAGTGAAACTATAATGTAAAAATATTAATAACCTTTGATGGAAAATAATAAAAAAGAATTGTTACTGCTAGATTAATATACCAAATTCACAACAATGTAGAGGCAAATGAATGACAGGAAATGCAGACAAAGCTAATCATTTCCAGTTTTAGTGGTTTCAAGCATATCATTCCGATTTCCAGTTACAAGGGATAAAGAATAATAAACGCTGGTTAAAACGTACAAAGCCTATAATTAACTTATCTAAGAACTAAGAAAGATGTTTATTTGTATAATAAAAAAAAAGAGGCAAAATGTTTTTTTGTGTATTCACAAGCCATCGAAGCAGAAATATATATATACACCTAAAAATCTTGGAGAAGAAGCTCTATATTATGCATGCATGGGACCTAATTCACTGCACCGCACTGAAAACTTTGCTGAATTCACTGCAACATGTGTTTGATCGTGACCAGGCAGTGTTTGTTTCTATAAAGTTTAGTAGGAGCGATAGAATCTAATCATTTTAAAGCAGTAAAAGAGAATGCAAAATAGTTGTCAATGATATAACATTGATACTCTTACGTATGTAAACTTTGTTTAAAATGCTTATATGGGTCCAATATAATTAATTATAATTATTTTTATCATAGCTACATTTGATTCGAGGATTAAATTTTATATTAGGAGACAATTTGCTACGCTAGCTTCTCATAATGTGAATACACAATTCCGACCGGATCATCACGTCTCCGGCGGCCGGAGATAGACAATTCCGACCTTGCGTAACACCCGTAGAGACGATTGGAGCAAGCCATAGATAGATTCTTCTCCGATAGACGACGACTCGTCGGATCGGTGAGTGCAGTGATGGGCTGAGAGAGGATTTGGACCTCGCTTAAACTCTCCATATTTGTGGTGAAACCACGCATGCGTTGCAGATCTGGGAAGAAAGTGGAGGTCTCGAGCCTCACAAGCTTTGACACTGGTTTGGGGTGAGATGGAGCAGCTAACTTTGCCCCAAACACGTCGGCGAGAGTCCTCTTCAAGCAGAGTGATAGGGCTTGAAAGCTGCAGAAAGAAGTGTGATAGATCTCGGCGACAAGAAGCCAACAGGGAAGATCTGAAGATAAGAGACAGTGGTGGCGACCTCCACTTCAGGCAAGAGATCTGGCACTGAGGAAAAGAAGAAACCTCAGATCCGAACCAGACACCAAGAGAAGAAGCACAGAGAGAAACAAAGGAGAAACAGAGAAAAAAGAAGAAGAGAAAAATGAAATAAGGAAGAGAGAAGCAAATTTAGGGTTTCTTCGATGCTTTGAGTTTGGGAGAGAAAACGACTTTTTGTTCTACATAAACTTATTTTGCGCCAAATGTTTATTGTTATTATCATCTTTTTGTGTGTGAAATTTGTTTCTTCTAATCCTATCTGTTTAATGAGTACCAGAATTGACCAACAATTTCATATATATATATTTCGGCACATATAATCATTCACATGTTAATGTTAAGCATAATTTTAAACGCATAACCAACTAAACCATCGTACCGAGATACCAAGGGCTTATTGGCAAAATCCACAGCTTGTATCTCTGGCACTTATGAGTTCTACCCAAAGTGGGGCTTGGATCAGTGGACCTCAGACCAAAAAAAAAAACACTAAACCATCAATCTATAATTTGATCAACAACTGTGGCACATGACGGATAAGTAGCTGTTGAAACCAATTACAAAATACATATAAATTGTGACGAAGTTTCTTCTAAAGACATAGAACAAACATATGTTTTTTTGGTATGAAATCTATCGAGAATTGCTATTTCAAAGGGATTTCAGACGGATGTTGTAGTAACTTAACAACCATGAATTAATTAAAAGACGGAAAGTAGTAGTTGAATAGAGTGAGCCAAGGCGTATGGGATGGAAATTAGATTCTATGTGGACCTAAAAATGAGATGGTAGAGGAAACAAATGATGAAATAAAAGTAGGAAGAAGAAAGTAGGGGACCGAAAACATGTATAATGTAAATAAGAAAGGTGTGTACAATTTGTATATAAGACAAAGCTTGACAAGTTAATATTTAATACAGAAAGTGAAGGGAAAGAAGTATAGCCAAGTAGGTATATCTCAACAATGAGAGCAGAGAAGTAGTGTTACAGTATATGGTTCTGACCATTTCTTCATCGATCTCGTGATTCACATTCCTAGACTTCTCTAATGATTTAACATTGCTTCCTAGACTTTCCTTGTACCTAATGACAGTACTTATTCAATCATACATTCTTTACATTTTATTTCTAAACAGTTAAATCGATTAAATTCCATCTATAGTTCAGATTTATTTTTTCCCTCAAAATTCTGAACAATTTAACGCAATGGTACACAACTATTTAGGATTGTATTTCGGCAAAAAAACTCTGATTATGGACTTAACTACTTGACTAAAAATAATTATCTTTTTTACATTTCTTTATTTATTTTTATTTTTTCAATAATAAACAAACAAAATCAGTATCCGTACATGTATATAGTATTACTTTATTATACTAATGATGAAAACATAACTCGATCTCAATAATCTGTTTATTGGTTTCATCTTCTTCTATTATTTTGATAAAATTTTTAATTATTTGTTTTCACTTGTTTCTGATAAACTTTTTGCTTCATCTTTGTCAAATGATTGTATTTTAACTTGTATATATCTTATATATAATTTATATGTAACATGTTGTCGTGTCTAAGTTTCATTTGAAGCTAGAACATGGAACACTATATATGTCCTACATGGTAGCAGACTATGTCATATACATAATCATAGCTCAGTCGAATCCCAGAACTTGGAACGTGTTATTCCATTTTATAATTTCATTTCACTTTGCTTGGATATTAGTTTTATTTTCCGGTCCCCTACTAAAACTTCTCCTAGTTTTAGTTTGAGAACTCACTTTATTATCCATTCAATTCATTGATAAAAAATTTATATTATCCATTCAACTTTAACAAAATTAATTTTCTAAATTTAGATTTCAACCACATCCTAACAACAACTAAAAAGCATATTATCTATTCTCTATTATAACTTTATTTATGTATTATAAGAGCTTCCCATGTGTTTCAAGACAAAAGAATCTCATTTATATTTATCCAAATATTTCTACATATTTTATTGTAAATTTTCTGTAATATTTATATAATATAATAATTTATTTTATTTTATTCCATTGATAAACGTTTATATTTTATTTAGTAATTTATTATTTACTAATTTATTATTTATAATATTATTATATATCTAAAAGTCTACCTTACCATAACAAATATTTAGCTCTTATTGTGTTTTGGTTTCTATAGTTAATTCCAACATTATATAGACTAGTTGTTACGAAATGGTTCAACTAGATAAGGCTTGTAATTTGTACTTTGTATATATAATTTTTTTTTAAAAAATAGAAGAGTGTAGTAGAAAATGGTAGGGAAGAGTGGTGGATCTAAGAGGTCCACTACAACTTTAGTGTTCCCCCATCGGAAATAAAAACGAATCAGAGTCTTTTCCTTTTGATGTCTCCTGGTACTCTGGGTCACTTCTTCTTCTTTTTCTTTTTTCTTTTAACCTTCATTCGGTTAGTCTTTACTTTACTTGGAATGTATTTTCATTTTGTTTGACCTACATGTTTGTGGTGAGATTAACATAATGTTTTATTAATAAAAGTGGATTAGAAGTTACATGGTTTAAATTCTCGATTAGGGAAGCAAAATGATATAAGAGATTTTAGTGTTGTAGAGAGAAAATGATGATCAAATCTCCAGCTCAGCGCTCTGAGGAACTCCTTTTATACCCGAAATGGCTAGGGCTAATTCCTTGGTGTCAGGTTGGCAATGATAACCTATGTCGATGGCCTGCAGAACATTGTCTTAGGTGTCATTGCTACGGGCATGGTTGCCGAGCTACTGGACAGTTGAACTATTTCCCTGTAGCATTAAATGCTTGATAAGCGGCTCGATAAATCTACGGAGAAGGTGAGCGACTCTGCACCACACTAATTGCATTGCAGGCTAGCGGACGTAGACTCTGGCTGAGCTCACTCGTCTGTCGATATGGTTTTCCGCCGAGATGGTCCTATGTCGAGATGGCTTTCTCCTGTTTTTCGATTAGTGTTGAATGTCTGGCTTCATGCCGAATCAAATTAGCCTGAAGCTGTAATGGGCCTTATGAAATCACATGGACCGTGCTTACTTGGAGTGAGACCTATCTCCAACACAACATTTCTTAATTAGATGCAACAAAAATCAAGTATATTGTCAAATGAATTTTTGTATTATATGATCTGAGTTTTTCTGGTGGATAAAGCTCACAATTATTATGGAACATGTACGTCAAAGGTTCTAGAATTAGTAAAATTCAGTTTTCGATTTGGTAATACCCAATTTCTGGACTATAATTTTTGACGTAATGATTGTGACATTTATTAAAAGTGTTCTAAAGTAGATAATAAACTTTGATCTTACATTTTTTGAAAATCAGGATTGTGTCTACGACTGTTTTACAACACATAGTCTAGAGAACTTATTTCAGTTTAAGTCTTTAGATAATCAAGTTAATTTCTGTGTCTTTCACGTTATAGTTTATATATGTCAATCTATAGCAACCATAAAGTAGAAAATTGCATTAAGAATACATGGACCTGCACGGGCTTTGAAGATGAACTTTTTTGGTCGGAGAATCCACGTGTTATATGATTGTAGTACGTAATTTCGTGCGCTTAGCAATCAAATGTACGTGCTAACTGTTTTTATCAATCGACCACACTGGTTCCAATCGATTTTAGATTAGATTTTAGTGTATAACATTTGGATGAATGATAAATTAAAAATGATTTTACAAGAATGATGTGGTAGTTCTACTGCTAAAGCTTAGATATATAACGATAGCCAAAATTCTAATAACACTTCACGATTCCTTTCGATTATTATACACCGATCAATAATGCATAAATAGATAATTAAGAAACTCACTTAGACCAGACATTATTTTTCTTTAAAAATATTTTAACCAACGTGGGGTTGGGTTGTACATGTTGACTACACGAATTTTGATTATTGTTAAAAAGGAAAAATTTATGAAAAGTTGATCATAGTTTTGGAAAGGTTTAGAAAATCTATGGTCTAGAAAATTCTAATTAACAAAAATAAATTTATTCTCTTTAGCATATGATATTATCATTCACTCACTAAATTTAACGTGGTATTTAAAGTAGAATAACAACTTTTTTCTAACTATTGGATCAATAAAGTCTAATTCATTATCTAAAATATCGTTATAATCTACCAATTGTAATGTGAGGAATCGAACATCTAATATTATAGTATTAACTGGGTCATCCTGACTACCACACGAAAAAAAACTCAGCAAACAATGACAATTTATTAGAATATGTTAGAATGTGATTGATATCTCACATAAGTTGTGATCATTCTTATCTAATATAAATGATATAAGGGTCAATCTACTCATTACTAATTATTTTGAGTTGGAAACCATATATAATTTAACATGGTATCAAAGTTCACGATCATGGCCCATCAGACATGATGATATGTGTCTGTTATGAATCTTTCGACATGTTAGGTTATACTACCTATCATCTTGAAGAGGCATGTTAGAATGTGATTGATATCTCATATCGAAAATCGGGGTCATTCTAACCTAATATAAATGATCTAAGGGTTAATGTACTAATTTCAATTGGTTTTGAGTTCGAAACTCATAATGTAACATTCGAATGCCCTTTTCAATAAATAAAGAAAATAGTAATTCTTTTTGATAAATGTGTTTATTACCCATTAATTATAAAGTTCACTATAGAAATGCATGTTTCATGCCAAAGTCATTAGAAGTACTCACACAGAATTACACAATACTTTATAGAAAATAATGGTGGAAGCGAGTGGGGATTCCGACCATAGATTACGAAAAAGTGGACATTGACAACTCTTAACTCTCTCACAAAGGTGTAATAAAGGTCCACTTGACCCTCTAAGCCCTCCAAAGTCAAAGGTCCAATTCCTCTAAAATTTGTTTTATGCTAAAGCTTCTTTCATTTTTTTTTTAGGTACTGATTCGTTGTACCCATGGTTAATTCAGAGCCCGGCCTATGTGTTTATATCACCTAAACCGAAAAAGCAAATTAGGATATCATTAGGATCATCAGATCATTTCGGGCCGATCTACAACGGTTACTTTGGGATGAAGTTCAATCTGAAATTTGTGGTTTCACAATAAAATGACTAACCCAACAAATAACTTTTACATTGTGGGATCAGAACTTATGTTCGAATTAAAACATATAAAAACGAATTAATTAAAGAGTATATTCCACTTGTACGTAATAGACCATTCCAATAATTGGAGAGCGAGCATGGACACAAAATGATACCAAACCATAACTTCTATAGTACAAACTCTTATTGGTGAATGAAAACGGAGAATGAAAATTATCAGCCAATATTAATTTTAGACGCGTCATATATATTATATGACCATGTCATAAAGTATTTTTAACGATAAAGTAGAAAACCGATCTTATGGAGATAAATTCAAAATAAGAGAGCATTATAATCAGTTTAACCTGAAAGGTATGAGATCAAGAAGTCGCTAGAATTCGTGTCAAATCCTTCTGTATTTAATTTCCAAAGCAACGGAACAAGATTGTTGTTTAGGTCTCCGACTCACCAATTGAATCGGCTGGTTGGTTTCAGATTTATATTTGTTATGAATAGATTCAGAGCCGGTTTCAACTACATATATTTGAATGGATTCCGGATTTTTTTTGACCTCCGATTAGTGAAAATTCAATAATAGAACTATATATGTATACTGGTATACAGTAAAATTTTGATATAAAAATAGAAAAAATGTTAAGTAAAGGATATATAATAAAACTATCTGAGTGTCAAATTACTATGAGTGTCAAACTATCATGAGGCAGATGAACATGTAGGTGTTCCATTAGTAAAAAAATGACAGTGAAAATATTGTTTCAAGATTGCATAAGATTATTGGTATCTTCTCATTCAAATTCCTGATTTTGTCTGTGATAAGTGTCCGCGCACATAGATCACGGAAAAATGCGCCTATTCCTGATAACGGGCAAAATTAATAAAGCACTTAAAAACATTTTGTAGCTATCTTAAAAAAGTCAAATTGTACGATGTATACCTGCTAACGCTTCATGTACATTGCGTGGCAATAAATAGGCAAACGCAAACGGAAAAAGTCATTGCATTACAACATGACAGTCGTGACTTTTCATACCGCTAAATTTGCCTTATGAGCTATCAATGCAGTTGTAAAGATTGGAACCATACCCATCTGGAAATTTGACCTTGTGTCTTATCCAATAAAAAAAAGGCTTCCTACACATAAAGTAACGGTTATGTCATACACTTCATTCATGACAATAAACATTAATACATTAATTACGAGAAAAACAGAAACATACCTTCTTCTTCGCATCCAATCTAAACATAGGAATTGGCCCAACTTTGTTATTTCCTCGTACGTGCAGTGAACTTCTGTCACATATATCTGGTAAGTCCAATCTCGATTACAAATTGTCTCTAGTTTTTTCCCGCACATTCATGACTGTGTTGATAAAATTTTCAAAAATATTCTTCTCAATGTGCATGATGTCTAAGCAGTGACGAAGTAGGTGGTTTTTCCAGTAAGGCAACTTCCAAACAATACTCTTTTTATGCCAATTATGATATTCACCAACACCGTCAACCGGCCAACGTCCATCTTTTCCACAATTTGAAGTTGACTCTGCACTGAAGTCCCTAAGCTGTGTTAATATTTGAACACCATCTGGTTCTGTAGGTGGACCGTACAACACTTTCTTATTTTTAGTGAACAACGTTGTGCTTTGTCGATAAGGATGATCCATATCTGCTAATGGTAAATACCACATTCGCTTGTATGGGACTCGCGTCCTCCCCGCAGTCTCCTGGAATCGAGGTTTATGGCATAATCGGCAATGCATCTCATTGTATTGCTTTCCCCAAAAGATCATACAATTGTCTTCACATACATTTATCATCTGATATGGTAGTCCGAGGTCGGCTACCAATTTCTAGATCTCGTAGTACGATGTAGCGGGTATATTTTCTTTAGGAAGATGTTTCTTAAAATAATCAGCAAATGCATCGACACAACTCTCAGCTAAATTGTAATTTGTTTTGATATTCATCACTCCAGTTACAGCCGATAATGGCGACACGTCATTGTCGCAAGCACTATACAATGACTACTTTGCTGCATCTACCATACTAAAAAAATTCTTTGCATCCACATTTGGTTCTTCTCCAACATTTCTAACCGCAGTAAACGACGAAATGTCCTCTCTGAATGCATCATTAACCATCTGAATGAAATGTACCAACATTGTTTCAGTTTTTGGTCGAATTTTGGTTAGTTTTCCGTCGGAGTTTCCCGACCGTTCCCGACGGTGTTTGATGGTCAGAAATATCTCGAGGGCTACCAATAGGTCTCAATATCCGGGCACTTTTTGTCATAATTTTCGTCAAAAATTTCCGACTATATTTTTTTGTCGATATTACCGTCGTATTCTGCCTTGGTTTTTTGTAGAGTATATGCTATAAAAAATTTCTTTTGTAAGGGGATCCAAATTATTTAGGTTCGGCTTTGGATAGATTTTAAGTCATAATTCATAACTATTTAGATATTATGGTTACATTAGGTCAAATAGTTCTCATAACGAATACAATATTTGTTGATATAGGTTTGATAAAAATAAAAATCAAATCGATTAGGTTTTCTCTGAGTTTGGTTTAGTTTGAAATTAATAATACATAAATATATAAATGTAGATTTAATACATATATAATACTTATTAATTAGATTAAAAAAATAAATGACAATGATATATAGATGTAAAATATCAACCACCAACGTACCACTCACGACCTTGCTTAGTCGAACTTTCTTATTTTGATAATTCTTTATTAGTCGACAAACCAAATAAATAGAATCAATAAAAAAATCAGTAACGCACTCTACTTAATTAATTCGTTTCTGCCATAAAAATATAAAGAGATTCTGAGTACGTTTTTTTCAATTTCTGTAATAATTTCACTTTTATCCCAAAACCATCATAATTTTAGTGTTATTTTGATAAGATTATGCATAATACGTTAATGTATCTTTAGTCTAGTTATGTTAACAATCTCTCCACAACAACAATATATATAGAAAGGCAAATTCAGAATTAAAGTTAGGAAGATAAGAATGGATATAATTAGAGACCTTGATCTGTTTCTAGAATAATTATTTTGTAAAAGGGGTTTCTTTGTTTCTAGATGAAGATATAATAATTTCGTCAATATAATAATCAAATGAGGTCAAGAAGCAGGTGGCCTAGTTGGCTTGCCCCTGATTTAGCTAGGTACCAGGTGAGGAGTTTGAATCCCACAACTCTAATTTGAGCATTTAGGCTATGGATCATGTCTTGTTGATTCAAATTCAATGACTAAGGTTGACAAAAAAAATAAAAAATAAAATAAAAATAATCAAATGAGGAAGAGAATCTAGAGAGGAGAGCAGAGACAAAGATATTCATAAAATCTTAAAACGTAACTGCCCTTTTTTATTTTATTTTATTTTATAAAGCGTGGACTTCAACATATAATATTTAGATATATAACTTAAATCTCCAAGGAAAACACATAATTATTCAACCAATAATAATAATTATGTGTCCATTTCTGCCATTTTTCCTATCATAGTTTAATTCTAGATTATCACATAATTTTTCTTAGTAGAGTTTAGACTATCAACCTAATTTTTTTTTAAAATTAAGAATAATTATGTGATTTGCACATAGTTTAATTTACTTACGTATTTGCTATATATAACTCTTCAAAGCGACTGTTTTTATGTAATTAGTTAATGATATCATTACCAATATCTTCTCTAGGTGGACAGTGACGTCATTTCAATGTTTCAATTGGATACAAAAATCTGATCTGATCCGTATAAAATTAAAATATTCGATTTAAAATCTGAAACATATGCTTTGTAGATTAATTTTTAAATATCCAATCGACAAAATAAAACTATCCAAAACTGACATGTAAAACTATATTTGATCAAATCTAAATTCAAACAAAACTCTCCCAAAAAATATAATATAGATTAATTTAATTTAAGATACTATTTTTTTTTTGTCAACAAATTTTGATTAAATATAAAAATCGAACCTAAATCGAATTAAAATTCTGATTGAAGACCCACCATCTAATATGTTAGATTGTTAGGTGACATAATTAACTACTTTACTGGAAAAACTAAAAAGTGTTTAAAGATTGATAATAAAAAAAATCTATTGGGATTCATGAGACCAAAGTAAAAATAAAATAAATGTAAGAGGATCATCACTTGAATGAAAATGGGTAAGAGATATGAAATTTAGGACACGTACCAGGTGAGTCGAAAAATCTGTCTTCAAATGGACATCTCTAATTTTTTATGTAATTTATCCGATGACACGATATTTTATTACATCACCCAATTTGTTTTCAAAATATATCCACTTTATTAATTATTTTCACAAAGTTACAGTAAAAATAACTGATAATATTTTTTTTCTTATGAAATTCATTAACTTAAACCCATATGAAATACAATTTTGATACACAAGTCAGCGAAAAACGAATATTTCCCGAAAACAAAAGTCCAAAAAAGAAAACTAAACTAAAAACCTTGAAAGGACTATAGTAGGACACTTGAAAATTAAACTCGTAACATTTACTAACCCTAACACAAAGATCGAACTACCAAAACCTGCAAAAAACCCAAACTGGTGGAGGAGTTTCCTATGACGAATACGAGTACCTCACTTATAAAAAAAGAGTTGCTAAACCGGTGAGAGTGAAACCAAAAACCATATCTGCATGAAACAACGGAAAAAAACCACAAAGGCGAGACTGTAACAAACTAATGGCAGAAATGGATGAGAATAGGAAACATAGACTCTCGGGACAAGGCGACCAAAATACACCATAATACACTACAAGAAAACTGGTATTTTGCGATGGCCGAAGACGTTGCAACGGCGTCGCAAAGGACAATTTGTTACAGATTTGCGACACCGTCAAAAATGTCGCAAATCATGAGTTGCAAATGAGATTCGTCGCAAAGTCGTCGCATAGCTTGCAATGACTTGAATACGTCGCAAAACTGCGACAGATAAAGCTTGCAGATATGTCGCAGATTTGCGACGCATTTGCAATGTCCACACTGCGACGTTGTTGCGATGTCTGTACTGCGACGCCGTTGCAACGAAATTAAAAAAATATTTTTAAAAAATTTTAAATTATAATAAATAATTTTAAAAATATTTTTAAAAGTTTTAAATAAAAATAAAAATTAAATATATTAAAATAAAAATATATTACAAAATGTTTTAAATATATTACAAAAAAAAACTATAAATCATCTGACAGGTCTAGGTTGTGGTCCGAGCTCCGCTCTACGTTTTGGTCCGCGCTCCGGTCCGCGCTTCGGTCCAGGTTCACTGAACTCGATCCAGGTTCACTGGGTTGCATCATGTTCAGCTGAGCAGCAATGTCGGCGTCTTTCGTTGCCAACGTAGAGAATAGCTGGTTGAACTGGGCGATATTCTGCTGAAGGGTCGAGATGAGGGTATTCTGTTCCTGCAGCTTGCTATCCTGAGCCTGTAGCTTACTCTCCATCTCCGCCATTTTTGCGGAATCGGCAGCGGGTGGAGATTGTGAGCCTTGCGTCCATGTGCTCATCTCGATCTGCGAGCCTAGAGAGCGACCAGTCCTGTATAATCTCCCCTTTTTACGGGGAGCAACCTAATAAGAAAAAAATAATTAAACGTTAGTTTAACAATGTTTCAACGAAATAAACACGAAAGAAATACAGAAAGACTTACCTCAGCATATATCTGGTTCTTCTGTGCGGTTGATAGCACAGTAGAGCCAGTGCTCTCGTCACCCCCATCGTGGGTAAACTGCTGCATCTTCGCAGTGACCTCATTGTATAAGCATTCGACCTTTTTGTCGACCAAGACTCCGACCTCGTTCTGTTTGGTCTGGTAGAGCGTCCTACCAGATCAGGGTGAGGATCCCTCGTCTCTTCTTGCTGAAAAAATTTAAGAACTAATTAGTTTAATTAAAATTTATTTTATTAATACATTTTTTTAAAATAATGAAGTAAAATATTACCATTTTCCAAGCTCGGGCCTTGAACGAAGTTTGGCTCGAGCAATATCTATGTGAACCGTCGCCATGAGGATCGGACAACCGAGCCGCCCGCGCACTTGCGCTTTTCTGCTCGGACTTCGGGTCTTGCCAATAGCGGACAAGACCCTCCCAGACCTTGAGATCAAACCATCGCGGCATCGCTTTGTCGCCATGTTTCTTCCATTTGGCCTTCCAATAGCCGACCTGGTCGCACAAGCGAGTCTTCAAAACCTCCTCGAATTTCGTACGGACGTCTCCCGTAATCGAGGGGCTCCAGTGGTATCGTTGCTAAAACGGGAAAAAAATTTGATGTTGAAATTTATTTAAAGAAATTGAATATTCAGAAACTTACCGCAAAAGTCTTGAACCACCTATCGACGATGTGGTTCGGGACTTGGGAAAAGTTGGCGTGCGGTTCTGTGAAATCTCTTTCAAAGATTTCCCGCACGGCTTTATTCACAAAATTAACTGAAATTTGATTGACAAACTATTAAAATTCTAATTCTATAGATCGGGAAGTACCATAGCGTTCCTGGCGAGCGCAGAGGATGGAGGTTTGTCAAGTACTTGTGGTTCGCATCGTTGAGGATATCTTCAATAGATATCCCTGCAGCAATGTGCGCTGGAATCGGCTCGTAGACAGGAGGAGGAGGTGGCGCAGACTCTGTGTCACGTATGGGAGTGTAACCAGGCTGAGAGCCGGTACTACATCCCGGCGTGGACGGGACAGAGCGTGGACCGGGGGGAGTAGGCGGGTTCGAACTCCCACCATCAAATAGATACCTAGTATACGAATTATGAATTTTAGATGTCCGGAGTCGTTGTTAATATTTTTTGTATTATGAGTTCAAAATGGTTTAAAACGTTTTAGTAAATTCTAAATGTATTTGATTTTTTAAAAAAATTATCATAATTCAATAAAACGTTTAGTAAATTCTAAACGCAATCAAAAATCGTTTTGGAAAATACAATAGTCGTTTTTAAAAATGAAAAACTTTTTTAAAAATCAAATAATATTTTAAAAAATCCAAAAATGTTTAGAAAAATTAAAAAAGTTAGAAAATTTCCAAAATCGTTTTGAAAAATACAAAAAACGTTTTTAAAAATCAAAAATGTTTTTAAAAATAAAAAAATGTTTAGAAAAATTTCAAATCGTTTTGAAAAATACAAAAAATGTTTTTAAAAATCAAAAATGTTGTTAAAAAAAAAACGTTTAGAAAAATTTCAAAATCGTTTAGCAAAATTCCAAAATCGTTTAGAAAAATATAAAAAAACGTTTTTAAAAAGAAATTTTTTTAAAAAAAATCAAAAAACGTTTAGAAAAATTTCAAAATCGTTTTGAAAATACAAAAAACTTTTTTAAAAATTAAAAATGTTTTTAAAGTTAAAAAACGTTTAGAAAAATTCCAAAAGCATTTTTAAAAATCAAAAAACGTTTAGAAAAATTTTAAAAGCTTTTTTAAAAATAAAAAAACATTAAGAAAATTTCCAAAAGCGTTTTAAAAAATCCAAAAACGTTTAGAAAAATTCCAAAAGCGTTTTAAAAACTCCAAAAACGATTGTAGATTTAAAATCATGGTCTCAAATCCGAAACTACAACAAATGCCAACCTAGATCTACATTGCAACCCTAAAACTAGAAAATTGAGATGTGAAATCACATACCTTGGCCTTATATCGTTGGTGGAGAAGAAGATCTAAGAAGAAATGAAGAGGCAACGTGTTAAGATCTAGCCTCGACCTTACGACATATCAGATGTCCGGAACAACGTATCACAATTCAATACAAAAAGACTAAGAATGCATCGGTGATCATGCATCAGTTGCATTTGGTCCGTTTAAGTATTCTAAATCCGATAAACTATATGTATATATGTTTATTAAACAGCTCGTCTTACCACTCAACTCTTTTTCATGAACACAGATGACGAATTTCCACGTAATTTTCTTGTCCCTAAAGATTTATACTTGAGTATTGATGTCGTAAAATTGCGAGGGACTTGCGACATTTTGAACACTGACGTCGCATGGCCCTCGCAAAATCTGTAAATTTTTTTTAATTTTTTTTACATATTACTTCATTTAAAATACAATTACAAAACACCACTTAGCAATGATACGCATTTTCACATTACTTCAATCAGAGTCTTCATCTTCCGTGTTTTCTTCTTCATCTGTCGCCTCGAACTCGTCAAAATTAGCATTTTCCCCTTCGGATTCTTCCTGAACAATGTCTTCTGCACCTTGTTGTGCATGTATGATATCTTCGGTTGATTCGATAGCTATAGATACTTCTGGTCCTCTTTCTTGTTGCATAGCCACATCGTCGACCTCCCCGACAATCACCCATACTACTACTCCCAGCACCAAGACTATACCCCTCCCAATGTGAAAACCATACATAATAGTTCAGAGTAAATCCTCTATTATATACATGCCGTTTCACCATATCAACATTCAAATATTTTGGATTTCCACACTTTACACATGGAGAGAAGATGTTACCGTCATTCGGAGTAAATGTGTTGATAGCCGCCTGGTTTACAAATGCCGGCAACCCATCTCGAAACTCTTTCGTCACTTTTCCCGTCTCCGGATCTTTTCGATTATACATCCATCGTCGCAATGTGAACACTTCATGTTCCGACGTCATTTTTTTAACTTTTAAAAAAAAAAATTCTCAAATTTTTTTTTCCCTCTAAATTTTTCTCCCCGAATTTTTTCTCTCTCTAAGATTTAGTGTGAAGTTACAATCACATTGTAGGCTATTTATAGAGAAAATGTAAAAATTTGCAATGTAATTGCGATGGAGTTCAGTAACATCGCAAAAATATCGCAAATGCCTCGCAATATTGCTACGGAAAATATACATCGCAAAAACGTTGCAATATTGCAACGTATTTGCTAGAGAATTGTGTGCATCGCAAAATGGTTGCAATAGCATCGCAAAAACGTCGCAAAATTGCGACGTTTTTATGATGTTTTACAATACATCGCAACGCCGTTGCAAATACGTTGCAACTTTGCAACATTTTTTTCCATCGCAATATGATGTTGCAAATTGCATGTTTTCTTTTAGTGATAGAGTTCAACAATAGACAAGGTCTCGATCAGGCTGATAGAGTACAAACAAAGAGTGATTCCTATACTCAAGACGGAGAAATTGTACACTAAAGAGCACAAAATCTGATCGAATCCAAAGAGAACACAACGACTAACTATGACAGTAGATAACAAAGCATAAAACACAAGAACTATTCTAGAACCTATCAAAGCTTAACCGAGATCTACACAAACAAAAGCCTACACCAACACTAACACTAGCCAAGAAGGAGAAACAAAAAACTTTCTGATAATAATTAATTATTTGCTGAAACAAAAATAAAGCTTAAACAGTAGGCAGAATATATTTTGTGACAGCATGTATACATCGTTTACTTATATATAAACTAGTTACTTTAATATAAATTCTAAAAGTTTAAGCCAAAATCATATGTCAAACAAACAAACAAGATATTAGAAAAAACGTCGTCAGAAATCAATTACAACTTGTAACTCTCTAGAATTCATGAAACCGTCAAACCCATCGTTACCACTAGAACTATAAATTATATTGTAACGTAAACACATTTATATAATACATTAAAAAAATCAATACATGCAACTCATAACATATACAATTAAGAATCATGTATTTACCAAAAAGAATATATTGTTTGGTTAAATATAACTTTTTCTATTTGAGTTCTAATAAGAAAAAATGTACAACCATATGTAATATTGCTTGAGGTTTGAGAGAATTTGGATTATGGATCTAACTGTTGAGGAAAAATATAAATTACCAAATTTTTTATCAAAAGATAATTATATGCATGAATGTGTGTGGGTATGCATATGTGGGTTGAGTATAAATACACAGCCTCATCTAAGTCCAATATCAAAATCTTTTTCTTTCCCTTGGAAGAGAGAGACCATTAATGGATTCACCAAGCCTATTGATGACGGGGAAAGACTGGACCACCACCAGTCTCCACCGTGTATTCTCTATGCAAGGCGGCGAAGATGACCTCAGCTACGTCAACAATTCCGATCCCCAAGCTTTAGCTATTACCTTAAGCAAACCTATCCTTATCTCATCTCTCCAATCCATCAAACTCTTCTCCAACAAAAATTCTCCCATCAGAATCACCGACCTCGGCTGCGCCACCGGCTCCAACACGTTTGCTTGTGTTGATACGGTGGTTGAGACGTTACGACGGCGATACACGGCGGTGCACGGTGGTTGTGGTGGTGGCCTGCCGGATTTTGAGGCTTTTTTCTGTGATTTGCCTTCCAATGATTTCAATTTGTTGTTCAAGTTGTTGGATGAGAAACGGAAAGTTGATTCACCGGCGAAGTATTTCTCCGGCGGAGTAGCTGGTTCATTCTATAATCGGCTATTTGCTAGAGAAACAATTCATGTCGCTGTAAGCTTAAGTGCCTTACACTGGCTCTCTCAGGTCTCATACACTAATCATTTCTCTATATTATATCATTATTTTCTGATCTATATAATGTTCATTTCATTTTTATATAGTAATCATTATTCTTTTTAGTGGTTACTTATAATAACATTAGTCTCAAAACAAGATAACATAGCACCAAAAGAACAATTTCTAAAATGTAAAGAGCCATATATAGTGATTATCTTGATGGATTTGCTCGATGAAATTCTCTAAATGTTTTGCAGATACCAGAGAAAGTATTGGAAAAAGGATCGAGGACATGGAAGAAAGGGAAAACGTGGATAGAAGGAGCAAAGAGAGAAGTGGTTGAAGCATATGCAAAGCAATCAGAGAAAGATTTGGATGATTTCTTAAGATGTCGAAAAGAAGAAATGGTGAAAGGAGGAGTGTTGTTTGTGTTAATGGGAGGTCGACCTTCAGGCACAATTAGTCAATTTGGAGACCAAGACACTCGAGCCAAACATCCTTTCACAATTACCATGGAACAAGCTTGGCAAGATTTGATTGATGAGGTAATTCATCTACATTTTACATTACACGTGTTATCTTCTTTCATAATTTATTTACATAACCGTTCATCATCTTGTCACTATATAATCATTTTCTTAAACGTTACTTTGACCTTTTATGTAATAAGTTTAAAAAGATGAGAACATTTATATTCACAATACGTTAGCCAAAATATTTCGTTGACTAAATACAACACAAGTTAAGCGTTTTATATTTGTTTGACACCAACTCTCAAGTACTTTAATATACTTTTATTACAGCAATTAAACTTGAAACGTTCGTTTTTTTCACCGTTCATTTTCAGAGAGGACATACTATTTGCAACTTATTTAAATAAATTAAACGTTTTTATATATGTTTATTTGGAGAAAAGGGTTTGATAGATGAAGAAACAAGGGATGGATTCAACATTCCGGCGTACATGAGAAGTCCAGAGCAAGTGGCGGCCGGAATCGATCGGTGCGGTGGTTTCAAGATAGAGAAAATGGAATACATGAAAATAGTTGAGCACTCAGATGAGAAGCAAGAAGAATGGAAGAAAGATCCGGTTTCGTACGGACGAGCCAGGACCAATTTGGTTCAAGCTGCTATTCGTCCAATGGTTGATGCATATCTTGGACCAGACTTATCTCATGAGCTCTTCAAAAGATATGAGAACCGGGTTTCTACAAACCGAGACTTTCTCTATATAACTTGTTTCTATGGAGTCGTCGTCTTTTCTGCCATTCGGATTTGATGATAATAAATATAGTTATAGCTATGTAAAAGAATGGAAATCCAAGTTGTGCTTTGTTCGTATTCATCTAAGAATTGTGGTAATTTCACCACATGAATATGTGTGTTGTTATAATTGTTGGAGGTACATGTACATAAGCTTGTAGGGTTGCCAATATATATTACTCCCAAAACATGTTTTATAAACCAAGTGGTAATGTTCTAGTGGTGTTTCCATTTGAGAAAGAAGTTGTCATGTTACTAATTATTTTTATTTGGTTACTAGATGTCTGAACCCTGGTGTAATATATACTTATATTTATATATAATAAAAGTGTAGTGTTAAGTTAAACTCGTGTTATATTCGTCTGTTTCTGACTATGTCGTATTTTTACTAGAAAATAATTATCACGTAATATTTGTATTTATTATTATCTCTTAAAATAATAAAAAAAAAATTTTTCTCTTCTTGATAGATTCTATAACTAATTATTATTATTTAGATAATATTGTTAAAGCCCTTTAACAAAAAAAATATATTACTAGTTTGTTTTAACTTTAAATATAATAAAAACATATTTAAATATTACTCATTTGTAATTTTATTCGTTCGTAATTATTTTTATAATTGGTCATTTACTTTATTTTCCTAACAAACTCATTATTTTGCTAATTGAAAATTGACACACATTATTATAAATAATAGAGATTCTTTTGTTCAGAGGGGTCACACAAATATGACTATCCATCTGTTAATTTTTTTTTGTCAATATTGGACCACAACAGACCGGCTCATTAGTCAAGTTCCTACATAATGTAGGCGGTAGAACTCGATTCCTGGTTATGCAAGTGCGTATGTCTTATGTGGACTTACCACATGTCACTAGTCTAAAGGTCACTTGCACTATTCATCTATTAATTAACAATCATATATCATAATTATTTTCCTAATTAGTCATTTAAATATTTCAAAGGAATATTTCAAGAAATTTAATCAAGAGATTATTGGTCTGTTTAAACATCTAATAATGTCTTTGAGGGAGAAAAAAAACCTAACAATATCTTAGCAAGAGAATATTTCAATTTTATATTTATTCATATGTATAATCACATATATTTAAAATTAAAATAGATAGAAACTTAAATTGATTTTAGACTTGCCGTCTAAGTTATCTTAAAACATGGACATCAAATCAATACAATAAATAATAATTTATCTTAACTACTACCTTATATTTAAGGTATATCATACAAAATATATATTTAGGGTATATCCACGTGATTTTTGGACCATTAATGAACATGGGTCTAAAAAGTTAAATGAATACGAGTTTAAAACCCTAAATAAACATAGGTGTAAAAACTTAAATGAATACGGATCTAAAAACTTAAATGAACATGGGTCTAACAACCTAAATGAGAATCAAAAAAATTTATATACAAAAATTGTAATGCATCAAAACCTAACAAATATCGAAAAATATATTTCGTATACAACACCGGTCATCACTATAAATTAATTTTTAGTAAATCAAGTATATATAAAATTAATAAATTTATATCAAATCATGAAATAAACAAAAATTAAACAAATACTACATATAAATAAAAATATTATAAATAAATAAAAATATTATAAATAAATAAAAATATTATAAAAAAAAAAAATAACCAGCATATTCATTTTTTTACAAAAACAAATCCCAGGCATGAATATTGCATATAGGGCATCATGTAGTAAGGTTATAAAATATGTTTTTTTTTGTCAATCAAGTGAACACGACCAAAATATAGGATTGTTTGATCAAGCGTATTAGTGCAGAATATAGGATTAAGTTCTTATGATCAGCATATATCTTGGCTCAGTTTCTTTACAAGATTGTGAAATATATGATCAAATGATTTTAATAGGCCTGGGTTTTCGGTTTAATCAGGTTATTCGGTTCGATTTAATTGGGTTTTCGAGTTATTCGGATTTTAATAAAATTGCCGAATTTAACCGAAAATAATTTCGGTTCAAATCGGTTCGGAAGTCGGTTTAATCGGTTTGTTTTTCTGGAAAAATTTAAATGCCGAAACAAACCGAAATTAAAAAAAATTCGGTTTCTTAACCCGAAAATAACCAAAATTTAAAAAAACCTGACAATATAGGTACATAAATCGGTTCAAACCGAAAGTATACAACTAATTTTAAACTTAAAACTTCAGTTCATGACATGATGAATTTCATGTCTTCACTTCTTCCTCGGTTCCTCTACTGCATTAACAAAAACCGAAAAACTGCATTAACAAAAACCGAAAATGTATTTGAGAGATTAACAAATAGGTAAAAATCACATTACCTATCCTAGGAGGGTAATCTTCATACTTCCAATTTGATTTTTCACCATCACCAACAATTGGAATCAATCCGCCTTTCAGCCACTCAATTCGGGCAATAAGCTCTTCTAAATCCAAAACAGCAGCTTTAATTGAATCCGATTCCATGATGTTTAGCTTCAAACCTTCATGAACTTCCGCTTGATGTATCATTTGCTCTTTTCCAATTGAATCCGATTCCATCTCTTCTTGATACTTTTCCTTCGGTTTTGGTGGTAAGACTGCGGTACTTGACCTCTGGATTTCTGTTCTCTTTGAACCGGCTGATGGTTGTGACCCTTCTGAGCCGTCAACTCCAGTTGTGTCAAGCTTCATTTAACAACAGAGAATAAAAGCCCCAATTTTGAAAAAACCCTAAATCGGACCAAAAAATACAAAATCGAACGATTATGATGCAATTAGGAACCTTTTCAACGTCAGAAAGCTTCGATTAACCACAAAAATTAAAAGCCCCAATTTTGAAAAAACCCTAATTTTTAGAAACCCTAAATCGGACAAAAAAATACAAAATCGAATGACTATGATGCAATTAGGAACCTTTTTGGCGTCAGAAAGCTTCGATTAACCATATAAATTAAAAGCCCCAATTTTGAAAAAACCCTAATTTTTACAAACCCTAAATCGGACCAAAAAATCACTAAATCGAAGACCGAAAATCAATTCAAAATAAGGAGAATAAGTCGGAAACAAAGTAGCAAAACAGAAAACAGAAAATCGAAAACAAAAAAATCGAAAACCGAATGAATCGGAGGAAGGATGAGATTACCTGAACGAGTTGATGGCTTGATTGGTACTAGCTTGTACGTGAACGAACGAGATGAAAGATCGAAGAAAAAAACAAGAGAAAGAGTGAAGAAATCGAAGATCGAAGAGAAAGAGGCGAGACGGAGAGGGAGAGCGTTCGACCGCGAGAGAAGGGAAGAAATGAGAAGAAAACCCTAAATTTTTTAATTTATACGTGGTTTAATATCCAGTTTACGTAAACCGAGAATAAACCAAAAACCAAACCGAATTACTCAAAAACTGAAATCAATTTTAAAATTGGCCGATCGGTTATCTCCCTCAAATCAATTCGGATCGGTTCGTCAATTTTTCGGTTCGGACCGGTTCGGTTTGTTCGGTCTGAACCGACATCCCAGCCCTAGATTTTAAAACTAACAGCACATCATCTTTAATACATAAATAAAGTTCAAGCTAGTGAAAAGAGAGGCCACTAAGCTACAACACGTCAATCCACTCGAGCAATTCCAAGAGAGACCACCAAACTATTATCCGAGATCAGAAGTTGGAAGAGATCTTCTCTATCTTAATCCCAATGTAATGATCATGAACTTGCCAAATGTAAAGTCATGATTGCTTGAGAGAAGTCTATAAAAGAACTCTTGTAATACTTTTGAAACAAGTTGAAATGATTCAATAAAACCGACAATTCTCGTTACGTTTATAAATCTTCTTTCATTTTCTTGTCAAGCACCACATACACCTTCAAATACCCATATATAGTGTCAGGCAATTATTGGTTACACTGAGCTAGTGACTAAACTATGACAAATACCTGTAGCATCTGAATCCTCACTTTTTGGCTTAAGTACCTTCTCTAAAATGGTCAATGAGTAGTCATGGTTAAATGGGTTCTTCAATCCGTAGTCTTCTCCAAATGATAGAAGCTCTAATTGCACATGTATATATCACCACAGATATATCTTTAATGTTATTGTAATTAAGATATATTAGCATTTGTAAAGATACTAACCTAGCTACGATTGTTGGTATTATGATTTGATAAATTTGATGTTTGTCAAATCTTTGATCATTTGTAAAGATACTGAAATAAGAAAAATCTTTCATGATCTAAATCAAAGCATCGACCCCAATAACCAAAATTAACACTTGACGACAAATCAATGCTCTTGTCTTCATCAAAGAAAGAACATCAAACAAGAATAAGCAAAAGAATCGATATTGTTTTTATTGGAAATCGCAAGCGTAAGAACACTTATCACCAATGACCAAATAAATCCCAATCAAAGCAATAACAACTATAATCTTCTGTAACACTCTATGTTTCTCAAGTGTAGGTTTCAAACTCTCTATGAAACCCGATGGAGGCATAGAAGATAGCTTTGGTGTACAGTGTTTATGAAATTGGAATAGAAGAAATTGGATTACTCTTTTTTTTTTTGATAACCCGGACTGTTCGGACTTGAGTAGCGTATGACCGTTGTCTCAAACCCGTCTACACACAGGTGCCAGGGGAACCAAGTGAATGTTTGATGTCATGCAAAGTGTGACTTTGTTTCTGTGGAGGATCGAATTTGGGTAGCGTCTTACCGATGTGCTTTCGTTCTCTCTCTAACACCACTAGACCACAACAATGTTGGCTGGATTACCTTTTCTTTGTAGGAAGGCAACGATAGATAAGCCATCATCACCGGTTAGATTAGTGCGAGCGACACGGTGAGACAAGAGCCGACAGAGGAAGAGAGATCTTGAAGAATAATCACTTACAAAATTGGTTGGTTCAGTTGAAATTTAAATTGTCTATAGTTGTTGAAAATAAATAAACTTGATTTTGGATCAAGTCTCATTTGGGTCAAGTTTAATTGGGCTACATAAAATTTGATCCATATTCTATAAAAGTCCTTAGAATAAATATCTAGATATTATGATAGAAATATTTAGATAACTATAATAAAATAATCTAGATATTAAGGTAGAACTCTCTAGATTTTAGATTAAAATATTAGAGATATTTTGAGTTCTGGAGGCTATATATACCTCCCTCTCCCTTCATTTGTAACCATCCACTTAAGTTTCAAAATAAGCACAAAATCTTCTTCTTTCTAAAATTTCTCCTCTCCAAAATATTTAAACACTTCCAAAATAGTTTTTCTCTTCCAACAAAGTGGTATCAGAGCTAAAAGATCATTTTGAAGATGGCGAGTAACGGTGTTCCCTTCCAAGTTCCGATGCTCACAAAGAGCAACTACGATAATTGGAGTCTACGAATGACAGCTATCCTAGGAGCACATGACGTGTGGGAGATAGTCGACAAAGGTTTCGTTGTGCCGGAGAATGAAGGTAATCTTTCTCAAACTCAAAAGGATAGTTTGAGAGATTCAAGAAAGATAGACAAGAAAGCTCTCTGTCTAATATATCAAGGATTAGATGAAGATACATTTGAGAAAGTAACGGAAGCTACGTCGGCTAAAGAAGCTTGGGAAAAGCTTCAAATATCTTACAAGGGTGTTGATTAAGTGAAAAAGGTACGTCTTCAAACCTTAAGAGGAGAATTTGAAGCGTTACAAATGAAGGAAGGTGAACTCGTCTCCGATTATTTTTCAAGAGTTTTGACGGTTACCAACAATCTAAAAAGAAATGGAGAGAAGCTAAACGATGTAAGAATCATGGAGAAGGTTCTTAGATCGTTGGATCCAAAATTTGAACATATTGTCACCGTCATTGAAGAAACAAAAGACTTAGAAGGTATGACAATGGAGCAACTTCTCGGTTCTTTACAAGCTTATGAAGAAAAGAAGAAGAAAAAGGAAGACATCACCGAGCAAGTACTCAAGATGCGGATTGATCATGCTAAAGAAGAAAGTGGTCGAAGTTATCCAAAAGGAAGTGGATTTCAGTCACGAGGAAGAGGTCGTGGATATGAAAGTGGAAGAGGTTGGAGAACGTATGAAGATAACTCTAAGCAAAGAGGAGAAGACTCATTTAGAGGTCGTGGGAGAGGAAATTCAAGACCAAGATACGATAAATCAAATGTCAAATGCTATAATTGTGAGAAGTTTAGACATTATGCTTCGGAATGTAAAACTCCTCACAACAAAAGAGTCGAAGAGAAGGTCAACTTTGTGGAAGAAAACAACAAAGAAGAAGAAATGCTATTAATGGCATTTAAGAAAGACGAAGGAAAAGATAGTCACAAGTGGTACCTCGACAGTGGTGTAAGTAATCACATGTGTGGAAGAAAAAGCATGTTCGTGGAACTTGACGAATCGGTGAAAGGAAACGTAGCTTTGGGAGATGAATCAAAGATGGAGGTGAAAGGTAAAGGAAATATTCTCATCCGATTAAAGAATGGAGATCATCAATTCATTTCCAATTTTATTACATTCCAACCATGAAGACCAACATCTTGAGCCTTGGACAACTCTTAGAGAAAGGTTATGATATTCGATTAAAAGATAATAACCTTTCTTTAAGAGACAAGGAAAATAATCTCATCACAAAAGTGGTCTAAAAATAGAATGTTTGTTCTTAATATTCAAAGTGACATCGCACAATGTCTCAAGATGTGCTACAAAGAGGAGTCTTGGCTTTGGCATCTACGATTCGGGCATCTCAACTTTGGAGGTTTGGAGTTGCTTTCGAAAAAAGAAATGGTGAGAAGACTACCTTGTATCAACCATCCAAATCAATTTTGTGAAGGGTGTCTACTTGGAAAACAATTCAAAATGAGCTTTCCAAAGGAGTCAATCACAAAAGCTCAAAAGCCGCTAGAACTTATTCATACGGACGTATGCAGTCCCATCAAGCCAAAATCACTCGGTCAGAGTAACTACTTCCTTCTCTTTATTGATGATTTTTCAAGAAAAACATGGGTTTACTTTTTGAAGGAAAAATCGAAGGTGTTTGAAAACTTCAAAAAGTTTAAAGCTCATGTTGAAAAGGAAAGTGGTTTGGTGATTAAAGCAATGAGATCCGATCGTGGAGAAAAGTTTACATCAAAAGAATTTTTGAAGTATTGTGAAGATAATGGAATACGAAGACAACTAATGGTGCCAAGATCCCCTCAACAAAATGGTGTGGCAGAAAGGAAGAATAGAACAATCCTTGAAATGGCGAGGAGTATGCTCAAAAGTAAGAAGCTACCAAAGGATTTATGGGCGGAAGCAATTGCGTGTGCTGTTTATCTATTAAACCGATCTCCAACAAGAAGTGTTTCGCAAAAAAACACCACAAGAAGCTTGGAGCAGAAGGAAACCCGGTATTTCTCACCTATGAGTTTTTGGAAGTGCTGCTCACACACATGTACCAGCGGAGAAGCGAAGCAAGCTTGATGATAAAAGTGAGAAGTATATATTCATAGGATACGATGCAAACTCCAAAGGATACAAGCTTTACAATCCAAATACCAAGAAGACAATCGTAAGTCGAGATGTCATCTTTGATGATGAAGAAGAATGGGAGTGGAGATCAAGTGATGAAGACTATAATTTCTTTCCACATTTTAAAGAAGAAAACTTGGAGCAACAAAGTGAGGAGCATGTTACCCCACCAACTTCATCAACACAAAGTTCTCAAGGAGATGAAAGTTCGAGTGAAAGAACTCCACGTTTTAGAAGTCTACAAGACATTTATGAGGTAACTGAAAATCAAGAAAATCTCACTTTATTTTGTCTATTTACGGAGTGTGAACCTATGAACTTCCAAGAAGCCATGGAAAAGAAGACATGGAGAAATGCAATGGATGAAGAGATCAAGGCCATCCAAAAGAATAACACTTGGGAGTTGACTTCACTCCCAAATGGACAAAAAGTAATTGGTGTAAAGTGGGTGTATAAAGTGAAGAAAAACTCTAATGGAGAAGTTGAAAGATATAAGGCAAGACTGGTGGCAAAAGGTTACAGTCAAAGGGCCGGCATCGATTACGGTGAGGTATTTGCTCCTGTTGCTCGTTTAGAAACTGTTCGACTAATTATTTCATTAGCGGCTCAAAACAGTTGGAGGATACATCAAATGGATGTCAAATCAACTTTTTTAAATGGAGACCTCGAAGAAGAAGTCTACATTGAGCAACCACAAGGTTACATAGTCAAAGGAGAAGAAGATAAAGTATTGAAGCTAAAGAAAACACTTTATGGGTTAAAACAAGCTCCAAGGGCATGGAATACTTGAATCGATAAATATTTCAAGGAGAACAACTTCATCAAATATGAGCATGCACTCTATATCAAAAATCAAAATAAAGATATATTGATTGTATACTTATATGTTGATGACTTGATATTCACGGGATGCAATCCAAATATGTTCGAGGAGTTCAAGAAAGAGATGATGAAGGAGTTTGAGATGATGGATATTGGGTTTATGTCTTACTACCTTGGAATAGAAGTGAAACAAGAAGACATTGGAATCTACATTACCCAAGAAGGTTATGCTAAGGAGATACTTAAGAAGTTCAAGATGGATGACTCGAATCCTGTTAGCACGCCAATGGAATGTGGAATCAAATTATCAAAGAATGAAGAAGGAGAAAGAGTGGATCCAACACTCTTCAAAAGCTTAGTTGGGAGTTTAAGATATTTGACATGCACAAGACCAGACATCTTATATGCGGTCAGAGTATTGAGTCGTTACATGGAGGACCCAACAACAACTCACTTCAAAGCAGCAAAGAGGATCCTTCGTTATATCAGAGGTACTATAAACTTTGGTTTATATTACTCTATTTCTAACGACTTCAAGCTTGTTGGATATAGCAATAGTGATTGGGGTGGAGACATGGATGGCCGCAAAAGCACAACTGGGTTTGTCTTCTACATTGGAGATACCGCTTTTACTTGGTTGTCGAAAAAACAACTGATTGTCACCCTCTCCACTTGTGAGGCAGAGTACGTAGCTGTAACTTCATGTGTTTGTCATGCAGTTTGGCTACGTAACTTGATGAAGGAGTTAAAATCTCCGGACAAAGAACCAACAAAGATATTTGTGGATAACAAGTCGGCAATAGCATTAGCAAAGAACCCACTCTTCCATGATCGAAGCAAGCACATTGCATGCTATCACTACATCAGAGAGTGTGATGCAAAGAAAGATGTGGAGTTGGAGTACATAAAGACGAACGATCAAGTAGCCAACATCTTTACAAAACCCCTTAAGCGTGAAGATTTTATCAAGATGAAGAGTTTGCTTGGAGTAGCAAAATCAAGTTTAAGAGGGGGTGTTGAAAATAAATAAACTTGATTTTGGATCAAGTCTCATTTGGGTCAAGTTTAATTGGGCTACATAAAATTTGATTCATATTCTAGAAAAGTCCTTAGAATAAATATCTAGATATTATGATAGAAATATCTAGATAACTATAATAAAATAATCTAGATATTATGGTAGAACTCTCTAGATTTTAGATTAAAATATTAGAGATATTTTGAGTTTTGGAGACTATATATACTTCCTTCTCCCTTCATTTGTAACCATCCACTTAAATTTCTAAATAAGAACAAAATCTTATTCTTTCTAAAGTTTCTCCACTCCAAAATATTTAAACACTTCCGGAATAATTTTTATCTTCCAAAATATTTAAACACTTCCAGAAATTCCTTGAAACTTGATGTTCCTCATTAGTGTCCGATGAAAAGAGAATGTTGCAGAGAATCACTGCGACGAGCTTAAGCTCTGGTAAAATCTGGTTTGTTTCTACTAAAATCCATGGAACCAACCTCCAAACATTAAAGCAATCTCATTGTTACTTGATCACAACCGGTTTAAACAGAGATAACCTCAACGTTGCCAAATTCGTTGAAGCATGTTCAAATGCTGGATATCTCCAATATGCTTACTCTGTATTCACTCACCAGCCATTTCCTAATACTTATCTCTACAACACCATGATTAGAGCTTTTTCTCTCCTCGAAGAACCCAATGCACAATCAACTGCGGTCACGATTTACAGAAAGTTCTGGGCTTTTCGCTCTAAGCCTGATTCATTTACTTTCCCCTTTATATTGAAGATTGCTGTTCAAGTATCTGATGTTTGGTTTGGGAGACAGATTCATGGTCAAATTATGGTTTTCGGATTTGACTCCAGTGTACATGTTGTTACGGGATTGATTCAGATGTATTCTTCGTGTAGGGTCTTGGGAGATGCACGTAAGATGTTCGATCAAATGCGTGCAAGGGATGTAACAGTTTGGAATGCAATATTAGCAGGGTATGGAAAAGTTGGGGAGATGGATGCAGCGAGGAGTTTGCTGGAGAGGATGCCTTGTTGGCTAAGAAATGTGGTTTCTTGGACTTGTGTGATCTCTGGATATGCTAAGAGTGGACGAGCTAGCGAAGCCGTTGAGATGTTTCAGAGAATGCTGATGGAAAATGTTGAGCCAGATGAAGTAACGCTTTTGGCTGCATTAGCAGCTTGTGCTGATCTTGGTTCACTTGAGCTGGGTGAAAGAATATGTAGCTACGTTAATCACCGAGGGATTAACAGAGCGGTTTCATTGAACAACGCAATCATTGATATGTATGCGAAATCAGGGAATATAACAAAAGCGTTGGAGGAGTTTGAGAATGTTACTGGAAGAAATGTGGTCACTTGGACGACTATAATTACGGGGCTAGCTAATCACGGGCTCGGAGCAGAAGCTTTAGCGATGTTTAACCGAATGGTTAAATCTGGAGTGAAACCTAACGATGTTACTTTCATTGCTATCCTTTCAGCTTGCAGCCATGTGGGTTGGGTTGATCGTGGAAAATGTTTGTTTAGCTCAATGAGATCAAAATATGGAATTCGTCCCAACATTGAGCATTATGGATGCATGATTGATTTGCTAGGACGAGGAGGTAAACTCCAAGAAGCGAATGAAGTTATTAAAAGCATGCCCTTTGAAGCTAATGCTGCAATATGGGGATCTCTTCTTGCTGCTTCAAATGTTCATCATGACCTTGAGCTCGGAGAAAGGGCTTTGAATCAGCTGATTAAATTAGAACCGAATAACAGCGGTAACTATATGCTTTTAGCCAATTTATACTCGAATTTAGGAAGGTGGGACGAGTCAAGGATGATGAGGAAGATGATGATAGGGATTGGCGTTAAGAAAGTGGCTGGTGAAAGCTCCATAGAAGTTGAAAACAGAGTATATAAGTTCATCTCAGGGGATCTTTTGAATCCTCTAGTCGAAAAGATTCATGAAATTTTACAAGAGATAGATTTACTAATACAGAGCAATAAAATTTGAGCCACAGATTGAGCTGATTAAGAATCGGGAATGCTTCTGTTCTCCAAGACCCGAAACCAGAGCCAGACGGCGGTAAAAAAGAAGTAGACTGTTATTCCCGGTTCCGGTTCCGGTGGGGAAAACAGGAAGAGAAATTTGCCGAAGAGAAGAGCGACGTGTTAAATAATGGAACATGCTTTTAAGCCTATTAATTTATGAAGGGCTTCGAGTTTGGGCTCAGGCTTTTCGTCCACATAAAAGCCTTTTTACGCTCAATAGGCTTAATTTTAAATGATATATATATATTAAACCATGTCCGATTGCCTAAAGCTGGAATCGAATTCTGATATCAAGTTATTAGCTGGATCATCTTGACCACCAGACTGATAACAACTCGATAATTTTAATTTATATGTTTAGTGGTTAGTTTTTGTGAAATAATTCGGGATAGAGGAAATAATCCAAAAAAATGAGAAGAAAATAAATTTAAAAGAATAATGCTAATTTCGGGATAGAGGAAATAAATTTTAAAGATCCGGAATGTACGGGTCATTTAAGGTGGTACATGGGGCGGGGTTGTCCAAACTTAAGCACATTTAATGTCTAAACCTCAAATTTAAGTGTAATTAAATTCAGTTTCAGACATTGGAGTTGTGAAACACACAATTAAAATGGAATTAATACTACTAGTATTAAACTCATTTTTAACTTATTGTCGGAGAAAGAAAAGCTCAAGGAAGGGGAGAGAGACGCGGAGGAGGGAAACGACAAGTGGCCACGTGGCTCTTGCCTGAATTCAATTAAAGAGTTTGTCTTCTTTACTTCATGCCTCGCTACTTTCGCGGCAAGAAATCATGAGCTTCCCAAATTTATCTTCGTGTCAATATATATATATATATATATATATATAATTCACACAAGAAAATGACGCATGTGATACACTTTTGTTATATATTTTAAATAGCATGTGGTACATTAAAACCAACAAAATATCAAATCGTACAAAACGAGTTGATTCACTAAGATTAATTATGTACGATACTCTTTACAGTTTTGTCGTTTGCCTTTTATTTATTTTATCATCACATACGCCACATTCGTTTGCTAGTTGCTAGCAACTGCGAACAAAAATTGTTTATTTCATGATCGCTGATTCAATATCTGATCTCAGCAACTAATCGCTACCAATCAACGATTGAAATTTTGAGTAGTTAGCGACCATCGACTACCAAATGAACAATACTAGCAATAAAAATTTTAATTAATTAAAAAATAAATTAAAATTAAAAGTAATAATAATAAAGTTATATAAATATAATAATAAAAATAAATAAATAAGTATATATATATAAAATAAAATAAAATTTACAAATATTGATTTAGATTTACAAAAATTTAATTTTAATTGTGTATAAATATATTTTTGATAAATAATATATGAATGTGGTAATATTTATTATTTAATTTTCATGAAATTTTTGAATATAGTTTTGCTAAATAATATTATATTTTATAATTTAAATTAACATAATATTTTTTTCATTTTTATAAGTATATATAATTTTTTATAATAAATTTATATTAAAAATTTGAAAAAAGAAGTTAGTAGATAATGCGACTGTAAAACAATCAACAAACGACTATTAAACAACAAACGACTATTAAACGAACAAAAAGCTAAATTTTATCACAATTGCTGGTCACAATTACTAGTTGTAATCGTCATCGACCACAAAAAGAACGGAACTTTACTCTCTCTTTTCTTTACTTTTTAAACATTAACATCAATAACTCGATATTATTAGTATATGAAATTGAAAATGAAATCATGTTGAAAAAGTGAATTCTTTGTAGATGCATGTTAAACTATTACTAAATAGGAAGCCCATGACGACGACTACATCTCTGTGTTGACAATATCGTGAACATTATCGAGTGTTTGTTTGTTATTTGTTTCATTTTTTCCGATTGCATGTAGTGGTGAATAGTGAAATTCTGAATGTAAAGATTCTATGGCAGTACCCTTGACAATTATCTCAGAGGTTACCGGTTTGAATTTTGTGTAGGGAGAAATGATCAGGACCAAAAATAGTATAGTCAAAAGCTAGTTCCGAACCTAAGAATGGATTAGGGCCCAAAGCCTAACCACCTCCAAGTTATAAAAAAAATAAAAAATTCTATGAACAACGGGGGAATGCGAGAGTTTCTTAAAACTAATACAGTAAGTAATAACTGTTGTATCTAAGGTTATATCGATTATTAAGAACTTAAGAAATATAAAGAATTCTCTTATTTATTAGCTTAGAAAACTTCCTCAAAACCTAAACTCTTAATTTTCAAATTCTCTCTTAGGTTATACCACACATTGGTATCTCACTATTTATAGATAAAACTAAGCTTTTTCTTTTCACAATAAGAAAATATGAATAGATAACTCCTAATCTCAACAAACTTAATCTTATCTAGTTAGTAACTTGCTCAACAAGTTACTATATTCAAGCTTAAATCAATATTCTCCTCCTAAAGCTTGAACTCGACTTCTTATATGTCTTGAACTCCAATGAAATCTCTCATTTCTTTGAACTTCATTCTTCCAAGTGTCTTCGTTAGAATATCCGCCTTTTGCTTTGTTCCGGGAATGTGTTCCACTTCAATTTGACCATTCTCAACACATTCTCTAATGAAATGGTACCTTGTATGTATGTGCTTGCTCCTTCCATGAAACACCGGATTCTTGGTAAGAGCTATTGCGGATTTGTTATCTATTCTTATTATCACCTTCTCACAAGATGTTCCTGTAACCTCACTCAACAATTCTTGAAACCAAATTGCTTGTCTTGAAGCCTCGGTTCTAGCCATGAACTCGGCTTCACACAAAGACAATGCAACGGTTTCTTGTTTTTGTGAGCACCAAGTAATCAGACTTCCACTTAGATAGAAGATGTGTCCCGTTGTACTTCTTCCATCATCCAGATCTACATTGTGACTACTATCACTATCCTCGATCAACTTTGGTGCTTGCATGGTGGATCTCGTGAAGACTAATCCGAGATTCGTCGTGCCTTTTAAGTACCTCAAGCATTGTTTCAAGGCAGCTCCATGAGATTCTCTCGGACTTTGCATGTATCGACTTAGAACTCCAACACAATACGATAAATTGGGTCTTGTGTGTAAGAGGTATCGAAGACAACCAAATTTTCTTCTATATTCCGTGGCATATATCTCATTTTCTTCGAGACCTTTTGACAATTTAAGACCCGTATCCATTGGTATATGAACCAAATTGCACTCATTCATTCCCGAATCCTCAAGAATTTTTTGTGCATACCATTTTTGGGATAACGTTATGCCTTTATCGAGTTGTTTCACCTCTATTCCAAGATAGTAAGTTAACTTTCCTAAGTCACTCATCTCAAATTTTCTTGCCATCTCCTCTTTAAACTCATCAATGATTCCCTTGCTTGTTCCGGTAACAAACAAATCATCAACGTAAACGGCTATAAGCAAGGTCTCGTGAAACATAATTCTTTTAAATATCGATGGCTCCTTGCTACACTTCTCGAACTTTAGCTTTCTTAGTACTTGATTCAATTTGATATTCCAAGCTCTTGGTGCTTGCTTTAACCCATACAAAGCCTTCTTAAGTTTATAAACTTTGTCTTCACTTCCTTTAATTTCAAAACCTTCCGGTTGTGTGACATAAACGGTTTCTTGCAGCTCACCATTAAGAAAGGCCGTTTTAACATCGAGATGATGGATCTCCCAGCCATATGATGCGGATAGATTAATGAGGAGCCTTATCGTTTCAAGTCTTGAAACTGGTGCAAATATCTCTTCATAATCTATCCCATGTTTGTACATATCCTTTGGCAACAAGTCTCGATTTGTATTTGTTGATGCTTCCATCGGAGTTACGTTTGATCTTGAAAACCCACTTAAGTCCAATAGGTTTGATTCCTCTCGGTAGTTCTTCAAGATCCCAAGTTTTATTTTTTTCAATCGATTTTATCTCATCTTCACAAGCAAGAATTCATTCCTTTAATTGTTTAGCTTCACTGAATGTTCTCGGTTCATCTTCTAAACTTAACAGCAACATCTCTCCTTCTTTTTCAGCAAGTAAAACATAGTCTTCAAGGTGTTTAGGTTTTGAAACTTGCCTTTGTGATCGTCTTAATACCGGAGATGTTTCGTGTTCTAACTCTTGTGATTCACATGATTCTTGTTCATGAGATGGTAGCTCCTCCTGTTTCACGTCTCCTATACAATCTTGACTTGTATTATTTTCTTTTTCCTCATGATCATTATCATTGCCAATTTGTGTAATCGTAGAGTCAAAACCACCAGTAACTACCTCAAAGTTTTCTTCTTGATCACTCTCCTCCGAAACTTTGAGGTTACAATTCCATCCTTTTGAATCATCGAAGACAACATCTCTACTCACCACAACCTTTCGAGTAATTGGATCAAACAATCTATACGCCTTAGTCCCAAGTTCAGTTCCAAGATGGACTAAGATGCGAGACCTATCATTAAGTTTCTTTAGCTGTAAAGTCTCAACTTTGCATAACCAATGCATCTGAATACACGAAGATGTGCTATGTTTGGTTTTCTTCCTCGCAATATTTCATACGGAGTTCGATCTTTTATGGCTCGTGTAGTAATTCTATTCAACAAATATGTTGAATGTCTTACCGCTTCTCCCCAAAGATAATTTGGCATATGCATATGCTTCATCATGCTCCTTGACATCTCCATCAATGTTCTATTTCTTCTCTAAACAACTCCATTTTGTTGAGGTGTGTATGGTGCGGTAAGATGTCTTTTGATACCCATATCTTCGCAAAAAACTTTGAATTCTTTTGACAAGAATTCCCCTCCTCTATCGGTTCTAAAGACACGGATCCTCTCTTTTGTTTCCCTCTCGATCACGGCTTTAAAACTTTTGAATTTTTCAAAAGCTTCACTCTTTTCTTTCACGAGAATCGTCTACATGTATCTCAAATGATCGTCAATAAGAACAAAAATATACCTATTCCTTGTGGCTGTTATAGGTGATATTGGGCCACAAAGATCCCCATGAATTAGTTTCAATACTTTCTCAGCTCGATAAAGGGTTGCTTTTGGAAACACTTGTCTTGCTTGCTTCCCAAGTAAGCATGATCCACACACTTTCTTTTCAATTTCGACTTTCATAAGTCCTTTAACCAACTCTTTCTTGACCATGTTTGACAAAGTATCAACATTAACATGTTCTAGTCTCACATGCCACTTACTTGAATCACTCACCTCGGCAAGAAGAGCCTCCGATTCCTTTACTTCCATCCGAACTTTGTAGAGTCGATTTTGTGACCTTTTTGCTTTGACAATTAATTTTCCTTCTCGATCATACATTGTCAAGTACTCTCTCCTCATACGAATCTCACAACCAGACTCCGTTGCTTGTCCAAGACTAATGATATTACTCTTTAAACCCGGAATATAATATACGTTAGTCATAGTTTTTGTTTCTCTATTTCTATCCAAGAAAGAGATCGATCATTTCCCTTTTATATCAATGCGGGAATCATCACCAAACCTCACCTTTCCCGTCACTGATTCATCAAGTCTCATGAAGTATCTCTTGTCTCCTGTCATGTGATTACTTGCTCCATTGTCGAGATACCAAGTGTATTCACTATTACTTGTTTCAAATTTACTTGGTATACAGTTTTTCTCATTGAGATACACAACCTCATGCATAAAGAGTTCATCCACATCTTGTGTATCATCATTAACACTTCCTTCTTGTGCTTCTTGGAGCTTAAGTAATCGATCCGGACAGCTAGAGGCATAATGTCCTGACTTGTCACAGCGATAACATTCGACTTTTGACATATCACGATCTCCATTACCTCTTCCTCGTCCTCTTCCTCTAGAATTAGAGCAACCTCGGCCTCTTCCTCTAGAAGTTCCATTATTTTCTTGATTGTAATTTCTTACTTGAGTCTCCGAATTGGAATACATCAGTTTGTTTTGTTCCTCTTAAGCTTCTTCCTCTTCATCGAAGATTCTTTCCTCATAGGTTTTGATTCGTCCTATGATATCTTTGAAGCTTATGGTGTTAAGGTCTAGTACTTGCTCAATTGAGGCAACAATTTGAATGTATTTCTTTCGTGGTAGGCTCTTAAGAAACTTTTTCACTAGCTTTGACTCCTCAATAATTACTCCTAGAGATGCCGATTTTGAAGAGATTTCGGATAGCTTACCAACAAAGCTATCTATTTTGTCGGAATCCTTCATCTTGAGACGATCAAACTCGGACATGAGAGTTTGTAATCTTGCTTCTCTAACTCTCTCAGCTCCCATATTCCATATTTTGATTGCATCCCATACTTGTTTTGCCGTGTCTAGCTCACCGACTTGCAAAATCAAAGATTCCGGTATTGATTGAAATAACAATCCCATCGCCAAGTTGTTTTTCTCTTCCTCAGTTGTACCTTTCTCAATAACCTCCCACACCTTGTGTATTTTGAGACACACTTTCATCCTCATAGCCCATACGGTGTAGTTAGTTGAATTCAACATTGGACATTGAATTGAAGAAGAACCTCCTCCTTCTTTTTTTTCCGACGGCACAATCGCTTGACTATCTCCCATGGTTGTTATACCTCACGTATAACTTCTCCTTTCATGATCTAGGCTCCTCCTTGATCAAACCTTCGCTCTGATACCAATTGTTGTATCTAAGGTTATATCGATTATTAAGACCTTAAGAAATATAAAGAACTCTCTTCTTTATTAGCTTAGGAAACTTCCTCAAAACCTAAACTCTCAATTCTTAAATTCTCTCTTAGGTTATACCATACATTGGTATCTCCCTATTTATAGATAAAACTAAGCTTTTCCTTTTCACAATAGGAAAGTATGAATAGATAACTCCTAATCACAACAAACTTAATCTTATCTACTTAGTAACTTGCTCAACAAGTTACTATATTCAAGCTTAAATCAACAATAACAATGAATTTTCAGGTGATTAAACTCTTCGATATAGCTCATAACTCATAAGTCATGATAACTAATATATGGTTACATGGATGTGGGACTAAAAGCAAATTTGTCAAGCCTTTCTTTTCCAAGACACAATTATATAGAGAAACAAACGAACCCATAAAGATTACAGTTACAACTAATAAGAATATATATGATGTTTCTTTGTTTGTTTTAAGATTATCTTGTTTTAAAACCCCAAAAAAAAAAAAAAAAAAAAACTATCTTGTTTATCTATAATGTACATAGAATTAATTGGATGTTTTCGTGAAGTTGTGATATTAGAATTGTAAAGTACACAACTTTCGGTTTATCATATTAAAAAGGGAATCGAACTGGGGATGTTTTAGGCTGTAAAGGGAAGAACAATTAAGATGATTAGTTGCTTCTCGATAATTAGCTTAACATAGTTATATTATTTTTTTAATCAAATGTAAGATCTTATATTTATACCGATTTTCAAGTTTTTGACAAAAATACAGAGTTAACAAAAAAAACAGATTAAACAAAACTACAGAAAAGATAAAAAATACGATACAACAAACTATGAATCAATAGAGCAATCAATCACCGAGAACGAAGAAGCCGAGTGGAGTCGGAAGACCAAGATAGCAGAAAGCACCGACACTGAGACCTAACAATACTTCCTAAAGTCCAATAATTGCCACTAACGCTCGGTCCAAGAGACATCTTTCAATACTCGGACCAAAACACCTAACTGAGAGGGAGTAACCCGCACAGAACGCGACAAGGAGCAAATATACAAAATGGCCGATAGTAACCATGCACTTCAAGCATAACCGAAGAACCGACGCTAAACCGAGATGCAGTCGAACGAAACAACAACGGAAAACCGAGCTAGCATAACCTAAAAGCCCATATTTGACAGCAACCCACGCAGACCCAAACCAGAGAGCAACTTAGACTATCCAAACCCGTAGCTTCCGCATCCGGAACATCAAAACCTAGATTTAGTTGTCCTCTAACTAAACCGAGACCAGATGAGACCAGATCTGAAGGAAAAAGGAGAAAAGAAGTGACTACCCGAAACTGGAGACAACTCCGGCGAGGAAGACCCTAGCGGCGGAAGCAACTACGGTGGTGGAAGCGGTAGCAACATCTCCGGTAAAAAACCAAACCCACGACCCTTAACCACGGAACGATATCGTTAGGCGAGCGTTGCTTGGAGGAGTTCAAATATGCTCAGGAGAAATGTTGCCGACAACTTGTCCTCTGTTTGCCGTCCTCACGCGAGAGATGAGGAAAACCACCACTTAACAAAAGCTTCACCGGCGAACACGGCAGAGAACACCAGACATAAGAGGCGGAGGAGACTTAAAAGTAACTTCTGGGCGCGTCGGTCAGCTGGTAGCGGTGAGAGACCGGAGGAGGGACATAGTTATATTGCTTGTAATACTTTTTTTTTGTATATATTGTAATATTGATATGTTATATCCTTGAGGATGAAGACAAATTAATAAATCAGGCTAAGGAAATAAATTGAGCAAACAGGATCCTAAGATATAATTAGTGCATGGTTTCTGTTCTAAACATTTGTTACGTTTCTTTCTTCTTGCCAATTAAATTTCAGATAGATTTTAAGTATAAAGGTCAAAACTTTAAACTTAACTAAAAAGATTTTCATCATTATGAACTTTTTTTATACAGACAGGTTCCATACCAAAAAAATCGTCAAATAACAATTTTAAAAGTATATATATTTTGAATTTTGTAAATAGTGACATAATCACTATACATAGATAATGGATTCTGAAATTTGTAGTAAATATCCTCATTATTTATAATATTTTTACAGTTTTTATTACTTTTTGTATATACATAAGCTTCATAATAATTATATTAACATAAGCAGCATAATGATTAAAAGTACAAACTAAGAGTACCTTTTCAGTATCGTTAAAATAGAGATTAATCCGTTTACTAACGAGTTCTATTAATTGTTATATCAAGTTTGCTTATTCTAAAGTCCACATGTTATTTTAAAAATTTAACTTGATCATAATAACGTGGAAAATAATTTAATTATTTTTGAAGGATTAATAATAAGTTCTGAGAGCAAATCTTAAGTTAGACGATTTCTTTCACATGAACATCAATTCTAGATCCTGAAATTGAGGTGCTCAAATTTTTTAATGTGTATTTTTTTGGTTTTAAATTACTTATGCTTTGTACTGAAAAAAATATTATTTCCATTTGGACGGAACAGTCGACGAAAGTCAGACTTTGATTCCCATTTTCTCAAATTATAAATATATAAATGTTAAAATATATATAACTAATAATCGAATAGTCATGTTTCTAGTTTCGACATTTATTTTTTTGATAATGAGAATAATCCGAATGATCTCAATTAATTTTATAATTATAAAATTTATTGTATTTTGAGTCAATTAATGAAATTCACAATGAAGAGAGAGATATGAATCTGTAATAGTGCATTTGATGTACTTTCAATGTTTTTGTTATACGTTAACGTAAGTGTTAGCAGTTAATTTATATATTACATGATAGAATATATATGATAAAATATATGTTAACACATATATAATATGTTAATACATCTATTACCGATTAACAGATTTATTATTTGATAAATATATATTTACTTAAAATATGGAGACGATACATTAAATGCATATACATTGCAGTAAATGCGGAGACAATTTATTTAATAGATTGTCTCCGTATTTGTTGTCGGTTAACGCATATATTACATGATAAAATATATGTTAACGCATATATTATACACTAATATATATATTACCAGTTAACATATTTATTATCTGATAAATATATATTTGTTTGGGGCATATATTACTAAAATATACGGATAACACATATATTACATGTTAACATATTTATTATGTGATAAGCACATACTTGATTAACACATATATTATACGTTAACATATATATTATCTTAGTGACACATAGTTATCCGATAAATACAAATCTATTTGATAACAAATTTATTATGCCTGATAAAAAAAGTTACCAATTCATCTTTATCTTCTTCCTAAATACATTTGTTATTGGTATCAACAAAGAAAATCAAATGTGCAATTGGTGAGACAAATGAAACCTACATTGGATATTAAATTCATATTAACATATTAACATGAGAAGCAATAGACACAGAAAGCATCAACACAAGACACCTAAAATTGCCATGCGCGAACTGTCTGGTATTTTTTTGGTAGCAAGAGGAAGGAGAGACGTGAAGAAAATTAGAAAGTGTGAGGATAAAGCTTTTTATGGAGAATAAAAAGATGAATCGGATCAAGCTTTGGGATTAATGGTTTCTTGTCATTTTGGTTTAAAAGCAACATTTCTCCTCATCTTCTTCTTTTTTTAATCTAGTTAATCTTTAATTCGTTTGAATCATTACCTTTTGCTAGTTTCCATCATCTGAATCTTAGATTTCGTTTCTTATCATTTGAATTGCTATAATTTGAACCAAAATTACTGAAAGTTGTTATGTTGTAAAAACAAGAGAAGAGAAATTAGTATGAATAGGTCATAGGGATAAAACTGTAAAAATAAAATGAAAGAAAGATTAGTGAACTAGAAATCCGAATTCGAAAAATACCTCATCCAAAACAGAATCAAACGAAAGACAACTAAAAATCTAAAAGAAAAAGAATTGATTTGGTCGGTGTTCTTTAACCTTTTTACTTTATCTGTTATCATGTTATTATTTTGTTAAGTATTTATTATTTATCTGTTATGTAATATGCAAATGCCTTGTTCCTAGTTTTTTTTTCTGTTTACTTTGGAAAAAAGTAGTTGAATGCGTTGGAAAATAATAGCATATGTTCTGTTCCTGCGGTTTTCAGTTAGTGACTTTATAAGAAAAGGTTTTGTTTATGAAGCAAGGAACATTAATTAACTTGTTTTAGGGTTTAGTCAACTTTTATGCAAATTGATCGAATATTATTATGTCAGTTGATGAACAATATATATAGATGCAAAGCATGATAACGAAGAGGAATCTCGCAACATAGAGTGGCCACATATAATTTATAACATATCATCGTTATTGGACCATACTTCTTTAGGTTTCACTTCATGAACAAATATGCAAAGAGGCTCTTTGACCAAACAAAATAAAGATGTTCTAATAACTCAGGGTTTTTGCCATTAATGTTGTACTTTGCATAACTGAAGTTAACTTTAATTTCGATCTAAATAGTATTCTTGGTATTATAAATGTAATAAGGTCAAATGGTCAACTTAGCCCCATAACATGAGGTCTCCGTTTTACAAGTAAAACCCTTTTTAAATGATTCTAAAATTTCGTGAAGGAGTTGGTACTCCCGATGCTGCTTGCTCGTTACGGAACTCGAGCTTATTAAAATATCACTATTATATTAAAATCTCCCAATTAATTCCCAAACAGCACGATATGTTATCATTTCTTCAACTTTTACTTATAGTATTACATAATTGCAAACAAAAAAATTTCATCCTAATTTTACCAGTTTCCTTGGAAGTATAGAAAGAATATAGTTGAAAAAGTGAAAAGAAAGGTTTTCATCCACTAACAATAAGATGAACTAGTTGAATGAAATATATTCAAAGGACATTTACATTAAGAAAATTGAGGGTTACATGTAATTCATAATGTGTTTTAGTAGAATTACATTATAATCATATACTCATTCGTTATAAATACTATGAGTTATCCCAGACGAACTAGCTCAATTGGCATTACTCCAAATAATTGTTTGAAAGGCAGTGTCGTGCATATAGTTAGTTAGAGAGACCTAACACGAATTCAACATAATAGATCCTATTAATAATGTTTTCATAATATAAATATTATATAGTTAAAAAACCTATTGCTAAAACAAAATAAATTTTTTAAAAAATAAATAGTCTCACAAAAATTAAAGAAATCTAATGCTTAGAAAAGAAAAATGTTTAGGAAAACCGTTTTTAGTTTGTTTATATGGATAAAAACCTAAACATATATAAGTTTAATATTTGAAATTTGGTTAGAGAGTCAACTGAAATGATCTTTAACCAGTATACTACATTACAATTTCAAATTTAAAGATCTCAAAAAATATATATTTTTGGGGGCCAAGGCGAAAGCCTTTTACCCTCTGCTGAGAGGTCTCGTGTTTATATACTTATTATTTGGTTTGACTTGTTCAAGTAATAACATTTAGTACTTGGATTTGTATTGTTCATATCGAGTACTTGGTTAAACAAGTACTTATCAAAAATAAGAATGCTTGCAAGTTATTTGACTCGGTTTGTAATTGTTCAAAATCACTAATTAAATTTGAAATATTTATTTATTTAATAGAAAAATAAATATCATATACTTTTTTCAATCAAAATTTTAAATTATTCTATAATTATTGACTCGAAATATTAACAACTTAATTTTTTTACGTATAATTAATTATTTTTTAAATTAATGATTATAAAATAACAAATCAAGTAGTATTAATAAACCGAGTATTGAAGATTTTGTTGATACTTAATATTTTGTTTGGACTTGCGAGTAATGAAATTAACTTATTTATTACTTGACTTAACTATACCAGATACTTAGTTTTTCAAATCAAGTACGAACCGAATAATGAGTAATTATGCTCAGCCCTAAAGAAAAGTGACGAGGACCAGAAATGATACAGTTAAAGCAGACTTCAGACCTAGAGGATGGATTAGGACCGAAGGTCCAAACCTTCTCCTTATCAAAAAGAAAAAAATAATAATATGAGTTTAATAATCTATAAAAAAAAAACTTATTACAATAAAATAAAATAAAATATGGTTTACTTTAGACTAATAGCTGATAAAAATAAGTTGTAAGTGCTACCTTAAGAAAAATAAGAATTATAAAATACTAAAATATAACTAATTTCTTTTGCAGAAACTACTACATATAACCATCCCACTCTCATCTCCTCAGAAATCACAAACACCATTGAAACACCAGTCATCTCCTTTAACCTCTCTTCACAATTTGTTTCGTGGTTTCTCCAAGCCATTGTAAGCTCTTCTCCATTGTTCCTCATCTTCTTCCTTACAAACACACATTTAACTAATCATAGAGTTTTGTTTGTGTAGGAATCACGGCAGAGAAAATGGAGATATTTGGAAAAGTGATAGTGACATTGAGCCTTATGATGATGATAATGTGGAAGAGTGTGGATGGTTATGGTAGTGGTTGGATCAATGCTCGAGCCACATTCTATGGAGGTGCTGATGCTTCTGGCACCATGGGTAATAGTTTCCTTTCTCTTCTGTTTCTCTGCAACATACTTGTACCTTCTCTACTTTATATGTCTAAAAGTTTTGATGTTGATGGTGTTTTTGTGGTGATCAGGTGGTGCGTGTGGGTACGGGAACTTATACAGTCAAGGATACAACACAAACACGGCGGCTCTAAGCACGGCTCTGTTCAACGGCGGCCAAACCTGTGGCGCTTGTTTTCAGATCAAATGCGTTAACGACCCAAAATGGTGTCTCAGAGGAACAATCACCGTCACTGGAACAAACTTTTGTCCACCTAACTTTGCTCAAGCCAACGATGCCGGAGGTTGGTGTAATCCTCCCCAACATCACTTCGATTTGGCTCAGCCTATCTTTCTCCGTATCGCTAAATACAAAGCCGGCGTTGTCCCCGTCCAATACCGGAGGTACGATCACGGTTTAGCTCGTACCGAACCGGTTAATCAGAGAAATTAAATTCAATAGTTAATCTTCTTCTGCTCTGTTTTTTGATTGAAACAGAGTGGCTTGCCGGAGAAAAGGAGGAATACGATTCACCATTAACGGTCATTCATACTTCAACCTTATACTCATAACCAACGTCGCCGGCGCCGGAGATGTTACTTCCGTTTCCGTCAAGGGAACTAGAACAGGTTGGCAAAGCATGTCGAGAAACTGGGGACAAAACTGGCAAAGCAATGCAAATCTCGATGGTCAAGCTCTGTCCTTTAAAGTAACAACTAGCGATGGTCGTACAGTTGTTTCTTACAACATTACTCCTAATAACTGGAGCTTCGGACAGACTTATACCGGAAAACAGTTCCGATCACGAAGGTGATGACGTGGACTATATACACTTGTTGGAGAGGAAGAGAAACTAAATAAAGTTACTTTTAGAATATTTTTAGAGTTTGCATAGTTTGATAAACAAAGTATCGGAATTGATCTAATTAACCTAAATTAAAGCAACCAATTTCTGAGTGGCGGAAATCTGAGGTTTTTTCTTATATCACCGGCAGCTTTTGTATTTCGCCGGTGAGACTGCGGTGAACAGAAACTCTCTGTTTTCACCCGCCACCTTCAGTTATTGAGTTTTTTTTTTGTACCTTGTTTGGTTTTAAAGTGTTTAGTGGTCTGTTTCATTGAGCTATCGTTTACTGAAATAATAATAAAAATATGTTTTATTTACAATTTACTAGTATTATGCTTTGCACCTTCGATTTTGTTGTTGTTGCTGCTAACTCGGGAATTGAAATCTCAAATTTCTATAGAAATTTTCACAAACTCTTTTATAACACTTTATGAAAACTTTTTTTCTAGGTACTTTTACACGTGTAACTTATTGTTTTACTATAGCCCTCGCTCAAGACAAACTCTTATTTTCAACTACACAATAAGAAATAATTCCTTTGTAATCACACAATTTTTTTTTCTTTTTCTATACTATCGCTGTAAAAATAATATCCTCAATCTGACGATTGATGTGTTTTGTTTTTTTATTTGACAGTTACGGTCCTCTTGAAAACTGTTCGGGTCCCAGCTGCAATTCCAGTTCCGCTACAAAAATTATTGCTTCAAAATTCTTTCCTTTATTGATTATTATTATCATGTGTTTCTATCAAGTACTTTTAGCAAATCCACGTTTAATGTAAACATGCAATTCTATACATTCCAATTTGCTAGATACATAAATCATGTTAATGAACGCTATCAGGAATCCAACATTAGTCTCCGAACAAAGAAAAAATAACACAATCATTTGACTCATTTCTTTTTTTTTGGTAACAAATGTCAAATTCTATTTTGTATCGTTTTCGAATTTTTGACAGAATACAGAGACAACAAAAAAATCACAATAAATTAAAACTATAGAAACAACGAAAACCACATAACAACAAACTAAAAAACAAAACAGAAGTCAAAAACCGGACATGTAAAGAGCACCAACACAGAATTCATTGAGCCATTCCTATGGAGTCAAAGCCACGAGCGACCCAGTCCAAGAGATAGCTCTCAATGCTCAAACCAAGAGACGCCTAGCAGTAAGGAGAAGCCCGCGAGACAACTGAGCGAGCACTACAAAGGTCACAGACCTGCCAAACACAATCTCCTCAAGGTAGACACGGCATGACGATTCTAATCGGAGACACAGTCGAACGAAACAACATCGAGATCCCCGAACCAACACAAACCAGATTGGAAGCAAACCACCGCACCACCTAAACTAGAGAGACTCTAAACTAAACCGGAGACGACCAAGAGGAAACACTACCTAGCCACAGCTTTTCTCATACTAAAAACTAGGTGGAAACGAAATAGAGCGAAACAGGAGAAGGAGAGAGTTAACCTGACCAGAGCTCCAACGAAAAAGGCATGGACCGAGGCAGCTATAGTTGCAGAAAAACATATCTACAAACGCAAACCACACAGAGAGGAGATAGATATGGTGAGCTTGAGTCCGGATAGACCAAACTCGATGGGATGGTGGAGTAACAGAGGCTCCAACGAAGCCATCACCGCCGGCGAGGACATGGCAGAGTAACCGGCGCTTAACTTCAAGGCAACGCCGTCCTCAAGCAAGCCAGGTGAAGAGAAGACTGGCGAGGAAGCCCACGGTACTCGGCGGCGTGGCTTACGACGGAGAGATTGGAGGAGGTGGCTGAATCCAGATCTAGCACGCGTGAGAAGGAGGAGGAAGGAGAGAAGAAGTGGAGGGAGAAGAGGGGATACTTGGGGGTCCTTTTTCCGGCGGCAGTTAGGAGCAGAGGCCACCAGAAAGGGATAGCGGAGGTTCAGCGGCAAATCTGTAAGGAAAAAAAAGATTATCGAGAGAGAGGAGAGAGAGTTCCCGATCATTTGACTCATTTCTTCCATTTTATTCATGTTTGATATTCAATTGGGCAAATTAAGATGCATAAGCTTTAGGAAATCCGAAGGGAATCGAATCGAAACGAGTATGGACTATATGCTTAGACTGCCTTTTTGATGTCTATTCGTAAGCACGACGATAATTTTACGTTACTAACCACTTAATAGAATTATATACACAAACTTCACGCAATTCTCCACAAGTTATATAATATAAAAAATCACATCATATTTTGATGTGATTGTTTATGTATACAACTCTATTTACTTCATTTAAAACACGTTTATAGGAAGCCTAAAGTACAGATATCTACTTATATTTGACAAAATAAAATTCTTCTTCTTCTTTGATTTCTCTCGATCAATATCGACATAGCATAGGAAAAATGAAACTAGCATCAGTGAAGGTCTTTGTCCTTATCTTCATCTCTATTACCATTAATGTTAAGAGTGCACCTCCACCAGGTGGAGAAGTTGGTAAGCCAGTTATATTATCGATATTTATGTCTTAATTAATTAATGAGTACAATATTGGAAGTTACAATTGATGAAATGGTTTGTTGGAAAAGAGAACGAAATGGAGTTTAGCTACCAAGGTTATTCAAAGACGGGACCAGGGAGATGGGGATCAATAAAACCAGCCTGGAAGATATGTAGAACTGGCAAAATTCAATCTCCCATTGATCTTATTGACAACACTGCTGTACATAACCCTAAACTTGGACATCTTCGTACCCATTATCTACCTTCTCATACCTCCCTCAAGAACCGAGGTCATGATATGATGGTACGTTTATCAACTATATTTTACCTTTTCCACTTTACTCTTATATATCATATCAACTCTTGAAGTAATTTGTAGAATCTCTCATGATTGTTATTTTGAGACATGTAAATAGGCTAATAAAAATTATTGACGGTGAGTAGAATGATTATGAACCTTATATATTAGATTAGATTGATCTCAACTTCCGATGTATAATATTATCATATTATATAATAGGTTCTTTTTATTAGAGAATATTGTTCCACATCGGAAGTTGGAAGGGATCCTCTCTGCTACATATAAGATATGCGCCTCTCCACTCATGACCAATTAGTTTTGAGTTGGAAGCTCATAATCTAATATAGTATCAGAGCCCACGATCCACGATGTCCAACCTGATCCGACCTAAAGTGATCCAATTATTGACAACCCATACCAAAAATTGGTGTCGTCGATTCATCCTCGAACATAGGGGTGTCAATGCGGGTTAACCCGCCCCATCGCGGGTTCAATTATTTTGCGGGTTAAATGGACGAGCCCGCATAACCCGCAGTCATAAATATAATAACCCTAACCCGCTTTATTTAAGACCGCGGGTTATACGGGTTCGTCCGCGGTTCTTTTAGTTAAATTTATTATTTTATATAAAAAATTATTTACTAATAAATATATAATAAAAATAAACTTCAAAAACTATAAAGTTCACCATATATGTTGTGAAACATTATTAAAAATGTAAAAACCAAATTTGATAAATGAAAGACAAACTCTTTGTCAATTTATTATAACCAAAGAAAATGTTTAAAAGACATCATTCCTTTGTAAACCTGCAAAAACATTGAAAAAAATAAGATATAAATTTTTGAAAGTCAAGCACCAATATATAATCAAGACACAAAGAAATAAACATAGATTATTAAAATATAACACACCTAAAGATTTGAATCTACAAATGGTGGAGAATTTTCAAAAGTCTCCAAAATAGCATCATCAACGTCATCCATACAATAATAAGTCAATCATTATATACATTAAATATAATAAAGTTGTAGAAAAGTAAACCATTATCATTTGCTTCAAATCTACGTAACCATTAGTCAATCATCATTTATAGTAGAAACTAAAAACATGTAAATAAATAAATCCATTACAATTGGCTTCAAAACCAAGTAACCAGTTACGTGCACAAATCAAAGCTTGGACATTCGAAGATAGCAGACGATTTCTGTACTTGTTTAGAACATGACTTCCTATGCAAAACGACGATTCAGATGCCATAATATTAATAGGAATACTAAGTATATCGCATGCCATGTAAGACAACTCTTTGAAACGAACTGAGTTCTCTTTCCAATAATCTTGGACCTTAAAATTTGGAAACTCAAGCATGTTTAGTGGTGGTTCATCAGAGTATATATCCAAAGGTGATTTTCCATGATCACCAATTTTTTGTGAGTGTAATGCATAATAATCCTGCAACAATCAATTAAACTCAAAATAAATACTTAGGTAAATAAAAGTAAAGAAAGATAAACAAGTAATCACTAATAAAATTAATTTAAAGTAGAAAAACACTTACACTGTATCCCTTTGGAGCATTTTCATGAGAAGTTTCCATACGAATGTTTGAAGAACCTGTATTTGATGTAGAGTCTGAATTACTCTTATATGCATTGAAAAGCATATACATCTTCTCTCGCACATGATCAAGTTTTTGCTGGAAAGTCAATGGATGTAGAGTCGTAAAGCAATACTCTAAAAGAGCAAATTTCATTCTTGGATCCAAAACAGCACCTATAGCGAGAATATTACTATACTCTTTCCAATATTTCTCAAACTTACTTTTCATAACTCTAACCATGTCTCTAATAACATCATCCTCAAAATTCTCATAAAATGGCAACCAAGACTCAATCTACCAAAATTGCTTAAAATACAAGTTTGATGTAGGATATGTTGAACCAGACACCAGATTTGTAATTTCTTGAAAAAGCTTTAAAAACTCACATATCAACTCTCCTCTTGTCCATTCTACCTCATATGGAAGATGCTTATAACTAATATATATGTCATTGATAATGTGTTATATATGTGTATATATATACTTTAAATGCCATACTTTCAACCTTTTTCTTTTGTTCATAACAATTTGTACTAAATTAAAACGATGTTTCAAAAACACAAATAAGTTCAAGACTCTTTACCATGAATCCGATTGTATAAGATGATGAGAAGAGAGTACAATGAAATAAGAAAGATAGAAGCTTCGTAAAGTGATCTTCTGTCAAGAGATAGGATTGAAGAGATCAAAGCCAATCAAAAGATTGTTTTGAAGTTGGATATTGTAATGGAAATGAATAGAGTTATGTACGTACCTCGTCAGAGTTTGGCTTTAACTTTATTCCTTATGACTATTTGTTTTCTTGAAAATACTGTCCTTACTTCCTTGAGTGGCAATATCTTTTCATGTTTGTGCCAAAACTCGTATACAAGGACTCAATGAGAGACCTATCATTAAATTAAGCATAGAAGATTTAATTAGACGGTTTCATTGTCCTCCTATCGATCTGCTAAAAACCTCCCTCAATCTCAAGAAATTTTCTCCTCTCCTTCATCAATTAAAAAGTCAATTAAATAGACAAGACATGTTCAAAGTTAACTCTTTAACACCTCTCAGCTCTCAAGAAGCTTCCCTAACAACATAATTAAAGCTGGATTGAAATCAAATGAATTAAGAAGATGCTATACAACAAACATGAGCAAGTTACTGCGGAAAATAAAGTATATATATTGTGATTTAATCAGTGTATATAAATTATGAAAAGTGTTACTGAAGTACGGTAGAGTCCAGTTTCTAAGGGCATCTCTACTGGGGTCTCTTAATGAGTATCACAACAATAAAATATTATAAAAGAATAAAATGCTATTATAATTTTTGTGATACTCTCATTTGAGAGACTATGAAACATATTTGAAAGACTCTCTTTTGTGACACATATCACTATATAATTGACTTTTTTTTCTTCTTAATAAATCAAATCCCTAATAGATTAAATGATACTTAATAAGTTTATATGTATTTCTAATTTTGATATATTTATAAATCATAAAATAAAATTATCTATATTTTAAGTTTTATTATGCATAATGTTTTTTCATTAATATCACTTAAATTGTATTCAATAAAACAAAAATAATAATATTTAAGTTAAAAATAAATTATTATAACTTAAAATAAAAATTTGAAAATAAATTTTAATATAAAAATTTGAATAATAAATTTGAATATCCTTAAAATCCCTAAATATCCACTCTGTTACAGGGTTAGGTATCAACCATTGAGAATGCTATAACGTGTTAGGGTAACTATAAAAATTTGAATGAAAAGTGTTTGCAATTACTGTCTTGTTGGTCCCAATGTTCTTGGAACTTATAAATAGTGTAACTAAGGACAAAACTTTTTCATGAAATTTATAAAAGATACGAACAAAGTCATACAAAAATTGCAAAAAAATACATGTTACTTAACTCAAGAATGCATTCTCATAGCTTTTATTGTATTGAAACGTTGCATAATGAAGGAAATCCACGAACTCCATTTGCTTCTTCATCTGTTCATCGTCTCAAATTTGCCGTTTGGGCCCAAAGAGCCTAAGTCTGGTCCATTGCGGTTCACTTAAGTTCTTCCATTTTTTAAAATCTAGTTAGTTTTTTTTCCCAAGAAAAATTCTTTCATTTGGTTGATGTAGAGAAACTGTTTGTTCTTTGATTTCAAATCTAGTTGGTTAAAGAAAAACTAGAATAGTTTTTTGTTCTTTCTAATATTCAGTTAGTTTGTGAATACAAGAAATAAAAAAGTTTGTAAAATTAAAGAATGTAATGGATATCGACGCGTAGACGGGACCCAATCTGAAAATAAAAGTTGACGCGTAGGATGATATATAAATTTCAGTACTAATTTAAAACGTCTACATCATATGAAATTTACATACATTTTACAATATTAGATAGATTCCTTTCAATACAAGTAGTAATCAAAATATTATAACAAAACAAATCGTATGCGAGTATCAATTAATTACAGTCTCTAGGCGTTGAATGAGCTACTGATAATTTAGTAATAAATCCAAAAAATATTGTAACGAAGCTAAGACTAAAATTAACAAAAAAGTCTTAAGAACATGATTATTCATTAAATAAAAGCTAATTAAATGGAAATTAAGAAAAGGACATAAACATAAAGTAACCATAGAAGGAGTTTGGGTAAGAACAAGACGTGGTTGCGTTGTTTTGTTTCCTTCCACTCTTTCTTCCTCATTTCCTCTTTTTTCTTTTCCTCCATTTCTCAGACCTTTCACAACTGCTACAAACAAACAAAAACTTGAGCTTTTCTCTTTTTCTAGAGGAATCGAAACAAGGAAGAACAGATTAGGAATTTCGATAAAAGTAGGGACATTTAAAGGTATGACTTTTGTGTTGTGGGTATAACAATCTCTGGGTTTTTCTTTCATAGATTCTGTTTCGTTTTTGTTTAAGAAAGATAATGACAAAAATGGGAAGAAAGCAAGAAATTTGTTTACTTTTTCAAGGGGTTTGTTTCCCTCTTTGATCTTTTACAAGATTCTGGGTTCTTCTTTTTAAATTTTTGTATAAAAAAATCTTTGTGGGTTTTGGATTTTATCCCAATTTGTTTGAGAAGCTTGGCTTTTTCTCTCCTTTTCTCAAAGATGTTCTTGTCTGAAATTGATTGGTCATAAAATATAAATTTGGGAAATTGATGACAAAATTTCGTAATTTGAGATCGATACTAGTGAAAAAGTTGTAAACTTTAAGAGATGCGATTCTGTTGTCTTAAATTTGAATTTAAAACCGAAGTCGAAGATTTTAGGAGATATAACAGATTATTAGGGTTTCATTGTATGTTGTTTTGTTTGCAGAATCTGTAGGTTTTGAAGGGTGAAGGAGGAGAGACATGGATGAAGCAATGGCGTCTAGGTATTGGTGTCACATGTGTTCACAAATGGTGAACCCAATAATGGAATCTGAGATCAAGTGTCCTTATTGCCAAAGCGGATTCATCGAGGAAATGAACAACAATGACGGTAGTGGCAGAGGAAATGTTCAAGACCCTGAAACTGATTTCGGTACAGACCGTGCATTGTCTCTATGGGCTCCAATATTGCTTGGAATGATGAGCAGTCCTCGGAGACGAAGAAGGTTTAGGAGATCAGACTTTGGTGGAGATAATGATGATGGATTGAATAGTATTGTTGCTTCTGATGATGGAAATGATGATAACAACAGTAATGTGTATCGCCATCATCGAGCTAGGCGACATGGTGGAGAAATTGATTTGGATAGAGAGTTTGAATCTATCTTAAGGAGAAGAAGAAGAAGCTCGGGGAATATATTGCAGTTGCTTCAAGGGATACGTGCAGGGATTGCTTCTGAGTATGAAAGCTCTGATAACAATTGGGATAATCGAGAGAGGGATAGTAGTAACAACAATAGAGTTATAATGATCAATCCGTTTGATCAAGCTCTCGTTGTTCAGGGATCTTCAGATCAAACACAGACTCATTCTTCATTGACTTCACTTGGAGATTACTTCATTGGACCTGGATTAGATCTTTTGCTCCAGCATTTGGCTGAGAATGATCCTAATAGGCAAGGGACTCCACCTGCTCGTAAAGAAGCTGTCGAAGCTTTACCAACGGTTAAGATAATGGAACCATTGCAGTGTTCAGTGTGTTTAGATGATTTTGAGAAAGGAACAGAAGCTAAAGAGATGCCGTGTAAGCACAAGTTTCATATCCGCTGTATTGTCCCGTGGCTTGAACTTCATAGTTCTTGTCCCGTATGTCGATTTGAGCTTCCTTCCAGTGCTGATGATGATGAGACAAAGACTGATACCGAGAGACCGCCTAGAATAAGAACTGTTCAGGGAACCAACAACAGAAACATTGTTGAGAATGTTGGAAATGCTGAAAGACGAAGAGAGGATGATTCGAGGAGTGGGAATGGAAGAAGGTTTTCGTTTCCATGGCCGTTTAGTGGATTATTCTCGTCTTCTTCTTCATCGTCTTCATCCTCTGGATCTCAATCTGGTTAGAGAACAAGTTCTACTCAGGTTCTTCACGCTGATAAAGAACCAGGAACAAAAACCATCCAAAAACTAAAAATGTTGGTTTTGTCATTGTTCTTGTTCTTCACCTTATGTTATTATTGTCGTAATTTTCTCATTTTCTAGCTTTTGAGTTTGTTTTTCTGTGCGTTTCATTCTCTACTTTTGTGTACATATAAAATGGTAAAATGTTCTACTCAGACTGTCGAAACAAAGAATCCAGGGAGGTATTATTTGTTTCAATCTTCTTTCATTGTTATTGTACAGATATCATCAAATTCTGTTTGTGTAATGTTTCTGTTCTTTAAGATTTGTGAAATTTATGTCAATTGAGGTCAAAAGTAACATTATAACAAAATAGAGAGAATGATTAAATCTGTGTTGGCATGATATACGTATGGGCGACGATGATTGAGTATTTGTTGGTACAAAAATGTGAATAATGATGAAAATTTTACAAAAACTGAGATGATGATTAACTTTGTGTCGGAATGTTTGTATGGTCAATAATTTATGAGCTGTCTTTTTCATGAATAAGGACATGGAAATATAAATACATATTCACCATTATATATGTCGTATATATATAATTTTCTACTATTGCTTCGAATGGTGAATGCAAATTATGCAGATCATGAAAATTATATGCAGATCATAAAAATCATATGCAGATCATGTAGATCATATACAAATCATACAAAACAAAAACTAAAATGAATTATTTTGATTTTCCCACTAAAAATTTGTAATATTTTCTCTCTTATTTTTGTTCATCTTTAGTATATTTTAATGCTTGTCTTTGTGTTTCTATAATTCTTTATAATAAATATTCTTGCAATTTAATATAATAATAATTAGTTGACAAAAAATAAATAATTAAATTGGAAAAAAATAAGATTAAAAGAAAGGAAATATACATTATCTCAGGAATTTTAGTGTGAAAACTTTTCTAAAGGCATTTCCAACTACAAATTTACAACATTATTTTACTGTCAAAATTGCAATATATTTAGTGTAATTTTAGCACTAAATTTTTTTTTTCTACAACCATGATGTAACCTGCAAACGCAACCAAGCCTTCTAATTCGTTGATTCAATTGAATATCCAAAAAACTGACTCTTCTTTAAGAACTAAGTAGAAACACTCAATTCATAAAAGAAAGAAAAGCTCTAAGGCTCTGTATTTTCATTCATCAAAAGCTGAAAATAACAAATGGGAACTTATTCTCTTAAATAGAGATAAGGATCGAGACTTATTATGAAATTGCTAACAACTTATTTGAAATAACCGAAACTACTAAAAGACTAGAAACATTTAAAAGAAGACTAATTGAAAGTCCTAAAGATGCACTACATCATGGTCCCCCGGGTAGGAGAAGATTTGTCTCTGAATCGGAAGCTGTTGTACTGACAGACGGACTGAGGTACTTCATGTTGAAGACGTTTGTTGTCTTAAGATGCGGTGGAAGAGCAAGACGATACATGTTTGGATTGATGCGTTCCAAAAATTCGACAGGGCTAACCTTACTTGACTTCAACTTGTTATATTCATGTTATGGCAATCGATCTCTTGTTATCACTACCCACACTTTGTCACCTGGTAGATCCTTTAGTGCTAATGGACCACGTGGTATAATACCGTAAACCACCTGAAATGGTGAGTAACCCAAACTTGTGTTCAAGGCATGGTTATGCGCAAATTTTGCCTGTGGGAGTTTCGATTCCCATGATTTGATGTTATCCCCAACTAGGCAACGAAGCATATTTCCCAATGACCGATTTGTGACCTCAGTCTGACCATCTGTTTGGGGGTGATATGCAGTATCATGTCTAGACTTCTACCCAAAAGCTTTCATAACGATCGCCAAAAATGGCTCAAGAAGCACGTATCACGATCGGACACGATTGATGTAGGGAGACCATGAAGGCGGTAAACATCTCTGAAAAATAACTGAGCCACTGTCACTGCATCAATAGTTTTCTTACAAGCGACAAAGTGAGCCATCTTGGAGAATCGATCAACCATAACAAAGACGGAGTCATTCCCACGTTATGTGCATGGTAATCCCAACACGAAGTCCATACTAACGTTCATCCATGGCTGAGTTGGAATCAAAAGTGAAAGATACAGTCCCCCATTCGTGGCTCTCCCTTTCGCCATTTGACAAACACAGCAGCATTCCACAAATCTCGCCACATCCTTACGCATTGAGGGCCAGAACTAACAACTTCCCATCATATGGAATGTTCTATCTCGGCCTATGTGGCCTTCTCGATGGAGCTCTTCAATGAGATGAAGTCTCAAGCTACACTCAGGGATACAGAGTTGCGTACCTTTAAAGAGGAACCCATCTGTGAGTGAAAATTCTGATCGTAAACCCAATGTGACATCACGGTAAATTATTGCAAAATAAAGATCTGTGGAGTACAACTCAACAAAAGATCCAAAGCCCATAACAGAGGTGTGCATCGTTGTGACTAGGCTATGTTTGCGACTGAGAGCATCTGCTACTTTGTTTAATTTTCCAGCTTGGTGGTTGATGGAAAATATGAATTGATGCAGAAATGCAACCCAAGTAGCATGCCTTGAAGAAACTTTCACTTGGCTGTCCAAATGCTTAAGAGCATCATGATCAGTGAAGAGAATGAATTCCTTGTGATATAAGTAGTGTCTCCAATGCGTAGTTTCTTGAGTAATGCCATAGAATTCAAGGTTATAGGTCTTGTACCTGCTACGAGCACCAACCAACTTCTCACTATAAAATACGACTGGCCTGCCAAGGTGACTCAAGACAGCGCCAATTCTCAGTTTTGAAGCGTCACTATGCAATTCAATTGTTATTGTAAAGTCAGGCAGAGCCAAGATAGTTGTTGTTGTCCATTTCTCCTTGACCAAAGTGAAAGCATCTGCAGCTTCCTGTGACCAAACGAACTCAACTTGCTTCATACACTCAGTTATGGGCGACATCAAAGAGCTAAAGTGCTGAACAAATCGCCTATAAAAAGACGCTAGACCATGGAAACTGCGGACCTCTACCACTGTTTTAGGAGGTGGCTAATCCCATATTGCCGCTACTTTACTCATATCCATTGTAAGGCCTTTGCGAGAGACTACATAGCCCAAAAACAGAACTTCAGCAACACCAAATTCACACTTTTGTTTAGCAACAAACAAAGCTTTTTGTCGTAACATAGGCAAGATTTGTTGTAGGTGGTCCATGTGTGTCTCCATAGAAGAGCTGAAGATGAGAATATCATCAAAATAAACCACCACAAAGCAACCAATGAATGGTCTCAACGCTTGGTGCATTAGAGAGGCCAAAAGGCATCACCAACCACTAAATCAAGCTTTCACGTGTCTTAAAAGCTATCTTCCATTTGTCACCGAGATGAATACGAATCTGATAATACCCACTCTTTAGATCTGATATGATCATGGCCAACTCCATTTCAAGCTCGATTGGTGCAACTCCATTTCAAAAATGTGAGGCTCGACCTCCCAGCTCAATCTCCATCAACTCGAGCTCAATCTCAACTCAACTAGAACATGAAGAAGTGCAGCCAAAATGTGAAGCTCGACTATGGAATCAAGAAGAAGTGCAGCCAAGCTATACCTTGAAGCTTGAGATAAGTATTCAAGAAGATTAACCAAAGAGTGTGTAGCTCAATTGCACTCTTTTTCCCTTAAATGAGTTTTATCCCATTGGGTTTTCTCCTTAAGGTTTTTAATGATGCTTTTAGGTTACACCAATAAGAGACTCTTTTGGTTAATGAGATTTTAAGCCCAATAGGGTCCAAAACGTGGCTTAGAGTCTAAGGGCCCATTTAGAAGTCAAATAAGAGTTTAATATTGTTGAAGTTTCAAGAAACCTTTAATTGTTTTGTCATTTTCGAGAATATCTTGGGAGTGTGTCCAAGACTTCTCATCTCCTCATTTTTTCTTTAAATTTTGTGGCTTATAATGGAATAAACAACAAACTTTGAATCTAAAAATGTCTTCTCAAATTTGTTCACTCTTTGGTGAAGTTGTCTGTTCATCTTCTTTCAAGAAATTGAACCTTAAATTTTGTAAAAAGTTAAGCTGATTGTTATACTCTAGAATTTGATACGGTTTTAAGAAGATTTAGTGCCTTCTTTTCCTACACTCGATCGAGTGTATTACTGAGTGGTGATCGAGTGTTCTCTGTTCTTGCTAAAAACGATTTGAGCCAATTTCTTGTGTTAGATTCATTTTGTTTGGTGAAAAATCTGCGATTTTCGACATGATTACTAGATTAGTGTGTTTTATCTTTTCAAAAATCATGGTTAATGAAGAGGAAGAGACACCATAGAGCATTAACAACAAACTTCTGATTGATGCTATCGAGAGATTGTTGGATAAGAAACTAGATGCCTTTCAACAAAAGACTAAGATTGCAGCTATTCTAAAAGCACATAAGTCTCCAACACGATCTGATCATGGAAAATTAGATGATGTTCAATCTGGTCGGGACAAGCTTGGTTCTCATCGAGACAGAGTTGATATTGGTTGAGGAAAAGAAACTTTTGATCGAGATAAATTGGTTGGTGAAAGCTATGACCGTGCTGATCTTAGAAGTAAGAATCAAGGTGAACAACTTCAGTCTAGGAAACAAAAGGACAATGAGGATATAAAAAAGTGTTGACAAGAAGTGTTTGAGGCTTTGGAGACGATTTAAAGACAAAGACGAGCCACTCACCAAATTGTTGATACTGCAATAAACAAAGAGATACCTAAGGGATTGGAAATTCAAAAGCCAGAACAAAAGCAACCTTTATCAATCTACAAGGAGCCTATGATGCATAAGGAAAACATTGAGTCCAACACTACAAGGGATAACGAAGCTTCAGATTTTGTGGCAATTCATGTTCCAAGAAGAGCCACCAACTATAAGCGATTTGCTGAAGCATGGGATGTGTTTAAGCCAAGAACATAAGGATGGACCACGTGAGTGTCTCTTCTACACAAAGAATTCAGTTCAAGACAAAATTTGCAGTCTCATTGTCAATTGTTGATACTGCAATAAACAAAGAGATACCTAAGGGATTGGAAATTCAAAAGCCAGAACAAAAGCAACCTTTATCAATCTACAAGGAGCCTATGATGCATAAGGAAAACATTGAGTCCAACACTACAAGGGATAACGAAGCTTCAGATTTTGTGGTAATTCATGTTCCAAGAAGAGCCACCAACTAGAAGCGATTTGCTGAAGCATGGGATGTGTTTAAGCCAAGAACAAAAGGATGGACCACGTGAGTGTCTCTTCTACACAAAGTGTTCAGTTCAAGACAAAATTTGCAGTCTCATTGTCAATTGATGTTTGGTTTATACTTCAATTAATTCAATGAACGCAAACAACTTATCATTGCTAACATTTTAGGATCGAACCACAAAGAACCTAGAACTAACGCAACGGGATTACAAGATTCTACTTAAGCTAAAGCGGATCAAGAGTGAGATAAATTGTTATCTCATCCTAAACAAGAACAAACAAACAAAAACAAAAGATAAGATTAAACTTAAACCGAAACTCAAACAAAAACAGGGGAATAAAGAAACAAAGACAATTATACGAAAACGAATGGTTTTAGGAAAGGAAAACGACCAAAGGCATAAACAATTAATAAATGATGCTAAAAGATACGATTAAGCGTGGCCTAGAACATGAAACACAGATATAGATTAACCCACTCTCATGGCATTAATCACTTCATTAATCAATAAATTAAGCTAAACTCTCATTTGCCAATTCAAAGATCAATGAGCATTAAAATCAAGTTCAATAAGTTCACTAATCACCCTAACATCATCTCTCAATGGCTAGGGAAGAAAAGCTCATAAATAGGTCTCTCGAGAATTTTATCGAACACCTCTCAGGCAATAAATTTCCTAGCTTCTAGATTTAAATGGCCAAGTTAAATCTATCATTAAAACCACCTAATATGAAGGCTCTAACAACCTAAGCATCAAATATCAACTATCTAAGCCTATGATCTACCTATCCTTCAACCACCCTAATAACTACTCACTCATGAAAGCAATGGAAAACAAAATGAAAGATGAAATGAAATGCATAATGATAAGAGAGAGATAAAGATAAGAGATTATCAAATAGATTCAAGGAATGATCAAGTGATGATCATTCAATAGAGTCTACAAGATTCTTCTCAAAACCTTCACTCTCAAGTGTTCTTGGTGGATTGCAAAATAAAAGAGTGTCTAATTCTAAATTATTAATCCAAAGATGTCTTAAATATACCCCAACATTCGGGTTTAAAAGAGTAAAGATAGAATTGGGTTGACCCGGGACAAACCAGGTCAAACAAAACTTAAGTGGATCAATGTGTGCGAGGTCGGGTCGGTGGCGTCGGTGGCGTCGGTGGCGTCGGGTCCAGGGGAGACGTGAGAAGCATCAGGGTCAGTCCTCACATTATACTGGTGGCGTCGGATCTGTGGCGTCGGGTCTAGCCCGGATGTCCCGCGCTTCCAGAATGTTGCATCCATCGCGTGTCTCCGGGGTCGGATCCTTGGCATCGGGTCTAGAGGTGAAGCTGGACTTCACAGAAGGCCCTGTCTGTCATGCGTCCCACGTCGGGGTGCTCAGGTCGGGGCTGGCCCGGACATCCGCACGTCCAGAACGGCTTCACGTCCCACGTGTCACGTCGGGGTCCGCAGGTCGGGGCTAGGGCCGACGTGATGCACAACATAGTGGCTTTTTCCTTTCTTTCTCAATCTTTTGCTTATCCAACTCTATGACTTGAAGGTGCCTTTCATTCGAAGGTCTTCAATGCTCCAATTCACCTAAAATAGACTCAAAACTGAAAATATGCGACTAGATCTAACTAAACTCTAAAATGCAAGAATGAATCAAAATCTAATATAACATGATGAGTTATGGACAAAAAATGATATGAAATGATGCAAAATGGTATGAAAACTAGGCCAATATCTACATATAACAACTCCCCCGGACTTACCTTTTGCTTGCCCTCAAGCAAACAAATTGAAAAACCGAGAGAGAGGGTGAGAATGAGAACACAAAACCAAAGCGGAATTACTCAAAAGTTAACCTCAATGTCCAAGTTAGTAATTCTAAAATGCAAATGAACAAATCTACTCAAAAACTATTGCCATACTCTTCACAACTCAATCAAAGTTTCACCTCAACCTAGACATGCATTCAAATCCATTACTCCTTTTGACATTCATTTACTCGAACCATGAATCAAACTATGCAAATTCAATGAACTCGTTTGGCTAAAGGAAAGGCTCAAGAGATAAAAATGATCTCTTCCTATATACGGCTTAAAACGTTCAAATCAAGGATCTCTCAAGAATGAAATGAGCTTAGAAGAATGCTAAAGGTAAGTGCCAATAGATGCATACAAGACTAGAGTCTCATCTACCCAAATACACAAATATCAACTCAATCCCAAGCTATGTCTAATCCCATCATTGCTCCTAAATTCTACCCTTTCTTACAAGGCCTTTTTCATTTCTTTTCAATCCTTTGGATCAACTTCGAACTTCCACACTTCATTCTTTTTCTTTCTAGGAGAGGGGTTTTAAAACTTATAGGCGTCTAGCGGGTTTGGTGCTTCACTTAGTACTTTGGTTCTTCTTTCTTTTCATTCTTTTTGTTTCTCTTCTTTTCCTTTATTCCCATGAACCAATCATCATTTTCATTTATTTCAAAACCCTTTACTATATCAACTTTTCTTCTTTTTATATACCCTTTCTCTCATAAAATTTCCTTTGAACCTTTACTTCTTTTCAATCCCTTTTCAATCCTTTTCCCAACCATTCTTTTTAAATTCCATACACAAATAAACCCATATCCAATATCAAGCTCCCACCTAGTCCTATTCGATTCAAAAAGCGTGAACCGAAACTACATGAGAAGCTATTCTTGTCAGTTCAAACCTAACACTTTCTACCAAACTCATTCCAAAATAAGGCCTCACACACTCACATTGATCAAATGGCTTAAAAGAAAGTTAGGCTAAGGGTAAGGAAACCGATCCAATAAATGAAACTGGCTACTTGGATCACAAAGAGTGGTAAAACGGTGAAAGAAATCCAAGTATGTATGTGTATCCACTAGTTCAATCACAATGCATAGCTATGATAATTGCAAGTCAAGATTAGGTTATAATAAGTAAGGAATGATTTCAAATCACAACATGCTTCAATCAAGATAAGAACTTAAAACCAAGAATTCAAAGCATGGATCAATCTTACTTCAACAAGCTCATTATGCATCAAACAACTAATAACTTGGGCATTGAACCTAACAAATTGATCATTAAGCTTATAACAAGGCAATCTCATCATTGTTCCCAAATGCAAATGCAATGCAATTCTACATGAACCTAACCTTAAACACTAAACAAATGCAAACAAAATGAAATTTTTTTTTGGGTTTTTGTGGTTTTATAATTTTTTTTTCTTTTATGATTTTTATGCAATGCAATGACTCAAAGAAAAAAAACAAAACAACTCAAACTAATGTTAATAAACCGGTCACCTCCCCCGGACTTACTTCTCACCGTCTCGGTGAGAAAGTAAAACCAAGAAAGAAAGACCTCAAAAGATCAAAGCAAAAATGAAAAACAAAAGACTATGTACAAAGTGGTGAATTGGTACCTTTTTAAGGCAAGGCCGCTCTCGGTAATTGGGAGGGATCGCACACGGTTCGCTCATAATAACAGCCATCTACGTTTCCATTCCAGCAATCATCTTGAGCTGCAGACGTTGTTGGGGGATTGTGTTCGTTGTCTTCACTAGAGTCACCCATGTCTTCTTCCACGTTTTCCTCATTTGGATCCTCACCCGAAAGTACTCGCACTTTTCGTTCCAGCCAATCAAATTTTCGCTTCGCAAGCTTCGTCACACGCCGATGAAACTTGAGGATAGACTTTAAAGATTTTTCCCGAGTTGTCGTCGGTTTGAGGTCATACCGTGGAAGGGTCCATGTGTCCATGTCCATTATTGGCGTTGGTAATTCCCGAGGTAATGAAACTGCTGAAGTTGTTGCGGCCTTAGAAGTCTCACTCGGGTATTCGAAAGAAATGTTTTCCACGAAGTCTAAAGATGTGAACTAGGAGCATGGAAGTGGATAGTACCGTTTTTCCTTGTTGCGGTTAAGAGATGTGAAGTTTCGTACTCCATCAACCAATTCTACAATCCCACATTGAGAAAAGTATATCCACGCGAGATGGTAGCAGCGTTGATCACAATGATAAAACTCGAAATGAACTTTAATGTGCTAAAAAATTGGCACTAGCATTGCTCCCATGACACATACCGGCTCACTAGTGTTTCGTGCCTAAACCCGGTTTTGGCATAATTCCTTTGCAAAAACACAGTCGAGGTTCACATCATCCCCAATAAAGTCCTCGAAAAATGGTCCATCATCAGATTGCATGAGTGGATACAACCCCTTGAACAGTAGACAAAATTCATCAAACTTAACAGTCCCGGTTGAGGGTCGTCCATAAACAATGTTGGCAAGAAACTTAGCGACCACACGAATCACCTGGTTTCAAATCAAAGTCATCTTCAGAGAATTAATGGTCATTCCCGTAGCAATGTAATCCCAAAAATCGTCCACGTTTTGGAAATTTAGAAATTTAACTTTGCCACCATAATGAAAGCCATAAATCTCGCAAAGTTCCTTGATGGAGACTCGGTAAGCGCTATTGTGTACCTTAAAACGCAAATACCCTTCATTCGGGTATGGCTTTCTAGGTTTTACATAAACTAATTCCACTGTGGTGAAGAATTGGAGTGAGAGCTTTGGGTAATTGTAGTTGCGTAGCGTCGCAAAATTCTCTAGTCCCATGTTCTTGATCAGTGCATAGACGTCGTCCTTGATACCCAGCTTCTCCAACGAAGGATCCCAAAAGAAGCTGGTGGGGTTGCTTCGTATGGTTAGTTGCACCTTATGGTCTTGGTTCTCCTCTTCCGTGAAAGTACCCGTCATATTCTCACTCTCATTTTCTCGCAGCTTATCTTGTTTTTTTCTTCAAGTGGAGGCTTTGGTTTGCGGTTTCTTGCCCACTTTCTTGGAAGTCTCTCCGGTTGCCTTTTCTTTCCCTTTTGATGTCTTTGAGCCTTTGACAACTTGTGTCCTAGTCTTTGGTGACATTGTTCCTTCAAAATTCAATGAGAAAGTGAAAACAAAGAATAATGCCAAGAATCGATAATGCTACCAAATGAGAATAAATCAATTCAAACGAAACTCTTGGCAACATCACAACTATCCAAGGATTAAGGGTGCTACCAAAAGGATCAATCAATAATCAATTTCAAGAACTTCTCAAGGAAAAGAAAAGTCAACAATTCTCACAACACATTATATGGAAATATCACTAATTTGCAAGAATCGATGAATTCAAACGTTGAAGTACAAAAAATTCTTCCTAAGATCACCAAATAGAATAAGATAAGACACAAAGCAATCATTTTCCCCAAAATATTTGAAATTTTCGTCACTATTCACCTCAAGGACACTAACTCTTTGAATTGCCAATTTAGCTCATGAATCATGTGCAAATAACCTCTAATGATGTTACCCAACCAATCTCTAAAAGATCCTATCCAAGCTCACATCGCAACATATGGAAACTTAGAAAATTTTAAAATTGAAGCTCAAAGGAGAATAGAGAGTAGAAATCATACCTTGGAGTTGTAGAGGACGAGTGTGGAAGCAAGAAACTTATAGAGATTTCACAAAAGTTTCAAAATGAAAGAAATGATGAACTTGAAATTTTGTTGGAAAAATGAGAAAATGGAGGTTTTGGAAGAGAAAATGTTGAAAGAAAGAGAGGTGGGTCGAAGGTGAAGGAGAGAAGAGTGAAATATTTGGTTTTTTAAAAAGTTTTGACCCAAAAAATTCAAGTAAAAGAAATTACCTTGGTTCGTGGGGTCGGGGTCCTCACGTCTGGGCTAGGGGCAACGTGGGACGCGACAGAAGGTTCGTACCATGTTATTCGGTATGTCGGGGTTGGTCAGGTTGGGTTTGGACCCGATTTGGCGTGACACAGAAAGCTCGGATGATGTTTTTCATCACGTCGGGGTTGGTTACGTCCGGGCTGGGGGCAACTCAGGACGCAACAGAAGGCTCGGTCCTTCATGTTCGTGAGGTTGGGTCCGTTACGTCGGGATGGGACCCGACGTGGGACACAACAGTAGCTCAGACCAACATGTGCGTGGCGTCGGGGGTCTTCACGTCCAAGATGGGGGCGACTCAGGACACAATAGAAGGCTCGATCCTTCATGTTTGTGAGGTCCGGGTCCTCACAACAAAACGCTCTTTCTCTATGCGTTGTACAATCGTAAGGTTCGTTCCTCCAATGATACAAATAGCTTTTTAAACCAAGTCACAACCTTTTTATTCACCCTCATCGAGTCTACTCATTGTATAAACTTCTCATCCACCTAAATCAAAATCAACATAAAACAAGCAAAAATAACAAAACGAATAAACGAAAAAGTATGTACAAGGATACCATGAGATTGCCTCCCAAGTGCGCTTGTTTTACGTCTCAAGCTCGACGTTATGCACCGCTTTTTACGCGGTGATATGATCAGAAAGCGGAATCTTCTCTGCTAACGTGTCCTGAGAATTGGCCAAATAAGCCTTGATGCGTTGACCATTAACTGTGAATTCCTCTCTTGAAGTGTTTTGAAGTAGAACAGCTCCATATGCTTTAAGCTTCCACAAATGGCCCAGACCATCGAGATTTAAGCTTTCCCGGGAAGAGCTTCAGCCGAGACTTAAACAACAACACCTTGTCACCTTCTTTGAACTCTTTCCGCATTATTCTTATCGTGAAATGCCTTAGCTTTCTCTTTATAGATTTTGGAGCTCTCGTAAGCATCACGACGGATCTCATCAAGTTCTTCCAACTGTATCAACTGTCGTTCAGATGCGGGTTTGAGATCAAAATTCAAGAACTTAGTGGCCCAAATGGCTTTGTACTCAAGTTCAACCGGAATATGACAAGCTTTCCCATACAGCATATTAAAAGACGTTGTTCCCTATGGCGTTTTAAAAGCCGTCCGATAAGCCCACAAAGCGTCATCTAACTTCTGAGACCAATCGTTCAGAGCTTTTTGCGCAGTCTTTCTTAGTATCTCCTTGATTTGACGATTAGATACCTCCACTTGCCCTGAAGTTTGCGGATGATACAAGGTAGCCACTTTGTGTTTAACACCATACTTCTTCATTAGATTTTCAAAAACCTTATTGATAAAATGGCTTCCTCCGTCACTAATCACTACTCTTGGAATACCGAACCTCGGTAAAATGATGGATTTAAACAATTTAATCACCACCTTGGCATAATTTGTAGGACTAGCAATCGCCTCTACCCATTTAGACACATCGTCAACAACAACCAAGATGTAGAGATTCCCATAATCAAATATCGCAAGACTGCATGGTCAGTATACACAATCACTTTAGAGCCAACAAGATAAAATCGAAATTTCTCGAAGGCGAAAATCACCACAAGAAATTTTTTCTCGGTAGTTGCATACTTCACTTGAGCGTCATCAAGAGTCCTACTGCATAGTAGATGACATGAAGCTTCTTATCTTTCCTTTTCCCCAATACAACCCCAACAACGTCATCACTAGCATCGCACATGATCTCAAAAGGTAGGTCCCAATCCGGTGGTTGTACTATTGGTGCACTCACTAAAGCTTCTTTAATCCGCAAGAATGCTTCGTGACACTCAACATCAAAGTTGAAATCAACATCTTTACACAAGAGGCGTGTTAATGGCCTAGCGATCTTTGAAAAATCCTTGATGAACCGTCGATAAAACCCGGCATGACCCAAGAAATTACGAATCCCCCGGAGTGAATTTGGCAGAGCCAAGCTTGTCATTACCTCAATCTTTGCTTTATCAACCTCGATTTTATCCTTTGATATACGATGACCGAGAACAATACCGTCCTTTATCATGAAATGACACTTTTCCCACTTTAAGACCAAGTTGGTGTCCTTACATCTTTGTAAAATTACTGCACAAGTTGGAAACACATGAACCAAAATAAGCACTATATACCGAGAAATCATCCATGAATACCTCCATTACATCTTTCGATAAAATCGGAGAAAATTGACAACATACACCTTTGAAATGTGGCAGGTGCATTACATAATCCATATGGCATCGGATGATAAGCGAAGGTACCATATGAACATGTAAATGTCTTCTTCTCTTGATCATTAGGATGTACGGGTATTTAGAAGAATCCGGAATATCCATCCAAGAAGCAATAATATGAATGATTCGATAATCTTTCTAACATTTGGTCAATAAATGGCAAAGGGAAATGATCTTTCCTAGTTGACGAGTTAATTTACAATAATCAGTATACATCCCATGTCATGTTACCGTTCTAGTAGGAATTAACTCATCCTTATCATTTCTAACAACTGTGACTCCACCTTTCTTAGGCACCACATGGATGAGGGAAACTCATTTACTATCGGAAATAGGAAAGATTATACCCGCATCTAAAAGTTTTAGAATCTCTTTTCGAACTACATCTTTCAAATTAGGATTTAACCATCGTTGGTGTTTAATGGAAGTCATAGATTCGTCTTCTAAGTGTATCCTATGTATGCAAAGAGATTGAGAAAGCCCTTTGATATCATCTAATGAATAACCAATTGCCTTTCTAAACTTTTTGAATTCCCCCAATAGCAAAGCGGTTTCATCCACCAAGTTTGGAATTTATGATCACCGGGTACGTAGAGTTTGGACCGAGAAAAGCGTACCTTAGCCCTTGTGGTAATTGTTTGAGCTCCACTTTTGGCGCCTTGAGTTCACTCCACAGGTCCTCATTAGGATCCTTATCCTTTCCTTTGAACTCTTCATTAGAACCCGAGTTTTCCCTCAACTCCAACAGCCTTACACCTCGATTAATCACCTCACAAGAGTCAAAAATCCGCTCATACCCTTTGTTGTCCTCACTCAAATACCCAAACAGATCATCAATACTTAATTCCTCTACCATATGTCCTTCAAGTAAATCCAATGTCTCAATGAGAAAACATTGGTTACCAACATCCGGTTTGTCCATTATCTGCTTGATATCAAAATTAACAATCGAATCCCCCAATTGTAAACCGATTCGACCTCTCCTACAATCGATAAGAGTACTAGCTGTAGCAAGAAATGGTCTCCCGAGAATAAGTGGATCTACCAGTTCCTCATCTATTTCCAACACAACAAAGTCGGTGGGCACATCATAATCACCTACTCTCAAAGGCAAATCCTCGACTATTCCAACTGGGATACGAACTAAGCAGTCCCCTAGAATTAACGAAATCCGGCATTTTTGAAACTTTGTAATATCAATCTTCTTAGCGACAATGAGAGGCATTAGATTCACACTAGACCCGAAATCACACAAACTCTTAGGAAATCTCAATGGTCCTAAAGCACAAGGTAAGGTGAAACTACCCGGATCCGTACGTTTCGTTGGCAAAAATTGCTTGATGATAGCACTACACTCGTAGCTAACCATAACCATACCCTCTTCTATCTCTTTCTTATTAGTAACCATATCTTTAGAGAACCTTGAGTATGTTGGGTTATTCTTTATCACATCCATTAATGGCATCGTAACTTTCACACCATCCATTAGTTCTAAGAATTTCTCTCATTGTTTAGCCAATATTTGCTTCTTAAAACGACACGGAAAAGGTAACTTGGGTACATAAGATGGTGGAATATAAGATCGGAAGTGCCACTAATGCGTATTCGAGTTACAATGCTAACCTCCCGCATTGCCGGACCGCGCCCGTCCTGTACACGGAGTACGGTTCGTCCCATACCATCACATACCACAACCATTCCATCCTTTTCCAAACCCACACATCACATCACAACCTTTTCATCCAATTTTTAACCTTCTCACAACCTTTCCTCTCAATCACAATCCGTCATTTATAGTCTCATTACAACCATCCTTCTCATAACATACCACAACACTTTCTATTCCATTACACATTCCATTTCCTTACCTTCCCATCACACTTCCTTTTACTACTATCACACTCAACACAAACGCATTCAATACATAAAATACACCAAGCGTCTATTTCACCACAATATTCATAATTGATACAAAATTCATGCATCTTCATTCACGGCACATAATACTACTTTTCATATTATTATCACTTCAACCTACGAGCCTAGGTAGCATGCCAACTTTTAGTGGCTTACTCATGATTCCTTAATAACTATTTAAATTCGTTAAGTTCTACTCAACTTAGTTTGTTTTACACTTGTATATACTAGTAACTTACACACGCCCAACTTGTAAACCAACCTAATCAAACTATTAAATCAAGTTCTCATACCTCTCTTTTACTTGGACCACACGACAGTTCATCCCATCAATCTTAAGGTATACGCTACTAAATAATCATACCAACCATATAATCTTTCTTCCATAAATTTATTCACACACAACATACTACCAACTTCATCACTTTATACTAACTCACCCAAGATTATCCAATTAATTCATCTTATCATTCACGGTTCATATAAAAATTTACACTTCATTTCTCATCAAATTCCTCCACACAATATGTCATAATTAACACCACTACAATACCTCACGGACTCAACTTCACGGTCTCATAATTTACCATACTTCTCGGACTCAGTCTAACATCACATATAAACACCAATTCAAACAGTCAGTATTTACTAACATTCTTTCACGATTTTCACTAATATAACACACAGAAACATCAACCATCATCAATCAATTTCAACATCATTTCTCATGAAATCATTCAATCACAAACTCACCTTGATAGCTTCCTTTGCTTGGTAGGGAAATAAGGCTGATTGATCTCTTCTTTCTACAACAAAATCTTAAGCTTTTTGGGGTAATGATTTAATAAGACTTACGACAAGCTTTTAACTAAAACACAAAGGATTCTCTCCTTTTCTCCCTCGGTTCCATCTTCTATTTATAGAATAATTAAGCAAGCACTTAACCAAGCATATAAGCGTCTTAACCATACAACCTAGGAGGTTATTAAGCTTTTCATAATCACGCCATGTGTCCATTTTAATGACACATGGGTTTTCTTAATGACTCATCCAACACTTGCTTAATGTTTAAGTTTCTGTTTAAGTTTTAGTCTTGGTTCTAAATCCACAACTTTCCCGAGCACGTCAATTTACGACACTTGGTCTCAAAAAATTTCCCAACTCTTTCTAAACCATTCTGTCTCTTTCGTGACCAGTTTAAACACTCCTCATTCTTAGTCATTTCACTTTCGACAAATATCCGAAAACCAAACTTCAGCTCATTTTCTTTTCCCTTTACGGCTTACCGGTCAGATCGCAGTCGGGGCACTACACCGCGGTGGAGACTCGGACGTACCGCGGGAAGGTTCTTCGTGTACCGTGAGCCGAGTTCAGTACGTACCGTGGGTCGAGACACGGGCGTACCGCAGGTCGATTTTAGTATGTACCGCGGGTCGAGAAAACACGTACCGCGGTACGAGTCAACAGTCGAAGCAAAACAAGTCAACGTACAGGGCAACGGCCGAGGCAAAAAGTCAATATTTTGAGAAATCTTCTAAATGTTGATTCTAATCAAATAAGATGTTATGTAAAGGTTTTTAGGACCTAATTGAAGCCTAACTAAGTCCAATATGACCGTTGGAAGCTTATGAAGACATGTGACTCTCACTTTATGCCAAGTTCAAGAAAGATGAGATGTTACTTTCAAGCTTGGGAACTCCACTCCTCTCTCCTCTCCAACGGCCACAAAGCTTTGAATCTAGAGTTTCTTTTATGCTGAAGCAACTTCATTGTATCTCTATAAATAGAGCTTGTATTCCCTTTGTAATCCAATTAATTTGAAATAAAATAAGTGTTTTCCAAAAGTTCTCTCTTTTCTTTATGTTTATGCAAGTAGTTTAAGATGTAGATTTAGGAGTAGAATCTCGTGTAGAGGCTGCCCAATGGCAGTCCTCTACCTAAACACTTCTAAATTCTCCATTAAACTCTTCTTATGCTTTATTCAATTGTTTATACAATCTAGATGAAACCTAGATCCATTCTCCGTGTTATGGCCGAGTTACTCAATAGTAATCTTGGATTTATCAAGGCATTTAGAGGCGGATTCAACCACAAGTTGGTGTTTCTTCTCACTTGAGACCGAGTCTATCTTTTGTGGGTTAAGTTGTTTCATTCACCAAGTGAAGTTTCCACCTTTTATGTTGAGCTTACTCTCATAAAAACCAACATGAACACCATTCATCTTTACCGTTCTACAAAGCCTCTCAAATTGATCAAGGTGATCTAACGGATCTTCCAAAGGCAATCCGTTATATCTCTGATTTTGAGCCATGTTTATCAAACTCAACTTCACTTCAAAGTTTTTGGCCATTATAACGGGAGTAAGAATGCCACGTCTAACCTTTCTCAAATTTGGCTCATCAAAAGTCCTTATCGGTCTAGTAGCTGGATATCCAAAACCCGGAACTTGGTATTGAACTTCAACACCATGAACGTCTCCATGTGGGCGTTGATCATCACCTACCCCTGGTGGGTTGTTGCCTTGGTTTTCCATACCAAGGCGTCTAATGTGATCTTCTCGCTCTTTAACATGAAACACAAATATATATTAACCCACTCTCATAACATAATCACTTCATCAATCAATAAATTAAGTTAAACTCTCGTTTACCAATTCAAAGATCAATGAGCATTAAAATCAAGTTCAATAAGTTCACTAATCACCCTAACATCATCTCTCAATGGCTAGGGAAGAAAAGCTCATAAATAGGTCTCTCGGGAATTTCATCGAACACCTCTTGGACAATAAATTTTCTAGCTTCTAGATTTAAATGGCCAAGTTAAATCTAGCATTAAAACCACCTAATATGAAGGCTTTAACAACCTAAGCATCAAATATCAACCATCTAAGTCTATGATCTACCTATCCTTCAACCACCATAATAACTATTCACTCATGAAAGCAATGGAAAACAAAATGAAAGATGAAATGAAAAGCATAATGAAAAGAGAGAGATAAAGATAAGAGACTATCAAATTGATCCAAGGAATGATCAAGTGATGATCATTTAATAGAGTCTACAAGATTCTTCTCAAAACCTTCACTCTCAAGTGTTCTTGAGGCTTGCAAAAGAAAATAGTGTCTAATTCTAAATTAATCCAAAGATGTCTTAAATATACCCAACATTTGGGTTTAAAAGAGTAAAGATGGATTTGGGTTGACCCGAGATAAACAGGGTCAAACAAAACTTAAGTGGATCGATGTGTGCGAAGTCGGGTCGGTGGCGTCGGGTCCAGGGGCGACGTGAGAAGCATCAGGGTCAGTCCTTGCATTCTGCTGGTGGCGTTGGGTATGTGGCGTCATGTCTGGCCTGGATGTCCTGCGCTTCCAGAACGTTGCCTCCATCGCGTGTCTCCGGGGTTGGATCCTTGGCATGGGGTCTAGAGGCGACGCGAGACTTCACAGAAGGCTCTATCTGTCATGTGTCCCACGTCGGGGTGCTCAGGTTGGGACTGGCCCGAACATCCCGCATGTGCAGAACGGCTTCACGTCCCGTGTGTCACATCGGGGTCCGCAAGGCGGGGCTAGGGCCGACGTGATGCACAACATAGTGGTCTTTTCCTTCCTTTCTCAATCTTTTGCTTATCCAACTCTATGACTTGAAGGTGCCTTTCATTCCAAGGTCTTTAATGCTCCAATTCACCTAAAATAGACTCAAAACCGAAAATATGCGACTCGATCTAACTAAACTCTAAAATGCAAGAATGAACCAAAATCTAATATAAAATGATGAGTTATGGAGAACAAATGATATGAAATGATGTAAAATAGTATGAAAACTAGGCCAATATCTACATATATCATCAATCCATATATTAGTGCAAATATTGCAAGTTCAACATTTGTGGAGAAGCTTAGTTTGGAGATTAAGGAACATCCAAAACCATATAAGCTTCAATTGTTAACAACTGATGAAGAAATAGAAGTGACCAGACAAGTGTTAGTGTCTTTTTCTATTAGGACGTATATGGATGAAGTAATTTGTGATGTTTTGCCCTTGGAAGCCAGCCACATTGTTCTCAGAAAGCCATGGAATTTTGATCGTCAAGTTATTCATCAAAGTCTTACCAATCGGTATTCATTTCAAATCAATGCTATGAAGATCTCACTTGTTCCTTTACCTCCGTTAAAAGCTTATTTGAATGAAGAAGCAAAGAACAAAGCAATGGAACAACTCACCTTGCTCAAAACATCATTAAAAGCTAAGTGTTTTCTTTCCTCTATTCAATTTGATTTTGAGCTTGAGAAACTAACCCCTTTCGAAACGGAGCAACCGAGTAGTATTGTTTCTTTTTCAGGGAAAACACAAAGGAGTTTACCTAGGGAATTTGAATTGCAAAAGTCGTCTAACTTGGAGCGTGAACATGTTCTTATTCCATTTCCTTGTGACTACCTAAGAAAGCACTGTAAGGAGTTTGATTTGGTAAAAACGGGTCCTAATTTGTTTGTGATAATCTATACTCAAGATGAAAAATGTTTTGGCTTTGAAAATGTGAGAGAATTTCATGTTTCAAGCTCTGTTTTTGATAAAATGATTATATCTTTTGAAGCACTCACACCTGAAAAGTTCTCTAAGCAAATGGGTTTTCAATTTGATGAATTTCGTGAATTCAGTTCTTCTTTGAAATTTTCTTTGAACAGCCATGTGTTTAACTTGTTCAGTGCTAAAACCGAATGTGCATTCATTAGAACTTGGCCTGAAATGACTTGCTTGTTTAAAAACATGTTGATTGATTCCTGCAAGCTGAATGTGAAGGATCATATGCTTGAATTTAACCATTTAGAAGCTACCTTGAATTCCTTAAGCAATGAAAGCATGTTTGATCATCTTGAGAGATTGTTTTTCTATTCGTATCGCACATTTGATAAGGTTTCTCTAGTCTTTGTAAAGGAAAAAGAAAGACATGTTAAGGATTCCAAGACAAAGGTAACTCAATTGTTGACTAATCAAGTTGGTTATGGACCAAAGCAAAGAATGAGCTATCATTTTAGAAGTTAGAACTAGAAGTACCTGAGAAAAACAACTCCAAACACCCAAGGATGCTCCATTCTAAAACTCTATTTTGACACCATCTCCATGACTATATGCGAGACCTCTTTCTTTATGTCTAAATTGTTTCCCTTTGATGTAGGAGATCTTGTGCTTTCATCAATTAAATCAACAAGTCAGAGGCTTTGGAGAGTAGTCAGAGCAAAGTCGATCTTCAAAGACAAACCACAAGATTTGTTACTTGTGCTCAGATCAGACCTTGATTTCCAACAAGCGAAACTACATAAAGGTTCAAGGACAGCTTTTAAGCGCATAAGAAGAATACAAAAGTGGGAAGAAGATCAACGATTCAAGCCACTTGATTTGGATCAAAACAAGCATCATAAGTTTAGCCTCTTTACTCTGATCAAAGAAAAGCCACCAGACGTAACATCTAAGCCAAAAACGAGACTACACATTTTCGGCGGTAACTTCTTGACCCTACTTCATTTCATAAGTACTAACTTGCTTTATTTCCTTGCAACTAATTTGGATTTGAGGTCAAATCCTTTTCAAGTGGGAGGGGATGATATGATCATGGCCAACTCCATTTCAAGCTCGACCTCAAAACTCAATTGGCGCAGCTCAAGTGCAACTTCAGCACCTCCAGAATGTGAAGCTCGACCTCCAACTCAATCTTCATCAACTCGAGCTCGATCTCAACTCAACCAGAACATGAAGCTCGACTATGGAATCAAGAAGAAGTGCAACCAAGCTATACCTTGATGCTTGAGATAAGTATTCAAGAAGATTAACCAAAGAATGTGTAGCTCAACTGCACTCTTTTTTCCCTTAAGTGAGTTTTATCCCATTGGGTTTTCTCCTTAAGGTTTTTAATGAGGCTTTTGGGCTACACCAATAAGAGACACTTTTGGTTAATGAGATTCTAAGCCCAATAAGGTCCAAAATGTGGCTTAGAGTCTAAGGGCCCATTTAGAAGTCAAATAAGAGTTTAATGTTGTTGAAGTTTCAAGACACCTTTAATTGTTTTGTCATTTTCGAGAATATCTTGAGAGTGTGTCCAAGACTTCTCATCTTCTCATTTTTCCTTTAAATTTTGTGGCCTCCAATGGAATAAACAACAAACTTTGAATCTAAAAATGTCTTCTCAAATTTGTTCACTCTTTCGTGCGTAATATCCAAAGAACCAACTGAATATCGAAGGCATTCTGCAGCCTTTGTGCGACCATTCGATCCATCAACCTTGACATTTTCGGAGGAATCAAAACCTATTCGTCTCTCTCTCAACTTGTGAAGTGAAGATCTTAGGAGAATCTTATCAAAGTCCAATTTTGAAAATACTGAAGACTTTCCAATCTGATCCAATAGATCATCCAAACGGGGAATAGGGAACATGTGACGTACCGTTATCTTATTTATTGCGCGGCTATCAACGCACATATGCCACGACCCATTTTTCTTGGGAATAAGAAGTACGAGAACTGCACACGGACTCATGCTCTGTCGTACATGACCTCGAGCAACGAATTCCTTTACTTAATGTCGCAGCTCTTCAAGCTCTTGAAGACTCATTCGGTAATGTGGCCAGTTAGAAAGAGTCGCACCAGGGACTAAGTCAATGTAATGTTGGATGTCACGTAAAGGGGGCAATCCAGATGGTAATTCTGCATGGAATACATCAGCAAACTGAGCCACCACTGTTGATAATGTTGGCGGTAATGTGTGGTTGGATGTTGTGCGTTGGTACTAAAACGTGGAAGTAGCAACTAGGCACAACCCAAGTCAGTATTCTCCCTTTCACACTCTGAAACTGAGCAGATCAACGTTGGCGCTTACATTTGTGTAAGAGATATTTTGTTTTCTGGTTGTGCAGTGCCGGAAAAAGCACAATTTTCCTATTCTCAAAAACAAAACTATAGGTATTCTGACGTCCGTCATGAATAGCACTACAGTCAAACTGCCACGGTCGTCCCAACAAAATATGACTTTCATCCATCGGAATGATATCACACCAAAGCCTATCTTTGTAAAATGATCCAATGGAGAAAGCGACAAGACACTTGTGTGTGATAACAATCTCAGATCCTGATTTTAACCATGTAAGCTTATAAGGATGAGGATGTGTTTCTCGCGACAACCCAAGCTTACTGCAAGCCTTCTCCGATATCACATTACGTGAGCTGCCAGAATCAACAACAAAGCGACATATTTTATTGTTAGTAGTACAAGTAGAGTGAAAGATATTACTCCGTAACCAAGGTTCTTCGAGTGACATTGGAGCAAGACAAATGTGGCGTACCATCAAGTTAGTTCCTTGATCACTGTGGTTATGGTCTTCGGGAAGAACATCAATGTTGTCCTGCATTTCCGGCTCAAAGATCTCATTGTTTTCCCAACGAACATCGTCTGTCAACAGTCCACGATGTGTTTGTTTTGGGCAAGTAATCTGACGATGACCAATATCACCACAAGCAAAGCAACGAGGTCGTGTTGGATGTGTCATACGCTGAGACGCCAAATCATCTACAGCCACCACCAGAGTTGGAGTTATGTTGTCTTTACCAGCACCTACAGGCGTTGAAACTTTAGGGCCTGAAGCACTGGCATAACAACCACGCCCCACAGTCTAATTCCAATATGATGTACTTGTTCGAAACATTTGTTCGAAAGCCACTGCACGGCGGTGAGCTTCCCTGATTGTACATGGGTCAAATTAAGCCATTGCTGTCTCGATTTGAGGGCACAAACCGCCTATGAATCGAGACACTAGCTACAGTTCAGTATAATAAATTTCATTCCTAGTGAGGAGCGAAGAGAACTCCTCCGCATAATCATCGACTGAGCGAGAACTGTACAAAACTTAGTAGCCACAAGAGCCACTTTGCAATCCTAAGGAACCCTTTTAAAATCCAACGCTTTGTCAACTGCAACCAACCAGTCTAAAATTTCTTCCCCACACACACCACCATGAAATTCAGGAAGCTCGACTTTAAACCCTGACTCCCAACGGTGATCACCACGATCTCGATAATCTTTACGATCCTCACTACACCGAGATCTGGATTTTGCAAATGGATTATTTTCCACATCTGAATCACAATCTGATGTACTCTTCAAATCGCGCTGACGTTGTTCTCACTGCACCAAAACCTCTGTCAACTCTCGAATGGACTCATGAATCGTTTCCTAAATGTTCTCTTGCATAGCCAAGAGAGTCTGACGTAACTCATCCCAGTCATTCATTGCATCACCAGTTCGTTGTTTTCTGGGAGGCACGAAGGAAAAAAAATTCTGCAGGAACTTCAGCTCTGATACCAAACTGACGTAACCTACAAACGCAACCAAGCTCTCTGATTCGTTGATTCAATTGAATACCGAAAAAGATGACTCTTCTCTATAAACTAACTAGAAACACTCAATTCATAAAGAAAAGAAAAATTTTAAGGCTCTGTATTTCATTCATCAAAACTGAAAATAAGAAATAAAACCACGCCCCACGCCCCACGCCCCACGCCCCACATACAGGCGTTGAAACTTTAGGGCCTGAAGCACTGGCATAACAACCACGCCCCACAGTCTAATTCCAATATGATGTACTTGTTCGAAACATTTGTTCGAAAGCCACTGCACGGCGGTGAGCTTCCCTGATTGTACATGGGTCAAATTAAGCCATTGCTGTCTCGATTTGAGGGCACAAACCGCCTATGAATCGAGACACTAGCTACAGTTCAGTATAATAAATTTCATTCCTAGTGAGGAGCGAAGAGAACTCCTCCGCATAATCATCGACTGAGCGAGAACTGTACAAAACTTAGTAGCCACAAGAGCCACTTTGCAATCCTAAGGAACCCTTTTAAAATCCAACGCTTTGTCAACTGCAACCAACCAGTCTAAAATTTCTTCCCCACACACACCACCATGAAATTCAGGAAGCTTGACTTTAAACCCTGACTCCCAACGGTGATCACCACGATCTCGATAATCTTTACGATCCTCACTACACCGAGATCTGGATTTTGCAAATGGATTATTTTCCACATCTGAATCACAATCTGATGTACTCTTCAAATCGCGCTGACGTTGTTCTCACTGCACCAAAACCTCTGTCAACTCTCGAATGGACTCATGAATCGTTTCCTAAATGTTCTCTTGCATAGCCAAGAGAGTCTGACGTAACTCATCCCAGTCATTCATTGCATCACCAGTTCGTTGTTTTCTGGGAGGCACGAAGGAAAAAAAATTCTGCAGGAACTTCAGCTCTGATACCAAACTGACGTAACCTACAAACGCAACCAAGCTCTCTGATTCGTTGATTCAATTGAATACCGAAAAAGATGACTCTTCTCTATAAACTAACTAGAAACACTCAATTCATAAAGAAAAGAAAAATTTTAAGGCTCTGTATTTCATTCATCAAAACTGAAAATAAGAAATAAAAACTTATTCTCTTAAATAAAAATAAGGATCGAGACTTATTCTGAAATTGCTAACAATTTATTTGAAATAAATGAAATTAGTAAAAGACTTGAAACATTTAAAAGAAGACTAACTAAAAGTCTTAAAAATGTCAAGCCACAACACTAGATATCATACTAAAACCAATATTTAATATATTTACATTCTTATTATGGAATCATTTTTTTATATTTTATTATTTATAATAAATTTGATATACAATTTAAATAGGTTAAATATAGTTTAAGTTTTTTTTGTTTTATAATTTTGTAATTTTTATTTTTAGTTAAATAATTTTATTAAGTTTATACTATATTTCTAAAAAGTACTTTGTTGCATTTAGTTTTTATATTTATTGGTTTTTATATCTTAATTGTGATAACTAATTAAATATGTATTTTAGTTTAAATTTTAATTAGATTGGATTAATATGAAAGTAACTTTAACGTATCACGTGATAATTATGATCATAATTAAACAACATAAATATAAATAAATATATATATGTTAAATGTAGATAAGGAGAACAGCATTATAGTGGGAAAAAAAAAGAGAACATGCTTATCCATTTTTTCTTTCTTTTTATTTGCCCAACTGCTCTGCTAACCATTAAAAGCCTAAGAAGAAGCACTTTTAAAGAAAAAGTAAATAATGAAAATTGATACGTGTTGTATGATCCAATAGTGTTTCCATACAACCTGAAGTATCCAAAAAAGGTACCGTTAAGTGGATTCACCGGTCACAGCAGCAGTAATTAGCAAGAAAAATAACTCGAGTTTCTATCTCAAGATTTTAATCACAACTTTAATAATTTCATAGCAAAACGCTTATACTGGCGTTTCCCAAACGCCAAAAACGGGATTTTCGATCCGAATCATCACTTCACGGTCAGGATCTTGATAACGGAAGCATTACCCACACGGAGTAGAGCAACAACGGAGTCTCCAGTCTTACACAACTCTTTCTCTTTCCCGTACTGAGTCGCAAACTCAATAGCCTCTTCTGTTGATTCATCGTGCGAGGCTCTTGCGGATCCTGCGTAAAGCACTGGGATCAGACCACGGAAGATAAGGCTGTGCCTTGCGGGTGATTCGTCGCTGCAGGACCAATCGAAAAAGTCGGTTTTGATCTCCGGAACAACTACGGATAAAATAGGCATTCCTGGCCTGTACTTAGCCACAAGTCTCGCTGTGCTTCCTCCTCTGGTTAGGACCATGATGAGAGTGGCTCTAGCTGAGTTAGCAGTTCTGACTGCCGAGGACGCAAGTGACTCGAGTGGGCTCATCGGAACTGGAGAGTACTGCATGATCCTCTTGAAAACATCTCCGTAGTCCAGTGTGCTCTCGGCTTCCACACATATCTTAGCCATTGTACGGACAGCTAGCTCAGGGTAAGCTCCAGCTGCGGTTTCACCACTGAGCATGACACAATCTGTACCGTCGAGGACTGCGTTTGCTACATCTGTGGCTTCAGCTCTAGTTGGTCGAGGGGATTTTATCATGGACTCGAGCATCTGAGTTGCTGTCACCACGGGTTTTCCCTGGATGTTACATTTGTAGATCATCACTTTCTGAGCAAGGAAAATCTTCTCGATCGGAATTTCCATGCCAAGATCTCCTCTGGCAATCATAAACGCATCTGAATTGACCAAAATGTCATCAAAATTCGCCACACCTTCCTGGTTCTCAACCTAATACATCACAATGGCAAAACAAAACTATCACAACCTAAAGATTTGATCCTGTAGCTTTGGTTGAAAAGAGATCTTTGATATAACATACCTTCGACATGAGAAGAATGTTTTTTGCGTGCTTTCCGAGTAGCTTGCGGACTTGGACCAAGTCGGAACCTTTTCTGACAAAAGACAGAGCGATCATGTCGATTTGATTTGGGGCTCCCCACTGCATGATATCTTCTTTGTCTTTCTCAGTTAGAGTTGGGAGATCCACAACAACACCTGGGAGATTGACGTTCTTCCTCTCACCGAGCATTGCGGTATTCTCACAACGACAACGGACTGTACCCTTCTCTTTGTCACAAGAGAGGACTAGTAACGAGATGGTACCATCAGCACAGAGTATGACCATCCCTGGGTTCACATCTACAGCCAACTTTTTGTAGCTCATGCATATTGTGTTCTCGTCACCCTTCAAATCATAGTCAGTCGAAACGGTGATCTCTTGGCCTTGTTTCAGTTGAATAGGTTTCCCATCTTTCAAGAACCCGGTTCGGATTTCTGGACCCTGTATATGAGAAAATACGAAACCCTCCATTTAGCATAATCGAAAAAACAAAAAATCTGCCACAATTTAGACATTTACATAGCGAGACAAAAACTGACAGGAAAAATCTTCATTGAAAGACCAATCAAGTTAAGAGTAGCAATTCAAATTTGTCAATAACGTTTACTTCACAAACTAATGACATCCTCTGGCCAGAAAAGAATCATAATCATAGACAAGAGGGAACACTGTCTATCAACACTATTTTCTTCTAACTCGAAAATTATACATCTCTTGCATCTTGATTGTGGACATGGCTGCCTCAATCTAAACATACTTGAAGTTGAAGCAGATGTAACATATACATAGACATGAAACTAGTCAAGCGGAAAAAAAACACATTTAACCAGTCAAACTTGAATTCCACATTACGGAAATTAACTTCTCTAGCTATATCACCAAAATCACACAAACGAGGGAAAATTTTCTATCAAGTTCAAGTGCTTACTAAAATTTTCGTCACCAGTTTTAGAGATCAAAGTGCTAACATTAATTTCTTCATTTGATCTCCAGAACAGCTTAAACTCTCTTCTCAACTAATATGGTCTAACAACTCAAGTTCTATCTGGAGTAAATTGCAACATTACAAGAACCAGCGTCTCACAGATCTAGATTCATGATTCAACACAAAATAATGGTTTCCCAATTCGCAGAAGGTAAAACCCCCTGAGAGTGAGGTGGGTAAGAGTTTATCAACAGAGTTCTAATAAAAAGAAAGACTTTCAAATGAAATTGGCATAAACAGACAAAAACAGAAACAATTTATGAGTGTAGAAAAGAGACATGAAAAAAACATTTTACACAAAGGCAAAATAAATAATGTTTATATACATAAGACGCTTGCAGTCTTGCAGATTATAAAGTGGAGTAGCCCAATTAGAAATCGAGAAAAACGCGAAAAAGAATCTACAAACCCTAGAATTCCAGATCAAGATGAAACTTGCATCAGAAACTGAGATTAAAAAAACGAACAGATTGACAACATAAACCAGAATCTATAAAAGAAGTAAGAATGTAAATCGAACCTTGGTGTCGAGCATAACAGCACAGAGAATCCCAGTGTTGAGCATAGCTTGGCGAAGATTATCGAGAGTCTCTTGGTGATACTCATGAGATCCATGGGAGAAATTAAAACGAGCGACGTTCATACCAGCCCTGAGAAGCTTCTCAACCATCGGAACGGATCTGGAAGCAGGACCCAGAGTACAGACGATCTTCGTCTTGGGCCTTTGTCCAATCATCGCCGTCGCCATCACAAGTGGAAAAACGGAAACAAATGATTCAAAAAACTAAAAAAGCGAGGATCGCGGATGGTTGTAGAGAGATCGAGAGAGAGATTTATGGAAGAGAGATCTGGCTTGGAGAACAAGGAAATACAGAGAGAATCTGAAGAAGAGAGATTTATCAAGTGTGAAGAGTCTCTGTGCTCTTGGTTCAATTTGACTTTAGACGTAAAAAATGAAACAATTAAAGATCGCTGGTTTAAGGATTGAAAAGACCGATACGTTTATTCTAATTGTTTCCCACCGGTTTAATTTTCCATTCAATTGAGCGACGCACATTGTTAATGAATATTCCTTTCGTTTACCTTTCCCGTCTTCTCCAACTATTGTCGGGCCATGGTCTTTTTACTTTCATATTTAAATATCTTAAATTACATATTTTGGTATAGAAACAAAAAGAGAGAGTTTTCCTCCGGGATTTCTCCGGTAACCATTCCGACGATCACTAATTTCTTTTTCTCTTCTCTAATTTTGATTTTTCAGAGAAATAGTTATGGTTTTATGTCGTGTGGATTTGATTTCGGTCTCATCCGATTACCAATCCGGATCTTGAATTCCGGCTAAACTCAAACTCTCTATATCTTTTTTTTTTGTCAAAAAATATATTATAATAATCAAAACCAAATATTGTTTACAACATTAAACCATTAGCGGACTCTCTAATTGAACGAGAGAGAGCATCAGTTTTATGATTCAGAGATCTCGGAATTACATGGAGGAAAAAAGCACGGAAAAGAGATTGTAACCTAAGAAACTCCTCCTGGTATGGTTGAAATGTCGGCCACTCCTCTGGATGCATCAAAAGCTTCAGAACATCAACACAATCTGTAGCCATCTCCACTTTTAAAATCTGGGCCACTATCAGGGATTCCATAGCCCACAGCACCGCTTCCACTTCAGCATGTAGCGCGGATAAACTTCTTCTTATTTGGTGTGCCCCCATGCAGCCCTCAGAAACAGCGTCTAAAAAGCAAAACCAGCCGATCACGGAAAAAATGTCAGAGTATTTCCACGATGCATCAACAAAACATCGGTACCCCGTAAAGGCCGGATCCACCGTCATCGGATTTGACACCGCTAACCAAGCTGGTGCTTTGCTAAGGGATCCTGGTTAAATAGCATAACTTAATTGACGCCTAGCCGAAAACCATTCCTTCTCATCTTGCTTTGCTTTGGATAATACTTCACGGGGATCCAGATTCGCTCAGTGAAACAATAATCATTCATAGCTTTCCAGATGTGCCAAATCACCCATGGGAAAATATTAATGTTTACTGAATCTGGAATTCTCCAAAACAAGTAATCTAAATTATACCAGATTGAGTTTCCTGGAAAAACCTCAACTGGTGAGGGAACAGGAGCTAATGCTCAAGCTTGAATAGCTGGGGGCACTCAAAAAGGACATGATTAATGGTTTCCTCTTCCGCTCCACATCGACTGCATCTCGTATCACAGTTAATTCCCCGAGTGATCATGTTATGTTTAACTGCAACATATCCTGACAAAGCTTGCCATATAAAGTGTTTAATTTTATTTGGGCTATTCAACTTCCATATTTTGGAATGTAATGCCCAAAAATTTGGTCCATGTGAACCAACCTCCAATAACGATACCGTCTCCTCAGTTTTATATCCTGATTTGGCAGAGTATCTTCCTGTTTTTGTGTAATACCAGCCCCAATAATCTGGTCTTACCCATCGTGATATTGGTATGCCCATAATTAACTGAACGTCCTCAGGGACAAAATATTGTTGTAATATGACCTCACGCCAAGTCTTGGTTTGAGAGTCAATAAATTGGTCAACAGTCAGATCCGAGTATATTGACGGATAAATACCAATGGCCGGTCTAGGGTGAGTGTCAGGGATCCAAGGATCTCTCCAAACCAAAGTAGATCGTCCATCACCAATTTTTTTTAATTAAACCTTTGGAAACAAGTGATCGAGCTGAGCAAATACTTCGCCATCCGTATGAAGGGTTCGAAGTTGATTTGGTCGTCATCGGGCAATTATTCCTAAAATAACGACCACACATAATACGGGCGATCAAAAAATCAGGATAGTCAATCAATCGCCAAACTTGTTTAGCAAAAAGTGCTGAATTGAAATCCTCCAGAACACGGAATCCCAATCCACTTTCATGTTTCGATTGACATAATTTTTTCCATTTTAACCAGTGGATTCCTTTCGATGATTCAGAATTGGACCACCAAAAATTCGCAATAGCTGAATTTAAATGCTTTACAATTGTCTTCGGTAATCTAAAACATGACATGACATATGTTGGTAAAGCCGTCAAACCGATTTAATTAAGACTTCTTTCCCCCCTTTGGAGAGGAATTTCGACGACCAGCCATTAATTCTTACTTGCAATTTCTCCCTCACAAAAGCGAATATTTTTGTTTTTGACCCTCCAATATTCTCTGGGATACCTAGATAAGATCCCATTCCCCCCAAATGGTGGATCTTCAATTCATGATGAATCAGGACTTTATCATGGTCAGGGACAGAATGTCCAAATTGTACCGAGGATTTTTCAAAATTTATCTGTTGGCCCGATATCCATTCGTACTCTTTAAGTATCCTAATAATGTGACATGCCTCTTCCGTCGTTGCTTTACAGAAGAATAGACTATCGTCAGCAAACATGAATTGGGATATTGCTCAACTTGCTCTTGCAATAGATATCCCGGTAATTAATTTATCATATTCTGGTCTTTTCAATTTAGAAACAAGACTTCTGTACATAAAATAAATAGGTATGGTGACAATGGGTCGCCTTGTCTTAGACCCCGTTTTGGTATGATTCGCCCTCTCGGTTCCCCATTCATGAGTATTGAATATTCCACACTACATATACAATTCATAATACATTTTGTCCAATTAGTACTAAATCCCAGTTTGAGAAGAAGGTCTTCTATTAAGTTCCATTCAACTCGGTCATATGCTTTACTCATATCTATCTTTATTGTCATGTATTTTCCTTTGATCGACTTATTTGTACGTAGGGTGTGAAACATTTCTTGCGCAATTAATATGTTATCAGAAATCATACGCCCCGCAACAAAGGCTGATTGTGTTTCCGAAATTAATTTTGGAATTAATTTCTTAAGTCGTAGACATAAGACCTTTAAAATAATTTTATATCCCACATTACATAGACTAATTAGTCTAAATTCTGACATCTTAGTTGGACGTGAATTTTTCGGTATTAAACAAATGTTCGTCCCATTTAACCCATGTTCAAATACTCCAGTGGCCAAAAAATCATTAACCATTTGGATAACATCTACTTTACTCAAACTCTCTATATCTAATATAATAAGTATATAACTCATTTTCTATTCTCTAATCACTATTTTTCAGAGAAAAAGAGTGAGTTTCCTTGCAGTTGCAAGGTTGAAGATCTGCTGTTGTTACCATGTGCTTCAATTCTATCAGTGATTGTTTTGTGGTTCTCTATCATGTCTTGGAGAGTAAATCTCAACAGCTTCCACTTTCTCACAAAGAGAGCTAAAAAGTGGGTAATTCAAGATCACTCTGTTAGATCTTGAGGTTTGGAGTGTCTCGGAGAAAAATACCGACGATGAGACTTTGAAGCAATTTCTGACAGTGATATCAACAAATTGGAGGAGTAGATCAGACTGGAAGATGGCGGAAGTCGCTTCAAATTATCAATTAATTTGAGCAAAGAAGAAGACGATTACACAGCCATCATCTCTGGCGATGCATCTGTGATATCTTGCCGGCGGCGTGCATGTCGATTTGCATCTTAGGTCAGACGCGTGGATCCTCGAGGAGTGGATTCGTGCTTTCATTCCATCTCACCTTTTCTATATTTTCTACGTGTATTACACTTGTAAGTTTATGGACCTTTGTTAACCCATTTTGCTTTCTTATACTATGCATTTTCGACTATGTTATTTTGGCTTTTCAGATTTTTGAATAATAATATTGGCGATAAAAAAAAAAGATTAGTCTAACATGCATAATTCTGATTTGATATGTTTTTATTAGAAGGAAAACGTTTTAATAATGAAATTAACTGCAGTAATTTGTTTCGGAAAATAATTATATTCGGCTTTGTCTCTTTTAGCTGTGGAGTCTTACAAGTGAAGCATCAAGGTATTTGCTAAGATCTACAAAAGCCGAACCGAACTTAACAAATTAAAAAACAACTGGCTATATATATATATAATTAATAACATACTTTAATATTCAGGAGCTCCGTATTTGTCACGAATTATATATATATAATTTTTTTGTTAACAAAGGGCCGCATCACGAATTATATTTAAAACCCAAAAAAACATTTTTTTATATAGGGAAACATAGTCTATTTTCATATTTGAAGTTTGATATAAAACATAATCTACTCGAACTTTTAATCTTTCTTTAATTGTATAGAAGTATCAAATTTTAGGTTGAATTGCACAAATCTACTATTAAACATTTAATTGTTAATTGGATTCTGTAATTAAATACTAAACCAAATCAAAAATATATTTAAACAGAATTTTGACCCGATTAAACCCAATTTTGAATCGAAGACTCAAATCTTCCGCATCAACAATGGCGGATCATCGTCATAATCCTCATCTTCACCAACATCGACCTAATCGAATTTCATTATCGTCACCAACAATCGGAAGAACTTACCCTTCTTTCCCTTACACTCCCACTCCAACTCCTTCCAAAACTCGTCTCTCCTCGAAGCTGTAGCTGATAGAGCTCCGATGATGACTCGTCACGCTGAATCAGAGGTCATGGGAAGGAGAAGACCATCTGTTGGAGAATTCAATTCAACGAGTTCTTCTGATGAATCTGTAATTGTAGCTCAAAGTCCATTCACTCCTCTTCCTTTAGCAACCAGACCCGCTTGCTTCTCTCCATCTCCATCGTCTTCTTCCTCTGAAATCGAAACCCTAACTCAGCACAATTTCTTCTCTAATTCCACAACGAGTTATTCAAAAGAAGAAGAAGAGATCTACAATAAGCTTAATAGCAGTGATATATTTGATCAAGAACAAGGTTTGATTATGATGAGGAAGATGACTCGTACTAAAGATGAAGCTAGAGCTTCACTTTGTTCACCTCGGATTCTCGCTTTACTGAAGAATATGATTATCTCTAGATACTCTTTAGTGCAGACGAATTCATTAGCTTCACTTGTCAATCTATCATTGGAGAAGAAGAACAAATTGACGATTGTTCGATTAGGATTCATTCCTCTTTTGATCGATGTTTAGAAATCAGGATCCAAAGAAGCTCAAGAACATGCTGCTGGATCAATATTTAGCCTTTCTCTTGAAGATGGTAACAAAATGCCAATTGATTAGGTCTGGTGAATCAACGAGTCGAGCATTGCTGATAATCTGTAACTTAGCTTGCTCTAGCGAAGGACGATCAGCAATGCTTGATGCAAACGCAGTGTCGATTCTCGTAGACAAGCTAAGGGAGGATTGGAGAGATGAGGCAAGAGAAGCAGAGTCTCGTTCTTCATCATCGGCTTGTGAGAATTGTGTAGCGGCATTGTTTGCATTGAGCCATGAGAGTCTTAGATTCAAGGGACTAGCGAAAGAGACAAGAGCTGCGGAAGTGTTGAAGGAAGTAGAAGAAAGAGGAACAGAGAGAGCTAGAGAGAAAGCTAAGAAGATTCTTCAGTTAATGAGAGAAAGAATTCCAGAGGAGGAAGAAGAAGATGGTGAAGGATTGTTGATTGGGATCGAGTTATCATTGATGATGATCCTCCATTGTTGATGCGGAAGCTTTGAGTCTTCGGTTCAAAATTGGGTTTAATCGGGTCAAAATTCTGGTGTTGGTTTGGTTTGGTACTTAATTACATATACAGTTAACAATTAAACACATAACTGCGGATTTGTGCAATTAAGCTCGAAAATTGATATTTCTGTGCAATTAAAGAAAGAAAGATTGAAAGTTCGGTGGATTATGTTTTATATCAAAACTTTCGAAATAGACTCAAGGTGGAAATATACCGTATTCTCTTTTATATATAAGAAATGTTCTTTGAACTTAACACAAAGTTAAACAACTTTTGAATTCTAAATGGAATCTCAATTGTACCCAGATGCTATCATTCTCTTCCGACCAAAAACTTTCTGTTCTTATTTTTTTTGTCCTTTTTAACTTTTGAGACTGAGTAAGATTACTAGTCTGACATAAATCTAAGTGCGGTGCGCATCCGGTAATAATTATTTCAGGTGAGCATTATCAGAGTTCGTCGTGAGTAAGAGATTGTTCTTGGTTCATCAACTTGTCGAGCTTTTGTTGTAGTTCCTACAAAAAAAGACGAAACATTCAGGAAGTGTGAACTAGTATAGCTCTGCTTTGAGAGTTGGGATGAGCACAGAAACTTACTTTAAGTTTGTCTTCCAAACACCGAGCTGGAGTTGACAAGAGCGCCGCATATCTGCAACAAGGGAGTAAATATTAAAGGAGAGAAAACAAAGAATTATCAGAGATAAAAGGGGGATGACCCGTGAGAGGCAAAGACCAAGACAAGCACTTACTCGCAACGGCTTGGTTCATCCACATCATGAAGCTCAGTTTTCAACCCACATCTTAATTTCACCTGTATTTAGTAAAAAGATTGATGTCTCAGATAGCTTTCTTTTCATAGTTGGAGCAATTTATGATTGAACACCTTTCTTGGTTTGGAACAATATCAAACACTTACCTTTAGGCTTCTATCGGGACCGTTCCAACATTTATCTCCGTTGGTATATGACATGAATTGGTAAGAGTTCTCAAATTTGTCCCAATCCCTATTTTACCAAATCCCATTGAACAAAATTAAAAAGTATAGAAGGGTATATATAAAGACAGAGATAAGATAGTCAATCATATCTATCAACTTCACTAAATGTATCATGAAAGAGAGCAGCATGCGTGTAAAGAAACAGTGCCACAGATACTTACCCTAATCGAGTTCTTGAATAGCCCTCTTCTTGTGTTGCTTCTTTATATGCGCAGACTTTGTAAGTATACCTAAGATATTGTTTAGGCAAGACACGTAAATGTATAATATAAACATAGCTGTTACCTGATACTATCAATAAAGAAAGAAATAAGACATTGAATTACTAAGATTTTCCTTACTTGCCCTGTTTGCTCTCAAAACAACGGCCGTGGAATGAATAGAACTCTTTCTCCGGTCCTGTAATAACAATATATTAGGACTAACTAAAATAAAGGCAAACGTAAGTGAATGCTTAGGATATCTCATCATACAGACCAAAGTCTTGTTTTAGCTTCTTTTCTAAGCTAGATATCCTCGACTGTATCTTATTCAGTTTTGAGCTCGACTCGTCATATTCCTTGCGCACCCGATCAGCCTCTACACGTTCCACAGCAACAGGTCAATCACTTTTCAATCGCTGTTACTGTAAATGGAAATGCTTAACTATTAGTTTACCCGATTTATCCACTGGTGTGGTTTGAAACAAATTCACAGCCTGCAAAATGTTCTTGACAGTCTTTTGTATCTTCTCCAACCATGTAGGATTTGAGGTTGTCTCTATCAGTAAGGAAATTCATCAGGTCATACTAACTATGATTATATAATTAACATCGTTAGAGAATTAAAACATCTGTGGAAATAGTTCAAACCTGAAAGATCAATGTCATCATCCTCCGCATCAGATTTGTATGAAGAACTAGAATCATGGTGCTCCTCTTCTTCATAGGAATCATCTTCGGGATCATGGTCACTATATTTTCCACTGTCTCCAGCATCCTCATCACCATCTGAAACAAATCCATCGTCCTCATCTACCTCATGTGAACCGATGGGTGTGTGCTCATGGTGTTCCTTATCTTCAGCTTTGGGGCTATCATCTGCCTCAGTTGGCTTATCAGAGTTCTCTCCTGTCCAACGAGAGGCAATAAGACGCCCCAACTCCTCCTTTGACAACTCTTCCTTCTTCTCGGTTACAAGATCTTCCTATCAATACAATGTAGAGTATTTTGACGTTATAAAAAAAATCACCAATTTGATATCTTCGAGATATAGCTCAGAACAAGCTGAGTTATAGAAATGCAACAGGCAAGTCTCAAAAGGACAGACTTATTCTCATTCAGAAGTTCAGATAACTATACTCAGATTTTTGACAATCATTTCCAAGCGTGCGTGGCCAAAATTGAAAGCAAATTACCACTTTCTTCACCTCGAAAGAAGAACTCTCAGATGAGGGAGATTCTTCCTTCGCATCCACAACATGCTGCATTGTAAACAACCTTATATCATCATCTAACTACCAAGTCACAAATTGCTCCACTTTTGATAAGATTAAATGAGATTTTTTAACAAACCTTGTCTACTTGATTAATGTTAGTAGCCTCTTCCAACATACTTGTTTGCTCAGCTTCAGCTGCTGGCTCCTGATTAAAGTCTAATTCAGTACCAGCTTGAAATACACAGCAATTGTGATCTTATAACATTACAAAAGAAATAAAGATATATATAAAGCACTGAACGTATTGACGAGAATATCATTCAGGATAGCCAAGTTTTAGATGCCAATCAGCAAAAGATAGAGTTATCAAAGCATCTCATATGCATTGAAGGTATTGGAAACTTCCACAGTTTATTTCATGCTCTCATGAATGAGCAAGAGCTCCAAAGCGAGCTAGAGTATTGACAAATAGTCTGATAAGCTTTTCTTTCATGGTTTGACTCTTAATTGTTGAATAAGAAAAAAAATGAAAGTGAGCAAAAATATTTCAATTTACAAAGACGAACTAACCTCATCTGAAGGAGAATCGTTGTAATTACCAATCTCATCATCATGATCTATGGTTTCATCGGGATTCTCATCGTGCTCTGAAACTCCTGGCATCCCTTCATCATGTGTGCTTCCTTCAACTTTTTCACTGTCATCTGTCTTCTCCACAGAATCCCCCTTTCCTTGCTCGGCAGTTGTTTCAGCCTCTTTTTTTTCCTTCTCCTCCGCTTCTTTCTGAAGACGCTCCTTCTCCTCTAGCTTCTCAATTTGTTCTTTACGCTCTACAGCCCACGTAATCCATGGGAAATGTTGAACATGTCAGACTATATTTTGTTGATAAGACCAACCTTAGAGGTAAAATTCCATCTTTATCATATGTAACCATTATAGAAAGAAGTTGATGATCATATCAGATTCCAATACATCAACTACAAGTCATATACTTTCTTCCTTCCCTTTTTGTAGATAGTGAAAATCTTATGAACTGATCCTGAGACATATCAGAAATCCAACTAGATTTATCTGCAGGGTTCCACTTTCACATTCCTATAAACTGACCATCTCAAGATACTATATATGCACGTTTAAGTTTCTCCAACATGAAACTAAATCTCAACTTTTATCCCATTTGCAAATTCAGTCAATAGAAAGGTTGAATTATTGATTAAAAGAAAAGACGGCGGACCTTTCAGCTGTTGAACAAGGCCTTTCAGAATTTTCTCCTCACTTTTCAGCTTCTTCAGTTCTGCTGCATCTTTCTCCAGTCCCACTTTCGCTTTTTCGATTTCTTGTCTCCTTATAACGAGCCCTTGAGTATGTGTTTCAATTTTTTTCTTCAGATTTTCTCGAGCAGCTTTTCCAGCCTCCCAGCATGTATTTGGGCATGAAACTTGACCATCATATTCATCACTTCCATCACAACAATCTGCACTCGCAAAAAAAAAGCAAACCATTGGAACAATCAGTAAGTACAAATACCGAGAGGCTCCTGCAACAACTTCTTCCTCCGCATGGCATTTGAAAGCAAATAGCTCGATAAGTAGAGATTCAACAGAAATGAAACGTAGCTAATCATAGAGTTTGAGTGACATACCACAAATACCATCATTGACTCTCGAAGAAAATAAAACCAGTGGAGAGTGTCCTGCGTTCCGACAAAAGAATTTTCCATTTGGACAAGCTGAGGTACCTAGAGTTTTATCAACAAATAGAGCAAAGTAAAGAGATGATCCAGCATACATATAATTCCATAAGTAAAACTATATTCCCATAAAATCAAAGTAAAACTCCATTCATCAGTTTGAAATCACAATGAAACTGATATGGTTTATCTTCTGATCAAAATCGTAACCCGAAGACAAAGCTGCACAATTTTGTTCGAGAGAGAAAACTATTCCAATCGAAACTTATCCATAGAGATGGCAAGACGAAAAATTGGAGAGATGAAAGGAACCTGGTTCATCAGTTCCGTCTGGACAATCACAGAAATCGTCATTAAGATGAGCTCTCGTGAATTTCTTTGATCCATCTTTACACTTTATCTCTGAAGATGACTTGTAATACTTTTCATCTGAAATCCTCGGAAAAATACGAAATTGAATTATCAGATCGGAGTACTATTGCCGGAGAACAGATCTTCAATAAGCAGTACGGAAAAGGAGAAACCAAACCTTGAGGAGAAATGCCGTAAAACGGATCGTTCACGGGAGACGAACTCGATCTAATAGCAGACGCAAGAAGAACGGATAGTAGCAAAGAGACAGTGACGGAGACAGAGAAAGATATTACTACTCTCATCTTCTTCGAGATCGGAACCGGAGAACAGATTTGCCTACGGAAAAAAGGTTAAAGTTCCAGTGTACGAGGGACATGTTCCACAAACGACACAGTTTCATAGCATAAACTGTTATAATTTATTTTATATATATAGATGTACATGAACCAGCAAATTGGCCTATTAGCTCAGTTGGTTAGAGCGTCGTGCTAATAACGCGAAGGTCGCAGGTTCGAAACCTGCATAGGCCATATTTTTTTTAAATTTCCAACCCCAATCCAAATGATGTCGTTTCTAGTTGGCCTACAATAATGGGCTGTATAACTTAACAGGCCAAACCTAACTAAAACGGCAACACGTTCACACTTAAGAACAAGGGTTTTCGTAGTCCACTTCTTTCATCACGTATATATATACTCATCTTCTCCAAGCTATAACATCCAATCAATTTTTTTTGTTATCTCCGCCGCAGCTTCTCTATGGTTGTAGAAATTAGTCAATCGTTTTTTTCGTTTCAAAATTTTTTCAATATGATTTTGAAAACAAAGCCTAATTTGCAATTACTTGATCTCTTTGTGATGGATTAAGGAATCTATCCTTAGGCGATAGAGATGATGGATAATTTATTTTTCCGGTAAGCATACGTGAACCTCCGTAAGCTTTCTCTGCCTCTTAAGCTCTCTTTGTTTCCTTTTTCTTTACCAAAGGATATTCGGTGACTAGGCAGATACTTCTATCAATCTCTCAATCGGATTTTTTGTATATTGGTGTTAATAACTGTTCAATTTGTGAGAATTCTTTTAAAAAATTTGAATATATGTTTTGATGGTGAGGGTGATGAAAAAAATCATTCGGATTCCCATTGATTTCCTTTCCCGGAAAGATGTGATTATTTACCAGCTACTTTTAACTCATCATCAATAAATATATATATTTTTTTTTGGTTCGGTAATAAATTTTTAAGTTTTTTTATAAAAAAAATTGATAGGTATAAATTTTGTGTGGCCGGTGATGCAATAAAAATATTTGCTACTCTTGATGAAAGGCGTGTTCTTTCATTTGATGATTGTTTATCCACCAAGATCTCTGAGGCCTTATTACGTTATTTTGACGATCATATACTTAAACAACTTGATTTTTTATTTTTGTAAATTTAAACTTATTGATTAAACAATGATGCCAAATAGTTTTTAAACTTTTTCATAACAAAATATAGAACTAAACCAATGGTCCAAGTATTGGGACCCAAAAAAAAAACGAAACCATAGCAATTCGAGTTTTTAAAAAGAAAAGCTAAACCTACAGTAATTCAATAATTTTTATTATCTTAGTCAATAATGTTTAAGCAACTTGTAACATCTTTAGTTGAAACTGTATTACATAGTACATCGACAAAAGACAATATTACTTAGGAGGAGCCACTGCTTTAGCTTTGCTAGTGAGATACACCAAAGTGTATCTATATGTTATAAGAAAAGGGAAAACATAGAAGTAAACAGATCTCAGAGAAGACAAATTTACGATTAGCCATGAGAGACATATATGTATAATGTCCTTGAAAGACAACATAGAAACAAACGTCCAAGATTCAACTCAATCTCTTATACATCATTCCACTAATCCAACTGGTAATCCAAATAAAAATTAAGCTCAAGATTCCTCTAATTCCTCATTCACCATTTACCCGCCTATATTAGATTTCTTTATATCATCAATTAAATTAATAAGATTATATTGAAGTTACAGAATTTTCTAAAAGCGAATTATTTGTAAAAACTTGATAAAAAAACATTTTTTCAGATCTATTTTTAGTATTTTGTTTAGAGACCAAAGTTACTTTGGAAATTTTCATTTTCAACCCAACACTAAATTATTTTAGTGTAAAATTTACGTTTACATTTTTTTTTCTCCAATCCAAACACTAAACTTGACACTATAATAGTGTAATCTTCCATTTTGCTACAGTACTACACTATATTTGGTGTTGCTATTGTACCCGATGTAAAAATAAAATATTATTATATTTACATCAAATATGCATTATGTTAATTTTCCATAATTTTGATATTTATCCAGATGGGAAACGTAACCAATTACGTTCGTTATGAACGTAACTACTCAACATGTTAACTACCATTTTTTTTGTCTGATGTTAATTGCATTTATATTGTTTAGTCTAATCAATTATTTTAAACAAAATATATGCTTAAATAATCACTAACCTTACAAAAATAGTTAATTAATTAATTCTAAAACTATTTTAGTCAACTTATTTTAGTCTTATATTAATTAATTAAATTTTAAAATAATACATAAAAAATTTGATAATAAAATATTAGTTTTAGTGTGATTTTTAGTGTTGTGTTTGGAGATTAAAAAAATTAGTACTAAAACTATACCAAATATAGTCTCATTTCAACACTAAAATAGTATTGTGGTTGTACATGTTCTTAGCGTAAACGTTTATGATACATTCCACTTTGGCTCCAGTGCACAACTTTTTCTAGTTCCACGGATTTGCCATTTCCCTAATCAAAATTTATCATCATTGCTATTTGTCAGATTTCTCATGCTTTTTTTATTAATATTGCGTTTCAACTAGTTAATCTATTAACCAAATTTCTATATAATGCAAGTAGTGAAACTCGGTCAATGGGTGTGATATAGTGTCTGCCATCACATGCAATTAAACCAATGTCACTATTAGTAAATCGACTTAAGGACACTATTTTCCGGAGAAAAAGAGAGAATATAATCCATGTGTGTTAAGTGAGAACCGTCCTGCTTTTAAATGAAGAAAGTTTTGTTATTAATAACACCTTGGCCTATAAATAAGTTAACCTGATTGACAACAAAAAAAGCTAACAAAGAATATACACAACAGACATTGCAAATGACAAAGATCAGAATCTACTTAGCTATGTCTGTAATCATCTTCATCATATTATCATCTGGTCTGTTCTTTTATTTCTCATCTGATTTCTTCCATCATAATATTACTTATCTCTGTAATAATTATTTATCCTGCTAATCGAGTTTTTATTTATTAAATTTTCTTGACTGTCGCATGCATCGTACTATTATCTCATTTTGATCGACCATACAATTGGTTGCATTTTAACTGGATACTAGCTAATATTAATTATTATTATTATCTATGTTCATAAATTATTATTTTTCTCAATTTATGCTATAATTGGTGGCACAGGGCTACTAGCCACGGCGGCGCGTGAGAATCTTCATCAGCAATGCTGTCGCAGCAGGTCACCAGGCACGTGTGCTTGCTTTCTAACACCGCCGGCAATGGCGGTGGAGAATTCACGGAAAGGCGGACCACTGTGTACGGGGGACGATGATTGCAAGAAGTATTGTCGTCCAAAAAGGGTGAATGCAATATCGATTTCGAAACATGTATTTGTCACTAAGATTGAGATATATATATAAGGATGTGTATGTTCCTAATGATCTACAGATCCTCAATGTTTCGGCTTCCTTTCTCTGACCTGAATTACCTGAAAAAGAACATAAATACATCGTGCAACACATAATGGTATGTCTGAAGCGAACCAATTAACTCGTATTAAGTGAATCAGAGCAACATCGTATTAACAGAGAAACGAAACATAACCCTTGGTTTGTGAAGAGACTTATAGTGTCCGAAGAGAGATTTTAGCGATTAGAGTTGAACACTTGAAGAGTATCCTTTACAGACTTTGAGTTTCTTGATTAGTAAATGCAGAACAAAAGCTTTAAGAGGTTGTAACTGTCAGAACAGTAAAGACAATCCACATGATGTTCAATAAGCATGTACTAAGATTTCTCGGGACAGATTAAGTTCTCCCTTTCTGTTTTAGGTCAGTCAAAATGGAGCTCGCATATGCTGGAACCACGCGCCAAGGATGACAACTCCTTGAGCATCTCATGTTTCTCTAGCAGACTACTGGTGGGCTTTGGAGTGATAATAGCTGTCTTCAAACAAATAGCATGTTTTAAGATAAATGTCGCAACTTCTTTCTGGTTTTGTGATCCTTCGTATAGTTCCCACTTGAAGGTCTCAAGATGGAATAACAAACACTTGGGAAGAGAAGCAGGGTGCTTCCAGCTAGCCCGAGGACTATGAGCACGTCGAATATGTTTCTGAGATAAAAATTGGGTATAGAGCTATAAGAACTCCAATACTCTGTACAATCAAAACTGAAACTGAACAAGTAACCTAATAATTCAGATAAGTGGGTTTGTGTTAATGTACCTGCCGGAGTTTCAGAACACGTAGTTTAGGTGAATCTTCAATCAGTCGGGTAAGTAAATCCCACCATCGCGGCGCACATGTGCATAGTTCTAGATGAACAAGCTGAGAGAAGATAGTACCAGCAGGATAAGCAGCCTGCATTCATGGACAACAAGTACAATACATCAAATCACAAGAAACCAACTTTTTGGTTCGTGAAATAGAAAGAGAGATTACATCTGAAGTGATTAGACATAGTACAAGACGCTTGACTGAGGTGAGAGATCCCAGAAGTTTCTCGGTATTTTTATAAATGACATCAACATTTGCCTCTACCACCTCAGGCATGTTCTCAATGTAACAAAAGCCACCCCAATAGTCCTCAATATCTAAGCGCTTCAATTTAGGGGCATCTATCAAGAACCCATCATCGTCTCCTTCAAAAGCTTGTGATGATTTATGTAAGGACAGTGTTCTTAGGGACGGTGCAGTAACAGTGACGACTTTAACATTGTCACCAGGGCATCTCTGCACAACCAAATCTTCGAGACTAGAGCAGCAGGATATAATCCGAGGAAGTGATTGGTCATCTAAGTACTTCACATCAAGAAGGTGCAAAGTCTTGAGGGATTGGAAGCAAGCATAAGAAGACACATCCACAAGAGTGATGTTTTCAAGTTTCAGGACTTCAAGCGTTCCATAAGTAAACAAGCACGCCGGCAATCTGATAGGCTCTTCAGTAGAACAGTAACTGACACTCAGCTCACGCACACAGCGGTCTACCGCAGTTCTAACCCATATCCCAACATCATTCTCTGCGGTATAACATATCGAACCAATCTTGATATGCACACTCTCCAAGGATGGGGCCTTATGTAATAGCAAAGACCTATCAACAAACTGTGAAAACTTTGGACACGAATTATTGTGAAGCCTGAGATCATAAGTGAGCCTAGGGACTAAAGACCAAAGATTCCGCCATCGTTTAGACAAAACACTCGTCACCAAAGCATCTTTTGTTGGAAGACATGATAATATCTGTATGAGGAAATCATCTGGCATCTGACTGAGCCTATCCCTATAATCACCCATTTGATTTACACAAACTTTTATGACTGGTTTTTCAGAAATGGCTCTGATTCCTGCAAAATAAAAAGAATAACGAAAGAAAATTGTCGTTCAGGGTATCTGAATTCTATAAAGATCAAAGTTATAGCCAAACATTGGATCGACATAGGACGCAGGAAGAAGAAACACCCAAAATCCACACTATGATGCAAGTTAGAAAAGTTCAGCAACAAAGAAAGGTACGACTTTTTCGAACTGAATTACGAAAAAAAAACTGGTCCTTTCGCATTTTGAGTTAAAATCAATTCACCTTGCCCGACCCTTAGAACGCGTAAAATAGCAAAAACATTCCGGTGGAAAACAACAATTGATTAAAACCCTATCAAGAGAAAAGCGACGGAATTAGCAGATACTTACGAATTCAGAGCCAAAATTCGTTGCTTCAGTGACGAAATGTGTTTATTGCAAATTGTGAAGGATTTCGCTCTCTATCCCTCTCTAAAAGTCGTGGGAGAAGAAGTAAAGAGCCATTTGTCCAAAGAAACCGAATTTAGTAATTTCTCTTTTTCAATTTCGGTTTGATTTTGATTACATCATGCTGGTTCGGTTCACCTAGATGCCTATAGGCTATAGTCCCACCAAAATTTTAATTATAAAAAAAGCAAATAAGCATTGATAAATTTTATAAGTATATGTATTATTACTGTTACATGAAAATTTGATGGAAATAGAATTTAGGGTTTTTTCGGTAATGAAATTGCGTTTGGTTTGTTCATTTGAAAAAAGGGTTTCTGATAGTTTAAGTTTGATTTGGTTCGGTCTAAATGCGCAGCAAAATGTGCAATGTACATTACAATGCAACGGATTGGACCTTGGGACTGGAGAAGTAACATCTACAAGAACCGATCGAGTCCTCTTAAGTGTCAAGATATTGAGAATTTAGCATGCAAAATATATAGTCCAAATTGCGCATTAGATTAACCCTTCCGGAGTAACTCAGAACCTAGAACTCACCAAATGTCAAGAGTCACCGACCAAAACCAAACTTTACTCTCTTCACACAATAAGAGACAGCCTAACATTAGTTACCCTGTTATTAGGCAAGACAAACGAGTCTAAACTCTAGCCCACCGATCAATGTAGCCTTTCAGATTCTTCCATCTGATCATGCCCGTTGAAACTCTCTAGATACTCTCTCCAACCAAACCAATAGACACACGAAAATTAATTGCCAAAACAAATTGATTCTGCATTTTTTTCGTGTTATAAGAGCACGAAAGAGAAAATTTTGAAGTGATTTGTTTCAGATAATCAGAAGAAATTGACAAAGTAAGGAAAAGATATAACTTTTGTGACGTATCTGACATTAGTGATTGGCAGAAGAGCGCTCGTCGAAGGCATGTCCTTTACATGTACAAACACCTATCATAAATCACCCAACTTCAAAATGAAAGAGAGAGAGAGAGAGAGCAATGATCCATGTGGTTGAATGGGAGAAACTTTCAGTAGGTATAGTCGGATAGCCTGGTAGGAGGCAATTTCCAAGTGGTTCAAAACAGCAAAACATTTTTATAAGAGATCTCATAAATTCTTTGCATCAAAAACAAAGGAAATCTTGCTATTGTTCTTTGATACATCCTCTGAATATCAGTCAGGTCATTAGAGTTGTTTTGATAATTTCTGACTCGCAAGAACAGCAGAAAGGTTGCAGCAAGCCGAGTATAAGTTCCACAGTATCCGTGTTTGTAGGCCAACCTACCGTGCTTTGTCTCCAACAGACCCACTTTCTTGGAACGACAGAACTAGAGTAGATCAAAGTTCTTTAACTATCTCTCGGTGTCTTTGTTATCGTATCCATCATAAAAATTCAAGATTGATCACAGAAACTATCAAAAACGAATGCAATACTTGAGCTCTGCCAAACTATGCCTTTTATTTACAGAACAGATTTCTTTTCTGTGCTTTTGTCTTCATACACAAAAAGTCTATAACAAGAAGAAAAGAATCAAAATGCGTAGTGTTCCAGCCAAATCCTCAAAACCGAATACGGTAAAACAAATATTATCACCTAAAGCTTTCTCTTTCTACGTGTGTATCCTTGTTGACTTGTACTTTTAGTATCAAAATGAATAATGATTCTTCTTCTGACTCTAATTAAGATTTTGGCAAGGCTTACCTCTCAGCCTTTGTTCTTAGATCCCTCCCCAATTCAAGAACTTCTTCACTTCATCATATAAAACCAATATAGCAGCCGATCCTGTGCTCCTAAACATATTTGAGAGTGCTCCTCGGTAGAAAGAAGCCAACCCTTCAGTCCTATATATCTTCTTCCAGCAATCCAGTGTGTTGCGGTACATAGGATGCTCCATCCCGGATTGCATCATTATCCGTCTACGTACTGTATCCAATGGGTATGAAGCCAATCCAGCAGATGTAGTCACTGCTTGAGCCATAACCCATCTCTTCCAAAATGCCAATTCTGGTTTGGTATCCTCAGAGAAAATCTCCTTAACCGTATCGAAACCGCCAAAGTATAAGCCACGGTGGACAATAACACCATGTAGAGATGCAGGTAAGCCTCTATAGATTCCTCTAATACCATCTTTCTTGTGAATTGTCGACAAGAAATGATGAATTCCTCTAAATTGACGAGCTTCAGGCTTTCCAATGTCAGCAGCTAAACGAGTGTGTGCAATATCAAGCGGATAAACTACAATCAAAGCAGTACATCCAGCTGCAGAACCAGCCATGAAATTAGCTAATGCACCAGAGAAGATATGATTCTCTTGAGAGCTACTGTTTCGAAGGATGCTTCTGTATAGATCCTTGAGAGAGAAATTTAGAGCAACGGAAGGATAATAACGAAGCACACTGCTTCCATTGCCTCTCCATAAAGATAAAACACCTTCTTCTCTAACCGTACGGAAGATGAAATCGAGCATTCCTTTAAACCTTCTCTTCCCTACGTGACCTTCGTCTCCGACAATCGCGATGTTGCTCTCTTGGGTTTGCAATAGAAGCTTTGCTCTCTCGATCGGAGCCACGATCGTGTGAACAACGCCTCCCATTACCGCGCCAGCAAGTAAATCTCTGTGGAAATGTTTTAAGGTTTGCGGAAGCGATAATGGTGAATGATTCTTTCGATTTCTTCTTGATGAACTACCTGGATCTTCGTCGCCTCCGCCGTCTTCTCTAGGAATGCACATCTCAAAATGCAGTCAACAAACAGAGAAGAAGACACAAGTCTCGAGCTTTGAATGAAAAAACACCAAAATTGAAAGTGGGCTCGATTCGATTGTCTCAATCTGGCATTATAGTTGGAAGGAAACGATAACAGCCCATAAACAATGAGGAGTCGGAGATTCGAAAGAAACAGGGGAAATCAAAGAAACCCTAGAAATCAAGAAAGTGAGAAGACAAGGAAAACCAAAACCCAAGCCACGTTTTGGAATCACAAAAGTAAAAATAGATAACTTTTTATCCTCGATGATTCTGTCGTTTGCGTGCATTCGAACTCAAGCCACAGCTACCTAGATAAAAGGAAGACGAAAAAGTGTTAGCTTTGAAGAGATGCCGCGAGCGAAAATGAACGATTGAACTGTGAGACTGGAGAATTGTGATAATTTGGGCTTGGGCTTGGGCTTAGGCTAGGGCTCGAGCTCATGCCCAAAAATATAATCAGACAATAGTCATTCATACACTGGACTGACTCACAAGTCACAATGCAATTTTCTCTATCAAACAGGCCGATTCTTAATAGCTTGAACAGATTACTATTATATAGATTTACTTATCATCTAAAATATTTTAAGATAATAATTTGATTCGATGTTGAAAAGCAATTTTAACTTCTTCTATTTATTTTTTTGCCTTTTTTATTTGACCTGCCTAATTTTTTGAATTGTTTTGCATACAAGCGAAAGAAAGACACAATTGTTTTCTATTTAATTTTTAGGTTAAAGACTTCAAATTCGGAATTTTCTCTAAAATTTCAAAACCATTTATTTATGATTTATCTGATTGTTCCAGTTAAGATTTGGACTTGTGTGATGAATTGTGGTTTGCCGCCACGAGACCCACCATTCTATGCGCTCAACAAGTCAACATGACGTCATTGTTTGAAACTTCAAATAATATTATTTTTGTCTTGGAAATATTTAAGCATTTTCAGTTAAATAACATTGACCATTTGATGAATCTTAAAAACATATTGCTGCAATATTACAACTCTGTTCATATTATTTGGTAGATTTGCCGACTATACGGTTGAACAAAATGAAATTCTGTCATTTATTATTTATGGATTGTTATTGAAATTGATTAAATGATTCGTTGATATGGTTTCTTGGCTGGTATTATGCAAAATCCACGGAAAGTCTTCATCTTTTAAAGCCTTAATATAGGATAACATCAATCGTAAGATGCAAGTTAATTTATCGCTTCTTACCAGACAAGAGTATCCTTGGTTGGCCTACATGTTAAAAATGAGAAAATATTTACATGATTTAAGAATTTTAAAGTGACTCATCAGTATGTAACATTCATATTTTTCTATTTGCAGTTTTATGACATATTTTTTATTGGTCCATTTATTAGAAGAGAATAAAGCTATTTTTACATTATTACGATTTCCAATCTCAAAAATGAATTTTGTGATCACTCAATCATATCATCAGTTATTAATAAAATCGTAACATTAACAGATTCGTATATTTTATAATAATAAAAAGATAATTTTATCTTTTGATAAGATTTATAATATCTTTATCAACATAATATTATTAGTTTATTTTAATTTTAATATATCTATATATAATAAGACTGTAACGTTAACATATTCGTATATTTTATAATAATAATTTTTTTATCTCTTGATAAGATTTAATAAAAAAATTTAACTGATTATTATTAATATTTTTATCAACATAATATTATTAGTTTGTTTTAATTTTAATACATAAAAATTTGTTTTAACTTATATATATATAAAGATAAAAAATTAATATAATAAAAATCTACTGTACAGAAAAAGAAGGCAAACATCATTTTGTTTGGTAAAGTATATTGGCTTTTGATTGGGAGCAATTTTTAGATTAGTTTCTAGTTTTTGTTTTTGGAAAAACTAATTTTTAGCTAATTATGATTTTGCAAAAATAGTTTTTATGTTATATCTTATCATTCGAGTTTTTGAGTTTTAGTTTTCCTAAAAATTAGGAAAAACTAGTTTTTGAGAAAACAATGTTGATTTCTCTAAAACCCAAAACCCAACTTTTCTAGTTTTTGAAAACAAAAACCAAAATCTAAAATCCAAAAACTAAAATATAAAATTCAAAAAGGACAAAAACCAAAAACTAGTGCATCTATTCACAACCATTATAACATACATTATGAACAAGTTTACATAAAAATCTCTTATATAATAAAACTTTAGTGTTAATCTATTTGTATTCTTTATAATAATAAAAAACAATTATTTTTGATAATATAATTTAAATGATTATTATTTTTATTTTTTTTTATCTACGTAATATTATTAGTTTTTAACTTTAATATATAAAATATATTAATCTCTATATATATAATAAAACATAAATATAATAAAAACAGAAAATATATGACATTGTGGATGTTTTTTACTTGAGAATTTTATAATACATTAATATTAGCTTTAAATATAAGATTTTATCTTCGACTAAGCGATTTGAAATAAATATAGAAATTTATCATAACTAATTTCTTATATTTAGGATATATCATACAAAAATATTCCTAATCAATATTTATCATAAAATTTTCTCCTAATCCTAATAGAAAAATTATATCAAACAACTTCTATTTAAAGCACATGAGTTTTCTCACAACAACAACGATTTTTAGCGATACTAAGTTTTCTTTTTCTCTTGATTTTTTACCTTTAAATATGTCTTTCTCTAAAATCTCTTATATAATAAAAGCGTAAAATTAACTTAAACATGTATAATTTTTTATTATTATTATTATTTATATATTTTTGTTTATATTTTGGTAATTTATATTAATTATGTGTATAATTTTAATATTTATACATTAGATTTTATGTGTTTGAAAATGACATAATCTTCATTTCATTTTTTTCAAAAGGATTCATTTATATTTTAGATTATAAAACAAGTTTTTTGTATTTATTTTAATTGAAAATAATTTATAATATACATAAAATAATAAGTAATAATTTATACACGAATTTATTTCATATTTTTAAATATAATAATGATAAAACTATGCAAATTTTAAGTTTAACATATAGAAAACCGTTAAATATGAAATTTAAAAAAACACGTAACTAACACTAAATTTTAAATCTATATATTCAAAATATATTAATTTTTTAAAAATATTTTAAATATTAATAAATTTGAATAATATTTAAATACAAATGTAAATACTTAAATGAACACATGAACTATGTTTGCCTAAATGAATATATGTCTACAAATTTAAATGAACATGACTCTAAAAACTTAAATGAATGCGGGTTTAAGAATCTAAATGAATGCATGTTTAAAATCTTAAATCAATACATATCTAAAAACCTAAATGAACATGTCTAAAAACTTAAATGACACGAGTCAAAAATGTTTATTTACGAAAACTGTAATACGTCAAAACAAAAATCAATAAAGATCAAAAAATATATTTTATGTACAACACCGGTCATATTATAAATTAATTTTTAATATATCAAATATATATATATATATATATTTGTAAATTTACATATACAAATCAAACCATGAATTAAAAAAAAAACAAATATCTCATTTACATATTATAAAAAAAAATAAAAATAATTATAAATATATATTAATTTTTCATAACAATATATCTCGTGCATAGATTAGTATTAGTATATGACTAATTAAAATGTTGAATAAGTGATTCAGTATATAGAGACAGTAGCAAATATTTGGTCCTAACTGGCGTCATGTGACACAAATATAAAGAAATAGCAGTCTCCTTTTTACAAAAAGAGAATAAGACAAATATTGTTTAGCAATATCTTAAGACTTAGTTAGAAAATAAAAAAAGATAAAAGTGGGTGTGGAATGATCTTACATCAAACTTTTGAACAACGAATCAGATACGTTTATTGCTTCTGTAACGTAAAGAATTCAGAAAATACTTACTTAGACTCTCCAAAAAAGTGAAGCTTAACACCTGGAAAAAGAGATAACAAAGTAGTGGGCGCTGAATTATATCTCTTGTTGAAGCAACTTTCTACCACTTATTCCTTATGATTACCCACACATATCTGCTTTTTTTTTTGTATTCACATACATCTGGTTTATTGCATTCACACATATTGTACATGCACATTTTGTTTTCAACACAAAATCCAATCTATAATATAAATATCAAATTCTAAATCTTATCACACAAAAATATATAATTTTTTAGAGTCGAATTCCGATAAAAAAATAATTGTAAATATGCACATTTAACCACTTAATCAAAAAATTACAATACAAATATATTTTTAACAAGTTTTCAAAAACAAATTTCTCTCAGACACGAAGTTTAAAGTAATTTTAAGCTATCAAAACTTTCTTTTTCTGGTAACTTTTCCCCTTGTTTCACAAAACCAGACAACTCCAACTCCTAGTTTTCTTGCTACTTCGGGTTGTCTTGAGCGGTTTTCCGTGGAAATGGGGTAGATCGGAACCCTCTCCTCCGTCCAACTGTGGGAGATGGTAAGCCTCTCCTCTTCTTGAACTTGTATTGGTATTCAACGCTCATGAGATTCCTCTTGCTGTTTTCCTTTTCCCAAAAGAATCTTAGAAACTTCTAGCTTTTGCTAAAAAAAATCATCATGAACCATAAAAAGCAACACTTGCAAAAGGAAAAAGGAAGCTCCCTGCATCCACAAACCCAAGTAGTTAAAGCAAAGGTCATGGGTTTTAATTCTGCTGATTTGCAGAAAAAGCTTAATCTTACGGTTGTAGGTCGTAGAACGAACCCTAATGCTCAGAGACTTTGGTCCCTTATTTCTTTATTGTTAGTGGAGGGCTAGCTATCTTGTGGAGACAAGAGATCGATTTATCAATTCTCTTTTCTTCAGAAAAATATAATCGAGACAAAGCTAAAAGCAAAAGGTTTCTCTTTCTGTTCATCGTTTATCTATGAAGAACCTGAAATTGCTAATAGGATCTCTGTTTGGAATCAACTCAAACAACTAGCTGATCTTAGAGATGGAAATGCTTGGTTTCTAACCAGGGATTTCAATGAAATCCTCCACAACTCAGAAAAATCTGGAGGTCCTATGAGAGCAGAGAACACCTTCATACCTTTCCACTCTTTGATGTCTGAATGTGATATTTTTTATTTGAAATTCCCAAGAAACTGTCTATCCTGGAGAGGTGTGAGGCACAATCATGTTATTAAATGTCGTTTGGATCGAGTAATAGCAAACAACGTATGGGCAAAAAAATTTCCAAATGCTAGAAACCAATATTTGAGATTTGAGGGCTCTGATCACAGACCCCTTATCTCTTTCTGCACACTTTTCACCAAAAAAAGAAGTGATATTTTTAGCTACGATAGAAGGCTAAAAGATAATCAAGAAGTTAAAGAGCTTATCCAAAATATTTGGCACAAACAACCTAATCTCTGACTCATCTCGCATAGATAGATGCCGATATGCAATTGTTCAATAGAGTAGAGAACAAAATAGGAGCAACCATGGTCGCACCAGTAAACTATAAAAAGAATTAGAAAAAGCTATGTCAAGCCCTTTAACAAATGAAGAACTTATTCAAAAACTTAACTTTGACTTGAAGAAACCTTATGGGGATGAAGAATGATTCTGGAAGCAACAGAGTTGTCTCCTCTGACTGCAGATAGGGGATAGGAATTCAGGTTTTTTCCATGCAATTACCCGCATAAAAAGAGCCCTTAACCGCCTCTCAATCTTAGAATTGGATGATGGTCCTGCTGTGTTTGAGGAAAACAAGATCACATGCACTATAGCTGACTATTTCCAAAAAATCTTTACATGCCGAGTTATAGACGCTCAAAACATGGATCAAATCCTAGAGGAAGCCATTCATCTCACAGTCCCAAAAGAAGCTGCTGGAAAGCTCCTTCCATCTGAGCAAGAAATAAAAGTGGCTTTATTCAGTATTCACCCGGATAAGGTCCCCAGACCTGACAGCTTCTCTTCTAATTTTTTCCACTCCAACTGGCAGACCCTGAAAGAAAAAGAGTTGAAGAAATTCAGTTTTTTTTAACATCAGGTGAAATGATAAGAAAGGCTAATGAAACTCATATAAGACTCATTCCGAAGGTATCCAACCCAAAGAAGGTATATGAGTACACACACACTGCACTCTGCAAAGTCTTTTACAAGACCATAGCAAAGATCCTCTCTAAAAAGCTTAAGCCAATCCTCAGTGATCTAATATCTGAAAACCAGTCAACTTTTATGGCTGAGAGAGCAATATCAGATAATGTTTTAATCACTCATGAAATTCTTCACGGCCTTAAGACATCTACATCAAAGAAGTATGGCCAAATCGCTGTCAAAACTGACATGACTAAAACCTATGATATACTCGAATGGACTTTTATCAAGAAAGTATTGCAAAAGATGAAGTTCCCGAAAAAATTTACCTCTTGGCTGATGCAATGTGTATCCACAGTGTCATACTCCTTCCTCAACAACAGAGGAGTCAAAGGTAGCATTGTCCCATCACGAGGGATAAGACAAGAGGATCCTCTATCCCCCTATCTTTTAATTATCTGCAGCGAAGTCCTCTTTGGTCTTTGAAAAGTTAGCTAATCCCGAGGCTCCCTCCAAGGTATCCAAGTAAGCAAAGCCAACCCTCACATCAACCACCTCCTCTTCCCAACAGCACCATGTTTTTCTACAAAGCATTAGAAAAAAACTATTTAGAATTGAAGAACATCATCGAAAAGTACGAAAGTATCTCCAGGCAGAAGATAAATGAACTTAAATCTTCCATTTCTTTCTCAAAGAAAACCTCATAGGCTTCAAAACAGAAAGAAAAAAGCGATTCTAAGCATTGAAAAGAAGGGAGGAGTTGGAAAATATCTCGGTATTCGCAAGCATTTTGGAAGGAAAAAAAAATGACCTTTTCGCCTCAATAATAGACAGAGTTAGACAGAAAACCTTAAGCTGGAAAAAGAAGTTCTTATCACCCGCTGGAAAGCTAACTATGATAAAGAGCGTCCTAACAGCCATTCCCTTCTATGCTATGTTTTGCTTCATCCTACATGTCACCTTATGTAAGAAAATTCAATCCATCATCACCCGCTTATGGTCGGATTCTAACCCTGATAAGAGAGGAATCAACTGAGTTGTATGAGATAAACTAGAGCCTAAATCGGTAGGAGGTTTAGGAATAAAAGACATCCAAACTCTTGAATCTGCCCTTCTAGCTAAACTCATCTGAAGGATTATGTAGAAGCCGGACTCTTTCCTAGGTAGAAATATGTTGGGAAAATACTGCAAAGACAATATCGATATCTCTATATTGTTGTTTCTCACTTTCTGTTTCAATTTGTTATTAAAATAAATTTTTTGGACATGCCACATAACCCTTCTTGACCCATCTTCCCCATTGTTCAACTCAAGTTCATGGACTTGGAACTCTCAATTGATCCCATTAACTCGTCCAGTGGTGCTAACTCTAAAGATAAATCGATCTCAACCATTTATCGCTGAAGATGCAGATGATTTGTTTTTTCTCTCAGTCATTTTTTTAACTTCTATAGATGGTGGATGATTGATGATATAGTTTTCATATTCTTTTCCTCTTTAAATTCCTAAAACCTAGGAAATTTGATGTTGCTAAAACGAAGTTGATGTGGAGTAATCATGATTCAGTGGAGAAGAGATTTTGGTACTGACACAATTATCCCATTGAGATCACAAAGTAAGAACACCAAAACATCCGGAAATTATTATGTTAATGGTTATCGATCCATACCAAACGTTTTCATCGAAATGTGTATAACTTCTTTTTTTTTATTTTTGTTGTCAAACTTGGATTTTTAAGTTCTAAATTATTTATCTTAATAATTTTAGTTTGTACAAGGTACGAGTTTTAATACTAGTTTTATATATTACTTAAGGAAAATGATATTTCGGGCCAAAAATTCTATACTATACGAACTAAGTTATCAACTTTATAATTTTAAATACGTGAATTTTGATTAAAGGAAAAATAACTAAATGAATTTATACCTTCTTAAAAACTCACTAAGTGTAGTCAATCCTTGAGAGATTTCACCATCTTCAGTAACTATATATGTATTATCTGTTACAAAACCAACGGTCTTTTGTTACGAAGTTAAGTAGACTTACCAGACCGTAGCCCAAAAAAGCGTTTCTATTTCTACTTCTACGTGTAACACATATAAACCAGTATTTTTCTAACTCATCTAACCTCACACTTCTTCCCTTCATAGCATTGGTGAAATCATTCTATACATGAGGATAAATCCGAATCCTTCTAGAACTAAAACAATTATGAAAAATATTTTTAGTCGATTGACTAATATTTGTTGTTTGTCAAATTTTTCTATCAGCATTCAACTTCAAATATATAGTCATATAACCTTGTGTAATAGGATTTGAATTATAAATCAGGAGTAGTTGATCTAATTGATACAAAAAGATAACAAGTCTTTGGAACTACTTAATTTGTATTTATATTAACTTTATATACCTTATATACCCTCAGAAATTTTCTTTAAAATATTCACTATGAAATTTTCATTTTAAAGACTTTTCTTCACAAACTCTTGTATATCTTTATTTCAGAATTTCGGTTTAAAACTAGCTGTGTAAATTAATGTAACAATAATTAAGAGGTCTTTGTGACAAAAAAAAATTAAGAGGTCTTAAGGTTATGTGAAGAAAAATGCTATATATATTGGTAGTTTCTTTAGTGGAATCTTGTGCGTTATTTATATAATTTAATGCATAATAAGTGTATTATATAGTAATGTTAGGTAAGGTGTCTATGTGATATTTTCATTAAATTATAAAGAATTAGTTTGTGCTAATTGACATCAAAGTTATCTACGGATCTCTTTTCCAATATTTTAATACTAACAAACTACAGTTAAATCAACGTTTCTGATTGGTTACCGGACTCAATAAATCTCAGTTGTGAAATATGAGCTCATCAGTTATGGCTTTTTCAATTATATAAAACATTATTTGGCAAGATATAATGTATTGTCTTTACATAGTAGTATAATAATAATTTTTGTTAGCTAGAAGGTTTTGGACTTAAAACCGGAATCTCCTAGGTTCGGGATAGTCTTTAATAAATTATTTGTCCCAACTACTCGATTTTATGATTTTTTAGACTATTTTAGGATATTTTTTTATTCGAGTTATTGAACTCTGGTGTATAATTTGATATACTAGTTAAGAAAATATAATCTAAGGATAAACGAAGGCAGTTTTACAAATTTGAATCATTGAAATAAATGAATATAATTTCTACAAGATAAATAAAGTTTTGCATATTAAAGAAAACAAATAAGGATTTTTACACTATTGCATATTTGCATGAGGATATGAAATTCTACTACATACTATAAAATTCATCTTCTTTTTTTGTAATATATATATTAAATATTATTCTTTATGGAAAGCCTAATGCTTTGAAAGGCTTTGCTTTAGTAATGGATTGGAATTATATTATAATTTGTTGAATGTACAAATGTTGAGCCACTTTCACAAATTCTGCACTAACATAGAATTCAAATGTGAACACACAAAACAAATTCCGATAAAAAATGTAAAATGGAATAAGAAAGAATTTAGAAAGGAAAAGGCGCACGCTTAGACAAAGAGAAAGCGATCGAGAAAAATAAAAATAAATATATATAAAAAAACTAGAAAATTAAAGAGTTTGTGGACTCAAAATGCGCTTCATACATGCGCACTATTAAAAAAAAAACAAATTTTTGGTATAGAATGCTTCTTGGTTTAATTTGGATAACAAAATATTGATTCTAATCAAAATCTTCTGAATTTTGTTTACAAATAGTGAATCATTAAACAAAATTGAAGTTTTGAATTAAACCGAGAGAATTAGAATTCGGTTTAAAGCTATGGGAAACTAACCGGAGAATCGTAACCGGACCGGACAACGAAGAAACCAGACCAGAGTGGACTGATGTCTTAATCGACTTTGTTCCCAGAGTTTCTGTTTTGATTTGTCAGTGGAAAAAGAGAAAGAGAAGTGGGGTCCATCTCCGCCATAGCCAAAGACCTCCTTCTCTCCCACCGCATAGTCATAGATTAGCTCTCTCTACCCATCATTGCCACGACGATTCTCCCTCTCTCTCTATAAGGAGAAGCATTTCCTTACTCTTGTGTCTCTCTCTTTCATCGTCTCTTTTACTTTTAGTTCTTTGAAAAAGAAAATAGGGAAATCAAAACCCAGAAGATAAATTCTAACAACACAATCTGGGGAAGTTAGTTTTTTTTTTAACTTACAGAAATAATAAAGTTTGGTTTGTTTTCTTTTTTCTTCTTCTCATTTCTCAATAAATATAGTAATTTATATACTTTAAAGTTTGTGGGTGTGTGTTTTGTTTGGGGAAAATGGGTAACTGTTGGTGTAGCTTTGAGCCCTTAAATCACAAAGTTTCTGCAAACGCCAAATCAGGTTTGAATTTGTACTTCCTCTTCTTCTTATTCTTAATTTGTTCTTTTTTTTCCAGGAATTTTTTATGTTACTGTTAATGGCTAATTTTAGTTATCTTCGCCTGAAATTACGAGTTTTGACGTATGGATTTTATCTGAAAAAGCTTGAAAAACTATGGCAAGATTTTCTGGTTAATTCCAAAATTATTCAATAATCTGTTTTGCTTACTGTCTTCTTTTGCTCTGATTACGCTCTATTTATATTCTTCTTTCTGGTTTTTGTATTTTTGGTTGCTATAAAGTTTGTTCAATTAGGTTAATTAATTTTATTTTGTTTTAAGTTAGTGTTTTATTCGGATAAGCTAAATAATCGCTTCTGTATAGATTCTATAATTTTGGACTTATTCGTTTAGAATTTAAATTAAGCAGTATCTCATCTGTGTTATTCATCTCTCTGTCCTTTTTAGGTGTGTGGTTTAAGTGTTTGTTTCTTCTAGATAGGTCCTTGCAAAAGTCACATTTTCAATCATATATACAATGTTCTTAGACTTTTAGAACCCCAAGAAGAATTATTCTTAAAGAATCTAATCCATTCCACTACGTTTTCACATTCTCTCAAGTAGAATATTCACTGCAGTTTACAGAATCAAAGCCAACTAAACATTGGTTTCTTTGTTCGGAACTTTGCAGAGTCGCCAAAGGAACAAAGTTCAGCTGAAGACACTAGACATATTAAGGAAGTTCACAAGCTGCCATCTAACCCAGAAGAAGTAGAAGATCTAAGACGTGACTCAGCAGCGAATCCTCTTGTAGCCTTCACATATGATGAGCTTAAGAACATTACAGGTAATTTCAGACAAGATAGAGTTCTTGGTGGTGGAGGATTTGGGAGTGTCTACAAAGGGTTTATAAAGGAGGATTTGGGTGATCAAGAAGTTCCTCAGCTACTTCCTGTCGCCGTTAAAGTTCATGACGGCGATAATAGCTATCAGGGTCACAGAGAATGGCTGGTTAGTCTCTCTTTCATTTGTTTGTCTTCTAAGTATCTTAACCGATTATAAATCATTGCAAATGAGAGGTCTAAGGAATGTGGATACCTCTGATCATATGGAGTAAAGGATTTACCTTGATGAAGCTTATTCATACCTTATATCAGTTAAGAGGTCAAATTGGGTCCTTAGTTTGCAGCAAAATTATCTGAAACTCAAACCGAGGCAAGAATGGTCTGAGATTATAATGTGTTGTCTCGATGTTCTGCAGGCAGAGGTTATATTCCTGGGGCAGCTTTCACATCCAAACTTAGTGAAATTGATCGGTTATTGCTGCGAGGATAATCACAGGGTGCTAATCTACGAGTACATGGCTCGTGGTAGCGTGGAGAATAATCTTTTTTCAAGTAAGTTTTAGAGTTATTATGCTTGTTTTTCTTCTTGCTGGAAATAACTCTTGAATAGATTAAGGAATTCTGAGTTATGTGTATCGTTTTGCAGGAGTGTTGCTTCCTCTTTCATGGGCAATTAGAATGAAGATTGCTTTCGGAGCAGCGAAAGGACTAGCCTTTCTTCATGAAGCAAAGAAACCCGTCATTTATCGCGATTTCAAAACGTCTAACATACTTCTGGATATGGTTAGTAGTAATATTACATCAAAGCTCTTCTCTTGTCCATTGACACAATCGTGGTGATTTCATAATGCTGTTGTAACAGGAATACAATGCCAAACTATCTGACTTTGGACTTGCTAAAGATGGTCCTGTAGGAGATAAATCCCATGTTTCCACTCGCATAATGGGAACTTATGGCTATGCAGCTCCTGAATACATCATGACAGGTAAGTAAAACAGTCTTCTATACTGTCAAGTTACCTTTTTAGAATGTGTTTTGGAATCATCTAGCAGCCTCTACTTCAACTCTGTCAAATTTGATCTTCTGAAAGCTCGAAGTTTTTGGCTGTTTAAGGCTAGGGGAGTAATGTGTTCACCTTTTTTGAATTCTCTTTGCGAGAATGCTTTTGGATGTGCCAATGAGTTTGATGTGTTTGGATTCTTTCTGATGATACTATATGTGACAGGTCATTTGACACCAGGGAGTGATGTGTATAGCTTTGGTGTAGTTCTGCTAGAGCTTCTGACGGGAAGAAAATCATTAGACAAGTCACGGCCTACCCGTGAGCAAAACCTCATAGATTGGGCTCTTCCATTGTTAAAGGAGAAGAAGAAAGTCTTGAACATTGTTGACCCGAGAATGAACAGTGAATACCCTGTTAAAGCGGTTCAGAAGGCCGCAATGTTAGCTTATCATTGCCTGAACCGGAACCCAAAGGCTCGACCTTTAATGCGGGACATTGTAGATTCTTTGGAACCTCTTCAGGCCACCGAAGAGGAGGCTTTACTCGTCCCAAGTGTTCAAAAAGCAGTAATTACCATTATAGACGAAATGCCTAAAAATGGATTGAAGAAAGTTGAAGGATTGAAGAAAGTTGAAGCACTGAAGAAGGGTGAAGAGGTGACGAAGGTGGAAGAGGTGAAGAAGGGTGAAGAGGTGACGAAGGTGGAAGAGGTGAAGAAGGTTGAAGAGGTGACGAAGGTGGAAGAGGTGAAGAAGGTTGAAGAGGTGAAGAAGGTTGAAGAGCTGAGAAAGGTTATTGGTGATAATATTTCACATTTGTAAGTAGATCACTTGGTTTTAAATTTTTTTCTTATTATACACTGAAAACTAGACTGTGTTGTGTATTTTGACGAAATACAGTTAAAAGAGACTTGATACAAGATTTGTGAATTTTTCTTCTATCAAGAGTTACAAAGCTTGAACCTTTGTTTGTTCTCAGCTACAAATTTCACTGTTGTGTAAAAACTTGTTCTTTTACAACTCTTTTATACAAAGCGGTTTCCACCACTTTTCGAAGCGATCTAAAAACGTTTACTAGAATCATTGCTGCGATGATGGTATTCGCAATGTCAAAACAGAGATAATTTGAATGATAAGTGAGAGTTCAAAACAGTTAGTTTGGGAAAGCTTGAAATAAGGAACAGTGATACAATGGTTGCAATATAAATTCTATTTTATGATTTCTATTTATAAAATCTAATCCCAAAATATTTTAGATTTGTGTTAATTCAACAAACAAACACTTGCTTAATAGAGAAGAAACACTAACCTTGATCCATTGCTTGACAATATTGTGGATCAAATTTTCAAATTGATTTTCTCCTCCCTAAACTTTTTTCATTTTGATGGACAAAAGATCGCTTAAAAAATCTTCTCTATTTCGTTCTCTTTTTATGTTTGTGAATTGTTCGTACCGTACGTTTATGTCAAAGAGACAAGACGTGATCCTTACTGCCCAAACTCATAGTGCTTTTATACTAATCCAAAACTCACGTTTGACATATAACTGAATGCCACTTTTCTTTATATATATATAGAGTTATATGTATTTGTATTTAACTAATTACTATATATATATATATGTATACATGTGTACTTTACATAGAGATAGAGAAGATCAATATAGTATAATTTGGTAAGGGAGGAGAGTTATCAATACACCCGATTCTAATATATTAATCGAAATCGATCCATCATGGTATTGTCTTTTATTTTAGAATCATGAACTTTAATACGAACTTAAACTTTATAATTAAACCGAGAAACACATTGGCCACACATAACAATAATATTCTTACATTCTCCCACTTGGCTGTTGTGTTGACTTAATAGTTTAATATTTATAATTTGCACTTTTATATCAAGTTCATTAATCCTTTAATTATCGTAGTAAAATAAGAATTGATCAAATCATGGCGGTTGCCCATCATTAAAGGAGAAGTTCCCTTCCATGTATCACAAACCAATTCTAATTTTATTCTTTCTTTTCTTTAATATTGAGAAATACATTAATTCTCAAACACACATGTTATCTTTAAAGCAAAATGTATACATATACGATAATGATAACATGTTCAATAAAACAGAAACATATCCTTAAATGAATTCAAAGTCTTACAAGTACAATGAGCAGAGCACAACTAAAATAGCAAAGTCTTATCTATAACACCCATACGCTTTACATGGCCAATAAACGTCTTGGGACCAAATCCCTTAGTTAACGGATCCATTACCATCATGTCCGTCCTAATATGCTCAAATGATACTCTTTGTTTCTGCACTTCTTCTTTCACTGACAAGTACTTTAACTCCATGTGCTTAGCTCCTTTTGAGTACTTATCATTTTTAGAAAAGAAGACAACTGCAGAATTATCACAGTGAATTCTCAGCGGCTTGGCTATGTTGTCGATAATCCCAAGCCCTGAGATAAAGTTCTGCAACCACAATGCATGAACTATGGCCTCAAAGCATGCCAAAAATTTGTCTTCCATAGTGGAAGTAGCAATGACAGACTGCTTTCCACTCTTCCAAGATACTGCTCCCCTAGCTAATAGGAACAAGTAGCGAAATGTCGATTTTTTCTGCTATCGACACATTCGACAAAATCAGAATCTGAATATCCAACGATCTCTAGGTTGTCGGATCTCATGCACGTAAGCAATGAACTCTTTGGTGCCTTGCAAGTACATGAGAGCTTTCTTTGCAGCTTTCCAGTGGTCCATTATGGGATTACTTTGATATCGACCCAACATACCAACAACAAAGCTGATATATGGCCGAGTACATGTTTGAATATAGTTCAAACTCCCAACCACTGATGCATAGGGAATTCTTTCCATTTCTTTATGCTCCAATTCATTCTTTGGACATTGCATTTTACTGAACTTATCCCCTTCTGAATTGGAGCTTTTTCAGTAGAGCAATTTTTCATCCCATATCTCTCTAAAATCTTACTGATATATCCTTTTTGAGACAAACTTAACAGTCCTCATGATCTATCTCGAATTATTTCTATCCCGATCACATAAGAGGCCTCACCCATATCCTTCATTTCAAAGTTCTTAGAGAGATATTTCTTTACATCACATAGCATGCCCATACCATTTGCAGCAAGTAAGATATCATCAACATACAAGACTAAAATAACGAACTTACTCCCACTGAATTTCATGTAGATACACCGATCAACGATGATCTCTACAAAACCATAAGACGTAATGGTATCATTAAACTTTAAATACCATTGTCGGGAAGCTTGTTTCAGTCCATATATTGACTTTCTCAGCTTACACACCAGATGTTCTTTTCTTGTGGCCACAAAATATTCAGGTTGGTTCATATATACTTCTTCCTCAAGATCTCCATTTAGAAAGATTGTTTTCACATCCATTTGGTGAAGCTCTAAATCATAATGAGCTACCAAACCCAAAACAATCCTTAGAGAATCCTTCTTAGATACTAGAGAGAAGGTCTCTTTATAGTCAATGCCATCTTTCTGGGTGAAACCTTTAGCAACAAGGCGAGCCTTGTGTCTTTCAATGTTACATTTCGAGTCACGTATAGTCTTAAAGACCCATTTACAACCAATGGTCTTGAAACTATTAGGCAACTCTACTAAGTCCTATACATAATTAACGGCCATAGAAGTCATTTAGTCTCTTGCGACATTTAACCACTTTTCAGAATTGTCGCTTTCCATGGCTTTTCAGAATGTGCTCGGGTCTTCATCAAGACTTAAGTTACATTCACTTTCAATAGCGTAAATCACGTAGTCGTTTGGAATGGCAGATCTTCTTTCTCTTACAGATCGCCTTAAAGGTTCTTGTGGTATACTATTCTCTTCTTGAATTGTGACTGGTTCATTGACTACATTTTCATCTAGAGGAATTGGCTCTTGATTATGTTGTTCCATTGTGTCATTTGACTCTACGGAAACGATAAGAACAACAACTTGAGGTGCAACGACAGGTGAAGGAGCTTCAACCTGAACTTCATGTCCACCTTTCTTTGTTCACCACTTCCACTAGCTTGACCATTCTCAATGAACCTAGCATTCCCCGTTTCTATTATTCTCGTACTATGGTTAGGACAATAAAATACATACCCTTTCGATTTTTCAGGACAACCAATGAAAAATCCACTAACAATCCTAGAATCAAGTTTTTTTCATGTGGGTTATACGGCTTTACTTCTGCTGGACAACCCCAGACACGTAAATGTCTTAAACTAGGTTTCATTCTCATCCACAGTTCAAAAGGTGTCTTAGGAACTACCTTACTAGGAACCCGATTCAGCACATAGTTGCAGTCTTTAATGCATATATCCACAACGAAAGGGGTAAAAAACAATTACTTAACATACTCCTAACCATATCCATTAGAGTACGGTTTTTCTTTTCAGCTACACCATTCTGTTGAGGTGTTCCAGGAATTGTGTATTGCGCACAAATGCCTCTACTTTCATGTAGCTTTGCAAACAGACTAGGACATTATCCACTTTCATTGATTTTTCTGTAAAACTCACCACCTCTATCAGATCTCACAACTTTTAGTTTTCTATCTAACTGTCTTTCTACTTTATCAATGAACACCTCTAAGACATCCACCGACTTAGACTTTTCATGCAGTAGATAAGTATAACCATAACGTGAATAATCGTTAATAAAGGTGATAAAGTATTTTTCACCGCTCCAAGATGGAGCATCAAATGGACCATATATATCGATGTGTATTAACTCAAGAAGTTGAGTACTTCTTGTGGATGGTTTCTTTACTATATGTTTAGTCTGCTTTCCTTTAATGCAGTCTATACACACATCTAGATCACTAAAATCCAATGGAGAAAGTATTTCATTCTTTACCAACCTCATAATTCTTTCTTTGGAAATATGACCTAATTTTTTATGCCACAAGAAAGCTGAGCTTTCATTAGATGCACTACGCTTTATGCCTTGATTCTCAACATTTAACAAGGATTCAAAAAACTTTACATCAAGATTAAACTTGTAAAGTGAATCAAACTTTGTACCATTAGCATAAAAATAATTATTCCAATACATAGAGAAAACACCATGTCCAATCTTAAAATCAAAACCTAAATCGTCCAACCTACTTATGGAAATAAGATTTCTAGCACATTCAGGTACAAAGAGACACCCTTCAATATCTATATGACAACCAGTATCTAAGATCAGCCTATACGTTCCAATGCCTTATATTCGTGCCTTCATCTGGTTTTCCATGAACAAGTATTGTTCATGTCCTCTTATACGATGGATCGAATTGAGTCCCTGCTCAATATAGACACATGAGTAGTTGCACCAGAATCCAGCCACCAAGTATTTCTAGGCACTTCAATAAGGTTCAATTCAGAACAAACATATAAATGTTGCATACCTTTCTTATCGAACCATGCCTTTCTTTTTGGACAGTCGTTCTTGAAGTGTCCCATTTTCTTGCAAAAGAAACACTTCCTTTCCTTTTGGATTTGACTTTTGGGTTCCTTCATGAAAGCTTTATCCTTCTTTTTATCCTTAACACTTGATTTCATTATGCTGCTTCTGGCATTAATGCCTACGAGAAGAGCAACTTCGTCCTTCATCTTCTTTAAACGCCCCTCCTCTTGAACCAGCATAGCCTTGAATTCCTGATAGTTCCATTTATCTTTAATGGTGTTATAATTCACTTGGAACTGGCTAAACTCAAGAGGTAGAGAGTTCATGATGAATTGGACCTAGACTGGCTCATGAACTTCCATTCCCAAGGCCGTTAACTTTGATGCCAAGTTAGACATGTGCGTCACATGATCATGAATTGGCTAGGACCAGTCAAACTTTTTCGTAGTTAGCTCACTCATGAGACTTCCTATAATCGACTTATCCACCAAATCCGATTGTGAACACTCCTTAATTTTCATTAGAAATTCCCTAGCTTTCTCAGTCTTGGGCATATATGGCTTAATACTTTCCACCATCGTCATCCTCATAAGGTTCAGACTAAGCATGTTAGATCGCTTCCAAGTCTCATAACGACACTTATCAGCTTCGGAGCTATTATCTGTAATGGTCGAGGGCTCCTCATCAGTGAAGGTTGCATGGTCCAAAGACATTACACGCAGTGTGAACCGGATCTGTTAAAAAAACTCCATGTAATTCAGCCCATTAAACTTCATGACAGAGTTAGCAGATGTATACATGCTAGATGAAGTTGCAAAAATTTATACATGCTTACTCGTTAGTGCTTTGAGACTTTTATACAGATTCTTAAAATTTTAATCTTAATTTTAAAGCATGTGTTTAAGCAACCTTTGGGCAATACTTATATACACGCACTATAACTGATGCTATGTTTTAAATTTTATAGTACTTTTATAATTAATCAAATCACACATATAAATCAAACAGATATGCTACCTTGGGTAAACAAACTATTGATTATAGTGAAAATGACTAATTCTTTTCATATTGTTAAATATATTCAATGATCCACTTTTGGGTAATCTCCAAGAATATGAATAATAAAATAATTGATCACTAGAATTTTTATGTCATTTTATCATCTCTTTAATCATGATCAATTAAGAATTTTACTTTAACATTTACATATAGATATAGATGACAAGACCACTTTAGTAATTAACATGTCAAATAATGTAAACAATAAATTTTAATGATTAATTACTTTTATATTATATTAACAATTCATAATACAAATTACACTAATTTATAAAATGCAGTTATAAAATATATATAAACTACCTAATCGTAACTTTTGTGATACTATCTCTTAATGCATATTATTGCCTTCCGGCCATTAACATAATTCATTAATGACCCATTGTCAATCATAGTGCTCTGTTTCATTTACGTGACTAATATATATTATATATTAAACAAGTTTCAATTAACAGAGAACACACTTCATGTAATGACAGTTACTAAAAAACTATGCAATCACGATTACTCACTTCATGCAATGAACTTCATAATTACGATTCGCAATCACAACGGTTACGGTTCTTCATTACGATTTCACATTTCTATTCGAAAATCTTAAACCAGTGCATGGTGATTAAATTTTTCTTTTGACCGCATTCTATTCAGTAACTGATACGAATACATGATTGAAATATTAACCACAAAATGTTGTAACTTGTTCAATAAATTTTGTGTTTAATCAAATCATTTGCACAATCATGAATCCTCATTAAAATCAATTACATTCAACTTTTCTATGTAAAATAAACAAATCTAGATGGCTTTGATACCAAATATAAATTTTATTTTATGATTTCTATTTATGAAATCCCAAGACATTCTATATTTGTGTTAATTTAACAAACAAACACTTACTTAATAGAGAAGAAACACTAACCTTGATCCATTTTTGGATAATGTCGTGGATCAAATTTTCAAATTAATTTTCTTCTCCCTAAATCCTTTTCACTTTGATGGATTCTTTTGATGGACAAAAGATCTCTTAAAGAATCTTCTCTATTTTGTTCTCTTTTTTATGTTTGTGAGATGTTCGTAACCGTACGTTTATGTCAAAGAGACAAGACGTGATCCTTAATGACCAAACTCATGGTGTTTTTATACTAATCCAAAAGTCACGTTTCACATATAATTACATGCCACTTTTCTTTATATATATATATGGTTATATGTACTTGTATTTAATTAATTACTATATATATATTTTATGTAGAGAAGATCAATATGATATAATTTGGTAAAGAAGGAGAGTTATCAATACACCAGATTCTAATACATTAATCGAAACTGATCCATCACAATATCGTCTTTTATATTAGAATCATGAATTTTAATATAAACTTGAACTTTATAATTAAACTGAGAAACACATCGGCCACACATAACGAAAATATTCTTACATGCAACACTACAAGTGGCACATACGGAGATCTAATGGCTGCATGAATCATTGATCCAACCAAAGTATAAGCAAAGTTCTTTATTTTACACAGATTGAAATCTGTCTCGAGTACTAACTGACATTTATTTTATTTAAGGTTGTGAGATGTTGGTAAGAGCATGCTTCATTTCATATGTGGCTAAGACATTCTTGATATCTGATTGTGTTGTTGTAAAGATCAAGGAGCCTGAATCCACAGCTCCTGCTGGAAACCCAATGGAGTGTTCAGGTATTTATCTTAGTGCCTCTTAAATCATGTGAATCATCAGCCAACCCTGCAACTTCTTAAAAACTCTAGCTATTTTCAGGTTAGGGCTTCTAAGGAAAGAGTAGTCTCTTAGGAAGCAAAAGTCAATTCTATAATCTTCTATTATAACATCTCCAACTCAATGTATATTTGACTCTAACTGTCATTTTAGAGTAACATTCTCTCAAAACCAAACAAGACTCTACCCATAGCCTAAAATGCTCCAACTTGTGTTGCATGGAAACAGAAACGGGTACATAGAAACGAAATGTATAAAAACATGGACACAAAACTTTTAAACGTTTTTTTTTGTCGGAAAAGTCCTCCCAACTCTATTAATAAAATGAATAGATCAAATCACAACACTACGTAGGAACGTAGTTCCTTGTGAGTCATCTAAAACAATAGAAGAAACCTCTAGCGGGCTCGTGTCAAAATAATGAAATCCTAAATCCAAAGAAAAAGCGTAGTTCACTAAACCATCAGCAAGATGGTTAGCTTCCCAGTAAACATGGGAGACTCAGACAACCCAATTTCTAGATAAAAAAGCATAGCACAATTGTACTAGAAAGGACAGCAGATGCGGAGCATCCAACCCTGTTAATAAAAAACCAGCCACCACCGCAGAATCAACCTCAAGTTCTAGGTGAGAAACACTTTTACCCGAAGCTATGTAGAGCCCATAATAAACACTTTTTCCCATAGTTCGGCAAGAGGTATCGAGCATATACCCAAATTAACCGCAAAACTATTAGAGTAAACCAAATGACATTTAAGCTGATGGTTTACTGGTTCATCATTTAAACACAATATCAAAGTTTCTTACTTTATAGGATTATGTTTCTAAGTTTGTTATCGGTATAATAGCTAATTCCTTGTATAGTTTGATATATATATGTAACCCTAAACACTGATGATACACATAGGATTTCTCAGACTCTTTCTCTCTTTATGGTATTAGAGCCTGAACAGTAATTTATTCTGTGATTTTTGAACCGAACGAATCAAATCATGTCTCATGATGCGACCCCGACCCTAACCCCGACAACCAAAGTGAGAAGAATAATCTCACCCTATGATTTGACTTCTGCTGATAACCCTGGTGCGGTTATTACTTACCCTCTTCTCAAAGGTAACAACTATGACGAGTGGGCATGCGGAATAAAGATAGTTTTAGCCTTATGAAAGAAATATGGATTTCTTGATGGGACTATAACGAAACTAGCTGATGGATCTGCTTTTGACTTGGAGGATTGATGGACTATTCAAGCTCTTCTTGTCTCGTGGATCAAGATGACAATTGATCATGCTCTTTGTTCAACAATCTCACATTGAGGTGTAGCTCAAGACTTGTGGGATCACTTGAAGAAACGATTCTTTGTTATCAGTGGGTCACAAATTCAGCAGTTGAAGGCTGATTTGGCTTGCTGTAAACAAAAGGGAAGTACTGTTGAAGCTTACTATGGAAAGATGTATTAGCTGTGGGATAATCTTTCAAATTTTCGACTGATTCGAGTATGTAAGTGTGCAAACTGCAATGTGATGTGGGAGCCTTACAAGAGTCTGATCGTGAACAAAGCAAAGTGCATCAGTTCAGTTCTTGTATGGTTTGGATGACAATTTTAGATCAATTCGATTTAGTCTTGTGGCACCTCTACCAATGTTGTCTCTTGAGGAAGTATACAATATTATGAGACATAAAGAAGATAATCTTCATATTCCAGCTGAAGAGTGGCCTAAACTTACAGTTTTTGCTGTCCAGACAAAACAACGCTACAAACCCGAAGAGAAAGAGAAAGGACTGTTATGTCGCCATTGCAATAAGATGGGTCATAGTTCTCACCACTACTATGTTGTTGTCGGTTATCAAGAATGGTGGGGTGATCGTCCACGTAGTCGTGTGGTCCAAGGAAAATTGAATAATGGTCCACCTAAGAATTCGTGGAATGGAAACAACAACAAAGCTATTGCCAATACTATTTAAGTTCGAGAAATAGTCAAAGGTGTGCAAGCAAACTATGTAGTAACTGATCAAGATTGAGATGGTGTGAATGGTTTGACTCATCATCAATGGAGAGCTATAAAGAGCATTTTCAATGCTAGAAAAGAAAGTTGTAATCTGAAAAAATGGCGGGTAAGTCCTCTATTCAATCATTTGTTTTACCTTGGATTTTAGACATTAGAGCTTCACATCATCTCTCATGAAAGTTTGATGTCCTAACCGATGTGAGAGATACGAATCCAGTTTTGGTTATTATGGCAGGTGGGCGAGAACAAATCTCGAGTAAAGAAGGTTCTATCAGACTTGGTGATCCATTGATCCTGAAATCAGTTTATTATGTTGCGGATTTGTAGTCTCACTTGATCTTTTTGACATAATTGATAGACGAAAATAATTGTGTTCTATAAGGGGCTGAAAATTTTCTTGTTCTTCAGAACCAATGTATGAAGATGGTGATTGGAGCGAGTAAATGTGTTGGAGGAACGTTTCCCTTTTGGTGTATTAAGGTGTCTGCTTCAGTTACAGTGAAAGAGGATAAAACACATGAGTTGTGGCATTGCAGGATGGGGCATCCATCTTTCAAGACTGTTGGATTGCCACCTTTTATTCATAATTCTATTTCTTCGATTCAAATAAGTGTGATGTATGCTTTCGAGCAAAACAGGCGCGTGAGTCTTTTCCATTCAGTTTGAATAAAACTACAAAGATTTTTGAGTTAATTCATGTTGATATCTGGGGCCGTATAGAATGGTATCTCATTGTGGTGCAAGGTTCTTCTTAACCATTGTAGATGATTATTCAAGAGGAGTTTGAATTTTTATGTTGAATGATAAAGGTGAAGCATCGACAGTTTAAAGAACTTCTTGGCTTTAACTGAACGACAATTTGATACTAAAGTGCAAGCAATTAGAAGTGATAATAGACAAGAATTCTTGAGTTTAACGAAGTACTTTCAGACAAAGGGTATGCTCCATGAGACTTCATGTGTTGATACTCCTCAAAAAAATGGTAGAGTTGAAAGAAAACATAGGCACATTCTAAACGTTGCTAGAGCTTTGCGTTTTCAATGTCACTTACCGGTCAGTTTTTGGGGTGGATGTGTTCTTACTGCTGCATATCTAATTAACAAAACTTTGAGTGCTGTTTTGGAAAACAAAACTCTATACGAACGTGTTCACAACAAGCCACCTTGCTATGATCATCTCAAAGTATTTGGCAGTCTATGTTATGCACATAATCAGAATCGTGGTAGAGACAAATTTGCTCCAAGAAGTTATGTGTGTTTGTTGGGTATCCACATGGTAAGAAAGAATGGAGACAATTTGATATCGAGAAACAAGACTTCTTTGTATCTCGAGTTGTTATTTTTCTCGAAGACAAGTTTCCCTTTAGTATCAACGATTCGACAGAACATACAAGTGATGTAGAACCTATGCTTTGGACTCCTTTGGGTCATGGATTTCTTGATGATGAAGCAGAGCGTGCTTCATGTACACACGGACCACGTGTTCAGACGTCTGCAGTACATGAGGTAGGCTCTACGAGTCGCTCGTCTCAACCAACACCGAATGCACCTGCAGAAATTATACAACTTGCAGATTTGACACCAGAATCTGCAGCAGTTATACAACCTGCAGAATTGACACCCAACCCTGCAGCTTTGACAACAGAACCTGCAACATTCTTGCAAGAACCTGCAATTCCGCGGAAACCAGAGGTTGTAACTAAATCTAGTGTACAACCACAACCTGAAATTCATCTTGGACGAGGTCATAAGACTAAAACTCACTATGTGGCTTTAAAGGATTTTGTTGTCAATATAGTTCAGAGTAAGGACAACACCATGATATATCCACAATCAGATCATGACACAATAGAGAAATTTTCAAAGTCTCATATTGTTTTTGTCATTGCAATTGCAAAACATGTGAAGCCAAAGACATATAAACAAGCAATTGAAGATGAAAGATGATGTAAAGCAGTTGATATGGAACATAATGCGCTTGTTGATCTCAATACATGGAATGTAGTTTATCTTCCACCGGGAAAGAAGGCTATTGGTAGCTAATGGGTTTTCAAAGTTAAACTCAAATCTGATGGAACATTGGAAAGGTATAAAGCACGTTTGGTAGCTATGGGATATAACCTAGTCGAAGGAGAAGACAATGGAGAAACATTCTTGTCGGTAGCTAAGATGGGTACTGTGAGAATGTTCCTTGACGTTGCTGCTAAACGAGATTAGATAGTACACCAAATGGATGTACATAATGCCTTTCTCCATGGCGACTTATAAGAGGAAGTGTACATGCATACGCCTCATGGTTTTCAAGATCCTAACAAGAACAAAGTGTGCAAGCTCAAAGAGTCGATATACAGATTAAAACAAGCACCAAGATGTTGGTTTGCAAAGCTTCCGTCTGCTCTTTTGGATTATGGTTTTGAACAAGCCAAAGTAAAGTACTCGTTGTTCACCTTTAACAACAAAGGATTTCGAATACACATTTTGGTGTACGTGTATGATATAATTATTGCTAGTAACAATCTCCAAGCAACTCACGATTTCAAGCAATAAATGGCAATGTGCTTTCATATGAAAGATCTTAGACCTCTCAAATATTTTCTTGGTATCGGAGTTGCTCGTAATGCATCAGGTGTACTTGTGTCAATGAAAATATGCCCTTGACATCATATCCGAAACAGGTATGTCCGATGCCAAGCATGCAACATTTCCTCTTGAACAGGATCATCATCTTGCACTGTCTGATTCTGATTTGTTGGAAGACCCTACACGATATCAAAGGCTGCTAGGTCGGCTAATCTACCTAGTTATCATATAACCTAATTTGGCATTTTGTGTACATGTTCTGGCACAATTTATGCACGCCTCTAGAGAGGATCATTGGCAAGCGGCTTTACGCATAGTATAGTATTTAAAATCGAGTCCAAACCAAGAAATTCTTTTTCGTTCCAATGACACCTTTCATATCATGGGATGGTTATTGGGCAAGTTGTCCATTAACGAGATGGTCGGTTACTGGTTATTTGGTATAGCTTGGAGAATCACCAATATCGTGGAAAACAAAGAAACAAAATATTGTGAGTCGTTCTTCTGCAGAGGCAGAGTATCAGTCTATTGCATTTCTTACTTAGGAACTGATATGGATCAAACGGATGCTACACATCTTAGGTGTCGACTACAGCCAGCCAATAACAGCAAATTGTGACAGTAAATTCATTATTTACATTGCCATAAACCATGTTTTCCACGAATGAACGAAGCATGTGGAGTTAGATTGTCATTTTGTTCGAGATGAGGTTGTCCGATGCAACATCAGGTTCTTACTCGTGGAGTCCAAAGCTCAACTTGTAGATATACTGACAAAACCAATTGGAAGAGATGATCTTAACGACTTTAGGAACAAGTTAGGCCATGCTCTAACTTGAGGGGGGTATTAGAGTAAACCGAACGACATTCAAGCTGATGGTTTACCAGTTCATCATTTAAACACAATATCAAAGTTTCCTACTTTAAAGGATTCTGTTTCTAAGTTTGTTCTATTAAAATTTCTTGTTTTATTCTCTTATCTTCATTCCATCATGTTTATGTTTTTGTTTATATTTATTTTCTTGTTTTGTTTCATGTCTTTGGTGTTTGAGTAATGAAGTGATAGGTTGATGGTTAAGTAGATCTTAGGATTTGATGGTTGAATCTTGAGCTTAAGTTGATAGATCTTCAGATTCCTCCATTTAAGTGTTCTTAATGCTAGATTTAACTTGATCACTTGAATCTAGATGTTATGAGTTTTGTCGCTTGAGAGGTGTTCGATAAAATTCCCAAATTACCTTTCTATGAGCTTTTCTTTCCTAGGCATTGAGAGAAAAAGTTAGGGTGATTAGTGGTCTTAGTGAGCTTGGTTGTAATGTTTCTTAGTCTTTGAATCGGCAACGAGAGTTAGTTTGATTGATTGACTAGGAAATAGTTCATTGCCATGAGAGTGAGATGTTCTATTGTTGTGTGTCATGCCCTAGGATGGTTCTTAATGAGTTTTTAAGCATCATTGATTCGATTATTATTATCCTTTGATTAATTGTCTTGCCTAAAGCTTATTGTTAGTTTATGTTTTTCTCATTGTTTAGTTTGCTTATTAGTAGTTTGGTTTGATCTTTGTTTGGTTTAGTGTTAGTAGTCTTTTAGTTCTAAATCTCTATCGATTGCTTTAGCTTAAGTCCATATTCTTGAAATCCTAGTGTGTTGATTCTATATTCTCTGTGGATTCGATTCTCAAGTACTACATTGACGTGTTTGTACATGTTGATTTGTTGGTATTAAAAAGTGTGTATTAATTTGGCACTGTTGCCAGGGAATCTATGCAATTAGCAATTAGGATTTAAATTAGATTTAACACTATAGCTTTTTCTTTTGTTTCATTTTGATTGGTTACTAACTTTCTTTCAAGTGTTTGTTTTTCTTGAATGTACAATCACAAGGGAGAAAATATGGCTTCAGATTTAGCTACCAATATGAAGGCTTATTTAGAAGCTCAAGAAGAGAGATTGATTGGGACCCCACTAGCTATCAATGTTTTGAAAGCACATCCACTTATCAAGAAGGACTTCCATATGGAATCTTTTCTCAAAAAAACTAATATGGATATGGTGAGAGATGTCAATCTTGGGACATGGAGTATGAACATGAGAAAACTTATCCTTCCCCAATCTCTAATGAAGAAGAAATTCACAACTTGTTGAAGTTGGTTTTGAAAGGACAAGAGAGGTATTACAAGAGTACTTTAAGCAAGATTGATGCCATTGAGTTTGGTTTGAATCAAAACTTGAAGGATATGACCACTCACGAGAAGACGACGGATGAGAGTATGTTGATGAATAATCATGAATGTAGCTCTAGAATTACTCTATCCACGCCAACTAGTATCAAAGATCCGAGTAATTTCACTTTGCATTGTGCTATTGAGAAGAACGATCATAAGTACTTGAGTTGGAACACCATTGAGGAGATGTTAGACTCTTGGGAGGAATAGAGTGATGAAACTCAGCTCATGGATATGGAGACAAGTTCTAGCACTAGTGAAGAGTCCAACATAATTGGTAAGGACACAATCAATTATTACCCTTTGAGTGAGCCCAAAGCACCAAAAGAGGATTTTAAGCCATTACCACCAGGGCTTTCTTTTTATGGAGGGGTCTCAGAAATGATACATGGATACAATGCGGTTTATATCGCAGTTTTGCTAATCTTGACTGCTTCACATTCTTTCCTTGCATCAATACAATGTACCTTGAGAGCATTGGTTCTGATCATAGACCTCTTCTTACAATGGTTGATGTGGATAATTATTACTTCCCAAAAAGATTCTGCTTTGATAAGAGATGGATACAAAGGCATGGGTTCTCAGATGTCGTAAAAATAGGTTGAAACATGCATAACTCTCACTCTCAGGGGTTTATTTGAGATAGAATAACAAACTGCATAAGGCATATATCCAAATGGAAGAAACAGAAACATATCAATTCCGGGATTGGAATTCGGAGAGTAAGACATCTTCTAGAGCTAGTGGCCTCCACATCCCGTTCGAATAGACAGACACTACACAATCTAAAGCTACAACAAGTGAACTATTATCGGCAAGAAGAACTTTTTTGGAAAGAAATGATTAAGGAACGTTGGCTTAAGAGTGGAGATTGGAATACGACATATTTCCATAACAATGTCAAAATGGGAAAGCTAAGGAATAACATATATTGCCTGCAAGACTATAATGGGAATACACAGTTTTCAGAATAATCAAAAGGAACCATAGCTGTTGATTACTTTCAAGACCTCTTTCAAACTTCTTCACCGAAGGACATTGAAGGCATCCTCCATGATATGCAGCTTAAGGGGGAAAAATAAATGAATGACCTTTTATTGGCTCCATTATCAACAGAAGAAATCTGGAAGGTAACTTTTAGTATAAGGCAAGAAAGTGCTCTTGGACCTGATGGAATGACATGTACCTTTTTTCAAACATATTGGTCAACTATAGGTACTCAAATCATTGATGAAATCAAACTTGCTTTCCAAAATGGTTTCTTCCCACCAAAGTGGAATTGTTCCCACATTTGCCTCATCCACAAAAATCAAAATCCCTCCTCTATGATTGACTTTAGAACAATAAGCTTCTACTCGGTCTTATATAAAATTGTCTCTAAGATTGTTACAAGGCGACTCAAACCAATGCTTGCAGACATAGTTTCAAAAATACAGGGGGAATTCGTAGCAGAGAGACTGATATCTGATAATTTGCTTCGATCACATGAGGTCATGCCTTACCTGAACTCAAATCAAAGAGGTCAAAAAAAATTCATGGGAATAAAAATAGATATGTCTAAGGCTTATGATAAAATGGAATGGACCTTCCTGGAACAAATTCTACAACAACTAGGCTTTGAATGGAAATGGATAAATATGGTAATGTATTGTGTGTCTTCGGTTTCATACTTGGTGATTGTCAATGGAAGAGTACATAGATTATTTCACCCTCAACGTGACCTCCGACAAGGAGACCCTATGTTACCATTTCTCTTTGTTTTAGGCACTGAGGCATTGATACATATTATGGCTAGGGCATAACGAGAGTCTCACATAACAGGAATATGATTTCATCACTCTGCACCAAACATTCAACAACTTCTCTACGCATATGATAGCCTCTTTATATGCAAAGCTACTCGCGAAGAAGCAGCTGAAATGCATAACTGCTTATAATCCTATGAAAAGATCTATGGTCTGAGCATCAACTTTAACAAGTCATTTATAGCTTTTGGAGCAAAAGTAGAAGATAATCTTCAACTTTAGATAAAAAAACACATTAAATATCCATTCTTCAGAGGGAATTGGAAAATATCTTGGACTACCAGAATGTTTTCGAGGATTAAAAGCAAAGGTTTTCAACTTTCTACCAGATAAGCTCAAAACAAGAACTAAAAGCTAGCTATCTAAGACCATATCCTTAGGAGGAAAAGAAGCTATGCTTAAGTCAATGGCGATAATATTCCCAGTATACACCATGGCATGTTTCAAACTATCAAAGCAACAACGTCAGAATCTTAACAGTCCTATGATATCATATTGGTGGAGCTCCATAACAAATCAGAGGAAAATTTCATGGGTTTCATGCAATAAGATTTACAAAACTAAAAAGGAAGGAGGAATGTTGTTTAGGGACATTGAGAAATTTAACCAAGGCCTCATATAAAAACAAGTATGGTGTATACTCAATCGACATGATTCTTTGTTATCTAAGATGTATAAAGCATGGTACTTTAGAAATACAAACCTATTGCAGGTCTTACCTGGATCCAAACCTTCATATGCTTGGATAAGCATTCTTCACGGGAAGAATCTGCTAACAAAAGGTTTGATCAAACAAATAGGAGATGGACAATCTACTTATGTGTGGACCACAAATTGGATCTTCCATGACCAGCCTTGTATGCCTATTAGCAAACACCTCTGCTATGATGTTTGTCTTATACTATCAAGTTTGATCTCTAGTCAAGGTTGGGACAAAGCTAAACTATAGTACACATTTAATGAAGTAGATGTCACTAGAATACTGCAAACGCTTCTGATCACAACTGAGGATGATTACTGGATCTTGTGCTACAATAAATCAGGGGTTTACACCGTCAAAAGTGGCAATTGGCTACTTAATAACATGTCATCTACTGGCATTTTAATTTCGAAACAACTTTAAAACAAAAGATTTGGAAGTTTTAGGCGCCACAAAAGATCATAATATTCTTATGGAGAACACTTTCTCGGCCTTTAGCAATTAAGGACAATCTGAAGCAAATGAAAATTATAACGGATGACACTTTCACGGTATGTGGAATACATAATGAAACAACCAATCATATGTTATTCCTTTGTACACAGGCACAACAAATATGGACTTTCATCAATTTCCAAATGCCGCAAACAGGTTTATTTGAACACTATCTCTCAAACACTTTTGAAAATGCAGTACACCCAGGTAAATAAGAAACAAGATGAATACATAGTTCAAACGATACAAACTTGCATATCTCGTTACCTTCCAGCTAACCCTTTTAGAAGAAACAAAATTACAAAAAATGGTTCCCTGGATTCTCTAGACAATCTGGAAAGCAAGGAAAGTGATTGTGATTCAAAATCAACATATGATCCTAGCTCCTACTACAACCAAAATGATGGAGGAGTACCAACTCTGAAAACGAACTCTAGACCAACCTCACATATATTATGACCATAACTTCCACCAGTAACTTCTATACAGAGCGGAATCAAAGGAATAATTGGGTGGTTAATTGGAAGATTGCTTGGTTTGCAAACAATTACTTACATAATGGAGCATAGACAATCACTGATCAAACCAATCAATGCCACCTCCACGGTAGACACATTATCCTTGCCATGTCAACAAAATTTGGTGTTGAGCTTGATGGGCTTATTTGGGTTCTACAAAGTCTTAAACAACTACGGTTTGATAACTTAGAAGTCCAGATTGACATCAGTCAACTACTTAAGGCCATATTGGATCCATTATAGTTGCCACAATTCAGGCATGGTTAAGCATTATTCATGAATTAATAAGCTCCTTCTCCAAAATTACATTCTCTGCAATTACTCCAGTCTCCAACAAATTGGCAGCCTTAATTAGCAAGAGTGTCATTACTCAAGGACACTTTAATGACTATATAGCTCGAGATGCTCCCACTTGGATACAACAATCATTGGGATACAACAATCATTGATCAACATCATTAATTCCAGCCAAGCTAACAAACTCCCTTCAGTTTATGATACCTTTCAAAACCAGATAAGTTTTGTTTTTTTCTTTCATCATATTTAACTACTAATAATCATCCTTGCCTATTACATTACTCCTATAATTTCCCTTCGACTAAGTTTTCGTTAATCACCCTATCACTCTATGTTTTCCATCACTTTAGTCAATTTCCTTACGCTTCTTAATAATTAATAATTATTTCCTTTTTCGAAACCATAAAACCACAATTTTCTTTTTTAATATTCCATTTTGCGAATTATTTTCAAAACTTTGTTTTTATTTTATATTTTCGTTTTTCTAATATACCATCGATATCTGCAAAGACATACATCATAAAGTTCTCCATTATTGCTAAGTGTACAACTCCTCCAACGGTAACCAATCTACATTGATCTCTCTCCTCATTTCAAGCAAAAAACAATTTGGTAAATCTTCATGGCAGCGGAAGCTGACACGGGAGTATGCATGCATGACTCAATCCCAAGACAATATTTTCACTACACTTTACACGCCACAGGAAAGGCAGAACGTCGATGTGATAGCAAGTTACTTAATTTATAAGACCTTAACCTAGATCGCATTACACACTTCTTCTTTACTTTGCTCTACCTCATGTGAAGTTTAGCAATGGATAACAACTTGTGGGATGCGCTCAATCGCTTTAACTTGGGAAGAGAAGATCTGGTTTTGATAATTCCTCATAGGGCTTACAATGATGTGCTTCGAAGAAACTGGTTGAGCCTACTTGCACGCCCTTTAAACCGCGAAGAGCAGAATCTGCAAGACATGGTTGAAAGGTTACCAAGGGATTGGCACCTCAAAGATAGGGTTAATGGACACATCTTAGACCAAAACACCATTCAGATCTTCTTCTCATCAAAAATTAATCTGCTCTCAGTCCTTAGACAACAATCAGTAACTTTTAATAGGTGGCTCGTTGCAATTCAGTTGGGAAGAGGAAACAATGGTGGATTTTCTCTCCACGGTTGAGTTATGGGTTCAAGTACGAGATGTTCGCCTACATTTCATCTCCAAAACATCAGTTGCTATGATGATGAGGCATTTGGGTGAAATCATTGGTATTGATCTACAAGAGGCTTCATTTACATGATCCTTTTGTGGTAAGAGTTAATTCGAATCAACATTTTGGACAGGTTAAAGTTTTACAGGTATGTTCAATTTCAGTCTAGGTTTATTGTTCTAGTTTGGTTCTACTATGAGGATGTGGCTCTGTTACAACTGCTAATGACTCACTCACACCACCACTCACTGCCTTTTTCTTCCCCAACCGATCCATTACTATGGTAACCATGAACCAATGGTCAAAGATGATAACCAGCCATCGGAGAGCAACTTATCCTATGGAGTACTATCACAACCTTCTCAACTCTGGATGCTAATCTTCAACCTTCTCTAGTTCACATTGTTCCACAGACTTCTCGCACCAACACGTCTCTAAATTAACCATCACATGAGTCAATGAACCAAAATGGATCATCATCTTTGAATGCTATGTATGGTCACATTAATGAACAGGATCTCGCAACACTTGTTGATCTAATAGTTGCTAAAACATTGCACAACTTGGATATAAAGAGGAAACATTACCTGGATTGGGATGAAGCAACTTCCTCCAAGAAATTGAAAACCTTTTGAACACTACTAAAACGCTTATCCCTGATTCTTCGTGATAGGGAGAGGTCTACCTTAGCATTTTCATATATTTTGAATAAAGGTTTCCCTATGTTTATCTATTTTCATATGTATGATCTCTAGTTGATATTGACTTCTAAATCTCTTTTATAATAAGCTTCAAGCTTGTTTTAAAAGTAATATGTTCAGATTCAAGGGAGAAAAAAAGAATTGAGAATTGCTTTGAACATTTTTAGCTTATAGATCACGTAAAAATGGAGAATATGTTTGGTTGCAATAAATTTGATAGACTACAAACTATATAAAATAGGGATCCAGTTGTGCTTGTCACCATTCTAGATGGTAAATAGATTTTTATTGGGTTTTTAAAAAAGATAACAAATAAGATGAATATATTATTATTGGGATTTCTGTAAGAAAAAACCAACATGTTGTGTTCGTGATCCATTTACGTTTGTCACCACTAGAGAAAAATGTAGAATGTTTTTATAGGGTTTTTTGCGAGAAAAAAAAATTGAAGTGATTACATTTTACAATTTAACTCTCTTGTTTTTGGTCAAAATCATGCTTGTATTATATTAGAATAGTAAAATACAGAGACAAGAACAAAAGTATCCTCATTGCAATGTACAAAGCTTAATATTAAAGCAATATAAAGATAATAAAGATAGGAAACCTAGCGGAGTAATCTCACGGATAAAAACTAAAGGATAGGAGATTGGTATAAGTTCTTCAATCAGTAAAGATTTGAGAAACCACTCGAGTTCAAATGCCATAGGAGCCGGTAAAACCTAAAGAATCACTCTTAAAACTCTTGGTTTTGAGCTTTGAAAACCAAACACTTCATCAATTAAGATTTGAGTGAGATGTCTTGCCGTAGGGGAAAACAATAGTGGGATCGGACTCATCATCCTCACTGAAAATGTTAAGCATAAGAGTCTATCCACAAAGAAAGACCCAATTGCTTTTGGTAAAATAAGGTCCAAAACAATCATCTATAGGCCACAAGCCCAAGAGTAAATTCAGAAATAAAAAGCACATCCTCATAAAGAGAAAAGACTTTAAAAGAACATGAATAAGTTTCGGCCCAAAGTGATGTCTTCGTCATGTCAGCCCTAACAGAGAGGACCAGAACATACGTCGGTAACGATGTTGACGAATGACGGCGAGGTTACTGTTGAAAGATCCATATCGACGTTGAAGGATGGTTGGGGCAGCTTGGCCTCGGTGGAGATGGCTTCCGGGCTTCGTTGAAGTAAGATTCTCCGGCCAATGGCTCGTTTGAAAAAAGTGCTTCGGCATAGACAGTTCATTGGTGATGGTCCTTTGCAACTCCGTACAAGAATTGGTTTACCAAATCTAGAAGATTAGCTTGAGCAAAGCCAAAAACTAGTAGGGAGCTGGCCTTGTTAGAACGTTCGAGTAGATCTGAAATTTGGCACAGTAGGAGAACAGATGGAGAGGCATAACTAGCCTAAAGATCACTAGAGAAAAAAGTCCTCTGCTTTATCCGGATTAGATGGATTTGTCCGTTGCGAAAGTATGAAAGATGAAAGTATCTTTGTCAATGGTTAAACATCATCGGAGAAGAAAACATGCAAATAGAAGCTAGAAACAAAAGAGATGATGGAAAGTCTTGATGTCGGCGAGCCAGAATTCCATCGGCGTCAGAAAAAATGGATAGTGAAGAGACCTCGATGTCTGTGTCAGAGAGCGTTTGGATTTTTTATTTGCTTTCATTTAAATATAAGTTAATATTATCAATTTTAAAATCAATATAGTATATCTCTTTGTCGTTTTTCTATAACATCTAGAATAGATCAAATATCATTTAAGATACCACCTCCAAAATAAGGCAACCATTAGTGGGATCAACAATACATGAAAGAGAATATCCGAGTGGGAAGAAACTAACTCTTAAAAGAAAATGTTCGATAACCAAACTAGATGATTTCAAGCAACGTACGACTGTTAGCGAACATTATAACTCTTTATCATCATTATTAAGTTTTTAAAATTATGATAAATAATATATCAAATCGAAACAGTGATGATAAAAAGTCCAAATATACTTTTAAAGTTTTGAAAATCTAACTTATATGATAAAAAATAAATTCCAACTTAACTTATTTAAATTTAAAGCACAAGGGACAACCAATGTTTGGGAATATGATTTACAAAGGAATGATTTCTGGAAAGCCCTCTAACAGTGTAAGATGGAAAATCAGCCTTGTAGTTCAATGCTCTAGGGATCAAAGAGAAAGAGTAGAGACGAAACAAGCTGTGAAGGCGAGCATACTTGGCGGTATAAGCAAAGAAAGCTGGCCAACTCTCTAGGGCTGCGATCATCTTCAAAACTTCAGCACAATCTACTGTGAACTCGACTTCAAAGATCTAGAGAGAGAGGAGAGATGTTATCGGCCAAAATAAAGCTTCAATCTCGAAATGAAGAGGAGATAAACTACGCTGTAGTCCACGCGCTCCCAGACTCACTCTTCTGATCCCATCGGTAAAGTAATAACAACAGAGGCATGAGAAGTACACTGAGTCTTTCCATGACCAGTCCACGTAGCACCTATATCCCGTAAAAGATGGTAACAACACTAGTGGACATGACATAAGCTCACACTCCAACGAGGAGTATTGGAAACCTGCTACCACACCAAAAGAGAAATATATGGCGCACTTAACATTCACTTTAGTCCAAACTGACACCTCTTCTTATGCATGTCTTGCAGTTTCTTGGAGGTCCCTATCGATATTAGAGAGTATCATATCATTTCTCCCCTTCCAAATAAACCATAACAACCAAGGAGAACTAGTTTTATCCATCGCTGTAGGTAATCTCTAAAATAGAAAGTCCATATTTGAATAAAGCAAACTACCTAGAAAAAACATCAACCACAAATAGAATAAAAGATAGAGCCAAATTTTGAACCACATGAGGGCATTCAAACAACACATGATTAACTGTCTCAAAATCTGCATTACAGCAGCGGCAAGAATTTTCACAGTTAATCTCTCGCCGAGCTTAATTCGATATCACCGCCATATGACCAGAAAGACCTTGCCACATGAAAAGCCTAATTTTAGGAGAAAGGGGGGGGGGGCTCTTTCCAAACTCGGCCTTGAAGAGCCTCTTTCACAGTTGGGTCACACCTACTATTTTTTTTGACATAGAAATATTTCTCTCTGCCCAATACCCTGATTGGACAGAGTATCTCCTGAACTTAGTAAAATGCCAACCAAGCCAATCATGTCTTGGAACCCGCAAAACTATAATTCCTAAGATCAGCCTAGCATAACAAGGATCCACCAGTTGGTTAACATGAACTGAATGCCAGCACCGAGAACCAGAGTCAAGAAGTTGGTCAACCGTCAAATATGGATATAGAGAGGAACCAGGACATAAAGCTGGTCGTATGACTGAATCTAGAATCCACGAGTTATGCCAAACAGAGATCGAATATCCATTACCCACTCGTTTATTCAAACCTTTGCTCACCAGAGCCCTAACTGAAATAATACTTCGCCACCTGTTAGATGGCGAGTAGACTCGTATAGGAAGTAGAAGATTATAATCGTTAAGGTAACGACTCTGAATAACTATAGAAAAAAGAGATTCATGGTGATCAATGAGACACCATAATTACTTTGCAAGAAGGGTCGTATTAAACTCCTCAATCGCTCGGTAGCCCAAACCAACTTCGTGTTTTCCCTTACACAACTTCTCCCATGTAGCCAATGAATCCCCTTGGAGCTCTGGGATGACCGCCACCAGAAATCCAAAATTGCAGAAGTTATCTTAGTAGTAAGCACTTTAGGAAGTTGATAGCATGACATCACATAAGAATGTAAAGCAATTTAAACCGACTTAATAACAATTTCCTTACCGCTCTTCGATCAAAACTTAGAAGACCAAGAATTAATCTTTTTACTAATTTTATCCCTCACAAAAGAAAAAACCTTCGCTTTAGACCCTTCCATCCCTTCTGGCAATCCTAAATATAACCCCACACCACCTATATTCTGAATTCGAAGGATATCGTGAACCTCTTTATTGGCTAATTCTTGCTTCTGGTATCCAAATTGAATGGAGGATTTTTCAAAATTTATTTGTTGACCCGAGACCCTTTCATAATCCTTCAAAATTTCCAAGATTACATTGTATTTCTCTCAATCAGCCTTGCATAAGAATAAATTATGATCTGCAAAGAGCATATGAGAAATCGAGGGACTTTGTCTAGCAATGAACACTCCCAAAATTAACTTATTCTGTTTGCCTGCCAAAGTTGAGAGATTAAAACTTCAGTACATAGAAGAAAAGGATAATGAGACAAGGGACATCATGACTCAAACTTCTTATCGGTCGGATCTGACAATGAGGATGCCTATTAATTAATACAGAATTATTAGTCCTGTGAGCATGAAACATACCTTGAGCAATCAGAATATTGTCTGAAATCAAATGACTTGGCACAAATTCTGCAATCTTCGTAGGATGCCCGACTTTTGGAACCAAACATATATTTGTTAGATTTAAACTGGTGATCAAACACCCCAGCTTTGAAAAATCAATTGACCAGACGCACCATATCATCTTTTATAAGTAACCAATGCTTGTAAAAAAATAAAACAGACATCCCATTTAGACTGGGAGATTTTCTAGAATCCATCATAAATAAGGCACACCTAACTTCCTCTGTTGATACTAGTTGCATAAGAGATATGTTCCATGCCTCAAAAATCTTGAGCTCAATACCATTTAAAGATAAATTCAGACTAACGGAATTTAGAGAGGCAAACAAAATATCAAAATATCCAACAGCCTCAATAGCAATATCATCCTCCTTAGAAACCAAGTTCCTAGCCAATGTAAGTAGACCTGAAATCCGATTACGTGCCCTACACTGTTTCGTTTGAGCATGAAAAAAAGTTACTTTTTTATCACCCTAACACATCCATTTATTCCTACTCTTTTGCTTCCAAAATAATGATTCTTCCTTATATACAACTTGCAGGTCCTCTGTTACCTCCCTAATCTCCTCTGAAGATTTTGAATTATCGCTCTTATATTGTTCGAGTATAGATTTACAACTCTCAATTCTACCTTTCCAAAAGGAAAATTATCCTTTTGCTAGTGAGAGATCTCTTTTCTGTAATTCGTAATCTTGTCTATGACTCTATTAACCCTCAAATTAGAGTAACAAGTCCAACCTTTCTCTACAGTTTCCTTAAAACCTTGTTTACACAACCAACGCTTATCAAAAATAAAGCTAGAGTTAAAGAGAGAGAGCCAAAAAAGATCTTTTGTGAAATTGATAGAATGTATCAACAATCAAGAATATTGAATTATATTTATATTGAAATCCAATATACATGATTCTTCTATATTGCATGAAATATTATATTATATTGATATCAGATATAAATTTTTGATTAGACTCTGTTATGGATTTTGACCATATTCTCCATATCTGGAACACTTAGGCTTTATTTAATTTATAGCGTACAATCCATGACAAGGAAACTCAACCATATTATGTGTATGAAGCATATTAGTAAAAGGGACAAAAGATAGGGCATTACAAGTTCGACCGCCTAATTTTTCATTATTCCCTGGAAATTCATTAAAATCCCCAATCATTATTAACTACGGTTCATCACAAGTTAAACTAAATCGTGTCAAACACTCCCAACACCATCACGAAGGTGTTGGATCGGCTCCCCATAAACAAAAGAAATAAAACATTTGTCCCCTCCAACTCCAAAGATATATAATTAACATTAATCGAGTGATTAGAAGCGAAAATTAAAGCAAGTCCCCCACTCGCGGATCTACTGTAACCATATTATCGTAACCCAAATTTGATATTAAATTTACCAAATACAAATTATTATTTTTAGACTCACAAAAACCAAAAGAAGTAGAGCTACCAATAACATGAGGCTAGATCCAAGAAGCTTCTCCGTGGATGATAGCTAAATTGAAACTCTCCACAATTCCAACAAAGAAACATTCATAAAAGAAATAAATTTAAAAAATACTAAGCCTTAGGAGAGACCCCTCCCTTAATGCAATCCACAGAACCACCTGAGACCCACTAATCTCCATCTTGCCACATCCCATCTGCTTTTCAGAAGACTTAAAACTTATAAAGATTACGCTTCTTGGTACTAGCTTCTCTCAAAGTCACCGAACCCTTAAATCTGTTTTTACCCGAATGAGAAGGCTGATCCAAATTAGCATCACCAACCACCGCAATAAGAGCATTAGAAACCTAAGAACCACGACCAACATGCCTAGAATTATCAAAGAACGACTAAACTGAGGCCTATTAGCCAAACGAGAACTGCCAGGACGGTGCAGCGTGGAACTGCATCTTTAACACGGAGCTCGTCTAAGCCTTGGATTGTCTTTGATAAGCTATTTTCTAAGCCTAAATCACGTGGAAGGCTAAGAATCAAGATGGGCTTCTTTTTGTTTGTTTCTAGTTGTGTTGTAATTTGGCCCAAATGTTTAGGCCTTGTTGAGTGTTTAATTAACTGGGCTTGTAAGCTTACACCTATTAGGATTAACAGGTCAATTAGTTGTTAGTCTTTTAATTAATTGGTTCACTTTTTTAGGCCCATTAATATTGGGGTTAGAGTTTCCTTAGAATCTCTATATAAGAGTCAGTCCATATTACCTAACTTGGTAGTCGTCGTCGTTTAATGAAAAAAAAAAAAAAGAGACTTCTTTCCCAAAAATCCTAGTCATGTGAACCTTGAGTTATGTCCCTAGAAGCTTGGTCCAACAATTTTCATGGATCGTTGTGTAGCACAGTCTCACCTCCATGGTCCTCGTGACCTGAAGTCTGAGACGACATGACTAGGATTTTTGGGAGAGAAATCTCTCTTTTTTCTTTCATTAAACAACCTATCCATCGTTTAATGAAAGAAAAAAGAGAGCTTGTTCGATAGGTTGAGCAATCCTTTCCAACCTATCCTTCATAAGTCAAGCCTTTCACCTCCCCAAAGCCATATCAATCACGTTCATCCTCATCCACCTCATATTTATCCCCGATCTGACCGCTGCGCTACACCACAAGAGCTCCAAAAGGACGACATTCATTAACACGTCTTGACCTATCAATCACCTGCCACTTATTACTCGAACTGGCTGCATCACCTTTATAGCTAAGAGCTTTCTCATTATCTTGGATCAGGTAATTTGTCACCAACATCACCTGAAACCACTTCTTTGTCCACCAAAAGAAGACACTAAGCTGAAGTGAGACATAAATTATACCAAACACAACAATACCCAATAAGCATGCCATATTTAAAACCAACCTTAACGAGTTCACCTTTCCTGAATTCAATTGGTCTATCAAACATCAAAGGTTAAAGGCCATCAATCTCAACCTTGATTCTCCCAAATTCAATATCTATCTCAAGAAGATGACCTAATACTTCACCAATGGCTTGAAACGCTATAGAAGCTTGATATTAACTCGGAATACCAAGAACACGAGTCTAAAAAACAATGTTCGAAGGAAAACCAGCATCCACAACTGGCTTCCATCAAACCAAGGTCACCATCCAGTATTCAAAGTGAAAAGGACCTAGCCGCAACACCTCGTCAATGTCCTCTTCATTGTCGAAATCAAATTGGAATTTCCCAACTCCAAGATCCAAACCTCGAACCCGATATTCCAATCTCCAAACCTTGGGATCCTTAGCAAAAAAGAGACCACATATTGTTCAAAGGATTAAAACAACGACCAAGAAGGGTACGATCATAACTCTTGATGAGATCAGAATTGTCAAAAAATGGTACCTTAATTGGAGATTTCTTCTCAGTCGCCATGGTAGATCCTAACACAAACTGAGCCATGAGAAAACTGAAGTCGTTCCTAATCGAGAGACAAAGAACCACTCGTACAAACCCCGCCCAACCAAAGAGAGAAGCAAAATAGCAAAAGAATTAATCGTAATTAGAGAGCTAAGGATGATGAGCAAATAAATAGAAAGATCCAAGTCCTTGCAGTTCTGAAACCAATGACATCGTGATTTGGAATCGATCGGAGAAAGATTTGAAATCGAAAAGGATTTTGATTTTCAAAATCCCTAAAAAATTGGAGCCACCAAACCGTCTCTGAACAATCAGAAAATCTCGACCAAATGAGAGAAAGGGACACATAGAAACCAGCAATCCATCAAAATACAATAACCTTGAAGCCCCGATCAACCATGAACCATTTCAAATTTGAACAAATTGCACCAGAAAACTAAGGAAAAGGAAAGTCGATGAGCTCGGACAAGCGACATTCAGCCACCACTGATTTAATCAGATTTTTTGTTAAATGAAACTTTTTATTTGGGTTATAATGCATTGATTTTATATTTTTTGATATTGGTTTACACTATTTTACTTCGAGGGTTAAATTGAAAAATATAATCATTGTAATGTTTTCTTTTTTGCAGAAAACGCTTGCTAGAGTTGTGTAAAATTCAAATTTACTATTTAGTGTCAAATTAAATTATACAAACCAACAGAATCACATGGGTGTTAGTGTTTCACTTTCTTTTCTCTAAAGTAAAATATTTATTTAATTTTTTTTTTTTTGTCAACATTGAGCCACAACTGATCAGACCATTAATCAAGTGGGATTCGATTTCTGAGTGTGAGATAATCAATGTGATAAGTGGACTTACCACATGCCACTAGACCAAGATCACTTCACAAATTTTTACTTAATCTGTTTTCTTTATTTAATAAGAATCTGTTAGTTCATATTTATTAATAAATTTTATTATTTCAAAGGTTAAATATGCAAAAACAAAATACTTTTTAGATTCCTTGGTTGTTTCATGAAGCAATTAACCAAATTACATAAGATTTTCTCAAGATTTCACTATGGGTCTGCAATTGATTTCGTTTCATTGAAAAGCAAAAACATTGGGTAAGATATTGAAATTAAACCAGTTATACTCTAATTTATTTTTAACTCTAGAGTATGATTAGTTTAATTTGAATCTCTTACAAATATTTTTGTTTTTCACAGTAACGACATCAATTGCCAATCAGGTATGTACATTTTTTTAACGAGATTGTTAATAAATTTTATTTTATTTTAATCGGAACTTACAAAAATTTGGATAAAATTATATAGTACAAAATCATATCTTATATACTAAACTATATTGTTTATTATTTCTCAAAAGAGTGAAACACAATAAGTAAGGATGCTCCAAGTTGATAAAGAGTTTAAGGTAAAAAGGACAACAATTTAGTAGTCTTCGTAGAAACTTCTTTCTAACTTTTGATTTATTGTTTCTTAACAATTTCTTATGAATCATTTTAAGAAAAATCAAGACATTCAACAGTGAAATGAATATAAATAGTTTGAGTGGTGACAGTGGAAGAAATAAAACTTGAATGGATATGGAAGTTATAGATCAAAATTATACAAAATTCATTATTTTAAATATTTGTATTAAATTTTCTAAATAATTATTAGGATAACATATTAAAATTCCAAAATATACAGTACAAAATGTTTGGAAGTACGAATAGTTGTTTCATCTGTTAGCTATTTTAGTACGAGTCAGTGTTGTTGCATATTAATAGAAAAATAAAAAGTGATAAACACCAGGTGCTAGAGGTTGTAATTTGGGGAGGACAAGAGAATCTATAGCCTTAGAGAAGGGAGTTGTGGATGCAACCACGTCTGACGCGGGTGAGGGAGATAAGCCACTCTCTTCATATCCAGTATGGTTCGCAACTGGGGTTAATTCTGATATTGGAAGAGAAGTGAATCGGGTCACACGAGCTCCGATGACGGTGCGAGGTGACTCTAGGGTTCATGTGGTTCGTGGCTTTGATGCTCCCATGGCTGAAGCTTGTGGAGGTCCGAAGCCATTCGGTGTCACTCCTGACGCGGCGAAATTGTTAAGTGATTCGATGATGATGATGGGAATTGTGGAGGCGAGTGAAACTAGGGGGAAGAGTATGGCCGACGCAACCATGTCTGGAATCGAAAATAAGGATTGGAATCCTCTTCTTTCGTCATCATGGGCTGCTACTGTTGTTGAGAATGGTGTGAGTGGAGGTTGCATTCTCGTGAAACGTATTTCTGATGCTTTTGCGAAATATAGGGTTTTTGTGGTGTATCCGAATGGTCGTGATGTTGAAGCGAAGATTATGGTTGATGATGATGTGATCCAAGCATTGAATTCTGTGTGGGATAATTGTATGTTCGTCAAGGTTCTTGGTCGCAGTGTCAATATTGCCACTATGATGAGAAAGTTTCACGAAATGTGGAGACCGATGGGTTCAATGACGGTTACCGATCTTCCACGTAATCTTTTCCTAGTATGTTTTGGGACTGAACATGATTATCATGCTGCTCTAACTGGTGGTCCTTGGAAGATATTTGGGAGTTATCTTCTGACTTAAGCATGGTCCTCGAGCTTTGATCCGTGTAGAAGGGATATTTGTACGACACCAGTTTGGATTCGTATTGATCGTTTGCCAATGAACTATTATCACAATGCACTTTTGATGGAGATCATGAGTGGTATTGGGAGGCCAATCCGGATTGATGAATCCACTTTAAACTTTCGACGAGGTCGATTTGCGAAAGTTTGTGTGGAAGTAGAGTTATCTAAACCCTTGAAGGTTCAGTGATGGTGAATGACAATCGCTTTTTTGTATCTTTTAAAGGTATTTCTAATATATATTCATGATGTGGTATTTATGGACATGTTGTCCATTTGTGTCCTCAAGCTCCTAAGGATCATGGCAATGTGGTGAGTAGTGGTTTGCAAGGTGTTTTGGATGTGGGTTTCGCTGCAGTGATGTAGACATTGTCTGTGTTAGCTGGTGCGGCATCTCTAAGAGTAAACTCGGCAGTGTCATCAATTCAGGATGCAGATGGGTTTACATTGGTTGAGTAGGGGAATCGAAAACATAATAAGTTGACCAATCAGTGTGACGTTTCAGGGAAAAATTTACAAGATGCTTCGAGGAAGGTGTTGCAAGATATCCCTTTGAACACGGCTTTTAGGAGTGTTTCAATTTCAAATAATTTTGATAACTTGGTGGCTACTCGAGAAATTCCTGATGGTGGGGTGTTAACTGGACATATGGTGTCTGAGTATGATCATGTGGTCCTTACCGTCGAAAGTGAGACACAAGTGGGACAAGGATCTTTAAATGTCCCAGTTGTGAGGTTGGGCAAAGAGAATCGTGGGCCTCAAGGACTTGTGAAGGATGGACCAGGGTTCAACACTCGGAGAAGCTTAGTTGGTGGACATAAACAGGCTATTTTTATGAAGAAGAGATATTCTAAACCTTCATGGGGTTTAGTTTTCGATAATAATGGCAGGGAGATCGTTCTAACTGAGTCTAGTAAAAGGCTTAAAGTGGGAATGGATCAAGAGAAATGACATTATGGGTTTGAAAATTCACCTCCAGTTGTTGCGGAGTTGAGTACGAATGTTTTAGGCCTAGTTTATCTCACGTGTGATTTGCCGATGACCTTATCCTTCTTGTTGAAGCTTCAGTACAGCAAGTCCAAATGATTCACATCTTATTAGATAGGTTTTGTACTACCTTGGGTCAGAATATTAGTTTGGAAAAATTCAAAATCTTATTTTTAGCAAATGTCTCTCTAGAGTTAGAAGATGACATTAGTGCCTTAAGTGGTATTGCGGCAATTAAGGATCTGGGTAAATATTTTGGGATGCCGGTTCTTCAGAAGATGGTTAATAAATACATTTTCCATTTGGTTCTGGAACGGATTTCCCAAGAATTATTGGTTGGAAAAGCAAATCTCTTAGTCTTGCCAGAAGGATAACACTAACTAAATCAGTTCTATCGACAATTCCTGTGTACACGATGAACACAACTTTGCTTCCGAAGACTACTTTAGCTTTGCCTGATCGTATATCACAAACGTTCTTATGGGGAGGTAATTCGGAGAGTCAAAAGATACATCTCTTGAGCTGGGAGAGAATTTATCGTAGGAAGAGTGGAGGAAGGGTTGGATTACGCTTGTCAAGTGATATGAATCGTGCGCTAATTTCAAAATTTTGTTAGAGGCTCTTGAATGACCATAAGAGTTTGTGGGCTCATGCATTGAGATCGAAATACAAGGTTATGGATGCTTCAGACTTGGCTTGGCTAACACGCAATGCGATTAGCTCGTCTACTTGGAAAGCCATTAGGGCATGTTTGATTGATGTTGTCTTACCCGGCTTAAGTCGGGTCCTTGGTGATGGAAAAAAAATCAAAGTTTTGAACTGATAGGTGGATTGTTGATAAACCTCTCACAACATTAACGATAAACACAGTCCCTTTGAACTTGGAACAGGTTCGAGTCTGTGATCAATGGAGCTCGGGAACTGGGTGGTTACGCAGTTATATTGATCATTTTCTTCCAGTTGAAATTCGCTTGTTACTGGGAGCATATGTGGTGGACTAGGTGACTGGTACAAAGGATAGACTCACCTGGAAAGGCACGTCGGATGGAACTTTTTCGGTGGCTTTGGTGTATGAGTTTATCACACGTGATGAAAGTTCCAAAGTGAGTAAAAGTGTTCTTATGGTTAGGAGTTCATCAGGTTATCCTCACCAAGAAGGAAAGGCATCGTCGGCATCTTTCATCTTCTAATGTTTGTCAAGTATGCAAAACAGCTGAGGAATCAATCATCCATGTTCTTAGAGAATGTCCAGCTATAAAGGGGATTTGGAGAAGAATCATATCATCTCGACGACGGGTTAACTTCTTTTCTCAATCTTTACTAAAATGGATATTTGATAATCTTGGTGATGAGCGTACGTAGTTATGAAGGTTGTCCATGGTCCATATCATTTGCTATGGCTATATGGTGAGGGTGGAAGTGGAGGTGTGGCTACATCTTTGATAATACTCACAAATACCAAGATCGGGTCAAATTTATTAAGGAGTTATCTCGGGAAGTCTTCACCGCCAATGTCGTGTTTTCTTCCATGAGAAGTCCTATTTTGTGTGAGGAGCGACTGATTTCTTGGATGCCTCCTACAGGAACTTGGTGTCGCTTGAGCACGGATGATGCATCTAGGGGTAACCCCGGGCTGGCCACAGCAGGTGGTGTCCTGCGTGATAGTAATGGAGACTGGTTAAGAGGTTTCGCTTTAAATATCAGCATTTGTACTGCTCTGTTAACGAAACTTTGGGGTGTCTACTATTGGTTATTCTTGGCTTGGGAGAAGAAGATAACTCATTTAGAATTGGAGGTGGACTCAAAGATGGTGGTTGATTTCCTTACGAAAGGGATTGGTAATGCTCATTTCCTTTTTGTCCTACTATAGTTGTGCTATGACTTCCTTAAAAAGGACTAGATAGTATATATTTCTCACACGTATAGAGAAACTAATCATTTAGCCGATGATTTAGCTAACTATACTTTTAATTTGAGCTTGGTTTTTATTTTTTGATTCTTTGCTTACTGTTTTGGCTTCACTTTCTTTAGATAAGACATTAGAGGCGTTGGTGGCTTGCGTAATATTTGTGTTTAATTGTTTGAAGTTTTAATAATATGGGAGGCCCTTTTCCTACCAAAAAAAAATATTAGCTACCAAAATATTTGAGAATAAAAACGCAAGTATTAATCGTGGGGGGAAATCATTTGCCATCATTCATTGCAAGAAAATCTGAGTAAATTTGCTTAGCGTTATTGAAAGATTCTTTAACTTTTTTTTCTATTTATATTTTGATTTAAAAGCGAGATTTAGTTTTAAAATTAAATACCTGTAACACACAAATTTCTAAGGAATTGCCCTAAGATATAGGAACCAATGAAGAAAAGAAAAAATGACAAAAATAACATGAACTTTCAAAAATGCGATAAAGTAAACATAAATTTTCAAATATAGTCTTCCTGTTGACCAGACTACTAAAAATAAGCCAAAACTTTAAACGACGGACTTTTGATAGCATAGTCAACGGAAAAACTATGATTAAAATGATATTCTAAAAGTTTATGTTTATTTTGTCGGCTTTTTGAAAGTTAAAAGACTTTTTTGACATTTTTCCAATGAAGAAACTATAAGATCCTTAGAAAAAACAATACATAGTAACTTTAATATACATGGATTAGGCATTCACATTGTTTGAATATAAAAATAAGCCAAAATTTTATGGATTTTGAGAGATATTTTTGTGAAAAATTATTATATACTCGTAACTATTTTTATTTATTTATGATATTTATATGTGATATTTTTTTATTTTTTTTCATGGTTTAATTTGAAGAAAAAAATTTCCAATATATAATTTTTTGGTTTTAAATTGTTCAACAATATACCATTTTAAAAAAATTGTGTAATAAATATTTTTTGGCATTAGTATATTTTAAAGTTGGGAACATAATCTATAGTTGTGTCTCTGATATAGAGTAATATTATCTACTGTGGACATATATAGTGAATTATGTACACAATGGACAAATATTGTTCCATGTAGACATATTTAGTGAATTGTATGTACAATAGATACAAAACAATAAAATTGTTCGCTGTTATAACTTTTATCATTTAGGCTTTTAGACACACGTTCATTTGAATTTTTAAATTCATATTCAATTAAATTTTTAGACCGGTGTTTATGTAGAGTTTTAGACTTGTGCTCATTTAGATATTTAAACTTCTATTTAAATATCCTTAGAAAAAACTTCTATATAAATATCCTTATATTAAATATGAAGGTAAATACTTTTAATCCTTACTATATATTATCCTTTAAATTTATATAATATATATATATATATATATATATATATATATTTGTATTAGCATTTAATTTTTTTATAAATACATATTATTTTATTATTCATAACTTTTTAATTAAAGTACGGGCTTCGTATATAAATTATTATTTATAATTTTATGTATGTATAAATTATTTTCTATCTAAATACAAAAACTATTTTATAATTTAAAATATAAATGAATTCGTTTGAAAAAAACTTATGTTATTTTCAAACAGACAAAATCTACTGTATAAAAATAAACTATACGCATAACTAATATAAATTACCAAAATATAAATAAAATATAATAAATAACTGAAAATAATAAATATTAATGAAAAATAACCAATAAAAATAAGAGTTTTAAAATTAACTAAGTCAATTCCGAAATTATATTTTTAGTACTTTTGTGATATACTGAAAATAAACATTGATGAAAAAAAATTATGTGATATATATGATTATACAAACTTTAGAATCACAAAGGATTATCTCAATGATTTGTTACCTTTCACAACTTTAAAATCTCAATATTAATTTTTCAATTTTATTTGTAGGGTTTCAAAGACGAAATTTCAGAAAACAATATGATGAATCCAAAAAAATCGTGAAAGAAAAGAGTATGAGAATCGGCTGCTGTTATCGTTATTAATTTTTGTATTAGTCATGGGAATAACCTAGTAGGATAATGAGTAAAATTTAAAAATATAATTGATTATGAATATTTTTTATGATATCAACTAAAAATAAGAATTAGTTATGGTAAAATAAACTATATTCGAATGTATATCTCTTTATAAATTTCAAATATATACTCGATTAGGCTATAAAGTATACTTGATACTTGAGATTATATAAATCGTTTAGCTATATCACACATAAAAAAGTTATTATATAAAGTATATATTATAAATATTATCAAATTAATATGTATTTGTAGATTAACAAAATTGAGATTTGTCTTAACTAATAAGATATTTAGTTTGTTAAAAGTTGATATCATTAGTTATTTCGTTTTGTTATTTAATATTTTATTATTATTAAAAATGTTATGTGATTATAATTTAATTTTATCATAACATTTTTCTAGTGACAAATTTTGTTACAATAATTAATAAATTAAAATAGAATATATACACATGGTGTTTAAATTAATACTACGTTTTTATTATATAAAAGATTTTTTAAAGTTGATCTCTTTTTAATCTTATGGTTTATATGATTTCAGTGTAGATAAAAGATTAAACTTGGAGCTATTGATCAAGTTTTGTTGATATAATTATTAATTGTTGACAACAAGAAATTAAATTTATTTTAAAAATATATAAGAGAGAATGACAAAAATAAATCATATATTTTAGTATTGATAGAATCTATATGATATGAATAAATGATTGTCAATTTTTGCTAGTAGTAGATGTTATAGTAATACGCATATAAAAGTAAAATAATATTGATTTTTTAAATAATTAGATTGAGAAGACATCAATTAAACCTATAAATTTTAAACTCTATACAATATTTCTGGGCTAGGCAGTGTAACTTTAATCTAGTCATAGTGTGTAATTAGTAGAAACCTGTAAAGTTTTCTAGTTTACGTTTTTATTTATTATGTATTTTATTTCAAGTATGTTGATTTTTTTAATTAGTTTGGGGTTCTCATAGATATCCGAAATTTACTTAACATAATGATAATACTTGATATCTATAGAAACATTTTATATTGAGATTTTAAAGTTAAAATAAGGATAATAATCATAAACTTAAAAGTAACTAAACACCATGACTTCTCTATAATTATAACTTTAGTTTTTTAAAAAAATTATTAGTGGTATATCAACCACTAATAATTTAAAGCCAATTTCGGTAGGTTATTTTTATTTTATTTTTTAAACATTTTCGATAGGTTAGTAACTATTTAGGAATGTTGTAAATAAGTTTTATTATTGGAAAAAATAAATAAATAAGTTTTATTAACATTGTATATTCGAAATTGTAGTTTATGATATTAATTATAATATGTTTTGTCGATAAAGTATCTTTTAAAATGAAATTTGACTTCTTCTTTTTTGTAAATTTATAAATAAAATAAAACAAAAATTAATTTTGGATTCTTAAACCTTCCAAATCCAAGTTATACGATTTTGACCATTGTATTAAAAACAGATTTATTATAAATGAACTTTTGGAAAATATATATTGAGGTTTTGATAGCTAAGGTTCTTAGAATCAAAGGATAGTTTGTTTGAAATTTGAATTCAACATAATATGTAAATAAATTTGTTATAATATTTATTAGAAAAATCTATAGAATAATCCGTATTTTGGCAAGAGAGTTCCTAATAAAAGCACTATAAATAGAGAGGGAAGAAAACAGAGTCAGTTAATAAAACGAAAGAAAAAAGAGACAGAAACGTACCAAAAGAAGTTAGAGAGAGACTTATAAGTTGTGACCCAAATTTCATAAAAGACCTTTCCGTTTTCATGCATCCTTAATTTTTTTAATATTTTTTTATTATTTCTCGTCTTCTCTCGTAGTAACCAAATCAGAAATCAAAGATCCAATTTTTTGACAACAAAATCAAAAAAATTAAAGAAAAAGGCTAAAACTTTCACTGCGACTCTCTATATTTCTCCTTCTTCTTCACGCCGCCTACCAAATATAAACACTCTCTCATTCTCTCTCTCGCACTCTCTTTGCATTTTTCCTCTCAATTTTCCCAGGAAAATTTTCTCTGAGTTCTCTTATTAATCTTACATTATTGTCTCTCTTTTTTTCGTTTCCTCTTTTGGAAAATTTATAATTATTTTAATTTTTCTTTTCTGGTTTTTAATCTTTCTTCTTCTTCTTTAATTTTTTTTCCTTTTCTCTCTTTGCGTGTGTGAGATATTTTTCCCCTTCATCATCGTCACCTTTTGCCGATTGGTGATTTTATATGTTAATGGCGATTCTTCTACCTCACTGGTATTGTTCTCTCTCTCTCTCTCTCTCTCTCTTTCTTAAGATAAATTTCTCTCGCATTGTCACTGAGATTTTTTTTAGTGGGTTTCGTCTTAAAAACATGAAGATTTGATCAGAATAAAAAAGATCAGATCTTTCCTTCGTGATTTTAAGTTTTCTTGTTGTTTTTTTCAGCCTGATCGTCTTACTCTTACATGGGTTTCTTTCTCCAAACGTCTCTAAGATTTGTGTTTTTCTTTCTCTCTCTCTCTGTGATCATGGAGATTTTCTCCTCGATTCTGGCTCTTGTTATTGTCCGTACAGTTTGTAGACTTTGATCAAATCTGATGATTATTATGTTTCTTCTTTTTGGAATATGAACATGTGATCGCTTTGTTTTATTCTTTGGTTCCACAGGACTCAAGAGTCATGTATAGTGTTTGATCTCACAATGTATTTGTAAATGATTGTTTTGAGTCTATGGTTTTAAGTGTTTCAGCTTATAGTGACACTATAATCATCTTCGTTCTTATGCACTGTTTTGTTTCTCTCTTCTTGACTTCGAGAAGAGACAAAAAGTAATGGAATAAATTAACGTTTTGTTGCTGATTAATGGAGGCTTCTTATCCCATTGTTTATTATTCTTAGATGATTTGTTTTTTTCGATTATATTTAATAAAGTCCCCATGAATTGAAAATTAAGAACTATAACATGTGACACCAAGATCTCTTGTTTGTTTCTTCTTCCATTTAACTTAAAGAACTGAAGTGTTCTTGTTTTGTTGCAGCTGTCAAAAGTAATCATTTTGGAGCTGAAAGTTTGCATTTTTCTTTGGTGAGTTTGTATACTGTCTGTCTCGAGATGGATCAAAGAGGACAGGAGCCAGAGTTTGATGAATTTGAAAAGCTTCTCGGAGAAATTCCTAAGGTTACTTCAGGAAACGACTATAACCGTTATCCCGATGACCGCACATTTACCACTGCTTTTGCTGAGGCTAATCAAACTCCGGAGAATCCTAATCTTATGTTCATTCCTTCTTATTACCAGTCCACGAATAGCTCACCTTGTGTATTTGACAACTTTGATTCAAGAAAACCTGATCCACTAATGTTTAGGAAGCTGCAACAAGTTGGACACTTTCCAAATATCTCTACCGAGATCTCACCTGCTCAGCATTACCTGCCAACCTCGCAGTCTCTGTCTCATTATCCATCCTTAGATCAATCTTATTTGAGTTGGAGGAATTTCGAAGAAGAGATTGTTCAGAAGCGTAAACTGCACGAACAGTTTTTGTCTATGAACCCTCATTTGCTATATCTTTGTAATAATAATCAGAGCGTGGACACTGCTCCAAGACAGGAACATTTCGATTATCGGCGAGCTGAACAGTCTAACAGAAACTTTTTTTGGAATGGAGAAGATGGTAATGAACGTGTGAGGAATACGGATGGGGTAAGGAAAATGTGTTATCCGGAGAAGATTTTAATGAGATCACAGGGTTTTAACACCGCTAAAGTCATTAAGTATGGTGCTGGGAATGATTCACAACATGGAAGACTGTGGTTGCAGAATCATATCAACGACGATCTCACAATGAGCCTCAACAATCTGACATTGCAGCCTCCAAGGTACAACTCTCTTGCAGAGGCAAGAGGGAAGATATATTACTTGGCGAAGGATCAGCATGGTTGTCGCTTCTTGCAGAGAATATTTGCTGAGAAAGATGGAAATGATATAGAGATGATCTTTAGTGAGATCATTGACTATATCAGTGAGCTTATGATGGATCCTTTTGGGAATTACTTGGTTCAAAAGCTGCTCGAAGTATGCAACGAAGATCAGAGAATGCAGATTATTCAATCCATATCTAGAAAACCAGGAGTGCTTATCAAAATTTCTTGTGATATGCACGGGTAAAACCATAAAAGCTTTCCCTAGATATGAATATATCTATGTTTTCTGATCTTTACCAGACCTGATATTGTCATTTTAAACAGGACTAGAGCTGTTCAAAAGATCGTTGAAATCGTTAAGCTACAAGAGGAGATTTCGATCATCATTTCTGCTTTGAGGCATGGCATTGTGACTTTGATAAAGAATGTAAATGGTAATCACGTTGTTCAACGATGCTTGCAGTATTTGTTACCTCACTGTGGAAAGGTAACAACTTTCTTTACGGTTTTCATGAAATCTCAAGGTTGTGAAAGTTATGTTGTTTCCTTTTTGATCCATTTTCTTTTCTCTTCAGATTCTTTTCGAAGCTGCGATAACTCATTGTGTTGAGCTTGCAACTGATCGACATGGATGTTGTGTACTTCAAAAATGTCTGGGGTATGCCCAAGGTGAACAAAAGCAACACTTAGTCTCTGAAATAGCTTCCAATGCTCTACTCCTCTCTCAGGACCCCTTTGGGTACTCTTTTTGATCCCTCCTTATCTCTTTCAGCTTTTTGTTCTGATTATTGTAAGAGTGGAGTAAAGATGCAAACTTTTTCTGCAGGAATTATGTTCTTCAATATGTCTTTGAGCTTCAACTTCAATGGGCAACCTTTGAAATCCTCGAGCAATTAGAAGGAAACTACACGGAGTTATCACTGCAGAAATGTAGCAGCAATGTAGTTGAAAAATGTCTGAAACTAGCTGATGAGAAACACCAAGCTCGCATCATCAGAGAACTTGTAAACTATGGTCGTCTTGATCAAGTGATGTTGGATCCTTATGGAAATTACGTCATTCAAGCAGCTCTTAAGCAATCCAGGGTAAAAGTAGTAGTAGTTGTTTGATTTAAATTCAGTCCATTGAGCATAATTGTTTCAAATTCAGTCTCTAAAAGATCAAATTTTTGCAGGGGACTCTTCATGGGCTATTGGTTGATGCTATTAAACTTTATAGCTCATCTCTTCGTTCCAATCCTTATGGTAAAAAAGTTCTCTCTGCACTTAACTCGAAGAAGTAAATCAGCAGGTAAAAATCACAGAACTCAATATATATATTTTCTATCTAAATTCGATTTTACTGCTAATTTGTTTGTTTTCTTTTGTGTTTTTACAAATGCAGATTTGTAGCAAATGTTGCTGTTTTTTTGGTTTTAACGATTCAAAGAGAAAAAAAAAATCAAAGTATGATTGTATCCTAAATCTACTATTACTCTTTGTTTTGACTCTTTTCTTGTTACAAATTTGAAAGATCAAACCAAATAAAAAGGCGCAAATATCTGACAATCTTGGAGGGCTATTTCAAACTGTAATTATCATCAAAATATTTGTTCTTATGAGATGGTTTCTTGGGCAGAAAGAAAATGCGTTTCTTGAATTATAAAAAGAGGAGTGATGAAAAATGTATGGTCAGGATTCAAAATATAATATGGGCTTATAATACGTGTTGGACTGTTGGTATTCCGTAATATAAAATAAATAGTATAATAATAATGAAAATAAAGTGTAAGTGATGAATTGACTGTGTCTAGAAGAACACATTGAAGCCCCCACACGTCTTTCGATTCAGTCAATGTGTCAAAGCCACTAGTCCAAGCTTTTTAACTGCACTCGGTTTACAATTATTCAATGATTGGATACGAGTTAAGTTTAACTTCATCTGTAATGAATTTATTTATTTTTAAATGTTTATTCGTTCATTTTTCAACTGGGTAAAAATCTGACACTAAGGACCAAATTATGTCAGATGGAACAAATCCGACTTTTGTTGGAATTAGACGATTGTTGCAAAGACATGGTATTCCGAAGCGATACGGTTATGTCCGTAGCTCATTCATCGGCGGAGATTTTTCAGCGATTAAGGGTGATTCCGCCGTCGGATCGAATCAGCAGCAGCGAGATGTTGGAGCTCGTTTGTTGTTTTCCGATTCAGCAATTGGGTCGATTCGCCTTATGGTTCTGGAATTATCTTTGTGTTCCACCGCCAGAGATTTTGTATTTCGATGATCGTGATGATGATAATGATGATGATTATGGATCATCTTCGTCTTCTTCAATCGTTAGACAACAAAACTACTATCATCTTCATTTGGAGTGACCAATTTTCCTTTCGTTTTTTTTTCCGATTGTTGTTTGTAAAGATTTGTTTTTTCTTTTGTATATAGAGAAATGTCATGGTCTTATGTTGTTTTGTTTGTCATGTTTTAATTGTTGGGTTTTGATTTCTTGGGATTGTTGATTAATCGGACTGTGTTTTTGAAGTTCTCGTTAATAGTACCAAAGAAATCAAAGGAGATGTTGAGCAATTGGTGATTGAGTCAAAAGGAAGTTGCTTCGATCTGTTACTTTCCCAAATCTAGCTCTCGACTGATGGAGACTATCTATCAATTCGAGCTTAATTGTGTGTTTCCGGATCATCGGTTTTGACCAAGGAATGTTTAGTTTGTGGGATTAGCTGGGTCTGGGTGAAGATTAATTAAGGATTTGAAGCTCATTAAAAAGTTTCAGCTTGATGAGCTAAAATTAGAGTGGATAATCCTTAATGATGTGTTTCTTTGCTGGCTTCTTCTTGCAGGTTGGAGAAGTTTTCTGGAATCTAATAGAAGATTTTGCAGTCATTTTTCTTGGAAGAAATCACTTTGTAAACGTCTAAGTTCATATTTATCTAATCTATACCAGTTTTATATCAATTAGCTAAAACAGGACAAAGATATTGTGAGTTTCATAGCTACTTGGATCATGTTTCTTTTCCAAATGTTCCATAGCTGACTGGAAAACCTAAAAATGAAAACGGAAAAAGCAACTGTCGTTTGGGCCAGTCCCAGAAAGATTTGAAAAGCCCAAAGCCAATTACTACAAATAAATATAATTTGGCCCAATCTCATTGGGCTAAGCTTATGTCCGTGACCCTTTGTTCAGTTAAACCCGCTAAGGGAAAGAAGACACCAAATGCATCTAAAAGTCCAATAACCATCGAGGGCTTTATCTGAACAGACTGAACTAAACCGGTGATTATTAATGTATGTATATGGTAATTTGGGTTAATATCACTTGGTCTGTTTAGTTGCACGCACGTTATAAACTTATAATAATATACAAATTAGTTTAAAGTAGAAAAAGACAAGTCTGGTTATTAACGAGGATGATGGCCCAATTACTCAAAACTTATTTATTATTAGTATTAACTTGAAAAAAAACATGGAAAAAGCTCATCTTTTCTATTAACTCATGACCTACCTAACCCAAAAGAAATCATGATTTCAATCTTCATATTAATTACTATTTTGACTTTGGTATGAAAATGGAGAGTTTTAGCATTTGTTGTTATAACTAAATATATAATTTACAGAAATCGTTATGAAATTTAAACTTAAAAACAAAATTGTTAATGAAGAAATGCATAGTTGAAAAGCAATCATCTTTGTAATAGAATCTCATAATGATGCTCTGCTACAGAGTTTGACTCATTGGATTCTCCAACGTTCAGTTAGATCTTTTCTTCTTTCCATTTTTACCCTTCATCGAGAACAGACGCTCCTCACTGTCCACGTGTACGGTGATAAATCAATCGTAATCAAACTAACGCCGTCAGAATATAAACGGCGATTCCGTTTCCCTAGCTAAGTGTGTAACGGCGAGCAAACCTAAACAGAAGAGAGACCAACAGCTCCATTGGGAGACCGAATCTTGTGTCTGCTTCCCCATCATAAACTATTCTTATCAAACTATATAAGACAACATTATTATTATTTTTGGGAACTCCTTTTTACAATTATTTTTACATTGTTCTATTTATATATAAATATCCTTGAAACATAAAATTTTAGTTATTTTTGTTGGATTCTATACTTCTATTTGATAACTTTATTTTTGTTTAACTATGTCAACTTTGGTTTTAACGAATAAAAGAAAAAGCAAAAACTTTGCTTTAAGAACACATTTTAACTAAGTATTTGTTATACGTGGTACTGAAAAAACGAAAAACAATGCGTTGTTTGTTTAATTTGTAATTAACAAAAACAAACAAGCTATTTGACTAGATAAGAACCTATGCAATTGCATAAGAGTTTTTTACAAGAATTTCTCATAATAAAATAATTAAATTAATAAACTAATATATAATATAGTTTTATATAAAGAATTTTTCAAAACTTTAGGAATTTTGCTTTAAATTTTTTTTTAGATTTCCATTACGGAATTTTTTTTTTTGTCAACTGACTTAATAACTTTTAATCTCCTCATTTATACCGCAAGTAGAAAATTTAAACTTTGATGCCTTGAAAATTTATAAAGTGACAATACTATTGGGCCACTTGTCATTGGTCTATTACATCTAATTTAAATAGTATGATGGATCAAAATTGTATTTTAAGTTTAAAAAATCACTGATAAAGTTAACACTTTTTGCAGAACTTTGTTCTCGCTTCTTTATATTATCTTTATTGACATCGTTCGATACGATGTTTCAGAATTTATTCATTTCAAAATATTAATTTAACACAAAGAAACAATGATTTATAAGAGGAATATATGCGTGACCGAAAAAGAAAAGAGAAAAAAAAGACAGAGGAATATAATTCAAGGTCCACAAAATTACTTACCTGGAAAATAAAATTATTTAAATGCAATTTAATTCAAAGACCATTTATATGTAAATTTTGGAGGGCTAAAATTGGAAACTTGTGGATTATTGGTTCGTGGCACTTTGGAGTTTGGAGCGGAGGTCATGAAATGAAATTTCACAAGGAGTTGTTGCATCGACTATGTCGCCGTGACTCTCGTGGGATTCACTTGCATCTTGTTTCATAGGAGAATTGTTTTTACATTTTTTTTTTCGAGAAAGAGGCTCAAGACCTTACTCCAAATTAAACTCAAACACAAATTTATCTTCAAAATAAAACAATCTCTACATCATCCTCAAAAAAAATTCCCACCTCATCAAATAATGAGTCAAACAAATGCAAACGATAAGATAAACTAAAAGTATAATTAATTAATTCGTCTGCAAGACGAGTACACGTGATGAATCCAGACATAATAAATCATCTTTGCTTTTTAGTAACTATTTTTTTATTACTGCAGTTAAATAAATATTTGATTTTGTACCAAGAAATATGAAATTTGCTATGTAAATGATGTTATTCCAAATATTATGTCACAGAACAATAACAAACAAAGAAATTAGTCATGTGATTCATGTATAGAGAAAGATCTGAGAAACCTCTTCAAATATTCAAAATTGTCTAAAAGAAGAGAGAAAGCTAACCAATCAGTGGAAGCTAACACCATCTGCAAAACAACCAAGCAATCTATCATAACCTTAACCTCTAACATGTCCAAAAAAAGAAGACTCGTCATCGCCAAGAGAACCGCCTCAACTTCTACATGTAACGTCGAAAGATTTTTTAGGCTATCTCGAACCCCCATACAAACACCATCTATGGAATCAGGAAAACAAACTCATCCAATACCCGAGAAAATATCAGAAACTTTCCAAACTTCATCCACAAAACAGAGGTAACCTGTGAAAGTTGGATTCGTCGTAAGAGATCGAGAAACCTCACTCCAAGATTGGCTTCGATCAATAGATCTCGATTGGTGAAACATGACGATTTCCTTCTTTGTTTGAAGCCATTTTAAACCATCAATCTCTATCTACCTACTAATATCTCGCGGATCCATGCTAAATTTGATAATACCTTTACATTCTTTGCCTTCCAAATATGCAAAATACTTTGTAAGATTAATCAAAGTAAATGTGTTATTGATTCTTTTAGTAAATTAAATTACTCATGCTCCCATTTTAGTAGATATTTTAGGTATTTTGATTATTTTATTTTATAAATTGTTTTGTAATTTTTGATGTAAAAATTATTTTGTTTTTAATTTGAACTATTTAAATTTTTGCAATATTTTATATAATTAGTCAAATTATATAATATTAAATATTTGAAAAAATTTATTAAATTTTTTGATAAGTGTTTTTTTTTATCGCCTGATTTTACTGAAAAAGGTTCAATAGGCTCAAGTTGGATTACAACTGCAAAATACAAGCAGACCAAAATAGGCCAAAAACAGAAAATCCTAGAAGCTCCACGCTTCTCATCCGTTGCAGCCATCTGAAGCCACGTGTTGAGCACCTATAAAGTTTGGCCTGCGTTTGATCCTACACGTGTCATCTCAGCGTACTTGCCGGTATGCACCCACCGGAAACAGGAAAACAAGCCGCCTGAATCCACCATCTTTGGTTCGATTCTTTATCTTCAAATCCAAATTGTCACAATCATCCAAACGGTTGAATCTTAAAGCAAACCATCGTTGAATGTCACATGCAAAAGCCAACCAAGAAAACTTCAATTAAGCGAAGATTAATTTCATAATGAGTTGGGGAACTCCACAGGAATAGAAATCGCAGCAACCTTTGATGGAAGAAATGTGAAAATAATACATAGATATGTTCTGAGCCTAGACAAAACTGGTTGAATGAAGATAACAAAGATTTGTATTTAAGAAAACTGAAATTAAAAGAAGAAAACAAATGTACTGACACCGCCGGATCAAAACCTACCACCAAAACAAAAAAAGCAAAAAAAGTTAAACCCAAACAACAAAACGTAAAACGAACTAAATTATGGAAACCAGCTAAACCAGAAGATGACCCTGCAACCGACAAAGACCATCAACCACTCTCTCTCAAAAATAATTATCAGAGAAGAGACGTTAGAATTAAAACTACCGAAAGAGAAAAAATAAGAGAATAAGTATTTATCCAACTAAAACATTGAATAAAATGAGACACAAAGTATATATTTTTTAGAAAAGCTACTTTATTTTTCTCCTAATATATCTTTTATCTATCTTTTTTATATATATATAAATCCATCCTAGTATAGTAGCATTATTATCAAATAATCATTTGAATACCCATTAACTAAAAACACATTATTACTCGACTAAGGCTGATGGTTTTTAGAAAACGTTTGTAATTTTATGAATAAATTTTTGATAGTTTTATTTTGGTGATGATTTAAACTTTGATTAGTAAACACTATAACGCAGAATGACGTTTCGGAATGAGAATATGTAAATGTTTTACAAACAAAAAATGTATAGTGTACAATAAAACACTTGAATTTCGTGTATACAATAATACAAATATAAGTAAATTGCCGAGTTTATCTCGATATTTCTCTAGTTAGGATAATTAAATTAATAACTTAACATCATATTTTTAATTTTTTTTATTACATATAATAAAATTTTAAGGATATTAAAACGTAGAGTTTAGGTAATAGATCGAATTTTGTGTTTGTGATGGACAACAAAATACAAGTAAATTCTTACTTTTTTTTCAGTATATTAATAATGTATAAAAATATGTAGTATTTTATTGTATTTTATGATTTTTTCACTTGTAATATTTTATTCCATTGATTTTATCTTCGGCTAATGTATAACGGTTCTGGATTACCATTATTGAACTTTTATTAGGGGCCGTAAGATATACTATTTCAACATATTAATTAAAGATAACAAAAATAGGGTCTTTACTCTGTACTTGTCTTTTAATTACCCAGAAAAGTGTATTTAAAGAGATAATTAAAAGTAGAGAGAGAGAATGTGACAAGAAAAAGGCAAGAGAGACTGAGAGAGTGACAAAAAGTGGTCTTTTCATCATCAAAGGAGAGACCCACTTCCATGTCGCTGCAGAATCACTGGTGTTAGTGGTGGTGGGGGTTACAGAGTAAGAAGAGGTCTACTTAGAAGAAGAAAGGTGTTAGCTTTTTTCATAACTTCACACCAAATAAAGCCTTTCGTTAGGTAACTCACAAGCATACCCAAATCTTTTCTCTTCCTTTATCTCTCTCTTTCTTTTCCCTTGTGAGCTTAGACTTGAGAGTGAGAAGATGAGTGTGGCGCATTTTAGCAAGGAGAGGTTTTACAGAGGGTTTCTGGTTTGGTTCTGCTTTTGGGGACTGCTCTCTCTTACATGCGCAGCGAGACTCAGTGTTTCAAGGCAGAATTTTGAAGTGCACAAACACTTGAAACGCTTAAACAAACCAGCCGTTAAGAGCTTTCAGGTTTTTTGGATCTTTTCACAGAAAACTCCGTTTCAATTTTTGTTTTTGTTTGTTTGTTTAACTGTTAGCTAACTAATTGCTTCAAAACTATTAAGTTTTCTGGAAAGTTCCTATTTTTCATGGAAATTTGGGTTCCATCGTTTAATTGTTAATAAGAAAAATGTAGAAGAGTTGTAAACTTGTGATTACTTTGGGAAATGATTAGCTCCTAATGACAATTTTCTTGTTTGTGTGATATATTTCAAACAGAGTCCAGATGGTGACATAATAGACTGTGTTCACATATCCAAGCAACCAGCTTTTGATCATCCATTCCTCAAAGATCACAAGATTCAGGTAATTTTCCAGCATTTGACTGAAATCATGCTCATTTTGCCTATGTCTTAACATATCATGAGTTTTTAAACAGATGAAACCTAGTTACACTCCAGGATTGTTGTTTGATGAGAACAAAGTGTCTGAAAAACAAAAAGAGAGAACCAATTCAATAAATCAGTTATGGAACCAGAACGGAGTGTGTTCTGAAGGGACAATACCAGTGAGGAGGACAAAGAAAGAGGATGTCTTGAGGGCAAGTTCTGTTAAACGGTATGGTAGGAAGAAGCACCGTTCCGTTCCTCTGCCACGATCTGCTGACCCTGATCTCACCAACCAAAGTGGGCATCAGGTAGACCTTAGTGATCCTTACCTATATACCAACGTATATTGTGTGAATTCTTCATCTAAATTTTTGTCTTTTTAATGTGTTTTTGATAATGGCATTTGTGGGAAATCTAGCACGCGATAGCTTATGTGGAAGGAGGCAAGTTTTATGGTGCAAAGGCGACAATAAATGTATGGGAACCCAAAGTGCAAAACTCTAACGAGTTTAGCTTGTCTCAGTTATGGATTCTTGGAGGTTCTTTTGGTCAAGATCTCAACAGCATTGAAGCTGGTTGGCAGGTAAATTACCTGCATAAAGTTATTTTATTGTTGCTTAAACTTAATTACACTCGTGTTCTTACCTTCACTAACATATTTTTGCAAATCAGGTTAGTCCGGATTTATATGGCGATAACAACACAAGGCTTTTCACATACTGGACGGTAAGCTCGATAAAGCTATGAAGTTTTCTTCAGAAGTCTAATGGCTTGATAGTATTTGATATGCCTTTTGGGCTAATGGAGTTTATTCTTGAAAACAAATAACAGAGTGATGCTTATCAAGCTACTGGCTGCTACAATCTCCTCTGCTCGGGTTTTATACAAATCAACCGTCAAATAGCAATGGGCGCCAGCATTTCTCCTGTATCTGGTTTCCGTAACCCGCAATACGATATTAGTATTACCATTTGGAAGGTAAAATTGGTTTTCCTCTTTTAAAGCTCCTCTCAAAAGTACCATTTTCTTAGGGCATGCTTGAAAATCTTAGCTTTTTACCTCTAAATGGTGAACTTTATGGATCAGTGATTGTGTCTGATGAATCAAACTGGTTTCCATCTGTGAAGCTTCTCTCAAGAACCATTTGATTTCATGCAATTCTTATACATAGCAGCTTACTTTATGGATCTGTGACTATGAGTGTGTCTAGAGAATAAACAACCGATAACTCAGGGAACATTTTCTTGTAGGACCCGAAAGAAGGGCACTGGTGGATGCAGTTTGGGGACGGGAATGTGTTGGGATACTGGCCAAGCTTTCTATTCTCATACTTGGCAGATAGTGCATCGATAGTAGAATGGGGTGGAGAAGTAGTGAACATGGAAGAAGATGGTCACCACACTACCACGCAGATGGGAAGTGGTCAATTTCCAGATGAAGGGTTCACAAAATCGAGTTACTTTCGGAACATTCAAGTTGTTGATAGCTCAAATAATCTGAAAGAACCAAAAGGGCTCAACACTTTCACTGAGAGATCAAATTGCTATGATGTTCAGGTTGGTAAGAATGATGATTGGGGACATTTCTTTTACTATGGAGGTCCTGGAAGAAACCCTAATTGTCAGTAGAGAGTGAACCAAAGAAAAAATATGGTGAAGGTGAAAATGTAAAAGAAAGAATTTTCCTAGTATTTATGCGAAGTGTGAAAATATCGTTTTTGTTGATTTTTTTCTTACATTTTACTGTTTTTTTTTCCTGGACATTAGTTTGGTTTCTAGGATTTGATTAGGTTTTAGTTTTGGTTTTGGGAGCTTTTGGTTGATACTTGGGTTGAAAGATTACAACTTTGTCAGTAGTTTGTAAGTGTGAACGAGAGAATTTAATAGTCTCTCTTGTAGCCTCTGGGATAAGAAGGCTCAGGACCTTTGGGATGTCTTAAGAGTCTTTTCCTTCGTTGTATTCGCTTATGATGGTGTTTGATTCATTGTACCGAACTAATTATTTTGCTAATCAATGCAATATCAGCTTTTTACAATTCAGTTATGTTGTTGATAATAAATTTTATTTTCTTTGAACATTACATAAAGTTAAAAGAGGATAAGGGAAAACGGTGATTGAGAGGTTAATCAGCAAATTACCAAACACACTTAGTTGGAGAGAAAGTGACTAACCTACTCTCATTGCTTGGAATTAACTAAGAGAAAAGGAAAATGAATTTTAAAAAACTTTTGGATCAAAATTCGGTTGGTGAAAATTAAACGAACCAATCAATTAAAATCTGAATCAAACTAATCCAACCAATCTAAATCCAACCACTCTTTGTAACTTGTACATAACCAACAAAATTTTATCTTCCAGCTTCGCCCATTTCGACAATATTCCGGTGATGATCTCGGTAGTGACTTCAGCTGAAGCTTCCTACTTCACGCCGATCTTCAGCTTCTGGTGCTTGTGAGTTCTCTTGTAGAATTGATTTGATGTAGGTCGCGACATGTGTTGAAGAATAAAAAGATCTAAAGTAAATTGAGTCAAAACATGATACAAGAGTGTGAGGTAAATTATTCGTGTTATTCAATTGATTATGGTTATGATTTATATTGAGTTGAATCCATATTTATGTAGTCTCGATTTCAAGATTCAATGTACAAATGTACAATTAGTTAAAATAGCAAAAGTATGATAATGTTCTTTATATTTGTTTTCAGATAGAATGATTAAAACGGTGACTCATATGGATACTAGTGGTTTTTATATTGAAACTGAAGATGAGATTCGAGGGGTGCTAAGTATTACGCTATAACGATGAAGACATTGTCAATCAAAGACATACCATACTCAGTATTAGAGGAAAAGATAAGGAAGAAGATTGGTGTGGATAATTACGCAAAGATAAAGATGAGTTACATCCCGTTGGTAGTTGAAGCAAATAAACAATCATATATTATGAACGATGAGAATGTTGAGAGTTATTTACATAGCATGAATGCGGGTCATTTGAGAAGTATTTTGCATGTGGAAGTGGAGAAGTGCTGTGAGAAAAATATAACAGAGATATGAAGTTCATTTGGTATTAATTATTATGATGGCGAGATGGTTTCAAATGCTAGAGATTACAATGCCATTACTATATACGAGGAAGAAAAAGAAGAAGATGATGATGATCCGTTGGAGATTGTTGATGTTAACGAGAATATAAGAATTGAGGAATTGGTTGAAGTGAATGACGACATAAAGGGTGATGGATATGGACATGAGCGTATTGAATTGCCATGTGATAGAGAAGAAGAAGGAACCCAGTTTTTATATGAATGTGATGATGGTACGGGTAAGGAATTAGGCCAAGACTTCGGGTGCACACAGCTAGTGAAAAATTTGGTGTTTATTGCATCACATAAGCGATATTATGACTACGATGTACTGAACTCGGATACTTGGCGATACATTGTAAGATGTCGGCAACATCAACAAGATTGTAAGTCGTACGTACGTGTATTACGTGTATCACGGCCACAAGGAAGCAATGATAGTTGGTTGGTAAAAGTATATCATAAGATGCATTTTTGCTTTCTCGTATCGGCGAGCACATCAAATCTTAAAAGGAGAGCATCTGTAGATATGGTTTTGAAGTTGTGAAAGGTGATTATCCTGGTCAGTTAGATACCACATCTCAGGATGTCAATATGAGCCGCTAGTTCATGAGTTGGCTCAGCTCAGCTCAATTTTAGGCGAGCGTGAGCTACGTTTTTAGGCTCATTTAATAAATGAGCTAATTTAGCTCGCGAGTTATGTGAACGAGCTTTAATGAGTATGAGCTAGCTCATGAGCTCCACCATTGTCTTTACTTAAATGGAAATTGTTCTTTTATTTTGTCTATAGAATTTTTTTTTTACAAAACAGAAACTAATTTTTTCGAAAATAGAAATTATCTTTTTAGAAAATAAAAACTATACTATGAAAATTGTTCATTTATGTTGTTTACATATACTATTTGGTATAAGTCTGGTTAGTGGGTGTAGAGATAAGTCGGAATTGACAATGATTCAAAGGTCTTGATATAAACTTGGATTATACTATTAGTTTTTATTTTATTTGATTTAATTTTAAACTTTATTCATATAAGATAGTCAAAAGATTAGTTTTATTTAGATATGTTTAAAATTTTTAAATTTAGATGTTATTAACTTATTAAATTAATTTTAAATTTAATTTTATTATTATTATTATTATTATTTTGGTAGGTAGCTCGTGAGCTGGATCATTTAGTTTACGATCTAAATGATTTGAGCGTGAGCTTATATATTGATACTCATTTAATAAATGAGTTGTGCTGAGCTAGCTCACTAAATAGCCGAGTTTATAGCGAGTGAGTTGAGTTGATCGAGCTGGCTCATATTGACGCGCTTAACCACATTTGCTAAATCTCTTGTAGGTGTTGTGCAAGGGAAGGTCAGAGTGAAGGTGTCGTACAGAATTGCTTTGAGGGGGAAAAAAAGCTGAGTGTATTGTGCATGGAAGTCCGGAGGAAAGTTATAAGAGGTTGCCTTTGTATTTGTATTTATTCATCGCATTGGGAGCTTGTATCGAGGGGTTTAAGGGCATGAAGAAAGTACTTTGTGTGGATGCAACTTTTCGTAAGATTGTATACGGTGGTGTTCTTATATTTGCTACTGCTCAAGATCTTACCCATCATCATTACCCGATTGTGTTTTCTTGGTTGATGGTGAGAAAGATGCAAGCTGGAATTGGTTCTTCACTATGTTGAAAACTGTTATGGAGGATGATTTAAAATTGGTGTTTATCAATGATAGAAATCCTAGCTTCATCAAGAAAATTAGTGAAGTGTACCCTAGATTGCGGTATGGATATTGTATATTTCACTTATCTTAGAATATGAGAATAAAGACTTCAAACATCAACAAAGAAAGTGTTGCAAAGAGATTTAGAGAATTGATTCAGATTTATATAGTGGCTCAATTTGAGTGGGAGTATATGGAATTTATGAGCATATATCCTAATATGGCTACATATTTGGATACCACTGCAAACATGGCAAAATGAGCTTGGTGTTACTTTCCTGGAGTTAGGTACAACGTATGAACGATAAATACTGCAAAATCATTGAATAGGGTTTTCAAGGAGGCAAGAAAATACTCTTTGCTAATCATGATATGATGTGATTCTTGAGAAAGTTGGAGAGTGGTTTAACAAACATCGTAATGATTGCACTAGAGGAAATAACTCACTGATATTGGTTTCATTTGTGGAGAATGAATTGCATAGTAGGTACGAAGAGGCAACACACTTAGCTGTTCAAGAGCTCAACGTGTTCTTGGGTGAGTATGTAGTTGTTGGATGAGATGGAAAGTCTTATTTGGTTGATTTGGAGAACAAAATTTGTGCTTGCAGACGTTTTGACATGGACAAGTGCCCTTCTGTGCATGCAATAACCACTCTTGGCATGTACATGCTGAATCTAGCTAGGAGAGAGGATAAAGATCTATATAAGTTGTGCTCCAAATATTATCTAATGGAGCAATGGACGTTGGTGTATTCCTGGACGTTTTATCCTTTCTCGGATATATCTCAATGGGTTGGGATCCCAGATGATATTGTATCAAAGCAAGTCTTACATCCACATTGTTTTAAAAAGAAAGGACGACTTCACGAAAACTGATTTCCATCGGTTGGTAAGAGACGTTGAAGAACAAGAAATAGGACTGTACCTGGCTTAGATTTGGAAATGTGTTTTAACAGTAGCAACTAAAATTAAGATGTTGAGTTATGAATTTTCTTTTATGTGTAATCCGACATGATTTTATTGTTGGTTGCGTTTCCGTTTATTTTATGTAGTATCTGGCTTTATCATTTATTTCATTTCAACATGGGCCTTTTTTTTCTTCTCATTTTTGTTGGCCCATATAATTAATGATTAAAAAATTAGCCCATTACTCTTTTATATGAAATTTCTTTTATGTTGAATCATTTTCGACATGGCCCATTTGACCGATTTCAATTTAATGTATGGTATGTGGGCCTTTTTAATATATGACCCATTTGATATCATCCTCACTAAACTTCATATTCTTCTTCTTCCTGTTGAATCTGCCATTTTCTGAAGAGTTAGGGTTAGGTGTTTGGAAATCCATCGAAATTGAAGATGAGTAGCAACGAGACCAGAGCTTCAACATGATCCTCAACTCGTTAATGGAGTTTTGTTGCCAGAATTTCGAAGAGATGTTCGTGTGTAGCAACAATTTTGGGTTTGACTTCGCGATCGGAAAACAACCCAGAATGAAGGTACTATCGATGCTCATATGCTGCTTCAAGTAAGGTAATTGATTTGGATTAGTGATTGTTGGTTCTGTGATTGTTGGTTCCATGATTGTTGGTTCCATGATTGTTAGTTCCATGATTGTTGGTTCTGTGATTGTTGGATCTGTTCTTAGCTTACTAATTTGTGTTTTATTTGTTCTTAGCTAACTGATGACAATCATATTTTCAAATGGCTTGATGAGGCTTTGATTGATGAAATCGAAAACTTGAGTAGTTTAGTTGGTGGGCTTGACAAAGAGATCACTTCATTGAAGCATGACCAAGATATATTGCTCGAAAATATGCAAGCAAAAATTGAGAAAGAGTTGTCCGGAAAAATTGATGACATGATTTTGGATGCCAAAATGAATGCGAAGAAAATGTTAATTACGTTTCTAGCTCTAGGTTGTGTCGTTCTTGTCGTTGTTGTAAAACTAGTGTAGTCTAAATAGTAAATGATTGTATTAGAAAATGATATGAAGTGTGTAAGTGTGTTCTATGCCAAAACTTCCCTGATTTGCATGATATTTATCGGTTAAATTTCATTTATTTGGTTTAAAATGGCTCCATCGGTTTACTAGAAATAAACGAAGCAGTAGATTCATAATTCATTTGACTCCATCGGTTTACTTGATATCTATTGGCCATTTCATTCATTTGGTTTAAAGTGGTTCCATCGGTTTACCAGAAATCAAAGAAGCAATAGATTCGTAGCACAACTCATTCTTCTCAAATAACCATTCCATCAGTAGAATGGAAATCAAAGAAAGAAAATTCATAATGATTATAACGATTTCATATTCACAAATGTAATTGATATTGAAGTTATTATTTATGATTTCTTATTCATACTCTAATTAATCGCATAATTTTTTTGGTTTGATATAATCACACTACATCTTTTACATATCTAGCAACGTATCTTATCAAAATATGTGGAGTTTGTTGCCTAGCATCTCATTATGGAACCAAATTTGTATACAATTCGTAAAATAAAAAAATTAGTGTGTGTAATCTTCATAAATGTAGTAAAACACCATAATATCATTGGTTAAGCTATTAATCATAAATTTAAATTAGAGTAAACTAATAATTTCTTAAAAATGGTCAAAGTATAATTATGTGTATTTGTGCATAACTACAAAACTGGTATAACAATTTTCAATAAATTCAAATATTTCAGTAACATTTCACGAAAAAATTCAACTCTCCCTCCAAAACCAAAGTTTTTTGAATCTCCTTCTATTTTTGTACCACTTATACGCTGATTTTTTCCCTTATCATTCCTCTTTTAGCATTTCTTTTAAACCATTTGCCTATAAAATTTTGAAATTTTGACCTATATAGAGTTTGACACAGAAATTTCTCTAAATATTTTTGAATTTTCCTCAAAGACTTTGAAAGTCTACACCATTCTTTCTTCTTAAATATTCATCATTTTCATCAACTTGAGCTTCCATAACACTTTGATTTCTCTGAAACAACTTCTTCCACTCAAAATTATGTGGACATACTAAGGTAATTGGGGTTAATCGCTTGCTTTTACATGATGTACACAATCACTTTGTTCAATATAATTAATTTCTATTTGGTTTTGTTATGGATTCATGCAACCATGACTAGTGATGACTCTTTTGACTCGGACAAGGACCCAAACGAAGTGGAAGAGAGAAGGTCTATTGCTCGCGAGAAACATATTCATTGGGTAGCGGATAACAACCATGACATTCCTAAACAATGTCCATGTGGTGGGAGGATAATTAGAGAGAGTACAAAGGAAGTCGGGAAGACATACTTCACATGTAAAGTGTTTGAGGTAAGAATATGTATAAATTGGTATATGTTTTGTAGTATATGTTGATTATGTCATGGTCTTAAACGGGGTGTCTCATGTACATGACGATGGTCTCCACCGGCGAACACGTTGGGATCTAGCTATGAAAGATGAGCTAGAAGCTTTACACGTTTGCGGCACACTCGGCCGAGCTTTCTGAGCTGAGAAATGATGTCTGGCATCTAAAAGAGGATATCGAAGTGATGAATGATGCATTTGCAAAGCTGATTGAAAGGTTACCGAGATCAAATTAATGTTCAATATATGTATGTGTTGCTCGCAAATGTTGTTAACCATGTATTTGTTATCCCTAATGTTATATATTTGTATGTTTATCAAATCTATTTAGTTATGTGCCCTTGTAAGGTTTATGTGTCTTTAAAGATTTATGAAATTTACTTAGTAGAAGGCTTCCATAATATACTTGGTGTGTTGTTTCTTAATGTGCAATTTGTTTTCTATCAATGTGTTGTTTACGCTAACACAATATTATGATTTGCTAATTTGGTTTGTTGTTTCTTTTCTCTTTGTAAATGTCACAAAGACATGATGATTCAGCTTTCCTGATGATTCCGATAATACTCTATCAAGTTAAAAAAAGATGCACCATTTGTAAATGTCACAAAGACATGATGATTGTGATACTACTCTATCAAATTAAACAAAAGATGCACCATTACTAAGTTAATAAGAAATTGCAACATTAGTAAGTTAAAATAAAATACAATATTATGTAAATCTAATACCCACAATGTCTAGTTAATAAACTAAATCGACTAAACCAACCTAATAATCAAAATGACCGGTTACATAATTTATGTACCGTTGGTGACCAATAAGTTAGCCACCTATGCACTTAATCGATTTTCTTGTAATGCGCATCTCATATGGTGGTCTCCTTAGCTTAGCAAATGATCTTTTTCTCTTCTTCTTTGGCTCCTCAGTCCGACTTGCTTCCTCTACTTCTTCCTCAATATCTTATTCCTCTGCATATGCATCTTTTTGCTCATCCTCACCATCTCCTTCTTCCTCATCCTCAACATCTACTATTCCCCATCCTCAACATCTTCACGAGACCCTACTTCTTCTTCCTCATCATCAACACCCTCCTCTTCGTCTTCCTCATCCAAAATCTCTACTTCTTTCGCATCACCAACATTTATTCATTTTCCTTTGACATACTCTTCAACCTTTGTCAATATACTGCTCATGGTGTCTAGTCTATCATGGATTTGTTTGAACCCAAACACCATCATTTTCTTTATAACCTTTGTTTTACTCTATGCTCAAAATTTTGCTACGCGCTACGTGTTCGCTCGGCTACCGAATAGCGAGTTATTAGAAATGCATAAATAAATCGGGGAGTACTCGGAGATTAGTTTTTTTTTACTGTTTTACATTATTTATGATTTATAATATATAGTTATATACATTAGAAAATAAAAATTATAAATACATAAGATATATTTAAAAAAGAAAACAAAAAATAAGTTGGATGATAAACAAATTTAATTTGGCAAAATAGTTACAAACGAGTAACTATAATGATTCTCCTACAATAAATCAATTGAACCGATTTTAATAAGTTAATTAAATGAACCGGCTAGATGATATTGGTACAATGGAATTAAATTGGTTAGCAATACTAATAAAGAATAACGTGTTCATCTTCTTCACTCTGAAAACTTCAAAAGCAAAACTGAGAGAAAAGAGAGGAGAAAAAATCTGAGAGCTTGTGTGAGAGAGAGAGTTCTCTGGAATTTAATTGGGTCACTTTATATTCTTCTTCTTCTTGGCTGATTTAGGTTTGATTTTAGGCCTAAATAAATGAGTGGAGTGTGAGTGAGATCTTCATTGTAAACATCATGAAGCTTTGATATAAGAGTGAATCGCGATGATCTATGTTTGTGTAGATGATGCATGAACTTGATATAGTTTCATTTGGTCTCAAGCTCTCAATTTTTCTCTTGATTTCGGGTTGGGCAATCACATTTAAGATTCATTAAAATTCCAAATCGAGTTTCTCTAGATTTTTGTTTCACGAACGTCTCGCCGAGTTGAAAATTAATCGCTGATTATTGAAATTCTTCGGACGAAGACAACTCAATCCACCGAAGAATTAGGCCGATCACTTATAACTCACCACGGTGAACCTCCGACTCACGTCTTTTCGGCCGACTAATCGTCTACGCGCCCGAGATTTAGAACAAGGCTTTTACCAAGTGTTTTGTTGAATCTCATTAATGTGAAACCCTCTCATTCTACATGGTTTGAACTTCGTCTTGCACATTCTAGGTAGTCATTGCGGGCATCTTTAACATCTTCCCGGAAACCCTTCATCAACTTTGGGATTGCTTCAAATGCAAGAATCTACACCAAAAAAATGATTTTATGAGGAAGATAACTACAAAAAACTTTAGCACAAAAACAAGAATACTAGCATACCTCAAAGGGAACGACAAAACTCGGAAAGCTAAGATTCGGATTGGCAACACCTACCTAAATAGACCAAAAATCCGTTGAACTTTCTTTAGGTTGTCCAAGAAACAATATCTACCCATGGGAATGACACACAGTCATCAACATTGGTGAAAATTCTCCTTAAAAACTTGTCAACTGATGTTGCTTCTGGCCCTCTCTTTCCACTTCCTTTGATAACCAACATTAGGAAATTCATGACAACCATCTTCAACATATCCCTTGAATCGGTATGCATCGACATAAACTTCTTCTTCACTACTTCTTGTGTCACTTTGGCCTTCTTGAAATTTTTTACAACAAAATTGAGATTCCCCATCCCTTCATAATTATTCGGATATTGATGGCAATGCAGACCTGATAGCAAAGCGTGCTCTCTTAGTGAGTACCAGACATGTACACCATTGACTACAAACCCCAACTCCTTCATCTTCTCTGTACGAGCCATACAGACGAGTAGCATCCACATTTCCATCGTTTTGTGAAACACATCCCGTAACATATGGAAGAAATGACCAAATTGCGGATGTTCATAGAACCATTGCTTCTCAGGTGGGTCTAGCATTTTTTCTAAGTTTTCCACTGTTTGTGTTGTATAGCACCTTGTGGCAATCTTAATCGTCTTGGTGTACTAAGTTGTTGGAAGATACATGCTCAAAGGTGGACACACTCACGTCCCTTCCTCATCTGATTCCTCAAATACACAATTGACATAAAAAAACAAATCCTGAGAATCAATACTATAAGAAACATTATATACGTTTTAATCAATCCAAATAAATACTATAAGAAACACTATACACATTTTAATCAATCTAAATCTCATAATCAATACTTAAGAAACATTTTAATCAATCCAATTCTTAGAATTAATACTATAAGAAACATTTTAATCAGGTTTTAATCAATCCAAATCTCAGAATAACAGAACAAATACTATAAGAAACACTATACACAATTTAATCAATCAAAATCTCATAATCAATACTTAAGAGACACGTTTTAATCAATCCAAACCCCAGAATCAAAACTTAAGAAACATTTTAATCAATCCAATTCTTACAATCAATCCTTAAAAAACGTTTTAAACAATCAAAATCTCAGAATCATTCTAAACACTATACTTTAATCAATCCACTTCTCATTCTCAGAATCAATACTATAAGAAACGTTTTAATTGATCCAAATCTCAGAATCACAAAACAAATTCTATAAGAAACACGATACTTTAAATGATGGGATTCTAATAAACTAAATAATCCAACAATAATGGAACTAACTAGATCTATAATTCACCTCATAATCGTTCCAAATACTATACTTTAATCAATTCATATTTCAAAATCGTTCCAAATACTATACTTTAATCAATTCATATTTCAAAATCGTTCCAAATCTCCAAAACACAGAACAATTCCTTTTACAATGGATATGATAATCTAAATAATCCAACAATCAGAGAACTAGATCTACAATCCTTTAAATCACTACGAACCTGATTTTAAAACGAAAGATCCATTAGTTCAAAAACCACAAAAATCGCTTTTTAGAATATCAACTAGTTCAACTATTTACCATTCAAAATTGAGGTTAAAGTAACTTACTGTTTCTGATGATTCTTCTAACTGATCGTCTTCTAACTCATCATCTTCTGACTCATCTTGTTCGCTTCCTTGCTTTACCAAGTCAGCCTTTTCTTCTACTGTTTTGGATGTTCCACCAGAGGTTTGACTGAACTTTTAATTGGATGTTCGTTCCAGTTTTCCACCAAAGTTTCCACCGGAGGGAAGAGAGATGACATAAAGCCAACGACGCCTCGGCTTCCCCTATTTAAATCCGCATAATTTCCTCTTCATGTATGGTTACTTGATGCCATGGAAGGTCCTACTCGAGCCACATTCTTTGTTTGAGCCATTCCCCGAGTATCTAGTAGAAACAACAATAAAATAAGATGAGTAAGAGAAAAATCAAAATGGGAACGAAGAAGATGGAAAGATTTATGCTGAAAACTGCATACATAGAAGGAGAAGGAAAGGGATGGTGAAAAGGTACGATGAAAATGGGAAAATGACGGGTAGGTTTATCTAGATTTCCAGTTTTGATCAGTTGAACCAACACTCATCAGATCCAATCTAATGGATTACGGGTTTGGGTGGATACTACATGTTGGATCATGTAAATATCTTCAACTATCAAGGACAACAAGGTAAAAAATCTTATTTTCTAACACCAATCAATTTTATTTTTTCAGCAAAATAAGAGGAGAGTATATCAGTCACTTTCTCTTCAACTAAGAGTTTTTTAGTCATTGTTCCCCATGATAAATAATAAGTATTAACAAATTCAAGAAAAGACTGAAAAAAATTAGATACCAATTATTTAATTAGAAAGTAAACAAATTTAAACAAAGTTTGATCATGACTTTGAAAGATGGGTGTAGATATAGAATTTGCAGATTAATCTCCAGACAGGTCAAGCTCAACCATTTCATAATCTCGGCGAAGTGTTGGGAACGGTAGCATAGTAAGAGTTTCTATGACATTAATTAAGACAACCAATATCCATGTCATCTGCAAGTGAACCTATTTTTTTGGCACATAGACCTGGTTCATTTCATTTTTTGCTTGGTCCGATCCAAGTAGATGAGTTTGTTAATTGACCAAGATTTACTTTGAAAGTTTGCTCAATGGTGCTCTCATGTTTTCAATACTGGACATTCCTTGACAGAGCTGCGTCACTAGGTCTAAGCATTAAGAGTTGTCTCTTGGACCGGGTCGTTTGTGGCAATTAGTTGGAAAGTTTGTTTGGATTTAGTGTTAGTGCTATTTTTGCTCTCTTTGTCTTTTGGCTTCGTTTTATTCTTTGTTTTCAGTGTTAGTCTAGTATATCAGCTCAGTTTCATGTATTGTGTTTTTCGTCATTTATGTAGTTTTTCTTTCATCTGCTTCTTTCGTTATCTTGGTACTTCCATCAAAATTTGAAAATGGTATATAGAAAGATTGAACATTTGATACCCAAAAAAAAAGATTTATTTTGAAAGGTTCAAGTATGTTTGGGTTTGTTTCACAAGTTTGTTTTTTCTCTTTGCTTTTTGCATATCACTTCTAAAGCTTTTTATCCAATTATGAGGAGTTTTTGTTTTCATGTTATGTTTTTTTTGGTAGATGAGTTTTATTAGATTTGAGTGTAGATTTTGTGATTTTCTAGTGTAATCACAAAATCCTAGTTATGGGTTATATTTTTTTTTCATCTGATTAGATTAATATAAAAAAAAGATTAAAATGATTCCATCAACAAATTAAGCCAGTAAATAAATGAGAATTCCTGGGAACTATGCCCCAACAAAGAAAATTAAAATACTTGAACACAAGAATAGATTAATTTAAAACAAATATTGTCACAAAGTAATCTCAAACCCACTGATCGAAGCTTGCACACGATCAAAAGTTCCAAAGTGGTAAGTGAGAGCTCTTATAGTGAATTAGTATACTTCACCAATAAGAACTAGGTTTCATATCCGGTAGAAAAGTCCCACATTACATACCAGAAGTAACGATGCCAATAAAAATCAAGCGGAAGACGCCTAGCAGAAACCATAGAAAGAACAATCTTCGATCTAGGTCTTAGAGTATAAACAAAGAACAAAATGACATCAACCAAGAGATAAAATGCTTGAAAGCGCACCATCAAATCGAATCCGAAGAGGACAAATAAAGACCAACAGGGGAACAACAAATCTAAACTCGAAAACCACACACTCGTTCTTATCGCCACCACCACAAACAGAAGATGAAATATGAGAAAGTGCCATCATTGGTGACAAAAGGGTGTTGGTGTTGGTGCTGAGAAAGCCAACGGCCACCAGTTTCAACCCCAACAACAAAATGAGAGGGAAAGCTCTCCGAAAACTGAGAAAATATCAATCTAAGTGTTTTTAAAGTTATGGGTTATATCTTTGTAACACTCTTTTTAATCAACATATAACTTTTATTATAATAAATAAATACGAAAACTAGTTTGGTGGTACAATGTCTATATATGAATAAGATAATCTCATTTAACTACTTCGAAAACCCAAAAATATATTTGATTAGTCTTAAAATAATAATGCATGTTAAATTGTCTATATATATATATGTAAATTTTTAAAAATATAATGTATTATACATGTGTGTGAAAGGGTTAGCACGATGGAATAATTAAGAGAATAGATCGAAGAATTTGTATTAGTTTCACAAGGATTTCAATTACAATATTGTCGCAAAGGCGAATACCTCGGGCTACTTGATGGATACGTTTCAGAGCAGCCTCCTAACAACTTTCTTTGGAGGCATGTCGGCGACATTGGCCACTCATCCACAATAGTCCGTTCTGCTTTGATTTCTAATAGTTTTTTAAGGAGTTTAGTTTGTGTTGCGACTAAGGCATCCATTTGTTCTTTGGTGTGCCTAACGTTGTCCATTTGTGCCATCATTGCATGGAGTAGGCCAGGGACGTCCAATATGTCTTCTAGGGTGACTACTAAATCTTGGTGATTCGACTGGTTATATCAGTGGCGATTTCATTTTTGGTCTTTCAACGTTAAGTGTAATTTCAAAAGGACAGATCTAAGGAGTAACCGACGCTAGGGATGCAAGTTGCAGTGATTTGGTCGCCAGAGTGTTTTTGTTCGATTATGGCATTGAGTTCATCATTATTTTGCTACATGTGCGTCTATAACTCTCCTTGCCTCTATAGACGGTGTCAATTATTTGTGAGGAGATTAACACGATAGGATAATTAAAATAGTATGTCGAAGAGTTTGTATTTATGTGCAAAAGAATTTTGTTTACAAAATTGATGCATGGACGATTAAGAAGGGAATACAATATTATCGAGGAGGTAATTACAAAGAGAATACAATATTGCTTAGGAGGTAGCTCGACAAGTTCTCTAGGTGTAGTGTATATGTTGCGATCCCCCTGGCTCTCTCGACTCTTTTCTCTTTATAGTGGATTTTTAGTTCATTTTTTCTCATACATGTGAGGTGCCTGTTTTGTACCGAGTCGGTTCGCCGCAAAGTGGGCAATATGGTCGTTCTTCTTATCTGGTGACTATAGGTGTTAGGTTGTTCCAAAGACTGCTCTTGTGCGCATTAAATATCTTGTCGTATTCCCTGAGTTGATGGGTCTTTATCTGATGTTATTTTTACCAAGACTATACGTGCATTACCTACTAGGCGCTGGTGAAGTCAAGATTTTAATCTATGAGGATCAAAATATTTATTTTCAAAATATATATAAATTGAATCATAACAGCATTTCATTAAAAATAGCTATATAAAATACATATCATATGTTTAGTTATATTCTGAAAATTTTGTCATACTATCAAATACTCAGTTTTTCAATATATATTGGCATACCAAACAGTCAATTACGTAATTGTTTGATTGAGTGAAGTGCCGATAATTGTTTAACAAAATGTTGCGGCGAAATACGATAACTGTAATGTTGTAGAAAGTTAAATAAAGTCCAATAATTAGTAAATAATGTTGGAGTTAGATATTGATCGCCGAAAATTGATACGCAAACTCAATAATCAAAGTCGGTTCTTAAAAATGGAAGTTAGAGGAAAAGAAGAGATCAATAATAAGGGTTAGGCCAAAGCATGTTACTTGGAGCACATGGAACCATCATCTGATTTCCATCTTCTTTACCTATATCAAACAACTATACAGCTCATTGCTTCTCTCATTATCTTTTCATTTTCCACTACAACGATAAGTTTAATTTATCTTTTATTTATTACTCATTTTATTATGGAAGAAATCACATAGAAATGAGGTGTACACAGAGACCAAAGAAAAATATGACAACATTCATTCAACAAATATATATCAACTGATTAATATAGAGAAAATGATGATATTTTTGTAAAAGAATTCAATTATTATACTTTTTATGTTTTAATAGACAGTATAAAATACCCGAAAAATAGGAAAAAAAAATCAAAAATCAACAAAACAACGACAACAAATAGCAATAAAGCAACAAACGAGATACACAAAGAAACAGAAGAAGAATCATTAGTATTAGCAACCACAAAAACAAATTCAAAAGCATGAAGACTTGCATTCATGAATCTTTTTATATACAAACGAATGTTTTATATTTCGGATTTTGTTCGTAATATTTTTTGAATATGAAATTAAAGTAATAGTACAACGTTATAATAAGATTTAATTTGCTGTCTTTGATAAATATATAAAATAAAATAAAACCATCGAAGAGATAGTGCGCACTGCTCATTCCAACTATTTCTTTCTATTTTGTCTGCAACTATTTATGTACTTAATTGATGAAGTAATAACTTTACGTGTCACATTTCAACTCCATAGTACAACATTACCCAATTATTTTAATATAACTTTCTTATAATTAGTAAAAAGTTTTATTTTTTTTTGCCGTCAAAGTTATTTTATAGATATGAGTTTATATGGGCCCAAGGAACCAGTTTATAGTGGGATATACATTTAAGAACTTAGAACAATTTAAAAGTGAAATAATATAATGCGTTGGTGTAAAGTGACATATACACACTTGGCTTTACATGCGTACTCGTGTATATAAAGACTAACTAATGTAATTCATAAGCCACACATCCAAAACAACAACAAGCACTTAGTCTTCTTCTTCTCTTCATTTTGCTCTCTATTCGAGTCTCTCAAATCCACAACTACTGACAATGGAGGCAATGAAGATGAAGCTTTTCGTAGCGGTTTTGGTGGCAATGATTGCCTTCTCTGCGGTTCAACAGACGGCTGCACAAGTTGAGGCTCCGGCTCCAAGCCCTACCTCCGATGCTTCCTCCTTTATTCCTACCTTCTTCGCTTCCGCTGCGGTTTTGGTCTTTGGATTCCTCTTTTAAGAAGCTTATTGGGTTTTAATATATCTTTGATTGATATTGAATATATTCAAGTAATTGAAATCTAAGTCTGTTCTTATTTGTGCGATCTCTCTGAGTTCTTGACATCTTCTACTTCATCTTATCTTGTTATGTTCCATCTCCTTCTCTCTGTTATCTATCTATCATGTATTGTTGTTGAATTTCACTCATATTAATATCAATAACATTTATTATCATTTTTCTATTATATTCCCGCTTTTGTTATTTAATATTTAGGTAAAACTAAAAACCGTAGAATGTATAAATTATGCAAACAGAAAAACCTGGATTTAACTTAATGAAAATAATATATTATATTCAATATATTTGTTTTGTTTAGTGTGTTTGTTTTTAACCTTGAGTCGTGATCTCATATAAGTAGTTAATATATTAATTCGGAATTTGAACACAAAAGCAAGAATAAAAGCTGGTAATATGCTTTATCATCTCTGTGAGAGTGGAAAAAAAAGCAAACACCTTTTAAGTTTTCACATGGAGATGTTTGTAGCAAATGTCATTAAATTTAAGAGTTTTATAATTTGTTTGGTATTTAGGGACATTTAAGTATGGGCTGAACCCATGGGAATGGAAAATATAAAGTTTACAGGCCTGCTTTTTTTAGCGAATGAGATTATGAAAATTATCACTTTGGACTTCTCCATCGTAAACCTCTTGGCAATCAAAGTAGACCGTGACATGGGTTTAACCTTAGGTCATAAATTACACTATAGACTCATGTAAAATTAAAGTTTAAATAGTTTATTTTAGGGGTTTCGCAAAAAAACAGAAGTAAACAAATTTAAGTAATCGATCTTTTTAGATAAATTTTTAATTGTTATATAACTGAAAAGTCAAAATTGATTTTTCTAAACTTTTCGTTTGATCTTGTAACAAGGAAATATGATGAAAGCTTCTCTACAAAATAAATTGTTATCAACATTATATTCTTCATAATTTGGTGCACGAGTTTTAATAACAATCCTTATATAATAATTAACAAGTAAAATTTTCAGAAATAACACTTTCTACTTTTTGACATTGACATGTGGTGTAAGACCTAAGAAAGTAGATCTTTAATTTTTATTTCTAAATTTTTTAATTTATTTTTAATTTATTTAAGAAAAAGAAAACAAACCAGTTATTGTAAGAAATTATAAATAAAAAATATTGGACAAAAAGTAAAAAAAAAATAGTATATATGTTTTCTCTTTCCCACAATCACTACTTCTCCACTATTTGCTCTTTTTCTACAAAAAATTTGTAATTGTCTTTAAATACTTCATTCGTGTGTGAATAAATTAATATACGTGACAACAAAATTACTTTGCTATGTCAATTATAGATCAGTGTCTTTTATTTTTTTATTTTTATCTTCCAAATAAGGTGTCAAAAAAAGAAGGAAACCTTCCAACAAACGCGCTCACCATCGAAGATGATTACGAGGTAGATGCTAGAAAATTCTAAGAGTTTTATTTTAAATGTTTAACACAGGATTTTGTGATCTCTTTTAATAACACAGAGACATAGCCGTGATGACCTGCTAGATTCTAAGAGTTTTTAATGGCATTTAGAAGATGTAGATATTGTCATGGAAGGTTTTCCATGATCAAAGCAACAACAAAGACAAGGAAGAAACAGAGTGTTGTGAAAATTCTGTAAGGAATCCCATTGTCTACAAGGAGATCTCTTTGGGGGAAGATATGGTTTGACTAGAATAGGTTGGTGTATCTTTGGAGGATTTACTAATGGAGAAAAAGTGAAGATAATAGATTTTCGAACATGTCTATTTAGTTATTCATTCGGATATTTCTAATTTAGTTTAATGTACCGGTTTATTTGATTACTCTAATTTGTATATAAATCTGTTTAGACTTTCCTGAACACTTCAAGCTAATATATTCTACTATTTAAATTCTTTTACTCTCTCTCTTGTTTGTTTAGTTTCATCTTCCTTGATTGATTCATTCTTATGAATGCAATATGGTATCAGAGCATAAGAGAATCTTCCGCTTAATCTCTCTTTGTGCTATTTGATTTTTCTATTCAGTTTTGATTCAATTTGAATCGATCTCTCTGTTTTTCTTTGCAAATCTTGCGATTCATCTTATCGGAGTTCAATCTTTGTGATTTCTGAGCCATGGAGAGTGTAATTCCTCCTATTCAAGCTGGATCGAGCTCGAATCAAGCTCCTTATCGATCGACAATGGATCTTTATGAGGATCTTTATTACCTTCACAGTAATGACTTTTCCTGAGGGTAAAAAGGCGATTGGTTGTAAGTGGGTTTACATTATTAAATACAACTCAGATGGCACAATTGACAAACATAAAGCATGACTTGTGGCTAAAGGTTTCACTTAACAAGAGGGAGTGGATTACATTGATACTTTTTCCCCAGTCGCTAAACTAACTTCTGTTAAGATGATGTTAGGATTAGCAGCTCGATATGGATGGAGTTTGTCTCAGATGGATGTATCAAACACGTTTCTTCATGGCACTTTAGATGAAGAGATATATATGGAGTTACCATTGGGCTATACTTCTCTTGAAGGAACAATTCTACCAGAGAATCAAGTTTGCCATCTTCACAAATCCATTTATGGGCTTAAACAAGCCTCAAGACAATGGTATCAACGATTCTCATATGTACTTCTCAAAGCATATTTTCAACAATCTAAAGCATATAATACTTTGTTTGTTAAAACAAAAGGACCCTCATTCATTGCTGTGTTAATATACGTGGACGATATTGCAATTGCTAGCAATAATAATGATGCAGTTCAGGAATTAAAGGAGCTTTTAAAACAGAAATTCAAGATCAAATACTTAGGTCCTCTTAAATTTTTTCTTGGATTGGAGATTACTCGGTCATCAAAAGGCATTTCAGTATATCAATGTAAATATGCTCTTGATTTGTTAGCAGAAACTAGTCTCATTGCCTGCAAGCCAAGTTTAGTTCCCATGGATACAAAAATCAAACTGAGTTTAGATTCTAGTACTATTTTGGTTAATCCAAGACATTTCAGGGAACTGATTGAAAAACTCCTTTATCTGACAATCACTAGGCCAAATATTACATATTTAGTACATAGGTTGAGTCAGTTTTTATCCAAACCAACTGATATTCATCTTATTGCAGCTCACAAGATTTTTAGGTATATAAAATCAAACCCGGGACAAGGCTTATTCTACTATGCATCAACATATATTTGTCTTAATTCATTTGCTGATGTTGATTGGGGTGCTTGTACTGATACACATAAGTCAATCTCGAGATATTGTGTCTTTTTAGGAGACTCATTGATCTCATGGAAGTCAAAGAAATAGGATGTAGTTAGCCGCAACAGCACTGAAGCAGAGTATCGATCATTGGCTGATACAACTCGAGAGCTATTATGGATCAATAAACTTCTTACAGATTTTGGAGTCACACCTTCAACTCCTGCCAAGTTGTATTGTGATAACAAATCTGCTTTATACATAGCTTCAAATCATGTGTTTTATTAACGAACCAAACACGTGGAGATCGATTGTCACATCGTTCGCAATCAGCTGAAGAGAGGTTTTCTCAACACCTTCCATGTTTCTTCCTCAAACTAGATTGCAGACATCTTGACTAAGCCTCTTACTTCATCTCTGTTTCATTCATTACTATCTCGGATGTCTGTGTCAAGCCTTTATCTTTCTCATACTCTAGATTAAGGCTTGAGGGGCTATATATATTGAGTTATTCACTCGGTTATTTCCGGTTTAGTTTAATGTACCGGTTTATTTGATTACTATAATTTGTATATTAGTCTGTTTAGACTTTCTTGAACACTTTAAACTAATACATTCTACTGTTGAAATTCTTTTACTCTCTCTCGTTTGTTTAACTTCATCTTCCTGGATTGATTCATTCTTATGAATGCAATACTGTCTTTGTGAAACTTTAAAGGTATTTCGAAGTAATGGTTACGAAGAGAATATTGTCAAGAAAACTTTAAAGGACATATGGACTTGGCTTATGGTAATCTCTTGACAAGAAAACTTTTAAAATGTTTTTGGCTTACGAAGAGATCCAAATATTGTGGCTGCTTTGCGTTGATTCTGTTGAGAGTAGAGGTTCCCCGAATAACGATAATCTTCGCATGCACATGAAGATCGCTATAGCAACTCCTCTTATGTGGATTGATTAATTTCATTTCAATAATATAGTTTTCTTCAGGTATGTCCATTTTTATCTACAATATTTTTCTTCACAATAATCGTACAAAATATATTTTTTATGCAGCGTAGATAGTGTGTTGAATCTTTTTTGGAATTTTATTTTCAAGAAATTTAATTGCAAGAAATAAATTAGTATCCAAATACCAACATAGTTTTTTTATAGGTGAACAAAACAGACTATTTTATAAAAGAAATATTGTCAAAATAACGACGATAGAGTTTAGTATTGTGAAAAATATCATTAAGTTTTTTGGGGATATGTCATTTGTGGCATAGATGTTGACAATTTTGTCCCTGTTACAGTATGCATGTTGTGTATTTTGCATGATGTCATCAACACCGTTCGATTAGAGAGCTGAAATATTACCGAGATTGGGTCATATGGCAGTGAGACATAAGGGCAAAAAAAGAAAAACACAATTTCTGATGGATGTCTATTTATGAACATGGACATACACATGAAGACATAGACATAGACGTGTCGTTATATATACACATAAAAACATAAACATACACATGAAGCCATGAACATACACATGAAAACATAGACATACACATGAAAACATGGATATACACGGTTTCCTAAACTTTGTTATCTCTCGACGGTGACCATCCGAACACCAAACTCAACACCAATGGTGAAATCTAGACTGGTTGAAACTTTTTTTCAATAAACTGCAAAAGCAAGCACAATTTACTACACTTGAAACAACTAAACAACGAAAAACTCATCAAAACCGCCACAAAATTAATCCAACCCAGAAAATAAAAATAAAATAAAATAAAAAGGTGATAATCGGTTATGGGTCTTCACCTGAATCTTTTATAATTAATTTCTTAATCAAAAAATTAAGAAAAGTAATAAATGTCTTTTCTTAATTTGAGATAGATTGGAAGGAGTTATGAAAGAGATTGCTAAAAGAGTTGCAAAAGAAATTAAAAGAGAGGAAGAAGAGAGACAAGGATATAAATGTCTTTTGTTTTAGAAAAGATGACATAATTCAAAAGTTTGTGTTGCAGATAATTTTTTTTTTTATAAAAGTTTTTCCAACCGAGTTGCAAAACTTTACTGTCATTAATTCTTTTCTATTTTTATCAAAACTCTTTCAACACTTTTACCATCACATCAGTTTTATAAAAAACAATCAAAAAATAACTCAACAACATAGTGCAGACATATATCTATATCTAATTGCTTAATAAGTTTTAAATTAAAAAAGTGTTTTTCTTTAGCTTTAGATAGATGATGTGGATGCCGAGATTTGAGTGCTCTAGTAATTAAAAGTTTGGATTTCTGGCACTCAATTTGGATTTCGATTTCTTCACCTCTTAGGGGTTCAATATGAGATGCCAACCTGATGACGTGGGCAACAAATCATAACGTGGCTAACTGTAAATGGGGACTTTCGACCATGGAAACCCTAACTAATGTGCCTGATGGGCTTTTCTACTCCTGATCCGGCCCATACTATATACTCTGTTTCATACTCTACAACAAGCCTGTCCTGTTTTGTATTGTCCTATCCGTTCCAAATCGTGTCGCTGTTTACGAATGTGACTTCAAGGAGAAGGTCTGGTTAACCCATTTTCTCAACGGAGTCTGTGGAGTTTGCTTTTCCTGAGGATCTTCCTTTACAATCTAAACCACTTTATTACTTTTTCCTTTTTTTTTCTCTTTGCAGAGTGAGGATCCTAAGTACCTCAAGGCCTTGGGCTAAGATATCTATCAACGCCTTCGAGTTGAGCTTAAAGAGAAGTTAAAGATATATCATATATCTGAGCAAGTACCGTATAGTTAGCTAGGAATAACAAAGACGAGCCATCATCTCTTACTATGTGAAGTAACAGCCATAGTTAATGCTTTTACCTTAGAAGCTTTGATTACATACAACCAAAAAGAAGCCAAAAGGGAACAAAACAGAAGAAAAAATATATATGAACAAGTCTATTCTACGCAATTAAGACACTTGAAACTTCTCGTACAGACTTAGATTAAGTGATTTTTTTTCTTCTTCTTGGTTATGTTACTAAAACCGATTTGTTAAATCGTAAAAAGGGTTACATAACAAAAAAAAACTTGATTAAACAAAAAACTAGTGTTATCTGAGATCTAATTTCTTCTTCTGGATAGACAAGAGAGAGTAGATGTTGGTGTTTTGTTGGGCTTCTTCGAGATCTTAGCTTTAGTACTATAAACTCTTTTGTACCTTTTTTCTAAAATCATTCCACTGCTCCGACATGATTTTGTACCTTTATTTTGAAACCCTCTCTTCATCAGATCTTCAAGACTTTTAACATTTGCTAGTGATGTGAATGATTGAGATCTTCCTTCATAAAATTTAGACAATCCTCTCCTGAAAATAAAAACAAGTTTTGTTATTACCAAGCATTAAACTTTATCGTTATTTTTTTTGAGACATAAATCTTTAGATCTGTTCTTCATGATTAAGTATTAAACTCAAAAAATCTAAGACTATCCAAGATAAATGGTATACTTACTTGATTGGAAGATGGGACATAAGGTCAGAAAGATCTTCAAGGGGTCCATTTGAAGAAAAAGAAGAAGCATCATCCTCATCCTCTGTAATATCAGATGAAGAAGACAGGGAAGAAGATGAACAAGATGATAAATCTTCATCATCCTCTGAGAATGTCTTTGAAACTCCGTGAACAATGTCTTCTTCTTTAATCCTCCTTTCACCTTCATACATCATGTTGTTTTGGAGAGGTGTGTTGTTATACAATCGGAAAACACAGAAACATGAATTAGCTCTATTTTGCAGAGAGATAAACATCAACATATATATATATATGTATGAATAGGTTCGAGTTTATTTCTTTATCAATTATTTATTTGGAGATAAATAGATGTGTGGGTATTACTTAGAGCATCTTTAATGGAGTCTTTTAAGTGAGTCTCTTAAGAATAAAAAAAAGAAAAATAATAATAAAAAAAGAGATTAAGGGAGATAGGTCTCTTAAGTAAGAGATTTAAGAGACCATTACATGAGTCTCTTAAATATGTGGTTTTCTCTTATTGATTTATTAATTTTTTATTAATTTTATATTATTAAGATATTCAAAACAAGAGACTATTCTGATATTACCACTAAACATGCTCTTACGTGCAACCGTGGATAACGTTGACCCTTTTATTTAAAATTTCACTTTTATCTCAAAAAAGATTTGTTTTTTTAAGTTATAATTGTTATCTATAGCATATGTTAATTGCTATTATTATGTTTTCTCATATGTGGTTCTCACACTATGGGCCGTCAACATCATAATCTCACCTTTTTGCTTTTTTTGTTTTTGTTTTTGTTTTATCAGTTCCCTTTTCCCTTTATTTTGTTTTTATTTTATGATATATTATTCTCCTTTTCTGTACCCTAAACAAATCAAGAAAATATTACCAAACATTTAATTTCTAAGTTTACTATAAATAGTGATTTTTTGGTAGTTTTGATAAGATTATACATTTGTTTCCAATTTATTAAAAAGAGAGAGATTATGTGTAAAGATTGAAGAGAGGATAAAATAAAAATATGGGTAATAAAGTCGGTTAGTAATAATAATAAAAAATGGTCTATAGATTTGGTTAGGAGTTAAATTCAAATTCCAATGATGGTGTAAACCGGACAAAGAAGATAAGACCCATTCTCTTTAGGCATATCCGTCTCATGTCCTCGTCATCACTATCTCTTTAGACCCTTTTCTCTTTTCATTTTCTTATTTTGTTTCATTGGACCGAATTTTATTAGTTCCCATCGCTTAATAAAGACTTCTCCTTCTTTAGAAAGTAAAAATGTTCATATTCATATTTTATGTATACATTTTTTTTGTCAAAAGATATATTATGTATATTCCTGATATTTAACTCTTTGTCCTTAAGACTTGAATCTAGAGGATAATATCAACGATTAAGTTTTCAAAAGATTTATATCATTTAGGGAAAAACCGCATGGGTAAATAAATAATTAATTAAGTTTTTTTTTAGTTTATAAATGGTATATGAATTGGTCTTCGAAGTATGGATGCATGAGTGTCTATGAGTCATCTCCACCACATGTTATTCTCCTTAGGTAGAATCTCCTCTCAACTCGAGAGTATATTTTATATTCCTATCCTTTGATTTGGCCTTTATGAAATGTTTCCAAAGATTTTCAATTTGACCGACTCTATCTTAATCACTCACATTCAACAAGAACCTTGTAAATTTCATATACAATGAAAAATAAGTTCTCTTTGAGTTTTGAGACTCAAGTAATAGATAATGTTTGGAGACACATTGCACTTCATGTGTGTTATTAGTATCATATCGTACACTTTAATGCGAAAAGATACTCTTATTAAGTAACTTCCTAATATTTGAATCTAAGCCTGAGCCATGAGGTGATTGAAGCTAATATCAAAGTCATTTGTGACCAAAGTCTTTCTCCTTTTATCTAACCTAAAAATAAAAAACTTTCTTACTCCAAATATCAATATATCTCCTTTATTCTCGTTACAGTAGATAGATGATACAGACTTTAAATGCAGTTTCCATATCCTACACTAACTATCTTCCAAGAGCTATGTACATGTTATACGGACATGGATACGCAATTACATGCTATGCAAACTTGGAACAAGACAATCAGAACAAAGAGATTCATAAGTAGATAAATAAAAGACTATATGTGAGAGTTGTCACTGTTATATATAATCATAATTCTATTCGTAAATATTATAGGATAATTATAAAAAGGATAATGATGTATCATATAGTCTGTAATTAGAGCTTTCTCCTTAACTATATATTGTAAATCATGTACATCAATAACATCATTCAGCCTTTTTTCCTATATGGTATCAGAGTAAATCAATCTCTAAAAAATTTGTCTTTTGCCGTCATCCATTTTTCACTTATGGCTGCTAATAACAATCCTCATGTTTCCCCTCCTAAACCGATAACCATTACTGAAACTCCAACGGTTCTCAATCTCAACATGTCCAATGTGACAAAACTCAACTCGACAAACTTCATGATGTGGAGTCGACAGGTTCATGCCCTTCTCGATGGTTATGGTCTCGTCAGATTCGTTGATGATACATCGCTTCCTCCATCACATACGGTTACTACAGATGCATGTGTTATACTCAATTAGGCATATGTCGTGTGGACTCGACATGATAAATTAATATACAGTGATTTGCTTGGTGCAATTGCCGTTACCATCGAACCCTTACTCTCGATCACTATTACTTCCGCTGAGATCTGGAACACCCATGGGCGGAAGTAGTATGTTAGTATTGGGGTCAGTTGACCCCATTAAATTAAAAATATATATATAAGGCTTATTGTAAAATTTAAATTAATCCCGCTGTAACTAAAAATTTGACCCCTATAAATTTAATAACCAAACTAAACAATTGACCCTAATAACACTAAATTTTATATACAAGTAAATCCAGTAACTGTTTTGTATTATATATAATAATAAGCTTAATAATATATTATAGGTTAATAAGCCTAATAAAATCTATTTCAAACAAATATAGAAATATAATTATCTAACCAATCCTTCGCTTCTCTATCTTGGTTCAAATAATTTATTGTTCAAATAATATCTTGGTGTGATTTCTAAAATTAGAGTTTTGTAAAAGTGAAAAAAAAATGCCTTCTAGTTTGTTTTATTGAAAAGCAAATATTTGAGACGGTTCAAATGAATCAGTGATAAAGTTATACCAAGATGTGAGTGACCGTAGCATCTATTTTTAGTATTTGTATTAACATTTTTATCGAATTGAAAACGTTTAGGATTTGTTTTTCTTTTAAGTTTATAATGACCCAATAACTAAATTTTCTAGCACCGCCACCCGCTCTACAACTTATGCTAAACCTAGCCGTGAACACTTGAAACAGCTACGCTAACAAATCAAAAACTGGACAAAAGGTATGAAAACAATTAGTGAATATTTTCAAGGTCTCACAGCTCGTTTCGATCAGCTAGCTCTGCTAGGAAAGCCATTGAAACATGAAGATAGTGTCGAATATATCCTTGAAGGCCTGTCTGACGACTATAAGACAATAGTTGATCAGATTGAGGGACATGATGTATCTCCTTCCTTGACCGAGCTTCATGAAAAACTCATGAATCATGAACTCAAGCTACAAGCGAGTCTCCACATCTCTTTCTATTACGGCGAAGAATGCCTCCTACAGATGCTCTTCTCACAACCAGCAGTCCACGTCTACTATAACTCTCGTCAAAACAACAACTACTGGCAGCAATCTCAGAGCCAGTTTTTACCAACAACAACTGGCACCTATGCCGAGTCATCAAACCGCTCTTATTAGTCTTTTTGCATCACCTACACATCACCTACACCCAAAATCACTCTTAAGTCTTGGTACTCTCGTCTTGGTCATCCGTCTTTTTTCATTCTAAAAACACTTGTTTCTCGTTATAATTTACCTTTGTCTTCTTCTCATTCAAAATTTTTCTCTTGTTCTGATTCCTTTCTTAATAAAAGCCACAAATTGCCGTTTAGAAACAAACTCTTGTTTCCTCTAAACCTCTTAAACTTATTTTTACTAGGGTCTGGACTTCACCAATTGTCTCCATTGATAATTATAAGTACTACCTTATCCTTGTTGACCACTATTCTCGCTATACCTGGTTGTATCCACTCAAGCACACATCACATGTTCGTGACACCTTCATCAATTTTCAAGCGCTTGTAGAAAACAAGTTCAGTACCAAAATCAAGATGTTGTACTCCGACAATGGAGGCGAATTTATAGCTCTACGCCAATATCTCGCCACTCACGGAATCACATCATCAATTGGTGGAGACTGGTCTCTCGTTATTCACTCATGTCTCAGTTCCCAACACATACTAGACATATGCTCTATCAACGGAAACTGTTGGTGTTTATTCACCAAAACACACCTCTTCGTGTTTGTATCGGTGTCATGTGTTTGTGATAAACACATATCTTCCTCTCTTCTAATTGATAAACCAAAAATGTGCTTGTGAAACAAGGCATCCTTTCATTGAAATAAGACACAACCATTAACAAGCATCGATTGAAAAATGTTAAAAATAGAGGAAGAGGAACAGAGCAAGATACGAGAAACAGAGGGTAAGAGTGAGAAGAAGAAAAACACAAAGCCGAGAGAGAAAACACAAAGCCGAGAGAAGGGAAGAAGTTAGAATCCGATTCTAACTTTCTTCTCATTGCAAAACCAATTCTAAGAGATCAAAGTCGAGTTTGCAAGGGTCTTTGAAAGGTGTTAATTCAAAGATTGATAGTTGTATCTTCAAGATAGACGTCCATTAAACTACAAACACCACCGGGGACGAAATTCTGTCTTAGGAGATTGCATTGGCAAGCCTCTATCAACCGATTCAAGAGGAAGAAGAAGTAAAAGAAAGACTTTAAAGGTGATTCTATTTGTGATTTACTTACAAGTTTGTGATATCTTATTACTTAAATCGCAAGTAAAAGGGACAACGATTGATTGTATAAGTATCGGATTCAATTGGTATAACAATCTAAGACATAATTTCTTTTCTTTGCGATTTGAATCTGATTCGTTGCTTTTACTTTAAAGATGGATCAATCGATTGGCAATGTGAAAAATCACATTGAGAAGCCATTTGTTTTATGAGGAGTGGATTTCAAAAGATGGCAGCAAAAGATGTTGTTCTATCTTACAACATTGTATTTGGCACAATGCTTAACTTCGGATGGACCGGAACTGCCTGTTGAAGGAGACATTCCTGACAAACCATAAAAGCTTCGGAGGTATGGACACAAAACGAGTTTTTGTGCAAAAACTATATTCTCAATGCTTTGGATGATTCTCTCTATGATGTTTATCTAACATTCAAATCTCTGAGAGAATTGTGGGAATCGTTGGAGAAGAAATACAAATCTGAAGTTGCAAGCGCTAAGAAATTCATTGTTGGAAAGTTTCTGAACTTCAAAATGGTTGACACCATCTCGGTGGTGAAACAAGTGGAGGAAACTCAAGTAACTGCTCATGAATTAAGCGATGAAGGTATGGGTTTGAATGAAACTTTTCTGGTTGCATCTATTATCGAAAAGTTGCCTCCAACTTGGAAAGATTTCAAGGCCCATCTCAAACATATTCACGAGAATATGAGTTTGGAGCAGTTGATTCTCAAGCTTCGTGTGGAAGAAGAAAATCGAAAGAATGAGAAATCTGAATTCTCTTCCATAGAAGCAAAGGCTAACGTGATCGAAGGGAAAAGCTTCAAGTCCAAGAACCTTAAGAATAACAAAAGGAATAACAAATCCTTCACTGCTGCAAAAGGCTCTCAATTCAAAAAGAAGCCACAAGGAGCATGTTGGGTCTATGGCAAGCCTGGACATCAAGCCAAAGAATGTCGCTATAGAAAGGAAGGCAAACCAAGTGGAGAAGAGAACAATGCAAACCTTGCTATGAATCGGTTTGTTGCAGTTGTCTCCGAAGCCCTTATGGTGTCAAACACCAACGATTGGTGGATCGACACTGGCGCCACCACTCATGTATGCTTGGATGAGAATATGTTTTCAACATATGAGAAAGGTTCTGGTGGTGAAAAGTTGTTTATGGGAAATGCGAGTGTTGCTATGGTTGAAGGAAGAGGAAAAGTGATTCTAAAACTCACTTCTGGGAAGGAACCAGCACTTACAAATGTTCTTCATGTTCCTGAGATTCGAAAGAATCTGATTTCGGGTTCCCTTCTTAGCAATAAAGGCTTTAAGATGGTATTTGAGTCTGATAAAGTTGTACTCACTAAAGGTGGGATGTTTGTGGGAAAAGGATACTTGTGTGATGGTCTTTTCAAACTGAATGTTGTACCAATGATTAATAAAATCGCAGATAAAAGCTCTGCTTCTATTTACTTACTTGATTCAAATGAAATATGGCATGAAAGATTGGGACATATAAGTTATCGTTCTATGTTTAGGATGATGAATTTGGGCTTAATACCAAAACAAAGTCTCGATTATGCAAAGAGAAAGAAATGTGAAGTTTGTGTGGAGTCAAAGTACTCAAGATATTCTTATAAATCTGTGGAAAAATCGAATGAGATACTTGGACTAATTCATAGTGATCTATGTGATTTTCATTCTACTCCAAGTCGAGGAAGAAAGAACTATTACATTTCTTTCATTGATGACTATAGTAAGTTTTGTCAAATCTGTTTGATTGACACAAAAGATGAAACTTTGAACATGTTTAAGAAATTCAAAGCTGAAGCAGAAAATCAATTAGAGAAGAGAATAAAAATTCTTAGAACTGATCGTGGTGGAAAGTACACCTCACACGAATTCTCGGAATTTTGCCCCACACATGGAATAATTCATCAAACAACATCACCTTATAGTCCAATGCAAAATGGAGTTGCTGAAAGAAAGAATATAACTCTTAAAGAGATGATGAATTCCATGTTAAACAATTCGGGTGCACCAATTAGCTTATGGGGAGAAGCTATTCTCACAGCAAATTCAATTTTGAATAAAATCCCTCATATAAAGAGTGATAGAACCCCATATGAGATATGGAAGAATAAAATCCCTTCGTATAAAAGTATGAAAGTGTGGGGTTTTCTCGCAAAGGTACAAATACCTTTACCAAAGAGAACTACTATCGGACCAAAAACGGTGGATTGTGTTTTACATCGGTCCTGTGGAAATAGTGCTGCTCATAGATTCTTAGTCTTTAAATCTGATAATGACAAGGTAAAGCTAAACACGATTATTGAATCTAATGAAGCAGAGTTCTTTGAGAACATATTTCCATACAAAGACCCAAGGAAACCAAGTAATAAACGTGTACGTGAAGTAAGTGAAAGTTCTTCAAAGGTTCAAGAAAGAGAACTCGAACCAAGAAGAAGTAAGAGGGCAAGGATACCTAAAGACTTTGGTACTGATTTTATGACGTACTTGAGTGAATATGAACCTCAAACATATAAGGCAGCTATGGAATCTTCAGAAGCACACTATTGGAAGGAAGCAATTCAAAGTGAGATAGAATCCATTTTACATAATCATACATGGGAATTGGTTGATTTACCTCCAGGAAATAAACCAATCGGACACAAATGGATTTTCACAAAGAAACTTAGACCGGGTGGATTTCGTCAAAAAGCCCTACTAGTTGCAAAAGGATTTCGTCAAAAAAAAGGTATCGATTTCTTTGATACATATTCTCCGGTCACAAGAATCACTTCTATTAGATTTCTAAGAGCAATGTCAGCCATATATGGTTTAGAAATTCATCAAATGGATGTTAAGACATCATTCTTAAATGGTGAATTAGACGAAGAAATATATATGGATCAACCCGAAGGCTTTATAGTCAAAGGGACAGAAAAGAAAGTTTGTAAGCTTAAGAAGTCGTTGTACGAACTTAAGCAAGCACCAAAACAATGGCATGAGAAGTTTGACAATACGATGAGATCATATGGGTTCATGATTAACGAATGTGATAAGTGCGTGTATATCAAGAAAACTAAAAATGGTACGATCATTGTATGCCTATATGTGGATGATATGTGGATGATGGGAACAAGTAAAACCATCATTAATGACACCAAGAAGATGTTGAGTGATAACTTTGAAATGAAAGATATGGGATTGTCTAATGTAATACTTGGTATTAAGATTAAACGAGAGCCAAATGGTTACTCCCTTACTTAATCTCATTACATTGAAAAAATTCTCAAGAAATTTGGTCATTTTGATGATAGACCTGTAGTTACACCATTTGATCCAACATGTAAACTTTCTAAGAATATGGGTGAAAGTGTGTCTCAATTGGAATACACACAAATTCTTGGAAGCCTTATGTACATCATGAACTGTACAAGACCAGATTTGGCTTATTCTTTAAGTAGATTAAGTCGATATTCAAACAATCCAAATCGAGAACATTGGAATGCTTTGATTAAAGTAATGAGATACTTAAAGCATACAATGAATTTTGGTCTTCATTACACGAATTTTCCTCCTGTATTAGAAGGATATAGTGATGCAAATTGGATCTCTGGAAGTACGGATAGCAAATCCACAAGTGGTTATGTGTTTACACTTGGTTGTGGTGCGGTGTTTTGGAGGTCATCTAAACAAACGTGTATTGCACATTCCACAATGGAATCTGAATTTATCGCACTAGATAAAGCTCCGGAGGAAGCAGAATGGCTCCGAAATTTTATTGAAGACATTCCATTATGGCCAAAGTCGGTCACTACTCTATGCATTCATTGTGATAGCATGGCAGCACTAAGTAGAGGGAAAAATATAATTTACAATGGCAAGTCAAGGCATATTCGGCGGAGACATGATACAATACGACAATTGCTTTCCAATGGAATCATATCATTTGACTATATTAGATCAAAGGACAATCTGGCTGATCCTTTAACGAAAGGCTTACCGAAAGAGCAAGTCATATTCACTTCGAGGGGAATGGGACTAAGGCCAATACAATGAGTCACCACTTGGTGGAAACCTTACCTAGCAACATTGGAGATCCCATGGTCTAGGTTCAAAAGGCAAACTAGCTGAGGAAGACTCAAGAGAGAGATACATATTTCTCATTCCTGTGAAATCATAATGTGTTTCCATTGATGTTTAAGGGTTGAATACGAAATTCTTAATAACATTAATATCTTTTCTAAAGTGGGATAGAATGGACTATTCTTAATTAATGTTACCTATATGAGAGTGGTGTCGGGTTGCACCTATGAGAACTGATATGGCTATGTTCTCTAGAGCTCTCACGAAGTTAGGATTTGCTCAGAACCAAAATGAACACAACCGTATAAACTTGAAATGAACTGATGATAATGTGTTTCAGTTATTGTCTCGGGTTACTTTTAAACGTGGCTAGTTCAAGACTCGTGTTCACTACCCACATGTAAATCCGATAAGTGATTACTAGGTAAGGTTCAAGTCCAAAAGACACCTTCACCGATGCATTTGATTCTATTTCTTAGAATTGACGAGCTTATTTTCTATCCAAATGTGGGGTATTGTTGAGTTTGAATAGAAAATGTGGGGTATTGTTGGTGTTTATTCACCAAAACACACCTCTTCGTGTTTGTATCGGTGTCATGTGTTTGTGATAAACACATATCTTCCTCTCTTCTAATTGATAAACCGAAAATGTGCTTGTGAAATGTTAACGACACTGAAGGTTGAAGATGAAGATGAGAAAGAAAGAAAAGAGTTTTGTTATTATTCGTTAATCATGTAACTAATTACATTACTCTTCTTATTATAGTAAGAAGAGAATCGGTTAAACAATAACCAGAGTAAACCAACAGTAAACCTAAACCGAAAAACAAAATTGTCCTAATACCCCCTTTCAAGATGGCAAGTATATTGAGCTCAATGCCATCTTGCCAAGGAAAGAACTAAAACTTCCTGCAGCTAACGGTTTGGTAAAGATGTCCGCAAGATTGTCTTCGGTCCTCACATGAAGGGGCTTGATTAAGCCATCTAAAATCTTCTCTCTTACCTTATGACAATCCATCTCCAAGTGCTTTGTTCTCTCATGGAACACATAATTATTAGAAATGTGTATAGCCGCCATTGAATCACAAAAGAAAGCAACAGGCTGCTCTTGTGGTGCACCTAGTTCCGTGAGGAGATTGGCCAGCCACATCACTTCTTTCAAAGCAAATCTCATCGCCCGATACTCGGATTCTGCAGAGGAAAGAGAGACGGTTTGCTGTTTCTTTGATTTCCATGATATAAGGGAAGGACCGAGAAACATGCAAAAACCTGAAGTAGACTGACGAGTATCCTTACATGAAGCCCAGTCCGCATCTGTAAAAGCTCGTAGTATTAAATCACAATCTGTAGCATAGAAGATACCATTTCCTATGGTACCTTTCAGATAATGTAAAACCTTATGTGCAGCCTGCAGATGTGATGTCTTCGGAGCAGATGTAAACTGACACAATTTGTTTACTGCAAAGGTAATGTCAGGTCTGGATATAGTAAGATACATTAACTTCCCTACTAACTTTCGATATTGATCTGGTTCTGAGAGCAGAGGTTCATCGCTGTTCATACACAACTTAATACTTGGCTCCATCGGTATCTTAGAAGGTTTACAGGCTAACAAACCTGCCTCTTCTAACAGCTCTAAAGTATACTTCCTTTGGCTAATTGAAATGCCCTTCGAACTCCTTGCTATTTCCAGACCAAGGAAGTACCTTAGAGGACCCAAATCTCTGACTTTGAACTGCCCATGTAGCGCCTGTTTTAGCTTATTAACCTCATCATTATCATTGGAAGCTATCACAATGTCATCCACATAAACCAAAACTGCAATGTACTTTCCATTAAAATTCTTTATGAAAAGTGTGTGGTCGGTATATGATTTTTGGAAACCCAATGACTGCAGAGTGTTACTGAATTTCAAAAACCATTGCCTAGAGGCTTGTTTCAATCCATAAAGCGATTTGTGTAATTTACATACCGCATTTTGTGGTAGAACTTCTCCTTCCTTCGGTGTGTACCCTGGTGGTAAGGTCATGTATATCTCTTCATGTAGATCACCATTGAGGAATGCGTTTGATACGTCAAGCTGTGTAAGACTCCATCCTTTTGCAGCTGCTACTGCGATTAAAGTTTTTATCGTAGTCATTTTAGCCACAGGGGAGAATGTATCAACAAAATCCACTCCTTCTTTCTGTGTGAATCCCTTAGCCACCAATCTCGCTTTGTACCTCTCAAGTGTTCCATATGCATTTAATTTTATCTTATATACCCACCTGCAGCCAATAGCACGTTTTTCTTCTGGTAAAGAACAGATAGTCCATGTTCCCGAGCTCTCTAAAGCCTCTAATTCTTCATTCATGGCAGCTATCCATTCTTTAAAACTCTTTGCTTGACTGAAACTAGTAGGTTCAGAAAAAACATTTACAGAGCATATGTATGACTTATATTCATCTGATAGCTGCTCATAGGAGAAGAAGTTTGCAAGGGGATAAGGCAAACTGGTCTCTGTCATTCCGCAATAATAGTCATGGAGGTACCCTGGAACCTTCTGTTTTCTCCTTTCTGCTCTTGGCTGTTGATTACTATCTTCAACTTTCTTACTTTGAATAGCCAGTTGCGATTTCTCTGTTTCAGAATCCTCTGTGAATTGATCAGAGGTACTAGATGCTGCGTTTTCTGATTCTATGTCCTCTGAGCTTTCAACAGAGGGAGTACTAGGTGTATTCAATGATAATGATGATGAAGGAATGTCAACTGCATTTGTTTCTTCTTCAACAACAGATGATGGAACTTTTTGATTAGTATTACTTTCAATACCTAAGTCCCTTTCTTCTTTACCTGTGTTGATGTCAACTGCATTTGTTTCTTCCTCAACAGCAGATGCTGGAACGTTTTGATTAGTGTTCCTCTCAATGCTTGAGTCATTCATTTCGCCTTCTATAGCTTCTTTCAAAAACAGATTCTCCAAATCTACTTGTTTTCTGTCATGAAAAGGAAAAATTCCCCCATGAAACTTAACATTACGAGACACACGAACTTGATTTGTCTCAATGTCCAACAACTTGTATCCCTTTACTCCTGTAGGATAGCCAAGGAACACATGGGGTCTTGCTCTTGGTTCAAACTTATGCCTTTGCTTGTTAGAAGTAGAAACATAACATAGACTCCCAAAAACTTTTAGTGCATCATAATCTGGAACTTTTGAGTTTAATACTTCATAAGGGGATTTGTTCTTAAGCAACGTTGTTGGCAACCTGTTAATGAGAAAAACTGAAGTTAATACACAATCTCCCCAATATTCAAGAGCCACATTACTTTGAAACATGAGAGATCGAGCCACATTCAAAATGTGTTGATGTTTCCTCTCAACAACCGAGTTTTGTTCTGGCGTTTCCGGGCAGCTATGATAGGATTCAATTCCTTTTGTTTTGAACAAGCTTTCGAATTTTAACTCTGGAGCATTGTCCGACCTTACACCCTTTATAACAGCTTTGTATTGGGTTTCAATCATAGTAAGAAAATCTGGAAACACTTTCAAAACATCACTCTTTAGTTTCATTAGATAAACCCAAGTAACTCTAGAATAGTCATCAACAATAGTGAGGAAATATCTATATCCTTCTAGAGTGGGCACAGAGAAAGGACCCCATATATCAATATGAAGCAAGTCAAACGATTTTTCGCACATATTATTCAACGATTTAAAAGGCAAGTGTTTCTGTTTTGCCAAAGGGCATACGTCGCAATGAAAATCATTTCTATTCTCTTTCTTAATTCCAAGAAGATTCAAAACAGTGTCAACTTTACGAGTGCTAGGATGGCCTAGTCTATTATGCCAAAGAACAGAATCAATCAAGAGATTAGCAGAAAATGATAAATTCTTGACAGCATCTTCGGAGAGTGAGTCTTTATCCAAGAGATACAGATTTGACACTTGTCTAGCATGACCAATCATCAGCCCCTTGATAGGCTCCTGAATCACACAAGTAGAAGGATCAAAAATAACACGGCAGTTTAAGTCAATAGTGAGTTGGCTCACACTAAGGAGACTCAACCTAAAGTCAGGTATATAAAGAACATTTTTCAGAACAATACAGCTATTAACCTTAACCTCACCAATACCAGCAATATGAATATTAAGGCCATTAGGAAGTGTAACAGTTCTATTATATACATCTGATATATCAATAAAACAGCTTCTGTCATTGGTCACATGGTGAGTAGCACCACTGTCGATGACCCAAGTTTGAGCATCAAGGACAGAATTTGTACTCTTCATAATGCCTACAAAATCCAGAGTAGAAGTTGAGAATTTAATACCAGGAGACGCCGTGATAGTGCCTTTAGAAGTGGTTGGTTTAGCATCTTTGGTCGTAGGTAGAGTTAGCTGCGAATTGAAATAGGAGATGACCCCTTCTATTTGATCTTTTGTCAATGTTTTTGGACCTTCTCGCTTCTGTTTATGTTTGAAACCAGGAGGGTAACCGTGAATTTTGAAGCACTTATCGATGGTATGGCCTGTATAACCACAATGTGTGCAGGTCGGCTTCTGGCCCTTTTGCGTCGAGATTGTTGCATTTACTGCAGCATCTATCTGCTTCTTTTCCTCAAAATGGTAAGCTGAAGCTGAAGGAGCATTTGTTATATTCCTTTGACTATGATCCGAATCAAGAATGTTATAGACTTCTGCTAAATCAGGTACTCTTTTCCTCATGACAATTTGACTTCTTGCATTTGAATAAGCTTCGTTCAATCCTGCAAGAAACTTTATCACCTTTGTATGATCCAATTTTGTTGCAGTCTTCTTGCAACACTCGCAGGTTTTACAAGTACTGATGCACTCTGCACTCTCCAATTCATCCCACAGAGTCTTTAGCTTCGTGTAGTAAGTGGACAGATCCATAGTTCCCTGTTGTAAGCTCCAAATCTGCTGTGTCAATTGGTACGATCTAGGCAAGTTTGTGATGTGAAACCTCACAAGTAAATCTTTCCAAATCTCTGATGCGTCCTCGAATCTTAGGATACTTCCATATATCTGTTTGTTTACAGAATTCAAGATCCAAGACTTCACCATGGAGTTACATCTTGACCAGATTTTATAATGAGGATGAGTGATGTAAGGTCTCGGAAGGCTACCATCTGTGAATGAGATTTTATTCTTCGCATCTAGAGAAATGTTCATAGCTATACTCCAAGTGATATAATTTGTCCCATCTAAGATCTCCGTAATGATTGGAGTTCCGGGGTTATCACCACTTGTGAGAAAGTAAAGTGAGTACTGGATACCTTCGAAGTTGAAGTCTTCTTGAGCTGGAACTCTAGTCTCTGTACTCTGTTTACCAAACAGCTTTTTCGAAACTTCCGATGCTTGATTCTGTGAGTTTTCTTGCTCAGAGGATTCGGACTTCACAGATCGAGCTCTTCTTGTGGACAAAGTAAGCTTTCTCACTGTCGCAGGTCTTTTGTCCCCTTTTCGAATAACAACCATGGTTCCGATCAAGATTCCGGCTGAAATCTTCAGAACGACAAAGAAATAGAAGAAGAGATGGGTTTCGGTAACTTAGTTACAATCGACCACGTAAACCGTGGTAATGGATCGGAAAATCAATTCCGATCAACAATCGCGCAAAGAAAATGGCAGATCGCAATCTGCTCTGATACCATGTTAACGACACTGAAGGTTGAAGATGAAGATGAGAAAGAAAGAAAAGAGTTTTGTTATTATTCGTTAATCATGTAACTAATTACATTACTCTTCTTATTATAGTAAGAAGAGAATCGGTTAAACAATAACCAGAGTAAACCAACAGTAAACCTAAACCGAAAAACAAAATTGTCCTAATATGAAACGAGGCATCCTTTCATTGAAATAAGACACATCCATTAACAAGCATCGATTGAAAAATGTTAAAAATAGAGGAAGAGGAACAGCGCAAGATACGAGAAACAGAGGGTAAGAGTGAGAAGAAGAAAAACACAAAGCCGAGAGAAGAGAAGAAGTTAGAATCCGATTCTAACCTTCTTGTCATTGCAAAACCAATTCTAAGAGATCAAAGTAGAGTTTGCAAGGGTCTTTGAAAGGTGTTAATTCAAAGATTGATAGTTGTATCCTCAAGATAGACGTCCATTAAACTACAAACACCACCGTAGGGACGAAATTCTGTCTTAGGAGATTGCATTGGCAAGCCTCTATCAACCGGTTCAAGAGGAAAAAGAAGTAAAAGAAAGACTTTAAAGATGATTCTATTTGTGATTTACTTACAAGTTTGTGATATCTTATTACTTAAATCGCAAGTAAAAGGGACAACGATTGATTATATAAGTATCGGATTCAATTGGTATAACAGCAACATATCTCATCAACTGTATGCCCACTACAGTGCTAAATAATGAATCTCTATACTGTTGTTTGTTTGGCACCACTCCCAATTACCTCAAGCTTCGATACTTCGAATGTCTCTGCTACCCTTGGTTGCGTACATACACTTCTCATAAACTCGAAAGCATATCAAAGGCGTGTGTTTTTCTGGGATATTTACTCACACAAAGTGCATATCTTTGTCTTGATATGACCATTGGGCGTGTCTATGTCTCTCGCCTCGTCCACTTTGTCGAATCGGAGTATCCTTTTGTTCACAACCATCGTCCTTTACCATCTCTGAAATTGAAACCACCGTTCCAATCCTTACCACCGTGACACATCAAATTCTGATAAGGTTAGCAGTTTAGCTTACTTCGGCTCCGTCGTCAGCAATGTCTCCTCCGTCTTCGGATCCTTCGCTCCTGAAGAACAGGCAAATCCTTCACAGTCACGTGAGCAATTGGGTCCAGCTCAATTAAGTTCAGGCCCAATAACACCGACATGCCCACTTACATCAACAGGTCCATAACTTCATTCTGACCCAAATGATATTGAACAATCCACGAGTCTCTCTTCATCAGATTCGGCTTCGCCTCCGCCGTCACAAGCTCCCTTCGTCTTCGCATGCAAACAAAATAGGCGAGCAACCGCCGATTCAACAGAGTAATTTACACCCTATGTGGACAAGATCGAAGAATAACATCTCAAAGCCAAAAATAAAACTCAACCTTGCTGCAGAACTCAATCGAAAAGCCCCAAGACGGCTCTTTAGGCTCTTGATGATCCTAACTGGCAAGGCGCAATGACAGAAGAAGTTGATGCAATTATTCGGAACCATACTTTTGATTATATCCCGCCATCACCATATCAAAATGTCATCCAAACCAAGTGGATTTTTACTCTGAAATATGGTCCTGATGGAAAGGTCACTCTTCATAAGGCCATGTTAGTGGCTCGTGGGTTTAACCAGGAATATGGTGTTGACTACTTTGAAATGTTTAGCTCTGTTGTGAAATCAACCACAATTTGTTTGGTGTTAGAGCTTGATGTAAGTCAAAATTGGTGTCTACGACAACTCGACATCAATAACGCTTTCTTGCAGGGTACTTTAACAGCTGAGGTCTATGTTTCTCAGGCACCTGGGGTTGTTGACCGTGATCGCCCACATCATGTTTGCCGCCTAAGGAAGGCTCTTTATGGCGTCAAACAAACACCACATGCTTGGTATGAGGAACTCCAGTTGTTTCTTACATAAATTGGATTTGCTAACTCGGTTATAGACACCTCGGTGTTTGTCTATCATGATGCAAGTCTCTGGTCTATGTGTTGGTATATGTGGATGACATAGTTGTGACAGGCAGCAACAAGAAACTCGTTACACACTTCATCGCTCGCCTAGCATCCCGCTTCTCACTCAAAAATATGGGTAATCTCAGCTACTTCCTTGGCTTGGAGGTTAGCAGAGACAATAAGGATCTTCAACTCACACAACGCTGATATATATTGGATCTACTCGAACATGTTAAAATGCTAGATGCGAAGCATGTGCTCACACCTAGGTCACCAATGCCAAAGCTCACTCTCAACACTAATACACGACTTGCTGATCCACGTGAGTCTCGTCAAGTCCTGGGGAGCCTTCAAAGACTTGCCTTCACTAGTCCGGATGTGTCGTTTGTAGTTAACAAACTTACCAAACCATTATCTCGTCCACAATTTCAAGAACTTATATGCAAGATTGGAGTGACACATCACCGTCCATCTTGAAAAAGCGTATAAGATAATTATAGAAAGGATAATTATGTAAATCATATAGTTTGTAATTAGGGATTCTTCCCTAACTATATATTGTAAATCTTGTACATCAATAAGATTATTCAGCCTTTTCCTCTACAAATATATAATCATTTGACTTTTATTCTAACAGATAAATACATGACAAGGTCTTCGGTGTATGGACCCATTAGTGAGATCAACGGGTCATTTCCACCACAGGTTAGTCTCCTTAGTTTGGGGTTTGGATCTCTCATGACACGGCTATATTATATTCTTATCCCTTTATTTGGCTTTTCTTGATTATGAAATGTCATAATAATGGAGAAACTAAGTTTTAAATTTGACCGAGTTGGGTTGACCAAACAAGAAAAAATGAAGAGATTGACTTGGGTCTATTTAATCCATATATTCAACCAAAACCTTGTATATTGTTACATATTAAAGGAAGAACACAAATAAAAATTTCATTCACTTTTGATCATCAAGTAATAAACTTTAGAGACACATTACACATCATGTATTTTATCATATCACATACTCAAACGCATATGCAGAAGAAAACAAGTACTTATCTAAGGTAGTTAACAGGTGGGTCCAGAGTGCCAACAAGTATCCCGAGATCAATATCCATGTCCTCGAACTTTTTAATGAATGGATGACTCTGAAAACATGATCAGAGATCTTAGAATGTTTCATCAAAGATACTAAATGATGTTACAAAGAGAGAGAGAATGAATGTGGTGAGTACGAATTACTTACTAAAAGGTCCAGAGATGATGATCTTGCTGGAGGTTCTTTTTGTATGCTGTTATTAATGTACATTTGAACCATTAATATTGATTCTGTGTTTCTGTGCGAAGTATATGAAGATGCAAATAACGAGTCTTTCACTTACCAGGCTGATACAAAGGAGCAAAATTCAGGTGAAAATTGATCACAAGGAGCAGTTGGTGGTGGACTCTCTACAATTGCTGCCAAGAGTTCATAAAAGCTTGGCGGGTTTTGTTGATCTTCAGATTCTAAGTAAGGAAACCTCCCTATTGCACATTCTAAGACTGACATGCCCAAACTCCAAATGTCGCTACTGTAGTCATAAGTATTTCCACTGATCCTCTCAGGCTGTGGAGTGTACAAGTCAGTTGGTTATGCATGTTTTAAATATACTGCATCATCAAGAAGTTTGTAATGTAGAGTGATCTTGGAATACTTTCTTACCGACATATAGTTATAGGTTCCAACAAATGTGTCCCTCTGTCCCATCGAGCTAGCAAGACTTGCACTGACACCAAAATCTGAGATTTTTACTTCTCCTTTATGGTTTACAAGAAGATTTGATGGTTTGATGTCTCTATGTATGACATGTCTTTCGTTGTGCAGGTACACAAGGCCTTGCAAAACCTGTTTACATGACTTAAATAAGTAAAGAGTGATAAATCACCTTTGAATGATTAAGTGGAGTATAGGATGTTCACTGAACCTGTTTACAGACTACAGCAAGGTAAGGTTCAAGAATAGTTTTCACTTGTCTAATCACATCCACAAGAGATCCCCGGTCCATGTATTCGAGCACAAGGGAAAAAGCTCCATTGTGATAGAAAGAGTGGTAGCAGACTACTACATGTGGACATTGTGATGATGCTTGATTTATTTTGAGCTCTTGGACAATTTGCTTACGGACTTCTTCTTGTATATTCATCTGTATGACCTGTGATTCATAAAACAAACAAACTTAAATCCTAAATGTACATGAATACTTACGGCCTCATTCACTAGCATTACATCTGAATCATTAGTCTAATTGGGCAGAAAAAAAAAACAAGTGATTATCTAATCGAGAGAGCTAAACTTTTCTACTTCCCATCAAATTAATCCCTGAGAAGAAGCTAACACAAAAGTTCAATTTCACACCGTCCTGAAGGTCCAAATAAGTGACGAGTCATTAAGAAGAGATAAAAGTAGTATGGTTGAAATTGGCTATCAAAAACTTACTTTCATAGCAAAAAGTTTGCCAACCCATTTATGTCGAACTAGTTGTACAACACCACCACTGCCTTTTCCGATGACTTTCACTGCCTCTAAGTCTTCAGCAGTGATTTCAAAATCAAGCTCTTTGCTATCAGATGGCTATAGTGGAAGATAAAATAGACACACAATAAATCCCCTTAGGAACATTGATCTCGTAAAAGAGATTCAAATTTATGTGAAGTGAAGTTACCCTTGATTGCTTCTCATCTGACGTCAATTTTAACCCCTTTTGGTTCAGAAGAAAATCTCCATCGTGAAACGTTCCACTTGCAGTTCTGCATAGTAAGTATTAAGGCATTGACGAATCACCAAACATGAAATCAAGTTCTTTCATTTAGGGATTTTAATCGAGTTCAACGGATTGATCAGAAACTTAATTCAAACCCATAAAAAAGATGGTTCCAATCATTTGATTATTGTTTGCAATCAGAAATCAGAAATTCAAATCAGAAATCCAGAATTCAAAAAGCTATTGACGGAACAGATAATCTATCTGATTTCTCTGCTGCACCATTAATGTGTACGATTGATTTTCTCTTTGGTTACTGAGCCAGAGACAAAATCAGAATCGCGAAACTTACAAGAAGGAAGAGATTGGGGTTTCTTGAGCTGGAACGGAGAGCTTAAGCTGTTTCAAGTTCGATTTGATCTTCACCATTTTCTCTATCTTAAGACGATCTAGGGATTATCGCTCTCTTCTCTCTCTAGGGTTTCTAAGTAAGCGCAATGTGAAGAAAGAGGACGATAAGTAGAGAGAAGACGATTTTTCGTGTTAACGGACATATAATTTTGAACGCGTGAGACCGGGAAACAGAAAAATTATCTAACTAAGAAAATAAAAATTAATTAAATGAGATTAACCAAGATAGATTTAAATGGGCCTTAATTTGACCCATAAAATACGATACGGCCCATTAGCTGCGGTAGAGCTGTTTGAACAATGGCTGGACACAGCTGGCAATAAAAGAAAAACCATAATAATATGGAGTTTTTAGGGTGAATTGGGTTAATATACACAAAGAAACCCAAAACCTATTTAGTACCCATTGGGTTTCTGTATTTAAGTGAGTATCTATGGGTTTACTGTATAAATGATGTATTTGCCCTTCTCTCCTTATAGACCTAGCGCGCGTGAGAAAGGTGTAGTCGACAGACGCATTAAATATGAGAGAGATCGCGTGGGTGATGACATATCTTCATAGGTTTGCGTAGGGTAGAGTCTATTACAGAGTGTTAGCTGCAATTGCAATTAAGATGAGTTGAGTGACATCTTAATTGTCTCCTCTTCTCTGCTAACTGTTTTGGGAGACGCAAAAGCAAAGTAGAAAAAGTAGAGTTGCTTCACCATTACTGTTATAAATGAACATACACACCCACATTATCAGCTACAGACCGATAAACTTACAACTAATGAACATAGAAAACCCGGTGGATAATGCATTGATGACTAAGAACCTAATCGGGTAAGTAAGCAATCAATTTCTCATCTGTAGACCGTTAAGTTTGTCGCATCTTTTGCAATAAATGTTGGTTTCCAGTTAAAACTGATTGCATGTTAGTGAATCAGACCTGAAATGGAATCAATTTTCTCATGTGTTTGTGATGCATTTATTCATACAGAGACAAAGTATTAGTGTAATAATAACTGACGATATTAATGATTTCTACATTATACAGCAAGATACGTTTCGCTTAGGGTACATAGAGAAAAATGGATAGGAAACATGGAGGAAGGGTTCGTGTTTAAAGAGACATACCATGGGTTGGTAGCGTACATAGTGACAAAGAGAACTGATGGTTTAGCTGGTAGTCGCTAAAATAAAGGTGGTAATGCAGGTTCGTTGTGACGAAGATATGCAGCTAAGTTACCAATGGCCAGAACGAGTAATGGGGTCTAAATGGAAAAAAATCGACCCAATCTTCATGATTAACGACGAGGAGTTCGAACTATACCTGGTGATAAAGGAAGAGATGGGCGAGGTGTGCTTAAAGGCTACTATTCAAAGCACTAGTAGAGAAGATATGTTAGTGACAGTGGGAAGGGGGATGGATGTTGCAACCGTCAGAGACCTTATTTTAGCAGGTAAAGGTGTGTGGTATTTAATATTTACCATGTTATGTACCATATTGAAAAGAGTTTACCCACTACGTACGTAATTACCCTACAGGATACATGAAACTGATAATTGCAAAAAAAAAGTTTTCCCAGGTACGGAGCGTCAGAAGGACAAAGGGAAAGAAGTTACATATAAATCTGTCTTCGATGGGAAGGGGATACATGTCCAGTCTCTCAACATGACCAACAACGCAGCTGAGATATGGGATGCGTTTCTTGGAAGAAAATCGGTGTTGGTAGGGGCATCAACAAGCAGAGCAATGAGCCACCAAAACCGTGAGAGGAGGATTGACCTCAATGTGGAAGCAGTGCGTAGTAAAACAACAAAAGCTCATGATACAGACGACGGTTCATCAAGTTTGGGCCAGGGTCTAGCCAATAGTCCGATCACATCAGCGGGGGCTGACTCTAGGCTGATATCAGAGAGTGAAGACGACTCTCAGAGCATATTGTTGATGGGTAAGTGACTAAGAAACATAACAATATATGATGTAAGCAAAGTTGGGGATGAGGTTTAGCTGGTACAAAATATAATATCTGTTAAGAAATATATTAACCGGTAAATGGTAGTATAGCGTGTGCAAGAAATACTAACCGGTAAACCTTATTGTATCGTGTATAATATAATAATCGGTAAATGTTATTGTATCATGTACATAATATAATAGCCGTGTAGGATATAAATATGGGTAACATATAAAGGTCTTGATAGCGGGTATCCATAGTGTTGGGCTCCATCCAAAATGTTATATTAACCCGGATTTGGGAGGACGCTTGTGCAGACACAGATGGTGACTCCGTAAGCCTCACGCATCGAGGATATGGTGATAATCAGGGGCGCTTGGAAGGGTGCGGCTTCGAACTAGGTGGTCCATCCCATGACTGTAGTTTATCATCTGATCTAGAGAATGAGGACCACAATGAAGATGCCCCTTCCATTGTACTGTTGGAATTGGATGCACCCGCATATTTTGACGACCCAGGGGAGGATGGACTAGGTGAGTTAACTAAAAGCGTATATGATATAATATTATATGTAGTCTACAATGGTGATTATCGTGACAAGAATTTGTATTTGTATAACAGATAAACTACCACATGCTATGAGAGATGTGGATTATGAGGGGACAGACACATTTGTGGGAAGGGTAGTCATGAACAAAAAGGATTGCAAGGCGAAACTAGCAATCCATGCCATCACCAACAAATTCTATTTCAAATATGGTCGATCTGAGCCAGGAATGATAGTTGTGGAGTGTATGGCTGATACATGCCCATGGCGGGTGTATGTAAGGAATATGGACTAGAGTGAGTGTTTTGTGATACAGAAGACTTGTCAAACACATGTATGCAACATTGATGCTAGAGGAAATTTTCACAAGCACGCGTCTACAACAGTAATCAGTGAGTTGCTGAAGCATAAGTATGTAAGCATAGGAAATGGGCCAAGACCAAGTGAAGTGCGAACTTATATGAGGTACAATTTCAGTTTGAACATATCGTACTGGAAAGCTTGGTGGACAAGGGAGATCGCGATGGAAAATGCGATGGGGTTGGCTATGGGGAGATATGCCTTAATTCCTGCATATTTCAAGTTCCTCTTGGAAACTAACCCCAACTCGAAGTTGGAATTGAGACAGAGCTGGACGTATGTGGAGTTGAGAGGTTTAAGTATCTCTTCTTTACACTTAATGCATCAATTTAGGGCTTTTATTACTTGCAGAAGGTGATAGTGATCGACAGAACACACCTCAAAGGACGTTACGATGGCTGCCTTGTCGCTGCTACTGCGCAAGATGCTAACTACCAAATATTTCCGATAGCGTTTAGCATAGTCAATAGTGAGAATGAGCACGCTTGGACATGGTTTATGTCAAAGCTGACCGAGATAATACCAAATAGCCCAAACCTGGCCATTATGTCCGACATGCACGCATCGATTTACACAAGTATTTAGAGGGTAAGTATAAGTGTAGATGGTAAATATGTTGGTAGCCGTTATAAATTACTATAACAACTATGAATGGACATAGTTATTCAGCTTACCTTATTGTTCGCATGTGTACCCGCTATCTCATCATGCTGCTTGCATAGTTCACCTGAACCAAAACATAATGGCAAAATACAAGGATAGTGGGCTTTGCCGATTGGTTGCTGCTGCAGCTCGATCTTTCTGTTACCAAGAATTTGAAAATAGCTGAGATAAAAATACGTAGCAGAGAATGCCATGACCAACTGGTGGAGATAGGCGTAGGGCATTGGACAAGGGCTTATTTCATTGGGAACATATACAATATCATGACGAGCAAAATAGTGAAGTCGCTAAACAATGTTTTAACCGTGGCTCGAGAATACCCGGTAATATCTATTTTGGAGTCTATACAATCCACAATGCTAACATGGTTTGCAGTGAGAAGTGATGCAACTGAGGCAAAATTAACGAAGCTGCCTCCAAAAGTAGATGAAATTATGCTGCGAAAATATGAGAAAACAAGCGCAATCAAAGTGAAAAAAATTGGAGAGTTGTTATACAAAGTGACACAACTAGATGGATTTTCGTGTGCTGTAAAACTAGATGAATTTTCGTGTGCTGTAAACCTAACAGAGAAAACATGTACGTGCCGCGAGTTCCAAATGTTGATAATACTTTGCACACACACCATAACTACAACAATCGAAGCGGAAGAGAGTGTTGAGAATTTGGTTGGGGATCAGTGATATGCATAAATTTTACCATGTTTTAGAGTCCCATTTAGCTTATTTTGCATGCATATCTACATCATTCTCATCATTTTAGAGTCAGTTTAGGCTCATATTGTACATTTTCAATTTGCATAGCATACATGCTGCATTTAGCTTACTATCAGGTACTCTGGAAGACTTTTGGACCGTTTTTGGAAGCTTATGAACGTGAGGACGGACATGGACCTGAATTGAGTGTTGTACGCAAACAAAGGAAACGGCCAAGTGTTGTGACCCAACCAACTCGATATGACCTACTCGACCACCCTTGGTCAAGTTAGAAATTTTCGGAAGACTCCACCCGCAACTCGACCCAGACTTTCGACCGGCTGGGTCGAGTTTGAAAATCACCAAGGTCATCCGGAGACTGCTCGACCCGAAGACTCCACCTGCGGCACCCGAGCTGCTAGACTACCGAGCATAAGAAAAAGCCTCGACTGCCATATTCAAGATGCATAGACTAGAGTCTACTGAAAGACTCAAGAGAACAGCACCACTCGACTCTAAGACTCGACCAACACCTGGTCGAGTCATCGATCCGAACAATTTTTATGTTGACTTTTTCAGCATTGACTCTTTAAGTTTTATTTTGTATATGGGCTATAAATACCCTGCGATAGCTCACATTTAGGGGACGCTTTTCTTTCTAGTTTTTGGCTAAGTTTGAATCTTTTTTCTGTCTAAACTCTTTGTATTTCCAGAATTTAAATGCTTGAGTTAAGTTTAATGCATTGAGTATTTGTTTTTGCTTCTTTAATCAATCTTGTTTAACTTTCCATGGGCTCTCTAATCATGTTAAGCTTTGCATTTTCTGAGTTGATCATGTTGATTAGTGAGTAGATTTGCTTAGGGTTTAAGAGGAATGGTTAGATTGATGTGAAGCTAGGGTGTTTCCAGCTTGTTTAAGCTCTTTCATGTTAGGATCTCTTTAAATTCGGTTCGCTTAATGCTGATTTCTCCTTGATCACTTGAAATCTGATATGTGTTTGTCTCACCCGCAACATGTTCGATTAAATGTGTGTTAGAGCCAAAATTCGTGATATGCTTATCTATCCCAAGGGATTGGTTGCGTTGAGAGTATATTGGCTATAATAGGTTGATTCTTAATGCCTGCTTGCTAAGATTCTGCTAACAGAAGTTATGTCCAATCTCTATCTTGGTGAGTGCATTGTCCACGGGAGTGGCTGTGTGAGTGTTGAATCTATTGCCTAGAGATCATTCTTAATAGGTTGTTAAGTAAGTTGGAAGTCCCTAGTGTAGCATTGATTCTAGATCCGAATCCTCTTAAACCCTTATTCTCGTTTATCGATCGTTTATCGTTCTGTTTCCATTCTCTGTCTATTTGCACTCACTGAGTTGTTTACGTTATTTTGCTGCTTGTCTTGTCTTCGTTTATGTTTCTATTGTTTTTTAACTCGGTTCTGTGACAATCTTTGAACTGAATACTGGCTTGGATTAAGTTGACCCGTATAATTTCCGATTGTTAGCATTACACTTGTTTGGATTGACACCTATTATACTGCAATAACATGTTCGTATTCTAGGAAGATTTGATTGAAAAAATTTCGTAAAAAATCTGTTATCAAATTGGCGTCGTTGCCAAATTAAGTGTTTGCTTGCTACATTCAAAAATTGGATCTCTTGAGACTAAGTTCCTTACGACTATAGAGAGAACTAATCACTTGTTTTCTCTATTTTTGGTGCGCTTTAGGTACATTCGACATGCCTCCTCGATCCACCCAGCTCAAGTTTAGCCTTTTTGCTGCTCAGATATAGCCCTCGAGTCTCCCATATGTCGCCCAGTTTTTGCTACTCGACTCTATAACTCGAACGCTGGTAGTCGAGTTTTGTTTTCTGGTTGACTTTCTGGTTTTATGCAAACAAGATCAAGGGGTAATTAGAATCTTATCCGCTACATAGACTACATTAATCAGCTGCCATGTGAGTTACTAGAATAGCGAGATAGGTTACGAGCTGATCAACAGAATTAAACGGATATGGAGAACCAGAATGCACCACCACCTATGCACGAGCCTCAATAGAGGAGGCCGAGATATATTGGTGCTGGAGACACACCGAATACTCATATTTAACGCCATGGGATTGTTCCCCTAGCCATTCCGAACAATAATTTCGAGATCAAAAGTGGACTCATAGCCATGGTCCAGAATAAAAAATTCCATGGTCTTCCTGCTGAGGATCCTCTTGATCATCTTGACGAATTTGAAAAGCTTTGCGACCAAACTAAGATTAACAGGGTTAGTGAGGATGTTTTCAAGATGAGACTCTTTCCATTCTCTCTAGGTGACAAAGCACATCAATGAGAGAAGCATTTACCTCAGGGTTCTATAACCTCATGGGATGAATGCAACATGGCTTTCCTTGCGCAATTCTTCTCTAATTCTCGGACAACAAAGCTTCGAAACAACATCTTGAGCTTTGTCAAAAAGAATTATGAGTCATTCTCCGAAGCATGGGAACAGTTTAAATCTTACCAATCCCAATGTCTTCATCATGGATTCAACGACGAGTTTGTACTTAGCACACTATATAGAGGTGTTCTCCCAATGATTCGCATGCTTTTGGATACAACTAGCAACAACAACTTTCTTAACAAAGAGGTTGATGCTGATTATGATTTAGTGGAGAAACTAGCAGCTGCGAATAGTAATTACAGTGAAGATTATGATCGAACTCCACGGAGTAACGGTTCAACTGAGTCAAATACAGTGAATAGAAAAGAAATCAAGGCCCTTAATAAGAAGATCGATAAGCTCATCTTGGCTGCTTCTCAGAAATAAGTTCATATGGTTTGTGAAGACGACATGGTCGACGAAGATGAAGACGGTCAGGTTGAGAAGGTCAGTTTTGTGCAAAATCAAGGAGGTTATAAGAACTACAATGCCTACAAACAGAATCCGAACTTGTCTTACCGCATCACCAACGTTGCAAACCTGCACAATCAAGTCTACCCACCTCAGCCACAACAAGCCCAATCTAAACCGTATATTCCAAAGCAGCCCTATAACAATAACTATAAAGCAACCCCAACAGTACCACAAGGGTACCAACCTAATCAGGCCCCGCAGCCTCCTGCTCCAACTCCAGACGTGATGAACATACTTCAACAGTTCCTTCAAGGGCAGCAATCTAGTGCCAAAGAGTTATCCAAGATGCAAGCTGAGTTGCATAGCAAAATTGATGCCTCCCACAACGATTTAAACTGTAATTTTGAAACGTTGAATGTGCGTTTAAAGTATGTTGAGAGTCTACAAACGTCTTCTTCAACTCTGAAGACGGCAGGTCAATTACTGGGCAAAGCGGTTCAGAATCCCAAGGAATACATTGCCCAATCAATAACTCTAAAGGAGTGGTAAGGAAATTTCTCCATGTGTTGGTAATGTTGCTGTTACTGAGGACAGTAAGGTTCAAGAAGGGGCGGATAACTTTTCCAAAGCTAGAGCTGAAAAGGCTGAAAAATCAGCCCCAATAATTGAACTCGAGTCTACTACTAAATTGGAAGGGAGTCGAGTCGTGCTCAACAACCCACCTGAGATGCGACTCGAGTCTCAAACTCGACCTGCATAGGGTCGAGTTCTGCCTGCTGAACCCCAAAAATCTGCATCTTCGCAGAACGTGAACAAATCTCCATCTCCGTCCCCCATACAAACCGCAAATACCTTTTCCTCAAAGGTTTAAGAAAGAACTTTCTTAGAAGTACAAGAGCCTCTTTGAAAATCAATTGAAGGGGATAGAGCTGAAAATTTCCCTATTGGATGCATTCACTCTTATTCCGCAATATCAAAAATTCCTCAAGAAAGCTGTCAAGGAAAGGACCAAGGAAGTAGAGGGTATAGGAATAGAGAATCATGAGTGTAGCGCCATCGCACATATGAGGATAGTCTAGAAGAAGCTAGAGGATGTCGGAATATTCACTTTACCATGCTCGTTGGGTCATTTAACTTTCAGCAAATGCCTTTGTGATCTCGGAGCTTCAATCTGTCAAATACCACTTCTAGTTGCAAAGAGGTTAGGATTCAACAATTATAAGCCCTGTAAGCTTTCTTTGATCCTAGCTGACAGGTTAGTCTGATTGCCGTATGGTCTATTGGAGGATTTGCCTCTCAAGATAGGCAATGTGGAAGTACCCACAGATTTCATAGTGCTTGACATGGATGAGGAACCAAAATATCCACTGCTACTTGGCAGACCGTTTTTAGCCTCAGCTGGAGGATTGATTGACAGGAATAATGGAGCGATCAAGCTGAACCTTGGTAAAGACCTCCGAATGAAATTCGACATCAATGATGCGAATAGGAAACCAACCATTGAAGGGCAAACGTTCTCGGTTGAAGGATTGGATCAGTTGGATGTTAAACTGCTTATGCTTCCTCAAGTTTTATTGGTGAAGAGCGGCAAGCCTAGTGACTACTGCACCAAGGTTCCTATGTACGAAAAGGTTGTAGACAGGAAGAGCCTAGCATCTATGTTTGGTTGTGATGAGACTGCCTAACCACATCCTCAAGAATTATGCGAGCCACTAGCATTAGATCTCGAACTTGGTATACTCTTGAAACCGATTGGATATGTGGATGGAGCAATGGAATATAAGGTTAAGAACGACAAGCGTCCTAAGCCTTTTGCAAAGGTCAAGCAATTCCTTCTCCGACCACAGCTCAAATCAGATTGGTCAGGACCTTTTGACATCGAAGAGGTTATGCCTTGTGGAGTCATCGCTTTTGTTAGCAAGGAAGGAGATGATCTTCCGTTTAATGGGTAGAAAGTTAAAGTTTACATGACCGCTGGAACAGAGGGGACTCCGCCTCTCTTTGATCCATCCTAGCTCTAATGGGGATGAAGAGTCAAGCTTAATGACTACAAACCAGCTAATTTGTAAATATTCTATTTGCCTTTTTAATTTAGAATTGTCTTTCTGTTTGCAATCTTTTCTTTCTTGTGGTTGTTTCTCTGCTTTTTAGCCATAAAAGTGAGTATCGGGTCAGGTACATTGCTAGAGGCACCAAAGAGCAAAGGATCAAAGATGCCTAAGGCCAGAATTTGGCTAGCTCGAGTGCCACACTTGACTGGCCAAGTCGAGTGTTAATTTTGTGATCACCAAAATACCAGCCTCGAGTCTTCTACTCGAGTGGAAGACACAAGTTAAGGGTTGGAGGACCAAGAGGTTGGGTCTTAATTCGCGGACAAGGCACATGAGGGTTTCTGGAAGGTGGATTATCTAACTTGACCTAGGTCAGTCGAGTACTCAACTCGAGTTAGGCCAATATGGATTCTGTGGCCAAGATTGAGCAATGGGGAAGCGTTATACATAACGCTTGGACAAGAGTACTCGAGTTAGTCGAGGGGTTAACTTGAGTTAAGAAAATATGTGGCCAAAATTGAACTCGAGTTACATCCTATGGCCAAGAAGAGTCGAGTTAGCTTAACTCGACCAGGGTTAACTTAAAAGCTGATTCCAGTTAAGCTGACTCGAGCTTTTGTGGACACAATTAAAGCAGTATTAACCACACATTGCTCCCCCATTCTCCTATATATAGTAGTCCTCTCCTCACAACTTAGCTCATACCAGCAAACTCTCTCTCTCTCTACACGCTCAGTTCCCAGCTTCCAGCCAAGTTTCGAGTCCCAGAGGCCCATCTAGAGTGAACTAATCGAGGGACCCTGAAAACTTGTGCATCAAGTTGCAACAGAACGACTCGATGCAATTCTGTTGAGGTTGTCCGTCGAGTCCTTTGGAATCCCAATCTTCAAGTCCAAAGTCACCTCACTCAACCCATCATCAGTCGAGCTTGCCTATCGGGTACAACCTTCCCAGGTATTTTCTAGCCTCAATTTTTCATTCTAACATTATGTCTTCTTCTTTTGCTTCTTGGCGTGTAGATCAAATACGACACAAGGCCATAACCAACAAGAGGGATAGAAAGCCTCGTCTAGCTGAAGAAGCTCTCGTACCTCCACCGGATAGTCCAGTAGACAGAAGGAGGAGCTCTGTAGCAAATTGAAGGCTAATAATGTAGTCAGAAAGCGATGAGGAAGAAGCCTATGTCGAGCCAAGTAAGGGAAGTACTGGCGGGACTCTTTTGTCCCAAAACAGACCAGCTGAGAAATCCAGCTCCAGCTCATTCTCTAAATCTGTCCAAAATGCTCTTGAAAGAGAGAAGATAGAAAAGGAGCGGAGACTTTCCAGAATGCATGATGAAGAACGAAAAAGGGTATTGGCTGGAGAAATGTGTGCATATCCATTAGGGGAAATGAAATCGCTACTCCATCTAAGAGTGAAGGTGAGACACCGCAAGTGAGCGACGATGATGCTGGGGAAGACCGTCTGGAGATCGAGTACATGGAAGAAGCCTCACCGGGTATTGATGATCAGGTTGAAGAAGAATTTGATCAAGGAGACGGATCTGATAACGAGGAAGTAAAGGCACTGAGACGTGAGCCAGTGATTGAGGTGACAAAGGCGTTAACCGCAATGATTGAGTTAAGGTACATCGAGGAAGAGGCTTGGATTGTATATGAAGAAAGGCAATGTGAGATGCAGAAAAGCTGGTCTTAAGAAAAGCTAACCCAAAGAGTGGTTGGGAAGCGTTGAGTGGAATGGGATTCAAAGGGACACGCTACCCTCACCGTGAAACCATGGACATGATGAAGATTACTCGAGATGCGGGTTGTCTCATTATATGACTCTCGCATCGAAGACTTATGAGAGTGAGACTCTTCAGTTCCTAGCCACTGTGCACCTCCACGAATATAACGACAGAGTCAAAGGCTTGCTGGAGTGAGATGGAAGTGGGTATATAACATTCTCGGTGAACGGAAAGTAGTATAAGTGCACTCTGCGACAAATTCAGAAGCTGTTCAAATTCCCAAAGGGAACTGCGGCTTATCCAAGCATTGACGAAAATGAAGTTGATAAGCTCTGGTCTATGCAAGGTGGACAGCAAGTGTTCAATCCATCACGTGTAAAAGGTAATTGTATATGTAACCCCTGTACCAATTACATACGTAGAGCTGTCGGAAAAGTTTTTTTTGCCAGGGACTCAACCGCTCCAATCAATCTAGGGGAGATGCACATGCTCGTCACAGCGCTGGAAGGGATAATCGGGGAAACGCCAAGCGGTAAACCAATAGTCGGAGATGATGCTGATTCTTGACTAGCCTTTGTATTGGCAAGGCATTTGATGGAATATAGAGGGAGAGTTGTCGTGCAAGCAAAATGGAACAAGCCTAAATGGATCAGGATGTATCAGAGAAGGCCACGCAAGGCCACAGCAGGGACTCGAGATGCTCCATTCGGCCCCAAAAATTCCAAGCTCGACTCACCCCCTCGCTCAGAAACAACTCAAGGGACCTCTAAACATCGGGGACTACACTCTGGAGAGCATGAATGCCTCCACATCGCATTTCTTTGGGTTCTAAAAGGTGCTAAATTCCTTCCATCATTGTAAATACCATTGCATATCTGCTTTTGTTTGCTGGTCTAGGACTTTCTTTCAAGGTTTTATACACATAATGGACTGTGTGATTTAAGTTTGGGAGAGAGTTATAGAGGATATTAATCATGTTTGCTGTGTTCTTAGTTTTGATTTTTGTTCATTGCATACATAGCATAACAATCCATTAAGATTTTTTATTTTGTGCATTGCGTATCACCTATAGCATATAAAAACCAAAAAAATCGAAAAACCTTTTAAAAAATCCATAAAAAGAGTGTTATGTAGCTGCATCCATGTAGGATCGAATCTAGATTTTTCATAGGGGATTATGATGATCACGCCTGTTGAGTTTGCTGATTCTTTGTGCAAATTCACCACCCTAGATATAAGTTGTTTGTTGCATGTTTCCTGTTCGAAATGTAAAACCGCACCATGTTAAGAAGGTTTAGTCTAAGCATTCACGCCTAATTGAATCATGTTGTGATCTGATGCTAGTCTTTGTTTAAGCGATAACCATAATCTTGACTGTTAATTATCGGGTATATGCATCAATTTAAAGCTTTCGGATTATACAAAATATTTGGATTTCCTTTATAATCATGCATCTATCATGTTAATCCAAGTAGATTCCCACCATGCACTGTACCTCCTTTTGAACCATCTGTTGCTTGTTGTGTGTTTGTGAGGTCTTTTTTCGGTTTAATCTTGGCATAAAGTGTTAGGTGAGAGCCGACAAGAACATGACTTCATGTAGATGCTGGTCCACGATTTTTGGACCATATAGGATTAGGTGGTTTTGATTTTGGGTGTGGGAATGCTTGTATCTAAGCGGAAATGTAATGAAAAGGAATGAAAAGAAAATGCTGTGTTAAAGAATGTCTAAAGGAAAAAGGGGCTGGAAAGTGTTTAAAGTGTTCTAGTAAAGGTTTTGGGTAGTGAAAAGAAAGAAAAAAAGAAAGGTTGTAAGTAAAAGAAAAAGAAAGAAGAAAAGAAATTAAAAGAGAACCAAGTGATGTAAGTGTTTAATCCCCAAATCCGCTAAAAGTCACAAGTTGTGAACCCCTTCCTTAGATATACGAATGGAAAAAGCTTATGAATATGATCTTAGTGGCTGTAAAAAGAAAAAGCCTTGAATAAAATGGGTAGACTTGGATCAAATTCTGGTTTTAGATTGCTAGGATGAAACCAATGTGGGTATACAGGTAGATGAAGTCATGTTTTTGTATGCGCATATTGGTTCTCACCTTTAGCATTATGCTAAAGCTTAATCTATTTCATAAAGTGATCCTTGTGCATTGATTGACCAGTTACTATAAATGAGATCATTATAATCTCTAGACCTTACCCTTGGTCAAATAAGCTTTTAAATAGTTGCATATGCTCGATTCATGGTTCTGCTCTAATTGAATGTTAAAATGATTAGTTAAAGTGAATGCATGTATAGGTTAAGGCTGAGCTTAGCCTAGATTGTTATTGACATGGCTAAAGTTTTTGGAGTACGGCTTGCTTAGGTGTGCATCTTAAAACTTGTTTCTTGGACTGTGAGTTTAGCATTCGTATCAGCTCATTTTTGGCTCTGAATCCCCGCTTGCACCCTCTCCTCTATCTTGGTTCAATTTGTTTGCTTGAGGGCAAGCAAGAACTTAGTTTGGGGGGATTGATATACATGAATTTTACCATGTTTTAGAGTTTCATTTAGCTAAGTTTGCATGCATATTCACAACATTTTCATCATTTTAGAGTCAGTTTAGGCTCATATTGTACATTTTGCATTTGCATAGCATACATGCTGCATTTAGCTTGCTATTAGGTACTCTAGAAGCCTTATGGACCATTTTTGGAAGTTGATGGACGTGAGAACAGACGTGGACCTGAATGGAGTGTTGTACGCGAACAAAGGAAACGACCAAGTGTTAGGACTCAACCAACTCGATATGACCTACTCTACCACCCTTGGTCGAGTTGTGAATTTCTAGAAGACTCAACCCGTAACTCGACCCAGATACTCGACCGGCTGGGTCGAGTCTTAAGATCACCAAGGTCATTCGGAGACTGCTCAACCCGAAAAGTCCACCTGCGGCACCCGAGCTTATGGATTGCCCATCACAAGAAAAAGCCTCGACAACCAAACTCGAGTGGCATAGACTCGAGTCTACTAAAAGACTCAAGGGAACAACACCACTCGACTCTAAGACTCGACCAACACCTGTTCGAGTCATCTATCCAAAAAAAATTTATGCTGACTTTTTCAGCATTGACTTTAGGTTTTATTTTGTGTCTGCGCTATAAATACCCTGCGATAGCTCACATTTTGAGGACGCTTTTCTTTTTTGTTTTTGGCTAAGTTTGAATCTATTTTCTCTCTAAAGTCTTTGTATTCCAGAATTTGAATGCTTGATTTAAGTTTAATGCATTGAGTATTTGTTTTTGCTTCTTTAATCAATCTTGTTTAACTTTCCATGGGCTCTCTAATCATGTTAAGCTTTGCATTTTCTGAGTTGATCATGTTTATTAGTGAATATATTTGCTTAGGGTTTAAGAGGAATTGTTAGATTGATGTGAAGCTAGGCTGTTTCCAGCTTGTTTAAACTCTTTCTTGTTAGAATCTATTTAGATTTGATGCGCTTAATGCTGATTTCTCCTTGATCACTTGAAATCTGATCTCTGTTTGTCTCACCCGCAAGGTGTTCGATTAAATGTGTGTTAGAGCCAAAATTTGTGATATGCTTGTCTATCCCAAGGGATTGGTTGTGTAGAGAGTATATTGGCTAGAATAGGTTGATTCTTAATGCCTTCTTGCTAGGATTCCGCTAACGGATGTTAGATCTGATCTCTATCTTGCTGAGTGCATTGTCCACGGGAGTGGCTGTGTGAGTGTTGAATCTATTGCATAGAGATCATTCTTAATAGGTTGTTAAGTAAGTTGGAAGTCCCTAGTGTATCATTGATCCTTGATCCGAATCCTCTTGAACACTTATTCCCGTTTATCGTTATGTTCCCATTCTTTGTCTATTTGCACTCGCTGAGTTGTTTTTCTGCTGCTTATCTTGTCTCCGTTTATGTTTCTATTGATTTTTAATTCGGTTCCGTGACAATCTTTGAACTAAATATTGGCTTGGATTAAGTTGACCCGCATAATTTCTGATTGTTAACATTACACCAAGAAGACCAAAGAAGAAAAGGATGTTGTCTGTTGGGGAATTCAAGGTAATGAACTTTGTAGCGTCCAAATAATGTTTTGGCCGATAAATAAATATATAATATGTAACATAACCAAAAGCGGTGAATTGGTCACATCACGCTTCAAGGAAACGATGTGGGTGTAAAGGAGTAGGGCACACTCGCCAGACGTGCAGGTTCCCAATCTAGGTAAACGGCAACTCAACTTCTGATAAAGTTATATGGATGAATGCAATATAATATAAAGGTGAATGATAGGATTACATGGTCATAAGGAGGGAACAAATTCTGTTTTTTGGCTATGTGAAGAGCAACTAGAAACAACTTCTGAGGGGAAGAAAAATCTAAATGGAATCTATGTATTATAAAAAAAGGACTCAGACGTGGTAGCAGTTATGTAAAGCTAGAAAGGAGGCTGATGTACAAATAATGAAGGTTGTGTGAAGCCATTGCTCCTGCTTAACTAACCCTGAAAAAGGGTGTTTGTGTACATATAATGAAGGATAGACGTAGTAGTAGTTAACGATGTAATCTATTAACTTTTGACGAATCCCCTAATATTAATGAAGTTTGTCCTTCGGCTAAGAATATGAGTAGAATTTTCATGTTTATGTGATCCACGTACACAATAATAAATCACCAATTGTGGAATGTGTAAATCTATTTGAGGTAATAAACGTTATAGCGGGTAAAACGATATGATCCTTGTTTAGCAGGCGTCGTGTAAAGAGAGATAGGATGTACGTGATCACAAGAAGAGAAATAACCCGAAACTGTGGTGGAAAACAAAGGAGATATTTCTCGGGTACGGCAAAATGGTTTTTACGAGTAAGGTGTGGTTGAAACGAGTAAGATGAAGAGAAGGCAAAAGAAAGGAAGTGTAGTGTACATTGCTTACTTGTCAACTAAGTCTTACCCGGTAAACATCATTTTATCCGATAAGGGGGTTGTGGGGTAAAGACAAAGTTAGCGGGTAAGAGAAGGTAGTCTAAGCATTGCTGAGTTGTAAAAAAACCTTTGGCATTGTGTACTGCAACTTCGGGAGATGTTGAGAAAATAAAGGAGTAATGGATGGGATTGAAGGGGAATATAATTCATAGTAAGCTAAAATTAGATGGGATTTAGCAGGGACATCATGTGGTTGTTTAAGGGATGTGACTGTGTAATGAAGGGGTACCGGGTAAGGCGTGGTTGGCAGAAGTAATATGTAGGGAAGGCAAAAGAAAGGAAGTGTAGTCTAAATTGCCTACGTGTCAACTAAGTTTTACCTGGTAAAGACAACGGTAGTAGGTAAGACAAAGTAATAGGGTCAACATAAGAAATGACGTGTAGTCAACATATCATTTGTGTTAACTAAGCCTCTACCCGGTAAACATCAGTTCACCACGTACGTAAGTACTAGGGTAGAGACAATGTTAGCAGGTAAGAAGCAGTAGTGAAAACATTTATGAGTTTAGCAATGTTTATTACAACTTCAGCAACGTTTATTACAACTTCATCAATGATAATAACGATGAGATGAGCTGGTCAATGCTTAAAGATGATATCGGGTGAAGTGGTAATGAAGTTGAGTGTAAGGAGAGTTGTTGAGGGTAATCACAATGTTTTTAATGGAGACAATTATTAGCGGTTAAATGGAAGAGAGTTATGGTATGTCGTTTGCAGTTAACAACGTTGTAGATATGTGATAGAAAATAAAAAAAGTCAAATTTAGCAATACACATGCGAGAACATAGTTAGTTGATCATAAAGTAGGGAGTCAAATGTTTTGATGGATGATGGAGGAGACTAATTCTTTGCAATGGTAGTCCATATCCAAACGTTCAATTTGCTTGCATGCTTAAGGCCACCAGATGCATGAGCTTGGACAAGTAGAAGAGACATAACCCCGAAATTGTTTATGGATTCTACTTGTGGTAGAAGAGGGAGAACTTCAACCTTGAAAGGTTGGTATAGCGCCTACGGGATGTAATGGGTAATACTGTTAGTGACTACTAAAAAAATATGTACCGAACAAGTAGTGGAAGACATTGTATTCTTACTTTTCTCATCCAGTCAATGGCGGCCGCTTGCGAGAGAAGATATGGCAACATGATTGCAATTGGGGTTGTGTTTTTTTGGATACCTGCCTCATTCCAAAGCTTGACATTGCAATCAAAAACATATATGACTGATGCCGGTATGTGGATACATAATTCAACCCAGTGTCTTTTATCGAGGTTGAATGGGACACACAACACATCAGCAACATCAAACAACTCCGCTCTCCCAGGGACACCACCGCCAGCAATAGCATCAAGGAGACCTTGGTTGAAATAAAATGAAACTGGGTTTGCAGATAGTTTGAATTTTGAGTAGAGTAGGGACATAGCTGAAATGAACTTGGTATACAGGACATCAACACGGAAGGAATTGTCTGCTAGTGGGGGGAGCGCAATTCATCCCTCATATATAGCACAAGGGCGTCCATGACCCTGGGGGGATGGACTTCTTGCGCTCAACGAGATCAGATATTTCCTTGTTAGACAAAACAACATTGACGCCAAAAGAAACAGTCATGCGGGGTTAACCGTACGAGTTTCTTGTTAAAAACAGAATGCAAGTGAATTCAGAAATGGATGTAAAGGCTATAATGTAGGTTACCTGAGTGATTTGAGCTTCTCCATGGAGATTTTGTACAGAGCCTCCTGTGTTTCAAGCTCAGCTGGGGAAGGGTGGCTGATAACAAGATTTTTACTGTTTGTGCAGAGTAATCAAATGATCATATCACAAAATACAAACGTGCCGCAGTAGTATGATAGGGTGTCAATCCAAGTCAATTGTGATGCTAATAGTCGGAACTATGCGGTTCAACTTAATCCAAGCCAATATCAGTTCATCAAAGTGTCACAGAACCGAATTAAAATCAATAGGATTAAAAACAGAGACATAATAAACTGTAAATTAATGTAAACAACTCAGCAAGCGAAGTAAACAAAAAACAGGAACATAACGATAAACGATAGACAATAAACGAAAATAAGAGTTCAAGAGGATTTAGATTATGGATCAACGCTACACTAAGGACTTCCAGCTTACTTAACAACCTATTAAGGGCGATTTCTAGGCAATAAGTTCACCGATAACACAGTCACTCCCGTGGTCAATGCACTCAACAAGCAAGGATCAGACCTAACTTCCGTTAGCTGAATCCGAACTAGCAGGCACTAAGAATCAACTTAATCTAGCCAATATGTTATCTACGCATTAAGCACACCAAATCTAAAGAAATCCTAGCATGAAAGAGCTTAAGCAAGCTGGAAACACCCTAATTTCACATCAATCTAACCATTTCCTCTTAAACCCTAAGCAAATCTACTCACTAATCATCATAATCAACTCAGGAAATGCAAAGCTTAACATGATTATAGAGCCCATGGAAAGTTAAAAAAGATTAGTTAAAGAAGCAAAAGCAGAAACTCAATGCATTAAAATCAAGCATTCAAAATCTGGAAATACAAAGAGTCTAGAGAGGAAGGAGATTCAAACTTAGCCAAAACCAGAAAGAAAAATCGTCCCTCAAATGTGGGCTAACAAAGGGTATTTATAGCCTAGGTACAAAAGAGAATAACCTAAAGAGTCAACACTAAAAAAGTCAGCACAAAGTTGCGCGGATAGACGACTCGACCAAGTGTTGGTCGAGACCTTCAGTCGAGTAGGTGGGTTTCTGTGAGTTCTTCAGTAGACTCGAGTCTAAGTCACTCGAGTGTGTCAGTCGAGTCGTGGTCTTGTGCTCAGCAAATGGCTAGCTCGAGTGTTGGGTGTTGGGCCCTTCAATCGAGTAGGTCCCCGAGTGATCTTGGTCGAGTTGGGGGTTGAATCCTCCAAGAATGCCTGACTCGACCAAGTGTGGTCGAGTAGACTGTGTCGAGTCTATCTAGTTCTAGCACTTAGCCGTTTCCTCTGATCACGTATAGCCCTCCGTTTAGGTACACGTCCGTCCTCACGTCCATCAGCTTCCAGAATGGTCCAAAATCCTTCCAAAGTACTTAGTAACGGACCAAATGCAGTATGCATGCTATGCAAATGCAAAATGTACAATACAGACCTAGAATGATTCTAAAGCGATGAGAATGTTATGTATATGCATGAAAACTAAGCTAAATGAGACTCTAAAACATAGTAAAATTCATGCATATCAGCTGCCAATAAGAATTTTTGTCCGCTTGGCAAGTTGGTAAGGCCCTTCAAGACGGGAAGAAATGGTACGCTCCCTCTTACTCTTCCTGCACCCCACATGTTTGGGGACAACAGTGGGGTCAGGGACATCGTGGTGGACATGCCAATCCGGTGTTAGGCCTAAATCGAAGTCTGGAATTTCGATGTCCTGGTAAAAGACATGGAGAACATAACATAGAGTTATAAGTAAGAAATAGGGGTTATAAAAGTGTATACATGCACTTCAAGGATAGAGGTGGGTGGAGATGAATGCGTAGGCGAACATGTTGGGAGACCCTGCATAGGAAACAATCAGGTTAGACGGTAAAGTGTAATTTGCCGACTAACTCTGTATGTATCCGGTAAATTAATAAGTGTTGGGAAATGAGTGGTATCAGGTAAGAATATTACCTCGGTATTCGTCTATATGAAAGAGACAATAGGAAGAAGCCAAAGAGGCCGAAGACCTTTAAGTTCAACAAGAAGAAGAAGAGGAGAGTCAAGGCCGAAGTCATCAAGACAAGGCCGAAAACCACCCCAAGGACCTCCAGGTAGGAGGAAAATGGCCACCAAGGACCCATAAGGGTCACTAAATCATCAAAAGGTCATAAAAAGGTCGGATGGTGCATGTGTTGGAAAAATTAACGTTGGGTCAGGAAAGTCAACGAACGAGTGTTGTGCACCGCGGGTAGGCCATCGGGTCGAGAGGCATGTACCGCGGACAAGAAATTCATGCACCGCAGAAAAGTCAGCGACAGCTCCAGAAAGTCAACGGACGAGTGTTGTGCACCGCAGGTAGGCCATCGGGTCGAGAGGCATGTACCGCGGGCACAGAATTCATGTACCACAGGCAAGTCAACGGACGCTGGAAAAAGTCAACAGACTGGTCATGTACCGCATGAAGCAAACATGTCGAAATTCGTGTACCACGGGTGGAGACACGGACGTACCGCAGGAAAGTCCTTCGTGTACCGCAGGTTGAGATCAATACGTACCGCGGGTAGAGACACAAACGTACCACGGGAAGGGTATTCATATACCACGGGTCGACATCAGCATGTACCGCGGGTAAGCCCATAGGTCGAGAGGCACGTACCGCAGAACGGATCCAGTACGTACCGCAGGTCAGGACATTCACGTACCGTAGGTCGAGAGGCATTGTACCGCTAGTCGAGGAAACATGTACCGTAGGTTGAGAAAACACGTACTGCGGGTTAAGGAAACACGTACCGCGGTACGAGTTAGCAGTTGAGGCAAAAAGTCAACGTAAGGGTCAACGGCCGAGACAAAAAGTCAACATTTTGAGAAATCTTCTAAATGTTGATTCTAATGAAATAGGATGCTATGTAAGCTTGTTAAGACCTAATTGAAGCCTAACTAAGTCCAATATGACCGTTGGAAGCTTAAGAAGACATGTGACTTCTCTTTATGCCAAAATTAAGAAAGATGAAATGTCACTTTCAATGGTTGGGAACTCCACTCCTCTCTCCTCTCCAACGACCAAGACTTAGCTGCTAGGCTTTATTTTCAGTTGAGACACCCTCTCTTGTAATCTTCTATAAATAGGGGCTTGTATTCCCTTTGTATCCAATACTTGAAATAAAAAGAAGTGTTTTCCATATTTCTCTCTTTACTTTATGTTTAAGCAAGTAGTTTAAAATGTAGATTCTAGGTTAGTTGGCTCGTGTAGGCCCAATGGCAGACCTCTACCCAAAAACTTCTAGATCTGCACCAAACTCTTCTTATACTTTATTTAATTATTTATGTAAATCTAGTTGAATGGTTATTAGATCCAAGTTCTCCTTAGCACACAAACCTCAAGTGTTGTGATGCTTTACTTGGACTAGATTCAACCTAGATCCTTCTGTCATTGCTAAGGCCGAGCTACTCAACAGTAGTCTCGGATTTATCAAGGCATTTAGAGGCGGATTCAACCACAAGTTGATGTTTCTTCTCACTTGAGACCGAGTCCATCTTTTGTGGGTTAAGTGGTTTCATTCACCAAGTGAAGTCTCCACCTTTTATGTTGAGCTTACTCTCATAAAAACAAACGCTCGGCAGAAGTTTCACGTAGAGCACTTCCTTGGGTTATTTGGGGCGTATGAATACCAAAATAGGGTAACTTCTCCTTATACACAACAATTGCTAACTGATTGAAAGGTGTTGAAGCTGGAAAAACATGCAAGGTAAAAAGGATATAGTGTAAATTAGCGGGTAATGAAGAGGTACCCGATAATAATAGTTGCAGTGAAGATATGGGTTAATGGGTACAACGTGAATGCAAGGAAAAATGTTTCTGAGAGGGTTGGAAAGGTGATAAAGTGCAACGTATCGGGTAATATATTAGTTACCCTGGTAATGTGTGTGGTAGCAAGCCGATGTGGTAGTAGGGACAAAGGATAAGAGGATGTTGCAGGTACCTGAGTCGGGTGGCCGGCAAGGTCGCGTAGAGAATCTCTTTCCTCCTCAGGCACATCTTCAATTTCCATACCCTGGGATATGACATATATAACATCAGTAAGTGTGGTGTAGAAATGAAAGTAACGTTGGTAATCATTTACATGTGCAGGGGTAACCTCGTTTGTGGGGGGAGCAGTAGTAGGGGGAGGCATGTTGCTCTTGTCGGACTAAACTGCATCAGAGGGGCTGTGGGCCATAGAGTTATCCTTTTCCTGCATTTCGTGTAACAATGATGATTTGGAGTAGTGGGTAACGAAAGATAAAATAGTTACGTTGAAGTGTACTTTAGCAAACATTATCGGGAGGGGGCGAGGGTGGAGAAGCAGGAGAAGCTGACTTGGCATTGGGAGAGGGGGTTCGGTCATCAGTGTGGATGCCCTGCGGTAAGATATGGTTAACCGAGTATCAGAAGAGGTTTGGGTGAGAATAAATGCGCATGTAAGTGATAAAAATACACTTACCATGTGTAGGGGTGGGTCTTTGACTGGAAGAGAAAGGGAGGTTTTGATGCTGTAAGACCTCATCTTTCATAGGGTGATCCATGTACTGATGGTTAGGGGGGCTGTGATGGACTGCAACATCATCCGTGTGCATTTCATTGCTTGGCGGGGGAGGGGTACCAATGATGACATGCGGCATATCGAGTAAATTCTAAGATGGAGGGTAAGAGGGAACATTAGCAGGGAAAACTAACACAACTGAAATAGGAAGGTGGGATATAATATAATGGAAGACCTGCTCCTAAGCACAGAGTCCACAAAGTTAAGGCCATCGACATCTTCACGTTGGTGTGAGGGTTCAGGGACAGACTCGGCAAAATTTGGGGACCCACATCCTCCAAATTTATGCTGGGGAGGGGGAAAAGGAGATAAGTGTGGAGATCAGTGATGTCCCTTTGAGTCATGGAAACCAATGAACCATGCTGTTAAGCGGTCGAATAGACGATCATCCATGGCCCCAAGTCGCAGATCCAACATGGCCGAAAGGCTTTCAATATCAATATCCACCTTGGACGCGGATGGTCCAGCTCCATCAAAGAAATTCTCTTTCCTTACCGACTGTCTCGTTCTCCTGACTGGAGGAGGCGGAGGTGGAGGTGGAAATGGGGCAGAAGCCTTTCCTATGACAACGCGCTTGGGTTTCTTTGGTTTAGGGAGCGATGCAGGGACAAAACCACTCGTGAACATCGATGGTTTAAACTTAAAACTAGATTTTATCAAACATACCATGTTGTCAACACATGGACCATCAACTTCATTAGGCCACGAGAGATCCTCAATGTTTGAGTTAAACACAATATCAGGCCGAATGATTGATGCAACTTTAACCTGTATGGACACGGGTAAAGGCGTTAACAAGCTTGTAAAATATAAGTTAAAAGTAGCGGTTACAAACGTAAGTAACTGAAACCAAGGAACGGGTAAGAAAAAAGGTAGCAGGTAAGTTTGCTAATACCTTGCAGTCATCATCAATCTTCCTTGATTTAGTAAGCCTAAAAGGCGGCTGCTTCTCCTTGTCATTGTGGTCCGGTCTCTCACCGACCACATTTTTGGCAGAGGGGAGGGATGGTGCCTCGTGTATACCCGGGACCGCCTCCAAGACAATCAACTAAATGGCATAGAAGAAGCCTTGAATGGCAACGCTAGAAGTTGCGATACAAGCAACATCTCTTGCTTTTATGGAAGACATTAGCATGTCAAATGAAGCCCTACCCCAGAGGTAAGACAGAAAAAATGCGTGGTTTTAACCATTTCTGCGTGGTCGCAATCAATTTTAGGAGTGTGCGATGTAGGCACAATGAATCCGTCAACGAGGGCCAAAGCAGCGTACCGCACCCTCATATCCCTATCCTCTACTTTATCATTAGCAAGCATGTCAATAACACACTCGACAGAAACTTCACGCTCAAGGCCAAAGAGTTCTCCGTAGTATGGCTTCTTCTTATCCGCTGTGCCTTTTTCGTTTTGTGGAAGCCCTTTCCAAGAACTGGCCACAATTTAGGCCGGTCACAATCCTGAACTCACGAAGAGAGACTTTGATTGGGGCCCCCGTAAAAACAAATCACAACTCTTTTTTTTTCTTAACAACCAACTGCCTGCTGAAAAGGAGTATGCCAAAGGTCTCAGACCAAGCTGGTTTTGACCACATGTCAAAAATTGGTTTTAGAGGGGACTGCTTCAACTCCTCAAGCTCGTCAGGCTTCAGGGCTAGAGTTATGGCTTTCAGAGTGGAGAGCTTCTGGTATGTATTCACACGTTCTCCTAGCGAGTCATGCCCAACAGCAATAATCTGCGTTGGCGGGGGGGGGGGGGGGGGGGGGGGTTTTCCAAGAGCCATACAGCAGAAATAGGCTTGCACAAAAAGTGTGTTAGTGTACAGGGGGCCTGAGTAATTAGGGCAAGGCAAAAAAAACTTTGTGGGTAACAACAGAAGTGATGCTATCATGATATGAACAAGTGGGTATCAATCAATGTTACAGATACGTAGACGGGTGTCTGTAAAAAGTAGTAAATAAGGTACATATAATATTAATGCTGCCAAAACATGTAGCGGGTAACAATAGAGATGACCAACCACCATGATATAAAACGTGGCTAACAGACTAAATTGCAGATACATAAATTGATATCATGTATAATTTTTGGTACCAGATAAGTGTAATAAAAACGCCAACTAAACATAAACATGATGAGGTAACAATAAAAGTTACATGCATAAAAAGTAGTAACTGTAAAAACATTTGTTAGCGGGTATATCAAACATATCTAAGAGATGATGAGTGGACAAGTAAAGAATACCCCGGGACACCGGATGGTGGAGTACACCGGAAAAAGTTAGGGCACAGATAAATGGAACCGATAGGACTTTTGAGCAACGTTTTTAAAACGATGTGAGACTCTCAGTAATATGGTCTTGGTGGACCACCGAGCGACAAAAAGAGCATGACATAGTCACTAGCCGCGGTGAAAACAGAAAACTAAAACACCCATAATAGGGAATAAAATTTGGGAGAAATTTATCTAAAAGACAGAGACTTTGGGAAAATTGTCAAAATGAAAACAGTAACCCCCGAACGATCTACATACGTGTAATGAAATTGGCACAAAAAAACAAGTGGTGAATGGTGAAACCCTAGCCAGTATACAGAGGCAAACGCATAATCGAAAAAGACGAAGGTGGATAACGTTGGTCTCGGATATCACCGCGGATGGGTTGGAAAGTCTAAGAGATCGATATAGAGATTTGAAGTTCTTACTAAGAAGAAGAGAAAGTGACAAGTGAGAATAGAGACAAAGAAGACGGTTAGGTTGTCTATGACTGAATTCATTAATTTTTAATTTTGTAATCTGAGTTTCAAATGACACAGAAATTGAGGAAGCAATACAGAGTTGACATGACAGTTACCCCAACTTGTACGACAATTAAAATAGGGGCATAACAATAAAAAAAACTGCGGATCCATAGGCTTTCTAAGGATGAGATACACCAAATTAGTAAGTTTTCTGTGTATATAGAGCCTAATTTATTGATATTAAAACTTAAAATACGTATTGGTGATCGAATTTATGATTTTATTAAGAGCGTATCCAAAGCTTGACAAAAAGATTAAATTCCGTGGGACCAGTTAAATTTATATTTGGGGTAGTTTTGAGAATACGCATAAATAACGGGGGACTATTCGAAAGAGAAAGTTGAAATGCTCTCAAAGCTTTAGCGGAATTCAGATAACTCTATTAAATCGAATTTATTATACAGCCTGAGGCCCGGTTTGTTTCCGACCAGTGTTTTAACTTCTGACAATAAAAAAACAATAACAACTAAACTGGTTTCCCACTCTCGGCGGAGAGAGATAGAGAAAAAGTTCAAACTTTCTTACAACTCTCGAAGAAAAGAAGAAGAGCGCCACTAGAAAGTAAAGGTTCTTTCTTTCGAGGAGAGCGAGCAAGCAAAGTGTAGTTATCAGCAATGGCGAGAGACTTCAAGCTCCTATTCTCCATTTCTCTTCTGTTTCTACTTCTGGGTTTGTCTCCACTCATCTCTTATGCTCTTTTTAGTATTCACTTCAGGAGCTGTCTGAGACTTTGTTCAGAATTAGAGCAGCAAAGTAACATTCAGTAGTTTCAAATATCAATTCAAGTTGAATAGAAATTTGATAGATTCCATGACCTTCTTCTAATCTACTGTAGTGTATGAGTTTCATAGAGCTATAATTACGAAATTTGAAATCCTCATATCAATTTTAGTCTCTCAAAGGAATTGCTGATCAGAAAAAATGATTAACTGTCTTTTTACCCCCCAAATTTTGCAGACTGTTGCTACGCCGGAAAAGTTGGAGTTTGTTACGGAAGAAGCGCCGACGATCTTCCGACACCGGGAAAAGTTGTTCAATTGATTCAACAGCACAACATCAAATACGTTCGAATCTACGATTACAATTCGCAAGTCCTCAAAGCATTTGGAAACACAAGCATCGACCTCATGATTGGAGTTCCAAACTCCGATCTCAAAGCTTTCGCACAGTTCCAATCAAATGCAGACACGTGGCTAAAGAACAGCGTCTTACCATACTATCCGACGACCAAAATCACTTACATAACCGTTGGAGCTGAATCTACTGATGATCTACACAACAATGCTTCATCGTTCGTTGTCCCCGCGATGCAGAATGTATTAACCGCTCTGAAAAAAGTCGGTTTGAGCAGAAGAATCAAGGTTTCAACAACCCTTTCGCTCGGGATTCTCTCTAGATCTTTCCCTCCTTCTGCTGGAGCATTGAACAGTAGTTACGCATACTTCTTGAGACCAATGCTTGAGTTCCTTGCAGAGAATAAGTCTCCTTTCATGATCGATCTTTATCCGTACTATGCTTACAGAGATTCCCCGAGTAACGTATCTTTGGATTATGTGTTGTTTGAGTCTTCCTCTGAAGTGATTGACCCGAACACGGGTTTGTTATACAAGAACATGTTCGATGCACAAGTTGATGCTCTCTATTACGCTCTCACGGCTTTGAACTTCAGGACAATTAAGATTATGGTTACAGAGACTGGATGGCCAACCAAAGGTTCACCCAAGGAGAAAGGTGCTGCATCTCCTGACAACGCAGAGACATACAATTCGAACATAATACGCCATGTGGTTACCAATCAAGGCACACCTGCAAAGCCAGGAGATGCAATGGACGTTTATATATTTTCTTTGTTCAACGAAAATCGGAAACCGGGACTAGATTCAGAGAGAAACTGGGGATTGTTCTACCCTGACCAGACAAGCGTTTATCAGTTAGATTTCACGGGAAAGAGCAATGCGTTTCACTTGAATTCTAGTGGTACAAACTCAAGTGGTAGTAGGAGCTGGTGCATTGCTTCTTCTAAGGCTTCAGAGAGAGATCTGAAAGGTGCTTTGGATTGGGCTTGTGGTCCTGGAAATGTTGATTGCACAGCTATTCAACCGAGCCAGCCTTGTTTTCAACCAGATACGTTGGTTTCTCATGCTTCTTTTGTGTTCAATAGCTACTTCCAGCAGAACAGAGCAACAGATGTCGCTTGTAGCTTTGGAGGAGCTGGTGTTAAAGTCAACAAAGACCCTAGTAAGTTAACAAAACCTCTAGCTCCATTGTCTCTGCAAAATCAGAAATAACAGTTTTGGTTTAACCATAACCTGATTCAATGTTGGTACAGGTTATGACAAATGCATATACATAACGGCAGGCGGGTATGTCATATAGATAGTTATTTAAAGTTTGCAATCTGAAGAACACATACATATTACTCAGTAGTTTTTATCTTCTGCAGGAACAAAACTAAGGCGACGAATGCAACAGCATTGACGTCATCTGCTTCAACTTCTGGTGGAAACGAACTACCCAGATGGATTTTGAAACTCTCTCTTGATCTCATTGTTATTGAGATTGCAAACTCTGCATTCATAAGCATCGTAACAACCCATAATCTGTAAGAATATTGAGCCTTGCTGTATTTTGGTCAAGACATTGTGACCGTCTAAGATTTTGCTGTACAGACATTTATCTAAGAACTTGTCTCAAATCACTGGTGTCAGTAATCTCTTGATCTGAATATATTAATACACACAAAAATGAAAATCTGCATAACATCTAAAGCTATGGTACCACATGGTCACTCATTAAACAATTCAACTCAACGCCATAATAGTGTTAGAATCATACAAACCGAATATCCATCATATGGTAGGTGAGTAAATATTACACAATCTTGAATATATAAATAGTTTTTCTCTCACAATACAACTAGAAAACAACATGAGCAACAGGGATATAGCACCGGCTCAGTGTTTCAGAGCCCGGATTCAATCAGGTAATCACCAAGCCTCTCCACGACCGTATTGCATTGTCCAGGAGTCATTGGTTCTTCATAGATACCAAAGACCAAGGCTTGGGTGGTTTTCTTGATGGTAACACCACCAGCACCCTACAATCGAAACAAAAAGTAACATTGGCTCATTAAGAAAAGAAAGTTGTGGTGAATCATAACCTCATCAAAATCAGACAACAACCAAACAGTCTAATTACCTTCTTTCCTCGAATGACAGCATTGGGTTCTCCTTGGATTACCATGTACTTTGTGCCACCAATGAACAATCCTGTTGGGGCAAGTGTTCCAGGCTCAGCAAAATCTTTGTTGATGCCCTCAACTTCCTCAGGCTTCAACTAAAATAACAACAACAGTAAATTGATAAGAGAAACATAGAGAGCCCGGACTAGACAAATTCAAACTCTCATAAGACATCATGAAAGCAAACAACAAACAACATAACCAGATCAAACGCCGAAAATCCCAATTTTAAAAACAGGATTTTTGAACACTTCACCCCCGAAGAACACAAAAGCCGCAAAACTAGGTAATCAAAAATAAACAAAAACCACACACAATTACCATGAAAATCTTCCCCATTTTCAAAGTCACAACTTTCTGCCTAAAAGAGCTTTAATTGGGTAACTTCTCCTCCACTTCTATTGCGTTTCGTGCAATTTTAATAACCCCAATGACATATGAATCAGAAAACCAATATCAAAATAATAACCGAACTAGACTGTACGAAAAGAGAAAAATGCTGAATTAGGTGATTCAATCTATTGATAGAGGAAGACATGAGTTCATTCTAATAGATCCGGATCAAATTAGATTAGTAGAGAAGACAATCACGACGAAGAGGTAAAGTGATAGCGAAAACGTAAAAAGCCAATTGAAGGTATCAACACAGATCCAATAAAAAAACACAGTCTCACAATATCAAACAGGCATAGCAAAGAAAGATAAGCACTCTGTAAAACCCTAACCTGAGGGAAATTGCTGCTCTGAGCCCAGACGCTACCGTCTTGGCCAAAAATTGCAGCGGCGGTGAGGCTGTTGCCGTCAACGTCGCACATCAAGTGATCATCGACGTAAGTCTGCCACGACATCTTTGTCTTCTTTTCTTCTTCCTCAGCTCTGCTTCTGTGGTTTATCGGAATGTTCTGCACTATGGAGATAGCGTCGAAACTACGAGTGTGTGTGTGGCAGTGGCCTATATATGTATATATATAATTTTATATATATATCTATATATATATATATATATATTTTAGAAAGAATTGGCCAAATAACACAATTCACTAATTTAATTAAGGATATGACATATGTATTTTCGGAAAGAGGCTTCTCAAAACGAACGAGGATGGGGCGATGATCAGAGCCAATCCGAGGTAAGTGAATCACCGAGTTCTCCGAATACCGAGAATAACACTTTGATTTAAATATTTACAGTATTGTATCCTTTAAACCCATTACCCAAATATAAAAACAAATCAAAGAAATTTATCACTTTCTTATGTGGATTAGAGAGGAATGCCAAAGTCTTCATTCTATGGTAAAATCTATATATTACACATGACTTCTAATAATAACATAATCACAAGATTATTAAATTCAAATTACACATGACTATTCACTGATATTACACATGAATTATACATTAAATAGACATTCTATATACTCGTGTTATATATAAAATTAGTTAATAACTGTTAAAAATTGTTTATTTTATTTTATACAATACAACTATACGAAAGAGGAATATGAGTAAGAGGGAAAAGAGAGAGAAAGATGAGGGGAGGAGGAAGATGAGGTAAATAAGGAGGGGACGAGGAATAGGAAAAGAGGAGGAAGAGGAGGAGGGGAGGAGGGGAGGAGAAATAGAATGAGGAGGATGATGAAGATGAAGGGGAGAAAGAGGAGGAAAAAATGATGAGTAGGGAGAGGATAAAGAGTATGAGATGAGTACGAGGAAGATATGAAGAAAAAGAAAGAAGAATAGAAGAAAAAATAAATTAAAATTGATGAGATTTTTTATGTACAAATTTATTTTTTAATAAAAAATAAATATTCTATAACAAATAGATATTCTATATACTGATGTTCTATATAGTACAACTATACGAATGAGGAAGATGAGTAAGAGAGAGCAGAGAAGAAGAGGAAGAAGATGGAAGGAGGAAAAGGTGGGGAGGAGAAAAAGGAGGTGGATGAGGAGGGGAAGAGGAAGAGAAGGGGTAGAAAAAGAGGTGGGGAGTAGGAAGAAAAGGAGAAAGAGTATGAAGAGAAAAAAATGATAAGTACAGAGATGAGAAATAGTAGTTGATAAGTAAAAGGAAGATATGAAGAAAAAAAATGAAAAAAGAACAAATAAATTAAAGTTGACCAGATTTTTTCAAATATTATGTATAAATTGATTATTTATAAGAAAATAAATATTTTATATCAAATAGATATTTTATATACGGTGTGAAATTAGTTAATAATATATTTGGTTTTTAAAAAATTATTCATTTAAAAAAATAAAAAAATTTCAATGTGTAGAAAAAATCTATGTTTTTCAAAAAAAATATTAGAATTGAATTAGTTTTTAATGAAAAGATATAATGTAAATAAAATGAAGAAGAAAAGAAAATATGAAAAAGTAAAAAATAAAAAATAATAATATATAAATTAAAAGGGTAAAATGCAAATATTCAATAAAATAGATGAAATATCAATTGTGCTAGAGCAAAATACTATTTACTAAAATACCATTTACTCAATTATAAAGTGGATTTGTGTTATACATGCCAATTTCTCTATTTTTTAACATTATAAAATATATAGATTAATTCAAATAATATATAATATTTATTTAAGGATTAATTGATTTTTATGTTTTTTAAAGAATTTTATCTATGATTCGTAGCCCATTTTCTAAAACCTATTTTTGTTTTTTTCACTCGAATACATTTGAGTCAGAAATGTCTAAAAACTTATTGAATGAAATCTTATAAGTCTCACTAATATATATATATATATATATATATTCTCATTTAATAAAATGCGTTAGGATGAAAATAATTTTTTTTTCTTTTTCAACTTGATTAAAATTAAAACATAAAAAGAAGAAAAAATTAAAAATAAAAACTGAAAGTCCGTAAAATTGGTCGAAGAGAACAAAGTTGGTGCTCGGATTACTGGCGATTCCCACGAGATTCGCCGCCACCAATATCATTGGTCGAGCGATGTTAGTCTCCCATCTTGCGCTTTGTCTATGTTGCTAAAGAGATTACCAAAAGAGCCGCCAACCTTTGGATCTACCAAAGAAGACATGCGTTAGATGCACGAACTGATAGTCTGAGAGGACCCTACTGCTGAAGGAGACTCGAAAGATACACGAGAGTCCCCTCTTATTGATGTTGTAGGTAAAGCTCCTGATACGCAATATGCAAGAGACAAGCGACGCATCAAGAACAACGGAGTGCTCGTTAAAGCTTGAGCTGTCAGAACACTAGACGACTTGGATATAATTAACGAAGCCATGAGACAACTCCAACTTGCGACGAAGAAGGATTCATCATCTGAGAATCCAAAGGCTTTCTTGTCATAAACCGTGGAACATGTTCACGTCTTCCTACCGTCACACATGACACATACAAACCCGAGAGAGCACTGGATATCTCTTATCTAGATCAAGGAACTCGCTCAGCAACCATGTCTACAGGATCGAGTAGTACAAGCTGCAAACGTGCTCTGTCCCTACGGGTAAGGAGTGCCTATAAGGCTGATTTTCACGAGCAGCTTACAGGAGAAGCTGATAAGCAAACCGAGTGCACACAACCACTAATTGAAGCATGCGTTACCAATACAAGGTTAGCCTTGATGTCCTTCCACTACAATTGTGAGACTCTTCCTTTTAATTGTTCCTTGCTAAAGGAAGCAAGTTTTCAAAAGTAGTTGTTGAAGATTTGAGAAGAGAATGATTCAAGAATATGCAAAAACGTGAAGATTGAACAAGATTAGAATGAAGAACATTTTGAGAAAAGAATAGGATGAAATCTCGTTCATTAATTGGTAAGTTTACATCAGCCAACACATAATAAATAAACCTAGATACATAATAACGTCTATTTTTATTAAAGCATAAAGAGGGAAGAGTAATCCACGCGGCTAAAGAGCCTTATCCATAATGGTTAGTTGCTTCAAACTCTTAAGATATTTTTTTCTTCTTTTGGCTGATGTAATCTCGATTTAGTATGTGATAACCGAGCTAGGATAGTCTTGATTAATACTCCCCCTCAAGCTAAGCCACAAGGAACGAAGGCTTAGCTTGGAAACCCGAAGTCTACACTTACTTAAAAAACCTCAGTAAGGAAAAAGAGTATATAGACATGCGGCCATCGTGAAGATGTTTGTCAATTGATCTCCATTTGGTGTGTAACACGGGATGGTTACTCCCTCTTCCATCATTTCACAAACTTTGTGGCAGTCCACCTATACATGCTTGGTCCTCTCATGAAACACTAGGTTATAGGTAATGTGGATCGCGGCTTGATTGTCACAATGCATGAGTATAAGATCCTTAGTCTTGCAACCTAAGTCTTTTAGCAAAGCCTTCAGCCACTCCAGTAGTTTATAAACTCATGATTTACACACTTAACAAACACAAATCAAATGCACCAGAATTTAAAAGACTAAACAAAGACAATAGAGATCAAAACATATCTAAATTAATTCTACTCTTTCAAACAATCAAATGAGAGATTAAAGATGTTCAAATAGCATTATTCCAGCAACCATCGATCAGATTATGAAGTGAAGATGAAGAGTCTCTTTCAGTTTCTATTGTATCTTAACAAAATACGAAAGGTCTACACAGAAGTTGAAAGGTTATGTGCATAGAATATTTTAGAATCCTAGATCTATGATTCTATGATTTCAACACTGCCAAACAAACAATCTGAGAAAAAGAAGTTGAAAAGACACAACCTGATACAAAGGAGGCTCTGATACCACTAGACGCGTTCCTATGAACAGCTAGCCCCGAATCTCTTTGTATAGGATGTTGAAGTCGAGATCTTTCAGTTCCTCAAGTTACTATTCATTCTGGAATGCTTCAAAATGGAAACTCGACCTTAGTCACTCGAGTGTAGTGATCGAGTGAGGCTAAAAAACTGATAGTAAGAGTGATGGGTGGTTGAATAACGACTTGGTAACGTTTGAGATGATTTGCAGCAGATTTGATAGACGAACTATGAAATATGGATTGAATGAAATTTTCAGAGGTGATGGATAATCCTCTAGACATTCTTGGTTTTTTCCTTGATAGATATTACACACTAAGTCAAGGATTGAGAAGGTTAGAACTTCTAGTAAATGATTAAACAAAAAGAGAGAGTGTTTGCTTAACATATTTGATAAATCTGATTCAAAGGTAGTTGTTGAGTACAAATAGGAGGAGGAGTTTAGGGCTTAGGATGTACGAAATTTAGAGGCCATAACAGTCCAAGGCTTAACTAAAACATAAACAAGAAACTTAGTCCAATAGCTTATAAGAATCCGGCCCAACTCCACACTTAGATGAACTTCCACCTTGATCTCTTTAAGCAATGTTACAAATGGGGCTTATTGATAAGTGTGTATAACATGCCTTATTAAAAACCTTGTCTAGAAAACTCAAGTTGAGACAAAACTAGAGTTAAGAGAAAAAGAGTGCAAGCACACACACTTCCCATTGATAACCCTTAGACAACTTAAATCACAACCAATGTTGCCGGATTTGGCTATAGTGGTAAGGTTGCTCTCAGCCTATCTTATCAACATTCTAATGGCTGGTTGAAGTTGCTTGGCTTTTGATCTTGTAATAGGTCCATTAGAGAAATCTAATGTTTCTTGCAACTCCTCTGGTACAAGCTTCTCCTTAGCTCGAGTTTCTATGGTTGTTGTTGTGCCACTCAACATGTTGATTGATTCTGATGGTCGAGTTACGTCCATGATCAACTCAGCTACAAGCTCCATGTTCTTAGTGCTGTCCATTATCATATCAGGTACGGCGTACACTTTAATTTTGCAACAAATATCGTCAAATGTTACTTCAACGCCTTCTAGAAAGAGATTAAGGTCTCAATCACTCGGTTTGACTCTATTTAGTCAAGCATTGGGAACCAGAGATGTTTCCCTGTTGTATGTGCCTCAAAAGTTGAGAAGTTCTTGCAAAAGTTTGAACACAATGGAGACAAGTATGGTTGTTGTGTCCATATTTTTGTTTTTGGTATGGTTGCAAGTCTCTAAGTGGTGTTGTTCTTTTTTTATTCTGGTTTTTGTTTTTTTTTTTGCACGAGGTATGCTATAAATGGATATGATTTTCTACTGTGTTTCTTTGTTGAGTTGTTCACGCCAACCCGTGGGGTTTTCACCACTGTAATTCCCTTTTTTCATTTGTTAATAAAATTCTTTTCCTCTGTTACGTTTTGTTTCAAATTTTGTTGTTTTATTATTTTGTTTTTTCGTAATTGTATGTCCCTTGTATAGTTATTCACTCTCTTATGTGTTGGACTCCATCATGTCATTTAATGCTTAGTGCATTATAGGGTAAAAGGCCTCCATCTCTTGTCAGTTAGAAAATATTTTTCCAAAGAGGAGTCTTGGTTGTATTACAATCTGAACGAATCCTAATCACGCAATCATTGCTTCCGTAATAACCATTCTGGTTGACAATAATGTCGTAATGATAATTTGTTGAGATTTTGTTAAGATGATCATGATGAGTTTCTTCAAGATTGTTTAGGTTTGAGGATTGGTCTTGTTGTTTGTTGTTGTTGTTGTCCCTACTGCTGATAATTTTCTTCTTCTTATTCATCAATCTTACCTTTGAAGATACCCACTTGAGCGGATTAGTTCCTGTCTTATTTTTTGTCGTGTATTGATCAGGAACTTTGGTTTGGTCATGATGATTCTCTTTCTTCCTTATCGTCAATTTTAGTCTTGGAATTTCCTTCTTTGGCACTATTTGATCACTTGATGATGAACCACCATTACATACAAACTTTTTCATCGGAAAATTTCCATATGAAATATGAATTAAAAAGTTAGGTTAATACAATGGAAAGTTATATATCATCAAATTATCGCTAAATATGATATTCACTTAAGATTTTTGCCTCGAGAGGTTGGGAGAGATGGGGATCAATAATACCATGAATAGTGTTACTACTATTGTAACCAAGATATACTTGATCTTCATGATATAGTGTGGCTTTATGTGCCAAAACTTCACAAAATCATGTGTTGTTGGGAAAGTGTGGGATAAGAGTCTCCCTTGATGTGGTTCAGAGATGTACGACGATTTATGCTCCAATAAATTGGGGTGATCGACATTGGGTTGCTTTGGTTATCTACTTGGATCCATGTCATATTGACATCCTTGATCCGTTTATTTCTTTAACCTCTAATCGGAAGGTTGGTGTTCAGATGTCGCCTTTTTCAGAGATACTTTCTCATCTCATTAAGTCATGTTGTAATTCTTCGCACTTGGTGTACTCTTCCCTTGGTGATTTCAGTTATTCTTGGCTTCCGTGGCTTTCTCAGAATCCCCGGACTGGTGACTATGGCCCTTTCTCTATCATGTTGATTGAGTAGCATGCAGAAGGATTGCTGTTTTAAGGGATGGATGAGATAACAAAGGTTATGGTGAAGAATCTTCGGATACAGTATGCAGTTGACGTGTTTGAATCCTTTGTTGCATAGCTTTAAATAATGTGCTTGGATCTGTTGGTACATGTAGGTTTTTAGCTTCTTTATATTGATATTGTTTTTACTTATGTTATGTGTATTTTTTTGAGTTAACTCTTATGTTTTGTGAAGTTACAAACATTATGAGTTATGTTTTTTTGTGTGGAATATAACTTTATTATCCTTGATTGTTTCTCCAGCCTTTTGTATGTAAGTTTTGAAATCTTAGTTGTGTCTCTTTCTTTCCTCGTGTTTTTGGTATGTTTGTTTTCTTCGACTTTGTATTAGAGTAGGATCTCATATATCATTGTTCCGACTGATATTTGATATGTCACATTCTAAGAACAAAAATTTTAATGTTTCATACAAAAGTTGCTATTAGTATCACAAGCGATTTATATTTCTAAAGATTTATAGTACAAAGGATTTATATTACACATCATTTATATTACTATGGTTTATCTTACAAACCATTTATATTACAAACAATGGTCTATATACCTTTGTTACAAGCATTGTTCATTAAAATACTTATACAGTAGAACTTCCATAAATTAAAAAACAATATAAAAAAATAAAATTTTTTCGTCTCAAGTTGGACTAGTGTAATAAGATAATAATAATTTTTAAATTTCTATATAAAAATATAGTCTCAATCATATCATAAATCAATAATCATCTAAATTTACATGTGTGTATATATATATATATATAAGTTTATTTATTAATAATGTATGATTTTAAAAAATAAATTTTTTCCTAGAGCTCAACTCTATAAAACAGTTGTTATGTTCTATTTTCAAACTATGATGTTGTACATGTCATAATAAATAACCAATTTTTTCTTCAAATTTTTAAATTTTTAATATGTATTAATTTTATTGTACAATAAAATTTTATACATATTAAAAATTTGAAAACTTTTTGAAGTGAAACATTTGAGACCATTAATCGTAAATTTGTATATATATATATATATATATATATATATAGTATCAGTAATCTATGGAATCAAAATATTGTTTAAAAAATATTAAAATTTTAGTTCCAAAGTTATAAAATTTATAAATTTCAAAAGATTAATTAAAAAATGGTCTCAAATTATCTTTTTAAAATAATTTTAACAATTAAAATATTGTAAACTAATAATATTAAATTATGGGTAAATTAATATATCTCTAAATTAATAATTTTCAAAGTCTCAACATTATTAATTTATAGAATATTTACTGTTGCTGCTATTACACATTCATAGTGGTATTTAACATGAACCTAATATTTTACAAAGCTAAGGCTATAGTGTTTTTTTTAATATTCAACAAAGTTCATGGATCTGAAGGCAGTAGAAGTATGGAAGACAGTGAAAACACATGCCATACCTAGTGCATGCGTAGTGAATACACATTGGTATAGCTTGTGGCGGCTCGATGTTGACAATTTGACACATCACCATCTCAGCAATGTCAACCATCTCGTTGTACCACAAAACTTTTTTATATAGCTCTCGTATTGTAGTGGTGCCAATCTCGTAATATCTTGAGCATATTGCAAAGACACCATATGCAAATTGTGCATAAACAAGGTGGTCTTCATCACTTTTAATCAGTGAGAGACTATGCTCTGATGGACCGAATTTCACTGCACGCCTTATACCTTCCACATACTTTGTTGTTATATTTCCGGCATCAAAACATTTCATAAAGAAAGGGCGATTGATAATTCTCATTTGCTAACGAAAATAAACTCGTCTATCTTCACTTCCTTTAAGATAACATCTTCGTAAAGTACATTCGGCCATCACGCCATGGTGCTAAGAATGGACGTAGCTCTCTGAATCCATCATGGCCAACTCGGCGAACAATGTCAACTAGTACTCCTTTTGGAAGGAAACCCATTTTTGTTTTGCTGCAGCGTTATATATGCCTTGAAATCATATTATATTGTGCTTTGTTAGTTGAGCATCTGAAAATTATCTTGTTTAATGCAAACCTAACCCTTATCTATTTTTCATTATTACTATCTTAACTCATTTACTCGATTTGTCATGTTTGCAGGGTGTTTGTATATGTTTTTTCATTCGATGTTTATCTGTCACATTGTTATTAATTAAGTTATTATCTATTTGTTATCTATTTGTTTTATTCTTATTTTTCTCATTTTCAGTTATTACTAATTTATTGTGGTAACTATTAGATTGATAGATAAACGATTATGATTTTAGTTCATTAATAGGTTATCTTGGTTTATTAGTTGGTTAAGTCAGACCGACTATTTCAATTACTCTAAGCCTAATAAAGGATCTCAATAGTATCTTCTTAATTCCAATGAATAGTATCTTCTTCACTTAATAGGATTTTAATAGTACCTTCTTCGTCTAAATTCTCTTCTTTGTCTCTCTCCATGATTTATCTTCCCAAACATTCGGTTATGGTATCAGAGCATTGAAGCTAAACTTCAACGAATCGATTCATTCCCGTTTTTGTTTCTTTTTTATTTTCCTCTTACATCTATTCTGCTGTTTATCTCAAAATTTTCATGGTCACTTCAGCCATGGTTACTCTTCGATGGAGCAAATGAGTTTTGCAAAAAGGATCCTCCGTGAAAACCTTTAAAAGATCGGAGAAATCGCATACACCAGAACCTAATCCGACACCTAGTTCCAAATACAACACCGATGCCTTCTGAGAAATTTCCTTCTTTAGTTCCAAGACTCGGATCTCAAGAAAACTTTGACGCCGATGGGAATGGAGGCAATCCAGCTGTGTCAATCATCTCTGAAATTCTTGATGCTTCAAATTATAATACATGGAGCATCGCGATGACAATCGCCTTGACCTTGACAGTGCATATTGTGCAAGATCATGTATGAATTGTACTTCCTGCAAGGCAATGACATCAAGGAACGAACACACTTGTATTATTAAATTCCTTGCAGGTCTCAATGAATATTATTCTAATGTGTGAGAACAAATCAATATGAAGAAAAATATTCCAGATCTTGCATGAGTATACAACCTACTCGACCAAGATCACAATCAAAGATCTATTCAACCAGTGCGTGGTAGTTCTGTTTTTCAAGTTTTTGAGAATGAAGAGATAAAGACTGTTAATGTTGCATTTACAAATCAAAAAGGACAAAGACCTTTTTGTTCTCATTGTGGTTATAATGGTTACACAATTGACAAGTGTTACAATATTCATGGGTATCCTCCCGGATTCAAACACAAGCACAAACCATCGACATACAAAATTGTAGTATCCGATTTCAGAATCACTAATCTAGACTCTCAAGATAATTCAACAGATAGGAGGATTAAGACACTCTCAAAGGACCAATTGAGGGAGTAATTGCGTATTTTAACTCGCAGCTTGGATCATCAACTTCCTCTTTATTACAAACAAAATTACCTAATGATTCCTCTGATATTGCTCCAATTAATTCTGAGAATGCAACTAATCCTTCAGATACTATTCCTATGTCATATAGTATTATACCAGAGGATGAAACAAGAACTCGAGTGCCAAGACAACCAGTTTACCTTTAATCAATTAACAGCTAAATACAAATATTACCTATGTGATGTACTAGAACATGGAGAACCTATGAGCTTTTCTCAGGCCAAACTATTTCTAGAATGGTTACAGCAATGAACGAAGAATTGATTGATATTGAGAGCTCCAACACTTAGTTAGTCTACAGCTTACCTCCAAATAAAAAGGTCATAGGATGCAAGTGGGTGTACAAGACTAAACTTAATGAAAATGGAAGCCTTGAAAGACATAAAGCTATATTGGTTTCCAAAGGTTATACGCAGCATAAAGGCATTGATTTTGTTGATAAATTCTCACATGTGGCCAAGATTACCACAGTGAAGACATTAATTTCTGTAGCTGTAGCTAAGAAATGGAGTCTTCGACAACTAGATATATCAAATGCGTTTCTGATCAAAGATCTTCATGAAGAATATACATGCAATTACAACCTAGATACACGCCTAAAGCTAGTCAGGTTTTGCCTCAAAATACAATTTTTAAGCTTCATAAATCTATCTATGGTTTAAAGCAGATTTCTAAAGTTTAGTGATTGTCTTTCAAGTCTAGGCTTCACTAAATCACACACTAATCACACTCTTTTTGTGAGGAATATAGCCAAGAAATACATTGCAGTTTTAGTCTATGTAGATGATATTATCCTAGCAGCAAATGATGATGACCTTATAAATCAACTCACAGCTACACTTCAACAGTCATTTAAGCTCAGAGATCTTGGTCAATTAAGGTATTTTCTTGGACTACAAATTGCTAGAACTTCAATTGGGATTTCAATTTCTCAAAGAAAGTACACTTTAGAACTGCTTGAAGAATGTGGATTGTTAGCATGTAAGTTTGCTTGTGTTCATATGGATCCTAGTTTTAAGCTAGCATTGCATAATTCAGAATCCTTGTTAGAAAATCATGCCATGTATAGTTTGATGTATGTAACTATTACTCGTCCAGACATCACCCTCTCTGTCGATCGGTTGTGTTAGTTTGCTTTTACCACTACTCAATCTCATCTTACTATAGCATACAAGGTTCTACATTACCAGAAAAACACAATAGGTCTTGGATTGTTTTATTCATCTTCTGTCGACCTAGTTCTAAAGGTTTTTGGGGATGCTGACTGGGCATCAAGTAAAGACACTAGGCACTCTACATCATATTATTGCATGTTTCTAGAGACTTCTTTGATCTCTTGGAAAAGTACGAAGCAACCAACAACCTCTATGTTATCAGACAAATTAGAATATAGAGCCATGGGTTTTGCAGTCAAGCAAATCAAATGGCTTGTCAAGCTTCTCACTGAATTATTGGTTCCTCAAGAAAGATTAGTGGCCTTTTTTTACTGTGATTCAACGTTTGCGATTCATATAGCTACTAACCTCGTCTTTCATGAATGTACAAAGCATTTGGAATTGGATTGTCACAAAGTGAGGGAAAATGTTTCAAGTGGTTTAGTTAAGCTTCTTCATGTCAAAACAATCAACTGGCGGATGTATTTACTAAATCATTACCAACAAGCAAATTTCATGAGCGAATCAACAAGATGGCTTTAAAGTTAATTACATAGCCATCTTGAGAGAGGGTATTAGATTAATAGATAACCGATTATGATTTTGGTTCATTAATAGGTTATCTTGGTTTATTAGTTGGTTAAGTCAGACCGACTATTTCAATTACTCTAAGCCTAATAGAGGCTTTCAATTGTATCTTCTTAATTCTAACGATTAACGATAAATATACAAAATCTCTTTCTTCTTTGTCTCAATTCTCTTCTCTCTCTCTCCATAATCCATCTTCTCAAACATTCTGTTAGTAATGTTTATTATTTTCCACTACTATTTTTTTTCACGTGCATATTTTTTTGATTCCTGCATGTTGTTGCCTATCGTTATCAAAAGGCTTTGGTTCATGATTTTTCTTGTTTCATGGGAGTCTTGATAATACGTTTGTACATCGCTTAGTTACCAATGTTATGATTACATTGTTTGGCCATTACATATCATATTGAAATGAACGCGTTATGGTTTTCTTGGAAACATAAAAAAAATCTTGTTCAGGATTTTGATATTTTCTTGTCGTCCATTTAGCCGAGATGCAAGATGGTTCTTTGTACATGCCTTTACTCCATCGGCTTACCGTTATGCGGTCTTCAGTTTTAGTAAAAATTGATGTCTTTTTGTGTAAACAGGTTGTAACGAGGATTAGGCTTGCGAACACCATCCTTTGCCCGAGTGATCATATGATGTCTATTAGGTGAAAGTATCTCAGGAGCAGCTGTCCCAACATCAAAAAAAGGTATCGCTGTCGTCAATAGGAACAGGATCTGAGCCTGCCGTACGCACATGACAGTCTCTTTCCCCAAAATTATATCTATATTAACCGCAGCCGCAACTTCCATGAAAGATTTTTGCCTATTTATACCAAAAGTGGTTCACACGACACCCCTCCCTTTACCTTCTCGTCTTTCACTTCTGCAAAAGTTAGATTTTAATTTAAAATGTATGTTGTAAGTTAGTTCCATATTTGGTTCTTTGCCAGAGTATTTCAATTACCTTTATGAAATTGGGTTCTTACATGTTGCCATGCTATGCTTGGTTTGTAGACAGCTTGAACACCTCCTTGTTTGCACATTATATTTCTTCCTTTTCTACATTACATTTGTACATTGTCATGCGCTTAGCTATTAGTGTGTTTATTACCATTTTCTATATAATTCTTTACCTGATTTTCTCCTTGGGATGGAATTCTACACTTCCTTGGTCTGCCAGCTCCTTGCCTTGTCTCAAGCGGTAGAAGTGTTGTTGTTTGAGTTTGATCTTATATAAGTTAATGACCTTCATTTGGAACATGCATGATTATCTCCTTGTACGCATTTCTCCATGTTTCTAAGTTGTACATTGGGTCAACTAAGGTAGAAATTGACAAGCCTTGAACTTTAACAGATGCTTGAGGACATGGTATTTCAATCGTCTTAAACACTTTGCAAGTGCAAGTTTTTTTTGTATGTATCAATTGCAAACAAATCTCCACTACTGTTGTTAACATGAAATATATCTATGCTCGTTGGACTAACTGTAAAAGTATATAGTTAGCTGCACATGCATAAATTGATAAAGCATCAAACTGAGTCAGTTAATTTTAAAGGTATGCATGTGCATCTTTAGAAACCAAGTAAACCAATCTGTATTGTTTACTAAACCTAGCTTTGACATTACGTGTTAGGTGTACAACACAAGCACCATGCTTTGTTTGTGGTTAAACAGTTCAAAGAGCCGAGTATATGGGGTTTTGGTGGTCTGAAACAAATACTAAGTCGTATTTGTTGGAAAGAACTTCTGATAATTCTTGGAAAAACCAGCTCCACGAGTTAACTACACCAAAAGCTAGAGGGATTATTTGAAAGTTAGCGTCTTGTAAGCTGGATGTGAGCAAGCATCCTTTATATTTTCCATTTATGGATGTTGCATCAATAACCACATCATCACGCATGAAAGTTCATGCTCGTATACATGCTCCGATTGAAAAGAAAAGATACTTAAACTTGCATCTTGGTGTCGTTGTGTTGCAGGTTAGAATGCTTGTTACTGTCCCAGGATATGGTTGTTTCAGTTGCTGTAAGTACAACTCAAGTAAGGCATAACTCTCTTATGTTGTCCCTCATGCTTCTGTTATTGCTTATCCCCTGTTATGCTCCTTCTAAAAGTGGTTCCTATTCGGTTATAATATGCAGACCCGTTACAAAGCTGGTTGGTTCTTGTGTTAGTGGGGCACTTATCATCTATATGCATTCTGATGACTACCCTACATCAAAAGCTTTTCCTTTTGTCATTAATGCATAATTCTGACTAACTAAGTTGATCCACTCATTGTATGTTTTGTCTTTGTCATCGGTGTCATAGAATTCATCCAAAACCATGTTGACCGCTGTTATATTCTCTTTTCCTTTTTCTTTTTCTATAAGCCTCGTCTCTAATAGCCATTTTTCAATTGCAATCAGCTCATCTACCGTGTGTTGTTCATATAACTTATTGAGGTCATATATATTTGTTCCCATATTAATCTCTTTTCCCTTATGAGCCTCGCTTTCTCTGGGACTCATATTTATTTGTCCTCCTTCATCACCACTAGAGCTCAGTGGAGATATCCAAGTCGAATTAATTAATTCTTATTCATATTTTTATGACTACCCTTTCTCTCTTCTGTATCTACTTATGTTGTAGAACTTGTTTCAAATGAAACAAATAAGTTAGTCATTTGATATGTTCTCTGAGACGGAAGAAACTTTCAAGTGATCTGTTAGTTTTGATTTTTGCAGGCTGGCTTTCCCCTGAAGCAAAAGTAGAGAGCTGATGTGAAACCAAATAGGCAAGCTTTGTCACAGTCCCTTGACTCTCTGTTTTAAACTCCTTTAGCAGATATTGCTTTACTTGTTCAAGTGACATCCATTTCTCAATACAGATGCATTATGTCATGGATTGCTTGGACACTACAAACTCCAAGGACCCACTACTTAACCACTCCCACGCACCAGGTATCACAACTACAACTCTTTCCATTTTTTGTAGACACTGGAATATTTTTTGATGTATTAAGTTGGATGTTGTTTTTTGTTTGATTCTTTGCATTTGTAAAAGAGATTTCATATGTGGTGGTAGTTATTCAACGCTTCATCATGTTAAATGTCACTTTGGAATCTTATTCTCTTTTAAAACAGGAAAAACTAGTTACTCTAACACTGAATGTGTAAAATAAAATTCATAATTTTCTAATAATAACTCTACCAACACTTTCGTACTATCAATAATGAGTTAATGATCTGAATATTAAATGATGTATACATTTAAAACTTTCGTAACTATAATGAGTTGAGGTTTTTTGTTTTGTTTTACCTCTGTTGCAGAACTTTTGCTGATGTGCATCAACTGTCGAAAATCAAACTTTTGTTTTATGTGTCTTCTTGAACTTACTTCTACTCTTTCACATTGTTTGTTGGTTTGTATGAGAGTAAGCTCATCATAAAAGTGGAGACTTCACTTGGTGAAAGAAACCACTTAACCCACAAACGATTGACTCGGTCTCAAGAGTGTGAAAATACCAACTTGTGGTTGAATCCACATAGAAATACCTTAGTAAATCCGAGACTATTATGGAATAATTCGGCCTCAACAAGGTCTAAGGATCTAGGTTGGATCTAATCTGAGTAAAGCATTACAACACATGAAGTTTGTATGCTAAGAAGATCTCAGATTCAAGAATCATTCAACTAGATTTGTAAATAATTAAATAAAGCATAAGAAGAGTTTGGTGGAGATCTATAAGTGTTTAGGTAGAGGTCTGCCATTGGGCAGCCTCTACTCGAGCTCACTAACCCTAGAAACTACATTGCAAACTACTAACTTAAGCTTAAATGAAGAGAGAATTTGTAAACACTTCTTTTTGTATTAGATTAAATGGATTACAATGGGAATACAAGCTCTATTTAAAGATTTACAATGAGGTTGCTTCAGCACAAAAGAAACTCTAGATTCAAAGCTTTGTGATCGTTGGAGAGGAGAGAGAAGTTGAGTTCCAAAGCTTGAAAGTGACATCTTATCTTTCTTGAACTTGGCATAAAGTGAGAGTCACATGTCTTCATAAGCTTCCAATGGTCATATTGGACTTAGTTAGGCTTCAATTAGGTCGTAACAACTTTATATAACATCCCACTTGATTAGAATCAACATTTAGAAGATTTCTCAAAATGTTGACTTTTTTGCCTTGACCGTTGACTCGTACCGCAGTACGTGTTTCCTCAACCCGCGGTACGTGTTTTCTTGACCAGCGGTACGATGCTTCTTGACTTGTGGGCTTACCCGCGGTACGTGTTGAACTCGACATGCGGTACGTACTGAACTCGACATGTTGTACGTACTGATCTCGACCCGCGGTACACGAAGAACCTTCCCGCGGTACATTCGTGTCTCCACCGGCGGTACGTACTGATCTCGACCTGCGGTACATGAAGAACCTTCCTGCGGTACGTCCGTATCTCTACCCGCGGTACACGCCTCTCGACCCGTTTGCTTACCCATGGTACATGATCCGTCCGTTGACTTTCTGGAGCTGCCGTTGACTTTCCTACGGTGCATGAATTCCTTGCCCGCGGTACATGCCTCTTGACCCGATGGCCTACCCGCGGTACAAAACACTCGTCCGTTGACTTTCCTGACCCAGTGTTGATTTTTTCAGCACATGCACCATCCGACCTTTTCATGATCTTTTGATGATTTGGTGACCCTTATGGGTCCTTGGTGGCCATTTTTCTCCTTCTTGGAGGTCGTTGGGATGGTCTTCGGCCTTGTCTTGATGACTTCGTCCTTGACTCTCCTCTTCTTCTTCTTCTTCTTCTTCTTCTTGACCTTAAAGGTCTTCGGCATATCTAGCCTCTTCCTCTTGTCTCTTTGATATAGACTAATACCTTCCCCCAAGCTTAGTCGTCGAGACGCTCAAGGCCAAAGGCCAAGCTTGCCATCCGGCAAGACTACCTCATTAAAAACCCTAAAGAGAAAACCACGTGGGACAAAACTCTACTAGGGGAAAAAGAGTATAGATCATCGGTGGTTTAATGTTCCTTTACCCCGGTTTTTGAAATGACTTTGCAACCGACACCTTCTTTTTCCAAGTGATTCCTTGCCTTAGTCTTTTTTGACTTTATCTCCCTTCTTATGATCCTCTTGTTTCATCTAGTGCTCCTTGTGAGAATATCCACACATTCCTCCTTCTCTTTTGAACCTTCATTATGAGATTCAAAGAGAAATTTTAAAGTATATGTTGTGGGAGTTTAAGAAACACTTAAATGAAATTAAAGAAAGACTAAATGAGAGGATTTAAAGCCTAAGATATGGACTGAAAATTTAAAAAATTTGGAAAGGTTTAGAGTTTAGCCTTTTTGGAGATCTTTGAGGGTTTTTGACATTTTGAAGGCACTTCCAATCGCTTTGGTTTTGATTCATAGCCTTCCACCAATTTGCCTCTCCACTTGAACTTCCACCATAGTCACCTAAGTAGCCTCTCTCTTCAAGTCAGCCGAATGGACTAGTTTGGGCTTGTATTGTGGTCTTCGAAATTTGGTGGCCCTCTTCACGAAATACCAAGCCATTTGTTGCGCTTTTTTCTAGCTTCATTTAAAGCCTTTTGAGAGTTTGAATGCAGCCACTAACTGACTTCCAGTCCGCATGACTTGATTCACAACTCTTCAACAACTCGCCACTTCTTCTTTGAGATAGTGAACGAGCTTTCCCACTATCTTTACCTTCAGATCTATTTTTAGAATTTTAACATACACTAAAAACAATAAGAGATGGTGAGAGATTAGAGTATAAGTAACAAAAGAATATTGAGAATTAGTAACAAGAAAATATTGAGAATAAGTAACCGAGAGAATAATAAGAATAGAGAGTATGAGCGGAAGCAATGGAGAATGGGAGAATAAAGATTTTTGCTCAAGAGTTCATGTGGATAGAGTTTTGCTCTGTTTTCTTGAGATTTGTGGAAGCTTTTAGCTGTCAAATCTAAACCAAGAACACCTTTAAACAACAAGAACTTGGTGGTTAATGGCTAGAACAAACTATGGACCGATGGACAATTGTTTTATCCACCAATTAAAGACATGAACTCATGGAATAACTCATGGACAATGATTTCCCGTGGGCTTTAACACAAATATTAGTGTTTTTCATGGTTAAACAAAAGCAACTTCAATAGCTCACGAAATAATCCATTTTCAAAATAATTTGTAAGTTTTAATAAATTTAAAAACAAAAGACAATTAGTCTAAGACCTTCCCCATTTGAGATAAGCTAATAGCCATTGATAAAGCTAAGAGGTAAAGTCATTAGATCTAAAAACGAGAACTCCAATCATGTCCTCTTTTTTTGATTCATTGGACAAAATGAAGAACACAAAAACAAAACAAGAGAACCGAGTTTAATGGTAACCAAGCTCTTGTGGCTCTGATACCATGTTGGTTTTTATGAGAGTAACCACATCATAAAGGTGGAGACTTCACTTGGTGAAAGAAACCACTTAACCCACAAACGATTGACTAGGTCTCAAGAGTGTGAAAATACCAACTTGTGGTTGAATCTACACATAAATGGCTTAGTAAATCCGAGATTATTATGGAATAGCTTGGCCTCAACAAGGTCTGAGGATCTAGGTTAGATCTAATCCGAGTAAAGCATTACAACACATGAAGTTTGTATGCTAAGAAGATCTCCGATTCAAGAACCATTCAACTAGATTTGTAAATAATTAAATAAAGCATAAGAAGAGTTTGGTGGAGATCTATAAGTGTTTAGGTAGAGGTCTGCCATTGGGCAGCCTCTACTCGAGCTCACTACCCCTAGAAACTATATTGCAAACTACTAACTTAAGCTTAAATGAAGAGAGAATTTGTAAACACTTCTTTTTGTATTAGATTAAATGGATTACAATGGGAATACAAGCTCTATTTAAAGATTTACAATGAGGTTGCTTCAGCACAAAATAAACTCTAGATTCAAAGCTTTGTGATCGTTGGAGAGGAGAGAGAAGTTGAGTTCCAAAGCTTGAAAGTGACATCTTATCTTTCTTGAACTTGGCATAAAGTGAGAGTCACATGTCTTCATAAGCTTCCAATGGTCATATTGGACTTAGTTAGGCTTCAATTAGGTCCTAACAACCTTACATAACATCTCATTTGATTAGAATCAACATTTAGAAGATTTCTCAAAATGTTGACTTTTTTGCCTCGACCGTTGACTCGTACCGCGGTACATGTTTCCTCTACCCGCGGTACGTATTTTCTCGACCCGTGGTACGGGTTTCCTCGACCCGCGGTACGTGTTTCCTCGATCCTCGGTACGTGTTTCCTCAATCTGTGGTACGTGTTTCCTCGACCAGCGGTATGAGGCCTCTTGACATGTGGGCTTACCCACTGTAAGTGCTGAACTCGACATGCGGTACGTACTGATTTTGACCCGCGGTACCCGAAGAACCTTCCCGCGTTACGTCCGTGTCTCCACTGGTGGTATGTACTGATCTCGACCCGCGGTACACTTAGAACCTTCCCATGGTACGTTTGTGTCTCCACCCGTGGTACACGCCTCTCGACCCGTTTGTTTACTCGCGGTACATGATCCATCTGTTGACTTTCTGGAGCTACTGTTAACTTTTCTACGGTGCATGAATTCCTTGCACGTGGTACATGCCTCTCGACCCGATGGGCTACCCGCGGTACACAATACCCATCTGTTGACTTTCCTGACTCAGCCTTGACTTTTCCAGCACATGCACTATCCGACCTTTTCATGACGTTTTGATGATTTGGGGATCCTTATGGGTTTTTGGTGGCCATTTTCCTCCTTCTTGGAAGTTCTTGGGGTGGTCTTCGGCCTTGTCTTGATGACTTCGGCCTTGACTCTCTTCTTCTTCTTCTTGACCTTAAAGGTCTTCGACCTCTCTGGCCTCTTCCTCTTGTCTCTTTGATATAGACTAATATTGTTTTCAATTTTGTAGTCTAGGGTTTTTGTGTTTACGTTTTCCTGAAACCCTAATTATTCTTGCCTTAAACTTATCCCCTATTCAACTCCACTGATCGCTAAGCAGTTTTTTCCGCTAATGCCTCTGCGTTTACATACAAAATTGTGGATGTAGAGGTCACGTGAAATGATGTGAGCATATTAAAATTGGCACGTGATATCACATGGTGGGAAGCCTGGGGTTAAAATGTCCTAATTTGTTTTAAATCTTTTAAAAAAAGATCTTGATACCTTTTTACAAAAATTTCTATAGGCGACGAAAAAAAAACTCGTAAGCATAATGCCTGGTTTGATAAATTTCTCATACATTTATTATAATGCAAAGAAACCGAATACATTTATTAGATTTAAATTTTAAAGTTCAAATTAATAAATAACAAAAGGAAAAAAATCTAAAATTAGATTTTTTTTAACTGAATGTTATTGAATTGAAATGGTTACAGATAATATAGAGATACAATAAACCATAAAAAGAACAATGGATACTCTCAATCCTAGAATTAGAGAAGGAAGCGATTTTGGTGATCCATTGAAATTACCATTCACAACATGTTTCAAGTCTTACGAACATCACCAAAGGAACTTCCCGTACAACTAACTCCGAAGACGGGCTTCAAACCTATAAGTGATAACTTGAAGATACAATGTTTGGCTATCTCCAAAAATGAGGAGTCGTGTTCTTTGAACTTGCCTATGCCAACGATATTCCCATGAGATAGTTACCAAAAACCTACTTAAAGATTCAATAATCGATGACTACACCATACAATCCAATCACCCTAACACTGATTTACCAACATCATAGAGGAAGAAAATTCCCAGCCCACAGCTCCATCTATCCCTAGAGATGAAATTTCTAGAGAAAGAAGAGACTAATTCATAATAAACAAGAAAAAAAGTTGAAATGAGACTATCAAACCCCAACAACAAATGTGAAGGAAGAAGTAGAGCCAAAACTCTCGGCAGATTATGAACCCCTTGCTCCACCAAGATAACCCTGACCATCATGAGCCTCACTGGATCTAGAGAGACCAGACAACAAGACCCACCAAGAGCCATCTAAACCTCCAAGACTCGAACCACGACACCTCCAGAGAGTAACCATCGAACACCCTCCTCCGCTTTGGCTCAAGGGGATCTGAAACTCTTTCTAACCGATGACAACAACTAAACAAAAAGCAAGGAAAGAACACTGAAGGGTAAATGGTGCCGGTGACTGGAGCTAAGGAAACTTCTGGTCACCACTACCGAGACTGTGGCGCCTAGGTTAAATAAGAGCTTAGACATTTTCTTTTCAAAGAGAGAAATTTCTTTTCTTTTATCTAAAACAAGATTTATTTTTTTATTTTTTATTTTTGTCAAGACTAGCTCACAACTAACCGGCCCATTAGCCAAGTTCCTTCGTAATGAAGGTAGTAGGAATCGATCCCTGAATGTGTAAATGTATATGCCTTTAATGGACTTACTATTTGCCCTAAACTAAAGGTCACCTGCAAACAAGATTTATTAAATTGATTTTTTATTATTATTACATGCCAACAATATGAAAACTTTTAATTTAAGCACAGAGCCTTAAATGAAAAGTCATTAGTTTGTAGTTTTTATTTTTCGTAAAAACTAACTTTTAGCAATCATGTTTTTAGATAATTAGTTTCTCAAAACTAGTTCTTAGGTGTTTTTACTAGTTACAAAATAAAAACCAAAAAGGCAAAAACCAAAAAGGTAAAAACCATTAAAAAAAATTATTTTTACTTTTTCATTTTGTTTGTAATAAGTGTCAAATATTAATTATTCTAGTTTAGTTAATAAAAACAGAAATAAAATTTATATCTTATATGTAAACCTAATTTGATTTAAACTGTGTAATTGTATTTCAACTTTTTTGGATACCAATTTAGTTGTCGGTTTTGTTTGGGTTTGGATTTGATTTTCTGGATACATGAATCTGACATCAAGGTTTTTGCTATGGATAAGATATTGTCAATCTAATTTGACAAAAAAAAATTTCACCAAATTCTACATTCAACAGATTTCCTTCACTTAACACCTATTTGGAAATGTTTTTTGTATTGAGTTTGCTTCGGTATAGATCGGGTATAGTTAGATTGTGGTAGTTTGTTAATGATCCGAATTTTATGAGAATATCCATCTAATTCGATTTTGATCTGTTTCAAAATTATTTATTTTTTCAGTTTAATTTTATACATTTTATATCATACTCCGGTTTTTAGGTTTATGTATTTAAACAAATATATATATATATATATATATAAACCAAAACATTATAGAGGTTTAATTTTATATAATATTTTTATTTTTTATTTAACTTGTAAGTATTATTTAAAATTTTCAATGTTTTCTTTTTAAATTAAGTTATTTTATGAAGTACAATATTATTTATTTTCTTTCGAAACTAATATTTTAAATTCTATATAATTCAGCCAAATTCTTTTGTTATGATTTGATTTTAATTTATTTAGCCAAATTTGAGTGAAATTTTTTAGCAAAATTCCACAATCAGCTGTTACCATTTACATTCTAAAATACCCAACAAAAACTAAAAATCAAGTGCACTTCTCAACAAAAACCAAAAACCAAAAACTAAGTGTATTTTAGACGAGACCTGCGCTAGATTCCGGTGAAGGTCACAATTTTTCTGATACCGCCGAGTGAAATTCTCCAAAGAGTGACATTTCAGATAGGGTTTCACAAGGTACTTAAATTTTATCAAGGTACTTTTCAATTATTTTTGTCTATTAAGCCCACTAGATATGGATCTCGAGTACAATCAGTATATTTTGGATATTAGACAAGTTTTTTATAAGTGCCTAGTGGTTTCAAGACCAAAAATATGGTATAAGCAGTTTAGTACTGGGCCAGCTAAAAGGCTATTCGTTTGTGCTTATGTAGATCCATGGTATAAAAATATTTTTCTCCTACCCTTATGTATTGTAACCCTAGAGGACAATGTTACTTTAGGCAGAATTTTTTTGAATATCTTCTAGGTTTAAGATCCTATTTTCAGAATAATTTTTCTTAGGTTAATTTAGTTGTAGTGATGTCTTCTCTTTGGGATAGATTTATCTCTCAAAGACTCTTCATTTTGGAGAAGCATTGTCAAAGCTCAAGACCTTTATGTTCAAAGAGCCTCATGTATTTATCTGTCCTTTGTGGAAACCAAACCAGGAAGACCCCAGATTCTCTTATGCTTCCGGCTTGTACTTCCATAGTTTATCCATGTTTCCTAGAGTGTATGAGTTATCTCCACCTAATGTTTTTATTTCTTTCTTAAACACTTTAGGTTTCTGCAGTGTACGGTTTATGTTTTATTATTGTGCAGTTGTAACCTGGAACTTTTTAATCTAATGAAGAAGTTTAGTGAAAAAAAAGAAAAAAAAAACCAAAAACTAAACACTAAAAACCAAAAACTAGTTTGTCATTCATACCTTCAAATATTAAATTAAGAAACAATTCCATGAAATGCCATAAACATTTGTCATATTTCCACGCTATGCCACAACGTTTTCAAAATTGCATTACTATGCCACAATTAACTAAGGCCCAAACCAGAAGTGTGCATAAAATGTCTGAAATGCCCCTTCTTCATTATCTAGTTTCATTTGTAGTTTTATAATCGTAAATTGCTTTCTTCTTTTGAAAAACTACATTCTTCTCTTCTCTTTCTATCACATTTATGATTTCTTTCTTCATTCGTATTTTCTATTTCTTCGAGATTCTCTAATTCAGAATGAACTCGAAGCTTAAAACAAGATTTACAGTGTTTCCTTCTCTTATGTTCTACCTCCTCGCTTGTCGTCTTCTTTAAGTTCATATTATTCTTATTTTCCGGCTAAACCTTTCAACTTTTCTCTCTGAAATATGTCAACTTTCTATTATTTTTCTCTATTCATTTGCCATTACTTTTTGATTTGGGGTAGTCTATGTTTGATGGTGCATGCCAAATCTGGGTGTAATATAATCTGATTCTCATTTTTTTCTCGAGTTTTTGTTAAAGTTTATCTTTTTTGTTGGGTTTGTGTATTTTTCCCAATTTTCCTATTTTTTGTTGTATGGTTTCTATCTTCTATTGACGACTTGTGCATCTTGATTTCATGTCATGTTCTTACCTTATGTGAAAATGACTCTTTATGTCCTTCATTCACGATTTTTGGTTTTGTCTTCTTTTTGTCGTTCTAAGTTCCACTCGGGCTTCTCGACATCTTCACTTTGTCTCTTTGTCACTTTTTTCTATATGTTATTTTTACTGCTTCCCAAAATATTTCATTGTGTGACAGTTGTATAGATGTCTAATTCTATAGAAAACTCTTCTTGTATATCAAGATGTCCATAATCATATTATAGTAGACGTAGACATAAAAAATACTTCCTATCATTTTGGCTTGTGTAATCATCATTTTTATGTTTGTTTACTATGTTAGTGTTGCAATGCCTCTGAAGTCGCTTAAGGGATCAGTTTTTTCAGGTACTGTTGTTGTAGATTATGCATGTCTTCCTTCCCGTTCGTTTGCAAACGTAATATATAGACATAGACATGAACATAGTCATGAACGTAAACATGGACACAGACATGACTATGGACAGAATCGATTTTCGTGAATATTCCCATTTAAACACGTAGTTGTTGACAAAAGACATAGACATTAAGTAAATGTAGAGATAATTTTAAACATGGACATGGACATGTCTTAAATGGACATGGACATGTCTAAAATAGACAAGGATAGTGATATCATCGAATTAATAAATGACACATGCCAAATGGAAAGAGAAAATGAGAAATTGTGTTTGGCGACGGACGTGGACATAAACGATAGACATGGACTTGAAGAAATATAGAGATAGCATGGGACATGGACAAGGAAATCTCTAAAAGGGAGATTGACATGGACGAATGAATCAACAGCATGTGGCTAACGGAAGAGATAATGAGAAAATTGAGTTCCGAAAGTAGATAATTTTATACATATATATATATATATATATGTATATGGACATAAATATAGAAATATGTACATACTCGTCTTCTTATAGCACAACATATAAATAATTTTAAAACATAGGAGATATGAAAATTGTCATGGACATAAACATAAATTAGAGAAATATACGTAATTTATATATATAAATTGATTTATTCAATATGATATCAGAGTACATTAACCTGGTTGAGAAAAAAATAAAGAAACAAAACTGAGAAAATAAACAATAATAGAAAAAAGCAACTAAAGAAGAAAAAAATGAATAATAGAGAAAAGAGAAAGAATAATGTGTTATAAATAGGTAATAATTACCTATGTATGTAGATATAATAATTACATAAAAAATATCTTGCTTCATTTCACCGACTTGTAACACTATAAATATGTATGTTGCCTTCATTTTGAAATAGAGGTACAAGATTTAACAAGAAGAAGAGTTATTACTTACCACCACATCTTTCTCCCCATTTCATATACAAAATAATATATTATTTATATAGTTATATTTATAACACGTTATCAGCACGAACTGCTCCCGCGCCAAAAAAAGGTTAAATTTATTTTTGTCAATTTTGATTTTATACTTTGATATAATAGGTGACTTGGGTCCCATATATATATACTATATATTTTAATTTAATTTATAAGCTGTAATAATGGCCAAATTACCGTATGAGTAATTTAGCCTCCATATTTAAATATTAATTTCGGGAAGATAGACATTGTCTTCCTCGAATCGATCGTTAGATAGGTTTTGCCTTCACGATCATGATCATATGGTAGACTATGTCTCCTCAGATCAATATTTTTATATGTCCAGAAGACATATACAAAATGTTCCAGAAGAACATAAAAATCAAAAATGTCCTGAAAATATTTACTAAAACGTTCCTGAAGAACGGTAAAATAAAATGGATATACATATAAACTTGATCCAGACGAACAAGAAATAAACAAATAAATTTGTCCTGAAGATAAATAATATATTTAAATTTACTGTTATTGCATCATATTTAATTTATTAAATTGCGTAATTTATACTCTGAATATTTCATGATTATGTTATTATTAATTTTGATAATTTTATTTTTGGATATATTTTTCTAACGATTATGAAAAAGAAAAAAAATAATAATATATAATTCTCCAACGGCTCTAAACACTATTTCTAACGGCTACATACAAAATTTTAATCTATAAATACACTCATCTTTCACTCATTTTCATCACTCAAAATTTTCTACCTTCTCTCAAATTTCTTCTCTTGAAATCGATTCATTTTTGTAAAATGTGTTGGGTTTTAATCTTTTGCTTCGGTATTATTCTTTCCACTATTCCCGGATTTTTCATCGGCAATTTCACTCACACGAAATTTTGGATGAATTTTTGGTTACTTATTTGTACTTTATGCCTTTTTGTAATTGCATGTTTATTTCATTTTTATGTGTTTAATCATTGACATATTATTATACTATATTTTATTTTAAAATTTAATAATAAAATTATAATTATTATGCAGTAATTCTGTCAAATTTGGCTAAACTCGAGATCGCTGCCCTAGACATATCATGAAATAATTATATGAGATGGGCTGTTGAAACAAAAATACACTTAAGGGGGAGAAAACTCCTTGACACAATTGATAAGTCAAAAACAACTTCAGAAGAGCAAAAGGCTAATGCCATGATATTTTTGGTCCATCATATCTACGATGGCTTAAAAAATGAATATATCACAAAAGAAGATCATGCAGATCTTTGGCAGTCACTAAAAGATAGGTTTGATCACCAGAAATATGTGATATTACCAAAGGCGAAACATGAGTGGCTGAACCTCCGTTTCCAGGATTATAAAAGCGTAAGCGAATATAATTCTGCGTTGTTTGGAATTACCTCCAGGATAATGTTGTGTGGAGAAAAGATCACTGATTGTGATATGATCGAAAAAACTCTCCAAACATTTCATCCTGGAAATGTAGTCCTACAACAACAATATAGGGCTAATGGATACAAGAAGTATTCAGAATTAATGCAAGTGCTTCTTGTAGCAGAGCAGAATAATGAACTTATCATCCTAAACAATCAGTCTCGTCCTACTGGATCAGCAGCATTCCCCGAAGCGAATGTTACATCATCGAATTATAATAATTATGGACGTGGACGCGGTCGAGGTAATTACCGTGGTCGTGGACGAGGAGGATACAAACGTGGATATGGACGTGGGCAAAAAAAAGATTTTGTCCTACTGATTTCAACGATGAAAGAAATCACAAAAGACCAAAAGAAAAAGAAGTTGGAAAAAGGCAACATGAGGAAAGTTGCTATAGGTGTGGCATGAAAGGGCATTGGTCGCGTAACTGCCGTACGCCAAAGTATTTCGTCGAACTACACCAAGAGTCCCAAAAGAAAAAGGGAAAAAAAAGAGAAACCAACTTTGTTTACGGCAATATCAAGCATTCTTTTGATAATGAAGTTGGTCCTTCTTTTGACCATGAAGTCGATCCGCATCTCGATGATATAAACAATAATACATATCTCGATGTGGCTGATTTCATTGTTGATTCCATAGAAATCAACGAAAGCCAAAAAGATTAAAATCTTCCTGAAGAAGAAAGTATAATATAATGTATAATTAGTTATGGTTGCATAATGTTGTTTTCTGCCTTGTTTGTAAAATAGTTTATCTTGTAATATACAGTTTGTTTTAATATTAACGCATCTTTTATGAATATTTTCAGAATCAGAAAATGTTGAGATACGGAAACAAGGATGGAGATATGTGTCTGGCAGATAGTGCTACAACGCACACAATACTTAAAGATAGAAATTATTTCTCTTCCCTTAAGATGAACAATTTCGCCGGAAGCGTGAATACTATATCTGGTGATGCAAAAATTATTATAGGCTCCGGAAGAGCTTGCTTTTCAATGCCAAAGGGGACAAAATTTGAAATAGATAATGCATTATATTCCCCAAAATCCTGTAGAAACTTGTTGAGTTTCAAAGATATTCGAAGAAATGGATATCACGTAGAAACAATGAATAAAAATGGTGTTGAATATTTCTGCATCACATCAGTTAATTCGGAAAAGAAATGTATATTAGAAAAGCTGCCAGCTTTATCCTCCGGAATATATTTCACAAAAATAAATATGACTGAATCATATGTTACAGTAAACCCGAAGTTTACATGTACATTCAAAATCTAGCATGAACGCCTAGGGCATCCTGGTTCAGTCATGATGCGAAAGATTGTGGAAAATACAAATGGCCATTCGTTGAAAAACCAGAAGATTTTTCAAACGAAAAAATTTCCATGTAATGCATGTTCTCTTGGAAAACTAATAACTCGGCCATCACCAGCCAAAGTTAAGAATGAATCTCTGGTATTCTTGGAAAGAATACATGGTGATATATGTGGACCGATCCATCCACAATGCGGGCCATTTAGATATTTTATGGTATTGATAGATGCATCTAGTAGATGGTCACATGTGTGTCTATTGAGCACACGAAATATGGCTTTCGCAAAATTCATTGCCCAAATAATCAGGTTAGGGCACAATTTCTTGATTATACAATAAAAAGGGTAAGACTTGACAACGCTGGTGAATTCACGTCACAAGCCTTCAATGACTATTGTATGTCATTGGGAATAGATGTTGAACATCCCGTCCCACATGTCCACACACAAAATGGCATAGCTGAGTCTTTAATCAAACGGTTACAAATTATTGCTAGACTGTTAATAATGAGAACAAAACTCCCAATTTCAATATGGGGTCATGCAATTCTGCATGCTACGACAATAATCCAAATAAGGCCAAGTGCATATAATAAATACTCCCCATTAGAATTAACATCTGGCCAGAAGCCAAATATATCTCATCTCCGTATTTTTGGGTGTGCGGTATATGTCCTCATTGCGCCACCACAAAGAACAAAAATGGAACCACAAATGAGATTGAGAATATATATTGGGTATACATCACCAAGTATAATTTGGTATCTAGAACCAAAAATTGGTGATATGTTTACAGCACGTTTTGCCGATTGCCATTTTAATGAAGATGAATTTCCCGCATTAGGGGGAGGAACTAAAGAAGCTCCAAAAGACATAACATGGTACACACCGTCGTTATGGCACCTTGATCCCCCTACGAAATAACGCGAACTGGAAGTTCAAAAAATCGTGCATTTACAGAATATGGCAAATCAGATACCAGATGCATTCACTGATACAAAAAGGGTGACTAAATCATATATTCTCGTTGTGAATGTTCCATCAAGAATTATTGTTCCAGAAGAACAAAATGATGGAAATGTAACAAATAAACCCAATGTTCAGTTAAAAAGGGGGAGACCTATGAGATCAAAAGATAAAAATCCCCAAAAGAAAAAGATTTTGGAAAAAATAAATATAAATGGTCTAGAAGAACCAAATTATACAGAGAAAAGTCTTGAAGACGAAAATAGAGAAAAACATGAGATTTCCATCAACTATGCCCAAAACGGAAATATTTGGGTTAGAAGTGAGATAGAAGATGATGATGGAATTTTCTCATTCTCTGTATCAAAAGAAATTAATAATGAAAATGATGATCCAGAACAAAAGTCTATATTAGAATGCCAGAAAAGATCTGATTGGGAGAAACGGAAAATGGCCATGATAACTGAATTGAACTCCCTAAATAAAAGAAAGGTCTTTGGATCTATAATGTCATAACTCCTGAACATGTAAAGCCTGTTGGATATAAATGGGTTTTTGTTCGAAAAAGAAATGAGAAAAATGAGGTAACAAGGTATAAAGCCCGACTTGTTGCCCAAGGATTTTCTCAAAGACCTGGGATTGATTATGAAGAAACATATTCCCCGGTAATGGATGCAATTACCTTTAGATTTTTGATGAGCTTAACAGCATCTAAAAATCTAGAAATGCTTCTAATGGATGTTGTGACAGCATATCTATATGGGTCACTTGATAATGAAATATATATGAAAATCCCAGAAGGATTAAAGATGCCTGAAGCATTGAACGCAAAATCTAAAAAAGTATGTTCAGTCAAATTACAGCGATCACTTTACTGATTAAAACAATCCGGACGCATGTGGTATAATCGTCTAAGTGAATACTTATTGAGTAAAGGATATACCAACAATGCAATATGTCCTTGCGTATTTATTAAGAAATCTGTATCCGGATTTGTGATCATAGCTGTATATGTTGATGACTTGAACATAATTGGAACTCAAAAGGAGATTAATGTTGCTAGAACTCATACGATATAAGAGTTCGAAATGAAAGATCTTGGACAGACAAAGTTTTGTCTACGACTCCAAATCGAGTATCTTCGGAATGGAATTTTCGTACATCAATCGAATTATATTAAAAGGATCTTAAAACGATTTTATATGGACAAAGCAACTCCTTTAAGTACTCCAATGGTTAATAGATCACTCAATATCGATAAGGATCCATTCCGACCTTGTGAAGATAACGAAGAGGTATTAGGTCCTGAAGTACCTTATATGAGCGCTATTGGTGGACTTATGTATCTTGCAAATTGCACTAGACCAGATATAGCATTCGCTACAAATCTGCTTGCAAGATATAGTTCATCACCTACGCGCAGAAACTGGAATGGAATAAAACATATATTTCGTTATCTCCAAGGAACAATTGATTTAGGATTACTTTATAATAGAAATTCTAGTCTCGATCTAGTTGGTTTTGCAGATGCAAGCTATTTATCAGACCCACATAAAGCCCTATCGCAAACCGAATGTGTTTTCACAATTGGAGGCACTGCAATTTCTTGGCGTTCTCAAAAGCAAACTCTAGTTGCTACCTCCTCAAATCATGCAGAAACAATTGCAGTTCATGAGGCATGTAGAGAATGTGTGTGGCTTAGATCTATGACTCACCATATACAAGAAGCGAGTGGAATAGGAATAAATAAAGAGCCAACAAAGGTGTTTGAAGACAATGCTGCTTGTGTCGCCCAACTCAAAGAAGGTTATATTAAAAGCGACCGAACAAAGCACATCTCCCCCAAGATTTTTCTCTTACACACGAGAACTCGAGAAGAATCAAGAAGTAAATATTCAATATATTTGTTCAACAGACAATGCATCGGATCTATTCACTAAAGCGCTTCCCACTACAACTTTTAGAAAACATGTTCATGGTATCGGGATGCGTCAATTACGAAATTTATGATACTCATCATTTTAGGGGGAGATTATGTTATTGTACTCTTTTTCCCTCATCATGGTTTTTATCCCACTGAGTTTTTCCATGATAAAGTTTTTAATGAGGCAGTACATAATATCACAATAGGTAATTAAGGGGAAGTGTTATAAATAGGTAATAATTACCTATGTATGTAGATATAATAATTACATAAAAAATATCTTGCTTCATTTCACCGACTTGTAACACTATAAATATGTATGTTGCCTTCATTTTGAAATAGAGGTACAAAATTTAACAAGAAGAAGACTTATTACTTACCACCACATCTCTCTCCCCATTTCATATACAAAATAATATATTATATATATAGTTATATTTATAACATAATGAATAATGTAGAATAGAGAAGAAAAAAGAAGTTTGTCAAAAAAAAGAAAAAAAAAAGAAGAAAAAAGAAAGAATGTTATATTATCTATGTGTTACCCTTTCATTGGCTCCGTTCTATTTACAATATCCCCTCTTTCGTGTCATCATTAACGGCCACATTAGTCAATTAACGCACACTATTTTCTCAATGTTAGTGAGGATAAAACTGCATACTTACTTATCCCACTATTTTCTCATGTGACATTTTTGTAAGATTATGTTTTTGGCATTTCATACAATTATAGCATTTACCAATGACATTTTTTAGAAAACGCTCTTAAATTAAATGTTGAGTTTTTTTTTAAAACAAGCCTTTCTCTTTTCATAATCCGACAAGAAAAGAAAAAAAAAATGCTTTAAGATTGAAGTAAATATGATAATCAATCTTCTTAGATTTTTTTGGTCAAAAGGAGGTTTTCTGTAAAGCATGTGTAGTGAAAGCACATTACGACTTGAAATCTTGAAAACAATATGATTATCAATCTAAAAAGCAACAATTATTAAATAAATAAAAAAAATCTTTTGAAGGTAAAAGAAGACTACTTAGACTAGAAGGATTCACCGAGAGATCTTCCCTTCTCCACTTCGTTTTTGTTTGTGGATCCTCCTTATGGACCAATAGATCTTAAGAAGCCCAATATGTCTTTACTCTAGCAAGCCTTAATATATTATTAGTAATGGGGGGGTGATTTCATATGAAGAACATTTTTGGTGAAATTCGTTGACCAATCTCTCTTTGAAGTTATCTTATAGTTCTTCCCTGCGATGATCAGTAAAAAGGAAGAAGAGGACAAGATGCCGCAGCGATCATCCGGAAACGACGACTTCTCCAAGAAGAAGATGAAGAACAAGAGTACTAGTTTTAAGGGCGATAAAACAAAGAGACTTTTGATCGGAGCAGGTGGTCGGATCCTGTTTTACCCAACAGTTCTCTACAACCTCGTCCGCTTCAAACTCCAGTCTCAATTCCGCTGGTGGGATCAAATCAATGAGGTTTCTATTTACATTGTTTTTTACCTTCAACTTTGTCGGTACCTTCGTTTTTCTTGTGTGTTTGATTGCTAAGAAAGCGAGCAACTTCCTGCGAATTCTTATCTCAGATCATTGCATTCTACTAAACTCGAAACCATCATCGATTTCTGTTTGAGATAAAGACTATAGCTTTTTAGCATTAAGAATTTGAATTTTGACTTGAATGTTTTCATGTTCAATTCTTCTTTCAAAGGAACCAATTTGGACTTGAAAGTTAACATCATCAAGTCTTTTCACCATATGTGAACCAATTTTCAGACTACCTTAAGTTAGAAGTGTTTCTGTCTCTGCAGTTATGCACTGTACTGCTGAAATTTGAGCTCTTTCTTCGAATCTTTGAGTTATTTTGAGTCTATGCACCGTTTTTTTTCTGAGTGCAGAAAGACTTTTTTTCAGTTTCTTCTGATGGGAGCGGTTCCGTTTCGTAAGGATGTTCGGCGACTAAAACGGTTAGGTGTTGGTGGCGTAATCACTCTTAACGAACCTTTTGAGACTTTTGTGCCATCCTCTTTGTATAAAGTAGCTTCAAATTCCTCATTCTTGTGTGATTAATCTACACTTGTGTAAGTATATGATGATTATGATACACTCTTTTAGGCTTACGAAATGGAACATCTAGTGATACCAACACGTGATTACCTGTTTGCTCCTACGATTGCAGACATAGCACAAGCTGTAAACTTCATTCACAGTGAGTGGTGTTCTGCTTTCTGCTTATCCTTAATTGCATTTACTCTTTCTATTACTTATTATATGGTCCATTCATGTCACAGAGAACGCTTTGCTTGGTAAAATCACCTACGTCCATTGCAAAGCTGGTCGTGGAAGAAGTACTACTGTTGTTCTCTGCTATCTGGCAAGTCCATTTATTACAAGACTCATCTTTATTGAATCAAAATTTAGTTGGTTCTTTGAATAATTTAGTTCTCTTTGACATTGATCTCTCTCTGCTTTTTTTAGATTGAGCACAAGAGTATGACTGCAGCTGCAGCTTTTGAACATGTGCGTGCAATTAGACCACGTGTTTTATTGCATCCGTCGCAGAGGAAGGTTAGTCTTGCTCGCTTATCTATATGCTTTATCTATGAGATGATCATGCTATTGAAGCTGAAGAAATAAGATGTGTGTGATTGTTAATACAAAGTCTAGAATTCTGTTTCTCAAAGTTAGTGTTTTAATGTGTAACTAGGTTGTTGATGAATACTACAGTCTACGATTTCCTTCGAACGAATCAATATTCATCGCAACCTCTGATGTCGTCTAAGTTAAATGAGAAAGATTCATCGCTCATAGTCATAGTTCAACTTTTCCTTCCAAGACTTTCTCTGTCATTTTATTGATTCAGTTAAAAAAATTCTGATTTTGACCATTTGATTTAGTTTGGTTCTTGCATATGTTGTGGTCAGTTTTACATTTATTTATAAAGATTGAGGCCATTTGATTAACAATTGTATATAATACGATTTTGTTTATAATACATTTGATTTCCATTTCACTGAGAGGGTTGTTTTACAAGAAGGGTGAAACGTTAACACCCTTTGCATTTGCTGCGGATTTGCTTCTAAAATCTCCCTAGTACTTATAAATACGAAATGCAAAATTTTGATCAAAGATTATAGAACATATTCATTTTGAAACAAACAACATTTATTTTCATGTTAAGTCTTTCACAAAAGTATGCTTTTATTTCACATAATGTACAAAATCTGCATTTGTATAGCATGTGACATTTAAAAAAAAACTTCAATGTAAACTATATTGCAACACACAAATATATTTGGAAAAATAGTGACAAAAACCATGACTTTTCTTAAAACCAAAACAAAAAGATCATAAATTTATTTTGGGATTTAAAACCGTGATGTTATTCTCATACTAAAAACCAGAATATATCCACACCTCTCTCTTTCTCTTCGAGAGAGAGAGTTTCTCTCTAGGATGAAAATTCCAATCATTTTCTCCGATGTTTATTTTTACCTCTTATCCTATTTTAAATCTTTTAGAGAGACAAAAGAGATTCATCGTGTAGGATACATTTCTTCTCCAGCAAAATTTAACCTCGGTTGTACGTTTTTCTTTGTTTTTTATATACTCTTTTTTTTTAATTGATGTTTTAAGATATATCAAATCTATATTTTTTTTTATATTTATTCTTCGGCCTTTGGTCGCTGTTTTCTTTTCTTTTCTTTCTTTGGTATTCTCCATCAACTCCTCGTCTTGTTTCCTTCAACCGCTCTCAGTCCGGTCACTAGTCTGATCTTAATATCACCGGTCGCAAATCATCCTTCGGAAGTTGTAGGTGCTCTTATGGTCCTGTGGAGTTTCCTACCGTTGAGCAATCAATCTTCGCTTCGTCGAAGTTTCCTCTAATTGGTCTCGTAGGTGGTCTTCATCGATGGTCTGATTTCATATTCAACCATAAGGATAGATTCTGAGGAGGCATTCGACAAACTATGGGTTTGAAGTTGAGGACGATTCTGGTGGCTTGATCCTTGACGCCGACTATTGCATGCCGCAGTGCTAATACGTGGCAGATCAGAACGAAGTCGGATCTCACGATCATCGAGCACGTGAAAACACCGAGATTCCAAAGTCTTCTAGAATTGTGTCTAATGGGCAACTTTGTTTATTAAGTTTTTCGTTAGTGTAATATAAATGTTTCAGCCCACTGAGTTTAGTAATAAAATGCATATGATAAAAAGAAAAGGCTTTATTCTATTAAAATTTTGTACCCTTTTTTTTCCTCTTTCACTGGATATATATTAATGGAACATATTGTTGAATTTTTACAACGTCGGAATATAACGATGAAATACTAAAGCTGACGGGATACAGAAATATCTACGAAGACTAAAACTCAAAAAAAGAAAGCTACATTAAACTACTATAGTATATCTTTAAGAAATATTCTTTTTACGATTTTCTACTATCTTGTTAATCAAGCAATGTAAACCTATATATATCTTTCACCACACAATGAATAAAATTAGCTTTAGTTAAAATATTTTTTGGTATTTGAGCTAAACCTAAAATTTTAAACCTTAACACTTGATATCAATCTGCTGCCGCCGCTAATACAAAGCCGCTGCTGTCGAGATGTCGTTCCAATTTTATCGAATATCCCCAAAGGGACTATAATACAGTTTCATATGTTACATTTGATTTCCCCTTGATTAAATGTTTTCTTACCATAAAGATGGAAACGTTAACTATTCAACATTTTGTTGCGATCTACAGAAAGATGGAAAGGGTAACCACTCTATATTTTGCTGCGGGTTTGTTTCCGAAATCTCATGTAAATTTTAACATTTGTAATTGATCATTTCCAAATATTTATGAATGATCATTGATTTTTTGAATTATCACTAACTCAATTAATTAAATATACATATTTGGTAGAAACTTACTTCTTGCGTGGAAGTTGTTGTGTACAACCCACAATTAGGTCTTCTAGTCCTGAACCAGACGACCGATCCTTCAATTGATATTGTCATTATACTAGACTAAAGGTCACCTACTTTTTTTTATTATTTATAAAAGTTTATATTCATATTCCAAGACAATCTCTGTAATTGTTTTCTTTTCAATTGGTAAGTGGTCTCTATGATAGTTATTGTATTGATTTTATATGCATATTAATGTTTTTTTATAATGGAGGGAGTTCTAAACCTTCTAAACCTAGATTTAAACTTATTTTTCTAGATCACTTAAAATATCTACAAATAAAAAAAAATCAATTGTCCAGATCTTCTTACTCTTGTGGTTAAATATTATTATTTATAGCTTACTCTGATGGTTAAATACTATTATTTATGGTTTACTCTGATAATTTAATACTATAACGTATGGTTTAGACATTCGATAAACTCTACCCGCTACCATTATAGTTAATAAAAGATTTTATAGATGAAGTTGAGTCATAGATCAAATCTTGTGGATCAACTGTTGGCAACAAAAATTGAACCCTACAAAAAATAAAAACTATGATGAATAACCAATTTTAAGTTGCATATTAATAGCTTTGTAAAAACAATATTAGTACTATAGAGACTCTACATATCAAATAATTGTTTGGATGATATATGAGAAGTGATTAATATTTTAAAAGAAAATTATACTGCAATAAATTTTTAATTTTACATGCAAGACTTACTTTCGTTACGATAATTTTCTTAATACATTCCTACTGAAGGTTAGGAGAATCCATGAGCATGATCAAGTGGTTATTGTGACTTTAGATCACAAGAGAACCCAACCAAGCTTCTTAGGGAACCGAAGCGACTGAACTCGAGTGTTTAGGTCGAGTGTGGGTACAAGAGTGCTCGAAATCGAATGAAAATTAAGCAACGGAAAGATGAAAAGTTGATGAGTGTGATGGTAAGTTTTGAGCTCGATCTGACGAATGAGTGAAGGGGGACGAGTGTGAAGATGAACAGACACTTTGATGAAGTATTGATCGAAATGAACTACCAATAGTGATGAAAGGCTCTTGATCTTCAGCTTGAATTCACTTTGGATATTACACACGAGAATGAGATCCAAATTGTATGGATATTACACACCATACAAATCAAACAAGTGAAAAGAGAGTTTAGATAAAATGTTTGATACTTTCAAATGAGGAGGATCTTGAGTACAAATAGGAGAATCAGCTAGGGTTTATATCTTAATAGGTTTCTAGAAATGAAAACAAAAGGCCCATAAGCCAAAAGAACAATCTCAGCCCAAAAACTAATTAAGTTATCTCCTCATTAAAAACTTCATCTAGAAACCCAAGTTGGGACAAAATTAGACCAAGGGAAAAAGAGTATAAGAGCAAACACCTCCCTTAGGCAACTCTTAGCTAGCTTGAATCACAACCAATGTAGTTGGATTAGTTATAGAGCTAAGGTGCTTTCAGCCTGATTGAACATCATGCCAATGGCTTGTTGAAGTCTTTAGGTTTTAGTTCTTGTCATTGGTCCAATTGGTACTTCCATGGCTTGTTGGAGTTCCTCTAGTCCAAATTCTTTAAGTATTCCTTGCTCTGGTTCAATTTGCGCTTGCTTGAGTAGTTTTGGTGAGCAGTCACTGTCCAATTGATTAATCTGCGCTTACTTGAGTGGTCGTGGTGAGCAGTCACTGTCCAATTGTTCAATCAGCGCTTGTTTGAGTTGTCTGGATGATTAGTCTTTGTCCATTCTTATATCATTTCTTGTGAATTTCTACTTACTATTAAGTTCTAAATGTCTTACATTATCTATGTAGTAATGAAAACGCAAAATAATATAAAAGTAAATGACTAAATAAAATTATGTTATGTAAATCGATACAGTTCCCAAAGTTTAGGGGTTTGGTTTTCATGTAAACTCATATATGTCTTGAAATAATGAAATTTAAGATATTTGGTCTATAGAAAACTAGTCGAAGATCCACCTAGATTTCATACATATATAATTATTCAAATCCGCCGCAACTTTATGGATGTTTTCCTCTCATTATGTCTTGACGTGAAATTTGATGTTTTTGGATCCATTTCAATGGTAACAAATTTTTGAAAATATTTACGGGTTAATCTTAGCAGAAACAGCATATTATGATTTGAAATAAAAAAAACAAAGGGCAAACAAACAAAAAAGCATTTAAGGATAATCTCTTTGGATTATATGACAAACACATGTTTTAAGAATCTTTTCCTTTTTACATTGATGTTTATATATTGTAATATTATTTAGACGCTTGGACCCAATGGTCCCACGATTGATGTGGGTCCAATGATGATGTCGGGATATGGGGTTTTGTTTAAACAAAATATCATGGGGTAATCATTTATTTTATCAAATGATTACTAGGTTCAACATTATTTTTTTCCAATAAATTCTTATGTTGATAAACTGAGGATAGAATACAACGGAAAATTACTAAGCCAGTAAAAAAAAATCTCTGGAATTATAGTTCAAACTATAAGAAATGTTATGAAAATATATTTCAAAAAAAAAAATTGGTTAGACTAAACAAAGAAAAAATCTCAAAAAATGCTAACCCAAATTCGAAAGTCGAATATATTACGAGACAAACTAAACCAAAAAAAAATATCTAAAGATTGTAGCAAAAGAAAACACTTTCGAAATAAAAAAACATGCATCCGAACCGACAAAAACGAAATCGGATCACAAACGACTAACTTACACCTTAATAGAATATATTAAAGATCATACCTCGATCACGCTTTATAAGTGAAATATAAGAATTGAAATAATTAGTTTCAACATTTTTCTTTCAAAAAAGGTAATTAAAATGAACAAAAAGAAAAATTAACTAGAGTAAGAAGAAAATAATCCTAATTTATCAGCAGTTTGGGAACATCTTTTTTTAGGTAGTATAAGAACTTGCTTCTTTTGGGAGGGTTGTTGAAGTGATCATAGACAGTCTCAATACCAAGAAATGCGCTAGAAAGAATTTGAGCATAGAGATGAGCTAAATATAGAGAACAACAAGGATGAAGTTGAGGAGATACTCCATGTACCAGTTGGACCAAAGACGAAATCAAGCACTAGAGTCTTCAAGCAATCTAATGGAGGAATGCTGGCTCGATTTTGGATCCAAGAAGCAGAATAGACTAATCCTTGATGTTTGCAATGAGTTATCAAAAAGATTATCAAATAAATGGAAAAAGATCAACTCAATACCGAATTTATGCATTTTTGTCAAAAAAATATTGAACTTTTCAATTTGCCAAAACATATCAAAATTATGTTAACCACGCCAATTCGAAATCAAATTAAGTCAATGGTAACAGAAGTTAAACGTCGTTTTAACTATGTTTGTGGGTTGTTAAAGACAATACATAAGACAATACGCAACACAAAGTTTTGAGACTTTTAGTGTTGAAGAATTGAAATCGATATTCTTCTTTAACGCACTACAAAATATTAGATGTATAGTGTCATTTATTTATTTGTTTGTATTAGTTTTAATTGATACAACTGTTATTTACATCACTTATAAAAATGACTCTGAAAGTGGTGACTTAAATAGTTAGTGTCAATTTAAGCAAGTGATGCAACTATTTTTTATCATAGTATATGTGATGTCCCGTACGATTGTAAAAGATGCAAAAATAATGTCATTTATTATAAATGATGTTAAATAAAATATAATGTGTCATTTATTAATAAATGATTTTATATTTAAATATTTAAATAATATAATATTACTAATGCTTTTTGTAGGGAAGGGATCTTAAAAGTGCACAGACTCCGAATCACAAAATACCCAATCCCCATTTCTCACAAATGATGATTATGTCTTCGTGTGATTCTCCTCGGAGAAGACGATCCTCAAAGAAGTTCCCACACGTGTCAGTCTTTTACTTGTAGACACCATTGTTTTTTTAAAGCAATTGTAAACACCATTGTTTTCAATGGATTTCAAAGAAATTTCAACTCATTGATCTATTTACGATCTTATCCAACAAATAAACCAATTCAAGTTGCAGAAAGCTTCGATAGATCATTCAACGAATATTAAGCAAAATTCACTTCATAAATTTAAGAGATCAAAAACAAAAATCTGCAAAAGATAATAATACTCTCTTTTATAATAAAGACGAAAACGTGAAGTTGTGCTCCTGATGATGTGAAGTGACTTTATCGCTCATAAACTCAATTATAATTATGTTCATCATCATATCAAAGAGAGAATCAAAACACATAAGAGATCTAAGAATGCTAAGCTCCAATCGCGAAGATTAGGGTTCATGAAGTCGATTTGGGGATTTTAGAGGTGTCTAATTTTGAACCAAAATGCTGGGTTTTGGTCTGTCATGAACATCCATAAACGATGTTTAACAGAATTAGTACGACATTTAACTTCTGTTAACGTTGACTCTATTTAGTCTCGAATTGGCGTGGTCAACATAACTTTGATATTTTATTGGCAAATCAAAAATTTCAATATTTTTTTGATAAAAACACGTAAGTTCGGTATTTATTTGACCATTTTCTCCAAATGAATGTGTAATCTCTTTTCACTTTTTTAATGTCAATTAAACACTCTATTTACCAAAAATCGTTAATTTAATATCGAAATGCCGGATTAAACATTCAATTAGGAGTTGATTTTCAAAAAAGTTTTAAATTTTGAGTTGACTCAACAAATTGAACCTGTCGTTAAATTGATTAACAAAATTAATAACCGGCTGTTAATAATCCTCGTTAAGTGAAACGCGACGTATGAAATTATCTTCTTCACTGAAATACCCAAATTGAAACCCTAACTTATGATTTCTTCTTCAAGCTTATGGTTTTCCACACATTTGATTGTCAAATCGATTTCAAACTCTGACAATTGATTGAATCAATTAAACTCTAACAATTTATCTTCTTCTTTTTTGTCACTATAATAGTTTATCTTCTTAATCAATGAAAATAAACAATTTGAAAGGTGCAGAGGATTGTGTTTCAATTGGATTCGATTCAGTTTTCTATTACTTTAGATATCAATCTTTTTAGAGTACAATTTTCGTGAGAGAATGAGATTATGTAAGTTGGAGTCTATACAGAACTCACATCTTCATCCTTTGATTATCGACAGAGATCATAACTTCTTCCTAAATTTGAAATCACACCACTTCCTCCATCACTTATCCTCAATTATTCGTAAATGTCCACTATAAGAACTAATTCCAGGAGAAGAGATTCATTAACGGAAATGACATTATAGTTTGAAGAAGAGAAAACATTTTCGTTTTCAGAATTTAAGTTTTGAAGGAAACCAACTGTTCTTTCTGTGTTAATGAAACGCAACGTTTCACTAATTGAGACCATTGACAGCCTTTAAACGAGATTTATTAATTTCGTTAATCAATTTAATGACATGTTCAATTTGTCAAGTCAACTCAAACTTAAGTATTTTTTTGAAAGTCAACTAATAATTGAATGTTTAATCCCGCATTCTGATTGTTCGGTGTTAAATTAGCAATTTTTGGTAAGTAAAGTGTTTAATTGACATTTTTCATGTTTTTTAACTAAAGATTTTAATAAGGCAATTGGATTACACAAACAAGAGGCTCATTTGTTAATATGTTTAAGCTCATGTATTCAGCCTTCCAAAACCTTTGAAATGTGGTCTAACCACCATTCATACTTAATCATCTATCATTTGTAAGCACTTAAATCATGTTCTTTTCGTGGTTTCAGCGACAGCAACAATGGCTAGCGACAACAATTTAATTTTTTGTTTTTTTCGTAGTTGATGTGATTGATTGCAGGTTCAGCGGCTAACAAAACAACAGCCACAATAACCAAAATTTAAAAAACAAATTAACAAAAGAATTTAAAATAAACAAAACAAAAATATAAACATAATATAGAATACAAAAACAATAAATTAATAACAAATTATATATTTAATTATTAATGTCAATAATCAAAAAAATAAATTTTTGTTTTACTTTTTGAATTTCTTAGATTATATTTTTAAAAGTAAAAATTTTTATTTATTTATTTTTTAGTTGATGTATATATATTTAAAAATTATATTTGGATATTTATACAAATTTATTAGTAATTACCAAATTTTAATGTAATTTTCATGAATTTTAAATTTTTTTTATTTTATTTTTGTCTATATTAATTTAGTTTATTTTAGTATAGTTAACATATTTTTTGTTATTTTTATATTTTATTTTATTTATATTAATAATTGTGTTAGAGAAAAAAAACTTGAAGAAAGAAAAAAAAGTAATAATAATTGGTCGTTACGACATTGTTGTTCGTTGTTGGTGACAAATTGCACCGATTGGTTGTTAAAAATTTTAGCGACTGAAAAAAGTAATCACTGGCGATTGGCCACTGAATTAGCGACTGCCAAAAGAACATAATTTGGTTGATATCGCTAAAGATTGTCAAAAGAACAAGGCCTTAAGCATTTTCTGAATTTTAAAAAAATTTCATTCGTCCTCGTTGGTGTGTAATATATAACAATATGATCATGGTGTATCATATCTGTGTTCATTGATTCATCCTGGTGTGTCATATCTAAAGGATCACCCCCAAAATATCAAAGGTCTTCTGCAGTCTTTGTGTAATTATCTGATCCATTAACCTTGACATTTTTTGGTGAATCAAGTCTTATCCTTCTCTTTCTTAAATTTTATCCTACGAGAATCGTATAAGTCGCCACAATTTGTGGATCAAAAGTAAGTAATTGAATCGTTATTTTGGCATCCAAATGGTTTGGTACATGTTAGATTTTTTTTCTACTAATTGGACCATAGATTGGGCCTGAATGAGTTATAGCAAAGGTCCTTAAGTTCTGTTTAGTAGATTGATTACAATCTTCTTATTTCTTAATAATGACAAAATTCAATGATAAGATAAGAGGAAGGCGAGAGATATTGATGGGAAAGATCTTTTAAAAAGGGTTTTTGATCTTCCTTTCTTTCTTCTTCAAGGTTATGACTTCGTTTTCTTTCTATCACATCTTCCTTTGGAGCTAAACGAAACATGTGACTCCTCTCCTTTTGACAAGACCGAGACAAAAAGGTGGTGTCACTTTCATGTTGGGATCTATAATGTCTCTCTCTTGCCATCCGACCATCTAAGAGGCGGCTAAGGTTTATTTTAAATTCAGTTTGTAGTGTCTATAAAAAGGATGTAACCCACTTGTTGAATGTATGAAAATGGAACCTTTTCTCTCATTCTCTCTAAGATTCGAAACTCTATCTCTTTCCTCCATTCTCTATTCTTCTCTATCCTTGGTTTAAATATCAAGAACCTTTTGCCCTGGGTTAATTGAATGCACATGTCCTTCAGTAACTACTTGCTTCTTTCCACCAATAACCATCAACTTGCACTTCTGTTTTTCCTTAATAACTTTAGCACCATGTTTACGTCGCCATGTTCACAGATATAAACCAATTAATAGAGATAATAACTTAACCATAAGCAATATTACCAAAATCAGAATTAAAACTTTATTAGAGATCTCCGAATATGACATTGTGAAGTTAGTTTCTTAACAAGAGAGTTCACAGTGGGAGATATCACAGTGGAAGTTATCGAACATTTTTATTAAAAACTCTTTACTTGTTTGATCACTCTTGCTCTTCACTCTCGTGTGTAATATCTTGAGTGAGTGTGAGTTTAAGATAAAGATTTTTCCATCACTCTTGATTGTTTAAATCGTTCCATAAGTTATCAAATCGTTTTGTTCATCTTCATACTCATTCACTCTCACTCGATCGTCGGATTACACTCAAACTTCACCATCAGGTGTTTCAACTTCTCAAATTTCTGCAGCTTAAGTTTCATCCAATTCTGCTCACTCTTGTGGTCGTAATAGACTTTGACATTGAAGTGACGCCTCTACAGTTCCTGAGGCTTGTTCTTCACTCTTTGAAGTTCTGGTTCGATTGTCTTGTGTTCTTTACTACTACAACCACTTGATCTTGCTCCTGGATTGTCCTAACCCAGAGTACGAGTGTATTATGTGGTATCAGGGCCAAATCAAGTGAGGTTGTATCTAAACTTTTCAACTTCTTTCGATTTTGATATGTTTTACTATTTGGAAATTGTTGGGTTTGTGTCCTCACATTTTTTTGTTAGTAAACTGTTAGATTTAAGTCTAAATCTATTAGTTCTAAATCTGAATATGTTAGATCTAAGTTTCCTTGTTCAGCTGATTGTTAAACTCATTCAAATTCCATCTAGACTGTTTCTATTTGATCTCTTGCAAGTACAATCGCTGGAGATGGGTCTGAAGAAGGCACATCAAGTAACAAGTTACTTTTAGAAGCTCTTACAACCACTATGGGCAAAATGATGACTAAGATGTTTGAGGAATATAGAAAGGAGCAACAACCTTCCCTTTAACAAGTTCGTGAGTATAATGGAGACAATGACAACATTGGTAACAACTCATAGCCACAATTACCAGAGCATGGGCGAGTCAATTCTATTCCTTATGATGACACTACATATTACTACGGTAGTGACAAGTCAAGACACATCCATCACAACCTGAGACATGTGAGAGAAGAAGCTCCTCAACAATCTTATGCTTCCCATGGCATGAAGCTTAAGATACCCTCTTTTCATGGAAATAGTGACACATATGCTTATCTAGAATGGGAGAAGAAGATTGGTCTAGTGTTTGAGTGTCAATACTACATAGAGAAAAGTAAAGTTTGATATGCTGCTACTAAATTCTATGAGTATGCTCTCAGCTGGTGGGATCAACTTGTGATAACAAGGAGAAATAATGGAGAACTTCCCATTCGTAGTTGGAAGAAAATGAAACAGCTTCTCCGCAAGAGTTTTGTACCAAGCCACTATCACTGTGAGCTTCACACCAGATTGAGGAATCTAAGTCAAGGAGCCAAAACTGTGGATGATTACTACCAGGAGCTGGGAACGTTGATGTTGCGAGCTGACGTTCAAGAGATCAATAAAGCTACTATGTCATGGTTTTTAGGAGGACTTAACCGAGACCTTATTGATCTTCTGGAGTAATACACTCCTAGAAACAAGATCAAGTGGTTGTTACTTCACGTGAGCGGAATTCACACCCTTAGCTTCAGATATGAATAATGGGACTTGAAGAGTCACTTCTCGAATCAATTTGGTCGCAGAGATGGAGAGCCAGATGAAAACTAATGGAACGCGGAAGAACCAAACTCGACCAGATCCAGTCGAGGGATCAACTCGAGTCGACCAAAATGCAGAAACGGTTGACGGATGGTCGAGCAAAAGCCGAAAAGGTGCGATGTGGGTTGATGCTGGTTGATGTGGAATCGATGTGGGTTGATGCTGGTTGAGGTGGAATCGATGTGAACTATCAAAAATGATGGAAAGCTTTTGATCTTCAAACTTGCACTCACTCAGGATATGACACACGAGAGTGAAGGACAAGAGAATGATTTCTTAGGCCATTCGGATAAAAAAAAAGGAGACTTCTTAGAATGAAAATGTTTGATGATTTGGAAGGGGAAGAGTTGTCAAGTACATATAGGGGAACCCACTAGGGTTTTGTCTTTAATGGGCTACTAACAAAGGAACCTAAGCCCATGAACTCAAAAGATAAGTCTCAGCCCAAATTGAAAGAGACACTAAGTGGACTGAGAATAGAATAATCCAAAACATAACATAACATAGAAGAACAACATAAATACTTAGTCAAATTTCGGCCCCCTTCTTCCTAGCTTGTCATTAATGGGGTTTGATGTAAAAGTGTGTGTTAACTTGCCTCGTTAAAAACATTGGTCTAGAAAACTCAATGGGACAAAACTTGACTCAAGGAAAAGAGTGCAAGAACACACACCTCCCATTGACAACCCTTAGTCGGCTTGAATCAAAACCAATGTGGTTCGATTAGCCATTGGACTAAGGTTGCTTTCAGCCTGAATTAGCAATGTGCCATCGGCTTGTTCAAGTTTTCTAGCCTTAGCTCGCGTAATGGGTCCACTTGGCACATCCATAGCTTGTTGTAGCTCCTCTGGTCCAAGCTCTTCTAACTCTCCTAGCTCTGGTTCAAGCTGCTCGTCCATTCTTATATCATGGAGGTTAGTGACTACTTTGACATAGAGGAGTTGCTTCACAAGGCAATAATGTATGAGAAACAGTTGAAGAAAAAGGGTACTCGATCAAGCTACAACATCCAACAAATCGAGTTAAAACAAGTTTTAAGGCTGAGGATAAGTCTACTACTTCTAAGGAATAAAAACCAAGTGGAATCAAGGATTCTAAGACACCAGCAAAGCCAACTTCAAGATCTAGAGATCTTAAGTGTTTCAAGTGTCACAGATTGGGGAACTATGCTAGTGAATGTTCTAACAACCATGTAATTTTGTTGAGAGCTGATGGAGAGTATTTATCCGAGGATGAGAAGTCAGATGAGCCATCTGAAGTTGAGGATGATGATGAAAAACCACCAACGGGTCCTATTCTTGTGACAATGAGAGCTTTGATTGTAATCACCAAGACTACCGAGCAATAACAGAGGGAAAACTTATTTCATACCCATTGTGTGGTTAAAGAAAAGGTGTGTAGATCATAGATGGAGGTAGTTGTACTAATGTTGCTAGTCAAACCATGGTGGAGAAACTTGGTTTGAAAGAGATGTCTCATCCAAGGCCGTATAAGTTGCAATGGTTGAATGATGATGGTGAGCTTGCTATGAGCAAACAAGTTAAGGTCTCCTTGAATATTGACAAGTATGAAGACGAGATTTTGTGTGATATTGCACCTTTGGAAGCTAGTCACATCTTGTTATGATGACCATGGCAATTAGATCGACAAGTCACTCATGATGGATTTACATACCGACACAGCTTTGAGTACAAAGGCAAAAAAAATTCTATTTCCTATGGCACCTTATAAGGTCTATATAGACCAACTCAGCATGAAAAAGGAGAAGCAATCACAAGAGAAACCATCAAAGCATACCAAGAAAAAAACAGAAGGGAGTGGATTCTCTAATCTTTTGATGGTTTCAAAGGAGAACTTGCTTAATCTAACTGAATTGGAACCGGTTTTGCCGAGTAGTATTCTTACTCTTTCGCAGGCTTATGAGGATGTATTTCTTGAAGATAGTCCACCAGGATTACCTCCTATACGAGGCATTGAGCACCAAATCGACTTCGTATCTGGTGCAGTCTTGCCAAACAAACCAACCTTTCGTACTAATCCAACATAGATTAAAGAGCTTGAGAAGCAAGTGAATGAAGTTTTGAAAAAAGGCTACATCCGTGAGAGTATGAGTCAATGTGGTGTACCTGTTTTGTTAGTACCAAAGAAAGATGCAAGCTGGAGGATGTGTGTTGATTATCGAGCAATCAACAATATTACGGTGAAGTATCGACATCCTATACCTAGATTAGATGACATGCTTGATGAATTACATGGGTCTAGTGTGTTCTCTAAGGTTGATTTGAAAACTGGTTATCGCCAGATTAGGATGAAAGAAGGTGATGAGTGGAAAACTGCATTTAAAACAAAACAAGGTCTATATGAGTGGTTAGTTATGCCATTTGGTCTGACCAATGCTCCTAGCAAATTCATGAGGTTAATAAATCATGTATTGAGAGCATATATATGCGCTTTTGTTGTGGTATACTTTGATGACATTCTGGTTTTTAACAAGAGTTTAGATGAGCATGTAGAACACATTAGGTTGGTCTTGGATGTGCTTAGGAAGGAAAAGCACTATGCTAACTTAAAGAAATGCACTTTTGGAACAAATAACCTTGCTTTTTTAGGCTTTGTTGTAAGTGCTAATGGAGTCAAAGTGGATGAAGAAAAGGTGAAAGCAATTCGAGGACGGCCAAGTCCTAAGAACGTGAGTGAAGTGAAAAGCTTCCACGGCCTAGCTGGCTTCTATAGACGTTTCGTTAAGGATGTTAGCTCCTTGGCTGCACCACTCATGGAAGTAATCAAGAAGGATGTTAGGTTTAAATGGAATCAAGCTCAAGAGAATACATTTTAGAGCCTTAAAGAGAAGCTTACTAATGCTCCAATTCTATCTCTTCCAGATTTTACTAAAGCATTTAAAATCGAATGTGATGCATCGGTGTTGGTATTGGTGTTGTTCTTATGTAGGATAAGAAGCATATAACATTCTTTAGTGAGAAGCTTGGAGGAGTTATCTTGAACTACCCAACATATGATAAAGAACTCTATGCTTTGGTGAGGGCTTTGTAAACGTGGCAGTATTACTTGTGGCCAAAGAAATTTGTAATTCACACAGATCATGAGTCCCTAAAACACCTCAAAGGCTAGCACATGCTCAACAAGACGCACGCTAGATGGGTTAAGTTCATTGAAACATTTCCCTATATGATAAGGTATAAGAAAGGTAAAGATAATATAGTTGTTGATGCATTATCAAAAAGGTACGCTCTTCTCACTACACTTGAAGCTAAATTACTTGGTTTTAAACACATTAAGTTTCAATATGCTACTGACTCCGATTTTGAGAAGATCTTTGCAACTTGTGAGAAGTTTGCTCATGGGAAATATTATAGGCATGAAGGATTTCTTTTTTATAACAATCGTCTATGTGTTCCTAATTCATCTTTGAGAGACTTGTTTAGCAGGAAAGCACACGGTGGAGGCTTGATGAGCCATTTCGGAGTTGATAAAACTCTGCAAGTGATACAAGAACACTTCCATTGGCCTAACCCTGAAGAGAGACATTGAGAAACATTGTGCTAGATGCACTACGTGTAAGTTGGCTAAGGCCAAATCTCAACCCAACAGTTTGTATACCCCTCGGCCTATTCTTTTGCATCCATGGCATGACATTTCTATGGACTTTGTTATGGGTTTTCCTAGGACTAGAAATGGTAGAGACTATATTTGTGGTTGTTGATAGGTTCTCTAAGATGACACATTTGATTCCTTGTTATAAAACAGATGATGTTGTGAATGTTGCCAATTTTTTCTTTAGAGGGATTGTTAGGTTGGATGGAATGCCTAAGTCTATAGTGTCTAATAATTTACTTAGCTACTTTTGGAAAACATTATGGTCTAAGTTAGGAACTAAGCTGTTGATTTCTACTACTTGTCATCCTCAAACTGATGGAAAAACTGAAGTAGTTAATAGAACATTGTCAACACTTCTTAGAACATTGATTAAGTGTAACCTTAAGACTTGGGAGGAATATTTGCCTCATGTTGAATTTGCATACAATTATGTTGTACATTCTGCTACTAAGTACTCTCCCTTTCAAATTGTTTATGGTTTCAATCCTGTTTCTCAATCGGATTTAATGCCTTTACCTTTGAGTGAAATAGTTAGTATGGATGGAAAGAAGAAGGCTAAAGTGATCAAGCAGATACATGAACAAGCAAGGATCAATATTCAAGCCAAAACATGGAAGTATGCTCGCAAGCTAATAAAGGACGTAAGAAGGTGGTTTTTAAAGAAAACGATCTAGTTTGGATACACTTAAGGAAGGAACAGTTCCCAAATGAGATAAAATCTAAGCTAATGTCGAAAATGGATGGAGCTTTCCAGATCATGAAGAAGATCAATGACAATGCCTACCAATTAGACTTGCAAGGTAAGTATTCTGTTAGTAATAGCTTCAATGTTGCTTACTTGGTTCCTTATGTTGCAAATGATGCGGATTTGAGGTCAAATCCGCATCAAGTTGGGAGGGATGATATAAGAATGGACCAGCAGTTAAAACCGGAGAAAGGATAGCTTGAGGAACTTGTACTAGAGGAGGTGATACGATCCCACAAAGGAATCAATCCCAATTTCGGCACTTAGAGGATCTGGAGTAGATCGGCTCGACTTGGAGACGACAAACGAGCTCAAAGACGAGATGATGGAGTGATTGACGCCACAAAAGGTTGCGGAAAGGCCTTTTGATAAGTCGAAAATATCAAAATTCGACAAACGAAAAGAGATCCATGATCTATGCTTAAAAGAGGTTTTTGATAAAAAAGATAGATTGTTCTTACAATAGAAATCACAAAAATATAAAGGGAAGAAGGAGAAGAGACAAAGCCTTAAATCAGCAATAAAGGCTTGTCTTGAAAATTGCTTAAACATTATTACTAAGTTGAATATCCAAAAGATGACTCTTCATGCTCCATTTTCGTCACTCCTTTTGGACAGCAAAATATTTTCTTCATTTTGGGCCTTGTTGGATCTTAGACATGCTCAAAAGGGGCTGGACTTGATAGATAATATTCTCAATGGACTTATGATTATTTTCTGGCTCAAAATTCTTCTAAAATCCACTTGATGGCACTTGGAGTCTTAAGCCACGTTTTTGAACTTCTAATGGGCTTAAAACTCATTAACCAAAAGAGTCTCTTGGTTGTATAGCCCAATTACCTCATTAAAAACCTTAAGGAGAAAACCCAATGAGATAAAACTCACTATAAGGGAAAAATAGTATAATTGGGTTATACACTCTTTCGTTAATCTTCTTGGAATGCTTATCTCAAGCTTCAAGGTATGAATGTGTAGCAATTGGTTGCTCTTCGCCTTGGTTCCATAGTCATTTCCACGTTCCTTTGGTGTTGAAGTTGTACTCGAGTTGCACCAGTCAAGTCTTGAGATCAAGTTCAAAGTGGAGCTGGTCATTCTTATATCAGGAGATGAAGCAAGCTATGGACGTACTAAGTGGACCAATGACAAGGGCCAAAAGACAAAGACTTCAACAAGCCATTGGCCCAATGCTCAATCAGGCTGAAAGCAACCTTCACTCTATAGCTAATCCAACTACATTGGTTGTGATTCAAGCTAGCTAAGGGTTACCTAAGGGAGGTGTATGCTCTTATACTCTTTTTCCTTTGATCTAATTTTGTCCCAACTTGGGTTTTTAGAAAAAGATTTTAATGAGGTAAGTTGCATACATTCTTTACCTTACAACCCCTTAGACGACATTACTCATCATTCAAGAAAGAAGTGGGCCGAATTTAACTTAGAAAAATTTGGACTTTTTATGTTATTTCTTTCTGATGGGCTGAGTTTGTTTATGGCCCATCTTAAACCCTAATTCCCTTATGTGTTTCCTATTTAAACTCTCTTATTCCTTGAATGAAGTTATCAAACATTTTTCTTACAAACTCTTTACTTGTTTGATCTCTTGCTATTCACTCTCGTGTTTAATATCCTGAGTGAGTGTGAGTTGAAGATCAAGAGTTTTCCATCACTCTTGATAGTTCAAATCATTCCATAAATTAGCAAATCGTTATGTTCATCATCATACTCATTCACTATCACTCGATCGTCGGATGACGCTCAAACTTCACCACCAGACGCTTCATCTTCTCAAATTTCTGCTGCTTAAGTTTCATCCGATTTCGCACACTCTTGTGGCCATAATCGACTTTGACAGCCAAGTGATGCCTCTTTACTTCTTGAGGCTTGTTCTTCACTCTTTGAAGTTCTTTTTCGATTGCCTTGTATTCTTAACCACTACAACCACTTGATCTAACTCATGGATTCCCCCAACCCACAATAGAAGTGTATTAAAAACTAAAACCTTAAGTGAATCAGGCTTGTATTTCATGATGGGCCAGTTGAAATTGGCTTTTAACGGTCCATCTAGGTTAATCATTTTACCCAAAAATCAGGTCACTAATGGACCCTAAAAGTCAAACACAAAAAAGGCTCAAAAGAGCTTCTCATGGTTTAAAACAAACAAAAGATCCATCAGAGAGGAATGCATGTGTGAGTGCTAAGGTCAACCATGTTGCCACACTGCACCAGATCCCTCCTTGGTCTGGGGGTCTTCGGCTTCTTCTACATCTTCAATATTTTTCTTTTTGCTTCTGGTAGACTTGACAGAACATTCACTTCAACTTCTCCAATCATGATGAAGCGCATGGCCTTAATGTAGGGAGTAATATCGAATGGGTAGAACTCAGGAATCCTTGACACAACTTCCTTGAGCTATCCTCGTTGTTCAGCGTCCTTGTTTTTCTCTTATGTGGTATCTGTGAGACTTCGTTCAAACAAATATATCGTCCAAATTACTTCAAACGTAGCTGGTGAAGGCGAGAGAGTGTAGATGTTGTTGCACATACAAAAGGAATAGATATTAAGATACCCATCATGTACTATACGTTTGTCAAACTCCCAAGGCCTTCCTAGTAACACATCACACGCAGTCATGGGTACAATATCACAGCTGATGTCATTTCAGTACACTCCACCTACTGAGAAAGAGACTACAACTCATTTGTGTACCTTTATTGCGTTCATGTTCCACACCCAGGATAAAGTCTATGGTCGTGGATGTGGTGCTAAGAATAGCCCTAGCCGTTGTGTCTTATCGTTTGGGATCAGACCTAGTGAGGCTTTGGATACAGTGGTAGACTCTCCTAGGGTTTTGTTTTCTCGCGGTGTGTTCTTACGGATGAGGTCCTCGGATAGCGTAAGTCTTTTAACGACCGCCTCTGTTAGATCCATGGGTCTCTAGGTTCGTGAGGTTGGCATCACGTATTGTAGGTGGCGATGGCGAAGATAACCTTATGGTTTCTTTAGAGTTCATCCTCCTTGGATCTTTTTTGCCGTGGGTGTGACCTTTTGTCTCCCGTGGTTTAAAGATTGCACGAGTTAGGGTTGAGTGTTCTCCCAAGATCACAGATGAAGGAATTTCTCCGGCCTCGCATGTTGTGTGCGTTGTGTTGTCTCGCTATGGAGACCATGGGTGTTCGGCAATCTCGAGGCTGCCGATGGGGTTTGAATGTTGGCTCTGATACCAGAATGATGCAGCGACACCGGGATAAGGATGCTTAACGTGCAGATTTGGTGTGATTAGCAGGGACCATCTTCTCACATTAGTTATTTAGGTTCACACTGTAAGGCTTCCAGCAAGTGGGAGCAAAGGCTTAACGATGGCTAGGGATTGTGATACTCTCAGGTCTAGCGTGGCGGCTAGGTTTAGGATTTTATTTAATATCTCTGATTTTATTAATGATCAACTTAAGCAACTATATATAGAAAACCTCAAGAGGAAACTAAAATTACAATATGGGTCATGGGCCTTATTTGAATCCAAAATAAAAACTAAAGTCTTAAGTGAATCATACTTCTATTTCATGATGGGTTAGTAGAAATTGACTTTTAAGAAATAGAAATTTCATCAACAATTAGGGCCTAAAATCTAGATTAAAATAATTAACCATATGGTTAATCATTTTATCCAAAAATTAGGTCACTAATGGACCCTAAAAATGAAACACCAAAATACGTCCAAAAGAGTTCATCATGGCTTAAAACAAATAAAAGGCTCGTCGGAAAGTGAGATAAATCTTTGTAATTATGTATGTTACAGACTTATATACTTTACCAGTTGCGCAATGTCTTTTGGTTGGATCCCCTGTTCTAAATTAATACACCTAGAGACATGTCATGCAATCATATGTCCAACAACTTCTTTAATTGTAGAGATCTTATCTGGGGCTTAAGTGACTGCCATTCACTATGTCATTCGGGTCATCATATATAATACGACCTTCAGCAAATGTACCATCACCACCACTCCAATCCATTATCACACACTTTGGTTGTCATATTTTGTTCATATTCTAAAAAAATTTACACTGGAAATTAATGACAAACAAGTTAATTAACTTAGAAAGGAAAAAGTGATGTAAAATAGAGTACTTACTCTAGCAGCTGAGTTTTCGTTCATGTCCCTGTCACATTAAAATTCCACAAGAAAGTCAAATTATGAGATGTCTATTATTTATTTCCGCAACACCATTTTGTTGTGCTGTGTAAGGGCAACTTGTTTGATGGATTATTCCATGTTTGCTTAGATGCTCACGGAATCTATGCTTAATATAGGTCATTGGTGCAATTAGTGGAGCGTCATGGGACTAAGAAATGGTCTTTTATTGTAAGAATGCTTCATGGACGAGTCAGAAAACAGTATAGAGAGATGACATCAGATAACTTAACAATTTCTCATGTATAAATTAGAAATCAAACATGGTTCTTCATTTTCGAAAGTCCATCTTGTAACTCATTAACCTTTTGTTGGAGATGGACTTGATTCTCTAGCATTGCTTTCGTATACTTGTTCTTAACTTGGAAAAATTATAATTTTGTCTTAGTCATGTTTATGCCATATGCTCTCATTCGACTCTGATTATCAGGGACTAATAGTTGGTAAGTGTGTCTTGTGCTTTATACGTTGTAGTGGATGAAGTGTCGTTATTAACAATCTCAGGTTTTTTTTGCTGCAACGGATTCAAATGCCTTTATAATTAACAATAAAATCAAGACTCGAATTGTTGAAATAGTGTATGCATAACATCTTTTACAAAAAACACACATAATCAATGTCTACTAACCATCTCTTCAGCTAGTCTAACCATTCCTTTGTGACTACAAGTATGAGTAATTTGTTTACTCATTTTTTCCCTATAGTTATCATTCAATACCTAAAAAATTGAATGTTATTATGTAGTATATATAACAACTAATCTTACTCAAGTGAAAAATCAATACCTTAAACACTTGACTAGTTTTGGTCTTGACAAATTTACGCCAATCAAATGGAAGAATGTTCTTAGGGTGCATATTCATCCTTTGTTGATTATTCTTAGCTTTATTAATCTCAGATACTAGGCGTGATTTCAAACTCCTCCAGAAGAATCCCATTTGCTTAAGAAATGTTGTCTTTTGATACTCTTCATCCAGTTCAGATCTTGTATATAATCAATTTCAATAGGAAAGTAAATTCCAGATTTCTAACTGACTAGTTATAGACAATGAAAAATGCTTCAACCTAGAAAAATTTCCATAAAATAGTTTTGATTTCTTCACCAATCTTTCTATAGCTTTTTATCGTGCAAGGTACATGTTCCTGAATTAATGGGCTACGTATGAAACGTAACTGACCCAAGATCATAGGGTTCTCCCAAGATATTGAAGTCGACTCGTACTCGGCTATTTGGATGCTTGGCAATGTCTTTCATCTTTGTTGGTCCTCGTTGTCTCTTCTTTTGGTTCAGCTGCATGATCACCTTTAAGTTCCAAAAATTCAAGCTCACCTTCAGGTTCTTTCTCGTTTAGTCTTCCATCAGAAGCTCCAACTACAAGGTCAGCTGATGCTGGTTGGTCATCTGCAACTGGTTGATATTCATGTAATTGTTGAGTTTGTGCCAGTTTCTCTTCTTGAAATTGACCACCTAGTTCGAGTGAACCAATATGTTGTACATCCTCACTAATTTACGGATCAACCTTCTTAGGTATTTTTTCTCTTTTCTTTTTAGGTCCCATGTTAATTTACCTGACACAAATGACACAAGGAAGAGTTAACATAATCAATATTTTATCATAAACATTTCAGTCAAACATTGATACACAATTAATTTCAACAACTGCAACACGTCAATGTAGTACTTGAGGATCGAACACATAGAGAATCTAGAACTAACGCAATAGGACCACAAGACTTAAACTTAATCTAAATAAATTGAAATGATGTGAAATAAATAATACTATAACTTAAACCAAAAAAAGATTAAACCAAACAAACCCAGCTAGAACAAATGACTTAAACAAAAACAAAATGCAAAGACAATCAATCAAAGGAGAATGACTTTAGACAAGGTAATTGATCAAAAGGAAACACTACTAATTAATAATGCATCAAGGAACCATTAAGCTCAACATATGACAATGAAACACTCAAATGGATCAACCCACTTCTATGGCATTGATCCCATTATCAATCAATGAATCTAGCTAAATTCCATTTACAAATTCAAAGATCGATAAGCAATGAATTCAAGCTCACTATTCCACTAAACACCCTAACTTCATCTTCCAATGTCTAGTGAAGCTTAGATCATAAATAGGTCTCTCGGGAATTTTCACAAACACCTTCTGGGCAGAAAATTCCTAGCATCTATTTTCAAGTGATCAAGTTGAATCTAGCATTAAGATCAAGTGATCAAGTTGAATCTAGCATTAAGAACACCTAATGAAGGAATCTAACAACCTAAGCATCAAAAATCAGTCATCTAACCTTAGGATATACCAAGCCATCGACCATTCAATAAACTACTCATACATGACTACAATGAAACTCAAAACAAAAAGAGAAATGAAAAAAAACATAAGCATAATGAGAGAGTAAAGAGAAAAGACGAACAAATCTCAATAGATGGGAGATTATAATCCAAAGATCATCATCCCCAAAAGGGTTGCTGAAAAGTTAGAAGAGAGATGTTATAAAAACCATAAACATTTGGGTTAATGATTTAAAACGGAACTGGATCAGCCCGAGACAAACCGTATCGGACCAAATAAAAAGAAGGTGTTTGTCAAATGTCTCAACCAAGAATCATGATCTTTAGGTCAAATTTTTCCCTCTGGCCAATTTCTCAACCCAAAATCTCGACCTGGTGGTCGATAATTCATGTTGAAATTCTTCTGGTCCATTTTCTCGACCTAAAATCTCGACTTGGTGGTCAAGAATTCATGTTGAATCTCTCCACTTTTTTAGGCTTCCAGCTTACTTCAAGAATTTAGTCCCTAGCTTCCATATCCCCAAGCGTTGGTTCCAATCCACCTAAAAAGACTCAAAAAGCAAGAGAAATATGCAAATGTATGATCCTAAACTCTAATGCATGACCTATTAAAAATAATTACTAGAATGAGAACAAATGAGTCATATATGATAGAAAATGATGGAAAATGATGCAAAATGTAATGAAAACTAGTCTAATATTTACATATATCAAACACACAAATAAATGTATTCAAGAAGCTACATTTTATGTTTCAATATCTGACACAAATGACACAAGAAAAAGTTAACATAATTAATAATTATATCATAAAAGTTTCAGTCAAACAAATGTACTCACGAAGCTACAATATTCCTTCACAATCAGGTCTGGCATCTTCTGCTTCATCCATGCCAATATTTGCTTCAATATCTATGTCAACAGTTGACAGTAATTGTCCAATGTCTGAAATTCCATCTTGTGAATCTTTCTCACTTTATCTTCTTAAAGAATATCTCATAACAACATGTCAACTTGATGACTCATCTTCTCTTATATAAAACACTTGATTTGCTTAAGAAGCCAATATATAAGGATTCTTTGAGAAAGAGACTTGACTATGTTTCAGATTAACTAGAGTGAAACCATCTTCCACCTTCACTCCATTACTCATTACTACCCATTGACAATGAAATAGAGGAACATAAAGACATTAGTCTAGCAGTATAATGTATGTTATTTTACCGTAATATGTAACCAAATCAACTATTTGAGCAGTGTCTTTTGAACTAGACATATAGACAGTCGTTGTCTCATAGTAAACTCCACAATTCCAATTTTTCCTTTCTACAGCTCTTGTGTGATACTGTTCCCCCATTCAATATTACGTGGACCATATGCCTACCATTTAACTGTGCCTCCATGTCCATTTGAATCGAGAGATATCTAACAGAATAAAAACAAGTAAGTTAAAAATTATAATATAAATATGATAATTATTCATACCAAAACATACAATAATAATTTTACTAGCATTTGCTTTTGACGAAAATGCAAAATTCTAAGTATGAATACTCCACAAAGTTGATGCATCATGTCTCCACCTTCCACGTGTCTTGTAAATAGTGTAGATGTTTACTTTAACGAGATACAAGAAAAAAACTAAGATTCAATTTTTAAATCATATATAAAAGTGTAATTTAAGTGTATAATGAACTTATTCTATATAAGGTTCCATGAGAGCCATGTTCTAAATGACAGAAAGATATGTTATTTTCAGCTCCAATTCGTTAAGGGAATGGAAGTGCCTGCAGATATTGGAAGACCCTCTAGTATAGTATGGTTATGATATTCAGGATTCTAAGTATTTCTTCATGCACATTTGTTTCCTTTTTTAGAAATACATTATAGAACTGAATGCATTCTTCTGTGAGGTAAGATTCAGCAATACACCCTTCTGGTCTTGCAAGAATATTTGTGACAAAGTCTTTCAAAATTTGCATATACCTCAACATTAAAAAGTTCGACAGATTAGTAGAAAGGCTGACATGTTATTTAAACAGAAACTACTGAGTCAAGTTATACCTTTCAAATGGGTGCATCCATCTAAAGTGGAATTGTTCTCTAAGCCTTGCTTCCCTACATAGATGTACTGTCAGATGCACCATTATATCAAAGAAACTCGGAGGTATCTTTTAAACATGCAGAGAGTTTCAACAACCTCAGCCTCCATAACTATAAGTTATTCTCTATCAATTATTGGATGAAACAGGTGGTTGAAGAATGTACATAAGCGTACAATTTCTACCCTAGTACCTTTAGGTAACAACCCTCTAAAACCTAACCTATATATTTAAATATCTTACCTGCAAAGATGCACCCAGTCCTTGTAGACAATTATATGTTCTTACCTTAATTAAAATCAGACCATTTAATAAACAATTCAAATTTCTTAATTAAAATCAGACCATTTAATGAATAATTCAAATTTATGTGAGAATAGAAAACATAATGTAAATATCAGTGATACAATATCAATAATGTTCTTTTTGTAATTAAAACCATACCAATCTAAGCAATCCAAACAATAGAATATAAATCTCAATGCAATCACATATGAGCATGTATAAAACTAGAAGAATTAAGTTCTTATCTGAAACAAAGTGTAGTAGTTCAATTTAAACGTATATGACAAATAAATAAACAAAAGTGTAGTAATTCAACATGAAACAAAATCTCAAACAAGACCTGAACAATCTAAGCAATGTAATCTCAAACTAAATGCAATTACATAACACCATTTGTAAATCACATTGAACAATTGTTAGTAAAAAAATTCACATAATTAAAACCAGACCAATCTAAGCAATAACATATTAAATTCAGTGCAATCACATATAAGCCTAAGAAACACACAAAAAAATGAAACCAACACACAGACTATTATACTAGTGAAATAGATCATGGTAAGAACCAAAGATATATGTTATTAACTTGCGTGTCTGCGTGTGAAAAAAGTAAAATGAATCTTCAAATTCTCTTTCTTGCAATCAGCAACACTTGCAAAAAAAAATTACACAATTAGTTTAGGGTATCTTATATGAGATTTCAGAGGACTAATAAAGACTTTAACAAATTTAAGAGAACTAACAAATTTACATAATTAGAAATCACAGAAAAGATGCATCTATGGTTAACAGACGCATAGTAAACAATACAAGCATTCAGGAAATCCTTACTAACATATGCTTAAAGAGTAAAACTTGTAAATTAGATTTCATTCTTAAGGAGATAAACTTCAAATCAAGTTCCTACTAATGATTCAAAGATATTAATCTTAGAAACTAAGCAAATCCAAATGAATCTCAAAATAACATATGAACTAATGTAAGAATCTCATGATCTTAAATATCTCTTATACAAAATCGATTCACAAACAAGTAATAAGCGATAACAATAATGGCAAACTTATAACCGAAAATTATGGAACTACACTTAAACATAATTGTTTCTTTAGCTCAAATGATTCACTGAACATATGAATAAATATCGACTTTCTAGTAAACTAAGGAAAACGATGAATCTCAGAATAACTAAACTAATCTCAGAATTTATGAATCTCTATTTCCTCTTATACATAATCGATAAAGAATCTCAAGAGTTCTCTTACTCAAAAACTTATAAAACCACTCAGAATCTAAGAGTCTAAAATTTTTCTTATATAGAATCGATTCACATAGATTATGTTGCATGCGTTGACACAGTTGCAAAGAATATGTTGCTTGAAGATATCATAAATCTAAAATCAAAACTTCAGCAAGAAATATATCGCTTAAAAAAGCTAAAGATAGAACGAAAGAGTATAAGATACTTGCCTTTGACTTAGAGCTCAAAACTGACAAATATTGTTGAAACGAAGAACGGCGAGGATGGTGGTGGTCACGGCAAACAACAATAATAACGGTGGAAAGGTTAATTAGTAACTATGAGAGAAGGTTCAAAATTTTTAGGATTTTTCACAAAAGAAGGGAAATGAGAGGAAATTAGATGAAAGTGACTAATTTTACTAAGTGTTGGCAGAATAAGTGCTTTTCATTTCCTGCTCAATGTAAAACTAGTCTTACCGTTTATTAAATGGTGTCTTATAGTAATAGAAAATAAAAATGGATCTATGATAGCAGTATAGCAAACCGTGCTATGACACGCTGCTATCAATGTAAACTTTTTTTGTAGTGTTATTTCGTTAAATCTGATCATGTGAAAAACGGAGTGGATAAATTATTCAATGATGCCAAAATTTCTCACCAATCAAAGGCAGCAGAAGGAGATTTTGCAGTGAATTATTTCAACAACTTATTCACATCATCAGCCCCTTAATTACTCGTAGAATTCTATTATGGTTTTCTTTCCTCGGGTTTCAGCTGAAACAAATGAAGCTTTTATTTGTGAAGTTACCTCTAGTGCACCGGGGCCCGATGACATGTCTGACCTTTTCATCCAACAATATTGGGAAGTCGACTCTAGTGTAACAGGAGAAGTGCTCAAGTTCTTCATTGAAGGTTTATTTGATAATGACATGATTTCCCTTGGATCGACTTGAATATGTTGAGACAGAGAGACAATAAGACTTGAGTAATCTCAAGTTGTTGAGGATGATAGATTGTTGAACCTTTGGATATGACACACCAAAGAGTTCGAAGAATTCAAATATAACACACTGAATTCTGCTTCAGTTGGATACAACACACCAACAGAAAAGAAATAGGCAAAACCCTTCTGTTTTTACTTAAAAATTGCTTAAGTCTTACAAGAGAAGAAAAGTACTTAAATAATAAAAGGGGGCCACGAAACTGCTAAGGTTTCTTTTAAAAGTGGGCCTACTAATTATGCTAACAAATGGGCCTTTTGTTGGTGCAGCCCAAATACTTCATTAAAAACCTTAGTGAGAAAATCCATTAGGACAAAACTCACTAAGGGAAAAAGAATGCATTCAGACCACACACACCCATATACTAGCCTTCTTGAATACTCATGGAAAGCATCAAGGTACGTTGAACTTGAGGTTCTTCTTGAGTCTGAATTTGAACAAGTAACCCTCCAATGGCTTTGTTGAATAGCTTTGTTCTGGATCGAGTCATTGGACCAGCTGGAACCTTCATTACGTCGTCAATTGTCTATTCCTCCATGTCAAAAACATCACTCGAGTCTAGGTTGATCGAGTTGTTGGGTCGAGTCTGGCTTTGGCTGTCAAATTTCACATCTGAAATATCACTCTAGTCTTGGTAGGTCGAGTCACTGGGTCGAGTCTTGATTTGGCTGCCAAATTTCACATCTGAAATGTCACTCTGGTCTTGGTGGGTCGAGACACTAGGTCGAGTCTGGTTTTGGCCTGTTCCAGAAATGTCACTCTGGTCTTGGTGGGTCAAGTCTACGGGTCGAGTCTGGTCTGGGCTGCCCATGATCATATCATCCCCTCCCTCTTGAAAAGGATTTGCCCTCAAATCCGCTTCATCTACAATAAAAGGTACAAGATCAGAGACATTGAAGCTAGAATTGACGTTGTACTTACCTTGGAGATCAATCTGGTAGGCATTGTCATTAATCCGCTTGGTGATAGCTAATGGTCCATCGATTCTAGGCATGAGTTTGGACTTTCTCTCAGCTGGGAAACGTTCCTTGCGCAAGTGAACCCACACCAAATCGCTTTCTTTAAACAACATCTTGCGTCGTCCCTTGTTGGCTTGCTTGGCATACAATCTTGCCCTCTCCTCAATGTTAGCTCGAGCCTTCTCATGGATTTGCTTCACCAATTCCGCTTTCTTCTTGCCATCTGTACTAGTTATTTCACTTAAAGGTAAAGAGATCAAGTCTAATGGGGAAATCAGATTAAATCCATAAACAATCTGAAAAGGAGAGTATTTGGATGCAGAATACATGGCATGATTATAAGAAAACTCGACATGTGGCAAACAATCCTCCCAGGTATTCAAATTCTTCTTTATTAAAGCACGCAAAAGAGTAGACAATGTCCTATTAACCACCTCTGTTTGACCATCATTTTGTGGGTGACATGTTGTTGAAAATAACTAAGGAACTTAGTATCCCTATCTGTCACAATGGTTCTAGACATTCCATGCAACCTAACGATTTCTCTAAAGAACAGGTTAGCAATGTTCAATGCATCATCTGTTTTATAACAAGCTATAAAGCGAGCCATTTTAGAGAACTTATCAACTACAACAAATATTGAGTCTTTACTAGTCCTAGTCCTAGGCAATCCAACAACAAAATCCATGGAAATATCAGTCCAAGGATGCATAAGAATAGGAAGAGGGGTATACAAACCGTTAGGCTGAACCTTAAACTTAGCATATTTACAATTGAGACAACGGTTGCACACTCGTTCGAAATCTTTCTTCAAGTGAGGCCAATAGAAGTGTTCCTGCATAATTTTCAGAGTCTTGGCAATGCCAAAATGGCCATCAAGCCTCCTCCATGAGCTTCCCTAACTAACAAATCTCGAACAGAACTGTTAGGAATACACAAGTGGTTCTCATAAAATAAGAAACCTTCATGCTTATAGAATTTCCATGCAGCGAACTTAGCACAAGCCTTGAAGATGTCCTTAAAATCGACATCAGTTTCATACAGCTCTTTAAGGTGTTCAAATCCTAACAACTTAACATCCAAAGTTGAAAGGAGTGTGTACCTTCGAGAGAGCACATCTGCAACCACATTTTCTTTACCTTGTTTATACCTTATGACATATGGGAAGGTCTCAATAAACTCCATCCAGCGGGCATATCTTTTGTTTAGTTTGTGTTGGCTCTTAAGGTACTTGAGTGATTCGTGATCAGTATATATGACAAACTTTTTTGGCCAGAGATAGTGTTGCCACGTCTGAAGTGCTCGGACTAAGGCATATAACTCCTTGTCATAAGTCGCATAATTAAGTGTGGCTCCTCCCAATTTCTCACTGAAGTAAGCAATGGGTTTCCTCTCTTGCATCAAAACTGCACCTATACCTACACCAGAAGCATCACATTCAATTTCAAAGGTCTTTAAGAAATCTGGTAAGATAAGAACCGGTGCATTGGTGAGTCTTTCTTTGAGCTTCTGAAATGCTTCTTCTTGCTGAACTCCCCATTTGAATCCCACATCCTTCTTGATAACTTCAGTAAGTGGGGCTGCTAAGGTGCTGAAGTCCTTCACAAATCGCCTATAGAATCCAGCTAACCCATGGAAGTTGCGGACTTCACCAACAGTTTTGGGACTTGGCCAATCTCTGATTGCCTTAACCTTCTCCTCATCGACTTTGATACCATCTGTACTAACCACAAAGCCTAGGAAAACAAGGTTATCCGCACAGAAAGTACACTTCTTGAGATTAGCATATAGTTGTTCCTTTCTAAGAGTTTGCAAAACAGAATGCAAGTGTGCTATATGCTCAGATTTTCTCTGGATGTATATGAGGATATCATGGAAATAAACTACCACAAATATGCCAATGAATGCTCTAAGAATGTCATTCATTAATCTCATGAATGTACTAGGTGCATTTGTAAGACCAAATGGCATAACAAGCCATTCATATAATCCATGCTTAGTTTTAAATGCAGTTTTCCACTCGTCTCCTTCTTTCATCCTAATCTGGTGGTATCCACTCTTAAGATCTATCTTTGAAAATATAATGGAACCATGCAACTCATCTAATATTTCATCTAGCCTAGGAATAGGGTGTCGGTACTTTACAGTGATATTATTGATTGTTCTGCAATCGACACACATCCTCTAGCTCCCATCTTTTTTGGGTACTAAGAGTACCAGAACAACACAAGGACTGAGGTTCTCTCAGATGTATCCTCTAGCTAGTAACTCATTGACCTGTTTTTGCAACTCCTTTGATTCCACGGGGTTCGTCTTATATGTTGAACGATTTGGCAAAGAGGCTCCTAGCACAAGATCTATTTGATGCTCTATTCCACAGATAGGAGGTAATCCCGGGGGTGTTTCATCTGGAAAGACATCACAAAAATCCTACAAAAGATATTGAAGTTCACTCGGGTAAACCGGTGTGGTGTTAGCCAAACAAGTTAAAGCTTCTTTATAAACAAATAGCAGAATGGGTTGTTTAGAGAATGGAGCATGTTTCACAGCCCTTGCTTGTGCATAGAAGTTCTTATGCTTGCTTTTGGACTTGGTTTTAGCTTGCAGCTGCTTCTGGTCTTCTTACACTTCTCGTGGAGTTAAAGGAGCCAAAACTGTTTTACGGCATTTATGCTCAAATGTATGTCAGTTTGTGAAGTCATCATGAATCACTTTGCGATCTGACTGTCATGGCCTTCCCAGAAGTATATGGCCAGCTTCCATTGGGAAGATGTCACATAGGATATCATCTTCATACTTGCCAATCGACAAGGAAATCAAAACCTATTCAGACACACTCAGCTCTCTATTCTCGTTCAACCATTAAAGCGTATAGGGTCTAGGATTCTTTGTAGTAAGCAATCCAAGCTTCTTGACCATTGTTTCACTAGCTACATTGGTGCAACTCCCTCCATCAATGATAAGGCTGCAGACCTTTCACTAAACTAAACATCTTGTATGGAATAGATTTTCTCATTGCTCTTCTTCTTCTGGCTTTGGTTGCACACTCAATGCTCGTCTTGCCACTATTAGATTCCCAAGTACTGGTAGTTCCACGTCCTCTTCTGAAGAAATCAATTATGGCCGCTCATCCTCAGATTCTATCTCTCCACTTGCTTGTATCACCATCACTCTCTTGTTTGGACATTTATTTGCATAATGTCCCAGCCCCTGACACTTGAAACACTTGACATCATGAGCTCGAGTTTTTGGCTGAGTCATTGAAGTGCTTGGTTTCTCATTCCCCTTTCGAACAACCGCAGCTTTGTAGTCCTTGGAGAAGGTGGGATTTCTTCTCGTGGGTAGGTAGTTCTTTGTTGTCCACTGTGACCGAAACTGACTTGATTAGACCCTTACCTCTTAAGCTGTTGTTCAAATAATGTAGCCTTGTGAAGCATCTTTTCTAAATCCGCATAGTGCTCCATTTCCATTCTGTCCTGAATATCCCTACTGAGTCCTCCTAAGAATCTTGCCATTGTAGCCTCCCGATCTTCATGCACATCAGCCCGGATCATCATAGTTTCCATCTCCTGAAAATATTCCTCAACAGATTTACTACCTTGGCTTAACCTTCTTAGCTTTTGGTGGAGTTGTCTGTGATAGTAGCTAGGAACAAAACGCCTTCTTATAAGTGTTTTCAGTCCTATCCAAGTGTTGATGGGCTCTTCTCTGTTACGTCTCCTTGAAGTTACAGTTTGATCCCACCAGCTAAGAGTGTAGTCACAAAACTCAGTGGCAGCCACTCTAACCTTGTTAGCTTCTATATATGGCTGACAATCAAAAACCAGCTCAATTTTCTTCTCCCACTCTAGATAGGCGTCAGGATCATTCTTTCCATAGAATGTTGGTATCCGCAACTTAAGTCCATTCAGTTGATCATGAGCTTGTGGTCAAGCACCTCTCAGACGCCTTCTACTCCTCTGGTTGTGATCAGTTGAATCTCTTCTTGTACTATAATACTCTTCAGCCACTGGGTCTTGTACATGTCCAACACCTTATGTGTGTCATGCTCTACCCCTTTCTCTGCTAGAGCCTCGTTCAGAAGAAGTTCTCATTTCTTGCCTGAAAGCCTCGAACTTGGCATTCACCAACCGCTCCATATTTGATGTGATTGCTTCAATCAGCAACTTATTGTTGGCTGGTGATGATGCATAATTGCTTCAACCGCTCCATATTGTTGGCTGAATTGCTAGCTTCTGCATCATCACCAGCCATTGTTCCTGAAAGGAAATCACAAACAGATCATCAGTAACAAGTCCCTAAAGTTTTCGCAATTAATAAATGGATAGTTTAAGAATTGAAAATCCTAATAGCTGTTCGAAACAAGTTCAATTGCAGTCCAACAAATTCAAAACCCTAGTGGCTGCAGGTTACCCTAATTTGAAACCCTAAAAGTTACAAATTAACAATTTCGATTAGCTCTGTGACAGACCTAAACGATTCAACATGTTTTCTAGATGCATAACAGAATTAGATGATCAAATTTCGTTCTGAAACACATAAGAAAAGAAAAAAAAACAATAGTTGAAAGAGCAGGGATCGAGAACTCAACTTTTAAGTCAGCTCTGATACCACTTGATATGATTTCCCTTGGATAGACTTGAATATGTTGAGACATAGAGACCATAAGACTTGAGTAATCTCAAGTTGTTGAGGATGATAGATTGTTGAACCTTTGGATATGACACACCAAAGAGTTCGAAGAATTCAAATATAACACACTGAATTCGGCTTCAGTTGGATACAACACACCAACAGAAAAGAAAGAGGCGAAACCCTTCTTTTTTTTTTTTTTGAAAATTGCTTAAGTCTTACAAGAGAAAAAAAAGTACTTAAACAATAAAAGGAGGCCACGAAATTGCTAGGGTTTCTTTTAAAAGTGGGCCTACTAATTATGCTAACAAATGAGCCTTTTGTTGGTGCAGCCCAAATGCCTCATTAAAGACCTTAGTGAGAAAACCCATTGGGACAAAACTCACTAAGGAAAAAAGAGTGCATTCAGACCACACACACCCATATGCTAGCCTTCTTGAATACTCATGGAAAGCATCAAGGTACATTGAGCTTGAGGTTCTTCTTGAGTCTGAATTTGAATAAGTTACCCTCCAATGGCTTTGTTGAATAGCTTTGTTCTGGATCGAGTCATTGGACCAGCTGGAACTTTCATTACGTCGTCAATTACCTCTTCCTCCATGTCAGAAACATCACTCGAGTCTAGGTTGATTGAGTCGGTGGGTCGAGTCTGGCTTTGGCTGCCAACTTTCACATCTGAAATGTCACTCTGGTCTTGATGGTTCAAGTCACTGGGTCGAGTCTGATTTTGGCCTGTTCCAGAAATGTCACTCTGGTCTTGGTGGGTCAAGTCTACGGGTCGAGTCTGGTTTGGGCTGCCCATGATCATATCACATAATGAATGGAATTTCACCCATTTATGTCTTATACCCAAAGTTCAGATCTAAAAACCTTGAAGGACTTGAGACCCATCGGTTTGTGTTCGGTGATGTACAATGTGGTATCTAAAATCAATGTCACTCAACTAAAACCATTCCTAGGTGACATCGTTTTACCAAATCATTCAGTGTTTGTTGCTGAAAGACTGATTTCTGATAATTTCATCATAGTGCATGAGGTAGTCCATAGTCATAGGTCTCATAAGAAAATTTCAAAAGAATTATTGTTCAGAAGCATTTGAGAGAGTCGGGTGGTCCTATATTGAGGCATTCTTATAGCTATTGGTTTTCATGCTCAATTGGTCAAATGAATCATGTTATGTAACTTATTCGATGTTGTTGAATAGACAAGCACATGGTCTAATAGCGCCACATAGGGGATTGAGGCGGGGAGATCCCATCTCGTCCTTCATATTTTCTCTTTGTGTTGAAGAATTAACACTCTTGTTGAATCAAGTAGAAGACTCGGCATATTGAAGGTGTATATTTTTCTCGTGAAGATCCTTCTATCCACCACCTATTCTTCGTCGATGATAGTCTTTTTATGTGTAAAATTATGTCTTTCAATGCTTGGTGTTGCAACAATCCTTATCTAAGTATTGTGAAGCCATAGGACAGACAATCAACTTAAAGAAATCTTCCATTTCCTTTGGAAATAAAGTCATTGTTGCTGCAAAAAGAGATGTCAAATACATTATGGGATTACAAAGGAATGAAGAGCGAGTTCTTACTTGGGATTTCTATAGTGTTTCAGTGACTCTAAATCCAAGATGTTGGCTTATATCCATGAAAAGCTTAAAGGGAGATTATCTGGTTAGTTTTCTCAAAGTCTTTCACAAGGTGGTAAAGTTCTTTTGCTGGAGACAGTTGCCATGGTTGGTTTTGTACGCAATGTCATGTTTTTGACTTCCAAAATTACTTATCGCATTACTATCAAAAGAAATTTCTTCCTTATGTTAGGATGATAACATAAAGGTGCATTTGATTTCATGGGAGAATCATTGACTAAACAATCTTGGAGAATGCTTGATGCGCCAGATTCTTGAAAAGTCGATTTTCAAAAACCACCATTTACTCAACGCAGAGCTAGGACAAAGACCTTCCTATGCTTGGAGGAGTATCCTTTATAGTAAGGAATTACTTATGCAAGGTCTCAAACATATAACTAGAAATGGAAAATCTCTGAATGTTTGGTTATCCCCCTCAATTGAAGATCAATTTAATAGACCACCATTCATGAAAAATCTGCTCACAAACATTGATATTAATGTCTCTGACTTCATGACACCAAACAAGAAAAGTTGGGACACTCTTGTTCTGCAATCTTTATTTGTTCCTGCAGATGTCTCTAAAGTTATGAGGATAAAACCAACATCACTATCTCAAGACTTCATGGCATAGAGGTACACTAAATCAGAAGCTTACTCAATCAAAATATGCTACAAAAACTTGCCATGATTCCAAGAGATTTGACAAGTGGCCCATGAAACTAGACTCTAGTTACCAAATTTTTGGACAAAATGGAGAATTCACCAACCACGTCTTGTTCACATGCTCTTTAACCCGTCAAGTTGGGCTCTCTCGAACATTCCATGTCCCCACGAATAACCACTCGCTGCTCCATAATGTGTGATGTGGTCATCGTGCCAGATGTACAAGATCGAGCTTTGACACGAGCTAGAGCTTGCAAGCTTAGTAAACAACTTGAAGGAGTTGTGCCAAATGCCTTAAACCTTAGTGAAAAAGAGAAACTTACTCCAAGTGGCACCAAAATCAATAGAAGTCGCGAGGACGTACTTTCAAGGAGCGGATCAGACAAATACAAACGCACGAACCAAGCTTTTTCGAGACTACGAGCTAGAGGTTCAAGAACACGTTAAATACATCCAATAAAGTTCATGGTTGGAGTAAAATTAGTGTAGCATGGCACCAAAGTTGACCCTAGCAGATACGCATGCCTCACTCTCTTATGGGTCTTTCTTTTTATTTTTATTGTTTCAGACATGATAAGCTTTCTGGCTCTATTTTGGTGTGTTTTTAAAAGGGTCCATTTGTGTCCTAATTTTTTGGTAAAAATAATTAACCACATGGTTAATTGTTTAATAGATTTGAGGCCAGTTGTTGAAGGATCTTATCCATTTCTTAAAAGCTAACTCGTGTGGCCGATCATGAAATAGAAAAACCTAATTCACTTAAGACTTTTATTTTTCTTTTTATTTTATTAAGGCCCATAACCCATATTGTAATTATGGTTTCTACTTGGAACGCTCTATATATTTGCTTATTTGCTAAAGAATAAAATCAGAGAGATTAAAAAAGAAACAAAACCCCTATTCTTGGTGCCACATGAGAGGATCATGAAAACCCTAGTCGTTGTTGAATCTAGCTCTGCATCTGGAAGCCTAGCAAGTGTGAACTTTGAGTTCTGGTTGTTGGTAGATAGTCCTCTAGATCTCCTTGATCTAGAGTTGAGTGTGCTTATCCTTGGTGAGCTACATTAAAAACACACCAAACAAGGCTTGACCTTTCATGCGGCATGATAAGGTATGTTTTGTGTCTATATTAACTTTTTTTGCAAGTCCATCAAGCCCAATTGCCCCAACTTCTTAGATAGGGTGTCTTTGAGTCCAATAGGATTTCTTTTGAATAATAATTCGGGCGGAAGCTTCAACTTGTGAAGCAAGGCCGACTTGCATCTTTTTATAATGCAATTTTCCTTTGTTTTTTTTTGTTTTTTGTTTGTTTGGGCCGAGATCAATTTGAATTGTGTTCTGCATTTTTTGTTTCTTTAAGTCAGGCCTTAGGCTAGCTTATAGGACTCTTTTTAAAGTTTCCTTACAGCCGTGTAACATTTTTCAACTTATTATCAATAAAGAGACAAATTTTCTTATTCATTCGAAAACCCTAGTTTCTTAAAGAACAAACCCACGTCTTTCAAGCTTTGAGCGGACTCCCCTTAGATAGAAAGAGTCTTTTCTTTATCAAGAAGTACTCCATCTTTTTTGTGGTTGCACTCGTTCCCATTCTCGCGCACCCTTGCATCCAATTTCACAAAGGAAGTACTTTCGGTCCCTTTTTCTAATCTCCATCACTTAACTGTGTAGAAGCACCTAAGCGTCTTGTATTAATATGGACTTCATCTTAAAACTTGACAGGATAAATCTTGGATGCAATGTAACATAGGAGCATCTTGGCTAAAAAACAAAAAAAAAAATAGCAAGATCTTCTTGGATTTTAAGAGACTCTTCAGGGCTGGTTCTTCTTCATAGTTGAAGATCATTTTCAGACATTGAATCCCTCTTGGAAGCTCAAGTCAAAAGTTGTAACTCGGCAATTGAGAGTATGAAGAATCTCCACTTCTCCAAAGTAATCTTTACCATTAAAAGCAAGAAACTAGTATATGTACTCTGCAGGTCAGCCTCGGTTATGGTGCTCAAATGTTTCACTTATTTCATTATTGGAGGCTCATCAGCTCCCCCATCTTGGAACTAATTTTAGAGCCTAAATCTGCAAATAGAGGAATGTACTTGACTGTAGGACCTGCAACACTCTTATGTCACTGCAACACTCTTATGTCACTACAAGCTTTCCTGCTTGACTCTCTTCTATATTTATGGCTGAGATGGCATAGTTAGGTTCAACTTTAGTTTGATTGTTTTCAACCCTAATTCTAAAGTCGATTAGTGGTTAGCATTTATGACTTGTATTGGTTAGTGTCTATCATAACTTTGTATATATTCTCTTTTAAGTGAAAAAGAATGTAATATAAGAACCTATGCATTTTGTTATTATTTGCAGTTGGACAACCCATATTTAAAATTTGAGGAAGAAATGAAGAGTATTTTCATATTTAACTGCACTAAAAAAGACATAAAAAGTTTTGTTGTCAGGGGTATAGAAAATATTTAGAAAAATAATATTTATCTATATATATATATAGTAGATATATGGAAAATTAGGTAAAAACTCCTAGACTTTACAAAATTAATGAATAAAATCATAAATATTTTTTATTGACATTAAATCCTGAAAGTTTTAAAAATATGAAGAAAAAAACCTGCAACATGTTTGAAGAGTTTAACACCTTAAGTAAAACATGAAAAATTCTTAAATTATTATTGAGGATTGAAAAAAAATGACCTTCAATTATTCGAAATAATTTTTAACAGAAAAGTTCAATAACCTTTAGGAGAGTTAAAAAGCAAAGAAGTTTAGTATTTCACTTTAGAAGTTAAATTGATCATAAACAATACTGAAAAGAATTTTTAACCAAAACAAGAAAGAAATATGAAACAATTTTAGTTGCATAATATATTCTTTATTATTTGTGTATATTTTTAATTGTTATGACATTATTGTCTTCTTTGTCTCTCTTGGTTACTTAAGTGTTTATTTTTATTTTTTTAAACGAATTATTTGTTTTTGTAACAAGTAACGACTTATCAATAAAAAAATCATTATATGTATATATATATATATATGTATTTTTATTATGTAGAGTAACAACGAATTTTTGAACATATAGAACACTATTTTCAGATGCCACATATTTTCTCATTTTCTATTGATGCTAGATAAATAACTTTGATGTTGTATAGTGACATTTTCAATAAAAGAAAACTCAAGAAAAAGATTACGTTGTATTATAACACTTGAATTAATATCTAGTATGTTCAATTATTCTAAAGCTTTTGCTCTAGTTCCAAAATAATTGATGAAAGAAATTTATAATCATCCATCCGGTGAGCAGCGTGAAGCCGAGGCTGGGCTCGTCGCTCCAGAGAACCAAAACGAATGTGAGCCTGCGAGTAAGGTTGCTACAGCGAATGTCGAGGCCCTCCAAAGCCGAGCCGAAGATCAGGCTTAATAGATTGTAGCTTTTGTCTTAATTATACTTAGACATTTTTTGTCTTTTTTCGGCATTTTGTATTTCCTCTTTTTCTTTGACTTTATTGTAATGACGTTCGGCATTTTGACGCTCGTCCAATCTTTCTTCTTCTTTTGAAGACATGTCTTTTTCAAACTTAGTTCTCAATGATGATATGAATGAACTTCTTTTCGGACCTTATGCGATCCGTACCTTAGCACTTCATATACTTCTTCAAAGCAGCTTCACATTATGTTTCGTGTTGTTTATTTTAAAATCAAAGATTAGCAGCATAAAGACTAAATGCTAACGCGATATGAGAGTTGTGACGAAAATTGGCTAAGTTAGAATTGTAATGAAAATTCTTAAGTCTTTGTGTTGAGGCTAGGCTCGTTTTTCTGTTGAGGTCGAGCGTTGGACTAGCTTTGTGAAAGACTTTATGCTCGTCGCTGCGTTTTGAGGATTGGGCTCGTATACGCGTCGCGAGAGACTTGACACTGTGTTTTGAGGACTGAGCTCGTATACGCGTTGCGAGAGACTTGGCACTGTGTTTTGAGGACTGAGCTCATATACACGTGGCACAAGGTTTTTATGCTCGTCACTGCGTTTTGAGGACTGAGCTCGTATACGCATTGCGAGAGACTTGGCACTATGTTTTGAGGACCGAGCTCGTATACACGTGGCACAAGGTTTTTATGCTCGTCGCTGCGTTTTGAGGGCTGAGCTCGTATACGCGTTGCGAGAGACTTGGCACTGTGTTTTGAGGACCGAGCTCGTATACACGTGGCACAAGGTTTTTATGCTCGTCGCTGCGTTTTGAGAACTGAGCTCGTATACGCGTTGCGAGAGACTTGGCACTGTGTTTTGAGGGCTGAGCTCGTATACACGTGGCACAAGGTTTTAGATATCTTCAACCTGTTGGTCGTAATTGGCCGGATTCTCTTTGTTTTAGTGAATCTGTGACCTGTTCACGCAAACATATATATATATTTTTTATACAAGTGACTGCACCGTGTTCGGTTGCTTACGTACCCTCTTAGAATGGGATCAAGCCGAACATAGTTCTTTTTACAAATATTCATAAGTTAAAACACTTAGTGAAATTCTCATGTGATAACACCCCTCGAACTCCCATTCTATTTTTTTTAGAGGTGAAATGCATTCAAATGCTAATACCTCCACAAATAAGTGTACAAATTAAATAACTGGAATCAATTAAACAAACAAAACCAACTAAACAAAACCAAGTTAAACGAGTTAACAAGTTGTACCAGTTAAACAAGTTGTGCTAGTTAAACAAGTTATGCCAATTAAACAAATTGTGCTAGTTAAACCCATTTATCTACATATATGAATTTAAACCAGACCCATGTAACTAAGATTTACCTCCAATGCCAATATGAATTCAGGAAATGTCCAAGTATGCTGCACAATAAAATTCCACCGATTCAACAATTTCTAAACTTGACTCATACAATCATCAAATGTTAATCGCCCCCATGGATACCTATCACACAATTGTAGATAATCGACCACCCTTTGTAAGAAAGAGTCTATTGGTCCTCCAATATTCTTAGGCACCCCATGTATCACAGTTGCAAGGAAATACAGAACTGCCATCTTCAACCTATCATTTGTCTCGTCTTTCATTGCAAGAAGCTTCTTCAAAACGTCCTTAACCTCTGGTTTAGCACCCTCTCCAAAATACTTCTCCACGAATCTCATACTCCCCAACTGGTCATGGTTTTCTGGGTATTAGTGACAGTACAGTCCGCTAATCAAACCATGCTCCTTTAGTGAGTAACGAATCGATATACAATTCACAACAAACCAACCCACATTATCTTTTTTTGTACGAGCTGCGCGGAGAAGCGATGTCCACATTCCCATCAACTTTCTGGTGTCATGCAAATGCATATGAAAGAAATGCTTGAACTGAGGGTGCTTCTTAAACCATCTCCTCTCTGTGACTCCAAGACTCTCAATAATCGTCACAACTTTTAAAGGATCACACCTTGTAGCAAGCTTAGGATAAGATAGATACTGATCGGATTTGAATACCAACTTATGTGGTTTTTTTGGATGTTGATGCTATAATCAAAACAATAAACAATTAGCAATTGAATCATTTATACAAGTTACAATAGTTGTACAAGATATTCAAGTTATACTAGTATTGCTAGTTATTCTATATATTCTAGTTATCTTAGCGATTCTAGTTGTACTAATTAGTCACAATTATACTGTTTGCAATGATGAATCAATGTTGTCTTCATCCTTTTCTTTTATTATTTGTGGCCCATGAGGATGATATGAAGGGTTTTTTTGTACGCATCATTGCTAGTAGTATCTGCATCATTGAAAAATAATAGAAATATGAACTATCAATTATAGTACTAACCATAGAAATCTCAAACATGAACTATTACAATGAATTTAAAAATCTCAAAAAATTTATATATATGAAGAATTTTTGGCTCGTTGCCTTTAAATAGTTAGTTTGTTAATTTTTATTTTATTATCTAGTTTTTTTTTTGTCAATACTGGATCGCAACTGGTCGGACCAATATATGGTTATTCATCCTTATTCTCCCAATATAATTGAGGTTCCATATCCAAAATTAAATAAAAACAAAGTAAGTATAGATTTATTATATACTCAAGATTTTAGTGATGGGCCTGAATGAAGAGAGTACTTGAACCTCCCTAAAAGTATTATCTCAACTCTCAGGAATTTATGACCGTTTTAATTTGGAGTCCAACCTGTAATTTTGTTGTTGTTTATTTCTCTGGTGGCTATTACTGATGGATAAGCCCATTGGGCCTCAAGTCTCTCGAGTACAGTAATGACGACGAAGTTGAAGATTTGGATTAGCAACAAAAACGATACACACATGAGAATGTAACGAACCGGCTCGGGTTTAACTGTTACGGTACGGAGCCAGGAAAAAAAAAACCCTAAAGTTCCTTAAGTCCTTTGTTGGTTCCAACGCATTTTGTCCTGAGCTCAAATTGAAAACACGAGCTCCAATTGTATGCCCAAAACCCTAGCTGCGGAGCCTTCCTTAAACCCAGCTCTCTTAGCTTTCAAGCCTCGTCAACTGTTGATTTCTAGACCAGTTATGGGAAAAGAGAGCAAAACCTCCACGAATTTGGAATCGGAGCAGAAGCTTCTACTTCTCCGCTCGATAGCTCAATACTTGGATCGATGTGCGCTTTCCAAGTGCTTCAAAAAGTTGCTCTCCGAAGCTGAAATTGAGGTTTGTTCATTCAATTTTCGATTTCTAAGAGTCTTTTCCTGTGCTGTTTGAAGAAAAGACCAAAACTTTGTCCTTGAATTTAATGTAGAGTAATTTAGCATAGCATTCTTACATGAACGTGCTCTTTTGCTATTGTTTCAGAAGAAGGAATTGAACACTACTTTACCTGATCTAGAGGAAATTTACAGCGAGTTTTTAAAGAAGAGGTAAGCTTGTATTGCTTACTTTCATGTATACAAGCTTTATTACATTGCATTATTACTCATGCTGAACCTTATTATTCTGGCTTTTCCCTTTTATTGTTCTGTGTCTTGCAGAGATCATGAAGCTGCAGTAAAAGAAATTACTGAGGCGAATGTAGCGGAAGGTGTAGAGAATGTAAAGAAGGAGAAAAAGAAGAAGAAAGAAACAAAGCTGGATGTAACCGAGGAGGAGAATGAAAAGGGGAAAGAGGCTGATGCTGAGATCCAAGACGGACTGAAAGAGAAAAAGAAGAAGAAGAAAAACAAGTCGAAATCCATTGAAGCTGAGTCTTTGGGGGATGATGGTGAGGAGAAAGCTTCCAAGAAAAGGAAAAGAGTGGAGCCTGAAGAGACAAAAGAAAAGACTAAGGATGATTTTGAAGAATCAAAACGTAGGAAAAAGGAAGAGAATGCAGTAGATGACGAAGAGGGTGTTCCAGAAACACCTATTAAGGAGACTGATATTCAGGCAAACGGAAATGTTGAAAAAACCGAAACAAAATCAACAAATCAGAAGTCAGGAAAAGGGCTTTCGAACTCAAAAGAGGTAACCATGTTTGCATCGATTGATAATTTGTTTGGGATTGTTTTACTGATGTGTTATTAAACAATTATTTGCAGCCGAAGAAACCGTTTCAGAGGGTGAATGTTGAAGAAGTTGTGTTCACTGACGATAGGCTTAAAGACAACTCGTATTGGGCAAAGGTTAGATATATTCTCCATAGCTCCTTTGTATATCAATCTTTAGTTTTATCAATGTCTTTGTTGAAGTTTCCTTCTCTGTGTCTTATAGGATGGTGCTGATATTGGTTATGGTGCTAAAGCTCAAGAGGTTCTAGGCCAAGTGAGAGGGAGGTAACGCTACTCAGCCTTTGTACTTACTATACATCTAGAGTTACGCATTCACAGTGAGGGATTTATTTTGCTTCCGTGATTTCGTATTCGAGGGTGATTCAGTTAGATTTTGTAAAAGATATAACTTCACATCTATGGAATTTTTAGTTACTTTGGTTTATATTTAATCTCGCTTAGGTTTTGTATATTTTAACATATTTAAACTGATTTAGGTTCATATCTTGATATCTGAATTTCTTTTCCTTTTTCTTTCTGTTTAGGGGTTTCCGACATGAAAAGACAAAGAAGAAACGAGGAAGCTACAGAGGAGGAGAGATCGATCTTCAGTCACATTCAGTTAAGTTTGATTACTCGGAGGAAGAATGATTGGATAAGCAACATCACTATCCTATTTTCACATTGCTTATCTTTTGATTTTCTTTTCCTTTAATCATTTAAATACCCGAAAAAGGGTTCAAATTTTGTGTCTGCTAATTCTCTCAATCGAAAACTTATAAGAACATGATTCTGTTTCAGTTCGTTGTTCACAATTGCCATTTTCAACTTTTCAATGCAAATGTGTGAGCTGAGACATTGCTTCAGTATCTGGGCTTTGGGTCTTTATATTGGTTTCTATTGGGTTTAGGCCCGATTCTAATTCGAAAACCGCTAAAGCCAGTACCCCGATCAAATATATAATGGTTAAAGACCAAGAGTTTGAATCGAAAATTGTAAGGTTTTTGAACCGGGTTTAATGAGTTTCGGACCGGTCCTCGAGTTAATTGACTTTCCGTTTGTAGATTTCAGCCGACATAAATACAGATATTTGTTGTACTTTGCAACTCTGTTTTGATGTTTTTGTCTCCTCACGTCTCGATCAATTACTCAGATATTTTATTTAAATTTTCTCCTTGTAATTATGCATATTTTAGTTTCTTCTAACTTGATTTGGTAGTCGCACTTGATTGATTTGATGCTATACTTTCTGATCAAATTTAGTTGAAAGTAGTTAAGCAGAAAAGAAAAATAAATGAAAGTATTGTGGGGAAAAATTAAAGTGGCATGCCTTTAATATATTTGGTCTCTTGCGTTTTGTTTAGGCAAAGTATTTTCTTTTTTTTCCTTTATATTAATTTGATTGATTAATTATTGAAAGTCGTTATTCGATTCTTGTTTTCTAATAAACATCGTGTTATTTAAGTATATTATTTTTGCGTCGGTCCGTTCTTTTTTGTTAACTAATTTTGGTGATGTACTGTAAAAGCATCCAATGCTTGGAGTTGAGATTTTGGTAGAAAATTATAAATAGGAGTGGTAATGTTTTTGGTGGATGATAGGAGTGGTAATGTTGCATACTATAAAATGACATAAATGAAATAAAGTTACAGTATTAATTTTAGAATGCAGAATAAAATAATACAGAATGAAAATGTTGATTGGATGAAATTTACTAAATGACAAATTCATATTATTAATATATAGCTATTAATTTCTCAAATAGACCTTAAGTATATTATAGACATTTTTTATATTTAAGAAACTAATAATTTAAAGAATATATACATATATACTTGAAAATATATTTTTACACGACCGAAAAAAAAGAAAGATATTTTCTTAGTATTATTACAAATATGACATATTTATTGCATAATTTTTTAAAAATTTAATACATTCACCATACATAAAATATCTAATGTTGTTAAACTTAGATCATATATGTAATTTCATTTATTATAATTTTCCTTGTATCAACATTTCCGTGGGCACAATACATTTTCAAAAGAAATTTCACTTATAACTTTTAACTAATAGATCATGTGGAAATAATATATTTTGTTAAAAAGTTTACTATTATAATCATTTGTTGTACATTATTTTGTATAAAAAATGTAAATATAATTTATTGTACTTTATTGTAGGAACACTTTTTTAGAAGAACATATGTTATATATATTTTTTATTTATATCAGTTTTGAATTGATATAACTATAGTTTACATCATTCATGAAACCGACTCTAAAATAGTGATTCAAATGTTTAGTGTAAATTTAAGCAATTGATATACTATTTTTTATTATTTATTAATATTTGATACTAATTTGTGTTATATGTTAAAATTTGTATAAGTTATTACAAATTATTGTAATGAGTGTATCAATTAATATCATTTATAGTAATTATAGTAATTGATGTTAATTTTGTGTCACTTATAAAAAAGTAAAGTAAAAATGGAATCAATTATTATAAATGATGATAATATGTATATTATTTACAATAGATGATGATAAGTTTGTGTCATTTGTAATAAATGAAGTAAATTTTTGTATCAATTGTTATAAATAATGATAACAATGTTTTAGAAAAAAATGAATTCTTTTTTCTAATGCTGAGGCAAATAAGAACAAATATCCGCTTATTTATCTAGTGATGTTTATTTTTTTTTGTTTTTAGGCAAAAATATTTTGCAGAATCGCATTAAAAACATTATTATATGGATTAACAAAATTTTGGTAAAACATATTCGAGAATAGTGTTAGACAATTATGTAATTACCAATGAAAACCTGTAAGTTGTTATATGAGAGCTCGGATTTCCGTCAAGCTACTGTTATTACTTAAATTGTACATTCTCGTACACACTATTCATTAGAGTGTCAGTAATTTTCCTTTAGGCTATCTAGTTTTACATTCCAATATGTTGGCCTCATTTTGTTTAGTGTTTGTATGCAAAGTAAAGTAAGTTGACCTTGGCAACTATCCAGTTAGCCTAGCCACAATTAATTATAAGGATTTTTAAGAAAATAAGTACTCTTTTTATCAAAAATTGGAAAGTTTTGAAAAGGAGTTTGATTAATCTTTACATATTTTGGCATTTTTAGTATTCTTTAAATGATAAAATTATATCTTATAATCGAGAGAATCTAATTGTATATGAAAATTTTATTTGTGATTTTATTTTCGTAAAACTTATTTTTTTTGAATCCATAAATGTTGATAGATGTGTCTGAGGAGACCAAGACCTACAATCGAAATAGTATAAATCCAAAATAGGCTCGGTAGAAAACCCACGAAACGTCCAAGGAAAAGGTCACATGCTAAAGTCAGAATGCTAACAAATAAAAAAACAATATCTGACTAATTAAAGAGAATCAGTGCTACCAAGATAAGAAAATAAGATCCAAATAATCAGAAAAAATTGATCTAGATATGAATCTCATATAATCCAGAGATAATAGAGAAATCAAGATATTATGAGAAAGTTAAGAAATGAATAGATCTATAAATATTAATTCCACGAAACCGAAAACCTCAGAGTTAATCACAGAACAAACAACAAGTAAGAGTTAGTTAATCCAATATCGAGAAAGAGCTCGGCTCTCAACTGATAGATTATCCCGTGTATTCATATTTGTTTGTTGAATCCATTTTATATTAATCTCTCTTGATTGTTTGTTTACGCAAAAATAATTTGACATCTATCGTGGAGCCAATTTTTTTTTCTCAAAAGAAGTACTTAACTAACAGAAATGTTGACCAAAAGCCAACAAACAACACTCATGGCGCAGAACAGAGAACCAGTCGCTAGTATTACCAACAACATAGCAAATCCCAACAATATGATCGAGATGATACCTGAAGAACATACGATTGGGGACAACGTACATGATCCACCACCAGTCAAAAAAATCCCACATCGGAACCGCACAACGACGGACAAAAATGTGTATGTAAAAAATAAAAGGCTTTCGTTTTAAGCCCCAAAAAATATATATATTTTTGGGGTCTCTTAATATTGAAAATGGAATGTAGCATAATGCAATATATTGACTATTTAACTAAGGTTCAAACATTAAACTTTTAAATATGTTTAAGCTTTTATACACAAAATTAAAAACATTATTCCTAAACTTTTAAATATGTTTAAGCTTTTATACACAAAATTAAAAACATTATTCCTAAACTTTTTTCTTTTCCAAGCATCGGAACAAAATATGATGCAGTACAAATGTGGTGCGGTATAAGTGTGGTCTAAATGCGGTTCAACTAAAAAAAGGTAAAAAACATACTTTGATTGATGATAATTTAATAGTGTGGAAAAAAAATTGTGATTGATGAAAATATAAAATTGGTACGGTTTTAAAGATAATATTATAAATAAAATAGTAATAATTTTTCAAAAATTATTAGTTAGATGTTAAAAAGTAATTTTGTTAGTTTAAAAATGAATAGATTTTTATAATTTCATATTAATGTTCTGGAAAAATTTGAAATCAAAATATAAGTAAAATATTTTTAGCCATGTATATATATTATCTATGATATATTACTTAATCAAATAACTTATTGAATATTATAAATAGATATCATAAGTAAAACGAGAGAGAATGTGTCATAACTTGTTAGGGATAAAGAGAAATAGTAGAAAATAAAAAAAGAACAAAATTTAAAAGAGAGACGAAGTTGTCCCGCACTCTAACTGGAGAAAACGCGGGCCAAGCTGTTTTCCTCTATAATTTGGACCTCCTTTTGCATTTTTTCTTTTGAGATGAAGAGTGTCTTTTTCATAATTTGTTGTGAATGGTGAGATTTAATGAAATACGTGTTTTAAGTTTGAGAACCGCATTACCATTTTTTTTTTCCCAAACTGTAAATTTATTAATATAAAAAGAAAAAGGAAGTGATCTCATTACAATTACCTTGTATTAGACAAAGATTTAACATAATTAAGAGTACCTAATACATAAACTTATAGATTAACTCTAGAATATAGATCGAAAGAGGTTGCTCAGGCACTTAAGATCCAACAACTAATGATAAACCAAGAACCTATAATTGATATTGGGAGGTTACAAACCAAACCCATTGTAGCTTCAATACTCATGTCATACCTTGTGATTTAAGTAGACTTCATAAATTATATCACTCGTGCCTCCTTACATACGTTCATTTTGATGGTAATGGAGAAGCAACAACTAATCAGACCTCGCCCAAATCTGATGTTTAATTCTAGTGGAGGAGACTTAAATAAGTCGTTTAATCGACTCAACACTTGCTTTAGGAGAGGAGTGTTGAAGGATACGATTCGATTAAACCACAGAGTTCACCAGCAGCAATTGAAGGAGCTTAAGACAGGCTAGACAATCGAATACATCTCGAGTTGCGTTTCGTCAAGCAGAACTCCGGTACACCATCAGTGACGCTTCACCGCAACAATGACCAGTTAACACTCTTTTAGGTCGAACAGTCAACGGTTAATCAGACGGGTTCCACATCAACTTCCTTCATAATGGTTGAATTTAAATAAACTCCGGTGTTGTAGCCCATCTGTGAATACCAACTCAGGCCACTCTGACAAGGCAGAGATTTACTCCTCCTCAGTTGGCAAAGAGCACAGCAATATATAATCACCAACAACCTTGATGTAAATTGACTAATTTGATCTATAGATCAAATCTAAGACATGGAAAAGCTGAGAACCGCATTACCATTTAGAAGCTAAATTTACTTTATTTTATCAATAGAGTTTTGTAACTATATAATATTTATATTATAAAAAAATTATTAACAAGATCTATTATACTGAATCGCTTTAAGAACTTCAAACTATGGTTGGATAATTAGCCGAACAAGCCAAACAAAATAAAGAGAAAAGCAGAAACCTCACCAAACAGTTGAAGAGACAAAACAAGGAGCACCGGAAACAAATGGAAGAAATGAGGTGCACACTCAGGGAAGAGCACCCATACCACCAACCACGGAAGACCGCATGCTAGAAGAAAAATTCGAAGATGACCACCATAGGGACGGAGAAGAAGAACACTCAGAAGGAAGAGCGGACGTAACACCACCACCCAAAAATGACATGCTAACCAGGATCTTATTTATGGTGCGACAAACGCATGCAGACTACCAGAGAATGAAGAAGCAAGTGCATCGAGCGGCCATCACTGCTCCAAAACTTCATCGTGTGATCAAATAGACCCGCAACACACCCTTCACCCTCGACCAATGCATACGTCTAACCTTCCAGAAAGCTGAAATTCCCACAATACTCAGGAGATTCAGACCCAACGGCGTTCTTAAAATCAATTCGCCTGGTAGTAGATAAGGCATACCTCTGACCAGAAAAACGTGAGCCATGCCTCTTTTAGTTCTTTGTAGAAAACCACCAAGGTACAATGCTATATTGGTTCTCAGCTCTCAAATCAAGTTCGATTGACGGATTCGAGGAGTTGACAGAGTCTTTTCTCAAGCAATATTTTGTCTTTATCGAGTACCGTATAATGGCCAAAAACCTCATGAGTATAAGACGAAAGAAATACGAGCCTCTATGCAAGTTCATCGATCGATTAAAAACAATGAAGGCCTAAACCATACATGTGGTCGACGAAATGGCACTACTCGTACTCGATTCCGCACTATGGCCTACCTCGTAGTTTAGGGCGAATCTAATGTAAAACTCTCTTGCAAGCCTAGACGACGCGCTCCACCACTCACTCAACTATTCAAATTGGGAAGAAATAAGATAAACAGGAGCTGGCCAAGATGAAAATAAAGGAAACTCGCAGAACCCCAGGGATAACCGCAAAGGAAAATGACCAGAAGGAGAAAAAGGGAAACACTCATACGATGTCGCTAAGAAAGGACCCACAAGGAATTACAGAGACTACGACCCAAAAAAGTTATGTGACTACCACAAAGCGAAGGGACATTCCCTTAAAGAATACAAGACCGTGAAGTACTTTAAAGAGTAAGGGAAGTGGCGTGAAGGAATGAGAAATGAATGGAGAGACCGCAGAGACTATGCTAGAAAGGACATATACCCTTATAGGACAAATAGACAAGATCACGAAGACGACAGATCACCACCACCTAGGCAGAAAATAAGAATCACATTCATCCAGGGAGGATCACAGTTCTGTTGGGACGATAAATTCAATCAAAGTACACTAGCACAGGGAAAATCACCCCGGAGGATACCAAGAACACCACACTGACATCTTCTTCAGAGGAGAGGACGCTAAGGAGCTAAATCACCCTCATGTCGACGCCTTAGTAATCCAGCTAGACATTGGAGAGTTCGCGCTGGAATGAATTTTAGTCGACACCAAAAGCTTCATCGATTTGTTATTCAACGACGCCTTCAAAAATCAGCACGCCGATGTTACAAAGATAACTTTGTTTTATCCAAGATTGACCCCACATATAAATTATTACAGCTCAAAGCCTTGACCGAATAATAGACAACCCAAATCAAGATCCTCCAGAAATATCACTGCTAGAACATGTACAAATAGACCACGCTGACCCAGAAAAACAGGTCAGAGTAGGGTGAGACCTCGACTAAGATATTTAATCGAGTTCCTACGCCTGAATATCGAGATTTTCTCATAGTCGACGTCCTCCATGACCAAGATGAGATGAGGCAACAACACGTGGTTGCTCATGCTTACTTTATGGTGGTGATGTGTCACGGGCTAGACATTCATGACTTGTGTGTAAAGGCTGCCCCTTAGAGTCCAGTGGAGGATCTGTTTCACAATCTCCTCTTCGCTTTTTATGACTCGAACCAGGAATTTACAAATGATCTATTTCATGATCTCCTCTGGGCCTCCTTGGCGTATAAACTAGGAGCTTGCTTTTATTTTCTTTTTGTTCAGCCGTTGTTAAAACCTTTTGATATTATGTTACCCTTTTTTTCTTGTACCCGCGAGGCTTTTATTCGTACTTTGTTAAAAAAAATTTCTTTTGAAATGAATTCATGATTTTCTTTTAAATTGATCGCAATCATTTTTGTAGAACTGGTAAATATAGGGATGTGGGGTTAGCTCTTTTTAACTATCCATAGTTAGACATTTATATTTTATTATCTACACTTTTTTGCTGGTTTTTGAATGTTATTTGTCATTTTGCTATATGAATTTTTTCTTATACCTTTTGTACTTGGACCTTTTCGTTGTAGGCTCTCCTCCTTTCTTTTTCTAGTTATGCCAAAATGAGTCTTGTTTACTTTTGACGGGAATGTAGACGTCGTTTTGGACGTCATTTGGGATCAATGTTAGTTTCGACGGCTGAGATTTCTTTCTTTTTATTTTTTTGACGGTTAAGATCGTGGAACTTTGAAGGATTTCTTCTTTTTGGTTCCCTTATGTGCTCCTTTGCTTCATTAACTTCAGTGGTTTCTGCTAAGGTGTTCTCTTTTACTCCCCTTTTATTCTTAAAAGATTTTTTTCGTTTCCCATTCTCCGGGTTTAGTTTTTATGAGCGATTTTAAAAGTGATACCACTAGTTTCAAGTTTTTTACCTCAAGTTCTTCGTCTCTTGAGGAGCCGTATCATTCCACTCCTTATATTTCTTCTTTCTACGCTCTTAGTGATTCCTTTGATACTATAATGGTTGAAGAGGCTTCCACTTCTGGTCAATATACATGTGTTTCTTCTTCTCCTAATGATCTTCTCTCCCTTTACACCATCAAGCACTCTGCCCACTTCTTTTATCTGTCGAATAAGAAGGATCTAAGGGTTCCTAGTTCTAGTGGCTGATCGGTTCACCCCAAGACTGGTACGAGTTTTCAGCGTATTAAGATCTTCCTATAATGGCTCGGGCTTTCCATATGAATCGGTAAGGAGACTCTGCTTTTCCTCCTATTGAGCAGATGAAGCTAGGGGAGGCTTATGAGTAGATGTCCAATGACAATATTTGGGTACTTGGCCAAGCGCTTCTAGTATTTTTTGCTTTTGTCTCTCCTTTTGTTTGTGTATGCTGAGTTTTAATTTCTTAATTTTAGGCGGCGATGTCCATTAATAGGTATGGTTCTCATGTTGAGATGTTGGGAGCTAACAGTGCCACAAAGGCTCGTCTTAAAGTCGGTCAGGCGGAGTTAGTGTTAGCTGGAGAATCTTTGCACGGCTACAAGTTTAAGCTTGTCTGGAAGAGTCTCTACGATCTGAGGAGGCAGACAGGCGAATCCTTGCTGCTAGCAACGACAAACTTGTTTCACAGGCCGCTCGAAAGGATGCGTCATTCCTTGACCGTTTTGAGGTTTTCGGAGGTAAATGGGATCGTAGATCACTGGCAGACGAGTGCAAAAATAGGCTTCATCAGCACATGAACAACATCTGCCTTATTAAGGCTATTCAAGCCGGCCCAATCGATCTTGTTGTGGAGTGTGCTAAGCTTGAGGCTCGCGTAGTGAAGAGGATGCTTGTCTGAAGGTGCTAAAGACTCATAACTTGGCCATCGAAGCAATGTTGAAGGAGGAGGGCTGAGTTGTCCTTGATAGCAAGGTATTTTCCGGCCCCTTTGGCTCATGCAGGATCTTCATACGGCGACCATCTTGCTTTTGGTGGTGTTATTGATGCTGAGGTTTGGGAGCCTGCGAGGGTGGGTCCAGTGGATCTTGCTTTTACTGTCGTAGAACCGGCCTTGGGAGATTATGTTAATGCTAGTGCAGAGTTGGAGTTGGGAATTCTCTCGTTTAGACTTTTCTTTTTGTAGTTTCTGTTTAGGTTTCAATTTTTCTTTCGGTACTTTGCTCGCCTTTTGGATTTTGAGCATTATTATATATTTATTTTTAAAATATTTTTATTGAAATATAGTTGGACTTGCTAGAGAAAGTTGCCTACATACCTTGAAGGGATCAAGCCTTAAACGTAGTTCGATTTATTTTATGTATACTTTATGCCCTTTTTCATAGTTACTTCCCTTTACTCCAAAGCGCTCAAATGCTCCTAATAACAACTCAAAATGCAAAATGCATGCAATGCAAATGCAAACTATGCTAAGTGGAACTAAAGGACTCTAAAATGATGCAAACACAACTTAGATATATGCAAAATGAAGAGTAAAAGATTTCTAAAACTAGTTGATATGCACACATATCACTTTTTTAGGGATAATATTTCCTTAGGTGGACAATGTTCCAAGCGTTGACCACATCTTCCTTGTCTCTAGTTCTTCCAACCTAAATACTCCATTCCAAACGATCTTGGTCACGCGGTAGAGCCTTTTCCAGTTTGCTCCAAGTTTTCCAGCGTTAAGCTCCTTCTTGTTTTCAAAGACTATTCTGAGTTCTAGTTACCTTTCTTTGAATCCTCTTTCTTTGACCTTGGAGTCTTAATGTCTTTCGGCGATTTATTGGTAGTTCTGCAATCTTACCATCACGAGGTTTCTTCGTTTGTCTATAAAGTCCATGTTATCTTCTAACATTTTATTATTTAGTAGATTCGTTGTTGTAGTTGGACGACTTTCTTACGCTCATAACTAATACTTCCACTGGTACCATGGCTTTGATACTGAAAGCAAGGGAAAACAATGTATCTTCTATGAAATATCGCGGTGTGGTTCTGTAAGTTCATAGTACTACCGGGAGGATTTCGGCCCATTTTGACTTTGTATAGTCTAGGCGCTTCTTGAGATTACTCAGAATGGTTTTGTTAGTTGCTGATGCATGTCTGTTGGCTCGAGGGTACCCTGGTATCGATGTTGTCAATCGTATTTATCCTTCTTTGCATAGCGCTCTGACGGGCTTCGAGGTCAGGTTGGTTCTGTTATCGGTCAAGATTTCTTTAGGGAGTTCATGTCTGCATATGATGTGTTTCCGTAGGAAGGTCTTCACGGTTTCTCTGGTGATTTGTGGGTACGACTCTACTTTGACCCATTTCATGAAATAATTTGAGACGTCGAGTAGGAGTTTGTGTTTTCGTATCCTGGATGGCTCTAACGGCCTGATTGTATCCATTGCCCATCGCATAAAGAGATAGGGGATGCCTATCAAAGCCAGAGCATCCGTTAATTGATGCTTGGTAGGAACATGTCGCTTGCATTTGTCGCATCTCTTTGAGTTTTCTTGGCTTTCGCCGACCATCGTGGGCCAATAGTACCCTTGTCAATTCACCTGCATGGCTAGGGCTCGGCCTCCCGAATATCTTATGCACGAACCTTCATGGATTTCGGCGAGAAGTCTTTTAGTCTCGTTAGAACTTGTGAATCGTAGGTGTAGTCCACTAAAACTGCATTTCTATAATGTACTATCTAGAAATTTAGATCGTGAGTTTACCAAGCAGTTTTGAAGATGTCGGGCTTCGGGATTGGACAGATTACCAACTGCTTTTTGGGATTTTTTGTTGTCATCCAAGAAGGCTATCACTACGCCTACTTTTTGGATGCCATATTTTTCTTTGAATTCTATTAGGATTATCTGTTTCATCAGTGGGTCTCACGTTGAAGCTTGAGTGGATATCGCATATGTGGCTATGTGTTCACCATGAGGAATCTTGGTTAGTTCAAAGTCATTGAACTTTGCGGTAAGTTGCTTTACTAATTAGAGGAAGCTTTCCATTTTTGAGTGTTTCGCCACATACTCCATGTTACATTGACTGCCTACCAGTTGCGAATCTGTGTAGGCGTGAAGGGATTTTATACCTAGACCTATGGGGAGTTCCTTTCTTGCTATTAGGGCTTTGTACTCTTCTTCGTTATTTGAGGTCTTGTATCCGAGGCATAATGATTGTTCTAGAATTTCTCGTGTCAGTGAAATGAGTTAGATTCCGATTCTGAATCCCATTTTTTACGATGTCCCGTTAGTGTGTAGTGTTAACTTGGCCATGATGTCAACAAGGACTTAAGATTTAGCTGTTGTTTTTGCTTTAAATTTCATGTGATACTCGCTCAGCTCGATTGCTCATTTTGCTAACCGTCCAGAATGGCTGAGAGATGGCTCGGAGTGGTTTGTTAATGTATCTGGTTTCTGCATATGCGAGTGATTTGTTAATGTAGTAAATTGGCTTTTGCTAATGTGCTCTTCTCAAACTAGTACTCTACTCATGACGGCTTCAGATACTGCGATATACAAGTAAAAGGTTTCTCGGTTTACCGATTTTGCCTGGATAGGCGGGTTGGCGAGGTAGGCTTTGAGCTTGTTCAACGCTTCTTGGAGTAGGAGTCATTTGTCAGTTGACTTGGAACTAAAGCGGTTCAGTGTCGTTATTCTCCATGTGAGGCGCGATGTATGTCTTTGGGTGTTTTTGGAGGTGGTGTAGCTGCTAGCACGCTTATTTGTTTTGGGTTTACTTCGATTCCTTGTTCAGTGACTAGATTTCTGAGGAATTCTCCTGAGGCGACTATGAAGGAGTATTTGGTCGGATTAAGTTTCATTCCATATTCGTTCAGAATCTTAAAGCATTCGGCGAGTTGGCTTACATGATCCTTAGCCCGTGCTGACTTGACTCCCCAATATTGCTTCACCACTAGTGCACGAGCCTCGCTCACGACCTTGGATATCTCCTCTTCCTTTGAGGCGATTAACACTCGCTTGTCTTTTTCCAGGCGAACCACCTTTTTGGACATACGAAGTTTACTTCGCATTCATCATTTTCAGCTTCTCCTCTTGTTTCTCCGCCTTCTCTATCATCTGGGCTAGGGAGACGGTGAGGTCAGCAAAAGAACGACCATTCCTAGCGGAAGAAGATGAAGGCATCTCAACACGGCGAGCCTCATACTGCCCAACCAAACGAGATGTGACACCTACGAACTACAGAAATCGGATAAGCAACAATAAAAAAAAAGAAAAAAAAAAGAGGGGGGGGCAACAACCAAGAAGTAACGAAAAAGACGTGTGTAAGACTGTATCAAGCCAAGGTAAGACATAGCCTCCCGACACTGCTATTTCTTTGCACTATCCGAAACAAGCGAGATCGGGAAGTCTTCAAGGATGATCAAATGTCAAAGATCATCCAAAGAGTATACCGTGTTAGTAGGGGAATCATGAGCATCCATAAGTCACTAGCCTCAGGATCGTTGCAATCCCGCTTTGAAAGGGCTCATCAGTGTGAGTCACTAGCCTCTCAGAGGGCTCTCGGCACCCATATCCACAACCTTCTCATAACGGGAGGGACCTCGAGACCTCTTCGATGAGCCTAAAGGGCGAGCATCACGCGAGGTCTCAAAACATGACAAAGAGCGCAATCGAACATGCCAGAGTCCGATGAGCGAGAAGAACCCTCTGAAGGCAAATACAAAGTTACTATGGATACTTAATGTTACCCGAGATGACAAAAAGTTGGTACCAACAAAACAAGATACCTCCACGACAGAACGAGCAGAAGTACAAAACGGAGATCAAGAGGAACAACCAGCCATAAGCACGGTAGCAAATGGGAAAAGAGCACGTTGAATCCTTCTAGAGGTGAAATAATGCCAAGGACAGTTGCCCTTCTTAAGTTCAGAGATGATCTTCGAGCTCCAACTGGGGTAAAACTCGACAGAAGCTGCAAACATAAAAAGAGTAAGCAACAAAAAAAAGGAAATGAAAAGGAAATCGAGCTGTTAAACTCAGAGGCACAACCAAGTTCTCGTCCTCCTGAGAAAAGACCATGTTAGGGGATTTGCGGAACCAAAACTCGGTTTCTTTCCACCCATCATCACGCTCTGGAGTACCCTCAATCCAATCTAGGCGAGAGGTGCAACTCCTTCGTAAGAGTAAAAAGAACCAGCACTTGGCAGAAGAGAGAAGGATGCAACTGACCCAAAGCAATGAGGAGCTCCCACAAAATCAGAAGAAGGCTTTCAGGAAGGGGAAACGAAAGCCCGCAATGATCGAAATAGAACGTAGAGGCGTAAATGTACATATTCGGCTCAAACTCCAGAGGAGAGCTTAAAAGATCAACGACATAAGGGATATCACATCGAGACCTGAAGTGGTCTAAATCGAGAGGGGACATTCCAAAACCACGTCTCGGGAAGTAGCGGGAAGTGGTTAGCGACAAATCGACTCTATTCCAATGTGGTAGATTTTTCAAATTTTCACAACCTTCTTTACTCCCCTCGTGGCCTCAGTTTCCTTGCAAGCCATGTCAGAAAATCTTTGAAATTGCATCCTACCAATGAGAAGTGCTGCAAATGCATGTTTTGATTCTTCTGAGTCTTCACTAAAGAATTTGGAGGCTAAATGGACCACTGTAAAGCGATCTCATTGTCTCTCCCTGAACCTTTTCTAGTTCTCCTCCAAATTCAGACTCGTGCTCTACCTTTCCATCTTAATTCCAAGTTCTCTTTCATGTTCGAGAGAAAGGCAAAATTGTTGAAAATGATCTAGTTGATACACTAGTTGCTAAAAAGGGGAAATCCAAACCTCCTTAGACTCCTATTGTCTGATCCAAGGATCTAGCTCTAGCTACGTGTTCAAATGGTGCCAAACAACTTCTTGTATGAAGCAATGATTACCTTCTTTGCTTGGAACATGGGATAAGCCTTTCTAAAATGGTAATGATAAACCTCCCAAGGAGTCGACACTCTGAAGTGGTACATGGGATAACTCTTTCTAAGGATCTGCTTGGATTGATGTGAAGGGAACTGTGAGGATTCAATAGCAAGGTTGATGGAGTCGATAAGATCTATCAAGAGGTGTGGAAGGACTCTTGATCTTTGGACTCTTTCTTTGTTTGGTATGACTCACTAGAAAAAGATAAAAAAAGGCTAGATATACTAGCAAGGATGGATCGATTGATCCCATAAGAGTTGTGGAAGGCTCTTGATATACCGAGTTTGTTGGATATTACACACCAACAAAACCATGAAAATTACTCACTATAAATTCCAAAAATGAGAAGTAGAATTTAGCATGCATAGCATCTAGGAAAATGAAATTCAAACACTAATGTCCATATAAGAGAGAATTAGAGTTTATTAAATGTTGTCTTTGCTATGAACAAAAATAGATCTTCCTTGAATGATTTTGGGCTCAAATAACTTCATGGGCTTCTCTTATGCACCAGGATTCTAGAACAGATTGGTTTGTAGCTTAACTCGTTGTGGTCTGGTCGAAATTCGTCATTCAATGCGCGCTGGTCTGAAACCGATAAACTGGAGTTTACCTGATTTGTAAGTTCAATAACTCCGTTATTTGAACTTTGATTAATCTGATTTTTCTTCGAGGTGATTTGTAATTGAGCTAGAAATATTCTGCAAGTAATTTCATGCGTTTTGTCTTCTTGGTTGAGAAGATATGCTTCAAATATTGAACATCTGTCCTTGATGGCTCCTATGATTGTATCACCTTGCCAATATCATATCAATTACCTTCTTTGCTTGGAACATGTGTGGGTTCAACTGGTGCAGCGTGGCACCATGGTTGACTAACCAAACACGCAAAGTTTTACTCTGATGGGCCTTTTCTTTTCTTTTATTTGGTCTGATAGGGTTCCTTGTTTTTAAGCCCAAAAGATAAACGTTCACTTCTTCTTTCTAAGTATCAATTTTGATTAGCTCATTAAGAGAATGAAAGCCCAATTCTAAAAAGCTTTAGTTTTTATTTTTTTTAAAATTAATTTGGCCCAGTAGTATGTCTCATCTTGTAATTAGGATTTCTTAACACATTTCTTATATAAGTGTTTGTTTGCAATGAATAAAATCAGAGTTGAGAAAAGAAAAGAAAACCTTAGCCGTCATGAGTAGACGTGAACCTTGAATTTTGTTGCTTGATAGAAGGTCCTTGCAGATCCATCCAGATCCAAAGGTTGAGTGAATATATCAGGAACTCGCAAGAGATTCAAAGCCATCAGTAGGGATCTCAGCAGAGATCCACGACCCCACTACAAGGAATCTGTCTGTGAGCCTTAGGTTCGTCCACTTCCATCATCACGCCACAAGAATTGCCTCTAGAAATCAAGATCCTTTCTAGAAGCTTCTTGTCCGTTGTTGCGTTGCATTATCAACTAACCACACAAGCACGTTTATATTTGAATTGGTTGAAGGATAAAAAACTGATTTTTGGGTGCTTACTTGAGACTCGAGTTTTTGTAGACAACTTTCAAACTATTGTTGGATCAGCTCTTCCGGGATGGCATGTTATCTCCAATTATGATCATCACCGCTTAGGCCCCATCTGGTTTTGGACTTATAATTCATAAAATGTTACAGTTTTAGCTTCAAGTGCTCAATAGATTACATGTGAGATTAAATTTGTTGCAACAAATGAAATCTTCATATGTTCGGCAGTTTATGCCTCAAATGTTATGTAGATATGAAAGTGTTTAGGATGAGTTAAGAGTTGTTAGAGTGGCCTACGACCATATAACTTTACTGGATATGGTGCTAATCTCTCAAGTACGAGAGACTTTCATGATTTTACATTATCTTGCAGACTTTCAGATCATGCTTTCTCTAGTCCTTTTGCACATTTAGTGGGATAAATAACAAGAAAACCCAATTGGAAAAAAGCTTGATCGGGATCTTATTAATGGAACTTGATCTTGGTCTTTTCCGAGTTCACATGTAGTTTTTGAAACTTGTGGTATCTCTGAGCATGCTCGATGCATTGTGTATATGGCTTCTTCGATTTCAATCTGTAGGAAGTCATTTTTGTTTTTCAACTTTTTAGTTGTATGTCATCAGCTCTTATCTCTGGTACATGAATCATGGGACATCTCTCCAGCCTTTTTCCTCTCTCGACCAGCCTTGCAGTTATTCCACCAAAAAACTAAAACAATTGAAGTTGGTTTTAACAACTCTAAATAAATCACAATATGACAATTTACCTGCCAGTATAAAAGAGGCCTTTGATGAACTCTGCTAGTGCAAAGACTAAATTTTACTTACACTAGATCAACCTTCTTTCGAGAAAGCATCTGATGTTGCAGCCCGTTGGGATCATTTAGCTTATATTGAGGAGCAATTCTACCGTCAAAAGTCCATAATAAAATGGTTACTAGAGGGAGATTAGAACACTACTTATTTCCATCTTATAACTCATGAAAGAGCAGCTTGTCACGCCATTAAGCATCTTTAATCTGCAGACGAAATGATTCATGCTGACCCTGAGGATATTAGAAAAAAGGTTGTCACATATTTCTCAAATTTTCTACGGGCGAAAAGATTTGAAGAAGAATGCTCTCCTACTTTGGACTTGTTGGATTTAGTAGATTTCAAATTTCAGATGCTTTAGCAACCTCTCTTGGTGCACATGTTACACTAATGGAAATCTATCAAGTGATCCAATCTATGCTTTCAAACAAAGTTTTAGGTCATGATAGCTTCGTTGTTGAATTATATAAGGTTGTGTGCCTATAGTGGGGCCTGATTTTATTACATCAATTCAATTGTTCTTCGTGTTTAGCTTTATTCTTATTGGTGTCAATGAAACGACTTTTGCTCTGATCCCTAAATATTCAGATACTCTTACTATAAAGGACTATCATTCATATCCCCCTATGAATTCAGAGAATCTGATCCCTAAGGATTCAGGTTCTCTACAAGGTTATCTCTAAGATTTTAGCAAAATGTTTGAAGTGCATCATCCCTATGTTAATTGAGCCGAATCAATGTGCCTTTGTCAAGAACCTTTTTCTTCTTGAGAATGTCCTCTTGACAACTGAGTTAGTAAAGAATTATCACTGATGCCTAGTTTCAGCTAGGCGCACTACAAAATTTGATATTGCAAAGGCTTTCAATACAATAAAATTTTCCTTCATTGTGTCGGTCCATGAAACCATGAGTCTACCTCCCATATTTATTAAGTGGATCTTCACTTGCATTTCAATTACTTTTTTATTTTGTCTCAACGAATGGTGAACTGGATGATTTCTTCACGAGTAAGAGAGGTATTTGAGATGCATGCTCGTTATCTTCTTATCTATATGCCATTACTAATAATGTTCTCTCCAAACACTTTAATAAGGCCAATGCATCTAGTATTTTTTGTTATCATCCCTATTGCCAAGCGGCACATCTTACTCATTGCGTCGCAGATGACATATTGGTGTTTACTGATGGTACCTCACAGTCTTTATCTGGAGTCATTGAGGTTTTACATACTTTTGGGACCTTTTCGGGCCTATGCCTCCAAATCCTCCATCTTCACAAGAAGTATGGTCGGACAACTATTTCTAGATGATGCATTGGCAGCGCATCACTATTGGATAACTCCCAATCAAATATTTGGGTTTGCCTCTCACTTACCAAGGTTTTGTCGAAATCTAATTATGCTCCTCTAATTGACAAGATCAAGGGTCGTATGCTATTTTGCACCACAAAATCACTCTCTTTTGCAGGTCGTTTGCAATTAATCAAATTAGTGATATCAAGTATTACCAACTTTTGGTGCTCCACCTTTCCAAGCAAATGCTTGAATAAAATATAAAGCTTGTATAATGCTTTTCTTTGGTCCGAAAACCTAAATGCCTCGACCAAAACAAAAGTAGCTTGGGTTGATGTATGTCTCCCTCATGATGAAGGTGGACTTGGTTTACGGTTACTCAAGGATACCTCTCGGATTTTTGCTCTTCGCCTAATCATGAGACTTTCATCATCACGAGATTCTCTTTGGGTTCATTGGACAAGGCATTATCTCCTCAAGTACAACTCTTTTTGGGATGTCAAAAGTGGCAAAAGAGCTCTTGGATTTGGAGGAAATTGCTGAAACTCAGAGACCTTGGCTTCCATTTCAACCGTGTCAAACTTGGAGATGGTCGTCACACTTTCTTTTGGTTTGATAACTGGGCGCCTTTTAGCAAGGCTATGGACATAATATGTTTGCAAGGAATCCACCAATTTGGTATCATGAAGAATGCTAAGGTGTTTGAGGTGATATTTAATGATCGTTAAACCCAAAGAGCCCATCGAAGCAGGCTGGTCACAGGTCTCATTAACCAAATCCAGGTTGTCTTCACCTCTGCTAGTTTCTGAGGAGAGGATGTGGTTTTATGGCGTTAATCAGATGCAGACTTCACCAACACTTTCTCTATAACAAAAACCTGGGAACAATTCCACAACAAACAACCAAAAGTTCTTTAGAGCAAGGTTATATGGTTTACTCAGGGAATACCTCATTTCTCTTTTATATTTTGGCTTGTTATGAGAAATAAACTTGCAACATGGTATAGAATGCATGGGTCAAACTTAACATTGTGTTTTATGTGGATAAAGAGATGAAACAAGAGATCATCTCTTTTCCACTTGTCCATACTCTTTTACTCTCTATACAAAGCTATGCGCAAGGATCATTGAACCATCAATCACTCATGACTGATAGAATACTCTTTCATATCTTGTTAAGTTCAATCGTTCTAAATTTGATGCAGTTTTACTGAAGCTAGCTTTCCAAGCAACGATCAACAATATTTGGCATGAGAAAAATCAAAGATTCATGGTTCTGCTCCCAAACACTCATCTACTCTTCGGTACTTCATTGATAAAGTGATTCGAAATCGAATCTTTTCTCTTCATTACTCGGATACTTATAGGTTTGAGGGATTGACATGAAGATGGTTTGAAATTAGTCGATTTAAATTCTTTAATTTTTTATTCTTTAATCTATTTAATTTTGTAAATCAGTTTTATTATTATCACTTATAAATATTATAAAAAAAAAATTGTGATCAATAAATTTTATATTTTTAAAAAATAGGGTGACTTTTTTAGTAATTCTTCTCATATTTTGGTTATGTTCAATAAGAAACCATCTAAAAGTGGTATGATTTTATTTGTACTCACAATAGAATCAAAATCAAGACGACCGAATAAATTTAAGAATACGTCCCCGAGGGACACGTAAATAATGTTTATCTGGAAAGTTGACACGTCATAAAGAAGAACAGAAAGAGCTGCACACATCAGTTTTGAATAATAATAAAAGTTAATTGAGTTACACGGAAACCTTGCTGTCTGGAAACGTGGCAGCGACTTTTCTTTAATTTTCTTTGAGTTTTCTCTAATGTCGAATCTACTTTTTATTCCACTTACATCTTTGGGCTACAATAAATCACAATTAATATTGTATTTAATTATAACAATAACTAACTATTGAGAGATATTCCGTAACAAATCTAATCTTAACTTTACAGGTGCTCCCAGTGCCCTTATAGCTTTGCAAGAAACCCTCTACGTGTATTCTTTTCTTTTTTTCTTTGTATTGTAAAAGTAGTTAATTACAATTGATAATTATTATTTTGAAAAATTAGTTTCGCATTTTGTGGAACAGATCGGAATTGAAGTACGAATCACTTCACATTAACGTGTCCGATACATTATCAGTTATGCTTCACCACCCACGCGGCACGCGCCAAATTTGTGTGTACTAATCGTGTTTCTGCCTTTTTTTCGAACATAACCCATCTTTGCTGTTTTGTAAATATTTCGGCATATTTTTAAAACGTAAAAATATTCGGGAATATTATCATTTTTGTTAGACTAATAAAACAATTTACCATAATGAAACCATTTTTTTTGCATCAACGATAGTGTTTATTAATATTGTTATATATATTAAACTATTGAAGGCGTCGGTGCATGCAAACAAAAAGTTTGTAGATATGATTACGTATTACCTAGGGCCAAGGCTATGTAGAAAACGATAACGAAAACATACTAAATTGTACTTATTCATTGAAACAATGACAACAGAAGTGAGAGCAGTCCAAATATAAAAACTCCTCAAAACATTAAAATAAGTTTAGTTTATTGGTTCGAACTCTTAAATAGTGTGATAGGTTGAAAAATGGGGTTTGAGTTTTTGACATCACTATTTGCAATTTGTTTTTGTCTAATCGTTAATAATACACATTTCTCAATTATTTTATACAAGAACAAACCATACAAATTTAACAAATTATCATAACAATAAAATAATTTTATTACATAAAATACGGTTTTTCAAAATTATTAATTAACATGATTTTTCCACATGTCAAATCCATAATCTGAAATTTTTATTTATTTATTAAAAAATAAAATAAAATCTATTTTCAAGAGCTATTTATCTTTATCAAAATATATTTATCTTTATTCAATCCTAACAAAAAAAGAATGGTAAAATCTTATTATATAAAATATGGTTTCCCAAAATTACCAAGTAACATGATTTTTCCACGTGTCAAATCCAACAATCTGAAATTTTTTCCATATTTATATATTGAAAAATAAAATAAAATATATTTTTAAAAGATATTTATCTTTATTAAAATATATTTATCTTTATTCATAATCCTAACACAAAAAAGAATTGTAAAATAAAATAAAATTAAATATTTATCTCTTAATAATTATAAAACAACAATAAAACCTAATAGAAGATAATTTTTGATATTTAAATAATATTTAATTAAAAACATATTTACAAAAAAATTGTAAATATTTTTATATTTTTAACAACAAATATAACTATTTAAAGTATAGTGTTTCAAAATTACTTATTAACAAAAAAATTTTACGTTTCAAATCTTATAATCTTAACAAAAAATCCTAATATATGATAATTGTCTATATATCTCTCTATTATTATATATATATAGATATTTTTAATATAAAAAGAATATTAATTGCTATATATATACATAAGTAAGGAGATAAATGATTTCATGAAACTTTGAATATTTTCTTAATTCTCTAAAACTTTCAAAAAGAAGATTTACTACTACTTGCATCAACAAGATTTTTTACGTTATTAATTTTATCTTTTTCCGTTTACGTCCAACGAAATCAAGACAAACTAATAAAAAAGATAAATAGTTAAAATTGTAAGTATCTTTGATTTATTTTACTATTAATTATTAATATAATTTTTTATTATTAAATATAAATTTTATGGATAAACATCTTCCTATCTCAATTTTTTAATTGTATTATATAAAATTTGAACCCTTACAGTTATATATTAACATGATTGTTTAACGTGCCAAATCTAACGTTCAAATTTCTTTCTGTATTTATATATCTTTTGACACACATCGCTCAAAGGGTTTAAGGGAGATAGTGCATTAAACTGTTCGCAAGGGCCAACTTGATCCTCTTCCCATGAATCAATCTAAGACGAGAGAACCCTATGAGAACTGCCAACTCCAACTACCTATAAAAAAGAAAATAAAATATATTTGAAAACATTTTTTTCGTTAAAAAATAAATTATATTTTAAATAATTTTTTTAAATGTTTATTTTATCACCAAATATTTTATATCTATTTAAAATCCTAACCTATTTTTAAATAAAATAATTATGTTTATTTATAATTAAAAGAAAAATAAGAAAACTATCTCATAATAATATAATTTTAAAAAAAAAATATTTCAGAAAATTATAATTAAAAGACAAATTTACATATATAATTATAAATATTTTCATAATCTTTACAAAAATACATAATTATATTATATAAAATTGTGTAAAAAAATTAGTAACCAATATGATTCTTCTTTGTATCAAATCTAATGATTCCAAAATTTTACAGTATTTTTATATATTTTAAAATATCTTTTTGTTTTCAATATTTGTATTTAGCACGAAATATTTATCTTTATTCATAGTCATATTATATAAAGTTAGATTTCTAAACTTAGTAATCACCGTGATTTTTCCACATGTCAAATCCAATGATCTAAATTTTTTTAGTATTTTTATACTATATATAAAAATGGGTTTCAAAATTTAGTAATCAACATATTCATCCACGTGTCAAATTCAATGATCCAAAAAATTCCAGTATTTTTTATATTTAAAAAATTAATTCTGTCTTAAATATTTATATTTACCAGGAAATATATATATCTTTATTCACAATTTCTTTATTCACAATTCTAACATAAAAAGGATTATAAATAATTATTTTTATTTATAATTATAAAATATTATTATTGAAAGTTGAGTTTCAAAAATTAGTAATCAAAGAAATTCTTAAATATTATCTAATATATATATATATATATATATCCTATGATATATAGTTTGATTTTAAAAATTTGTATTCAACGAAATTTTTAAATATTATATTAAATATAATACGTGTATATATATCAAAAAATTTCAAAAAACTCATGCATCGCATATGTCCATATTTAATAATAATATTAAAACTAGAAAAAAAATCCATTGATTTTGAAAATATCTGGAAAACTAGAGTCTGACTTTTAGGGCTTAATCAATAACTCTTTGTAAATTACTTTTTTTTATTAAACATCAACTATTGGACATACATGTCAATAAACGGCTTTAAAAAGAGAGAGAGAGAGAGAGAGAGAGAGAGAGAGAAGCGATTATGAACTTAACCTAGCTTAGCCTCCGCCATTGTGCTTTGATTCAGGAGCGGCGACCAGAGGCTTCCGCAGCTCCACCGCCGTCGTCGTTCCCCACCGCTCTGATTGGTGTTTTGTCGTTGCTTTTATTTCTTTGTTTGGTGTGTTGGGAGGAGTCTTCTTTAGTCGACGTCGAAGGTGGTGGAGGTCGTAAATCCACTGAAGGTGTAGCCGCTGGTGGTGATCACCTTGCTGAAGCTTTGCCGTTGGTGGTGCCAAAAATTGCAGAAGCTCTGTGTTCTGCCTTGGTTGGCCTCCTTCCCTCCCTTGGTCTGTTAATTTACGTTTTTTATTGCCTATATTAGTTTCTTTGGTTAAGTTACTTTGGTTAGTTTAGGATTTGGTTGCTTTGTTGTTTTGCTGTGGTGGATTTTTAGATCTATAGCTCTTTTGGACGGTCGTTGACGTCCTAGCTGTGTCACTTAGTTTTAAGTTTAGTGTTCTTCTTTGTCCAATTTGATTAAGGACTTTGTTTTGTTAGGTTATGCTTCTGTTAGATTAATCGGGTCGAGTTGGTCCCTAGATTGTTTTAATCTAGAGTTGAATCTGGTTTAGTCTAGGTTTGGTCTCTTGTTGTTTGTCTCGTGGTGTCTGTTTCCCGGCGCTCTTGTCGGTATTTCTCCCGGCACTCTCTTCAGTACTTCTCCCGGCGTACTTGTCGGCACTTCTCCTGGATTAACCGATTATTCCTTTATCTCTTCGGATCTTTAAGTCCCAAGGTTTCATGTTCTTCCTCTGTTGTTGTGTCTTTGGTCTTTTCTTTTTTAGGTTTCATATAATAAGTTTCGGTAGTCACCATCCAAATTTAATCGTCATCTTCTCAGCTTTTTCTATGTCTTAGATCTGATCTATGTATTAAATTAGTCAATTTCCATCAAGATTGTTGCTGATTATGTATTGCTGTGCTCTTTGCTAACTTTTGGAGGAGTAAATCTCTGCCTTGTCAGAGTTTCCTGAGTTGGTATTCACAGATGGTTTTCAACGTCGGAGTTTATTTAGATTCAACCGTTACAAAAGAAGTTGTAGTGGAACTCGTCTGATTAACCGTTAACTGTACGACCTTAAAGAGTGCTTACCGGTCATTGTTACGCTGAAGCGACATTGATGGTGCACCAGCGTTCTACTTGACGGAACGCAATTTGGACTATGATCGATTGTTTAGGTTGTCTCATACTCTTTCATCTACTGCTGGTGAAATCCTTGGTTTAATCAAATCGTATCCCTCATCATTCTTTTACCTAAAGCAAGTGCTGAGTCGGTTAATGGCTTTTTTTAAGTCTCCTCCGCCATAATTGAATATCAGATTTGGGCGAGGTCTAATTAGTTGCTGCTTTTCCATTACCATAAAAAAGAACGTAAGTAAGGAGGCACCAGTGTTATAATTTATGAAGTCTACTTAAATCGCAAGGGAGGACATGATAATTGAAGTTGCAATGGGTTTGGTTGGTAGCCTTCCAATATCAATTGTAGTTTCTTGGTTTCTCATTGACTTTGGGTGATTAAGTGCATGAGAAGGCTCATTCGATCTTTGTTTGAAATGTTGATTTTCAAATCTATGTTTTAGGTACTTCTAAATGTCTGTTAAATTCTTGTCTAATACAAGGTGGTTGTAATAAAATCACTCCTTTATTTCTTCTATCCAATAAAATTACAATTTGGAAAAAAAAATATCAACTACTGAAATCATAAACATAATTAAGCAATTTATAATAAAACACAAAAACCCTAAGAACTTTAAAGATAAATTCTAAAATATAAATAAAATATAATTAAATGGTAATTATCAAAATAATAAAGATATTAGTACGGAATAAAATTATATTGCTTTTTTTTTGTTTATAGTATACATATATAAATTATTAGAAAATAGAATATTAGATTCTATTGTTTATATATCTAAGTTAGTAGTAATGGTATATATAAATATATATTTTAGTAATAAGCATATACATATATATTTGTTTTTTTGTCACATATATATATATATGTTTATTTAATTATAATTAATAGTTGCTTACTAGAAATTATTTTATAATTTAACAATATAAAGAAAATTTATTTTTTTGAATATGTCGGCCAATGTAATATGTGAATCATCATTAGCAAGTCTACAATGCATATTCTTATATATATAATTTATAATCTCTTTTATAAATAAAGTTGAAATATTTTTTAAGAAATGGAAATATTAAAATTGAAGGAAAAAATAGAAATATGAAAATTAATTACTTGTACTTCATTATCAAATCAAATTTAAGTGCTCATAACATTAGAATTAGTTATGATATCTGAAATAAATTATTAAAAATTAGAAAAGCAATATATAAAAAAATTATAAATTAATTAGAATTTGGAAATATTAAGGACACAAATATATACATCTAAATACTTTTATTTTGAAACCTACAAAATAATTGTGAAGTGACATTGGTCTGGTAGCACGTAGTAAGTCCACTGAAAGCAGAAATTATCTCAGACCTAGGAATCCAGTCTACTGTCTACATTATGTAGGAACTTGACTAATGGACATGTCAGTTGTGGCCCAATATTGACAAAAAAACCTACAAAACAATTATGGTTTGGAGGACAAATCTATTTTTGGCTTTCTCTTTAACTATCACGTATATTTTCCCTCACAAAATACAAGTAGTCCTAAAATATCTGGTATGAAATAAAATATAAAATTTGCACTATTAAATATCTTATGAATAATAAAACGTTTTTCTAAAAAATAATATAACAAAAACTTACTCAGCATTCCTAAGGCTAATGCTAATTCGTTTAGTTGATTTTCCATTCACTTTAGAAATTTTAATATTGCTAATACGAACCAACTGTCCAATGACCAAATCAATAACCGAATTAATGTTCACTATATATATATCTATTAAAATTTTATCTTTTTAGAGTTTTTCTATTAAATATATTTTGATTTTAAATTTTTATATAAAAATATTTGAACCTAAACTCGATCTATATCGAACCAAACCCTATCTGGAAAATAAAAAATACTTGAATAAGTCATAAATCAAAAGAACCTAAAACCGAACCCGACAAATATTAGAATGAGTCCCAAATTTATTATCCCAGAAAACATAATCCAAAACCAAATCAAGAATCGAATTTGTACCCGAAATAGTTTTATTAAATTTAAGATTTTCAAAATTATTTCTAATATATTTTTATTAATTTTGACTATTTATGGTAAAAATTATAATGAAACCCACTTTAAATATATTTTTAAAAATAATTATAAAATATATGTTAATTTTGTCCTTCTACGGGGTGTCGGATTGTCAGATACCGTGGACCCGGCAAAAATATCTTTCACTTTAATATATAAATATAAATCCTTGTAAATCAGGATCAAGAGAATCCAAATGCATATGATTTGTTTTCTGATTTACTGGTTTTTAGATCCTTCTTGAGGACGTGTATTATGTTAGAGGATTTCGAGTGGTGTATCCCTACACTCCTCCACAACGATAACAAATTTTAATTGCAAAAGTTCTTGTTGCTTTAGAAATTTTTTTTTTAGAGAACTTAAATTAAATGAATCATGTTTTAGATTTATTTTTGACTCTCATTGATTTAGAAAATCAATTTGTTAAGTATAAAATAGTTTTTATGGTAGAAAGTCAAAACTTAGCCAAAATACATACAACAAAAATAATCTACAACCAAAAAACTTTAAGCTTAAATTTTAAAATAATAAACTTAAAGTTACAGTTTTAACCAATTAGAAAAAAGTGCATACAAATCCATAAATATTTTATTAAAAATACTACTTCCTAAAAGAACAAAAAAAATTGTGAACCTAATTGATTCACAAAATAATTATGGTTATCAAACAAGTAAAATATAATTCCAACTTTTATCGTGAGCTAATTTTTTTTATAGACTTAGGGCTGATTAAAATTGTTTTCGGTCTGTTGTTTTGAAAAGCAAAAATTTTTATATGAAAATTGAAATCAAAATAATCATATTTTAGTTTATTTTGACCCTAAAATATGATTGGTTTGATTTAAATCTCATTTTTGTTTTTCAAAACAACAAAATAAAAACAATTTTAATCTGGCCCTCAAAATTAGTAATTGTTTTCGATTAGTTGTTTTGAAAAGTAAAAATCTTTGTATGAGATTTAAATCAAACTAATTATATTTTAGAGTAAAAAATAAACTAAAATACGATTGATTTGATTTCAATTTTTATACAAAAACTTTTATTTTTTTAAACAACAAAATGAAAACAATTCCAATTAGCCTTTTTAACTTTTCATACACAAACTAGTGGTCTAGTATAAAATTTGCAAAATACAGATTTTTAAATAATATTCTTACTAGGTATTGCGCCGAATCTAATTATTTTTTCATAAAATATTAATAATATTTAGTTATGTATTAACAACTTATTATACTTATTTAATTTTTTTTTGAAAATAGTAATACGGCTGGTGAGCAAATACAGAAATCGTAATTTTAAAGTAGACTAAAGAATAAACGGTTAAAATTAAAATTTACATTTCATATTCAAACTATAGACTAATTTTAGTTTATGATTTTTTACAATAATACCCCGCAGAGCATTATTATGAATCTTCTTGTTTTAAGTTTTTATCCAATGATATCAATTTTAAATAACATATTAACATTTAAAAGTAAGTGTATTTGTTTTTTTTAATATATAGAAATATTTAATTAAATATATATGAATATAATCTTCATAAAAAGTAAGTTTAGTTTCAAATTAATTTGCTTGACCGTTTTCTTTGACCTTTTTACTTAATTGCATTTATTAGAAGTCATATGGTTGTAAATTCTAGCTATTAGTTCATCACTATATAATTTTGACTAACATTTTTTTCTTTTAAATCATTTTAAAATTTGAATAACTTATGTTCTAGTTTTGTTCACAATTTTGGAGAATATTTTACCGTATCTTTTCTTTACTTATGGTTGTGATTTAGATAGATCCGTTTTAAGTTCTTAACTAAAAGGGTCCCTAACTAAAACAGTAATCCAGAGATTTATATATTACAAATAATACGAACGAAAGTATCATTAATTGAAAACCAAAAAAGAAAAAAGTAGCATTAATTGAAAACGAAAAAAAAAAGAAAACAAAAGAAAGAAAACGAAAGAAGAAAGTATCATTAATTTTGTGCGTGCCACGTTGCGTTCTGGCCAAGAAAATAGAAATACCCGTAACGGCGGAGTCGCTCTTTAGAAAGGTTTGCTACTATTGAATCACAGTTCCTTCTTTGTTTTACTTCTTCTCTTCACCGAGAAACTAGAAAACGGCGACGAGAATAAGTTAACATTATTTCCGGCGAGCTAACCGGATATTTTTTTCCAGGTAAAATCGAGTTCTTCTCGTCTCGATTTTCGTAGAACCGACCATGGAACGAATTCAGATTTCGATGAAATACCTTAATTTACCATTTTTTTTTAATTGTTTATATTTATTTAAAATTTTGCTGTATTGGTCCCTTTGTCTCCCTTGTTGTTCTTCTTCATCGTCTTCTTTAGTCTTACTTGTTGAAATTTTGTTGACTACTTGAGTAACCGTTTTAGAGCGCTTTGTTCTCGTGGTTGAAGAGACTTCGTGCCATCTATTTTTCATTATTCTGTCGTGAATCAAAGCTAATGTGAAGAAATTTGGTAGAAATCTAAGAAATCTTTTGTGTTTCCATTGTCTTCTCTCAGCGAACAACGGTTGGTTTTCTTCTACAAATTTGTTTCTGTTTTTATTTTCTCGGGAAAACCGAGTTTCGCTGTATTTTCCTGAATTTTTTGCCGGAGAGAAGATACTTTGTTTCGAAGAGATATTTACATTTTTTTTTCTCTCCGAAGAAATTGCCTTTTTCCTGCTTGATAATTCACGTGGTTGTCGAAAGCAGAAGCAACCTTTAAACTGAAAGCTTACCTATCTGTAATTTTCTTTGTTTTTTTTCCAGTGGTTTTCCATTTAGGGATTTAGTGGTTGAACTTTGTCGTTTCTTCTCTCCTGCAACTACACGATGACTAGTCTCTTCAAGTCATCGCCTGGAAGACGCCGGGGAAGCGATTTGGAGTCCGGTAAGAATGAACATGCTGACTCCGATAGCGACACCTTCTACATCCCTTCGAAGAATGCTTCAATCGAGCGTCTTCAACAGTGGAGAGTAAGACCTATTTTCTCTCGTCTCGTAAACTATTTTCATAGATTTTACCCGTTTGTTGTTATACATGTAAATGCGTGGTTTCTGCTGGTCTTCGTTGTGACTCTTTTAGTTGTCCTGCATAATTTGTAGATGTCACAGGGCTTTTTGATGAACGCATGTTAATCCTCAATTATGCTGTTATGTGTTTCTTAATTGGATTGTTTTTTATGTTTGAGACAACAATGAACCGTGTCTATTGCAGAGAGCTGCGCTGGTGCTCAATGCCTCACGGAGATTCCGTTATACCTTGGACTTGAAGAAGGAGCAAGAAACGAGAGAAATGAGAAAGAAAATCAGAAGTCACGCTCACGCTCTTTTGGTAAATTTGTTTGGTGTCTGGTGAATCATTGTTTTAATATGATATGGTGCTTTGAACTTATTAGTTGTCTTTTATTTCTTTGTTAGGCTGCAAATCGTTTCATGGATATGGGGCGTGAGCAAGGTTATTTTCTTTTAACTAAATGCGTTGGTGTAGTGACTAATCTGCTTCTGAATGTGTTGAAGCAAGATTTTATGTTAAACCTTATTGATATGCTCTTCTTCTTTTCTTTTTCTTGTCAGGGGGTGAGAAAACAACAGCACCTGCAACTCCGGCTGGGGATTTCGGAATTGGACCTGAACAGCTTGTGTTGATGTCAAAGGATAACAACTCTGGTTCCTTGCAGCAATATGGAGGGGTAAGTTTATAGTATTGAACCGGTTTGATTTCTCGTCCCTTTATTACTCGTCTTTTATTGATTTCCATGAATGTATTGGTTGGGACATTGCATCAGGCTCAAGGCTTGTCAAATCTTCTCAAGACAAATCCAGAGAAAGGTATCAGCGGAGATGATGATGATCTGCTAAAGCGCAAGAACGTCTATGGTTCAAACACTTACCCTCGCAAGAAAGGGAAAGGGTTCCTGGTATAGATATATATTGTTAGTTCTGTATTGCTTGAAGTTAGTTTCTCCCTGCTCACTTTCTCATAATGTCCGTTTCTTTTGTCAACACAGAGATTTCTTTGGGATGCTTGCCAGGATCTCACTCTAATCATTTTGATGGTGGCTGCTGTAGCGTCTTTAGGACTTGGGATAAAAACAGAGGTTTGTGACGGAATTAATTAATTATATCTGGCTTTGCTCTCTTTCGCAATTTAGCAGTGGTCTTACATAATCTTTCTCATTTGGATAACAATCATCGACAGGGTATCAAAGAAGGATGGTATGATGGAGGAAGCATCGCATTTGCGGTGATTCTCGTGGTTGTTGTGACAGGTATTTTGACCTCTTTCACTAGATTTAAGAATTTTGATAATGACTCTTGTAGTGAATCATCTTGTGCTTTCTTCACCTATGCAGCTGTCAGTGACTACAAACAGTCACTTCAGTTTCAAAACTTGAATGATGAAAAGAGGAACATACATTTGGAGGTATAAATATGCACCAATGCAAATTTTACTAGTACTCTCTTTTCCTTTTTTCCTACTTAGTTACACTTCATTTTTCTGTCGATTGCCGCATAGGTGATAAGAGGTGGAAGACGAGTGGAAATTTCAATCTATGACATAGTCGTTGGTGATGTCATACCCCTCAACATTGGTAATCAGGTAAGTGATTTAGTTTTCTACTTTAATTTTGTATTCATCTCCATTACCATGTGTCGTATCTAAAGTAAAATTACCTTTAGGTTCCTGCGGATGGAGTGCTGATAGCTGGTCACTCTCTTGCCCTTGATGAGTCTAGCATGACTGGAGAGAGCAAAATTGTGTGTTTTGGTTTCCTAATCATAGTGAAAATTGTTGATTTTCTCGTTTCTTTTGGTATGAACCCTGGATTTCCCCTTTTCTTGTTAGGTTAACAAAGACACCAACAAGGACCCATTCCTAATGTCTGGGTGTAAAGTGGCCGATGGAAATGGTGTTATGCTGGTAGGATTTCTCTCTAATATTTCTTGTTCAATAGCAGGAAATAGCTAATGGAAAAATAGGTGAAACGCAGTAATGTCTCAGGAGATAATAGAATGCTCTTTTCTTTCTCAAAGGTTACTGGTGTTGGAGTCAACACTGAATGGGGATTGCTGATGGCCAGTATATCTGAAGACAACGGGGAAGAAACTCCATTGCAGGTTGATATCTTAGATCATTGTTGACAGAATATTTGAAGTATTACAAATCGAGCTAAATTTTGACTGGCTTGAATCAGGTGCGCTTAAATGGGGTAGCTACTTTTATTGGTTCTATTGGCTTAGCGGTTGCTGCTGCTGTACTAGTGATTCTTCTGACTCGGTATGGATTCTATATTTTTTCTGGTTCTAATTTGGGAACTCAGCTATGTCATCATCGCTGCAGGAAAATTGTCTTAGTTGACATCATGCGAATTCTGTATGGCTCTCTTGCGTTTACAGATATTTCACTGGTCACACTAAAGATGTTCGTGGAGGCCCTCAATTTGTTAAAGGAAAGACAAAAATCGGTCATGTGGTTGATGATGTGATCAAAGTTGTTACTGTTGCGGTATGTGTTTTATTATTTTAATTTATTAGGTAGCTGACAGTTCTGTTTAGAAATTCTAAAACTTGGCGATTGCTGCAGGTCACAATTGTCGTAGTGGCAGTGCCTGAGGGTCTTCCATTGGCAGTTACTTTAACGTAAGTATCTCTTATGTTGGCTATATCAGACATTTTTATTATGTACTTGTGGTAGTTTTATATTAGAGGGTAGTTATATTTGTTTTTTTGTTTTGTTTTGTTTTGTTGCAGCCTTGCTTATTCAATGAGGAAAATGATGGCAGATAAGGCTTTGGTATGAGTTAATTTACATTTTCTTTCTTGTGTGAAAGGAAAACGATATGTGATTCTTTTAGCAGTTCAATTATATAGCATGACAAAAAGAAGTTAATGTTCAGGTACGGAGGCTATCTGCATGTGAGACAATGGGCTCTGCCACCACTATCTGCAGCGATAAAACTGGAACGCTAACTTTGAATCAGGTGTGTTTAGAGACTTAGAGTAATAGACTCCAGTGAACAGTTTTCCACTTGATGTTACTAAATATTTATTTATTTTATCATATAGATGACAGTGGTTGAGTCTTATGCGGGGGGCAAGAAAACAGATAGTTCACAATTGCCAGAAACTATCACTTCGTTAGTTGTTGAAGGAATATCCCAAAACACAACTGGTAGTATTTTTGTCCCAGAGGTAAGTCTGCTTTGACTGAAAAGTCGAACTTTTCTCTTTATTTTCCTTAATATTGCTTCTCGTTTGAGTGGACAATTCTCATCGGATTTTATTAACTGACAGGGCGGTGGTGAGTTAGAGTTCTCTGGTTCACCAACAGAAAAAGCCATCCTTGGATGGGGAATTAAGGTTTATTTTTAAGATCATTAATTCTTTCCTAGTTCGAACACTGTTTTATGTGTTTGAATTGAAGAGGGATATATTTTTCTCTTTCAGTTGGGAATGAATTTCGAGACTGCCAGGTCGCAGTCTACTATTCTACATGCGTTTCCATTTAATTCAGAGAAGAAACGTGGTGGTGTTGCTGTAAAAACGGTAACATGTCTGCTATTAATATATAGGGACAATCCATTTCTGGGGATAAAATCATTTTTCTTAATTCCTTTCAAGGCTTTGAAATTTTCTACAGCCAAAATAATATCTCTGCAGTTCTCTATCAGCACAATTCAGATTTTCGTTATTTGACAATGTTATGTCTCTGATATTACTTTTCAGGCTAATGGTGAAGTTCATATTCACTGGAAAGGAGCTTCTGAAATTGTCCTGGCATCATGCAGAAGCTACGTTGATGAAGATGGTAATGTGACACCAATGACTGAAGACAAGGTTTGTGCAAAGTCTAGTTTATTAACCTTCTAACAAATATGGCCTATCTGTATGGATCTGTGGTTCTTAGACTTTTGGTTTATCATGATGCTTAGCCCAATCCATTTTCTTTGATGTTCTCAGGCATCATATTTTAGGAATGGTATCGAAGAGATGGCTGGAAAAACCTTACGATGTGTCGCACTGGCCTTTAGAACTTATGAGGCTGAAAAGGTCCCAACAGGCGAAGAACTCTTAAAGTGGGTACTCCCAGAGGATGACCTTATATTACTAGCTATTGTAGGCATAAAGGTGAGGATTGATTTGGTTTATTTAAGTACGTTTGGCTTCAGTTTGGTTTATCTGTACATTTTGCTTTATCCGATTATTAGTCGAGTATATGATTTGTCGCGGTGTCGCTCACGTTTTGAGATCTGATTCAATTTTCCGCTTCACATTGTAATCTTGTATAGTACTCCACGTATATGTGCGTGTGTGTGAGACACATTTTTGTCACAGATCAGACAACAACCTGCATATCATATCCTGCAATATTCTTGGTAGTATTTTCTTGTTGAAATGTTTGAAATGTACACAGGATCCATGTAGACCAGGAGTCAAAGATTCAGTTCAGTTGTGTCAAAATGCTGGCGTAAAGGTAATTCTTTTGTTGATAGAAAAAAAAGGCCAGAGCGAATTTTATTTATTTATTTACCTGTTAGTAATGCTGCATAATTACTCAAATGACATTTGTTGATGTTTAGGTCCGTATGGTTACTGGCGACAATGTCCAAACTGCCAGAGCTATTGCTTTGGAATGTGGAATATTAACTTCAGATGCAGAAGCCTCCGAGCCTACTCTCATTGAAGGAAAATCATTCCGCGCAATGACTGATACAGAAAGGGACAAGATTAGTGACAAAATATCGGTACTGTTCACTCAGCTACTTTCCAATACTTAAATATGAATGTCTTAATTTTCTTTTTAGAGATTTGGTCTGACTTCAGGCTTCACCCAATACAAATGTGTCCCCGAATATCATATGCACCAATTATTGTATTATGATATAATAGTAACAGCCTAATGACTTGGGTACTCCATTTGTGAAGGTTATGGGACGATCATCTCCCAATGACAAGCTGCTGCTCGTACAATCTCTGAGAAGACAAGGGCATGTTGTCGCTGTCACCGGAGATGGGACAAATGATGCTCCTGCATTGCACGAGGTATAGAAATTCTTTAGCAATTGAAGAATTTTCTTAATTCAAACAGATTATGTCGAAATCTGCAACTGCTGAGTTACTATTTGCCAAGTATTTTGTCTAATATTTACTAAGAGAACTGATGATTTTCTCACTGGTGTTGAACTTTTTGAGTGGACTTGTAGGCAGATATTGGTCTTGCTATGGGAATAGCAGGAACTGAAGTGGCTAAGGAGAGTTCGGACATCATCATCTTGGATGACAACTTTGCTTCAGTTGTCAAGGTTTGTCAAATTAACTTGCTTGTTCATGATAAATCCTTTGTTGTCTCAAGGTCTGCAGAACACTTAATCTGCTTCATCACCAAATTTATGTTTTGAATCCCCGTTATTTTGGGTAAAATCCAGGATGTTTTTACTTTTTTGTTAATTATATTAACTGAATCTGATTATTCGATATTCCAACCTTAAAACTTGGGTACTATAGGTTGTTCGCTGGGGAAGATCAGTCTACGCCAACATTCAGAAATTCATCCAGTTTCAGCTCACAGTCAATGTTGCCGCTCTCATTATTAACGTTGTAGCTGCTATTTCAAGTGGTGACGTTCCACTTACCGCTGTGCAGGTTTGAGTTTCTGTTGCATTTAACTCTTTTCTAATATCTTCCTCTTGCTGTTTGTATAGATTTGTAGTTTTGTTCATACGTTTGACATTTTCTTTAACACACAGCTTCTCTGGGTTAATCTGATAATGGACACTCTCGGAGCATTGGCTCTCGCTACTGAACCACCTACTAATCATCTTATGGGGCGGCCTCCTGTTGGCAGAAAGTACTTTATTTGCAGTTTTTGGTTTCTTACAATCTACCTTAATACGACAATTGGTTTTGTAACGGAGACTTATATCCGTGTTCATTTGCTTTGACTTCTTTTTTTTGCAGAGAACCTCTTATTACCAACATTATGTGGAGAAACTTGCTGATTCAGGTAAATTATCAACGAATAAACTCTGATTAATTGAAATTACCCCTTATACTAATAAAAAGTTAAAAATATAAACCCTTCAGGCGATCTATCAAGTGAGTGTATTGTTAACTCTCAATTTTCGGGGCATAAGCATACTTCACCTCGAGCATGAAGTTCCTACACATGCTACAAGAGTGAAAAATACAATAATTTTCAATGCCTTTGTTCTCTGCCAAGTGAGTTAACTAAATCAAAGTCTTGCTTTACCATATAATAACCGATGTGTAAACCACAACTTTATCCAAATTTTTGTTTAACAGGCCTTCAATGAGTTCAATGCTCGGAAGCCAGATGAGAAGAACATTTTCAAAGGTGTGATCAAGAATCGTCTCTTCATGGGAATTATAGCCATAACTCTCGTCCTCCAGGTATATAATAATCTCGTCCACCACAATAAGAAAATTGTACATCATATAACCCGTATTCCTTCCACACTAATAAATGTTTCATTTTTGGTTGTCAGGTTATTATTGTCGAGTTCCTTGGTAAATTCGCTTCCACAACGAAACTCGACTGGAAACAATGGCTAATATGTGTTGCCATTGGTGTTATCAGGTTATTTTTGTCATATATTGTTTACATTTGTTGCATGTTTTATATTTTGTGCAATGCCTTGTTGAAAACATAAATAACGTTTAACTCAACTTTTGTAACTTGATCAGTTGGCCTCTTGCTTTGGTCGGAAAATTCATTCCGGTACCTAAAACTCCTTTGAGCAACAAACTCTCAGCACTAAAGTGCTGGGGCAGGAAGAAAAAGTCGCTTGGAGAAGGTATAATAACTTTAAGCCCGTTATATATTGGACTAAATTCATAAGAAAAGTTCGTTTCGTTTTATCTGTTTTGGTTAGCTTATGCAGGACTTGTCCGGAGTTTGAATTAGTAAGGATTTGTTTAAGCTTGGGTTGGATTAAATTTGAATTTGAAATGAAAATAGTTTGATCCAAAATGCCAATTTTTTGTCTTTTCCTTTATATTATTTTTATGTCCAGTCCACATAGCCATAAGTAATAACAAATTCTCTTTGTGCCAGGTTCACTATGATTTGGAGGCCGGATTATCTAAAGATACTCGTGAGTTTGTTTGCTACTATTAGGACTAACAAAAAGCGTTTGGTTTTGGTATGGGATTTATTTATATCTTTCAGAAACCCCAAAAGTACAGTTTTCGGGTTCTGTTCGTCGGCTTCTATGGCTTTCATTTTCTTTTGTAATACGATTGATGTTACCTTTCGGATTATTACTGGTAAAGATGTTAACCTAGAATCAAAACTTGAAAGAATGGAATACTTTTACTTTTGTGAGCCAGTAGTCAAGAGCAAGAATGGCATCAAACAGGTGGATGGAGTTAAACTAGAAAAGGTTATTCAAATAACATTACAACTCTTAATCTGTCTAGTATAAATTTTGCATTATGTATTCCGCATTAGTAGATTCTAAATCCCAGCTCTTGTGACGTGGATTCTTGTTTCTACTTACCGTATAACCAAGTATAAAATCGCATTTTTATTTAAAAAATTAAGGGTCGACCGTAACCAAATTTCGGTTATCTGTTTAATTGCATAAAATTTTAAAGACAATTCTAATTACACCCGAATTAGAACATAAATTACTAATTGCACATACGCATCGGTTTTCTTGGTTTAGATTTGGTTAACGGTATAGACCACTTAAACCAATCTGAATTGCCAACAAAAACTGATCGTGATTCAACCTAATTGAAGAAGAAAAAAAAATGGATTCAAGAAGCAAAACAACTGCATCTTCCCCATACAAATTGTAGCACCAGATTGTAAGCTTTTGTTCTACTCCGCCATTGCCTCAAAGAAATGTTTAGCAAATAGCCCTACCAACGAAGACACAACACAATTTGCATTTGTCTCTTCCTTCTCCTTCATAAACTGTGCAGAAAGAGAACCAATTGCATCACGAAAACAAAAGAAATTGTCGTCATTATTAGCGTCTTTAAGGAGCTTAAGGATATGGGAGATGATTCTGCCGAGCTGTGAAGTGGAGAAGCACAAGAGAATCCGAGACAGAGACGATGATGAAATTCACTCTTTTTATATGTTCATGAGTTTTGAATTCGATGAAGAAGTTCACTCTTTTCTTTTTTTAAAAGAAGAATGAAGAGATCAAAAATTGGATAAGAAGATAGAGACAAAACCGTTATTTCGAATATAAAATCATTGTTCTTTTACAATGGTATTCCAAAAAATCATATTTAAAAAAAGAAAAAGAAAAAGGTCTAGCTTCTACAATATTCTCTTATTTAAAAAGATTTTCAACCAAACTATATAAGAATCGTTTATTTATGGGAATTGCACTCATACATTTGCTCATGCGGGCTGCAGGTATATATAGAAAAATATGGTATATCACAATAATATCCTTATTATACATCATATAACCTTATATAGTTCTTCGACACTAATTGAAAATGTCTCATTTTTGGTTATTAGGTTATAATTGTTGAGTTATGTGGTACATTCAATTGGACAACTAAACTTGACTGGAAATAATGGCTAATTTGCGTTGTCATTGGTGGTAGCAAGTCATTTTTATCATATATTGTTCGCATTTGTTACATATGTGCAATGCTTTTTGAAAACATAACTAGTATTTTGACCAGTTGGCCTCTTACTTTGGTCGGAGAATTTGTTTCAGTGCCGAAAACTCCTTTGAGCTACAAACTTTTACTTCTGAAATTGTAGGGGAAATAAGAAAAAGTCTTGTGAAAAAGATAAAAGAGAGATTTACCAAAATAGGGACTTCTTCAATACATATTTCCAAAATAGGTACAACATAAATGTGCTTCATACCTGAAGCAATGAATTTACGATTTTGCCCTCACAGAATCAAAATCATAGTGCACCACCCATTCTAACCACGTGAAAAGAGCAGCTGAGGCAGAATTTGAACTACAGAGCAGCTGCCAAATGGGGCCCTTAACTGCAATGTATGAAGAGGAAATGTTAGAGGAAGCAATTGCAATAGAAGAAAGAGCAAAACATGCAAAACATATTGAAAACAAGAAAGGGAAAGAGGTAGTGGAAGAAACATAAGCAGAAGTGAGAACTCCAATTCACTATGACACACAAGATCAGGATGAAGAGTATAGAACTTGGAGCAATTTAGTGAGCCAGGAGTATGCTTTACTACAGAGATCAAATAATTCTGGAATGGTAGAGGGCTCGAGAAGCATTACAGTAAGAAGTGGACCACCAACAGGAGGATTCAGCAGCCTTCAAAGATCAGATGGATGTAGTGAACAAGAGACTGAGTGTAACAGAGTTGCAATAGTGGATGAGGTTCTAGGCATACAAGAAAGCATACAACAAACTTGTAGAGTGAGACAAGAAAAACAAAAAGAGATTGTACCACATGAGCGTAGTGCAGTAGATGAGGGATTAATTGGGAGACAGAGAGGATGAAGGGCCATGATACAGAATGTGGAGCAACTTAATAAGCCAAAAGTATGCATGCCTAACCACAACCAATCATGGTGACATTGGAGAGTCATCAAGAAGCAGGGTACAATCAAACAACAGAAGAACAGAAAAGAGAGAGGAAGCTTTGAGATAGACATAGTTGAAGAGGATGAAATGCAACCTACACAGGATTATGAACCATGTCTCAGTGAACCCTTACTAACATATGGAGAACCACAAAATGTTGGGATTAATAATGTAGACGATGCAATTTACATAGCGAGGATATTCAAAAACAAGGCAGATATGCAAACAGCTTTAGCCATCTATGCTATCAAAAGATTGTTCACCTTTAAGCAAACAAGAACAAATAAAAAGCGCCTCATTGTGCAGTGTCCACACTACACTTACAACTAGAGAGTGTATGGACATGTAGTTGCAGGGAGTTCAAAGAAGATGGAAGTTAGAACATCAAGACTTACTCACACCTGCGACATTTTAACACGTCAAGATTATAGCAAGAAAGCTTCATGCAAAGTTATATCACAAATGTTGAAAAACAAATATGCAAATGGGCAAAGAGGTCCAAGAGTTGTTAAGATACCTGAAATTGTATTTGAGCAATTACAAGTTTCTATCTCTTACATGAAAGGTTGGAAGGCGAAGGAGAAGGCAGTGACAGAGGCAAGAGGGAGTGCAGAAGGAAGTTATGCTCTTCTACAAAACTATTTACACCAACTGATTCAAAGTAACAGGAACAGTTACCAGCCTTGAAACTCGGAACGCATGAACAGGTTGATCTAAAATCAAGTACCTTTTCTGTGCATTTGGTGCGTGTATTCAAGCAGCGAGATATAAGCGGTTAGTTGTAGTCGTTGACGCAACTTCTATAAAAGGCAAATTTAAAGGCACATTGTTAACAGCAAGTTTCCAAGATGGCAACTTCCAAATAATGCTTTAGGTTTTGGCATAGTTGACTGTGAAAATGATCAGTCCTGGCTTGGTTCTTCAGACAATTACGAGCAGCACTTCCTGACGCATATGACTTAGTATTTATCTCAGACCGCCATAATTCCATATATTCTGCTCTCCGAGCAGTGTATCTTGAAGCAAAACATGGTGCTTGTGCAGTCCACTTGACACGAAACGTGAAAACAAGGTTTCCAAGAGTTAAAGGCTTAGTAGTATTAGTTTCTAAAGCTGCCCATGCTTTCATAGTAGCAGAGTTTATGAAACATTTGCACAAATAGAGAGCGAGAGCCCACAGTGTGCACACTACTTACGCAGTGTTGGCATCTCCCATTGGAGCAGAGTGTACTTTCAAGGCCAAAGGTTCAACATAATGAGCAGCAATGTCGCAGAAAGCCTAAACGCAGCAGTTGCCAAGTCATTAGAATTCCCTATAGTATCAATTGTGGGATCAATTCGGATGATGGTTATGTGGTGGTTCTACACAAGAAGAGAAAAAGCGAGTAAGCAACAGAGCACAGTGACACCTGAGGTTGAAAAAATATTAGTGAACAAACATAGAGAGTCTGCAGGTTTCAGGGTGAATCATGCAAGTCAGACTATCTACCAAGTGACGAATACCAATGGAGAAACACTCATAGTTGACATTGCTAAGAAAACATGCAGCTGCAGAGTTTTTGATACCATTGGCATACCTTGTGCCCACGCTGTGGCAACTACACAAGGAGACGGTATTGATTTAGCAAGACTGGTAAACTCCATGTACACTGTCAAAGTGTGGAGGTACGCATATCAAGATATCGTCATGCTAGTGCCAACTACATTAGAGACAATCTATCCGCCTGAACTGGAGAACAATGAACTACTTCCACCTGAAACATGACAAGGAGCAGGGCGGCCAAGAAAAAAGAAGAATTCCATCAATGCCTGAAACTCAGGTATGAAACAGACCTCCAAAACACACCCCTTAGAAGAAGTTGAAAGAGAAAGGGAAAGAGGAATCTGACAATGACACCAAGGAAATGCTCAAGATGCAAAAACTTAGGCCACAACAAGGCACCTGTAATAACCCCATTCCATAAAGGTAAGAAAAACAAAACTAAGCATATCCAAAAACATGAGATAAGTAATTAACTATGGAGTTGTCAACATGTGACAGAAAGAAAGGAAGAGATGACGAAGTTATTAAAAAGGAGACAATTTTTGTGTAATAAAAAGTCGGGAGAAGAAGAAGCAGAAACCAAGAAGCTTTTGATTGTGCATATCAAGTAGCAATAATAGATAAGTGTAGAAAATTCATGGAAAAGGAAACAGTTTTTGTGTAAAAAAAAAGTCGGGAAAGAAGAAGCATAAACCAGGAAGCTTTTGATTGTGCATATCAAGTAGCAGTAGTAGATAAGTGTAGAAGCACACTGAAATGAGGCCAGTAGAGAACAACGTGGTTTACTCACTAGCCATCAGAGGTGTAGATGGTAAAAAAAAATTGTTTTAAGTTGTGAAGAGCGAAATGCAGTAAGTATGGTAATGACTTTTGAAGTAGTAATTATGATGTGAAGAAGCCTAGATGTAATTATGATGGACATTTACGAGCAAGGTAGTAAGAAGGAAAGAAAATGACAAAAAAAACCAAACACCGCTACAAACACCAACTACATACACTAAGTACAACGACCATATTTAAAACAGAAGAAAGTAAAAGAATATCAGACTGCAAAAAGAGAAAAGAAGTAATGTGACAACACATAACTACAGTGGAGGTATGACAACAGCAGGAGGAGTTTGTCCACATTAAAGTGGATAGTAATTATGAAAATTCATAACTTAAACACCACTCGGCTATATTACCCCCAACCCTAACAAATCATACTACAACATCTTCACACAATGACTTTCCTTCCACAAGAGATAATGGTTAACATCTTGCGAAGAGTAGGACACAACGGCTTTAGGGAGCTCAAACCATTCACTAACGGAGACAAAGAGAGCAACAAAGCAGCTATGGATGCCGAGGTGCTAAAAGAAGTGGAGATGAGTTCATCTTCGTAAGTGCTTTAGCTAACGAAGATTCGGCGTACATACCATTTTTCCTCTGATGTTTCGAGGCAGGGAACTTGACTGCAAAATACATCGAAGGGTTACGGATTGCAGTGAAGAGAGGACCATCTGACTATAGCCTTTCACTTATGCACTCTGCAGAGGAATATCTCGTGTACGCAAAATTTGCATAAAATATATTTGCCATTTGCTGTGGCTATTACCCAGCTGGAATGTTAGCCATACACAGCTTCTACCAAGAGTATTACAGATTGGATAATGTACTAGAAATTGCAGAAATGGTCATGTCTCAAGTAGCTGACATTGAACCACGACGCACATGTTTGTATAAACGAACATATTCCTACCTAGCGGGAGATATTCCCGTCTGTGTTGGCTACGAAGTGTGCAGTCAATATGACCTATGTTTTGAGTGTGTTCTGTGCTGGTACTCTGTTAGAATTTGTGAAGAATGCTGAAGGAAAGAGAAGGACCAAAAAAGCAATGTAATATATTACCTCAAATCCCACTTAACTTGAAATTTACCCTCCTATATATCAAGTTGGGAAGAAGGAAATGTGTCATCGATGTATGTTTAAAAGTCGTGTAAGAACGTGTAATGTAAAATATAAGCTTAAGTTAAGAGTATAATATTGTGTAAACGAAATGAAATCAAAAGAGTGAATGTGTAATGGTTGTAGATTGAAAGGTATTGTGAATAACTTGGTATCTAATATGACGTCGAGGAGTAAAACTTGAGTAAAGCGATATAACCAGTAAGACAAACCACAAACTCGAGGTGAAATTAAGTGAAACAAATGGTAATGGAAAAGAGAAATAGACAATAAGTTGTGAACATAAAGTAATCCAAGTAGTAAACATAAAATCAAAATTGAGAAAAGCGTTTGGCAATGTTAATAACACAAATAGAAGCAACTGCGAAGCGTAGGGAAACACAACAAAGATGACATAGGAAGAACAAACTCAGTTCCACTGAAAACAAAGCAAATACATGAAGTCAAATCTTAGAGTAAAAGTCTTCCTAGACCTGCAGAGCATACTGCATCCTCATATTATTCACCATCACATCTGTAATCGCAGCCACTCCTTCATAGAGCAGCCCACGGGAATGCAGCTCAATCAACTTCACGGAGAAGGGCCCACAATCACCAGAGCGAGTATTTTGTGGCATCCAAGGAACCCGAGTGAAGGAGAATGGTTTCATACCAACATCTGCAATCTCTCTAACATCACAAAATGAGTGAATCGCATGTGGGAGCATCTCTGCAACAAGAGACATGAAGCCACCAACTTTCCGCGGAAGGGTAAGAGAAAGGAAGGGGTCCAGTATCTCTATATGACATCTCCGAAGGTAGATAACCAAAGCAACCAGTGACGATTACCCCAATTCATCATTGTGTAAACTGTATCAACACCCCTAAACCAAATACAAGAAGACCTGTTATCCCAACAACCACCATTAACCGAAGCTCTAACAAAATGATGAAAAAAAAATCATTTGTCTTTACCAGATTCCACCCAAACAGCATAATCAGAGGCTAAGAGCTTTGGCAGCAAGCAATCATTGATAACAGAATGTCTCACCAACATAAAAGCACTATGTCTAACCCACAACGTCCTTAGCATTAAGTCAATGTGTTGGAAAAGATAAGCATATGAACAAAATATATTAGACAAGTGCAAAGGAGAATAAAAATGTTAAAGCTAAGCAGAGAAACAAACCGAATGGAAGAGAGACGAGAAAGGAGTGAAAACAAAAGGGAGAGCAATAACACGACGAACGAGAAGAAGGCAAGCAGATCATAACTCACAGTCGTGGAAACCCAAGACATTGGAGTGAAGAGATCACGAAAAAAAGTATCAGGAACATTATAACCATCCATTGAATACCCCCTAAATAACAGAAAGCACAAGTGTCAAGTAAAGCAGAAGGAAACCGAATATGAATAAAGTATTTGTATCACAAAACAAACCTTCCCCCCTTGCAAGAACCTCCCTGAAACTCTTAAATCTTCCAAACTCGACAACAAGGAAAGGAATGTAATTGGTTTCAGGCGAGAAAACAGGACTTCGCTCTACATCACCCCTTTTAGTTGGCACAACAGACGGACCAGCAAGAGAAGCTCCCACTGAAGATAACCCAACCAGAGCAGATGACATAATAGAAGCCAGAATGGCAAACTAGAAAAGGGGGTCACGCTCCTGAAGTTGTTCAACCTACATGAGAAGAACAAAAAATTGGTGAGAGAAGGAAAGGAAGAACAGAAGACAAAATGAGAGACGAGAAAAAGCTAACAAAAACAAGAACGAATATAAGAAACTACCTTCCCACAACGCAACCTCTGTAGACCGCCAGATGGAGGCCATGGAGATGTCTGAGAACACTGCAGGGGGACAACAACCTAACCAAAAATATAAGAATAAGTGGGAATGAAATCCTGCGAAGTAAGGAAAATATAAGAAAAACAGAGAACAAGGGCATTACATCATCAGGTAGTAACCGAGAGCCATTTATAGAACGAGCAGATGAAAACGAACCCACCCGCTGATCGACAGAAGAAGCCTTGAAAGGAAAGCGTAAGGAAAAAACATATGCATAAAACAAAGGTATAGGCACGTTAAATTAGAAAATAGAAAGAAAAGCATAACATATTGATAAAGGGCTTGTATTATCCGCAGTATTATCTTCAGGAGGACGTAATCCACCAGCCTCCTCACTGGGGTGCAACTGAGAATCTAGTCTTGACCATATACGTTCGAAGAGAAAAAGGGTTTCAGTCTGCAACACAACATCATTCCCCTTAATAACATCACCAATTTCAGTAACAATCACCCTCCGCTCCTCCTCTAACTGAGAAGCATGACAAGCCTTTAGCTTAGAAATTTTTGTCCTTAACTGACGAAGCTTAGCCAACACATCTAACGTGAAGGAACTCTTTGATCCATCGAACAAGCCATCCGTAGACTTAACAGGAGGAGCTGAGACTGGTGTAGCAACACCTTTCTGATGAGTATTAAACATGGGATGAGAGGATGACTCACCAGCAAACCAGTCCAAATAGGAAAAAACGTGGCCAGAATAAAGAAGAGTCTGCATATAAGCGACATGCCTATCAGGCCCATTTGAACATTCAGGGAAACCACCAGAAACATAAGGCTGGTTCACCTACAATGTATGGAAAAGTTAAATACAAAACAACAAGAAAATAACAAAACAAATAATAAACTGAACAAAAACTCACAATGGCGTGATGCTCAACCTCCAAAATAGTTTCATTGTGAAATGATATCAATGCAGGTAAAGTGGGAAAGCGTCGCTTGACAAATGTTGCATCAAAGTTATCTCCCCGCAGAGCATGCAACAATTGCGGTACAGCAGAAAACATAAATAGCTGCAGTGCAATCTACGTCAAAATAAACAGAGGCCTGCATAAGTTTTTTCTTAACTTCAAAGCAGCAATCTACGTCAGGCTCAGAGATAACCATTCGAAAAGTCCTATGAAAGGACAATCTCCCCACGGAAAAGAGAAGAAAACATTGATGTCTTTAACCATGTCAACAACCCAAGAAGGTCTAACATGATGTGTACCACATATGAGAATTCCATCGACAATAACAATTAAAACCAACCTCAACTTCCTCCACGACACCATTTGTGGCTCAGCTTTCAAGAGGGCGAGAACATCTTCAACTCTTAGTCTCTTAGCAGGGCCAATGAGAGCATTCCAAAAACGGAGAGATTCAAGCGAGAGGTCATCTGAGTTCTTTGGAATATGGCCATCTGGGTACGGGCCACATGCCAACCCAGTAATACTTCCAAAGTGAGAGACTAAGAACTGCAATGGATGGCCACAGAAAAGGAACCACACCTCATCTGCATTCTTTGTAAGAAGTTGGCGGCACAATACATTGTGAAAGAAGCGGCCTGACAACGAACATTTCCTAACTGGCAACGAAAACAAAGAGCGAAACGGTGATTGCAAAAGAATCTCCAGTTTCGCGTCTCTTGCAAGATATCTAGGATATCTATTAGATAGTCAGGCTTGATGTACGAGTTAATCCTACCAACAGACGAATAACGAGAACTAAAAAGTGGTTTGGGCAATGACCTCTCTTAATCCCCTACATGAAAGAAACGATAAACAACTGACAAGCAAAGAAGAAACTTAAGATACGAAAGCAATAGAAGACAATACCAGAAGATTGATAATAAAGACAAGGAGACTTCGAACGTTCCCCACACTCCTACTCAACTGCAAAGACGAAGTGAAAGTGAGGATAAGTGAAAAAGAAGACAATGGACACAATAGGAGCAGAAGAGAAGAAGAATTACAAAGGAAAAGGAACAGAACAGAGGAGATCAAAGGGAGAAAAAGAAGCATAAGAAACAAGTAAGCAAGATAAAAGAGTTCATGAAAGATAAAAGAAGCAAACAGAGTAAATGTAAAAATGAGAAAGGAAGTGATGAAAACGATGCAGCAGCAGTAACAGCGGTCTGCTTAAAACGATATATGAGGAAAAAATAGTATCCTCCTTCCAACAGGTATGGAAAGAAAAGCAGTCACCACCACCTAATTCTCTAAAACAAACATAAGAGCGTATAAGAATAACCACATAATAGTACAACGCAGAGACACAAAGTGGCAAAATACATACATATAAATAGCAATAACGGATCATAGAGAGAAGGAAAGAAACGAATACAACAAAGAAGATGAAACAGAAAGAGGAAAAGCAGAGAACAACGAATGCAAGACCCAAAAACAGGAATGTCGAAAGAAGGAAAACAAAAGACCACCCAAAAGCGGAACAGAAACACAAAAAGCCAAAGAGCTACACAAAATGCATGGAAAAGAGAAAACCATGTCTGTGTGAGAAAAGGAAGAGCACAACCATCATAAATAGAGAAGAGAAGCAGAGTTAGGAAGAAGGAAAATTTGAGCAAGGAAAACAGCAATGAAGAACATCGACATTCAGGGAAACAATAAAATGAACAAAGCAAGCGAAAATTGCAATTGGCAAAAATTAGTGACTGAAAGATATGAAGGAAGTAGCAGAAGATAAAAAATAGACCTGCAAATCGGTGTTCAAATACGGATTTCACTCCACAAGAACATCCCACACCTACGCCGCCCTGTCCACCCTCCAATGGGACATCCACTCTTGGGAACTCATCGAACGAATCCTTTTTGTCATTTGAATAACCGCTACGAACCAGAGAAAAATTTGAGCCACCGGAATCTTCATCCGAGTACAGCTCTGCAACCGCCGAAATTTCTGAGAACCAGGTGGCACTGGAGAGGCCTCAGACATTGTTCGCCGCCGATTTCGAGTTTGAACCATTCCGACAACGTCACTAGCAAACTCTCGCTTCTTTCTGATACAACGCAACAGTAAACCCTCATATAATGGAAACGACGGTTCCAATTTCCTCCTCACACGTGGGCAAAAGAGAAGCACCAGGAAAAAATGACTGACATTATTAAGGGCAGATTTGTAATTTCCATTAATCAGAAGTTTCAATTTCGAAAACAAATCCCTGAGTGCTCCTATTTTGGAAAACATTAGTAATCTCTATCCATTTTGGTAATTAACTCAAAATAAAATATCATAAAAGATTACAATTCGTGTTTTTATTTTTTGTCATCTCAGGCTGTGGATTATATATGGACTAAATTCATAATATAAGTTGGGTTTAGTTTTGTCGGCTTTAGTTAGCTTGAGTAGAACTTATTTTATGTATGAACGAATTTTCAATTTCTTTTTAAGAATTTTTTTTTAAATACCTGTTGTTTTTGTCTGCTTTGATTACTATTTTTATATTGTTGGACCAAAGTTTTTCACAATAAAGCACAATGGTTTTGTTAGTCTTAAGTTGGTTAAGTGAATGAGAAATGAGATTGAGATTAAGAAAGCCTACAACTTCAGTTACTTAAGTTGTTGCTAAAAATCCCACATTATGCTGGTGCCGGTGCTCGGGACTCGGGAGAATGTGGGGCTTTGGCCCACAATGCGTGTATTCTTTTTGGGCCAAACCTACGGGAAAGATCTAGCCTTAAAGGCAAAGATCTCGTATTAAAGGCTCTTAAAAGTTCCGTGATTCTCACCTTGTGTTTAATGCCTTCAGTTACGCTCGGGTTCAAACTAGCATTAAACGAAACGAGATTCGGTCTTAAATGGACGTGTGATCTCCGGGATTTGGTCTTAAATGGACGTGCTTAGAGGCCAAGTCTCTTCCTCCTATAAAACAGAACACATAATCCCTTAACAAAATTCCGCACAAAGTCACCGGGAAAACTCCCTATGAGCTTTGGAAAGGTTCACCACCATCGTATAAATACCTCAAAATGTGGGAGTGCTTAGCAAAAGTGGTTGTACCACCTCCTAAAAAGGTCACAATCAGACCAAATATTGTTGATTGTATATTTCTCGGATATGCACATAACAGTTCTGCATATATATATTTATGATTTTTAAATGAGAGATACTTGATATCCATGTCAACATTGTAATGGAATCAAGAAATGCCTCTTTCTTTGAACACGTGTTTCCATATAAGAATAAATAAAATCCAAAAAGAACTCGTGAAGAAAGAGATTATACAAGCCACAAGCCTAGTACTTCTGGCACTGCATTGTCTAACTTAGAAAATTAACAAGATGAACCTAGATAGAGCAAAAGAGCTCGTAAGGAAAAATCTTACGGTGATGATTTTTTGATGATTTTTCTTATAGAAAATGAACCAAGAACTTTCACTGAAGCCATGTCTAAACCAGACACTTCCTCTTGGAAAGAAGCCGTAAATAGTGAGATGACCTCAATTATGCAAAATCATACTTATGAGTTAACCGATCTCCCTAAAGGGTTTAAAGCACTAGGATGCAAATGGATTTCAAAACAAAGACAAAGACTGATGGCTCCATAGATAAGTACAAAGCTAGACTTTTGGTGCAAGGGTTCAACCAAAAAGAAGGTCTGGATTTCTTCGATACATATTCTCCGGTGACGAGAATAACTTACATCAGACTGCTGATAGGAAGTGCAACATTAAGAGATTTGGAAATCCATCAAATGGATGTAAAAAGGGCTTTTCTAAATGGTGATTTAGAAGAAGAGATTTACATGAAACAACCTGAAGGGTTTGTTGCTCCAAGACAAAAACACAAAGTCCGTCGACTTGTTAAGTCATTGTATGGTCTTAAACAAACTTCAAAACAATGGCATGAAAAAATTGATAATGTTATGATGTCAAATGGTTTCAACATAAATAAGTATGATAAATGTATCTACATTAAACAAACTAAAAATGCATATGTGATACTATGTTTGTATCTAGATGACATGCTTATTATAGGAAGCAACAACGACATAATCCAACAAACTAAGAATTTACTCAACAGTAAGTTTGACATGAAAGACATGGGTCTTGCTGATGTCATCTTAGGGATTATAATCACACGCACTTCTGACGGAATTATATTGTCTTAAGGTCATTATGCTGAAAAGATTCTTGAAAGATTCAAGAACTATACAAGTGGTACTGCCAAAACTCCTGTTGACCCACAACTTCATCTGAACAAAAACTCAAGTGAAGCAGTGTCACATGTAGAGTACGCACGTGTAATAGAAAGTCCGAGGTACTTGATTAACTGTACTTAACCTGATCTAGCACATGTAGTCAACGTACTCAGTCGTTACACAAGCAATCCTGGACATAAACACTGGAAAGCCATAAGTAGAGTATTGAATTACTTACAATATACAAAAAGTTATGGGTTGCACTACTGTAAAGAACCTCAAATCTTGGAAGGATACAGTGATGCTAACTGGATTTATGATTCCAAAAATCGAAATCCACAAGTGGATACGTTTTTACCCTAGGCGGTGCAACAATATCTTGGAAGTCCTCCAAACAAAATCTGCTAGCTCTATCCACCATGGAGTCTGAGTTTATAGCTTTAGATAAAGCAGTAGAAGAAGCATAATGGCTTCAAAAAATTTTGGAAGATATTCCTCAATGGGAGAAACTTGTGTCGGCTCTATGCATTCATTGTGATAGTCAATCCGCTATAGCCCGAGCATAGAATAATCTCTATAATGGTAAATCTCGTTATATAAGGAGACGACAAAAAAGCATTAGACATATGATCTTAATTGGTGTCATCACCATCGATTACATCAAGTCAGCAAACAATCTAGCAGATCCTTTTACAAAAGGTCTGTCCAGAGATCAAGTCGAAAAATCATCAAGAGGAATGGGTTTAAAACCTATGAATTAGGAACATGTCTGATGGACACCCCACTGACATAACTGGAGATCCCAAGAAGTAGGTTCAAAGGGACAACTAAATCAGATAATATCTTCTGACAACATTGTGAGCATTACGACTCTGCTTAGTTCCTAGGATGATAAACAGTGCAACATGTAGAAAGTTAAGGATAAGTATTAAACTTTTAATGATTTGAGTCCAATAATTGGTTGATAAGTGAAGTATCACAGGTTACTTCTGTACATCTAAATGTTTGGAAAATAACCTTGTGAGTGTGAAATAAAGGTCGTTTCTAGGAGAATGAAAGTAAGGTTATACTCTCCAAGTTCACTCATGAATACCAGACAAAGTTCAAGGCCACAATGAACACAATAGAGAACTTAGTTCTACTAGAAAATGATCTGGGTTATATTTGTTGTCTAGGTTTACACTAAACTTTCGGGTGGTTCAAGACATCAAGTTCACCTCCTGGTCAAGTAAACCCGACATATATTAACAATGAGTGGTTCAAAGCTGAAAAATGCTACTTACTCAGACACAATCCATTTTCCTCAACACTCTCGAAAGTTTGTATGTCTGTCTAGTCAGTAGAGTCCCTTTTAGTCATATGTTTAGAGTCATTTCTATTCATGTGGGGGATTGTTGGACCAACGTTTTTGACAATAAAGCCCAATGGTTTTATTAGTCTTAAGTTGGTTAAGTGAATGAGAAATGAGATTGGGCTTAAGAAAACCTACAACTTAAGTTACTTAAGTTGTTGCTAAAAGTTCCACATTGCTAAGAAGAACTTGGTTGCTTGTGTATATATACTATTACACTTGTCTACTAGTTTAGAGAGCTTGGAGGAGAGAAGGGAAACACCACACGCACATGTCGCCGCCGCTGTGCCGATGCCAATGCTCGGTGCTTGGGGCTCGGTGCTCGGGGCTCAGAGCTTGGTGCTCGAGACTTGGGGCTCGGAGTTTGGGGTCGGGGGAAAGTGGGTCTTTGGCCCACAACGCGCCTATCCTTTTTGGGCCAAACATACGAGAAATATCTAGCCTTAAAGGAAAAGATCTCGTATTAAAGGCTCTTAAAGGTTCTGTGACTCTCGCCTTGCGTTTAATGCCTTTAGTTATGCTCGGGTTTAAACTAGCATTAAACAAAATGAGATTTGGTCTTCAATGGACGCGTGATTTCCAAGATTCAGTCTTAAATGGCCGTGCTTGGAGGCTAAGTCTCTTCCTCCTATAAAACCGAGCTCCTCTTCTCATTCTAGTCTAGTTGTTCCCACGAGAAAAACATAACACATAATCCCTCATCGTCTGTCTAGAGTCCGAGAGTGTAGCAGTAGACACTTCAGTTCGTAAATTTCGTTCGTCGGTGTATCGTCGACCGGTCTCAGTCACAGTTCTATTATGGGACTCAAAAAAGCATTAACCGAGTAAACCGCATGCGTTTATTGAAGTAATGTAACAAGACGCTCGTTTATGTGAATTTTACCTTAACCGTTTATGTTTTATTCATTTATTTTAGCTTCTACATTCGCTAAACCGGATTCGAGTAGTAAGGTTCCTACATATATTTCACATTGATAAATTCTCTTTATCCAGCTTTGCTATGATTTGGAGGCGAGTTTATTGTCAAACACTTATGAGTTTGTTTGCTAGTTTTCTTACTAACAAGAAAATGTTTTCGTATTTGTACAAAATATATAGGATTAGCAAATCAAATTGATTTGTAAGGGTAATGGTAACAACGGAATTGTGCTGAATGCGGAATCTGACAAAAAAATTTTTTATTTTTTGTGCAGAATCTTGCAGAATTACTTAAAATCAAATGGTAACAGCTGAATTCAGTTAAATGTGGAATCTGGTGGATTTTTTAATATATAATTAGATCGACAAAGTCCAATTCATAGCCAAAGTCTGTCCTAGAACTCCATTTAATCTACATTATGTAGTAGGTTGAATATTTGATGCTAGATTCAAATATCAAAAAAGAAAGTTGGAACTCGAGCTAAACCAAATCCGAGCCAAGTGAAATATAGCAATACATGTATAATTATATTATTCATAGTTGATTGTTTATTTTATTTAAAATATATTTTATTTAGAAGATATAAAAAACTAATAGAATGAATCAAAAACTAATAGAATGAATCATTATTAATATTTAAATCATATACAAAGAATTTAAACTAATGAACTACATTCAATAAGTGAGCATCTCTCTAGTTGAGAGAGTTTCCGCATCTCTCTAGTTGAGAGAGTTTCCTCTCTCCTCCGGCAGGCCTATCAACGAAATCTCTCTTCTCGGATGTCTAACTTTCAGAGAGACTGTCGTTTGGTTTACTAGTGGAGAGTAATCATCCAGTTTCCGGTAAATCTCCGGATTTCTTTCTCCGGGTTCTAGTTTTGTGAATTTTGTTGTTTAAGTTGTATTTCTTTTGGATTTTGTTGGTGTTCCATATATATCTGGCTTTGCCGTCTTTGGTTTTGGTTTCATCTCTGGTTTCTTTTTCAAGCTATTTGTTAGTATTTTCTAGTTTTTGTTTTGTTAAGTTGTCTAAATTAGGTTTTAAGGTCTTAGTTTTTGGGGATTAGTATCCTCTTTCTTCGTGAATCTTAGGTAGTTGAGTCATTCCTTTTCCTTGGTATGTTCCTCTGCTTCGAGTTGTAACTCTTTGTTGCTTTCACTGCTTACCAGACAGAGCTTGATGGTGAATCAAGGGTCGGGCCACCTTGTTGGTCTTGCCGGCACTAAAACTTCTCGGTGTTTGAGCTAGTTGCTAAAGTTAGGGTTTGTTTCACTTTTGCCTCACGATTTACTCGGGAAGAATCGATCAAAATCAAGTTCAAATTCAAAGAGACGACATGGATGAGAGTCGATTCACGGTGAAGTTTCTATCGTCGGTTCACCGAAGTTGCATGACGGGGACTACCTCAGACCAACATGTTGTAACTTTTGAATGAGATATTCGACTTCTCGAGAATTTTTTTTATTGGGCTGTAGTTAAGTCCATTAACTCTTATTCTCTGTTTTTGAGTTATGATTGTAATGCAAGTTTGGACTTGATATTTTGTAAGTGTGGCTTTTGGGTTTTTTTTCAATAAAGAGTTTAGATGGAAAAAAAAACTAATGAACTATTAGTAAAAAATAAATATTATAAAACAAGAAAGAGAAAAACAAAAGTAAATTCCTCATGAAATTAGTTGTATGTATGTAACTGGTAACATTATAAAAAATTAGTTGAGGAAGAAACAATTCGACCAATTCCGCTAGTCCCAGTTGGTACCTCAAGCCCAATCTCCACGGCGATTCCGAAAATCAAACAGACGGTGAAGAACTGCTTAACAAAAACCGTAAAAATGGGTCCCACATCTCAGAGAGGTCTCGCCACGTCATGAATTTATTATCGTATTCGGATATCACTCAATTAAAAGCCAAAATCCCCACTCGCTCTTTGTTTTTCTGTCGACTGATTATTTTATTTTTATTATTTCGGTCGACATCATGACTAGCTTTTTTACAAACTATATATATACACACATTTACTATTATAATTACAAGCTTCATCCATATTTTTTTTTACAAAATCAATGAACGCGGAGAAGAATAAGAATAGATTGGAGTGTGTACTCGATTCCCTCTCCTTTTCAACTCCAAACATTGCCTCTGGTTTTTTCAATGGTCGGCGAAGAACCTGATTTGCTCTAATCACTATATAAAACACTCTCAATTTCAACTTCACTTCTCTATCTTCCCGTTATCTCCGCCACGTGTGTTTCTCTCCTTTCTTCTTCTTTTGTCTCCTTTCGCATTTATCTTCATCTCAGAAACGAACAATCCAAGTGTATACACACACTCACACACATACACATCTTTTTCTATTGAAAGGATTGATTTTTGAGATGTGGGTCAGTGTTGGTTTCTCTCTTCTTGCCATGTGAGTTTCGAATCTGAAACTAAAAGCTTTGAAACAAGGGACACAATGTTACTGACACCTAAGATGTTTAGTTCTTGGCTTCGAAGAGATGTTAAGAAGATTCTCAAACGCAAAGACAGTGATGCTGGTGAAAGAGGTTATTTTTAATTAAACTTGAGTTTCAATTTTTGATTTTGCTTCTCCATGTTTAATTATATCATTTCCTCTTTAAGATCTCCTATTTCTTTAGGGTTTAAATCACCTAACAGAGAAGGATCTAAGGGTTGAATTTGAGTTTTGTGAAATCTGTTTCTGATTCAGGCAAAGCACTGGAAGACTTACGAGCCTCGTTATTCAACAAATTCCGTTCGCCGGAAACTCCAAAGAGACAGCAACAACAACAACATCGTATATGTGGCCCAACTGTTGCTCTCACTTTCAATTTCGTTGTTGCAATTAGCATTATCTTCATTAACAAATGGGTAATTTTAGTTATCTAACTCTTTCTTAAAATCATCATTACTGAAATTCATCAAAATAATCAGCTTTTTTCTCTTCTTTTCCTTTTATTTTTTTTTAATTCAGGTGCTTAAAAACATAGGCTTTGAGTTTCCAGTGTTCCTCACATTCATTCACTACATTGTAGCATATATATTAATGGCTCTTCTCAAATCCTTTTCTCTCCTCCCGGCTTCACCGCCTTCCTCAAAATCATCGTCTCTTCCTCTCTATACTCTCGGCATTGTAATGTCACTCTCTACAGGACTCGCTAATGTTAGCCTTAAGTATAACAGGTTCTTAAAATGTTCTCTTTCCCTCTCTCTCTCTCTCTCGCTCTCTCTCCCCATTGATTTATATGGTGCTAGGTCTCATGTCACGTCTCATACTGCGGTTTTGTTTGTTGTTTTTGTTTCTCAGTGTTGGATTCTACCAGATGGCCAAAATTGCTGTTACACCTTCTATTGTGTTTGCAGAGTTCTTGTGGTATAGAAAGAGAGTTTCTTTCATGAAGGTAAATGTGATTTTCCCTTCTTTCATCACATAACTGTTAAGTCCAATTAGAAATCTGCATTTGTTTGTATTCAGTTGGATTTGCATTGATCCGTTCACACTAACATTTTATAGAGTACATAACCTTTCGGCTGATGTTTTTACAGGTGGTTGCACTTACAGTTGTATCTGTGGGAATTGCGGTTGCGACTGTAACAGATTTACAATTTAGTCTATTTGGTGCTTGTGTGGCATTAGCATGGATTATACCTAGTGCGACCAACAAAATCTTATGGTCCAATATGCAACAACGAGAAAACTGGACTGCTTTAGCGTATGTGAATCAGATTCTCTAGTTTTTAATGTCCTCTCTATTCATTCTCTCTGTATTGACATCTCTTCTTGCTTCTTTAATCCAGGTTGATGTGGAAAACGACGCCAATCACTCTCTTGTTTCTTGTATCCATGATTCCTTTCTTGGATCCGCCAGGTGCTCTATCGTTCAATTGGAGTTTTGCCAACACATCTGCGATTCTTATGTCCGCTCTTCTCGGATTCTTTCTCCAATGGTCTGGAGCCTTAGCTCTCGGGTAAGTAATACTTTGTATACATCAGTCCGGTCTGTACATTTCAGTTCAGTTATTTGTTTGTTTGGTTTGGTTCCTAAGTCCAAATTTTGTCCCATTTATGCAGAGCTACTTCGGCAATAACGCACGTGGTTCTCGGACAATTCAAGACCTGTGTCCTCCTCCTTGGAAACTACTACATTTTCGGATCAAATAGTGGTTTGATTAGCGTTTGCGGTGCAATTGTGGCGATTGTGGGGACTTCGTTATATACTTACCTAAACACGAGAGGTCAATCTCTTAAGGCTTCATCGTCGTCTGCTTCTTCTCCTTCAGAAAAGAAGTCAAGATTCAGTGATCTTAAGGATGGTGACAAGAATCTTGAACCGTACGGCTCTGAAGCTGTCTAGTCTAGTCTAACTTGGTAGTGTAGTTTTGATTCATTTATTCCACATTATTATATTCTAATTTTCACTTTTTCTGTCCTCAATTCTTGTTTCTATTTCCCTGATTTCATCCCTGAAAATAAACAACTTCTATTTTTGTATACTTTCAATTAATTGTTTTCCATTCTTTTCTTTTGTCATCAATTTTCCTTTCTGTCATCGAAGATGTATATGTTGTTAATGTCAGAAGTATTTTTTTTGAAGTGATTTGGTTTAATGACAGTTAGTAAGTCTATTGAATGTATGCACTATCTCACACTTAGAGATCGTACTGCCTACATTATGTAGGAACTTGGCTAATAGACTGGCTAGTTGTGGCACAGTGTGATATGATAACGACGACTACTCCTCTGGTTGCTGCATTATTTTCAGGACATTCTTGCAATCTGTCGCTATTACAATCTCCATAATCTGAAAGGACAAAAGTGACTCCATTGCCCAAAGCAACGGTTCAACTTCTGAATGAAGTGCATAGAGACTTCGGCAAACTCCTCGGGCCCCCGCGCCTTCCATTGAATATGGGAAACAAAACCATCCCAAACCTGATTGTAGATCCATGATTTCCAAGAGCCGTCCACAAAGCATCTATAACATGTGAAGCTTGGATTTATTGTAGAGGGGAATGCCACTGGTGACCACTTTGAGGTAATATTAACCGCCATGGGTTTTCTAGAATCCATCAATTCACTTATAGTTGAAGACCATTCTTTGTAATCTGCTTTCGTCTGAAGGGTGATATTTCGTGGGTCACTATCAATATCAGCAAAGTAGTGATTATTTCTTGCTTTCCAGATATGCCATATAAGCCATGAAAAAATCTTGACTTCTACTCGATCCGGGATTCTCCTCAATAAATAGTCCAAATTATATTAAATAGATTTTCTGGGGAAAACATCAGCGGCTGAGGGTATACATGAGAGTGCCCAAGATTGTACTGCTGGTGGACATTCAAACATGACATGATTAATTGTCTTTGTCTCTACATACATCACATCGAGAACATCTAACGACATATTTAATGCCTCGATGGTTGTTCTGCTTGACAGCTGTACATCCAAATAATGGTTGCCACATAAAGTGTTTCATTCAGGCAAATTATCTTCCAAATTTTGGCTTGTAATACCTTAATATTAGGTCCAAATTGTCCCACCTCTAATAATGAATTAGATTCCTCGGTTTGGTATCTAGATTTAATTGGAATAAAGATTTCAAGAATGAGCTGAACATCATTAGGTTTGAAATATTGTCGTAATATAATCTCACGCCATGTCCCAAATTAGGATCAATGAATTGATCGAATGTTATATCCGGATACAAAATCGGGCCTATGCTATTTGCTGGGCGGGTAAAACATCTGGAATCCATGGGTCATGCCAAACCATGGTTGATTTTTCATCACTAATCTTTCTAATGATTCCCTTATTAACCAGGGATCGGGCTGAGGAGATGCTCCGCTAGCCATATAATGGATTAGAATTTGTCTTTGCCGTCAAAGGACATTGGTTTTTATAGTCAAATATTGCTGAATTTAATTTTTCCACTATGGTCTTTGGTAGTTGATAGCATGACATTACATTCGTCGGTAATGCCGTCAAGACAAATTTAATTAAAACCTCTTTCTGGCTTTTGACAAAATTTTGAAGACCAACTATTGATCCTCTCGTGAAGTCTATCTCTAACAAAGGCAAAAAATTTGTTTTAGCCCCGCCTATGTTCTACGGGAGACCTAAATAGGAACTTATACCTCTAACCTGGTTGATACCCAAGATACGGTGAAAGTCCGGTTTATTGGTATCAGGTAGAGCATGTCCAAATTGGATTGATGTTTATCAAAATTAATTTGTTGACCTGATATTGCCTTATATTCTTCTAGAACCTTTAAAATATGATTAGTCTTTTCTTGGGGGTTGCTTTTGCTATAGAGATGCCCGTGATTCGCTTATCTTGCTCTGTTATCCTTAGTTTGGAAATAAGAACTTCCGTACAAAAGATAAAGGTATAAGGCGATAAATGATCACCTTGTCTTAAACCACGCTGCAAAATTACTTTACCGCTTGGTATACCATTTAAAAGAATCAAATATTCTACACTAGTAATGCAATGCATGATACATCGAATCTAATTATCGTTAAAACCTAGTTTACAGAGTAAACTGTCGACAAAATTCCATTCGTCTTTGTCATAAGCTTTGCTCATATATGTCTTCATGGCCATAAATTTTCTTTTAACCGCTTTGTTAATGTGGAGGGCATGAAACATTTTCTGAGCAATCAGAATGTTATCTGAGATGAGTCTGCCTACTAAAAAGGCTAATTGAGTCTCAGAGATAAATTTTGGAAGGACTTTTTTAAGTCAGAGACGGAACTTTGGAGATGATCTTATAACCAACATTACATAGGTTAATAGGTCTGAATTCCATCATCTTAGCCGGTCTGGAAATTTTAGGTATAGGACAGATGTCTATCTTGTTTAAACCTTGTTCAATGGTACATGTGAGCAAAAAGTCATTAACTAGTGTTACCACATCTTCCTTAATTACCTCCCATGACTTCTGAAAAAAAGAACTGCCATTCCATCATGTCCCGATGTTTTTCTAGGATTCATCACAAAAAGAGCTTTCTTAATCTCTTCCTCAGTGGCTTGTCCCATAAGCATTTGATTATCTGAATCCATTATTTTTGACTCGATCTCATCTAATGAAACATTGACATTACCAGTGGTAGTAAATAGTTGGGAAAAATATCGGGTAGCTTCTTGAAGAGTCTCCTCGTCTTTAGTTACCCAATTCCCAATATTATTCATAAGACCAATAGTTCTGTTTTTTCTCTTCTTTGTTTTGATTGAACATGAAAGAATCTAGTGCTCTCATCACCCTCATGCAACCGTTTATTTCGGCTTTTCTGTTTCCAATAAACATTTTCATCAGCATATGCTTGTTTTAGTTCTTATTTAGCTTTGGTGATTTCATTTGTATTATTGATATTACAGTTTTGTAAGTCCTCAACAATTCTCTGTAAATCCATAATTCGTTGTCGTCCAGACAGGATATTCCTATTTATCCAATAGGAAATCTCAGGACGACATCTCTTAATCTTGCCCATGAACGATATTCTACAAGGGCATGGTAGACCCCTCCAACTTTTTTCAATTATTTCTTTGAAACCAATTTTACTAAGCCATATTTTATCAAAAATAAATTGTTTATGAGGTCAAAAATCTTGATCATTAAACCTCCCCAAAATTGGTATGTGATCTGAACCTATCGTATCAAGGTACTTCACTTCAAAGTTTGGGAATAATTCATTCTCCATATCCATAGGCTTTGTCTAGGATACAATGGACAATGTCGTTGTTCTGTACACCTAGCCATGACTATGAGTTACCAAGTTTTGGAAAATCTACAAGGCTACAATCTTGAATCATTTGGGTAAATGAAATAAAGGAGTTCGCATGTCTTAAAGAGCCTCCTTGCTTTTCATGATTACAAGATAATTTGTTGAAATCTCCAATGACTAACCATAAAGAATTTCGAGTAATGCCCATTCGGGTTAATTTCTCCTAGACATAATTTTTTTTACTTTGTTTGGTTCTCCATAGATAAAAGTGAGATCAATTTTTTTGTCCTTTAATATTGAATGATATATCTATCATATTTTTATCTTATGGTTTAAAATAACATTATAGATATCTGAATAGAATAAAGTTAAACCACCACTTAAACAATTCAGTTCAATAGTAATTAACTTATTAAAACCCAAATGCATTTGATTTTTTTCGATGAAACAAATATTATTCTTAGGTTCTGAAAGAAACAGAAAATCCGGTTTATATCTCTTCCAAATATCTCTAAGATAACTTATTGAAACTCTATTACCAATTCCCTTGGCAATTCCAACAAAGAGTTTTAAACATAAAATTAAAAATAACTAAATTTCATGTAGCCTTTGCCTTGCTCCTTATTCTTCCCTTCTTTAGCCTTTGAGTTTTTTGGCGTCTTACAAGAGGACATTGCCGACATGGCCATCATCTTCTTTGAGCTTACACCTCGAAGAGGTGTTGAAGATCTAGACGAAGGTTTGCTCGGACCTGCAGGAGGTTTCGAAGCCTATGCATCCTTGCATTGTTGAACCAGTCGAGTGAAATCTTCATCGAACTTAGCCATTTCTGATTATGTGAGGTTCTAGACATTTATAGATGCTACCTCTGATGCAAGGTCATCCAAAGTTGTGTCAGATAACGTCTTTGGATCAGCTTTCTTCATCTCAACATCATCCCTTGGTCCGGTTTCTTTAACAGGTGAGGGAAGTTCCACATGTTCGGTGTCTGCTGTATCCATTTTTACAACTTCAGGTCTGACAATCGATTCATTTACTAGTATGGGATTAGAAAAAGACTTTGTTTCTGCGTCATGGATTCATAGATTCATCGAGACTATCAATTGGGACTTCCTGCTGGAAAAGAGGCCTCCACACTTTTTTTGATGAGAGAGAACCAGATTTGGACCTCTCACTTGCTATCTTATCTAAACTAAAAGAAGGAGAACCAAAAGACATCTCTCTTACGTTATCAGCATGCATAGAATTTTGGCCAGAGAACTGCATCATTCAGGGATCTTTTTGGCTGTGATTTAGTCTCCTCACAAACCTTTCTAGAATCCTCTTTCGGACTTGGTTGTTTGAGATTCTTCGCATTTACCATTTCTTTCTCATTATGCTTGCTTCCCATCATAACAACAACTTTGTGGCTCTTGTTTTTAGTTATGTTAGCCCTTTTTCCTTTATCATCTTTACTCGGTTATGTTACCTCTTTTTTGGCTTTGTAACAGCAAGTGGCAACATGAGTTAGACAATAGCAAAATGTACAGTAACCTTCCAGTCGTTTGTACTCAAATAACAGTTGTGATTCCTTACCTTCTTCAAATTCAAGTGAACATGGAAATACTATCAGGACTTTTCCTTTCAGCACATCAGTTTTGATTATTGAACCCAGAGAACCAGCCACTAGACAGTATATGTAACACCCCCAGTTCGTTCTAGACTGGAGATGCCACATTGACGCGCATCCAAGCCGACGAGCCGAGGGATCCGAACACATATCCCGTCCTATTATCTCAAGGCTTTGTAACCCGAGACAATAGTCCGTTAGTTTGCCTAATACCAAGGCTAAGCACATACAAACACATATTATATGGAAACACTTGTATTATTTCAAAAGCGTTTACAAAGCCAAATCCAAATCCTCGGCCGAGTTTAAAATAACTTTACAAATCGTATTTGCTTACATACATTTGCAAAAAGGAGAAATCTACACTGGCTCTCCTAAACTTTCCTTCGCGCCCTAGAGGTTCTTTCTATGGTCTCCTGCAAAAAGGAAGTGAGACGTGAGCACACACTTGCTCAACGAGTTTGGGAACCACACTAGGCAATGTTAGCAAGAAATGCACGCAAACAATCATCCCATTCCTTTACCACTCACCATGTACACAATAAACTTACTGCGGGCCAACAACACAATATATTACAGTGCCGGTGTTGTTGGTCACTGCGTACCACGTACACACAGTACTGGTCATCCCTACGCTTCACGCACCTTTACTTGGTACGCAACCACATTCACAATCAAAACCATCCGCTTCACGTACCTTCACTCAGTACGAAGCCTCATTCACAATCTCATGCTTCACGTACCCTCACCCGGTACGAAGCCTCATTCACATCACACCATCCACAACAATCTCAATCATGTGCGTATATTAACAATTCATAGCAATTACTCACGCAAACATGAACAATTCATCACGCGTGACCACACAACATTCTTACACCCTTTACTCATATATCATCAACTTATACCATGACACATACCATTTCACGTGTCTTCTATTTACTTACCACCTCATTTTTACCATTTTATTATCGTTTTACTTTAACAATATACCCGCAACTACACTTAGCGGGTTAAATCAACTTTCATCAATTTACTAGGTTCAATTCTCACTCACGATATAGATTATAGCACCTTAATAAATCACTCAATGCATGCAACTACCCACAATAATTCCCAATCCCACAATCATTTACTCGTGATTCACGCAAGGCCTTTCTATCAAGATTCGACCATAACTTAACAATTTATCTCGCAACATACAATAACGATACAGTCCTTAGACTAATTCATCACGCAACCATGGACACACAAGCACTTTCCCTTAAGCAGACCTAACACCAACTCACCTCGATAGCTTCCTTGCTTTGTGCTAATGATTAAATAGGACAAAACTTACCTTCCACTTAGGTTTCTTGTAAGCTACATGCCTTCATGCTGGATAAAGACAAATAAACTCAAGCATGTCGATTTTTACCACTTGGTCCTAAAACCTTCCCAACCACTTTCTAAGCCATCCCACCTCTTTCGTGACCAACTTAAACTCTCTCCATTTCGAGTTATTTACTTCCGACAATTTATCCCAACACTAAACTTTGGACCATTTCCTTGATCCTTGTAACTTACTATTCGGATCGCAGTCGGGACACTACATTCTCCCCTCTTTAATAGAATTCGTCCCGAATTCTGTCAGCTCACTAAGGCCCTTCTACGTCCATAAACAACTAAGGGTAGTTCTCTTGGATTTCCTTCTCATCTTCCCAAGTTGTTACGATCCGGTTCTATTTTCCCCAAAATACTAGGATCTGTGAGATTTCTCGGGTTTTTAGCTTCTTGATCCGTCGTTCTCCCACTCGGATTGGTTCTTCGGAATAAGTTAGGTTGCTACGAAGGTTTTCCACTCTTTGTGGTTCTATGGCATTTGGATAGGAAACATATTTTTGTAGCATCGAGACATGGAATACCAGATGTAAAGCCTTGTCTGATGGGAGTTCCAATCGGTATGCTAGCTCTCCGACTCTATCCCGGATACGGTATGGTCCAATGTACCGAGTTGCTAACTTTCCGACCTTCCCAAACCTATCTCTTCTTTTTTGGGCTGCTACCTTAAGGTACACCTAATCCCCCACTTGAAACATAACTTCTCTCCTATGTTGATCGACATACTTCTTTGGTCGATCTTACGCCTTTCTCATGTTCTCCTTCACTACCTTAATCTTCTTGGTAGTTTCCTCAACCACACTTGGCCCATACATCCTTCGTTCTCCTATCTCCACCCAACATAACGGGGTTCTACATTGCCGTCCATACAAGGCTTCATAAGGTGAGACGCCAATGCTTGAGTGGTAACTATTGTTGTATGAAAATTCTACCAAGGGTAGGTAACGTTCCCATGTACTTCCCCAATCCAGGATACATAACCGTAGCATACCCTCCAATGTACGGATTGTCCGTTCTGTTTGTCCGTCGGTCTCGGGATGGAAAGTTGTACTCATGAATACCTCCGTTCCCAACACTCGTTGAAACGCTCTCAAAAACTGAGCCGTAAACCTTGGGTCTCTGTCCGACACCATGTTGGCTGGAACACCATGCAACCTGACTATCTCCTTTAGGTATAACTCTGCCAAAGTTAGGACCTTGTCCGTTGACTTTATGGGTAATAGATGTGTGGATTTGGTCAGTCGATCCACTATGACCCAAATCGAATCATTTTCTCTTCTCGGTGCCTTAGGTAAACTTGTGATAAAATCCATTGCAACCGCTTCCCATTTCCATTCTGAGATCGGTAAATTTTAGAGTAGTCCTCCAGGAACCTGATGTTCCACCTTCACTTGCTGACATATTTGGCACCGAGATACCCATATTGCAACTGATCGCTTAAGCCCAGGCCAATGGTAGTACCTTCAGATGTCTCGGTACATCTTTGTACTACCCGGATGTATGCTAAGTATGGAACTATGGTTGTCCTCAAGACTTCCTCTCTTAAACCGAGACCTTGAGGTACAGTGATCCGGCCATTTAAAAGTAATGTCCCATCATCCGCTAAGTGATACCCACTATCACTATTTTCTCCCTTCCGTAATGCTTCTATTATCCTTTTAAACTTTGGGTCCACCTTTTGTGTATCACGGATTCTTTGAACCAAGCTGGCTTGATTCATAGCTTGTATCCCTAATGGTTCTAATTCCACACCTTCGAGTGCGGTTATCCTTACCGTCTTAAGCTCAGCCACTAATGCTTCTAAGTCTGTGGTTATGTCTACATTCCTCTTGCATCTACTTAGTGCATCCGCCACAACATTTGCCTTCCCGGGATGGTAGTTGATTTCAAGGTCGTAGTCCGTAATAAACTCCATCCATCTTCTTTGTCGAAGGTTCAAATCTGGTTGAGCAAATAAGTACTTAAGACTTTTGTGATCAGTCCGAATCTCCACCTTTTCACCATATAGGTAGGACCGCCAAATCTTAAGCGCAAACACCACCGCGGCCATCTCCAGATCATGTGTTGGGTAATTCTCCTCATGCTTTCTAAGTTGTCGGGATGCATACGCAAGGACCTTATCGCCTTGCATCAACACACATCCAAGTCCTATCTGGGATGCATCTCTATACACGGTGTACGACCTTCCCGGTTCCGGTAAGGACAATATAGGCGCTAAGGTCAAACCTTCTTTTAGTTGACTAAAGGCCACTTCAGCCTCGTCCGTCCACTTAAAGGTAACTCCTTTTCCCGTAAGGCGAGTTAATGGTTTTGCGATGCTTAAAAAATCCTTTACAAATTTTTGGTAATATCCCGCAAGTCCTAAGAAACTTCTTACCTCAGTGGCATTCTTTGGCTGTGGCCAATCCTTTACGACCCTAACCTTTTCAGGGTCTACTGATACTCCTCATTCCGACACCTTATGACCTAGAAATCCTACCTCCCTCTTCCAAAAACTACATTTGCTAAACTTCGCAAAAAATTTGCGATCCTTTAAGCGTTGTAACACTTTCCTCAAGTGTTCCGCATGATCCTCGGCACTTTGGGACTAGATGAGGATATCATCAATAAAAATGATGAAAAATTCATCAAAGTATTCTCTAAAGACTTCATTCATAAGCCTCATGAATACTGCAGGAGCATTGGTTAGTCCAAATGACATTACTACAAACTTGTATTGTCTATACTTTGTCCTAAATGCCGTCTTATGGACATCCTTCTCGGCAATTGGTATTTGATGGTATCCCAAAGCCAAATCTATTTTTGAGAACCAAGTTGCACCTTGCAATTGGTCCAACAACTCATCAATCCTTGGCAAAGGATACTTGTCCTTCACAGTTACTTTATTGATTCCCCGGTAATCAATACATAGTCTCATGCTCCCATCCTTCTTCTTTACAAACAATACCGGTGCTCCCCACGGCGATGAACTAGGCCTGATGAATCCTTTATCCATCAGATCTTCTAACTGTTTCTTTAATTCTGCTAGTTCAGCCGGAGACATTCGGTAAGGAGCTTTTGCTCTTGGGGCTGTTCCCGGTTCCAATATAATGGCAAAGGGGTTACTCCGAGGTGGAGGCAATCCTTCTAATGGTGTGAATACATCTGCAAACTCCTTCGCAATTGGAATTGATTCCAATTCCTCTTCTTTCCTTGGACCTATTTCCACTGTACTTAACATTACTAAGTATAATTCTCCATTTTCCAATTCATGTTCCATCTGCAAGGCAATTACTAATGAGATTCCCGTACTTGGGCAAATCCCATTGTATACACACGTTTGGCCTTTCCCATCTGTTAACATTACCCGGCCTTTGTAACAATCAATGCTTGCCTGAAATTTTGAAAACTAGTCCATTCCTAAAATGACTTTGTGTTGTTCCAAGGGTACTATCAAGAGGTTAGTTGGGAGTACTACCTTCTCAAACTCAACCGGTACCTCCAATATATAAGCTCGGGCATGAAGGGTCTGAGTTTCCGGGGTTCTAATTGGTACGTTCACTTCTACCATTACAAAGGTTCCTTTGAACCTTCTCGCAATTTCGGGTGACACAAAACTATGCGTCGCACCCGAGTCAAACAATACATGCGTGAGAACTTTACCAACTTTTATTGACCCTATCATTTTTCATTAACATTTTCACATACCCAAACAAACATTATATGCACCAAAGCATTCATTACACACATGTAAGTTAGTTACTTACTCGATATTGGCCCTTTATCGGGCTGGGAAGAGTTAGGTTTATCTATGCCTAAAGCGTAGACTCTTCCGATATTTGGTTAAGGTTTAATAGCGAGTCTTGCCGGGGCTTGGTCGAGATGGCCTGCCGGATCAGTTCGCGGGCAAGAAGTCGCATAATGCCCCCTTACACCACAAGTGAAACATACTATATCACGACTCATACTAGGACATCCTCTTGCAACATGGCCTCAGCCTTTACACAGCTGACATAAAGGTAAGTCCCTTGTGTCTCGAACTGACATACGAGCACCCCTTGGAACTTGCCCTCTCCCTCGTCCTGGAAACCTTCCACTATGATGACCTTGCGGGTTATGTCGATAACCCGGCCTACTTACTGGTGGTGGCAAGGTTGGTTTTGATGTCACGGCTTGCTCCGCCGCTATACGTTCCTCCATGTTTACTGCCCTTTCTATGGCCTCATAGATGTTGCTAAATTGAACAACTTGCAACCGGCTCTATATCACAGGTTGTAATCCTCGCAAAAATCTTCGAACTATGGCGGGTTAATTTATACTCATGTCTCGGATAAACCTTCCCAATCTCATGAATTCCGCCTCATATTCCCTCACAGTCCTATTTTCCTGTTGTAATTGTAGAAACTGTACTTCCAATCGGTCTCGTGCCTCCAGTGAGAAGTACTTTCTTTCAAATTCTCTTCGAAACTTATTCCATGTATTAATACTCCCTCCATAATTACTGTCCACGTTCCTCCACCAGTAATCAGCATCGTGGTGTAAGTAGTAGACCACCACATCCCTCTTAAAGTTCTCCGGACACCTTGTTGCATTGAAATTCCTTTCCATATTACGGACGCAATTATCCGCTACTATTGGGTACGTGCTTCCAGAAAACCTATATGTGCCCAGATTGCGCATTGCCGTTACTATGGTCAAGAAATCAGGTTGCGCCCTTCCCCTAGGTCTCTCCATTCTATCAGCATCACGTTCATTATTCTCTGGTCGAGAGTTCCTCCTATGACTTCTCTCAGGTCTTTGACTAGACACATGATATGTAGGCTCAACTTGTGGTACATATGTCCCAGCGGTTATCTTGTCCAAACTGTCAAACCAATATCACGTCCCACTCATATCTTGTCCCCTTGTACTCTAAGTCCGTGATTCTTCTAACTCAAAATTGTCTGCCCACGACTCATCACTTGTACTCAGTCCCCCTAATGACTTATTCGGGTACCACTCGACATTTCTTCGATCCGGCCTTTCCAAATCATGAATAGGTCTCCCACGAGTATGTGGCATCTATAAAATACATTGTTAGTGCCTAGTATACTAACAAAGAAAGCTGACCGGTTTCATATCCTTTTGCAAAACCCTTTTTGACTCCTTTAAAATCGAAATCAAGTTCCATATGTGCGGAGCATGAACTATGCTCTTATACCAACTTTGTAACACCCCCAGTCCGTTCTAGACCGGAGACGCCACATTGACGCGCATCCAAGCCGACGAGCCAAGGGATCCGAAACACATTCGGTCATTGACCTAAGCTCGAACACACATCCTGTCCTATTATCTCAAGGCTTTGCAACCCGAGACAATAGTCCGTTAGTTTGCCCCGGACCAAGGCTAAGCACATACGAACCCATTTTATATGGAAACACTTGTATTATTTCAAAAGCGTTTACAAAGCCAAATCCAAATCCTCGGTCGAGTTTAAAATAACTTTATAAACCGTATTGTTTACATACATTTGCAAAAAGGAGAAATCTACACCGACTCTCCTAAGCTTTCATTCGCGGCCTAGAGGTTCTTTCTATGGTCTCCTGTAAAAGGGAAGTGAGACGTGAGCAAACAAAACTTTGCCTTTTTTCCACCAAAACTCATCTCATCCTTGATTTTTCCTAGCGCAAACAAAACTTTAGGAGTATCCTGCTCGTGTTGTAGAAAGTAGTTCTGTAAGGTGATTACTACTTGATATGCTTCTTTTGATGACACATTTGGTGTAACGCTACTATCATCTAGTTCTGGATCATTCTCATCAGTCAGTACAGACTCAGGAATAGGTAAAAGGGTATACAAACCGTGTGGCTGAACCGTTGACTTGGCTTGCTTACAAGTTGAACATCTTGAACAAATTCTGTCCACGTCCTTACGCATATGTGGCCAATGAAAGTGATCTTGCATGACCTTGAGGGTTTTTGCCACGCCAAAGTGACCCATGAGGCCTCCGCCATGTGCTTTCCTAACTAAAAGATCTCGAACAGAACAGTTAGGTACACACAAACGGTTCTCATAGAACAAGAAACCGTCATGCTTAAAGTAATGACCAAAACCGTGCTTAGAACAATCAACAAATATGGTTTTGAAGTCAGGATCGCTTTCGTACAGTTCTTTCAAATGTTCAAATCCGAGCAACTTGGTTTCAAGGGTAGAGAGTAGAGTGTACCTTCTGGACAATGCATCGGCTACCACATTGTCCTTACCTTGCTTGTAGCGGATGACGTACGGAAAGGTCTCAATGAATTCGACCCACCTAGTATGTCTCTTGTTGAGTTTGTGCTGTCCTTTGAGATACTTGAGAGACTCATGGTCGGTGTGGATTACAAACTCCTTTGGCCAAAGATAATGCTGTCATGTTTGTAAGGCTCGGACTAGTGCATATAGCTCTTTATCATACGTCGGGTAGTTAAGCGTAGCTCCTCCAAGTTTCTCGCTGAAATAAGCGATGGCCTTCTTATCCTGCATCAAAACAGCTCCAATACCCACATTAGAAGCATCGCATTCTATCTCAAATGTTTTGAGAAAATTGGGTAAAGCTAAAATGGGAGCATTGATAAGCTTAGTCTTTAACGATTGGAATGCACTATCTTGAGCTTCGGTCCACTTAAACCCGATTTCCTTCTTGATTATCTCAGTCAAGGGGGCGGCCAAGGTACTAAAATCCGGTATGAATCTTCGATAAAACCCAGCCAGTCTGTGGAAGCTTCTAACTTCACTTAGAGTCTTGGGCGTTGGCCAGTCCATGATGGCTCTTATCTTTTCCTCGTCCACTTTAATACCATCTGCACTAACAACAAAGCCTAGAAACACAAGATTATCGGTGCAAAAGGTACATTTCTTTAGATTAGCATATAAGCTTTCCTGTCTAAGTACTCCTAAGACCTTCCTAAGATGCTCTATATGTTCATCCAAGGACTTGCTATAGACTAAAATGTCGTCAAAATAGACCACAACTAATTCTCCTATAAAGGCCCTAAGGACATGATTCATTAAGCGCATGAAGGTACTAGGTGCGTTTGTTAACCCAAATGGCATAACCAACCATTCGTATAGCCCGTGCTTAGTCTTAAAGGCAGTTTTCCATTCATCCCCTTCTTTCATCCTAATTTGATGATAGCCACTTTTTAAATCTACTTTAGAGAAAATAGTAGAATCATATAATTCATCAAGCATATCATCGAGTCTAGGAATAGGATGGCGATACTTAATTGGTATGTTGTTGACTGCTCTACAATCAACGCACATGCACCAACTGCCATCTTTCTTTGGTACCAGAAGGACCGGGACAGTGCAGAGGCTCAGGCTTTCACGGATATGGCCTTTTGCAAGCAGCTCATTGACTTGTTTTTGTAGCTCCTTTGTCTCCACATGGTTGGTCCTATACGCGGGTCGGTTTGGTAGAGACACTCCGGGCACGAAGTCTATCTGATGCTCTATGCCCCTTATTGGAGGTAATCCACTAGCGATTTCTTCCGGGAATACATCCGCAAAGTCCTGCAAAAGAGAAGTTAATTTTGCTCGGTAGCACCGGCTCCAGGTTAGTCAAAGCGGATAATGCTTCCTTAAAGACAAAAAGAATCATAGGCTGTTTGGTTCCGAGAGCTTGTGGTTTAGGAACCAACTTGATGTAGAAATTGGTAGCTTTGCGGCCTTTTTGCTCGTCCGTACGTGACTTGGTGAGCTGCAACTGATCCTTATAAACTTCATATGGTGACAAAGGCAGAAGAATGATCTTCTGGCCGTTATGGACAAAGGAATGCCGATTGGTAAAACCATCATGCATCACCTTCCGGTCGGATTGCCAGTGTCTCCCTAGTAAAATATGACTCGCCTCCATAGGAATGATGTCACACAATACCTCGTCTTTGTAATTAACGATAGATAAGGGCACCTTTACTTGCTCGGTAACCTTTAATTCACCTTCTTCACTTAGCCACTGGAGATTATAAGGTAATGGGTGCTTGGTGGCTTGCAATCCGAGCTTTCTTACCATAGTTTCACTTGCAACATTGGTACAACTACCTCCATCTATGATCATGCTACAAAGCTTTCCTTGCACCATGCACCTTGTGTGGAATAAGTTCTCCCTCTTTCCTGCTCTTCCGTCCTGGCATGTAGATTGAGGGTTCTTTGGGCCACAATAATGTTTCCTTTGAGAGGAGCAGTTTCAAATGTTGGTGTAGCCTTGTCGTGATCAGGTGAGGAAGGTGGAGAGTTAAATTCTTCTTCTTCAGTTTCGTACTCTCCATTAGGTAGCAAGATCATGACTCTTTGATTCGGGCAGGTATTGGCGTAGTGTCCTCTCCCTTGGCACTTAAAACACCTAACTTCTCGGGTTCTAGGTTTGCCTTCACTTCTTTCCTTTGAACTCGTAGCTTTCGGGGCAGGTTTTGGTTCGGTTCTAGCCAAATCTGTCCTAGTGTACTCCTTTGGTTTGTCTCCTTTGGATAGCTTGACCGTGGGTTGTTGGTGCTGTGGTTGTAGCTGCTTCGATTGTTGTCCTTGCGCTTGAGCTGCTGTTCGAACAAGACAGCCTTGTGAAGCATGTCTTCAATTTCCACGTAAGACTCCATTTCCAATTGGTCTTGTATTTCGCGGTTGAGACCTCCTAGGAACCTTACCATAGTTGCCTCCCTATCTTCCATGATATTAGCTCAGAGCATCAGGATCTCCATCTCTTGATAGTAGTCTTCGACGGACCTGTTTCCTTTAGTAAGCCTCCTTAGTTTCTGATGCAAGTCTCGGTGATAATGTTGAGGCACTAATCGTTTTCTCATAGCTGCCTTCATCTCTTTCCACGTACTGCTCGGGTATTCTCCATTCCTCCTTCGGTTAGTTACAAGCTGATCCCACTAGCTTAAGGCATAATCCATGAACTCCGTGGCTGCCACCCTTACTCGGTTTTCTTCAGCATAATGTTGGCAGTTAAACACCAATGCAATCTTGGTTTCCCAATCCAGGTACGCGTCGGGATCATTCCGGCCTTGGAATGATGGTATACGAATTTTCAACCCTACCAAGTTGTCAAGCATTCGGTTGGGTTCATCTTTCCTTCTACGGCTGCGGTTGCTTTTCTTAGAAGCGTCACTTCTCATTCCATAGTATTCCCTAGCCATTTTGTCTCCACCCGAGCTAGCTCCTTTGTGTTCTCTTTTAGTTTTATCATTCTGTGATGGGACGTGGACTCGTTCCTTGTCTAAACTGCTGTGTTTAGACCTAGCTGGAAACTTATGATGCCCTTCCGACTGTATCTCTTGTCTGAACGTTTCAAACTTTTGATCCAAAACTATGGCAAGCTTTTTTTCAAACAGTGTGTCCATAGCTTCCATTAGCCGAGTCATGGTAATTCCTCGAGGGGCTTCTGCTTCTTCCTGCGACATGTTTCCTGGTAAAATAGATCGAAAACACCCAGTAAAAGAGTCCAAAAATTTATGGAATTCGAAGCTTAACAGAAAATGAACCAGCAACTATTTTAACAAGCTTTTAGCGGAAAACAACTTAACAGATCTAGTATCAACACAAGTAGATCTGAACGGAAATGAGGTGAAATGCATGAGATAACCACGGATCTACTAAAACAAAGGAGGATCTATGAAGAACTGAAAGATTACTTGCGGGTTTTAACTTCAAACAATAAATAACAAAAATCTGACAACCAAAACACGATTTTTATGCTTTTCTTTTATTAGAACAGAACAATGGAAGTAAAAGTAGTGAATGTAAGAAACGGAAAGTTAAGAAATGATAAGAGATTAGAAGAACTCAACTTCCGAAGGTAGCTCTGATACCACTTGGTGTAATCCTCACAAGATCGAAACTTCGGAAGGAGGAAAAGGATAGGTTGAGCTTGAAAGAACTCGGATGAGGGCTTCCAAAACTCGAAGGTGGATCGTTAGGTCGCACAAGAGTTGCGGAAGACTCTTGATATTCTGTTTAGACTTTGGATATTACGCACCAAAGACAAAAAACTATTTTCATGAAAGTTTTTGATTAAGAAAAGAGTTGAAAAACAAAAAAGAGGGTTACAAATGCTTAAATAGTAGATGGTAAAAACCTTAAGGACCCTAATAAATAAAGGAGTTGGTAGTTGGAAGTTGTCTTGGAACTTTAACAACATTAACTCTTCTTTGTCTTCTAAATGGGTTGGATCCTTTAAATGGGCCGAGTCTTCTAATTCAACAAATGGGCTCTCTTGTCAAATGTAACCCAATTACCTCATTAAAACCTTACTTGGAAAACCCAATGGGACAAAACCAAGTGAAGGAAAAAGAGTACAAATGGATCACATACCCATTTGTTGAATACAAGTCAAGACCTTTGTGGTAAGACTTGATGGATGGTCTTCGTGACTTTCAATAAGCCTAAGGAGTCCTACGATCGCCTGGTTGAAGAGCTTGGTCCTCGATCTTGTCATAGCTCCCGCGGGTACATGTGTGAGAACCTCTTCCTTCCGTTCCAAATCTTCACTCGAACTGTTCCCATCCGAGTGTACAGGTTGGGAGTGATCCCTACTGACCCGTATCACATCAGGTCAGCTTCTAACCGATAAAACAATCATGATTCATCCATATTGTAAATATCATTCAACTGATATTGGTCTAATTTAGACCTTATTTCAGGTAAAACATTTTCAATGTCCTCCATGTTCACAGAACCGCTTTAACCAAACCGCTGGTAGGACTTGATTGAATATCTTGTCTTCAAACGTTCCAACGATCCACTTGAAAAGCTAAACTCTTGATTTTGATTTGTTTCACCATACATTTTTTGAAAAAATTATTTTTGCTTTACCTTGAATCATTTTTTGCTAATTTTCATCACCTCCGATAAATACTCTGCTGATCTTTTGAGAGTATTTGATATTGTGGTTTGACTAGAATCCAAACCAAACTTTTCCTTCACCCATGCTTGCATATCCTTTTGCGTAAGTGTTGGGTGCTCTTTCTTATGTTCACATATGGCCCTTCTTATCTTATCAGTCAAAGATGTTTTTGTTATGGCTTTGGCTTTTGATTGGAAGCCATCAAATTGAATATTAAGAAAGATATGGTAATGTAGAATGAATTACTTACCAAACCAAGACTTTAGAACTATATATATAGTTTGTAGTATAGGTTATATACATTTTTTAAAACTCTAGATATTCCATACAATATAATACAATGTATCTTAGTCTACATGCATACAATTTATGTATTACTAATATAATCTCTTCAATTTCCAATATATATATATATATATATATATATTATATTTATACAAAATCTCTTGAAATGAAATTATTACCTAATAGGTACATTTGTACATAACAATATGTAAAGTAATTATTCATACGAGAATATAAAAATGTGCAAAAATATTATCTAAATGAATAAAAATTTATTTATCGATAAATAAATAATTTCGCTAAATAAATCTTTTTTTTTGTCCCAAAAATATTCATTTATAGAGGTTTAACTGTATTTCATCACATTGCCTAATGGACTTACCTTGCTTCTTGAAATTAGTTTATTTTTTTAGATTTCATTAATGGAACAAAATAGCAAAATAGAGTTCTATGCATTTCGAATAGGAAAAAAAACAGAGCAGGGAGGCAAAATGCCAAAAACCACTACTCAAAAAAAAAACAAAAAAAAAAAGTCATGAGACGCAAAATCATCAAAAGTATCACATGAGTGATTTTTCTCATATCTTCCTTAATAGTTGCATCTATCCATATCAGACCCCCTAAATCTAGATAAGAGTTATATCTCCCATTTTCACAACACTCGTGGCAATTTTTTTGCAGCCTTGTTGGCTTGCGGTAAAGATAATTTTATCAGGCACATCCGAAAGCGTTTACATGACTTGCCAATGTGATCTATACTTCGGCCATTCCTTTGGGTTCCTCATAGCCTTCTCTGCTGCACCACACTCGGACCTAATCTCAATATGGTCATAGTGCAAGTCGGCTATTGTTCTTACACTAATATGATATCCAAGCCATAAATCATTCTCTCTGTTATCGGTCTGAAAGGTAATGTAAGAAACAAAAATAACCAAAATGTCATTTTTATGATTTAGGCCTTATGGGCCTAGTAGGTTAAATGGGCTAGTTTATTGCCTAATTAATTATTTTTCCTTTTGCTGGGAACTATAATTTAGGAAATGAAATTCTCTGATTATTGTGAAGAAATTAAAGTTTTAGCTTCTTTAAAATATAAATTGATGAATTTACACTACACTTGAAATTTTACTTGTACGATCATTTTCCCCGAGATCTGAACTCTGTAAATCTGAAACCGACGGCCGATTCGCCGCCGCATCTCCTTCTTCACATTGTCGTCATCTCCGGTGAGTCAATTTCTCTTTCATTTTGTTTTTTGTATTTCCTCTTCCGTCGCCGCGAATTTTCCATATGCACTTTTTTGTTTCTTTTCGTTTTCTCCGTGTGATGAGTAGATCGGAATCCATGGTGCTCGATTCCGCTAGTATCTATTGAATTGGCTAAGGTTTTGTTTGTCTGATGTCAATTCTCGGATCGGATCTGTAAATCTCTATTTTTTGGTCTTTTCACCATTATCTGAACAATTGAAATCGTAAGATAAAATGCATACTTTTCTAGGTTCTCTAACTCGAAAATTTGAGTTTCGGGAGGTAATGCAAATCTGATGTGGTTTGCATCTTATTCGGTAACTTGATCGTGAGTGTATACATTTCCATGCGCTTGTGGCTTCTTTCTCTCTTAGATCTGTGCTTAATTTGAGAGTACCTAAGAACTTTTATTTTACCTGTGAACTGACAAACTTCTTTCCCTTGCTTTTTCTTTTTGTTGCTGACGAAAACCAAGAAAAAGATGGAGAAATCATGCACGCTGCTTATACACTATGACAAAGGAACTCCTGCAATTGCGAACGAGATCAAAGAAGCTCTAGAAGGGAATGATTTACCTGCGAAAATTGAAGCATTGAAGAATGCAATCATGCTTTTGCTTAATGGTGAAACTTTGCCTCAGCTTTTCATCACTATTATCAGATATGTATTGACGTCTGAGGACCACACGATCCAGAAGCTACTGCTGCTTTACCTAGAGACAATTGAGAAAACCGATTCTAAAGGAAAGGTATTACCTGAAATGATATTGATATGTCAGAATCTGAGGAACAACCTCCAGCATCCGAATGAGTACATCCGTGGAGTTACCTTACGGTTCCTTAGCCGATTGAGAGAGACTGAAGTTATGGAGCCTCTGATTCCGTCAGTGTTGCAAAATCTGGAGCATCGCCATCCGTTTGTGCGTAGGAACGCAATTTTGGCTATTATGTCGATATATAAGCTCCCACAAGGTGACCAGCTCTTGGTTGATGCACCTGAAACGATCGAGAAAGTTCTTTCATCGGAACAGGATCCCTCTGCCAAACGAAACGCTTTTCTTATGCTCTTCAATTGTGATCAAGATCGAGCTATAAACTATCTTCTGACTAATGTTGATAGGGTTTCTGAGTGGAACGAATTGATTCAGATGGTGGTTCTGGAATTAATCAAGAAGGTTTGTAGGACCAGGCCATCAGAGAAGGGAAAGTATATTAAGATTATTATCTCTTTGTTAAATGCCCCTTCATCTGCAGTTACTTATGAATGTGCCGGGACACTTGTTTCTCTATCATCTGCACCCACCGCTATTAGAGCAGCTGCCAACACCTACTGTCAGCTTCTTCTTTCTCAGAGTGACAACAATGTGAAGCTAATTGTGCTTGATAGGTTGAATGAGCTGAAAACCTCTCAGAGGGAAATTATGGTTGAGATGATCATGGATGTGCTAAGAGCACTCTCTAGCCCGAATCTCGACATTCGCAGGAAGACACTTGATATTGTCCTTGAATTGATTACTCATCGGAATGTCAATGAGGTCGTGCAAACGTTGAAGAAAGAAGTTGTGAAGACACAAAGCGGAGAACTTGAGAAGAATGGTGATTATAGACAGATGCTTGTCCAAGCTATTCATGCTTGTGCGGTCAAGTTCCCTGAAGTAGCAAGCACAGTCGTACATCTTTTGATGGATTTCCTAGGTGACACCAACATCGCTTCAGCTCTTGATGTGGCTGTTTTTGTCAGAGAGATCATAGAAACAAACCCTAAATTAAGGGTTTCAATCATAACCCGCTTGTTGGACACCTTTTATCAGATTCGAGCTGCAAAGGTTTTCCCATTTGCACTTTGGATTGTTGGGGAATATTGCCTATCACTCTCTGAAGTTGAGAGTGGCATAGCAACCATCAAGCAATGCCTCGGTGAGATGCCTTTCTACTCTGCTTCTGAGGAAGTAGAGTCAAATGATTCCTCAAACAAGACTCCGCAGAACACAGCTGCTATAGTTTCCTCTAGAAGACCTGCCATTCTTTCTGATGGGACTTATGCTACCCAAAGTGCTACCTCTGAAACCGTATTCTCTCCATCTACAGTTTCTCAGGGATCATTGGCTTCTGGAAATTTGAGATCTCTTATCTTAACTGGTGATTTCTTCCTTGGAGCAGTGGTTGCTTGCACATTGGCTAAACTTGTTCTCAGGTTAGAGGAAGTGCAGTCATCCAAAACTGAGATTAACAAGGCAAAAACACAAACTTTACTCATCATGGTCTCTATGTTACAACTAGGGCAATCCCATGTGGTTCCCCATTCAATTGATCCGGACTCTTATGAGAGGATTGTGCTCTGCATAAAATTGATTTGCCACACAAGTGATGAGATGAAGAAGATATGGTTGGAATCCTGTCGCCAGAGTTTTGTCAAAATGCTCTCTGAGAAACAGCTACGAGAACTAGAGGAACTTAAAGCCAAGGCCCAAATATCTCATGCTCAGCCTGATGATCTGATTGATTTCTTCCATCTGAAGAGCCGCAAGGTAATGAAATCCCAAGTTTGTTTCTTTTCATATTTATATGGTTACCATTGTGGCATTAGCTTATTATTGTTGGATGTGTATTCTGGTGGTCTGATATATTTGTGAAAAATCTCTCTCAGGGTATGAGTTTACTTGAGTTAGAAGACCAAGTACAAGACGACCTAAAACGTGCAACTGGTGAATTCGCCAAAGATGAAAATGATTCAAACAAGCTTAACCGTATTCTTCAACTCACAGGATTCAGCGATCCAGTCTATGCGGAAGCATATGTGACTGTTCATCACTATGACATAGTCCTCGATGTGACTGTTATCAACCGTACAAAAGAGACCCTTCAGAATCTGTGTTTGGAATTGGCAACCATGGGAGATCTAAAGCTTGTTGAACGTCCTCAGAATTACACACTTGCACCTGAATCAAAAAAGAAGATAAAAGCCAACATTAAGGTTTCCTCTACTGAGACTGGGGTCATCTTCGGAAACATCGTCTTTGAGACTTCAAATGTCATGGAGCGTAACGTTGTGGTCCTTAATGACATACACATCGATATCATGGATTATATATCTCCTGCCGTGTGTTCAGATTCTGCATTCAGGTCCATGTGGGCAGAATTCGAATGGGAAAACAAGGTATAACTAAACTGAAATATTACTTCTTACTTAAAGCTTTGTATATCGTTCCGAACCGAATCTGGTCTTTTGATATCTAGGTGGCTGTAAACACTATGATTCAAGACGAGAAAGAGTTTCTTGATCACATAATCAAATCAACAAACATGAAGTGCCTCACTCCAACGTAAGTCTTCGCTTCAACTCGAGATCACTTTCATTATTATTAACTTACAGGAATCTCACTTGATTAAACCTCTGTTTTTCTTACAGATCGGTGTTAGAAGGCGAATGTGGGTTCCTCTCAGCTAACTTATACGCCAAGAGTGTGTTTGGCGAAGACGCATTGGTGAATGTGAGTATCGAGAAACAAACCGATGAAAAGCTTAGCGGCTACATAAGAATCAGAAGCAAGACGCAAGGAATTGCTCTAAGCCTTGGTGATAAGATTACTCTTAAGCAAAAAGGAAAAAGTAGCTGAAACTAAAATTCACTCACTGCTCTCTTTCTTAAGTTCAGGTATTCTCACATTAACCAAATACTCAAACTGATTAGCTTCATTCAGAATCAGTATCTTTGTTTTACTCTGATTTCTCAGACAGTCTGTTTATCCAAATATTTCAGGTTCAGATCAACAATATTTGCGAATTCGAGTCTTTTTTTTTTTTTTTTTGTATCTGCTATGTGAGCAGCAATTTTACGACAGGAAATTTCGATTATTATGATGAGGAAAAATAAGATTGTATGGACGAGAACACATCTTTTTAAATTTTGGGTTTTTTTTCTTTTGCTTTTCGTAATTGAGATAATTCGTAGATTACACTAAAATTTGTTTTTCCGAATCTTATTTGATATTCCTTAATTTAAGCCCTCTTGATTTTACGACAAATTTAGAAAAGCTTTTTTAAAACTGGGCAATATCTTTTTTACCAAAAGCGATTTGTCGATGGAGCAAGAAACAAATAAGATTTTAGTGAACGTAAATGACCATATATACATCAAATGGAAACAGTATGAACATTAGTTATAAAAGGTGAGATATTTCTTTTTGGTATAGTTGTAAAAGGTATAAGATTCACGAAACCAAAAGAAAATGAGACAATATAATAATAAGATGCCTAGAGAGACAAGAGTTGTCACTGAGCAAATGTTGTCTCCTCTTCAGTGCACAAATACTTCTGTTAACTTCCAAAAATTTCCTACTCCTAGTATAAATATGTTATTCTCTTACCCATTTAATTAAAGGAAAAATCTTTAAAAGAACTTATACTACTATAAATTTTTCACTCCTATAAAAACGTTTAACCTTAAATTATTATCAAATTTTAATCTTCAGAATTATTCTGCTTATCAGAATCATCCGAAACGCAGTTTTCGTTAAATTTCTAATATGTTAATTTTATGTTTATCTGTTTTCGTTAAATTTTATATATCTATATGGGGTGATTTACTATATGTTTCAAATAATTTATATTAATTTATAATTATTCAAATATTTTTATAAAATCGTATAATACCATTTTCCTCTTTTTAGATGTGTAAACAAAAATATAATAACAAAAATGTCATTAATGAAATGTGTTACGTCAGCGTAAGCTCCACCAAACCATACCAAACTCTACCATGCTATTATTTACCTCCACCAAACACTGTCAAAGAACATCCATATTAACCCATGGATTATTAGGAAGTCGTATTGCTTGGGACAAAATGTATAAGGTGTGTTGACAAAAGTTTTCAGTTGGGTAGAGTTTAGTAGATGTTAGACCCTTTATAGTAGATTTTGATGGAGTTTGAATTGCCAGTGTAGCAGATTTTGGCAGAGTTATCTGTCACAGCTTGGCATAGTTAATAACGACAATGTGATAGAGTTCATATACTGTGTAGCAGATTTTGGCAGAGTTATATTTGTTAGTGTGGTAGATATTAGCAGAGTTATTCCGAGAGTTTGGTAGAGTTAGGCCGAGTTAAATTTGTTAGTGTGGTAGATGTTAGCAGAGTTATTCCGAGAGTTTGATAGAATTAGGTAGAGTTAGTTTACCATTTAAGTCTACCAAACTTAGTGCCAAGTCAGCGCAAACTCCACCACACTCTACCAAACTCTATCATGATATTATCTAACTCCACCATGCACTATCAAATAACTACCATACTAACATCTGGTTTTTTAGGAAGTCGTAATCCTAGGGACAAAGTTAAAAACAAACTCTGCTAAGTTAAAAACAAACTTGACCAACCTCTTATACGCTTTAAACCTACACTACACAAGTCTACCAAGCCAAGCTCAAGAATTGAGACAAACCCAGAAAATCTAAACTCATACAACAAGTTTTTCCTTGAATGTGTAAATTGTTAGGTTATGGTTCGAAATCTTCAAATGCTATCCAAAACCCTAAGAAAACATAAATAAAATCAATATGTTAGAAACCAAGTTCGATTTCATGAAAATTTTACGTTTTCGAGTTCAATTTCGTGAAAACCCTAAATTTTTGAGTTCAAAACTGACTTCTTCTTCTATATTAGGTTTTGATTTCGAAACAGAGAGAGAGAGAGAGAAAAAGACACAGAGAGATAGTGAGAGAGAGAGAGAGAGAGAAAAAAATGAAGAAAATTCTTACCTTGAAACAAAGAAGACAACGAGATTGAGAGAAGAATAAGATTTCATTCATGAAATGAGAGAGAGAAAAAAATTTCGTGAAAGAAGAAGAAAAAAGGAATAAGAAGAAGAAAAAGAAAGAGAAGAGGAAGAAGAAGAACATAAAAGAAGAAGATGAGTTTTTTTTTTAATGGCAAAACTGTAATATAAAAGACAACTCATATTATTAAGGACCTTTTCCACCCCTCATTTTTTTAAAAATTTTCATGAACTATTCTAGTCATTACCTATATATTGTGTAGTATTCTAGTCATTAATTCATCTATATGCAATAAGTGAAATGGTGAGGCATAAAAGTATCACGACTGCACACATCATGATTTTAAAAGTGAATGCGGATTTTTTAGTAATATAAATAAATATATTTCGTTAGATGTAAAAATTAATAGATGTATTGTCAAACAAATCAGAAGTTATAACTTCAAAAATTTGAGCTATTGTGACTATAAATATTAGTAATAATTTGTGACATTTTATATGCTATTTTGTTACAAATTTTATTTGTTACGAATCATTGCGTCTCTGTTCCATAACAATTTGTGACAAAATTGTTACTAAATTTATTCGTCACAAGTATATTGTGGCGTTTTTGTTACCAATATGTATTTGTGACACTTAGTCATATTCATATCTGGGCTTCTGTCCCGTTCTGTCCCGCTCTCGTCTCGTAATTCCCGTATTTTTTTGGAATGGAAAATTCTAAATTCTCGTTTGGGTCCAAAAATAATATCTAAACAGGTAAGAGAAAGGGTCGGGAATGGGTACGAGAATTCCCTGAATTCTCGTTAGGTATTTGTTTACCTTAACAAAATGTTAAAATATATTGCATTCAAATATTAGATATGTTTCAAATAATTAAGATCAGCCCATAACAATATTTGACTTAAATTTTCATAACTTTACAATGAATATAAACTATTCAATATGGATATACTAGTATTTTTGATAAAAAATGGTAATGTTGGTCATTTAATTACAAATTCTAACACTATAATTTTGTATTTTTTTTGTATTGAATATTGATATATCTTTTATACATTGTTATTTTTGTTATATTGATTATATAATTCATAGTAATACTCTTCGTTTCTTTACTACTCGTATTTTCCAAACTATTTTCCGTACATGTATCACAATTTCTCGATTTAGTAGGACTTTGAAAATAGTTCAGGAAGTAAATTTTGAGTCTTAAAATTTCTGTACCGTTCCCGATTCTCAAAATTCTCGTCAAGTTATCTAGCGGGAATTGTTTGGAAAGTAAATCTTATTTCCCGAACTAGTCGTTCCTGACCCGTACCCGTGATTTTCCATCCCGTTTCTAGTTATGCACGATCATACACAAATTGTCACAACTTTGTGGCAATATCTTTATATCGTGACGAAATATGTGTTATTACAAATTTTTCTTGTAGTGTTAGGAAAACTATAAAGAGAAGAATTGTTATTGAATTAAGAGTAATTTGGGTGATTACTCTCTTTTAATATGAAATTAAGCCTTTACCCTGCCTATAAAACATATGTTTATTGGACCTGATTTTGGCCCATATTGCTCCTATGATTCTTGTCCCATTGGCTCAACTAAGTGTCATTTCACTTTGGCCACCATGTTCACTTTTCTTCACGAAACCATTCATCGCTTCTCGTTGAAAAAATTCTTCACACCCTTTTCCTGTTCGGATCTTCTGCTCAAAAGGTTAGTTTCAATCGTCCCTATCGTTCATTTAGGGTCATTTCTTGTTCCGATCTTCTACTCAAACTATCCCTATCGTTCAATTTATTTTCGCAGTCTCTGAAACCTAGGGTTTTTACTCTTGTCATTTGTGTCTAGTTTTTTATTTCGACGTCTTCGTCTTTTAATATGAGCCTCATTCCCCCAGCCCATCCCGCCGTTCTATGCCTTTATTTTGGTATGCTATGATTTTAGGTCATTTTCTGTTCTGATGCGCGAAAACATCTACTAGGTGTTTACATTTTGTAAATTTTGGGTTTTAATCATAAAAGGATACAATTTTGGGGGTACGCTATATTTTGTGGTTGCGGTTATGTTTACATGTAGTGTTACATTACCAGAAATATGGGAGAAATTGGTAACCGGCAATACGTTGATTATAAAATGATTTGTATTTTTTCCGTCAACCATAGACCCTACAACTTCTATTACACCCTAACCTTCGTATTGCCGGTTTCATGCACATTTACTTGCTAAGCTATCCCTTTTACTCATCCCATACGCTTGTACAACCTAACGCGTCCACAACTTTTCTTACCCGATACCATCTCACATATTTGTTAACGGGTACCATCTACTTCGTAGCCTACTATGTACATGCTTGTGTACCGTCTAACTCATCAATTATCATGTACAAGTTGTGTTATCCGGTAACATATTCGTGAACGGGTACCATCCAATTTGTAGCCTACCATATACATGCTTATGTACCGTCTAACTCGTCCATTACCCACGAAAAATTTATATTAGCGGATAATAAATTTCTACCCACATAAAATATGTTTTACCTGGTACCATATCCATTAACAGGTACTATCTAACTTGTAAATTATCATGTATATGTTTGTGTATCATCTAACTCGTTAATTACCATGTACAAGTTGTGTTACCCGATACCATTAATTTTCATGGCTAAATAAATTTTTAGTCGAACACGAGTTCCATTAAATGCTTATTAAATGATGTCGGCCAATTTTTTTAAAAATAATTAAATTATTATTGAGCCAAGAACAAATAAGTCATTTGACATGTAGGCCCATAGATACTTTCTTAGTTTAAAAAAGAGAAAATTATGAATTATATCCTCTTTTCAAACTAAATCATCCCAAACACTCACATCAACATTTTCTCCTCTCTTCTACCCTAAACCACATTTCTCTCTCATGTAATTAGACAAGTTTTCCCTTGCCTGTTTTTTGTCTTCACTTTCTATCCCACCTTTTGCTCCTCTTTTATTTTTATGTGTGTTAGAATCCAACACTATGCATTGCCAAATATATCTCTCTCAAGACATGGACCTAATATTAAGACGGATCGTACTAACGATGTCAATGATTTTATGGAAAAAAGCAATGTAGTAATAGTGCTTTATAAAAATTAAGTGTAGCATTATATGGACATGGACATATTGCCCACATGTGTTATGGACATATTCAGTGCACATGAAAATGCACTATGTGGACATAGACATATTTCTCATATGTCCCTCATTTACAATGTCATTGTTCGTATGGACATATCCTTTATACTGACAATGAACTACATGGATATGAACATATACAACTTTATATCAAAGGACATGGACATGTGTCATTTACGTACATGATTTACAATGTCCATGTTCATATGAACATATATATTGCCATGACATTTATCTACATAGACATGGTACATGATGTGTCTTCTATATATATCCATATGGACATATTTCACTCCCATGGAAATGCACTATGTGAACATGGACATAGACATATCTCGTATGGACATATTTAGTAATGACAATGAACTACATGGACATGGACATGTACAATTTTATTTCAATGGACATGAACATGTACAATTTCATTTCAATGGACGTGGACATGTGTGTCGTATGTCCATAATTTACATTATCATTGGTCATATAGACATTTCTATTGTCATGGCATTTAACTACATAGGCATGGACATGGTACATGATATGTCTTCGTTAGAGCTTGTTTGATTGAATCTTACTTTCTCTTGAAGAAGAAAAAAAATCATCGGTGGTGACGGTAGTGGTGGTGGATTGGATCTCAGCTTTCGAAACTCTTGATCACTTTCGTTATCCCCACTGTAATAGCACATCCCAATCGCGACAGCTAGAACTAGGATCTTGTTGTTGTTGAGTGGATCTGAATCAGAATCCTTTGGGGACTCTGTCTAAAGATGAGGTGGTAGTGGTTGTGCATGATCCACCGTTCTATCCTCTTACGGCGATCGAGGTGGTGGAAATGGTGGTATCTTCGTTTGATGGTTCTCTTGAAGGTGAAAGTCTTAAGTATGACTTTTTAGCTCCATTTGTAAAGGGAAGACAATCTGGGTTTATTCTCTGATACTTGTATTAATAAGAAAAATTAATAACAAATCATATCAAAATTCCAAAAGAAAGGAGAAAATTATAAAATGTGTAAACTCCACTTCTATCCTTCTCATCCTTCACTTTCATCTTTTTCAAAATGTTTTTTCTCTTCTCTAACAGTAAATGTTCTGTCTGACCAAGACAAAGTCTTCCATTTTACACCGTGTCATTCTCACCTAAATTCAGAGTTATTATTGTCCTTTTAATCAAAAAAATGGATACGCGGAAAAACTCATAACATATAAATATTTCACATAATTTTACTTTTAGAGTGTTTTTAATGTAATTTCCTTTAAAAAATTAAATGGGTAATTTGTAGGTTTGGAAAACTAATATGGGTATTGGGATAATTCGCTCTTGAATTAATCATGTGTTGTTGTTGTTCATTCAATGTGCGTTCCGACTAGAGAGAGAGTTCCAACGTCTATCTCTTGGTTTTGATACCCCATGTGCTTACACAGTCAACGCCTCCAGACTTCAGAGCCAAGCCATTGTTTTCATTTTCTTCTTCTAACAATTTATCTGGAATTTTTAAAAAGCATCAAGTGGGATTGACAAAAGCAGTGCATAACTAAAAAAGTCTACAAATCCTAAGATTTCACAATCAATTGTCCACACTAACTAGGTTCCACTGAGTTTATTCCTCTGGAATTCGTTGTACAATTTTATAAACCGTCAGTGTGATATATCGGACGGTGACAATTACCTTGATGTTGTTGCTTATAATTTTATTTAATAACCTCAGACACTATATATTAGTTGTCACCGATTTTTATATACAAGTGTTATTTAATACTATTGAAGACATCGTTAAGTTTCCTTGTCATGTACTCAACGTATTTAAAAAACGACTACCTTTATTTAAATACAACGTTCACGACTTCATATACATACAAAAATATAAGACAAGAGTTGAAATTTAAAAAGGTTAAATTTGGACGAATTGGCATTTGATCCAAAACAAAACAAAACAAAATAAAAAAACTATATATATACAGATTTACAAAATCACAAGATCCAATATTCTAATCTAACACACACTTAGCGCGATCTAGTATATAATTGAAATGTTAATATTGATATTTTAACATTAATTCACGACTCTCGATAGATAGAAAAAATAAATAAAGAAATAAAATAATTGTACGCGCACATCCCAAAATTTTAATAAAATGTATCAAAAATTAAGAAGAGTCACGTACATGCATGTGCATATAAATTATACAATAAGATCTAAAATCTTAACTATATCATATGCTAAAATATAATTAATGCGACACTGCATGGTCCATCCACCTAAGCCTGACCTGGAGTTAGTCATTTTTCGTTCTTGTAAATCTTTATTTTTTTCAAAAATTCACCTTTGGTCCTATCGCTTTTGATTTTGCCAATTACGTTTGATTATAACTTAAAGCCCCAAAAGAATGTAGTAGAGTACTGTTACAGGCAAAGCTACCAGCATTCCAAATATAACTCTGCAAAAAAACAATTAACATAAACTTATATAATGTAACAAATTTAAAAAATTTGCTTTGAATTTTTGAAAATGAAATATATAGCTTACGCAGTGCTAAGAATATCGGGATGAACGTTGTATTCCTTGGCGAAAACAAAAGGAACGATTCCTTGAGGAAGAGCAGCCTTCAAATTATAATTTTATTTATCAGCAATTTTATATTTACATATAACATCATTAATTTTAAGAAGTTTTAAGAAATCATAAATTGGAAGTTAGATTGAAATATATAAATATAAAGGATATATATATAACCTGAACGATGGCGATGTGAAGGAGATTGCCTCGAATACCAATTGCAATTGAGGTGGCTGCGATTACGGCTGGTCCGGTTAAGAACCTTACGGCCATCGCAAAAACTGCTACTGATTTTCCGCAAGCTATTATCTTTGGTTGCAATGCCATAAATAGACCTATTAATACATATCACCAATTAAAGCCCCAAAACTAAGTCAAAACTATACTCCGTATATTTATATAATTAATCAAAATATATATATGAAGAGGGTCATTAACTAATTTACCAAGACTAAACATAGCCATTCCAAGACCAGCATCAGATAATATCGAAATGGATCCACTCACTATTGTTGGCATCTTTATATTCCACCTGTCCCATAAAATGATCAACATCAAAGGAACTGAGTATGTAAGAGATTGTTTATATGTGATAAGTATGGCTTACTTGAAGGAGACAAGGGACCAAGCAAGGCCAAAGAGACTAGAGTAAGTGTTAGGGTTTCTAATAAGTTTTCTCCAAACCATTATCAGTATCAATCTCGTCATCACGCTCGCCGGCGGCATCTGTTGTTTCCTCGGACCGCCGGGACCACCGTCTTCCACGTCACTGTCTTTTTTCCCTATGTAAGGTGACGAATTTACCCCTGACTTCCCATCGTTATTACCGTCTTGGTCCATCTGATCCACATGCCCTTTTCTTCCCGGTGTCATGTTCTCTATCAGATTCTGCATCGCTGTCACCACCAAATTTTAATTAACATTTATGTAACATTTTCGATATTTGAATTTGTGACATTGTATACGAGTAACGTTATATAAAAAAAAAATGAAATACCAAACCTCTAGTAGCGAGGTTGTCTTGAGGAGGAAGAGAAGGTTTAGGGTCGGTGGCTAAATCGGTGGAGGCACCTCTGGTCATAGCGTTCCTAGCATTGGCTTCAGATACCGGAGAAGTACTCGAGCTCCACACGAACATGTTCATTTCCTTGTTCTGTCCTCCTCCAACATTTTCTTTTTTCTTCACTCCACTTGTTGACCCAGTGAACATCGGGTTCGGTGGTGGATACGACGGAACTGACCACAATTATATAAACATATCTTAAAATTACATATATACCATAAAAATTACTTTTGATAATTGATAATATTTTCTACATATATAAATCATAAAATTATTTCTGAAGGAGTTTCTTAGATATATTTGAGAGCAAAAGAAATGAAAAATGATTGTACCACTATTATTGTTGTAAAGTTCTCCACTCATGCTTCGACCTCCTCTTGCTCCTTTTTTCGCTGTCTTCATAACTTCCTCATCAAAATTCGATGTTCTCGGCGTCACACCTTTAGACGACTGAAGCGAGTAAACATCTCCACCGGGACCAGCTCCGGCGCCACCGTAGCTATTGGTGTAACCATGGCGAGGACTCGGAGCTTTGCTTGCATTAAACATTGCGTAGAAATCAGTCTGATTAAAGCTTGAAGCTCTCGGCGTTGGCTCTCTTGACGACTGAACAGAATAAATCTCGACTCCGGTGAGATTGGAAGCTCGCGGCGTTATCATGGAAGAGTTTAGACCTCCGCCGTGAGATTTGTTGAACGAAGAGATCATTGACGACGTGGCGCTTGATCTTCGGACCACCACATGGAGCTTTCCGTCGTCACCTATCTCCGCATCAGTCTGATAAATTTATTAAAAAAATAAATAAGTAATCTGATTTTATTTTTCTTTTTCGGATAAAATAACAACAAAAAACCTAAATGATTTTGTTTTTGACTTCCGAAAAGGAACTCGAACACATCTCAAATTTGTCTTCTGAATTTGACATATAAAAAGCAGAAAGGAATCTCTTAAGGTTATAAAGTTTAATAATTACTAAAAGTGTGACTAAACCAAAGTTTAGTTAAGTAAAGCAATCAGTTAGCATATTAATTAAAAAAGGCAGTTAATGTAAATGTAAAGAATCATACTTGGAGGGGTTCACGGCCATTAAGAGAGATAACATCAGAATCAACTCGGAAGGAAGTAATGGAACCAGCAGTCTCCGGAAACTGCTCGGAGATGAGAAGCTTAGCGCCACGGAACTCAAACAAAAAGAGCATTAAAGTATACCAAATGATGCTCTGAAGCACCACGATCTGCACCATTAGGTTGCCGGAAAAGTCGCCATACATTGCCCGGAGCAATGGGATTCCCATTACCAGCGTGTTCGGTAGTGTCGATAATGAGAAGAGTGTTATCATCCATTCTAAGCTTCCTCTAGGGCTAAATGCCTGAAATTATATTACAATAGACATTAATATATATATATATATATATATATGTCAATATTTGAGTAAGTTTGTATTGAGACATATTGACAATTAAGATTTATATCTAGTAATTTGATCAATAAAGTCTGATCTATAACTATTTAAACTCTTCATATTTCAAGGGCTATAGGCGACTAGAGTCAAATATAGTAGAAAAGATTATACAAATAGACATTTAACAATTTGACCAAATATATGATTTCACATTTTAGTTACCAAATAATAGAGTAGCATTAGTTAAACATAAAGAAATGAAAATAAGAGTATAAAAGATATGATGAGTAGAGAGATAAAAAAAAAAGAGACAGGCCTGCCAAAGAAAGAGTGCGGTGAGTATAACGACTTTCTGAAGAGAATCGGCGGCGAGGAAATGGTAATTCATGGCGTAAGGATCATTGGAGGAGATGAAATGAAAAGAGAGAAGAGGAACTGCAAAAACCGCAACAAACCGGTTTATACCGGAACATTGGTCAGGTGTGAATATTCCCCACCACCGTACCGACCCGTAGGCTAGCATCATAGCTACGTATAGCGGCACCATTGCCGCTAGTACATCGTACATGTCTTTCCCGGTGATCATTTTTATCTAGTTTTCCGGCGAGATTAAAAGATTAGAGATGAAGAGAGAGACAAGTTTGTGTAGTGTATAACGTATTTATGGAGGAGCAAGTGAAGTTCCTTGAGACGATATGTATTAATTAATGTTGTGTTCATTATTTAGTACGTATTTTAATTGAATAATGGGATTCGTGTTCAAACATTGAACTATAGCTACTATCTTTTGACATTTGAATCTAATTAAACAATATATATACTTCACTAGTAGTTGAATGTTCGTTTTTTCTAAGTGAAGTTCAGTACCTATGGTACGTTAGTTTCATGGTCGCTAGCGACCGCGATCAACGATTTCGATTAGCGATCACAATTAAAAATTAAGTTTTGTATTTGTTTCGCAGTCGTCAGTGACCAGCTACTCGTTTTTTTCAACTATTATAAAACTCATTAAAAAAGATACATATATTTATAAGAATAAACAAAAAAATATTTTATTTATATAATTTTTATTTTATTTTATGTAATTTTTATTTTATTTTATATAATTTTTATTTTATTTTATATAATTTTTATTTTATATAATTTATTTATTTTATATAATTTTGTTTTATTTAAATTTATAGAGAAATTTTGAGTACTACCATTTTTGTTGTACCATTTCACAAAAATGTCTTTCTAATTTTGTTTTTGCAAAACATATCCCTTACTAATGAAAAAGACAAAAAAACCTACTCAATTTTTTTTTATAAAATGTTTTTTTTATGTATTTTCTTTCACAAACTTTTTTTTTTCTGCCAAAAAACTTTATTTTATCACAACATTTTGTTTTATAAATTTATAAAGTTTATAAGAGATTTATAAAACCTTATAAAAAATATAATATAGATTTATAAGCTTGTTTATAAAATTATATATTTTTGTGTATAACATAAAATTATAAGATTTATATAAGCTTTTATAAACCAACTTTGAAATCTAACTTTCTAAATATTTTTGTGTTTTACTACGTAAACGTCTTGTATAAGTGTTATTTGTTAAATTATATAATATGTGATTTGCGCAATATATTAAGTGATTTTGATTTATATTTATTTTTTTACGATTCAAAGATTTTCATCTTCGTGTTCTTTTCCAAAAAAAATTAGATCTTTATAACTTAACTTATAAAATCTTATAAGTTTTTTGGCTCTTTAGGTTTGTTTCGTCTTAATGTTATATTTCTTTAGGTTTGATAAGTACTCTTATAAAAATTATATAAAAATTTGTTTATACGTTTTTTTAAGTTTTTATAAGTTCACTTATAAAAGCTACAGACATAAGTTTGTTTATGTATAAAACCTTATAAAATTAAAATATTGAATAGAATGTGTATTAATTATAAAGTTTTTATAAAATTTATAGACCAACTTTTAAATAATATAGTATAAGTATTTTATAGATTTTATATAGTTTGTTTATAAAAATATATAAAACTTATGAAGACAAAAATTTGAAAAATTTATCTTATAAAAACTTATTTATAAGTTATAATGTAAAACTTTTTGGTTGAAAAAAAAATTATCATGTAAAACCTTATTTATTTATAAGTTATCTTATGAAACCTTTAAAAAATCAATTTATAAGTTACTATTTGAATTTTATGAGTGAGAGTCATTCTCATAGGGTTAAGCATCAAGTGAGTCTATTAAAGATAATATTTTAACTTAATTTACTACTTTTGATCATTCTTATGGATTATTCAGATTTATAACTTATCTTATTAAACCTTATAAATAAACTATTTTGAAATTCTGAGTTATGTCATTCTCATGAGTTTAGGTATCAAGTGGGTATGTTTAGGATATAGTATTTAGTCTGATTTACTAATTTTGATCATTCACTCGGGTTTACGCATCCAATTGGGGTTTAGTTTTTTTTTCGTTCAAGAATTGTTATAATCATTCATTTGGGTATATATGGTATAATAATCTGAAGATAATTTAGTCATTTGTCAATAATAAATGATATTTTCTGAAAATGTAAAAAAGAGACATTGTTGAAAATGTGATATTGTGAGGGGCATTTTTGCAACTCTCCCAAGTTTAATAATTTTAATTTATTTTATTTTATTTAATATAATTTAATATAATTTTTATTTTATTTTATATAATTTTTATTTTATTTTATATAATTTTTATTTTATTTTATATAATTTTTATTTTATTTAATATAATTTTATTTTATTTATGTAAATCTTCTTTTATTTTATATAATTATTTTTTATTTTTATAATTTTTATTTTATTTTTATATAATTTTATTTTATTTTATATACTTTTATTTGATTTTGTATTATATTTTAAAAAAAAAAAATTTTAGTCGCCGCCAATCGTTGATAAAATAGAGATCAAAAATGTAAATCGTTTGTCGCTGAACCAGCGACCACGAAATAAACATGTTTTGGTCTCAATCGGTGGTTGCGGTAGCCAACAATAGCCAACCAAACAAGGCCTAAATTATGTGGTTTTGCATTATATTGAGATTTAAATTATGGATCAGATTTTGTCACAAATATGAGTTTTACACAATTTTTTTTTAATTTCTTTGTAATATTTTCTAAAATTAAATATAACGCCTACAAGAATTATATTAGAAAATATATTCAAAGAGATTACATAATTGATCATATAGATAAATATTTCCATCAATATTATATATATATATTGCATAGATCACATACTAAATTTTTTTTTTCATGTTCTTTTGTTCTGCAAGGTCTTAGTATTTAATTAAGAAAAGAAAAAGAGAATCTTATCTTGGGATAAGGAAGATTGGTTTACCTTCTGTCTCATGTGTCTATATTATCTGAAGTGAAATTAAATGCTTCGGAACTTTATATTTACACAAATGTTAGATTCAATCATTAAATATCTTTAGATTTTTAACCAAAAAAAAAGTATCTTCCTAATAGATACCACTTGTACGTGTAAAACCACTTTCCAATTTTCAAACACAAGTTTCTATATTTAAAAAATAATAGATGGTAAATTTATGATTAGATTTTATATAGATAACAAAACAAAACGATATTTGTGTAAGCTACTAAGACGGATGAAAATCATAACTACTCCTATTTAAACTACACATAATCAATCTATTTTTATTTAATCATAAACATTCCTATTACTCTTTTTCTTTTTTAAAATGATTTTGGGCCCACGTTTTCCATTATTTGAACTTCTCATAAAAAAGTTTGAATTTGAGTTGAAAAATTAGATTATGTTGGTTTATATTAAGTGAACCAACAACATTATCAAACCGAAAAATCTGAGAATTGAATCAAAATAATTGGTTTAAATTAAATGAATTTGTACGAAATGTTTCCTCGTACGAAACAAACAATAATGAACTAAACCTACCAAACTTTAACGTTATCATATCAGAAATCTCCATTACTCTTCATCACGAAACAAAGATCTGAGGATTCCCCGTACGACGAGCCCAGTACAGGATATCCGCCAGTACAACACAAGCTTTGGACCATATTAATCTTCAAACATTAAGCTGTCTCTTGAGGTTGGATGTTATTGATTTGAAGAGCAAGTGAAAGGGATATCCAAGTGAAAGAGGTGAGAATGATTTGGTGGGGAAAGTTAGAGTTGTCTGTTTTGTATGGATTACGTGAGGAAGAAGATGGTGTTAAGTGAGAATGATTTGATGTTATGTGAGAATAATTTGGTGTTACGTGAGGATGATTTAGTGTGGATAGATCTTAGATTTTTGATTCATGTATTGAGCTTCCTATTGAGCTTGTTAGAGGTTGAGAAAGGCGAAGCCGTGAGTGAGATTTATTTGGTGTAGAGCTTGGAATTCGTATTGGTGTAGAGATTGTTTTACTTTTGATTTTTGTAATTTTGTATAACTGGTTTAACTAATTTTTAGTTGTGCATATTCAATGATAACAACTAGCATTCATTTCCACTACGAAGGGTATTATGTTAAAACTGAATAAGGGTATTGGTGGAATGCGAAGGATTCTATTAACTATGGAATAACATTTAAAACATCGAGTATTGAGGATATCACTTACTTAGTCTTAGAAGGAAGGATACAGAAGAAGCTTGGTATGGATATACACACAAAGATCAAATTGAGTTACATGCCGTTGGTAGTCAAATCAAGAAAGCAATCGTATATTTATGATGATGAGGATGTCAAGACTTTTCTATGTAGCATGAATGTGGGTCACTTAAGGAGTTTTTTTGCATGTAGAAGTAGATAAGAATGTTGTGGATGAAGATTTAAGAGTAGTGCCGGGAGGTTTGGCTGGAATGAATATGATGGTGAGATGGTGATTGCTACAACGAATAATGCGATTGTTATTCACGAGGAAGGAATTGATCAATGGAATGATGATGTTCATGAGGAAGGAATGGATCATCGGAATGATGTGAATATTGCTAATGAGGAAATGACTTTGAATGAATTTGTGGAAGGTGATGGTTACGGTCTTCATGAGAGTATAAAAATGTCTTGTGATCCTTGTGATAGACAAGAGGAAGAAACTCAGTTTGTAGAGGACGGCACGGGTCTTGAAGTAGGCTAAGAATTTGGGTGTAAAGAACAAGTGAAAGAAGTAGTGTTAAGAGCTTCACTTAACAGATGTTTTGACTACGATGTGTTAAACTCATGTTCCTGGAGATACATGGTAAGATGTCGTCAACGAGATTGTAAGTGGTACTTACGAGTGTCACGGCTAGAAGGAAGTAAAGATAGTTGGTCGATAAAAAAATATAGGAAAATTCATTTTTGCTTTCGGGTTTCAACTAGTACATCGAATGTTGAAAGGAGAGGATTTCTGATATAGTTTCATATGTTGTGAGAAAGGATTACCCTGGTCAATTGGACACACCTCCTACTAAGTCTCTTATTAGTTTGGTGCAAGTAAAGGTGGGACTAAAGGTTTCATACAGCACTGCTTTGAGAGGGAAAAAAAAAGCCGCTGATACTGTATGTGGCTGTTCGGAAGATAGTTACAAGATGTTGCCTTCATATTTGTATATATTGGAGAAAAAAAATATTAACATTGTAACAAGCTTGGTTTTTGATGACGGAAAACAGTTCAAATATTTATTTGTTGCATTGGGAGCTTGTATCGAGGGGTTTAGCAACATGAGGAAAGTGATTAGTATGGATGCAACTTTCCTAAAAACTGTATATAGTGGTTTTATATTTGCCACAGCTTAGGATCGCAATTGTCTTACCCGATTGCGTTTGGTGTTGTTGACAGTGAGAAAGACTTGAGCTGGAAGTGGTTTTTCATTATGCTTAAAACCGTCATTGAGGATGATGAGGAATTGTTTTTTCTTAGTGACAAAAATTCTAGCCTCATCAAGGCAATTAGTGAGGTTTATCCGAGTGCATGGCATGGATATTAGACAAGATGGGCGGTCTTACCTTGTGAATTTGAGGAAAAATACTTGTGATTGCAGATGAATGGACTTTGGCGTATAGTCGGACGATATATACGGTCCTAGATATGTCTCGATGGTTAAGGATTCCAGATGAAATTCTAGCAAACGTTGTCTTACCGCTATATTGTGTGAAAAGAAAAGGATGTCTTTAAGAAAACCGATTTTCATCGGTCGGTGAGCGACGTAGAAGAACGAGTAATAGATATGTGCCTGGACTAGATTTGGAAAAGTGTTTTGAATACATGAGATTCATGTTAGATTACATTCATGCGTATTTTTTGGATTGGTTTGTTGTTATGTTGCAAAAGAATTGGACTGTTATGTTGGATTGTTATGTTGTTATGTTGTAAAAGAATTGAATTGTTATGTTGGATTTGATTAATTAATTTGTATTGCTGAATTTTGTTTACTTATCAATTTGTTGGGTTAAATTAAAAAATTTCATAATAGCATATTGGGCTACGTTTACTAATGGCCCATTATGCATATAATCATATTGATCAATTTATTTTTGCTTCTCATCTCCTTCTCATTTCCTTCTCATCTCCTTCTCCAAGCGTATTGCAAGGGTCTCACACATGACTATTATTTTTATTCATGTGTCTAATTTCTATCAGTAACTGCATCTAGCATATTTATGTGTCTAATTTGTATTAGTAATTGGGTCTAGCATATTCATGTGTCTAATTTGTATCAGTAACTGAGTCCTTTTGTCCTAGAAAGTAGTCTTCACACGTGACTATTATTTTTAATATGAAAATGATAAAACACATGACTATTATTTTAAAGTGAATGCAGCACATATTTTCGTGGATCTAAAACCACTTATGGCCAAGTTACTTACAATTTAAACCAAATGGTTTACTTATCTCTACAAATTAAAATTTGTATGTTATAATGAAATTGTCATTTAAATTTTTATTTTATAACCACATATGACGGTTTCACCATTCATTATTCCAACCAATTTCGATAATACCATAGGATTTAACGTTCAATTGATTTGGTTTTGGTAAATTTTGTTGGTTAGGTAAAATTTCATCGGTATTCATTGGCTATGTGATATAATTGGTTGGTCAATGATAACTTCAAGCATTACCTACATCTTTCTTTCAATTTGGTTCATGTAAGAATAAGTTATTGACTAATATTCTTGTTGGTTCATATAAGATATTGATATAATTAGTGTTTTTGATCTTATAACAACCTTGATCACACAAATTGCAATACGTTATAACATGATAATCTTATCATTAAGACAACATTGTAAGTCATATTATGTTTTAAAAATTCTTTTGAGTTATGAATGTATCATACTTGTAGTAATGTATCAAGACTATATGTCTTCACTTTGTTACTAGTTACAATATTATGAAATCAAATATTGTTGAAATCTCTAATATAAGTGAAAATTATAAAATAAGTGTTTGTAATCATAATATAAGCACTACAACACCATAATTTGATTGGTTCAACTAATTATGATAAGTTAATATTAGGGTTAACTACAAATTTTTCAAAAATAGCCAAAATATAACTATATGTATTTATTCCTAACTACTTAACTAGTATAACTATGTCACAAAAATTCAAAATTTTTCAATCAATTTCGCCAAAAACATTGAATTTTTCCTCTGAAAATTCAAAATGTTTTTATCCAATTCACCAAAAGTTATAGATTATAGAGGATTCTTTGCCTAAAAATTTGAAATATTTGAAACAATTCAAAAATTTGAAAAATTCAAAATTTTCAGAAAATTTTAAACTTTTCGGAAAATTTGAATATTTCCTTCCAAAGTACAAATTTTTTACCCTCCAACCATGGAGAAGTTTACCGTTTGGAGAAATGGAAAGAATGAGTAGCTGATAGCGATTATGGTATCCCTACGAAGTGTCCTTGTGGTGGAAAGATCAAGCGAGAGACCACACAAGAAATTGGAAAGACTTGGTTCACTTGTGAGGAGTTTGAGGTAAGAACAAAATCGATAACAACACTTTCATTTTATGGTTTATGAGACATCATGTTAACACATATTATTTGTAGAATGATGGACTCCACCAAAGCACACGTTGGGACCTTGCAATGGAAGACGAGGTCGTCGAAAGACCACTCAAGAGATATCTTTGATAGCAAGCAGCAGATCCGCTTCTCGAGAAGGAGGTAGAGAAAATGAAAAATGTAATTGCAAGGTTCTTAAAGTAATTGAAAAAGAGATTGTTGTTGATGTATGTTTGATGTAGGTTGGGTAATGTAGTGGACTAATGTTGTTTCTTTATGTAGTTTCTTGATGTTTTGAGTTTAAAGATGTTGTTGTTGCTAATTTTATGTTTCCTAGTGTTGTTGTTGCAATGTCTAGACTCGGATATGTAATATACTCTAATGTTCCCCATTGTTAATGTTTAATTATAATTTATGATGTTTTTATGTTCTATTATAATTTAATTATAGTTTATGTTTAATTATAAGTTTGTGATGTTTTTATGTTCATGAATTTTCTGTATATTACTCAAAGTGGGTTCATCATGAGACAAATTTACAAAGCTCTTCAATAAACTATAAATCATACGAAAACAAATAATAAGAATTAGATAGAGAATTATAGTTGTTGTCTGTTTGGTTTTGGACTTGATCCTAATAAAGCCACAAGAAATTTGTTGCTGTTGTCGGTTTAGTTTTGGACTTGATCCTAATTAGAGACAAGAAATGAAAAAGTCAATCCATAAAAGACAAAAGAAATTAAGTAGAGTTTGCTAAGATCTTATTCTACATTAAGCTGTTAGTACTAAACCAATAAGTACTAAACCAGAAAATACATTAAATTGATAGAGCCAAAAAACAAAAGAATGGTTACTCGAATCTCGTTAGTCTAATAGCATTATCGCTTCTTCGACTGTCTTGTAACCCGTGGTTCGAATCCTGCAAATGGTTTCTTGGTATAAGAGCTCTTCTTCCTCTTTGTCGTCTTTTGAACCTGACTTGTCCCTTCTCCACACATTATCATCATGTCTTTGGGTCCGTGTTTTTCAGCTCCACTTCCGGTACCAGCACCATCACCATGATCTGGAACCCATTTCCCTTTTCCCTTGACATGCTCCTCCATGTCTATCAATCTACCATTTATGGTATCAAACCTTTCATGAATTAGCTTGAACTCTGAGAGCATTATCTCCTTAAGGTCTTGAAAGCCACCTGTAATCTGCTCTTTCACCTTCCGACCTCGAGAGGTCTCACCTTTTTTCCTTTCCCGAGTCTCTGTGTCCTTAAGGTTCATATCTTTGAAGTACACCTTCCTCTCAAAATGAACTAGTCGCCTTATCCAGCCATCTACAATAGGGTCAATGGTATCCTCTTCTTTTGGAATCTCATAGATCAATTCTTCCTCACTCCGGGTTGCTTTCAAGATGCTTTGAATCCTCTGTTAAATAATACACAAACAAAAGTACATAAATTCTTGCAGCCAAAGTAACAAAAACATCAACAATCACACCTAAATTCCTACAACCAAGAACTAACACCTAAATTGCTACAGCCAAAGTAACAAAAACAACAACAATCAAACCAAAATTTCTGCAACCAAGACAACAAGTACAACAACTAACACCTAAATTCATGAAACCAAAAAACAAGTACAACAACAGAAATGACTAACCTTTGCATCATCAAATGTTTTGTTTATTTCCTGAATTCTAATCCCTTCATCCCACACCTTCTAAACTTAGACTTGCACATTCTAGAGCACTCATTGCACGCATCCTTCACCTTAACCCGATAGTCCTCCATCATTTTTGGTATTGCTTCAAACGCTAGAAACTACATCATAAACACCAAATGGTTTCAGGTTAGTAATAATATATCAAAAACATTTAAAACAACAAGCACACAAATAAAAGGAAGTTAGAACATACCTCTAAGGGAACAACAAAACCAGAAAAATTAGAACTCATGTTCGCTGCATTCTTAAACAAGCCCATCATCCGTTCAATTTTTGCAAGATTGTCAGAGAAAGACAATCTACCCCCATGGGAATGTCACACAGTCTTCAAGATTGGTGACAATCCACCTAATCAGTTGGTCAACTGAAGTAGCTTGTATTCCTCTCTTTGCATTGCCTTTGAGAATTGAAGAAAGGAAATAAAGAACCGCCATCTCAATCTGTCACTTGAGAAGGTTCTCATAGATATGAACTTCTTCTCTATGGCTTCTTGACTCACTTTACCTTTCTTAAAATGCTTCTCCACAAAACTGAAATCGCCAATCTCTTTGTAGTTGTTGGCATAGTCGTGGCAATGAAGACTGGAGAGAAGGGCGTGCTCTCTCAATGAATACTGAATTGGTACACCGTTTACAACAAATCATGTTTCCTTCTTCTTCTTAGTTTGACTTATGCGCACTAGCAATATCCACATTCCCATCGAATGTTGGTTTAAGTCCCTCGGCATATGAAAAAAAATGAGCGAATTGAGGATGCTCATAGAACCACTCCTTCTCACGGTTGTCAAACATCTTCTCAATGTTTTCCACCGTCCTCGTAATGTAGCACCTTGTTGCAATTTTAATGGTCTTTGTGTACTCCGTTCTAGGAAGGTACATCTCTTCAGGTGGTATCACTTCCGTTGCACTGTCATCCGAATCCTCCATTCATCCAAAACAAATTACAATTAACAAGTATTATACCAATTCTCAAAACTAAGACAATCAAAATTGAGACCACCTACAGACAATCAAAACCCTTTCAAAATTCCTGCAATTAACTGAGACAAAAGCGGATCCCATAACTGAGACAATCCACTAAAATATTCCCAAAATATCAGCATAATATCTGCACAATTTCAATCAATATATTACCAAAATATTAGCACAATTTCAATCATTACTACTTGATAACTTAGCGGATCCAATTAAGACAATATGAACTAACTGAGACAATCATTTGCATATGAACTAAACTGAGACAGATCCAACTAAGACAATATGAACAAAACTGAGACAATAATTTCTATATCAACTAAACAGAGACAATATGAGCTAAACACAAACAATCATTACCAAATGAATAAAAATGGTATAGCGTCACATAAAACTGAAAAATTTACAAAATTCTACAAACTACTTATCGTCAATTTCATGATCTCAATCTCATACGAAGTCATATACAACCATATGAAGTCAAAATTATAGGCTATGAAGTCAATATTATAAACTATGAAACAAAATCAAATCAATTTGTAAATTTTAACAATGATAGAAATCGAATCAAATTCCAAACTGAGGTAATACAGAAGGATTCGAATCTTATCGTATCTATTTCTTCTTCTTCTCGAGTGGTCTCATGGGTTTCTTCTTCTCCTCAAGTGGTCTCATGGGTCTCTTCTTCTCCGATTTCTTCCTTTTCCTCTGTCGCTTCTCCTTCTCCTTGTAATTCTTCTTCTCCTCCTAATTCTCCCTCTTCTTCTATCACTTCTTCCACTATTTCTTCTTCTTCTTCTCCTTCTTCTACTACTTCAACATCTTTGATTGCTTCGTCGACTCTTTCCAGAGGAGGCCCCAACCGAACCGGATCGGTTTGGACAAGTATCCTAGGGCCACTTCCCCTATATCAGCCATTAACGTCCGATCCTTGAAATTCTCCGATAGCTGGATTTGATGTTCGATGTCGTCGCTGTCGAGAGTGAAAGAGAAAGAAGTGAAAAGGTTTATTCGAGTAAATGAATGAATTAGGGTAAAAGATGAGAAAATCCTGTAAAATTACAAATTTTTGGTTAAATCGGTTACTGAATTAGTAATATGGTTTACTTATGGTTAGTGAAATGGATCTGGATTTTAAATCGGTAACAGGTTTGGAGCTCAAAAAACTGGTGGGGTCACGTAAATAACAATAAGTTGGAAGAGTAGTTGTGAACAATTCTTTTCAACAAGGAGTCTTTAAGCCATTGATCCTACTGAGACGGCGAACGTTGATGGATGCACATGGCATTGAGAGCATTTACTTACACTTTCTGAGCGATCTGCGGTTCCTGTAAAGATCTGATTTTAATCATAGATATTTAACATTTATAATTATTTTCTTTTACTTTAAACGTTGGAGTTTTGTAAACGTAATTTACATCTATACCACTCTAATATAGTGCTTTTTTTTCCTTTTTCTTTTTCAATTTGAAATCTAATGATTTCTTATTATGTAAGGTCAAAGACATTGGCAATCGGACCGGATGGATAATTACTAATTAGCTTTCTTCCATATTAAATTGTCATATTTTCATATTGCGTTGGGCTTAACCAACATTGTAAAGCCCATATATTTTTAAATTTTGGCCCAAAAAAATAAAGTTTACTGATGGTTAATCGTGTTAGTGGAAAGATAGAGACTGTGATGATACAACAGAATGGAAAGTGAGAGAAATGATGCTGCAACATAAACATGCATAAGTCAGTCATTTATGGGAAAAATAACTTTATTTGTCTTTGTGTTTTCTTTTAGTTGGTTTTGAAGGTTTTCCAAATGTTATGTTAACTCATAAATATAAAGATAACAAAAGAAACATGAGTGTCTGTTGAGAATTCAAACTTTGTTTGTTGCAGAATCATCCTTCTTGGCCAATTCATCATAAAGGGAAGAGAATCAGACGATTTCTGAATCTAATATCAAAGGATCACCCTTATGTAATTATGTTCATCATAAAGAAGAAGAAAATGAACAAAACTGATATATTTGAGAACCGAACATATGTGATATTACAGAGAAAACATAAGCTTACGAGATCTGGCTTATAGATGTTATGAACGACGGAGGCTCCAGCGAGAAGGGAAGCAACGACGACGAATGTTGACAATGGTAGAGACGGAGTTCCCGTGGGCAACATAATCGTACGATATTGTAAAATCTGTGTGCGTAATGTTAGATATTGTAAAAGATGTCTAGTGGTTCCTCGACTTACATAGTTTAAGCCCGATTGGCAATTGCTTTGAAAAGCAAGATATTTAAATTAAACCAATCATATTTTAGTTTGCTTTTTACTCTAAAATATAATTGGTTTAATTTCAATTTTTACAAAATAATTTGTTTTTCAAAGCAAAACTCAAACTCTAGTAATTAGGAACCAACAAATTTGAGATATTAAAATACAAGTGTGATTAGTGGCAGATTTAGAAATTTTATTCAGGGCAAAAAAATAGAACACAATAATATCTTCTACAATATTAAACAAATTCTTAAAAAAAAAAAAAAACTTCAATAATTCCTACACAATTGAAATTTTGATCATTTGATACATATTCAAACAATTCATTTTCAATAAAACACAAAAATAATCCCTTTTAAACTAATATTTCTCTAAACTCCACCAAAAATAAAAATCACACAATAAAAAAATGTAAACTATATTTAGATATATCAGAAATAGTGGAGAATTTTAATGATATGGATACATTTATTAAGATAAACAAATATGATGATACTCTACTTATTTCTCTTTCATCTTTCTCGCTCTAAAATTTTTTCTTAGGTCTCGAAGATTTTTTTTTTTTTCTGACTTACTTTATGGTGAACACGTCGGTGGTTCCATCAGCACCGGTGTGTTCATTGTTTCTTTGCTTTACCGGCAATTTGTCTTTGCGTGTTTAATATAGTTATGACTAGTTCGGCTAATAAGATCCAGAGCTTCTTCCGGTAAGTCTACGGCTTTGTCCGTCACCACGATATTCTCTTCTTGACCCTCTTTTAATATTGATCTCCGCAAAGCCTTCATCTTCCAAAATCAACCTCACTTTCAAGTGTAAGTCTTCAGAGTTCCCGATGCTCTTGAGGAGGAGAAACATGGTGGCTACAGACAAGGACCAGTAAATTTGGTCTTTGCGGCTCTCATGTTTTTTGGAGTTGTTGTTTTGACGACGGTAGCTGTAGGAGAGCTTCATCCAAAGACAGAGATTGATGATACCCTTTATCAAGAAGAAGATTGGCAGTTGGGCTTCAACGTTGGAAGGAAAGTAGGACAGGCAACGCTTTCTGACGACACTCTCCTCATCGTTCAGCGGTATCTGCACGGGGAAGCAATTCTAGGGTTAGACTCATGAAGTTTTTATATTCTTTTAGAATTTGGGCCTCATATGTGAAGCCTATTTCTTTCTCTTTCATTGTAATAAGCCCACTCTTTTTAATAAAATGGACCTATTAAGGATTTTCGAAAAAAATGGTTATATAACAAGTTTTATATTATTTTTGTGAAAAAAAATTATGCCAAAATACAAAAAAAAGTTTCTTTTGAATATGAAAACATAGCAAGTCACAATATCAAGTGGAAAAAAAATTATCAATAGAAAATAAAATGTGATAAAAATAAAATATTATATAAAAATGTTACCTATTAGATATTATCTGCCAGCAAAAGTTATAGATAGGGAAGAAATAGTCAAAGAGGGATAAACAAAAGTAGATAAAAACAAGAAATATTTAAGGGTTTTGTAAATTTAATTAGTTTTAGTTTAGATTTTAGATATTTGGGTATAGGAAATAAACAATTTCATTAAGTGGACCATTGTTTTAAAAGATAAAAGATGGGGGCAATTTTTATTTTTTTAGTGCGGATATTATTTTAATTAATAAATAATTAAATATAAAAATGACATTTAAAGGTTTTTAGTGGTGATACGTGCCCCCACATAACACAAGATAGATCCGACTCTGAATGTGGTCAGAGATTAATAAGAATATTCTAATATTAAAATTACTTGTATTGCATGTGTTGTACCCATGAGCTCAATACGACTTGGTCACTTTAGTATATTTGGGAAAATATGAATTAAACACATTACTTACCAAAAATTGCTAATTTAACATCGATCTATTTAAATAGCATATTAAATATTTAGTTAGATAATTGACTTTTGAAAAGTTTTTCAATTTTGATTTGATTCGACAAATTGAACACGTTGTTAAGTTGATTAACAGAATTAATAAACAACGTTAATGACCCCAGTTAAGTGAATCGCAGTGTCTCTTCATCTTCTTCTTCTCTTCACAAAAGCTAAAATCAAATTATTCAGACGCAAAAATAAGAAAAAAGAGAAGGTGGAGAGTTTTGAACAAATATACTGAAGACCAAAGTAATCGAACAATATAACTCAAGATTTAATAAAGAATAACTCTCTTTATTTCTTAGAAAACTCTCTAAAAAACTAAAGTCTTAAGTCTCAAACTCTTAGGTTATACCACACTTTGGTATCTCTCTTGTATAGACAAGACAAAGCTTCCTAATCCCAATAGGAAAAGTATGATTAGATCTCTTAAACATAACAAACTTTATCTTATCTACTAAGTAACTTGCTCAACAAGTTATTATGTTCAAGCTTAATTCAACATTCTCCCACTTAAACTTGAAATCGACTTCCTCTATGTCTTGAACTCCAATGAAATCTCTCATTTTCTTGAACTTGATTCTTCCTAGTGCCTTTGTTAGAATGTCCGCCTTTTGTTTTGTTCCGGGAATGTGTTCCACTTCTATTTGAACATTCTTAACACATTCTCTAATGAAATGGTACCTAGTATGTATATGTTTGCTTCTTCCATGAAACACTAGATTCTTGGTAAGTTGAACCCGTGACTTCACTTAACAACTCTTGAAGCCAAATCACTTGTCTTGAAGCCTCGTATCTAGCCATGGACTCGGATTCACATGAAGACAAAGCGATGGTTTCTTGTTTTTGTGAGCACCATGTAATCGGACTTCCACTTAGATAGAAGATGTGTCCCATTGTACTTCTTCCATCATCTGGACCAACATTGTGACTACTATCACTATATCCGATTAACTTTGGTACTTGTGTGGAGGATCTCGTGAAAGTTAGTCCGTGCCTCTTAAGAATCTCAAACATTGTTTCATGGCAGCTCCATGTGATTCTTTTGGACTTTGTATATATCTACTCAAAAGTCCAACACAATATGACAAATCCAGTATTGTGTGTAGAAGGTAATGAAGACATCCAAGTTTTCTTCTATAGTCTGTGGCATCTATCTGCTTTTCTTCAAGACCTTTTGATAACTTAAGTCCCGAATCCATTGGTATATGAACCATATTACAATCATTCATACCCGAGTCTTCGAGAATTCTTTGAGCATAACGTTATCCCTCCTTCAAGTTGTCTTACTTCTATTCCAAGATAGTAGGTTAATTACCCTAGATTGCTCATCTCAAATTTAGTTGCCATCTCCTTCTTGAACTCGTCAATGATTCTCTTGTTTGTTCTGGTGAAAAAAGGACATCGACATAAACGGCTATAAGCAAAATCTCATGAGAAACAACTCTCTTGAACACTAATGGTTCCTTACTACATTCTCGAACTTGAGTTCTCTAAGCACTTGATTCAACTTGATTTTCCAAACTCTTGGTGCTTGTTTTAACTCATACAAAGCATTATTGAGTTTATAGACTTTGTTTTCACTTCCTTTAATCACAAAAACTTCTGATTGTGCGACATAAACGGTTTCTTTTAGCTCTCCATTAAGAAAGGCTGTTTTGACATCAAGATGATGAATCTACCAACCATATGATGCAGATAGATTAATGAGAAGCCTTATTTTTTCACGTCTTGCAACCGGTGCAAATACCTCTTCCTAATCTATTCTATGTTTTTGCAGATATCCTTTGGCAACAAGTCTTGACTTGTTTTTGTTGATGCTTCCATCGGAGTTATGTTTGATCTTGAAAACCCACTTAAGCCCAATGGGCTTAATTCCTTCTGGTAGATCTTCGAGATCCCAATTCTCATTTTTGACAATTCTTATTTCATCTTCATAAGCAAGAATCCACTCTTTCAATTCCTTTGTCTCACTAAAGTTTCTCGACTCATCTTCTAAGCTCAACAATAACATCTCTCCTTATTTTTCAGCAAGTAAGACATATTCTTCAAGGTGTTTAGGCTTTGAAACTTGTCTTTGTGATCTTCGTAATCTCAGAGAATGTTTCATTGTTTTCTTCTAACGCTTGTGATTCTTGTGATTCTTATTCATGAGATTGTAACTCTTTATTACCAATTTCTTCTTTGACGTCTCTTATAAGTCTTCAACTAGTGTCATCTCCACTTTCATCACCTTCGGTATTCTCATCAATCCGTGGAGTCGTAGAGTCAAAATCACCACTCACTACCTCAAAATTTCCTTCTTGACTCTCCTCCGAAACTTTGTGGTTCCAATTCCAACCTTTTGACTCATCAAAAACCACATCTCTACTAACCACAACCTTTTGAGTAGTCGGATCAAGCAATCTATACGCCTTACACCCAAGTTCGGTTCCAAGGTGAATTAGTATACGAGATTTATCATCGAGTTTCTTTAAGTGCAGAGTCTCAACCTTAGCATAACTGATGCACCCAAAGATACGAAGATGACCAATGTTTGGTTTTCTTCCTCGTAAAATCTCATATGGAGTCCGATCCTTTATAGCTCTTGTGGCAATTCTTTTTAATAGGTACGTCGAGTGTCTTACCACTTCTCCCCAAAGATAATTTGGCATATGCATATGCTTCACCATGCTTTGTGACATCTCCATCAAGGTTCTATTACGTATCTCAACTACTCCATTTTGTTGAGGTGTATATGGTGCGGTAAGATGTCTTTTGATACCCATATCTTCACAAAACGTTTTGAATTCTTTTGACAAGAATTCTCCTCATCTATCGGTTCTAAAGACTTGAATCATCTCCTTTGTTTCCTTTTCAACCACAGTTTTGAACCTTTTGAATTTCTCAAAAGCTTCACTCTTTTCTTTCATGAGAATCATCCACATATATCTTGAATGATCATCGATAAGGACAAAAATATACCTATTTCTAGCAGCTGTTTTAGGTGATATTGGTCCACAAAGATCCCCATGGATGAGTTATAAAATCTTATCGACTCGATAGAGAGTATCTTTTGGAAACACTTGTCTTGCTTTCTTCCCAAGTAAACATGATCCACATACTTTCTTCTCAATCTCGACTTTTGGAAGTCCTTTAACCAATTCTTTCTTGATCATGTTTGACAAAGTATCGATATTAACATGTCGTAACCTCGCATGCCATTTTCTTGAGTCACTTACATCGACAAGATGAACCTCCGAATCCCTAACTTCCATTCGTACTTTGTAGAGTCGATTTTGTGACCTTTTGGCTTTGACAATTAATTTTTCTTCTCGATCATACATTGTCAAATAATCTCCCCATATACGAATATCACAACTGGATTCTGTTGCTTGTCCAAGAATAATGATATTACTTTTCAAACCCAAAATGTAATAAACATTAGTAATTGTCTTTGAATCTCCCTTTCTATCCAAAAGAGAAATCGACCCTTTTCCTTTGATATCAATGCGAGAATCGTCACCGATTCATCAAGCTTAGTGAAATATCTCTTATCACATGTCATGTGATTACTTGCTCCATTATCGAGATACCAAATGTTTTCTCCATTATTCATCTTGAATTTACTTGGTATGCAATTTTGTCCATTTAGATACACAATCTCATGCATAAAAAGATCATCCACATCTTGTGTATCATCATTGACACTTTCTTCTTGCACTTCTTGGAGCTTAAGTAAACGATCCGGACAGTTAGAGGCATAATGTCCTAACTTGTCACATCGATAACACTCAACTTTTGATAAGTAACGATCCCCACTACCTCTTCCTCGTCCTCTTCCTCGTCCTCTTCCTCTTCAATTAGAATGACCTCGACCTCTTCCCCTAGAAGCTCCATTACTCTCTTGATTGTAATTTCTTACTTGAGTCTCCAAATTGGAATATATCAACTTGTTTTGTTCCTCTTGAGTTTCTTCCTCTTCATTGAAGATTCTTTCTTCATAGACTTTTATGCGTCCTATGATATTTTTGAAGCTTATAGTGTTAAGGTCTAGTTATTGCTCAAATGACGCTACAATTTGAATGTATCTCTTCCGTGGAAGACTCTTAAAAAAAAATTTCACTAACTTTGATTCCTCAATAATCGTTCTTAGAAATGCCGATTTGGAAGAAATCTTGGATAGCTTTCCTATAAAGCTATCTATGTTATCAGAATCCTTCATCTTGAGACAATCAAACTCGGACATGAGAATTTGCAATCTTGCTTCTCTAACTCTTTCGGCTCCCATATTCCTAGTTTTGATTGCCTCCCAAACTTTCTTTGCCGTGTCTAACTCGCCAACTTGTAAGATTAAAGACTCCAATATTGATTGAAACAACAACCCCATCGCCAAGTTGTTCTTTTCTCCCTCGGTTGTACCATTCTCTATGACTCCCCACACCTTAGATATCTTGAGAAACACTTTCATTCTCATGGCCAAGGCGGTGTAGTTAGTTGAATTCAAAATTGGACATTGAATTGAAGAAGACCCTCCTCCTTCTTTCTTCTCCGCCGGAACTATTGGTAGGTCCGGAATGACCTCTTGTGGGTAAGTACTTCTCGTCCACTAGGTACCTTGAATCTTCGCTCTGATACCAATTGAAGACCAAAATAATCGAACAATAGAACTCAAGATTTAATAAAGAATGACTCTCTTTATTACTTTAGAAAGCTCTTTCAAAAACTAAAGTTTCAAATCTCAAACTTTTTAGGTTATACCACACTTTGGTATTTTCCTTATATAGACAACACAAAGCTTCCTAAATCCAATAGGAAAAGTATGATTAGATAACTCCTAAACATAAAAAAAACTCTATCTTACTATGTACAAGCTTAATTCAACATATACCTGTGAGATTGGAGAACCTAGAGGACCTGAGCCAACTCGGTACGGTGATTGGGAAGAATGTGATCGATGCTCCGATTTCTGAAACGATCCAGGAATCTCAATGCTTTTAGATTGCTTTTAATTTTTGTTCTGGAAATTTTTTGTCGAAGCTTATTCATTGATGAACATGAGAAATTGCAGAACCAAGGTCAAGTTCTTCAAGTTTTGAGATCATTTTAGTGCTTGAAATCATTGTATTTGGATTAGACACAATTTGTATTTTGTCGGTTTGTTTGACAATTGAAATTTGGCATCCTTCTTCTTCAGTCTTATATTCATTGAAGAATTTGCAGAAAAAATTTAGGAATGAACTAGCCTTCTAAGAAACTAGAGACAGTTAAATCATGATAAACATTGCACGTAATCCAAATCTCAATAGAGAAATCAATTTGGAAAATTGATTTGCGAAAATCAATTTCATTAAAATTCATTTGGGAAGAAATAGTGATTTGATGGTTTTGATTTGGGGATTTAAGATTTTGGAGAAAACAAATAATACTATGTTGTTTTTGGGCAGGCCTAGGCAAAAGAACCGAGATCCGGACCCGAATCCGAACCCGACCAGAAAATTTGTATTCGGTTCGGGTTCGGGTCCTAGTGAATAACCGAACGGTTCCAGTTATATAAGTATTTTGGATTTCGGTCCTAGTGAATAACCGAATGGTTCCAGTTACATGAGTACTTCGGGTTTCGGTTCGGATTCAGGTAAAACCCAAAACTCGAATACTGAAAATAACCGAAAATAAATGATGTGGGTAAGGTAAACCGGAGATTGACCACCCCTGTCCTAATTCGTACCTCGCGTTTTGGCTGTGTCTTGTTGAAGGCGAACATCAAAATCTGAAGCAGCCTACGACTCTATTATGTTGTCGCCGTCTCAAATCCACGAAATACAACAGAACAATCGCATGCACATACCTTCGCTCAACTCTGGAACGCAATCTCAGGTGCGTTATCCTCTCAAAATTTTGGATTGACAAATAACCATAGTTGTTCGATTTAGGGTTTCGTATTTTTCAATCGTCTTCGATTTAAGGTTTTCTATTTTTAAGGTTAATACATGATCAGTGGTCACTGCATTCCAAAGAAACTCTTCCCTTCAAGAATATATCAGAGTTTGTTGACAAATGCTTTGTTTACACAAATGTCTAGTTCCGTTGGTTGCAAATAAAGAACATGGTTTGATATTTCATTCTCGGTTCTGTTTTTGGTACTCTTATGTTTATTTATTTTTTGTACTGTTTCCTTAACTTATATAATCTGCAATCACTTATAACAAAGTGCATTCTCTGATTTCCAAGCATATATTATTCAGGAGTGTAGTTACTTGTGATTACTTTTGGATGCAGCTTACAATTACATGTTAACGTAGTTGTTTCATGGACAATACTGGTACTGCTCTTTGTTACTATCTTTGATAGGTTGCAAACGAAAAGAAAAGATCAATGATGAAAGTATGCAATCTGTTTCGAACTTCAGAAGATGTCTACATTATAATAACTCAATTTTGTAGAGTTATTTGAACCATTCACAATCAGGCCCTATGGGCCGAGTAAATACAAACATATGAGTGAAGACAAAACTGAGTCACTATGTTGTGGCCAATTGCTAATCGTCAACAGTATGATATAAATTGGCTTAGCTTGTTGATTAGTTTCTTTTTATTATGTTTGTCTTTTTTGATATCTGTTAATATAATTTAATCATTGTCTTCTATCTTGTTTAATGATGATTCGTTTAGTGATGATTCGTTTATAATTTAGAAGTGTCAATAAGCACTGAGATTGATGATGATTACTTCTTTGATGATGATTCCAAATAAGCACAAACTAATTCTTTTTGTTGCTTGTTTAGATGGATTCATCTGTCTCTCCACCTGAAGAGAGATTGAATAACCAAAGTGCTGGCATTAATAACACACAGACTGCGACATCAAGTGGTGGAAGTGGAGGATCTCGAGGGAAGCGTAAAGAAAATCCGCAGGATTGTGGAGCACCATCTCAGCCAAACAAACCTAAGAAGGCACTGGCCACAAGATCTAATGTTTGGTCATACTTCACCAGACTTAAAGACAACCGAGACAAGTGCATTTTAACTACTGCCAGAAGGAATTCGCATGTCCAACCAAGTCAGGGACATCCAATCTTCAGAAGCACATTGGTTTGTGTAAACAGTACAAGGCTTAGTTGGAATCCCAAGACAATGACCAGCCGATTTTAGGCATGGATAGAGTTGTGAAGATAGCTAAAGTGTCAGAGGCTGTGTTTAGACAAGCGTCAAATGAGCTGCTGGTAGGAGCAAAGTTACCATTGGCATTCATAGAATGTGCAGCTTGGAGACAGTTCTGCAGCAAGGTTAAGGCTTCTTCCTTTATGTTTACTATCAATTCATTTTACTTTGAGGTGTATAGTGTAGACTAACTGTGCCTTCTTATTTGTTTTTTATGTCAGATGAATCTTTACAGGCCTCATTCAAGAAGGACTGCTCAAAGGGACATTGTCAAAATGTATAAGGAGAAAAAGGCCACTCTTAGGAAGTGGTTTTTGTGCAACAATCAAAGAGTCTAAGTTACAACCGATATTTGGAAATGTCAACCAACTGGTAAGTTTCTGTTTTAATTACTTTGTGGTCTATTTTATACATTGATTAGGCGGATTAGTTTTTGTTTGTGTTAATACATGATCTATTGATTTGTTTATTACTTCTTTAGTTTCTGTTTCTGTTGACTTGTTGATTAGGTGGATTAGTTTCTGTTTCTGTGACTGCTCTATTATGTGACACAAAAGACTATAAATGCTCAACCTTTAGCTTCATTAAACCCTTCTTCTAACACTGATGAAACCTCATTTGAAAACTCCTGCAAATGACCGTGAGAGAAAACTTATTCTTTCTGATTTTATCTCAGGAACCTTGACACAACAAGCTTTTCAATTTTCTGCAAGTTCTTCTTTGTCTAATTGATTCTGCTTCTGGCTTCTTGTTTCACGGTTTTGAATCACTTCTCAGGATCCTTGATTCAAAATCATAAACCTTCATTAACCATTACCCCTTAGAAGACTTTTGACTTCATTAACCATTAATCATAAACCTTCATTAACCATTAAACCTTCCTTTTCAGCCTTTGGAACTTCATGATATTCGTTATAACTGTTAATGTCAGATAAACCAAGACGCTTGCGGAATCATTCAATCCCAAGAAGAGATAAAGCTTTGATCGGAAACAATGGCGACGAGAATCGATATCTTCCTAAGCTAAGTGTTTGACACAATTGATTATAAAGTTCCCCAAATTGGGTACATCTCTCTTCAGGTGTTGAGCCTGGAATCTACTAATCACAATCTCTTTGTGTTTCAGGTGATCAGCAATCGAGCTTCAGCTCAATGGAGGAAGAAGAAGAAGTCTATGGATCAGAGATGAATCTGGCCTTATATGTGGCCAGATTCATTACAGAGAGAAAGAAACTAATGGGCCTTAATGGCCTAATAAAGAAATGTGGCCCAGTAGATTTCGAATCCATTAGAATCAATTAATGACTCTGATGGGCTTCAACTCGGCCCACAGCCCACTCGGTCCATGAAGATCAAAACCCTACAATCTCCACCGTTTTGACTTCATTTGTCCGAAAATACTCAGTCGCCTCACTTCTTCTCTCTGCATGCGATTCATCTTCCTGAATCGCCGTCTCTGTTCCTTCGTGGTTTTCCGATGAAGAAGCTATCGCACTCTTCATCTCCGACGTTCTACAATAAGTGTAAGTCCTTCTCTTCCTTTCTCCTTGTTCTTCTTTTGCTCTGTCGCTTGAGATTCTATCTCCTTCGACTTCTCCGAGCTCTGTCGTTTAAGATTCTTTCTATTCACGACTTGTTCTGTCTTCTTTTAGCTCCTTTCTGGTCTTTTACTAACAGAGTTTCATGTTTCCTTCGTAGATCCGTCCAAGAGTTTCAGGTTCTTGACTCTTCGGATCTCCGGTGAAGACTTCCTGAGCAAAGCTCTGCCTTCTTCCATGTTCAGTACTCGCATGAGACTAAAACATCTTCCTGGTAAGAAAAATAAAATAGATTTCTCTTTTATATTTTGTCTCCTTTTACCGAATAATTAACGAATCTTCTTTTCTGTGAAGGTTTGACTTGGAGTCTCACAGATTTCGAGTACTTCGTCTTTTCAGATCCCCGACGAAGCATCGCTTGAGCTGTTCTCAAACTTCCTCCATGTTCAGAGCCTGCATGCAGCCTCTGAACTTCTCTCCAGGTAAAACTTTCGTAAACATATCTGCTGGATTCACTGATGTGTGTATCTTAGTGATTATAACTTGTCCATCTTCGATGACTTCTCTGATGTAGTTATATTTTACTTGAATGTGCTTTGTTCTTTCACTGCACATGCGATTCTTTGCTAAGTAAATAGCACTTTGAGAATCACAGAAAATTTCAACTGAACCTTTTGAAACTTTCATCTCTGAGCATATTCCTTGAATCCATATTGCTTCTCTGCTTGCTTCTGATAATGAAATATATTCCAACTCTGTAGTAGATAATGCAACCACTTTCTGTAATCTGGATCTCTAACTCACTGTATTGTTTCCCACTTGAAACACATAACCTGAAATTGATCTCCTTCTGTCTAAGTCTGCTGCAAAATCTGCATCACAATAGCCTCTGATTTTGAATTATGTGCTCTGCTTGAATGTCAAGTTTACTTTCCTTGCTGACTTCAAATATTTCATTATCCAGTTAACGGCTAACCAATGTGTTCTTCCTGGTTTTGACATGTACCTGCTGACAATGCCAATTGGATATGCGAGGTCGGGTCTGGAGCCAACCATAGCGTACATCAAACTCCCCACTGCACTGGTGTAAGGTACATCTTCCATTCCCTTTCTCTCTGTTAACTCATCTTCAGTAGATACACTTTTCATTTTGAAGTGAGAGCTGAAAGGTGTAGTCACAGATTTACACTGATCCATATTGAAAAGCTTTAGAACTTGATCAATATAATTTGACTGTGAAAGTGTTAATGTACCTTATTTTCTGTCTCTGTGTATATCCATGCCTAGTATTTTCCTTGCTGCACCTAAATCTTTCATCTCGAATTCATTGTGAAGTAGATGCTTTAGCTTTGAAATCTCTGTCTTGCTTATTGCACTACAAGAAAACTGCCAATTTGCGATGACCGAAATCAATGCAAATCCGTCGCAAATGGCCATTTTGCGATGGATCTGCGACACTGTCAAAAAGGTCGCAATTCGTGTATCGCAAATTAGATTCGTCGCAAAGTCGTCGCAGAAATTGCAACGTATTAATGTCGTCACAAAGTTGCGACGGCCAGGACCCTCTCAGATTCGTCGCAGGATTTGTGACGAATATGCGACGTCAGATCTGCGATGTTTTTGCGACGTCAGTTTTGCGACACTGTTGCGATGTCTGCTTTGCGACGTCAGTACTGCGACGTGTTTGCGACGTCAGTTTTGCGACGTATCTGCGACGCCTATTAAAAATATATTATTTTTTTAATTCGAAAATTTTAATAAAATATTTTTTAATTATTTTTAAAATTGTTTAAATAAAATTTATATTAAAATTTATTAAAATAAAAATATTAAATACAATATTTTTAATATATTACAAAAATAAATAAAAATCTAAAAATTGTCCAATAGGTCTACGTTGGAGTCCGAAATCTTGTCTGGGTTTTGATCCGTGCTCCCGTCCGGGTTTGCTGAACTTGATCCGGGCTCACCGGATTATATCGCGTTTAGCTGAGCAGCAATGTCGGCGTCTTTTGAAGCCAAAGTAAAGAACAACTGGTTGAACTTGGCTATGTTGTCCTGCAACTGGTTTTACAACGTATATGTTAGGAGTCGTTCTTAACTTTTTTTGAATTACGATTTGCAAAATATTTTAAAACGTTTTATTAAATTCTAATTGTATTTGGAATTAACATAATTCATAAAACTGTTGTACAAATTTGTAATTGTAATTTGTAAAACGTTTTTGAATTTTTTTTATTAAAAATAATAACCGTATGTAAAATGTTTTTAAATATTCAAAAAAAGTTTAGAAAAATCCAAAAACCAGTTTTTAAATATCAAAAAAAAATTTCAATAGCAAAAAAACGTTTTTAATAAATCCCAAATTATTTTAAAAATTGAAAAACGTTTATAGAGAAATTCCAAAAATGTTTTAAAAAATATAAAAACCAAATTTAAAAAAAAAACGTTTTCAAAAATCCAAAAATGTTTAAAAAATTCAAAAATCATATTTAAAAATTCAAAAGCGTTTTTAAAAATCCAAAAATGTTTTAAAAATCCGAAATCATATTTAAAAATTCAAAAACGTTTTTAAAAATTCAAAAATGTTTAAAAAATTCAAAAAACGTTTTTTAAAATACAAAAACAAAATTTAAAAAACAAATATCGTTTTTAAAAATCCAAAAAGCGTTTAAAAAAATTCAAAAATCATATTTAAAAATCCAAAAATATTTTAAAAATCCTAAATTGTTTTAAAAAATCAAAAAGTGTTTTTTAAAATCCAAAAACGTTTTTAAAATACAAAATCGTTTAGAAAATTCGAAAAAATGTTTAGAAAAAATTTATAAATCATTTTGGAAAATCAATAAACGTTTACAAAAATGCTGAAATCGTTCCATAGCCTAATCTACCGTTTATCTTCCAAATCCTAAGTTCTATGGCCTAATCTAACATGTATGTTCCAAATCCTAAGTTCCATGTCGTAATCTAACATGTAAGAAGACTTACCTTGGCGTTGGGAAGAGAGGAAGTCGCGGTAGAGAGGAAGAGATCTGAGGAGAGCAAGCCCACGGGAAGAGAGGAAGAGATCCGAGGAGAAGATGGGACGCGGGAGAAGAAGAAGAAGAAGAGAGGAAGAGGAAGAAGAAGAGAGGAAGAGGAAGAAGAAGAAGATAGGAAGAGAGAAGAATAATCGCGGAAGAAAGAGAGAGAGGGAAAGAAATCGGGAATGAGAGGAAGAGAAAGAGAAGAGGAAAGAAAACCACGCGGCTAGAAATTCTAAACCGCTATGCGACGGCCTTGTGACGGAAATTAGGGTTTTTTGCCGTCGCAAAGCTGCGAGGGATTTGCGATGTTCTGGATCCGGGTGTTGCAGATCCATCGCAGATTTGCGAGGCAACTGCGACGTTTGGGGTAAAAACATCGTAACTCCGTCGCAAGTTTGCTATGGACTTGCGACGTTTGGGGTAAAACTGTAATGTTTATCGGTTTATCCACTACCTTGCAACATTACAGATAGCCGGAAAAACGTATCGAGGATAAATACGAAAAGACCAAGAATACAACAATGATCATTCATCAATTGAATTTGGTATGTGTAATTCTCTACAAAACCGACAAACTATGTAGCGAGATTGAAAATACATATATCTATAGTTTGTCGGTTTTGTCGATGCTTATACAGACCAAACTCAATTGATGAATGATCATTGTTGTATTCTTGGTCTTTTCGTATTTATCCTCGATACGTTGTTCCGGCCATCCGTAATGTTGCAAGGTAGTGGATAAACCGATAAACATTACATTTTTACCCCAAACGTCGCAAATTCGTCGTAGATTTGCGAGGCAACTGCGACGTTTGGGGTAAAACTGTAATGTTTAGCGGTTTATCCACTTCCTTGCAACATAACAGATTTCCGGAAATAGACATCAACGTATCACATTGGTGTTAAATCTTTTGGCGGAAAATAGTGTCTCATTCAGTATGTTACCTTTTTCAAACAGCTCGTCTTCCGACTCAACACTTTCTCAAGAGTTGTGTCGGAAGACGAACTGTTTGAAAAAGGTAACATACTGAAGGAGACACTATTTCCCGCCAAAAGATTTATTACCAATGTGATATGTGGATGTCTATATCCGGACATCCGTTATGTCGTAAGGTAAATGATAAATCACATTGTGGGCTATTTATAGGGAAAATGTTAAAATTTGCAATGTCATTGCGATGGACTGCATTAACATCGCAATAGCATCGCAGATTACTCGCAAAATTTGCTACAGAGTATATGTATCGCAAAAACGTCGCAATATTGCAACGCATTTGTGATACCAGAATATGCATCGCAAATTGGTTGCAATAGCACCGCAACTACGTTGCAACCCCATCGCAATCTTGCGACGTCATTTTTCCATCGCAAAAATCCATCGCAAATGGCTTGTTTTCTTGTAGTGTTGATGCAATTAACATGTCATCCACATATAGAAGTAGGTAGATCACATTGTCAATTAAATCACCTTTGATATACACACATGGATCATACTCGCTTTTCTGAAAACACTGCTTGCTCATGAATTCATTAAAACATTGATTCCATTCCCTTGGTGACTGCTTTAAACCATATAGCGATTTCTTCAATAAGCATATTTTATTTTCACTGCCTTTGACCACATATCCTTCTGGTTGTTGCATGTAGATAGTCTCATGTAGAACTCCGTGTAAAAATGTTGTCTTTACATCTAACTGTTCTAGCTCTATATTCCAATTAGTAACTATTGATAATAATATCCTAATTGAAACATGTTTGACCACTGGGGCAAAAATCTCATTGTAATCAATTCCCTCCACCTGAGCAAAACCTTTAGCCACTAACCTTGACTTAAATCTTGGCTTTTCAACGCTTGTAATTCCAGGTTTTAACTTAAAAATCCATTTACAACCTATCACCTTTTGATCTTTAGGTTCATCAACTAGATCCCATGTATGATTCCTTATTAAAGAATCCATTTCCTCATTTGAAGCTGTATTCCACTTCTTTCTGTGTTTGCTGTTCATAGCCTCAACATAGGTCTTAGGTTCCTCAATTTCTATGATTTCCGAACTAACTAGAGCATAAGCAACTAGATCAGCTTCCTCAAATCTAGATGGTGGTTTTACTTGTCGTCTCTGTCTGTCCCTTGCAAGTAGATAGTCACTTAGTTCTGTGCTTTGATCTGTTTCATGTTCAGTTCTAGAATCCTCAACACTTCCTCTTGTAGTCTCTGAATTCTCTGAATCTGAACCAACTTCCCTTTCATCCTGCCCTTCAGTGTTCACTGTATCCTCCGAACTCTCTTTAGATCCTCCACCTGATTCAATGTAGGTCATTTTCTTAGACTTGTCATCCAGAATTTCCTCTAAGTCTTCCTTAAAAGTTACATTCTTCCCTTTAGCCTTCTTAACTCTTTGAACTTCAACTGAATCAGTGTTTCCTTCCGAACTTAGTTCCTTAAACAATACATCCTCATTGAACACCACATCTCTACTTATGACGACTTTATCTTCTTCCGGTAACCAGATCCTATATCCTTTAGTTAAAATTCCATAACCAAGAAATATACCCTTTTGAGCTCTCGGACTTATCTTGTCTTGAATTGTATGAATGTAGGCAACACAACCAAAGCTTTTTAGTTGATTATAATCTGGTTTAGTATTTGACCATAACTCCTCTGGAATTTCAAAATTAATAGATGATGAGGGTGACCTATTAATGATGTATACTGCTGTATTAGCAGCCTTAGCCCAAAATTCTCCACTTAAACCAGTTTCTGCCAACATACTTCTCACTTTATCCATTATAGACCTGTTCATTCTCTCGGATACACCATTTTGCTATGGTATATATAGCCCAGTTTTGTGTCTTTTTATTCCTGAAACTCTGCAGAGATCATCAAACCGATTGTTACAAAACTCAAGTCCATTGTCTGTCCTTAAGAATTTAATCCTTTTCCCTGTTTGATTCTCCACCAGAACTTTCCAATCCGAGAAAGCTTGAAATGCATCACTCTTCTTCCTTAGAAAATATATCCACACCTTCTTTGAGTAATCATCTATAAAACTGATAAAATATTGAGCTCCTGATAGGCTAGGTGTTGTGTTCTGTGAACCCCATAAATCCGAATGAACGTATTCTAAAATACGTTTTGATGTTTTCTTAGCTTTGTGTGGAAAACTAGATTTGTGTGATTTTCCTAGTACACATGCTTCACAAAAACTTAGATCCTTGATTTCTTCACCTTTAATGCACCCTTTCTTAACTAGTGTTTCCATTGATCTCTTTCCCATGTGAGCAAGCCTGCGGTGCCATCTTGTAGTTGTATCAACAATGCTCTTTGCTACATTTGCTTCCTGTGATCTAACTTGACCATGAAGATATTATAGACCATTTCTATACTTTCCCGTGATAACCTTATCACTTCCTTTATAGAAAACAACTTCGAAACCCTTCCCTTTATAGCTACAGCCAGCTTCCTCTAGTTGACCATAAGAGATTAGGTTTCTGCTCATGTCTGGTACGTATCTTACATCATTTAATTTGATCACTGTCCCATCCGCATTTTCAACTATAATTCTGCCAATTCCCTTCACCTCACATGAATCATTATTAGCCATTAGCACATGTCTTCCTTCTAACTCTTTGAATTCTGTAAGATACTCTCTCTTAGGTGTTATATGGAATGTGCAACCTGAGTCTAGTACCCACTGATCCTCTGTAGTGACTAAACTGACTGCATATGCTGATGATTCTGGTAGAACTACATTTGCAGAATTGTTTCCTTTTCCGTGACCCTTGTTCTGTCCTCTTTGTGGACAGTCCTTTTTCCAATGATTCTCATCTCCACAAGTCCAACAAGCCCTCACATTACTTTGTTTCTGTCGTGACTTAGAACGTCCTCTGCTCTTGGATCTGCCCTTTCATTTTCCTTGACCTTTGTTCCCTTTTGACTCAGTTCTGCCTCTACTTTCAACACTCAAACCTTCTGCTGAATGCTTCTTCTTGTACAATTGACCTTTCTGTATCAAATTTGACTCCATACCATATGCTCCGGTGATCACATCATCCATGGTTAAAGAGTCTTTAGAATTTCCGAATTGTAGAGTATGAACTAGACGTTCAAAAGCAGGTGGTAAACTGTTAAGTAAACCTATTGCTTGATCTTTATCTTGAATAGTAACCTTCAAACTCGCAAGATCATTTACTAGTTTCAGGAATTTATCCAAGTTTTCCTCAATTGTTTTGTCCTCTTCCATCTTGAAAAACGAAAATTGTTTCTTTAGATAGATTCTGTTAGCTTTGGTCTTAGTTTGATAGTCCCTTTCCAATGCTTTCCATTGACTGTGTGCAGTAGGTTCATTCATGATTTTTCTTAGTACTGAATCAGTGAGACATTGCCCGAGCAGACTCCTTGCTCTTTTGTCTCTCTTAGCCCATGAAGCATCCTTCACAACAGTCTCTGTCTTGACTTCTTTACTACCCTCTGCCGCCTTTTCAACAACAGTTTCTTCAATCTGTTCTTTTTCAAGAACATCAAGCAAACCAAGTATCTCAAACTGACCAAGAACACGGTATTTCCACAAGCCAAAATCTCCTTTCCCATCGAACTTCTCCACTTCAAATTTCCCCATTGTAGGTTCCATAACTTGTTACTTACTTGATTACCTAATCGATTACCTGCAGAATAATAGATCAAGTTAAGTAGATTTCTGTAACCTTTAGTTGCTTGGAACTTAAACAATCCGATTCCTTTTGAATATTTGAATGTTTCTATGAGATTATGTTCGATATTTGAATTTAAGCTTGTAATTAGAATTCAACTCCCTGATTTTAATCTTGAGATGAAGTTCTAATCAGTTTCTTTATCTTGTTCTTTCTGTGATTGTGCTTCTTCTGAGTCTTCGGTGATTTCTCCGCGAGATTCGTCTCTAGGTTGAGACGAGTTCCTTCTCTGCAACAACCGATGATCTTCAATTCACTGCCGTGTCTCGTAAGCTTTCTTTTCTCTACCTTCCCACCTTTTCTTGATTGAATCTTCTTTGTTTATCTTGATCGTATAACTCAAACTGAGCTCTGATACCACTTGTTAATGTTAGATAAACCAAGACGCTTGCGGAATCATTCAATCCCGAGAAGAGATAAAGCTTTGATCGGAAACAATGGCGACGAGAATCGATATCTTCCTAAGCTAAGTGTTTGACACAATTGATTATAGAGTTCCCCAAATTGGGTACATCTCTCTTCAGGTGTTGAGCCTGGAATCCACTAATCACAATCTCTTTGTGTTTCAGGTGATCAGCAATCGAGCTTCAGCTCAATGGAGGAAGAAGAAGAATTCTATGGATCAGAGATGAATCTGGCCTTATATGTGGCCAGATTCATTACAGAGAGAAAGAAACTAATGGGCCTTAATGGCTTAATAAAGAAATGTGGCCCAGTAGATTTCGAATCCATCAGAATCAATTAATGACTCTGGTGGGCTTCAACTCGGCCCATAGCCCACTCGGTCCATGAAGATCAAAACCCTACAATAACCATGAACCTCTCTGCCATTTGATTATTTTTGCATGCCTTTAGATTCACTCATGTGCACTGAGTAAAGAACCCAAACTTATTCTTGAATCAAACAACCTGCAGAAAACTTGAATCTCTTGTTTCATTCCCTGAAACGCACTTGATTTTTTAACCTGTTTTGCATAGATCTTTGAACGTAGGCTCTTGGTCAAATCTGTTTCTCTTCAGCATAACTTCACTGTTGATCTCTTCTTACTTGAAATCATAAACGTATCAGACTTTAAACCGTTGCTTAACTTCGATTGAACCAGCTTCAAATTTGGCTAAACCGAATCTGAACTAACTGAACCAAACCAATCTTCAACTCTAATTGTCTTTGGCTTATCCTACAATTCTTTCAAAAACTTGTAGAGTGTTAATGTCAATCCTTGTATGAGGCACCTTAATAAAGATAAAGCAAGCACTAAGAATTGCTTGTGACATTGCTTCATACTCAAGTAACGTATCAAAATAATGGTCAGACAAAATAACGTATCAGACTAGATAGAGGTTGTCAGTTAATTTGGCATGATGAGTAAATGGTCAATAGAATTTGGCATGATGAGTAAATGGTCAATAGTATGACCATTTCAATCAACGTCAAGGATACTATTACTAGGCTGTAGTAGCAACTACTCTTATACTAAATGCTCTTTTGTGTCACATAATAAGCTTGTTTTGATGTAGAAAGCTTATGATAAAGTTTCTAATTCCTTTATTGTTATCTTTAACATTCTTTTGCCGTTCTGCTATGCCATGATGGTTTCCTCATAATTGCGCAGAGGTTCATGTGTTTTTTTAGTTATACTAGATATTTTTCGTGCACCATTTATTGCTCCTAATTTGTAGCTTAAGTTTAGAGTTGTGTTATTCCATTTATGATTTATTCTTGTTAAATATTGCCTACTAAAAAGCTGATATGTGGATGTCGCTTTGCACATTCAAGCATATAAGTGTGTATATAATAAAGTCTTATTGTGTTAATAAATGATCTATTAATTTGTACATTACTTCTGTTTCTGTTTTTAAGACTTTATGTTTGTGTTAATAAATTAAAAACAGAAAGAGTTTCTGTTTCTGTTGACTTGTTGATTAGGTGGATTAGTTTATGTTTGTGTTAATACATGATCTATTGATTTGTACATTAGTTAGCTAACTGAAAACTTTCTGTTTTTAATTTATAAATCACATGTGCTTCTTACATGGTCGTCACAATCCACTACATTGATCCGAATTGGGTACTTAAGAAACAAATAATCGGCTTCAAACCTGTAATCAATCATAAAGGTCAGACTATTGCAACTGTTCTCTTAGATTGCTTAACTGAGTGGGGAATTAAGAGAGTTTTTTTGTGTATCTGTTGACAATGCAACAGCTAATACTTCAGCTCTTAGGAAGTTTGAGAGTAGTTTTAAGCTAGGTTCAGCTGATGCATTCGTTTTGGATGGTGAGATGGTACATACGAAATGTAGTGGACATATAATTAATTTGATTGTCAAGGATGGTTTAGCAGAAGTAGATGACAGTATATGTGCAATCCGCAATGATGTCACTTACCTTAGATCTTCAACTAATAGGCTGAAATCCTTTGAACTAAAGGTTGAGTCCGGAAAGATGACAAGAGGTAGAATACCACTTGATGTGAGGACTAGGTGGAATTCAACATATCTTATGTTGAAACAAGCTCTAAAGTTTCGGGTAACTAGGCGGTTTCTAGTTATTTTCTATAACTCGACCCAGATCGTCTTAGCCTCTACAACCTTGAATTCACATGAATGCTATGGTGAGATAGTGACCATAGCATCAAATCTGAGTGGACTTATTGTTGAAATGGATAGTCAGCTGAGTAGAAAGGCTAGTGAAATGCTTAAGAAGTTTGAAAAATATTGGGATAGGCTGAAAAATATCAACAAGATGTTGATTGTAGCAACAGTGTTTGATCCTAGGAAGAAGATACAGTTTGTAAAACTGTGTTTTGAGACATTACATGGGAAGGATTCTGCGGAAGCTAAGGAGATGAATGAGTCAGTCTTGCTAATTTTGAGATCTATGTTTGCTGAGTATAGTGCTAGATATAATGGGAATGAAACTGTCAGCTCGCAGTCTTCACAATCTCAGTATTCCCACCCAAACTCTTCTACTTATGGTCCTGAACGAACTATTGATAGAATGGATCTTTTTAATGATGGATTGGGGTATAAGCGGATTGATGTTAGGTATAAGGAGATGATGATTGAGAAAGGAGCAAGAGAAACACATGATGAGCTAGATACATACTTAAGAGATGATGTAGAGAGTTATGAAAAGCTTCGTGGGACAGAGTTTGATATACTCTCATGGTGGAAAGCGAACAGCTTTAAGTTCCCTATACTCTCACAGATTGCTAGAGATGTATTTGCTATGCAAGTGTCATCGGTTGCTTCTGAGAGTGCTTTTAGCACAAGTGGACGAATCATAACTCCAGCCAGAAGTTGTCTTTCTCACGTCACCATTGAGGTGTTAATGTGCACAGAGAAATGGGTCAAACAAGACATCAAAGGTGAATCAAAAGATCTCACCATAGCTCAAATACTTGTTGAGGTTGAAGAGGCTGACATGCTTGAGAGAGGTAAACTTTTTATGCTTTACTTCTTGGTTTAATGTGTACATATTATGTTATTTTCATACTTGTCTCTTCTTGTAGAGTTTGGAAGTCCAATTGATACAGAAGACTAAACAACCAAAACAAGGTATCTATTGCAAATCAAAGAGCTGGAAGTTATTTCCCTATGTTTATATTCATTCTTGTTGTTTTTGCAAGACTTTAGTTGATTAAGAACATGTTATTGATCTCGGATTTAACTTCCTATTTATGAAACATTTAGTTTTAATATAGACATGTGTTGTTTGTGATACTTGTGAGACTTTATTGTTGTGTTCTAGTGTAATTGTTAATCAGGCAAAAGGAGTAAGGCTCATTGCAGGTTACAGGGGAAGAAGAAGACTCAGGTTTTGCATTTACAACATCTAGACCCGAACCCGAACCGACCCGGACCCGAAAAATATAAAGGTTTGGGTATTCTTCGGGTCCTATCAAAAGTTCTAAACCCGAACTGAACCCGAACTAACAAAACCCGACCCGACCCGAAAAAAAAAACCCAAACGGGTCCTCCTTTCCTGTACCCGAAAGACCCGACATGATCGGGTCCAGGTACCCGAATGCCCACCCCTATTTTTGGGCACCATTTTCAATCAAAATTTTGTTTAAGTGAAACGCATAGTTTAAGTTAACTGTGAATCATTAACGATCGAAAACGGAGTAACTTGACTGAAGTAACTATGACTGAGATAGTGACAAGCCGACAACGAAACCAGCAATACAGACATAATTTTATTTCTTGTTTGATTCAAAATTGTATTTATCAATGATTTTCGATTCACATTGTTCAGATTATCAACAACATTCTCAAGTAATTCAAAAGTATAATGTTGGCAAGGCAATCTCGGATCAACAAATCCCTTGTAATAAGGACATATCATGCATGAAGCCAAACTTTATGGAGAGAGAAGGGAACAAGTCCTAATGATGTATCAAAAACAGTCATTGCCTTAATCAATTTTATTAACTCATCCTACAAGAATTTGTTCAATTGTAAAAAAAAATGAAAGCGTTTCAGTTTGGTCGATGAATAATTGTTCTTTACCAAATGGTCACGCATATTGTTAATTAATTACTTAAAACAAATTCCTTTAGCTTCACATGTTTACTACCATGAATTTCGACAAGGGTAACTCCAAGTTTTGGTTTTCTGATGAATTTGGGAATTTTTGTTCTGAAAATTTGAATAGGAGAAAAAACTTTTAATGATTTTTAATATAGAGACAGAAAGTTATTGTTGATTTCGTTTTAGATTTAAAATAGCTTGATCAACTTAGAGTTGAAGGTTTTTATGGATAGAGACAAAATTGGAGGTTTATTTGGCTATTTAGATTAAGTTGAGATTTTATTCGATAGTTTTCTCCTTTTTTTAAGTAATATAATCAGAAATTTAGAATCAAAATTCTTGAGTAGTTTCGACATTGTATTTATAAGCTTATTAAACTTTGCTTTTGCGGTTATTACAACAATCCATACGGTGCGTGAATGAAATTGTCCTTCAAAAAATGAATTGACTGAAAATTTGTAAATCCCAAAGAGAATTTACCAACTTGAAATATAAACATAGGTAAATGTAAACTTTTTTTTTTCGTCAAAGGAAATATTATTAAAGAATGGGCCTTAAAGGCCAGATCCAAAGAAAGATGGATCGAAAGAATAAAGTAAAGACCAAAAGACAACTAAAACTAAAAGAACTAGGACAAAATCAAGAAATGATTAATCATGCTCTACGGTCATTCTCTATGATTGGTAAGAGCCAAGCCAGGCAGTCTCTTGCGAGATATGAGGGCCCTTCCTTCTCTTATTACGCTAGCTTCCAGTTTCCCCACATCAATATTAGCGTGAGCTGCAGAAGTTATAAGATGACATGAAGTAAACCTTTGAAACTGATGATGCATGGATTTTGAGGCATAGCGCTCGCCATCTAAGGCATGAGCCTGAAGATCTAGAGGCCTCTGTAATGATATGTTGTTCAGTCTGCACTTCAATATTGTCGAGCTTGAGATCAGCCAAATTGTTCATAGCCCATTCGACACACCTGAAGTCTGCCACTAGTTTACTTTGACACGGTGTAATTGCATATCGTGCATGGAAAAAGCACCTTGTCTTGGTGATCATGCACCATCTATGAGACACCTACATGAGACGAAGGGGTTTTCCAATAAGCAGCAACATTGCATACAAGAGTTCCAAGGCGAGGTGCTATCTATTGAGCCTTCCTAATTTGGGTCGTTACTTGCTGTTTGTTGGATCTTTTCTTCATTGGCTTTTATCCATTCCTCTGCTTCATCTAAAGCTGAAATTATTAGAAAAATTGTGTTGCTCGGCCTATTTGAGAGAAGTTTATTATTCCTCTTCTTCCAAACATACCAGAGAATCCATGGGAGAGCTGATCTTAGCTCATTGCTTAGCAAAAGTGATTTTAGTGATAGAATTTTCCTCTCCATTAGGCAGCTTCGGGTAGTTTAATGTTCTCCAGACTTTATCTGCCACTTCACATGCAAAGAGAACGTGACAGATAGTTTCAGCCTTAGAGCTGCAAATTTGCATAAAGGATCCGCTGCAATACTCCGAGATCTCGGAGTTTCTGCTACATTTAAAGCCTCTGAAGTAGTGCCAAATGAAGAATCTAATCTTTGGCAAGGTTTTAATTTCCAAATCGTTTCATTAAGCTTGTTCGATTGGTGCTCTCTAGTGTGTAATGAAGGTTGAGCCTGTTTTGATTGAGTGATGAAAGCGGATCCACTTCTTACAGTATACTTGCCATAGATTGAATTTGGCCAAATCCATATATCATTAAGATCCAAGCAAGGATGAGTAGACGTGATGTGCTTTACATCAACAAGATATAATAGAGAATTCAGTTTATCAAACTCCCAACTACCATGATCTGATACTAAATCTGAAACCAATAACTCCGGATAAATTGTGGCTTCTTTATTCACGGGCTTCCTAGAGTTTCCATCGAAGATCCATTTGATAAATCACACTTTAGTGGTGCGTTCATTGCCGATAAATTTCATCAGCCTTTATCAAGTAGTTTTCTCCAAATAATATGCTTCTCCAAGCATAAGATGGACGATTGCTGGTGCTTGCATTCATGAAATCTTTATTTGAGTAGTATTTTGCTTTGTATACACGGCTGAGAAGTGAGAAGTCATCTGAAACCAATCTCCATCCTTGTTTAGCAAGGAGAGACTTATTAAAATCTCCAATTTTTCGAAACCAACACCAGCATTTTTTTATTTGCAAAGTTTAGACCAAGATATCCAATGAATCTTTTTATTTTCTTCAGTGCTATTCCACCAAAAACTTAATAAAGCACTTGTGAGTTCTTTACACTCAACAACTTAAAACAAGACATTGCATACACCGGAAGGACGAGTCCAACTTATTTTTATCAAAATCTCTTTGCCTCCTAATGATAATGTCTTCGTATGCCAGCCACTATTACGAGCTTTCAATTTGTCTGTAATAAAGGCCAGGAGGTCTTTCTTAGAACCGGTGAGACATTCAGGCAAACCTAAATACTTTCCACAACCACCTTCAACCGTAATACCTAAATACATACCAATGATTCTTCTGATAATCGAGTTTACTTTTTCTCTAAAAGTTATGGCTGAATTCTGAAAGTTAATAACCTGAACCGAAGCAAGACCATTCAAGTGATGGCAACATAATTTTTCTGAACCTTCCTTGAAGTTTGCTTTTTCACATGAATAAGCTGTCGTCGACCAACAAGAGGTGTTAAACTGAAGGGCTCTGTTTTATTATACTTATACCCGTGATATCTCCATTGTCTTCAGATTTCTTCATAATATGCACCAATCTACACAAAGTATGAAGAGAAATGGGGATAAGGGTTCACCTTGATATAACCCTTTTCACGCTTAATGAAACCATACAATTTACCATTTAAAAGGATTGAACGTGTGACTGTTTTCACACATTCCATGATCCAATAAATCCTTACTTTGTCAAAGCCTAATTTATTGAATAATTCTTCAAGAAGTTACCATTTAACACGATCATATGCTTTAAACATATCAGTTTTAACTACCATAAATTCCCTTCTATTTCTGGTAGCCAACACTTCAAACGTTTACTCATGAAGAGATATATGATCTTGTAACACACATAACACAAGCTAATTTTCTTTAAATATGTCATTTTGGTCGAATTAGATACCTTAGGAATGAGGCAAATCTGAGTGAAGTTCAAGTATTGAGGGAGATCATATCACAAAAAGAATGTGAAAATAGAAATCATATTAAAGAGCATTTACGAAAAAGCAACAAAATATAGGCCCAATAAAAGTAAAGCCCACAACTATATATCTAAATCACAGACCATATATACAATCAACATCCATCTTTTTTATCGGAAATCCCAAAACCGAAAAACCAAACACACCAAAAGAAAGCCCCCACCGGTTTAGCCGACAAAAAAATACAAGTTGTTTCTAACCAGTTTACCCTTACTAATAGTAGTATGAGTAATACAATATTACACGCACTTTTAAAATCAGAGTGTGCTAAATCCAACAATCTAAGTTGCCGATAAAATCTAAAACTCTCACAAACATTTTACCCACTTACTCTAGTATGATTGTCCTTGTGCGCTGCAGGGCATGAGATGTGTAGGATAAAACTTCATTGTTTCCTATAGTGTCGTTTCCATAATGGGCCTTGAATTGGGCTTTATTAAGACTCCGATACTCTTTTTCTATTGACGGAGTTAATCTTATCGAGCCGCCACTCGTCTCTGAGCCTGGCAATGAAATTGTCGGCTTTCGTGTTAACGTCCGGGCTTGGACAGAATCCCGGCCCCACGGCGATAGTGGTTTCGATTTCTCCGTCAGATTGTGTGAGTTCTAGACCCCAACCAAGGTCGACAACTTCTCGTTCAGGTGAGCTACATGTTGAGCTCTGATTGCTCTGTATCTTCGCGAAATCTCCACTTACGATGAATTTCAACGGCGGAACCCTAAACGGAGGTGGTGGTAGAGGTGGAGGCGTAATATGGATTAACGGAGATCCTTGGCCGTTGTTCTCTTCGTTATCCGTCAGTTTCGTCGGACGTGGCGGTCTTCCGAATTTCACTCTGTTTGGTGGTGTCTGAGGATCCAATTGAATCTTTGTTCTCGGAGGTGGAGGTGGAGGTGGTGCCGGAATGGAGTGAATCTTTTTGTTGTTCTTAACTCCTTTTTTGAATAATCCGTAAAATACCGATTGCGATGCTCGCGGCGGAGGCGGGAGTGGTGGTGGAGGTGGCGGAGGAGACGGTGGTGGGATTAACGAATGATATTGCGGTGGATCCATAACAACTACCGCCGGAGAGTCAATGCTCTCTTTTCTCTTTAATTTCTGAAGCTTTTTTTTCTTCTTTCCTTGATTATACAGAGAAATGAAAGCCATTTTAATCTCTTTCGCCGCATTGCTCTTTCTTCGCTGAAGAGTGCCCTGTTTTCTGGGTGGCGTAGCGGTTATAAGAGGAGGCGGTGGAGGAGGTGGCGGTGGAAGTGGTGACGGTAGAGGTACAAATGCTCTTTTAAATTTGGTGGAATCCGAATTGCGTTTCGTGTTTTCTTGCATATCTCGGTTCCTAACAGAACGATGACTCCTTCTCGGTTTATGTGAAACTTCAACCGGAGGAGGTGGAGGAGGAGTTGGTGATGCCGGTGGCTGTTGCGGTGGAGGCGGCGGAGAAGATGGCCTTACAACGAATTTATCAACTAGAATCTCTTTAGGCTCGATTTCTTCTTTGATCTCGACTTTAGAAATATTCGGGAACTGTTGGTAGGAACGCAACTTGTGCGATTGGTATTTGTCGATTTGGAAATCATCGTAGAACCGGAACCGGCGATCGCCCATTTCCTTGAGAACACCATTTCTCAGATCAGGATACGAAGTACTGCTACGCCTCAACGGTACATTTCCGTTAACTGGTAATAATCCAGGCGAGAAGCTCCGGCTATTCAAGCTCTCGTAGATCTTAAGCCTATCAGCATCATACATGTCATTAAACCACTGCTCTGATGAAACTGCCGAGGAGGAAGAGATTTTGGTATCCTCACCGACGGTCATTTCACCACTCGTGACAGCTACTCCTTCGCCGCCATGTGAAGATTGTGACAATCCATCATCGTTCCGTCTGGCGAGTACGCCGCATAGAATTGCAAAAAGTACTAAAACAACGTTTATGGAATCCCATCCTCGCTTCACTGAAGCTGGCTGAACAATCTGAGATGTGATGGAGACAATCGGAGGCATGAGGATGGTCACAAACACCAAAAACAGAGCTGCTGAAATCACTCCGATTATTGCTGGTCCTAAGATCGACGGTATCGGTGATCTCCGGTGAGTATATCCAGTAGATTCAAACTGTGGCCAGATCAACGGTGGTTGATCGTCCATTTTCTGTATAAGTTTTATAGAGAGAGAGAAAGAGAGAGACTTGCCGACTCGATTACAGTTCATCAAATGAGTAAACGTATATATAGTGGCTTATTATGTGGCGGAGGAGAGACTTACGAATAATATTAATTTAAGTACGTTATTATACTTGATTAAATGGGGAATAAACTATGATTAAGATTTTAATCATACGGACACGGAACAGAATTGTTGTCATTGTATTGAACGATGTCGTTGTTAAATTAATATTATACTCTAATTCAAATCATTGAGTAGGAAAATTCGTCGAATTGCTTCACGTTTATTCATGAATAAACTTATCAATCATAATTCCGAAATATATCATAAAACTTTTTTTAATATAATTTTGAACATTTGTAGCATATTTATATTTTAAAAAACGAATATAGAATAATGACATAAAAACGAAAGATTGAATATTATCTTTTCGTAGCCGTCCCAAATATATTTTCATTGTTAATGGGATTTAATGCATGAATTACTAAGCAATTTATTCTTTTTTAGAAAAATTTGATAGATTTTTTTCATTTTAAAATTGTTGAGAGTGTTGCCATTAAGGCCAGATTTGGATAACCCTTGTGTACAAGCAACGTCGAGCCTTGGGCGTATATAATATCTTTTTGCCTACCAAACATTTGTTTAATCATGCAAGTAATGCATAATATACATAAACATATATTATCATGTCAAATATTAATTATATTGATTAACAAAAAAACATCTCAACACACGATTTCTATAATAGCATTAGATTTTACGCTAACTACGTAAGAAAATTTTCATGCTCAAAGTAAGACTTTAACTAAAGAAAATGTAGTTTAGGTCTGTCACACGGTCGGTTCGTGACATAGGCCACTAAGACCAAGGATTATAGTCCAAAAATTGTATAAAAATTTTAGAGTTAATTTTTTTTAGATTCATGGAATTAAAAGTTTTACAAGAAATATTGTCAAATAAAGTGAGGAAACCTATTGAAGTGCTTAACTTTTTTAAAATAATGGAAAATTGTTATCTAAACACATGAATTTTTTTTATCAGATATTGTTGACTATTCCAGTGTCAGTTGCTTCTTTTGAAAGAATTTTTTCCAAGTTAAAGTTGATCAAAAATTATTTACGATCCACGATGTTATAAGAGATATTGAATAATGTCGGACCGCACTACCAGTCAGTAAACAATATTTTAAATATATATATATATATATAATATATGTATATATATAATACATAGGTAATATATATATCAATGATTTTTGGCGAACTAAGAAAAAATAGATGACAAAAAGCTTATGATCAAGTGGTAGGAGTGGATCTGAAACTTTAAGGAATTCGCATGTTCAATTTTTATGTTATGCGAAACTGAAACATATTTTTCTAATTATCTTTACACAGATATGAGCTCATCCTTTCGGCTCATTTGAATATTTGGAAATGAGAGTTTATCCGTGGACTGCATCAACTCCAATAGAATAGATCTCTTGCGTTTGTATTTTATATATTTCATAAATGCTGTGATGTGATTTATTCACTTAACATATTATTGAATCCACGCACAAAAACATTATTATCAATCCAAAATTATCCAATGTTGTAAGAAGTACTATACGATATTTACTTGTAATAAAAAAAAAAAAATTTAGAACATATAAAATCGGAAAAGAACTTTATAGGATGCTAATGGTGGTGCTCTGTTAATGGAAATAATTGGAGCGTGGTTATCATCATTGTAAAGTGTTTACTTACTCTTTTCTCTCTACAGCTCCAACCCAAACCTCCTCACCTTTTGTCGACCTGTCTCTCCTTATAATTCTCTTTTTTTTTTCTTTCAATTTGACAATTATTCTTTTATTAAATCACCCAATATATGATGCACTATTATTATACCTTCGGTCCATGAATTATTTCTAAAGAAGTCAAAGATAGTCAACTTGACAACAAATGGAATATTTAGAAAATTTCGATTAGACCTCTCTACTTCTATTAGAGGGTTTCACTTACCTTATTACACATCATCTTTCATCGGAGCAGAGTCTATAATCCGGTTTTGATTTCAAGCTACACTGGTTTCCTAGATTTATTTCATACTATCTCTTTTTCCTTTTTTCTCCTGCTTTCCCAAAGATGAAGTGTAATCAGTGTATTTATGATCCCAATTGGCGTATCAATCAACCACGCCTCAAACCACGCTTGTTCTTCTTCCGCTGCTCAATTATCTTCTGACGTCGCAACTCGCTCAACCTGATGGCAACTAACCTCCAACAAACCATTACTGCCCTTTCTATGGATGATGAAGAACCTATCACATTTTCGGACAGTCCCATGTTTAGGGTGTTTGATGAAAATGCAACCAACAGACTCGAGAGATAACTTAATCCAGATTGCCAGACCATATCGAAGATGATTGATTACATGCCTCGCATATGGAGGTTGAAGGAGAGAGTCAAAGGAATCACACTATCAAGAGATATGTTCCAGTTCGTGTTTCAACGGGAAGAATATTTGCAGACAATGTTGGGTGAGAGACCTTGGGCTTATGACAATAAGACCATGTTGATGGAGAAGTGGTGCCCCAATCCTCTAGCTGACTTTCTGTCGGTAATGTCAATATGGATCCGGATTCGTAACTGATAAGATTATTTTTACGGTTGTGGTTTGTATGCTCAAATATCCTATCATACAATCATATCGATGCAGTATAATATGTGTCAATCCAAACGAGTGTGATACTAACAATCAGAACTATGCAGATCAACTTAGTCCAAGCTAGTATTAAGTCAATGGTTGTCACAAAACCAGAACAAAAGCAATAGAAACATAAACGAAAACAAAGCAAGCAGTAGATTAAAGTAAACAACACAGCAAACTAAAACAAACGAAGAACGGAAACAAAATGATAAGCAATAAACGAAAAGAATGGTTCAAGAGGATACAGATCAATAATCAATGCTACATTACGGACTTTCAACTCACTTAACAACCTAATTGGAATGATCTCTAGGCAATAGATTCAACAACAACACAACCATTCCCATGGACGGTGAACTCAGCAAGACAGGGATCGGACCTAACTCCCGTTAGCGGAATCCTAGCAATCTGGCATTAAGATTCAACCTATTCTAGCCAATATACTCTCTACACAACCAATCCCTTAGGATAGAGACAAGCATATCTCAGATTTTGGTTCAAACAAGCATTTAATCGAACACCTTGCGGGTGAGAAAAGCTAAGATCAAATTTCAAGTGATCAAAGAAAAATCAACATTAAACACACCAAATCTAAAGAGATCCTAGCATGAAAGAGCTTAACAAAGCTGAAAACACCCTAGCTTTACACCAATCTAGCCATTTCCTCTTAAACCTTAAAGAAATCTACTCACTAATCAACGTAAATAGCTCAGAAAATGCAATACTAAACATGATTAGAAAGCTTATGGAAAGATAAACAAGATTGATTAAAGAAGCAAAAATAAATACTCAATGCATTAAACTCAAATCTAGCATCCAAATTCTAGAATTTACAAAGATTAAAAGAGAAAAGAGATTCAAACTTAGCCAAAAATCAAAAAGAAAAATGTGTCTAATTTGTGGGCTAAGAAGGAGTATTTATAGCCCGAGTACAAAAGAAAACCTAAAAAAGTCAATGATGAAAATGTCAGCAGAAAAGTTATGCGGAAAGATGACTCAACCAGATGTTGGTCGAGTCCTTCAGTCAAATTATGTGCTTTCTTGGTTCTTTCAGCAGACTCGAGCCAACGCTTTTCGAGTCTGACAGTCGAGCCATCTTCTTGTGCTCGACAATCCAACAACTCTAGTGCTGCGGGTTGAGTCTTCGGGTCGAGTAAAACTCCAGGTCGCTTGGTGAACATCAGGCTTAACCTATCAGGTCGAGCTCCACCTCTGCCGTCCAAAACTACCAAACTCCACCAGGTATGGTCGAGTTGGTCAGATCGAGTTGGCTGGATTCCAGCACTTAGTCATTTTCTTTGATCGCGTACGACACTCCAATAAGGTCCATTCTCGTTCTCATATCCAACAGCCTTTAAAGTGGTCCAAAAGCCTTCCAAAGTACCTAATAGGAACTCCAATGCAACATGTATGCTATGAAAATGCAATATGTACAATATGAACCTATAGTGACCCTAAAATGATGAGAATGTTGTGAATATGCATGCAAACTAAGCTAAGTAGGACCTCTAAAACATAGTAAAATACATGCATATTAACTCCCCCAAACTTAGTTCTATTTTGGTCCCACAAACCGAAGCAAGATAGAGGAGAGGGTGCAATCAGAGACTCAGAGCCAAAAACGAGCTGATACGAATGATAAACTCATAGTCCAAGATACAAGTTCTAAGATGCACAACTAAGCAAGCTGTACTCCAAAAACTTTAGCCATGTCAATCACAATCTAGCTTAAGCTTAGCCTTAACCTACACATGCATTCACTTCAACCAATCCTTTTAACATTCAATTAGCATAGAACCATGAATCAAGAATATGTATCTATTTAAACGCTTGTTTGGCCAAAGGTAAGGTCTAAGAGATTAGAATGATCTCTTTCTCGTAACTGGTCGATCAATGCACAGGGATCACTCTACGAAATAGAGTAAGCTTTAGCATAATACTAAAGGTGAGAACCAATATGCGCATACAAAAACATGACTTCATGTACCTGTATACCTAAATCGGTTTCAACTTATCAATCTAAACCCAGAATCTGATCCTAGTCTACCTTTTTCATTCAAGGCTTTTTCTTTTTCTAGCCACCAAAGATCATATTCATAAGCTTTTTCCATTCATAAGTCTAAGGAGAGGGTTCACAAACTTGTGACTTCTAGCGGTTTTGGGACTTAAACACTTACAACACTTGGTTCTTTTCGTTTGTTTTTCTTCTTTTTTTTTTCTTTTCATTGCTTAGAACTTTTCTTTTACTTTTCATTACCCGAAACCTTTACTAGAACACTTCTTACACTTTAGCTTAGACCTTTCTTTTCCATTTTTTTCATTCATTTTTCTGCTTAAACACGAGCACTCCCATACCCAGAATCAAAACCACCTAGTCCTAATCTGGTCCAAAAATTGGGAACCAGCATCTACATGAAGTCATGTCCTTGTCGGTCATCACCTAACACTTTATGCCAATATTAAACCGAAAAAGAGACCTCACAAAATACACAACAAGCAATTGATGGTTTGAAAAGAGGTACAGTGCATGGTGGGAGTCTACTTGGATTAACAAGATAGATGTATGAAGATAAAGGAAATCCAAGTATTTTGTATAATCCACAAGCTCTAGATCGATGCATAGATCCAATAATTAACAGTCAAGATTATGGTTATCACTTTAGCAAGGATTAGCATTAGATCACAACATGATTCAATCAAGAATGAATGCTTAAGCTAAACCTTCCTAACATGGTGTAGTTTTACATTTCGGATAGGAAAGCATGCAACAAACAACTTAAATCTAGGGCGTTGAATTTAGCACAAAGAATAGCAAGCTTAACATGCATGATCATCATAATACCCTATGCATAATCTAGACTTGATCCTACATGAATGCAGTTACATGACACTCTTTTTATGGATTTTGAAAAAGTTTTTTAATTTTTTTTTTATGCCATAGATGATATGCAATGCACAAATATGCTAAATGAAAAATCTTAATGGATTTTTATACTATGTATGCAATGAATGAAAATCAAACTAAGAACACAGAAAACATAGTTAATATCCTCTAGAACCTCCCTCAAACTTAAATCTCACAGTTCCTTGTGCGTATAAAATCTTGAAGGAGAATTCTAGACTAACAAACATAATGAGAAATGCGATGGTATATACAATGAGGGAAGGAATTTGGTACCTCTAGAAACCAAAGAAATGGGATGTCGAGGCATTCATGCTCTTTAGAGTGTAATCCTCAACGTTCTGAGGCGCCTCGGGTCGAGTGTGGCATTTATGGGGAATGTTGAGGCAACTCGAGTCCTTGTTGGTCGAATGAAAGACTCGAGTGCCTTGCTTTGGCTTTACATGGCCTCCTCTGATACGTCTTGGGCTCGGTTAAGAAATGCTAGGAGGCTCTGGGTGCTGGGCACAAGTGTTTTCAATAGACACTGAGCGGCGCCTTTGGAGTGTGATCGGGGCCTGAGATGATTCATCACTAAATCTGTCCTTGAGAGCATCCATTTCCCTTCTAAGCTCTGCATTCTCTTGAGTCCATTCCTCTTTGTTCTTAACCAGACCCTTGACCTTTTTGATGAGCCATTTGTTCATCTTCAGGAGTAGTCCAATCTGTTTGTGAGCTTCTTTAACACCAGCTCATTGCCTTGGTGCTGTGTACTTCTCGAAAAGGTATTCCTCAGGATCAATCTCCTTTACGCTCCCTGGAATTGGCTAGCGGGTTAGCTGGGCTTCTAGATCAATAAGAGCATGTACAGCTGGAATAAAATCGGCAGTGTTACCCATTCTTATGGAAGTGAATTCTAGGCATGGTAATGCAATGCATGCACTAGGCGCTTCCAGATGAGCGAATTTGTAAACAAGCTTTCCGTCGTATTCACCCCACGCCAATATATGCTGACGTTTCAATTATTTTACGTCCATGTATCGTGGCGCAATCCAGCTTGTCTGATCAATATCAACCCCACATTTCTTCATAATCCGATATACCGGTCCACTAATGTTGATCCGTTTGGGCTTATTCCTCTTTGCTTGCACGACTGCTCTTACTCTATATTTCATCAAGTGTCTTGCCAATACAAATGCTAACCCAGAATCAACATCATCTCCGACTATTGGTTTACCGCTTGGCGTTTCCCCGATGGTCCCCTTAAGCGCTGTGACGAGCGTGTGCATCTCTCCGAGATTGAGTAGAGCAGTAGAGTCCCTAGCAAAAGGAACTTCACCAACAACTCTACGCATGTAATTGATACAAGGGTTACGTATACAGTTACCTTTTGCTTGTGATGGATTGAACACTTGCTATCCGCCCAACATGGACCATAGCTTATCAACCTCATTCTTGTCGATGCTTGGATAAGCCGTTGTGCCCTTGGGGAATTTGAACAGTTTTTGGATCTGCCTGAGAGTGCATTTATATTGCTTTCCGTTCACCATAAATGTTATGTATCCACCGCCATCTCGCTCCAGCAGGCCTTTAACTCTATCATTATAATCGTGGAGGTGCACAATAGCGAGGAACTGAAGAATCTCACTCTCATAAGTCTTCGAGAATGAGGACATGTAATGAGACAACCCGCACGCTTCAAACAGCAGCTCAACGTCTTGAGTAATCTTCAGCATGTCCATAGTTTCACAGTGAGGGTAGCGTGTTCCTTCAAAACCCATAGCACTCAATGCTCCCAAGCGCTCTTTGGATTAGCCTTTCTTAATACCAGCTTTTCCCGCAGCTTACACTGTCTTTCTTCAAAGGCAATCCATGCCTCTTCCTCGCTGTGCCCAAGCTCCATTAATGTGTTTCTCTCTCCTTGTTACTAGATCTGTCACCTTGATCAAATTCCTCTTTAACCCGTTCATCAACATCAAGCTCACTTGAGGCGTTTTGCCTTCACTCTCACATGGAGGAGCGATTTCTTTACCCTTGATGACATATGCACACATTTCTCCAGCCAAAAATCTTTTTTGTTCCTCCTCATTCATTCTAGAAACCTTCATCTCCTCTTTTCCCTTTCAAGAGCGTTTCAGACAGATTCAGAGAAGGAACTAAAGCTGGACCTCTCAGCTAGTCGATTTTGGATAGGAGAGTCTCGCCAACACTTCTCCTACTTTGCTTGACAAAGGCTTCTTCCTCATCGCTTTCCGATTGAATGATCAACCTCCTATTTGCCATAGAGCTCCTCCTTCTATCTATCGGGCTGTCTGGTAGATTTACATGAGCTTCTTCATTAGGACATTGCTTCTGTCCCTCTTGTTGAGTCTGGCCCTGTATCGTATCTGATCTGCACGCCGAGAAGCAAGAGAAGGATACATAGTGTTAGAATGAAAATTTAAGGCGAAATGGTATCTGGAAGAAGTGCACTCGACGTGGTAGCTCGATCGGCAGGGGGTCGAGTTTCGCGTTTTTGGCCATGAGGATGCAGATTCTTAATCACTCGACTGGGAGCCTCGATAGGATGGGTCGAGTCGTCTTACTAGGAGCCCAATGTGCGGGTTTCTGGGATCCCTCAACTGTCCTCCTCGACTGAACGACTCGAGCTGGGCTTCTGGGACTCGGAACTTGGTTGGCAGCTAGGAACTAAGCTTGTAGAGAGAAGAGTTGTAGAGAGAGAGGAGTTTGCTGGTGTGAGTCGAGTTGTGAGGAGAGGGCTGCTATATATAGAGGAATGGGGGGGGGGGAGCAATATGTGGTTAAGATTGCTTTACTTTTGTCCACAAAACCCAACTCGGCTGGCCCACTCGACCTAACCATGGTCTAGTTACTTAACTCTGCAGTTTCTGGCCACATGTTTTAACTCTAGTTAAATTCAGGTCACACATTTCTTGACTCGATTAGGGCCCTCGACTGACCTTGGTTGAGTTAGTTAATTCCACACCTCATGTCTGCACAATTTGACTCGAGTCCCCCGTGCTAATTTCTGATCACAAAATTTAAAACATTCCTTTTCAGACCATAAATGCTGACTCGAGTGGGCTCCTCGACTTGCCAACGGTCGAGTTGAGTAACTCCACCTTCTAGAAGCTTAGTCTCATCCACCATTCCACTAAATGACAGTCCCGAGCTCATATTGATTATTTCCTGCATGAAAAAATTCAAACGCAAGGAATATGTATGTATATGGATAGAGCTGGTTTAGTATGAATAGAGGTGATCTTAATCTGAATGATTAATCAATTAAATTCGAGAATTAAGCGTAAGAGTCGAAGCTAAAAGAATTTATCAGTGAAGATGATAGTCACTAAAAAAGATACAAACTCGTGTCACTCGAGTAGGAGACTCGAGCTCAGGGTTTTTGTGACCACAAAACCACAACTCGACTTGGCCAGTCGAGTGTGGTACTCGAGTTGGCAAAATTCTTGACCTTAGGCAGTTTTGTTCCTACTCTCTTGATACCCTTAGAAATGGATTGGACTCGATACTTACTTTCATGACTTAGAAATCAAAGAAACATCCACAAGAAAAACAAGATTTGCAAAAAGAATGAATTCAAAATTAAAAATGTAATTAAAGTATTTACAAGGATATGCATGAGATTTTCTCCCAAGTGAGCTTGTTTATAGTCACTAAGCTTGACTTTTCACACCCATTAGAGCTGGGGTGGATTAGAGAGAGGAGGCGGAATCCTCTATGTTCCAGTGGTCATGTAGACTTTTACTTTCTGCTCATTCAATGGAAGATCATCTCCTTCCTTGCTAACCAAAGTGATGGTTCCACAAGGCATAACCTCTTTAATGTCAAAAGCCCTGACCAATCTGATTTGAGCTGTAATGGGAAAAGAAGTTGCTTGATCTTAGCAAAAAGCTTGGGACGCTAGCCACTCTTGACCTTATACTCCATTGCTCCATCCACATATCCAATCGGTTTCAAGACTATACTAGGTGTGAGATCCAATGTTGGTAGCTCGCATAATTCCGTAGGATTTGGCTGTGCAGTTTCATCACAAGCAAACATAGATGCAAGGCTTTTCCCATCTATAACCTTTTCATACATCGGACCCTTGTTGCAGTTGTCACTAGGCTTGCCACTCTTTACCATTACAACCTGAGGGAGTTTAAGCGGTTTAACATCCAGCTGGTCCAATTCTTCAACCGAGAACGTTTGTCTTTTAATGGTTGGCTTCGTCTTTGCATCATTAATGTCGAATTTCATTTTGAGGTCTTTACCAAGGTTCAGCTCGATCCTTCCACTCCTCACATTAGTTAATGCTCCAACGGAGACTAAAAATGGTCTACCGAGAAGTAGTGGATCCTTCGGTTCCTCATCCATGTCAAGCACTATAAAGTCTGTGGGTACTTCCACATTGCCAATCTTAATAGGTAAATCCTCCAATAAACCATATGGCAATCGAATGGACCTGTCAGCTATGATCAAAGAGAGCTTACAAGACTTGTAATTGTTGAATCATAACCTCTTTGCAACAGAGAGTGGCATTAGACTAATAGAAACTCTAAGATCACAAAGGTAGTTGCTGAAAGTTAAATGACCCAATGAGCATGGTAAAGTCAATGTTCCGGGGTCCTCTAGCTACTTTTGCACTACTATTATCTGTGTGATGGTGCTACACTCATGAATCTCTATTCCTATACCCTCTACTTCCTTGGTCTTCTCTTTGACAACTTCCTTGAGGAATTTGTGATATTAAGGAATAAGAGTAAATGCATCTAATATGGAAATCTTCAGTTAAATCCCCTTCATATGGTTGTCAAAGAGGCTCTTGTATTTCTCAGCAAATTCCTTCTTAAGCCTCTGAGGGAAACACAGTTGCGGTTTGTATGGGGGTGGTGTTGAAGATTTGCTCACAGTCTTTAAAGATGCAGGTTTTCGAGAGTCAGAAGGCACAACTCGACCCCCTTCAGGTCGAGTTTGAGACTCGAGTTGGGCTTCAGGTGAGGCGAGTTGGGATTCAGGTGAGGTGTTAGGTAGAACTCGACTCCCTTCTAATCGAGTAGTCTGGTCGAGTGTTGTTGCTGGAATTGATTTTTCAACCTTTTCAGCCTTAGCTTTGAAGAAGGTATCTTCCCCTTCCTGAGCTTTATTGTCCACAATAATAGCAACATTGCCAGCACGTGGAGAAATCTCATTGCCACGTCGTAGAGTAATGGATTGGGCAGTGTATTCCTTAGGGTTCTGAACTGATTTGCCCGGTAATTATCATGTTGTCTTCACAGTAGAAGAAGATGCTTGTAGACTCTTAACATACTTTAATCTTGCATTTAATGTCTCAAACTTGTAGTTCAAATTGTTGTGGGAGGCATCAATCTTACTATGCAACTCAGCTTGCATCTTTGACAACTCTTTAACACTAGATGTCTGCCCTTGAAGTAGTTGTTGAAGGATGTTCATAACGTCTAGAGTAGGAGTAGGAGGCTGCTGAGCCTGTTGAGGTTGGTACCCTGGTGGTACAGTTAGGGCGGTTTTGTAGTTGTTATTATATGGCTGCTTCGAAACATAGGGTTTGAGTTGTGCTTATTGCGGCTGAGGTGGGTAGACTTGGTCTTGCGGGTTTGCAACGTTGGTGCTGCGGTAAGACAAGTTCGAATTATGCTTATAGGCATTGTAGTTCTTATAACCCCTTTGATTCTGCACAAAATTGACCTCCTCAACTTGATCGTCTTCATCTTCTTGAACCATTTCATCTTCACAAACTATATGTACCTGTTTCTGAGATGCAACCGAGATGAGCTTATCCAACTTCTCATTACGAGCCTTGATTTCTTTTCTACTCAATGTATCTAAATCAGCTGAACCACTACCCTGTGGAGTTTGATCATAGTCTTTACCATAATTACCATTTGGAGCTGCTATATTCTCCACTAATTCCTAGTGAGCGTCGACCTCTTTGTTGAGAAAGTTGCCATTGCTAACAGTATTCAAGAGCATGCAGATCTTTGGGAGAACACCCCGATATAGAGTGCTAAGAAGAGACTCATTACTGAACTCCTAATGAGGGCATTGGGATTGGTAAGACTTAAACCGTTCCCATACTTCGGAGAATGACTCATAATTCTTTTGAACAAAGCTTAAGATGTTGTTTTGAAGCTTTGATGTCCGAGAATTGGAGAAGAATTTGGCAAGGAAAGCCCTCTTGCATTCATCCCATGAGTTTATAGAACCCTGAGGTAGATGCTTCTCCCATTGATGTGCTTTGTCACCTAGAGATAATGGAAAGAGTTGCAGCTTGAAAACATCCTCACTAACCCCGTTAATATTAGTTAGGCCGCAGAGCCTTTCAAATTCATCAAGGTGATCAAGAGGATCTTCAACAGGAAGGCCATGAAATTTTTGATTCTAGATCATGGCTATGAGTCCACTCTTGATCTCAAAGTTATTGTTCGGAATAGCTGGGGGAACAATTCCATGCCGTGTACTATGAGTGCTTGGTGCGTCTCCAGCACCAATGTGTCTCGGCCTCCTCAGATGAGGCCTTGGAATAGGTGGTTGTGCATTCGCGTTCTCCATACCCACTTGATCTAGTTAATCAGCTTGTAACCAAGCCCGTTGTTCTCGTAACTCTCGTGGCAGCTGATGAATGTTGTCTATGTAGCGGAGAAGATTCTGATTACCCTTCGATCTCGTCTACATAAAACCACAAATTCAGCCCAGAAAAGATAAGTCGGCCTTGTACAGATCGAGTGGTAGACTTGAGTGGCAGAAACTGATCGGAAAAATGACAACTGGAGTCTGATCCGGTCGAGTAGTTATTTCAAGTTACAACTTGAGCTGATTGAATCGAGTAAGCTGGTCGAGTAACTTTGAAATACACCGAAAACAGAGATAATGAATAGTCAGTTCTCTCTATATTTGTAAGGAACTTGGTCTCAAGAGATCCAAATTTATGAATGTAGCAAGCAAACACTGAATTTAGCAACGACACCAATTTGATAGGATTATTTTTACGGTTGTGGTTTGTATGCTAAAATATCATATTATACAATCATGTCGATGTAGTATAATAGGTGTCAATCCAAACGAGTGTGATGCTAACAATCAGAACTATGCAGATCAACTTAATCAAAGCTAGTATTAAGTCAATGGTTGTCACAAAACCAGAACAAAAGCAATAGAAACATACACGAAAATAAAGCAAGTAGTAGATTTAAGTAAACAAAGCAGCAAGCTAAAACAAACGAAGAACGGAAACAGAACGATAAGCAATAAACGGAATGAAGGGTTCAAGAGGATATAGATCAATGATTGATGCTACACTAAGGACTTCCAGCTCACTTAACAACCTAATTGGAATGATCTCTAGGCAATAGATTCAACAACAACAAAACCATTCCCATGGACGGTGAACTCAGCAACACATAGATCGGACCTAACTCCTGTTAGCGGAATCCTAGTAATCTGGCATTAAGATTCAACCTATTCTAGCCAATATACTCTCTACACAACCAATCCCTTGGGATAGACAAGTATATCTCAGATTTTGGTTCAAACAAGCATTTAATCGAACACATTGCGAGTGAAACAAGCTAAGATCAGATTTCATAGGAGAAATCATCATTTAACACACCAAATCTAAAGAGATCATAACATGAAAGAGCTTAAGCAAGCTGGAAACACCATAGCTTTACACTAATCTAGGCATATCCTCTAAAACCCTAAAGAAATCTACTCACTAATCAACATAAATAGCTCAAAAATACAATGCTAAACATGATTAGAAAGCTTATGGAAAGATAAACAAGAGTGATTCAAAAAGCAAAAGCAAATACTCAATGCATTAAACTCAAATCTAGCATTTAAATTCTAGAAATTACAAAGATTAAGAGAGAAAAGAGATTCATAATTAGCCAAAAATCAGAAAGAAAAGCGTGTCTAATTTGTGGGCTAAGAAGGATTATCTATAGCCCAAATACAAAAGAAAACCTAAAAAAATACATGCTGAAAAAGTCAGCAGAAAAGTTGTGTGGAAAGATGACTTGACCACATGTTGGTCGAGTCTTTTAGTCGAGTCATGTGCTTTCTTGGTTCTTTCAGTAGACTCGAGTCAATGTCGGTCGAGTCTTACAGTCGAGCCATCTTCTTGTGCTTGGCAATTCAGCAGCTCTAGTGTTACAGGTTGAGTCTTCGGGTCAAGTAAGACTCTAGTTCGCTTGGTGAACATTAGGCTCGACCCATTAGGTGGAATGTTTGGGTCGAGCTCCACCTCTGCCGTCCAAAACTACCAAACTCAACCAGGTGTGGTCGAGTTAGCCAGGTCGAGTTGGCTGGATTCCAGCACTTGGTCGTTTCCTTTGATTGCATACAACACTCCAATCAGGTCCATGCTCGTCCTCATATCCAACAACCTCCAAAGTGGTCCAAAAGCCTTCCAAAGTACCTAATAGGAACTTTAATGCAACATGTATGTTATGCTAATACAAAATGTACAATATGGACTTAAAGTGACTAAAATGATGAGAATGATGTGAATATGCATGCAAACTAAGGTAAATGGGACCTCTAAAACATAGTAAAATATGCATATTAGTAATATACAGTTAACTATTACACTTTGGAGACAATTGAGCAGCTGGCTGCAACAATATGTAAGGTGGAAGAGATTGCCTACGACCCAAAGTCTCGCAAAAGATAGATTATGTGCGAGCCAAAGTGAGTTTTGACATCACTAAACTGGCATGATAAGCACGTATTCTTCACCTACCATCTGGAGAGAAAGTGGCGTTAATGTATGAGTATGAAAAGCTTCAAAAACAGTGTTTTCATTGCCAAAGACTAAGACATGAAATGGCGTTGTGCCCATGGAAGGAAAAAGAAGAGATGAATGCTAGAAACCAGCGTAAAATAGAGCTTGTTGAACAGAGGAGAGCATCGCTCTCTCAGAACAAGCATCGCCTTCCGCTGCCAACACATGTAGTTCAGATTGCTCTGGAGGTACCTCTTGGTTTACTCCATTCCTAAAGCGTTTACCAAGTGAAGAAAGACAGACGACTGAGCAGTATGTTAAACACCCTAATCTTAATGAGAAAATAGTTTGTATTGTTCAAGTCCAACAGAAAATTGCAGAAAGGGAGTAGAAGGCAGCCAATAAGCAACCAAAGATATCATTTGATATTGATAAAGACAAAGGCTAGGTTTATGTGGAAGGGCACAATGACTATCAGAAGGCAATTACATTGCTAGAACCAGTGGTGTTCGATGGTCTAATCCCCAAGGATACTGATACCAATCTGTTTGAGGTTGAAGTGTCCACAATGAAGAACTCTGATGGTATTAACCAATAGAAATTGTTGTCGGTTTTCTATATTGGTGTGACTGATAAACATGAAACTACTCCAGCTAAAGCAGTGAAGAAGTAGAGAGGTAGACCTACAGCATGGGTGAGGAAACAGAGAGCTGCAACGGAACCACCTGAGATGCCAAAACCTGAGAGTCCTTCACAGATACAAGGAGAGAACAGTGAGAGGAAGATGATCGACAATGATTCTGAGTCGGCAAAAAAGAATCAGAAAATCCCAACTACTGCGGTGGCTTCCGAGGTGAAGCCGCTGCTGTCCAAATGAGTATCATGAGTTGGAACTGTCAAGGCGAGGGAAACACCGAGATAGTTCGTCATATCCGAGAAATAAAAGGAGGTATTTTTTGGATTTCATGTTTCTCATGGAGACAAAGCAAGGGAGGATTACATCAAGAAGCAGAAGGATTCGTTGGGCTATGATCACTTATTCACGGTTGATCCAATCAGCCTAAGCGGTAGTCTAGCTGTTTCATGGAAGGATAGTTGTAATGGTTCTATTTTCTATGCTGATAAGCACGTTATTGATTTGAAAGTAATAATAAACTCAGTTTGCTGCTACGTGACGTTGTATATGGTGACCCGATTCGAGCTAACCGAAGACAAGTATGGGACCACCTTACAGCTATAGGTTTGTCATGAGACGCTGAATGGATTGTGTTAGGGGACTTTAATAAACTGCTAAATAACTCTGAGAAATTAGGAGGCTCATAGCGAAAAGAAAATACGTTTTGGGATTTTAAAGACATGGTCTCTAACTGTAAGTTGAGTCAACTATACAGTTCTGGTATCTCTTTTTCGTTGTTGGGTGGGAGAGATAATGTATGGATCCAATGTTGGCAAAATCGTAGCTGCGGTAATGACAACTGGTTTAAACTATTCCCGCAATCGAGTATGTTGTATCTTTATATGTAGGCATCAGATCATAGACCGATTATCGTATCGTTTACAGAATCATATATGTAGTGTTAAAAAAGAAGATTTACATACGATAGCAGATGGGTATCGAAGCCGGGTATAACTGGAGTAGTCAAGAAGGGCTGGGAACTACCTAATATCAGAGGAGAAGGTAGTCTTATGACATGCCTTAGGAACTGTTGTAATGAACTAGCAAAGTGAAAATGGTCAGCGGCTACTAATGCAAGTACTAGCATTCGTAACTTGAGACAGAGTGTAGAAACCGAAACTACAAAAGTGAACCAAAATCGAGATCTTCTTCGGCAGCTTAAGAGTAGTCTTGGTGTGGCTGATAATATAATTTTACTCAGCTTGAGAATTAAATCCTATTAAAAAATCAAGTAATTGTAGCATAATAGGTGTCAATCCAAACAAATGTGATGCTAGCACTCAGAACTACAAGAATCAGCATAATTCAAGCTAATATTCAATCAGATTCTTTCTAGCAAATGAAAACAGAACAAATAAAGCAAACAGAGTAAATAGAGCAAAAACAGAGCTATGCAAAATAATACACGATTAAAATGAGTTCAAGAGGAGTAGGATAATCGATCTATGCTTAGCTAGGGATTCCCACATTTACTTAACAACCTATTAAGATGATCTCTAGGCAATAGATTCAAAGCAAAAAAAGTCACTCTCATGATCATTGAATACAACACAAGTGCAATCAAACCTAACTCTCATCGGTAATCCACACTTGTGTTGGCAAGAAGAAACAATCTAAAACAACCAATACTCTATAAACAATCAATCTCTTGAGTTAAAGGTCAAAATCTCAAGTCTAGGCTCAATCAAGCATTTTTACAAACACCTTATGGGTGGGAAAAGCACACATCATATTTCAAGTGATCAAGATGAAATAAGCATTAAGAATAACCTAGAATGAAGAGATCTAAACATGAATAAGCTTAAGCAAGTGAGAAATTCCTAGATCTACAATGATCTCGAAATATAATCCTAATAGTTATACTCATTAATCATCAACAAGAATATAATCCTAGAATTAAAAATGGAAAGCATAACTAAAAAGACGAAAAAGAGAAGAGAAAGATTGATTAAGAAAGCATAAACAAATTCTCCATTGATTAATCAAGATTTAGCATGAAAGTAGCAAAAATTATAAGAGAAAATGGAGAAAGCTCCTTTAAAGCTTCGCCAAATGAATAATTAAAAACGTGGGTTGGTGGTTGAGATGTAAATGAGTATTTATAGACCTCGCCACAAAACCCTAAAAAAAGTCAAACGTGAAAAAGAAAAAGTTAATAGTTTGCAAAGTAAAAAGGTAACTCGACCAAGGGTTGGTTGAGTTGGGGTAGTCGAGTTTGGATGTGTTTTTAGGAATTTAGGAGCTCGACTAGGGTCAAATCGAGTTGTCTCTCGAGCCTCTTTGGTGAAGTGCCACTCGACCATGTGCTAGTCGAGTGGTGAGGTCGAGTTGTGTAGGATCAGTCTGGGATGTGCTCACTTGATCGTGTGTGGTTGAGCTTTGCTGAATCCACTCATTTATTGCTTCTTCATTGTGTTCAATCTTCCACTCCAGTTCCATGATTTCCTTTTGCCCATGATACTCTAAATGCACTTTCCAAGTACCTAAAATAACTCTAATGCAAGATGTATGCAATGCAAGTGAAAAGTATGCAAAATGAACCTAAAAAAACTCTAGAATGATGCAAACACTATGGATATGTATGCAAAATGAACTAAATGAGACCCCTAAAACTAGCTAAAATACATATATATCAACTCTCCCAAACTTAGACTTTGATTGCCTTCCAGTAAATGCATAGTACTAAGAAAGAAGAGAGAATGCATGCAGGCAATTTAGAACCGAAACATATTGGTTTAAACGTAAAACTCAATGTCCTACTTGCCAATTCTAAAATGAAGATTAAGCAAGTCTTACTTAAAAACTTTAGCAATGCCAATCACAGTTCAGTCCAAGTTAAGCCTCAACCTACATATGCATTCACATTAACTATTCTTTTTAACATTCATTGATTCAAAACCATGGATCAAGTTATGCATCTCCTAAGAAATTGTTTAGTAAAAAGTGAGGTCTAAGAGATTAAAATGAGCTCTTTGAGTAACGGGTTAGTCGATTCAGCACAAGGATCACTCAATGAATGGAGTAAGCTTCAACATAATGCTAAAGGTGAGAGCCAATAGATGCATACAAAAGCAAGACTTCATTTACCGATGCGTCCAAAATCGAACTCCAACCTTTCCAATCTAAACCCAGAAAATGATCCTAAGTCCACCCTTTCAATACAAGGCATTTCTTTTCAGCCATAACTCTTTAAGATCATCTTTTCAAGCTTTTTCCATTGTCAACTAAGGAAAAGGTTCTTAATTAGTGACTTCTAGCGGTTTGGGACTTATACTCTTATAACTCTGGTTCTTTTTTTCTTTCTTATACCATAAGACATTCTAGACATTTATCTTTCTTTTCTTTTCTTTGCTTAAAACTTTTTTCATTCTTTCATTCCCTAAACCTTTTACTAGAACATATATAACTTTCAGACATTTCTCCCCCCCCCCCTTAGGCTCTTTTAGCTTAGAGCTCTTTATCTTTTCTTTCTTTCATTCCTTTCCAATGTATAAACCATAAACATCCCACATCCAGAAATCAAAACCGTCTAGTCCTAACTGATTCAAAAATTGTGAACTGGTACCTACATGAAGTATGCTTTTGTCGGCCCTCACCTAACATGTTATGCCAAGTTTAATCCCAAAATAGGTCTCATAAGCACACATCAAACAATGTGGGGTTTGAAATAAGGTAGGGTTCAAGGTGGGAGCTTACTTGGATTAACAAGATATATGCATATGGTAAAGGAAATCCAAGTATTCTGCGCAATCCACAAGCTCAAATTCGATGCATATACTTGATAATTGAAAGTTAAGTTAAGGTTCTCACTTTGCAAGGAATAGAATCAGATCAAAGCATGGTTCAATAAAGGCATGAAGCTCAAACTAAACATTCCTAGCATGGTGTGGTCTTAACTTTCAGAGCAAGCATGGTTCGCAGCAAACAACTAACAAATAGGGCACTGAGTATAGCAAACAAAGCAGCAAGTCAAAACGGTTAAATCATCCCTATTCCCAAGGCATATTCTAGACTTAATCCTACATGAATGCAACTACGTGACACTTTTTATGGTTTTTCTATGCTTCAGATGCAATGCATGATTAAATATACTGAAATGAAAAATCTTTTTGGATTTTCTATGCCATAAATGTGATGCATGATCTACTATGAAAATCGAGACTAAGAAACATAGCCTCTAGGACCCTCCCAAGTGAGCTTGTTTTAAGTCACTAAGTTTGACTTCTCACACCCATCAGACTTGAGGTGGTTCATCGAGAAGAACTGAAATTTTCTCGAGGGTTGTCCCATCAACCAAGTAAGGTTTGACTCTTTGCCTATTCACTCTGAAGTCTTCACCATCGTTGTTAGTGAGAGTGATTGCTCTATATGGCATGACGTATTTCACTTTAAATGGACAAGACCATCTTGACTTCAACTTCACAGGAAATAACTTAAGCCTTGAGTTGAATAAAAGCATTTGATCACCAGTTGTGATCTTCTTCTGTGTTATCTTTTTATCATGAACTGCTTTTATCTTTTCCTTGTATATCTTTGAGCTCTCATAAGCATCAAGTCTTATCTCCTCTAATTCATGCAAGTCTATAAGCCTCTTTTCTTGAGCTGTCTTGAGATCAAAATTCAGAAAATTTGTTACCCAAATCGCCTTGTATTCAATCTTAACGGGGAGATGGCATGACGTGCCATACATCAGCTGAAATGGAGTTCTTCCAATGGGAGTTTTGTGAACTGTTCTATAGGCCCATTGTGTGTCATCTTGTTTCACAGCCTAATCTCTCTTGGATGCCCCAACAATTCTTGAAAGTATTGCTTTGATCTGCTTGTTTGAGATTTCCACTTGACCACTGGTTTGTGGATGATAAGGTGTAGATACCTTATGCTTAACTCCATACTTCTTCATTAAGTTCTCAAACAACTTGTTGATGAAATGGGAACCTCCATCACTAATCACAACTTTTGCAACTTAAAATCTAGGAAAAATGATGTTTTTGAATAGCTTTATCACCACCTTAGCATCATTAGTAAGACAAGCAATGGCTTCAACCCACTTAGAAACGTAGTCAACGGCCACCCAAATGTATCTATTTCCATGTGATGGTGGGTTGAATGGTCCCATGAAATCAATTCCCCAACAGTCAAATACCTCAATCTCTAAGATTGGATTCTGAGGCATCTCATTTCGTTTGCTAATGTTTCCCATCCTTTAACACAAATCGCACTTGGAGATGAAAGCTTGAGTGCTTTAAACATAGTGGGCCACCATAAACCAGCTTGTAACACCTTCTGAACCGTCTGGAATGTGGCAAAGTGACCACCGTACGCTGATCCATGGCAATGCTCCAAGACTCCTAAACAAACCATCAAATTCTTTCTTATAAAGGTAAGGCTCATCCCAAAAGTAGTGGTTCACATCTCTAAAGAACTTCTTCTTCTGATAAGAATCCAGACTCTTGGGCACTTCACCAACAACTAGGTAATTGACCAAATATGCATACCAAGGTAGAGAGGCTCCAGCGAGTTTATCTTTGGGCTAAAAATAGTTTTCCACTGCTTTAAGGGTGCACTCGACCACCTTCAAGTCGAGTAGGCTGGTCGAGTGTGGCCTCTGGACTTGAGTTCGTGATGCCTAAAGGTTCATAAGCTGCTCATTCGGCATTTAACCTTCTATAGAGATCGAGTCCTCTATCATCATTCTGGATAGGTGATCAGCCACTCCATTCTCAACCCTTTGTTTGTCTACAACTTCCATGTTAAATTTTTGAAGCAGCAGTATCCAGCTTAGTAACTGTGGCTTAGCATACATTTTCTTCATTAAATACTTTAAAGGTGCATGGTCCGTATACACAATCACTTTGGAACCAACAAGGTAAGACCTGAACTTCTCAAATTAAAAGATTACTGCAAGGAGTTCTTTCTCAGTAATTGCATACTTGACTTAGGCATCGTCAAGTGTTATGCTTGCATAATAGATCATATTCAGCTTCTTCTCTTTCCTTTGGCCTAATACAGATCGCACAAAAAAATCGCTTGCATCACACATTATCTCATATGGGAGATTCCAATCTGGGGCTAGGACTATTGGTGCACTCCCTAAGGTCTCTTTAATCGTCAAAAATGCCTCAAAGCATTCAAAATAAAAGCTGAACTCAGTTTCTTTGCATAGCAAGTGAGTCAATGGCCTAGCAATCTTAGAGAAGTCTTTGATAAACGTCCTATAAAATCCAACATGACCCAGGAAGCTTCAGATATCCTTGACCGTCTTAGGAGGCTGAAGCTGAACCATAACTTCAATCTTAGCTTGATCAACCTCAATCCCCTTTTCTGATATCTTGTGACCCAAAATAATCCCCTCGCAGACCATGAATGGCACTTCTCCCTGTTGAGCACTAGATTGGTTTCCATGCACCTGCTAAGAACCCTGCACAAATTTGTTAAACAAGAGGAGTAAGAAGAGCCATAGACGGAGAAATCGTCCATGAAAACCTCAACCATATCCTCAATTAGATCTGAAAAGATAGATGTCATGCAACGTTGAAAAGTAGCAGGCATAATGCACAAACCAAAAGGCATTCTCCTATATGCAAATGCGCCTTAGAGGCAAGTAAACGTAGTCTTTTCATGATCATCCGGATGTATAAGGATTTGAAAGAATCCACTATATCCATCAAGGAAACAATAATAAGGATGTTTGGCTAATCTCTCTACCATTTGATTAATGAAAGAGAGTGGAAAATGATCCTTCATAGTAACATAATTAAGCCTCCTATAGTCTATGCACATCCTATGCCCCATGATTGTTCTAGTAGGAATCAGTTTCATTTTTCTCGTACCTAACCACAATAGGGACACAATGAACCGGAGAAACCTACTTGCTATCAGAAATGGGATATATCACATCCGCATTTAACAACTTAAGGATTTCCTTTTTCACAACCTCCTTAAGATTAGGGTTCAACCTCCTTTGGGGATCTATGCTAGAATATGATTCACTTTCTAAATGTATCCTATGAGTACAAAAGCTAGGGAATATGCCTCTAATGTCATCAAGAGAATATCCTATAGATTTTCTAAATCGTTTAAGCTCAGTTAACAACATATTTAGCACATCATCATTCAAAGTATCATTGACAATCACATGATAAGTAGAATTAGGACCCAAGAAAGCGTACCTTTGCCATGCAGGAAGTGGTTACGTTTCCACTTTGGGAGCCTTGAGCTCAGACAAGTCGTTATTAATTGTTGTAGGAGTGCACTCGACCACATGCAAATCGAGTGTGGCGGTTGAGTTTAATATAAAGAGTACTAGTTCATGACTCGCTGGAGTTGACCCTTCCCTAGTTGCTGTCTTAACCTCACACCTTGGTTCAACCAATTCTTCAATCACTATTGACCCCTTAACCGGCTTATAAGAGTCCAATAGTTTCCCATAACACTCAGCTTCCTTGCTTGGATACCCATCATCGGCTGGCTTTGTCAAAGCAATTTGCAAGTTATCCTCTGCTGCTAACTCCTCCAAAAGCTCATTAGCTAGAGCATCAATCTCTTGAACCAAAAATACCTGACCCTCAATGGTTGGCTTCTTCAACACATCATTGGTGTTAAACTTCATCTTGAGGTCTTTCCCAATCACTGCACCGACGGTGACCAAGAAGGGCCTTCCAAAGAGCAGTGGGTCCTTAGGCTCTTCGTCCATTTCCAAGACAACAAAGTCGGTTAGTATCTCAAATCCTTCAACCTTGACAGGTAGATCCTTTAATGATATCTTGTAAGACTTGTAGTTGTTGAAACCCAACCTTTATGCAACGAAAAGCAGCATGAGACAGATGGATGCACCGAGATCGCATACGCAGTTTCGAGAGGATAAAGGACTTAATGAGCATGGAATTGTAAAGGTGCCAAGATCATCAAGCTTCTTTGGCACCAATTTCTTCTAGGTGATTGCACTAACCTCATGAGTAAACTACCATACTCTCAACTTCCTAAGTTCTCTCCTTAACCGCATCTTTCAGATAATTTTGGTGAGGAGACATAAACATGAAAGCATCTAAGATAGGAATCTTCACCTCTATGTCCTTCATCTGCTTATCAAAAAGGCTTTATACTTCTCAGTCAGATCCTTCTTAAACCTTTGGAGAAAAGGTAATTGCAGTTTATAATGCGGGGGAACAAATGGCTTACTCTTGTCTTGAAGAACTGACTGTTTTGGAGCATCAGAGTGTAACACTCGACCACCATCATGTTGAGTAGGTTGGTCGAGTTTCACATCATGTAAGGCTTTAGATGGGATTTTATCCACAAAAAGTTGAACTTGACGTACATCAAATCGAGTAGGTTGGTCGACTTTGACCTCTGGAGTTCGTTTTTTAGCCTTATCTTTGATTACACTATCCTCCCATTCCTGAGCTTTACTGTCCTCAGTACCCTTAGTACTCTTAGTACGAATAAGCAACTCATGTCCACTACGTAAAGTTATGGCATTGACATGATACTCCTTTGGGTTTTAAACTGCTTTCCCCGGGAGTTACTTTGTTGTCTTCATAGTAGAAGAAGAGGCTTGCTGACTTTCAACATACTTAAGCCTTGCATTCAATATCTCAGCTTTGCAATTGAGATCATTATGACAAGCATCGATCTTGGTGTTCATTTCAGCAAACTTCTTTGTCAACTCAGTAGCAGTAGCTGTCTGACCTTGAAGAATTTGTTGGAGAAAAGTCATAACCTCTTGAGGTTGTTGTTGAGGCGGCTGAGCTTGAGCTTCATACCTAGGTGGCACGGTTGGAACTGGCTAGAGACTCTGGTGGTATTGCTGGTTAGGCACATAAGATTTGGTTTGAACTGGTTGGGGTTTGGTGGGCAAAACCTAGTCTTGGGGGTTGGCAACGTTGGTGTTCTGGTAGGAGAGGTTTGGGTTTGGTTTATAGTTGTTGTATTTCTACTAACCTCCTCCTTGATTATGCACAAAACTAACCTCTTAAACTTGGTCATCCACCTCTTCCTAAACATGTTTCTCTTCACACACTAAGTGCACTTGTTTCTGATGTACTGGAGCAGCTTGTCCAACTTCTCATTCAAAGACTTAATCTCTTTGCCGCTAACCGAATCTGAATCAACTCTACCTCGTACACTACGGTCATAGTCTTTTCCAAACTTTCCATCAGCCTATGCAAGGTTTTCTACCAATTCTCAGCAATCATCATCTTTGTTCAAAAAATTACCATTGCTAGTTGTATCCAAGAGCATGCAGATTTTAGAGAGTACACCGCGGTAGAGTGTGCTAAGCAATGATTCAGCGCTAAAGCCATGATGAGGGCACTGAGATTGATATGTCTTGAAGCATTCTCAAGCTTCAGAGAAAGACTCGGAGTTGTTTTGCACAAAGCTAGAGATCGTATTGCGAAGTTTTGTAGCTCTGGAATTTGAGAAGAACTTAGCAAGGAATAGTTTCTTGCATTCATCCCATGAAGTGATAGCTCCATGAGGGAGATGCTTTTCTCATATGTGTGTCTTGTTCCAAAGAGAGAATGGGAACAACCTCAGCTTACAAGCATCCTCGCTAACTCCGTTAATCTTAGTAAAACCGCATAGCCATTTAAATTCATCTAGATGATCAAGAGGATCCTCTAGAGGTAGTCTAGGAAACTTGTGGTTCTGGATCACTGAGATGATGCTGCTCTTGATCTCAAAGTTATTATTTGGAATGGCAGGCGGTACGATCCCATGGTGTTGGGTATCGATACTATGCGCATCACCTGCTCCAATGTGTCTTGGCCTTCTAGCTTGAGGCCCTTATACAGGAGGGTACCTGATCATTCGACTCTTGTGGTGTGGTGTCTGTCATTTCTGCCTGATCCGATTGATCAACCTCAATCTTATTCTCGTGCTCTCTCAGTTCACAAGGTAGCTGGTGTATGTTGTCGAGGTACCGGATAAGATTCTGATTACCCTTAAACCGTGTTTGAATAAATAAAAAAATCCAACCCAAAGAGCTGAACTCGACCAGATGTTAGTCGGGCTAGACAGCCGAGTTGATGAAAACTAGTTGCAAATGGTGAACTTGGCCAGGAGCAGATCAAGTAGTCTGGTCGAGTGACCTGAAAATCACCAAAAATAGAAAAGACGAGTGATAAGCACATTCCGTACTCAAAAATAACAAAAAAATTGGTCTGAAGAGATCCAAAGCTCCGAATGTAGCAAGCAAACACTCAGTTTAACAACGAAACCAATTTGATAACACAATTTTACTCAACTTGAGAATCAAACCCTATTACACAATCAAGTCATTGCAGCATAGTAGGTGTCAATCCAAACAAGTGTGGTGCTAGCACTCAGAACTACAAGAATCAGCCTAATCCAAGTCAATATTCAATTAGATTCTTTTTAGCAAATGAAAACAGAGCAAACAAAGCAAGCATAGTAAATAGAGCAAAAATAGAGCTATGAAGAACAATGCAAAAATAGAGCAAGAGTGATAACAATATGCGATTAAAATGGGTTCAAGATGAGTAGGATAATCGATCTATGCTTAGCTAGGGATTCATTTCCACACTTGCTTAACAACCTATTGAGATGATGATCTGTAGGCAATAAATTCAAAGCCAATAAAGTCACTCTCATGATCAATGAACACAACACAAGTGCAATCAGACCTAACTCTCATCAGTAATCCACACTTGTGTTGGCAAGAAAAAACAATCTAAAACACCAATAAACACTCTAAACAATCAATTTCTTGAGTTACAGGTGAAAATCTCAAATATAGGTTCAATCAGCATTTTTACAAACACCTTATGGGTGGGAAAAGAACACATCATATTTCAAGTGATCAAGATGAAATAAGCATTAAGACAACCTAGAATGAAGAGATCTAAGCATGAATGAGCTTAAGCAAATGGGAAATCCCTATTTCCTCATGAATCCTAATAGTTCTACTCACTAATCATCAATATAAACATAATCCTAGGATTAAAAATGGAAAGCATAACTAGAAAGATGAGAAAGAGAAGAGCAAGATTGATTAAGAAATCATAAACAAATTCTCCATGGATTAATGAAGATCTAGCATGAAAGCAGCAAAAATTACAAAAGAAAATGGAAAAAGCTCATTCAAAACGTAGCCCAATGAGGAAATAAAAATGTGGGTTGGTGGCTGAGGTGTAAATGAGTATTTATAGACCTCGCCACAAAACTCTAAAAGAAGTCAACAGTTTGCAAAATAAAAAGGTAACTCGACCAAGGGTTGGTCGAGTTGGGGTGGTCTAGTTTGGATGTGTCTACAAGAATTTGGGAGCTCGAGCAGGGTCCAATTGAGTTGTCCCTCGAGCCTCTCTGGTGAAGTGCCACTCAGCGATATGTTGGTTGAGTGGTGAGGTTGAGATCTGTATGATCAGTCCGGGATGTGCTCACTTGACCGTGTGTGGTTGAGTGAGCTGGTGGAGCTTTGCTGAATCTATTCCTCTGTTGCTTTTTCATTGTGTTCCATCTTCAAGTCCAGTTCCATGACTTCTCTTTGCCCATAATGGTCCAAATGCACTCTCCAAGTACCTAAAATGATTCTAATGCAAGATGTATGCAATGCAAGTGTAAAGTATGCAAAATGAACCTAAAAAAAGACTTTAGAATGATGGAAACACTATGAATTTATATGCAAAATGAACTAAATGAGACCCATAAAACTAGCTAATATACATACATATCAGCGGCTTATAAGGAAGAAGAGCAGTGTTGGAAGCAGAGAAGTTGCATGCAATGGCTTCAAGCGGGAGACCAAAATACATGTTACTTTCATAAGACGGTTAAAAGTAAAAAAGAGCCAAAATAGAGTACAAATGCTTCTGGATGAGTAGAATCGTGAGCAGATTTCTGAAGGAGCTAAAGGCGAGGTCGTAGTTCAGTACTTTCAAAATCTGTTTACAAGCTCAAATCCACATAACATCGACTTGGTATTACAAGACTTTATATGTCTGGTTTCAACAGAGATGAATAATCAATTACTTGCGCCTGTGACGGACATGGAGATTAAGAAAGCTTTTTTTGCAATTAATGGAGGGAAGTGCCCAAGAGCTAATGGTTTCTCTACCAAGTTTTACCAACAATTCTAGAGTGTCGTGGGGCCAGAAGTATGTAGAGAAGTGAAAGCCTTCTTTAGAACAAGTACATTGCCACCAGAGTGGAATTTCACTCAGGTATGCCTTATCCCAAATGTCACGACGCCATGTAAAATGACAAACTTCATCATATAAGCCTATGCTCGGTCCATTATAAGATTGTGTCAAAGATTCTATGCTCTTGTCTTAAAAGAATTCTTCCACAGATTGTATCCACAACACAAGGTGCCTTCGTCTCAGGCCCAATAATTTCGAATAACATACTCGTGGCTCATGAGCTGATACATTAAGAACATTCAGTAGATCTCAAAGGAAAGTGGTCAGGGGATGTACTTGGGACATCCCGAATGCTTCTTGGGATCTAAATGGCATATACTTAGCTTTATTATAGAGAAGCTACGAACCTGGATGCATGGGTGATGCTCGAAATATCTATCACAAGGAGGCAAATATGTGCTCTTAAAAGCAGTAGCATCAACCCTTCCAACTTGCGTTATGATGTGCTTTAAGTTGCCAGTGCACACATGTAAGAAAACTACTACTGCAATGAGAGAATTTGGTGGAGAAATGGTATGGATACAAAGAGAATACCTTGGGTGGCGTGGTAAAAAATGTGTAAAAAGAAACTAGAAGAAGATTTGGGCTTCAGAGAGATTGGACGTTTCAATCAAGCGCTGCTGAGTAAACAAGCATGGAGGATCCTTAAGAAACCAGATTCTCTAATAGCTCAGATTCTCAAGGGTCGTTATTACAAGACGACTAATTTGCTTGATTGCCAACTAGGTACACGCCCCTCTTCTGGCTGGCGCAGCCTTTTACATGGTAAAGAGCTTCCAAAACTCGTATGGCGTAAGATTTGGCAAGTTAAAAATCTCCCAAAGCTACGATATTTGTTATGGAGAATACGAGCAGATGCTCTTACAGTAGCAGATAACCTATATCGGAGATGAATCTGTCCAAATAATCAATGTATAGCTTGTGGCAAGGACACATATTACACCACCACCACAGGATTTTTCACACACATCCATCTTTCAAAATATTTATAACACTACAAGAAAACAAACATTGCAGGGGCATAGCAAATTGCTAATTGCTACGCTCCTGCGATGTGCCCATTTTCGTCGCAATTCGTTCGTAGCAAAAAATATTTGTCGCAGTGACGTAGCAAGTCTGCGACGTAAATGTGGTGTCGTAGTGCCATCGCAGTCTTACGAGGGAAATGGGCGTCCTAGATGCGTTGCAGGCTTGCGACGTCACATCGACACAACGTTGACGTCGCAGACTTGCGACACTATATTATCGTCACAAGTTTGCAACTTCCTTGCGACATAATTAAAAAATAATATTTTTTATTTAATTAAATTAAAAATAAAATATATTTTAAAATTTAATAAATTGTGAAAATAGAAATTAAAATAATATATATTAAAATTTAAAAGTTTTACAAAATATTTAAAAATATATAACAAAAGAAAATAATCTAAAAGTCATCCGAAACGTCGGAGTTTTGTTCCGCGCTCTGGTCCGGATTTACCGAACTTGATCTGGGCTCATCGGGACGCAGCTCCTTTGTGGCCAAAATAGAGAAGAGCCTATCGTATCGCGATATTTTCTTCTTCGCTTCTGCTAGCTCATTCTTCACCTCCGCCATTTCAGAAACATCTCTAGAGCCTTGAGATTGAGATCCTTGTGGCGTAAGACACTGCAACATCCTAGAACCGAGCGAGCAACCAAGCCCATAGAGTCTCCCCTTGTTAAGGGGAGCGACCTGAAAAAGGAAAAAGTATATATTAATACGTTACTGTAACTATTTTAAACCAAAAACACACAAAATAAATTAAAACAATCTTATCTCGGCGTATACTTGGTTCCTTTGTGCAGTAGAAAGCACGGCACAAAAAATTTTAAAAAAATCCAAAACGTTTTAAAAAAATTGAAAACATTTTAAAAAAATTGAAAACATTTTAAAAAAATTCAAAACGTTTTAAGAAATTACAAATATTGGGAAAACATATCTTAAAAATACAAATTGTTAGTAAAACGTTTTTCAAAAATACAAAATCTTTCTATAAATTACAAAAAAAATTTAAAAATACAAAAATGCTTTTAAATTGGTAAGAAACTTTTTTAAAAAAATTAATTTAATTAAAATTTGTAAATTTCTTTTTAAATTTACAAATTTAATTTACTTTATATAATGTAATTAATTTTACAAACTACTAAAGCGTTTTTTATTCACAAAAAAGTATTAGAAAATTTTAATAAACGTTTTAAATTACAAATTTAATTTTAAAAGTAATGAAATTAATTTTATAAATTACTAAAACATTTTTAAATTACAAAAACGTTTTATAAAATGGTAAGAAACGTTTTAAATTAGAAATTTAATTTTAAAATTAATGTAATTAATTTTAGAAATTACTAAACATTTTCTAATTACAATAACGTTTTATAAAAATTACAATATTGATTTTCGAAAACATTTTTAAAAAACTAAAAAATTTTGTCAATCCAAAAAACTTTTTGGAAATTCCAAATCTAAATCCAATAAACCAACAACCTAAATCTAACAATCCAAATCCTAAATCTAACAATCAAAAACCTAATCCTAAATCTAACAATCCAGTCCGAAATCTAAGAAAATTGAAGCTGGAGACTTACAGTTGTATGAGGAGTTGCTCGCCGTGGAAGAGAAGGGCCTCGACACTGACAGAAACCAAACGCGAAGATGGGAAGAAGAAGAAGAGAAGAAGAAGAAGAAGAAGAAGAAGAAGAAAAAAAAAGGAAGAAGAAGAAGAGAGGAAGAAGAAGAAGACGAAGATGAGAAGGAGAGAGGAAGAGAGAAATCGCAGGCGAAGAGAAGAAGAGAAGAAGAGAAGAAGAGAAGAAGAAAAGAAGAAAAGAAGAAAGGAAAAGAGAAGAGAGGGGAAGAAGAGATGTGGCCAAATAATTAATTGTCACTATGTGATGGCCTTGCGATGCCAACTTAGGGTTTCGGGCGTCACAAGTCTGCGACGTTCTTGCTATGTCACGGGCTCAAACGTCGCAAGGGCGTAGCAAGTTTGCTACGCCTCTGCGACGTCAAGGTCTGAAATGTCGCAAGGACGTAGCAAGTTTGTTATGCCTCTGTGACGTCAAACCCTTAAACGTCGCAAGGACATAGGAAGTTTGCTATGCCTCTCCAACGTCAACCCTTAAACGTCGCAAGAACGTAGCAAGTTTGCTACGCCTCTGCGATGTTTCACCCTTAAACACAAAAACACTTAGACGAAACGTATAGCGGTGCATAGAGTTTCGTGATTGAAAACACTTATATGACATTCTCGGTTTGTAGAGAATGAGATTGATACTTAGTGGACCCGCAAAACACTTAAACGAAAACGATACAAGGAGCGTTGCACATATATACTCGTGATCCAAAACACTTATAAAACATGTTCGAGATTGATTCCAAAAATTAAACGTTGCGAATTGCATATACTATTATCGATGTACTCTCAGCATATTCCAATTGCACTTTACTACCCTCATACGGTAACCGGTTTGTGTACGAGGTAAGGTTCAAGTTTACAATCTACATCGCAATCTCATCGCAAAGGTTTCGCAATTTTGCTAGGTAGAACAAGCATGCTACAACGTCACAAAATTGCTAGTATTTTGTGATAGCTTTATGTGTCTCGCAATCACCACGCAAGATCATAGCAAAGGCGTCGCAAGTCTGCGACGTATTTGCTATGTATTATGATTTATCGCAACGTATTACACCACCCTTTGTTTGCTTAGCACACTTTCTCTGATCAAAGTGATATTACATAACCTTGAACTTAGCTAATAGAGATCACATATGTAGAAGTATGATATGAACATGGATAGCTTTAACGATCAAGTTATACTTCATAACTCGTTAGAATAAGCTCATGAATGGTTCACCAAAGACATAAGCTCATGAAGGGTTCACCAAAGACATAAGCTTATGAAGGGTTCAAGAAAGACATAGCTTATAGATTAACAGAAGATTCACCTTGTTGCAACCTATTACACCACCCTTAGTTGTCCTAGCACACTTTCTCATGTCAAAGTTACATTACATTGCCTTTAACTTAGCTAATAGAGATCACATGTGTAGAAGTATGATATGAACATGAATAACTCTAAGGATCTACCTTGACTTCATAACTCGTTAGAATAAGCTCATGAAAGGTTCACCAAAGACATAGCTTCTAGATTAACAGAAGATTGACCTTGTTGCAACATATTCCAATTGCACTTTACTACCCTCATACGGTAGCCGGTTTTTGTACGGGATAAGGTTCGGATTCAACGGTTTTACCTTCACCGTTTTCAGCTATTTGCTACGCCCTTGCGACGTCAAGGCCTGAAATGTCGCAAGTACGTAGCAATTTTGCTATGCCTCTGCGATGTCAAACACTTAAACGTCGCAAGGACGTAGCAAGTTTGCTACGCCTCTATGACATCAACCCTTAAACGTTGCAAGGACGTAGCAAGTTTGATACGCCTCTGCGACATCAAACCCTTAAACACTAAAACACTTAGACGAAACGTATAGTGGTGCATAGAGTTTCGTGATTGAAAACACTTATATGACATTCCCGGTGCGTAGAGAATGAGAATGAAATTGATACAAGGAGTATTGCACATATATACTCGTGATCCAAAACACTTATACATCATGTTCAAGATTGATTTCAAAAATTAAACGTTGCGAATCTAATTGACATACTATTATCAATGTACGCTCGGCATATTCCAATTGCACTTTACTACCCTCATACGGTAGCCGGTTTGTGTATGGGGTAAGGTTCAGGTTTACAATCTACATCGCAAAGGTCTCACAATTTTGCTAGGCAAAACAAGCATCGCTACAACGTCGCAACATTGCTAGTCTCTTACGATAGCTTTATGTGTCTCGCAATTACCACGCAAGATCATAGCAAAGACGTCACAGGTCTGTGACGCCACTATGGCATCGCAAGTCGGTGACGTATTTGCTATGTATTATGATTTATCGCAAGGACGTTGCAATCGCATCGCAATTATGCAACGTCGTTTTTTCTATCGCAAAACTCCATCGCAAATGACATGTTTTCTCTTAGTGTCATGTTTTAAGGCTCCACGACTGATACCACAAATCCAAATGTGGATGTCCAAGCAATTCCATGGTTCTTATGGCATCTATGGAAAACAAAGTATTTCGTCTGAGGAACCGACATGGCTGCAACATAAGATTGAGCTGGAGGCAGCAAGCATACCACCTCCTTAAGAGCTTTTCGTATTACTAATCCCATGGTGACTTTGTTGTACCAACATACCAAGTGGTATTCTCTGTTTTCCCTCGATGGGTACTGTCAAACTCTCACGGCTTCAGCCTTATTTATCAATAAACTACATTTGCGGAAAAAAATGAAGTCAAAGAAAAATGAGGAATAATTGTTTTAGACTTACAATATCAGGATTTGAAGGTGGTGTGTTGTAAATATTTTTCCCTTTTGTTGTCGGTGATGTCCATATAGTAAGATGATTTACGTATCTAAATATGTTATTATTAATCTTTAACTTAATAACATTTATTGATAATTAAAATTAGATAAAATAGTTTCAAACAATTTTATATATGATACTCGTTGCACTTAGTTTAACTTAAAATTACTAATACTAATAAAATAAAATAAAAATCTGTCAACAAAAGCAAGGAAAAAAATTGAGAAAGTATTTTGTTCAAGTGGTTAAATTTTTATTTATGCAATTTTTTTTATTGATATTTCATTCTGCATGTATAAGTTTAGGTAATAGAGTTTAAGTTATGTTATTGATCCAAATATTAAAAAAACCTGAAATGTATCCATATTTTTTATTATTTTGATTGGATAAAAAAAGTGGTTATCATGTTTTCAGCTTTATAATGTGAAAGATCAAACATATCAAAATCAAATGTTGATGAATAAAATTATAAAATTTAATATGTACCCCAAAATTTATTCCCTAAAATTCTTTTTAATTTTTAATGTGTAATGGAAATGAATCGAACTCCTAATACTAAAGCTATTAATTTTGCTATTATCTAATATTAGTAGATTGAAAAATACTCGACTTATATATGTGCATCATAGAACTTATATATGTGCACCATATTATTTTATTTTCTTGCCACAATATATTGTCACATTCGATAAGTGGAAGGAATAAAAAATTAAAATGAAATAATATCAACTTATAAAAGGTGAAGAAAAGAAAAGGGGACCAGCATCCAATCCCAAACCTTTAAACTCATCTTTAATTTCTCATACATTTTTGAAATTTTGTATGAATATTTCAATTTAAAAGTTTTAGTTGAAACCACTTTTCAACCTAATATTACGTGTAAGCACATTAATGGATTAATAGTAATAAAATAAACCATGTTTTTTGGGTTGTGTAACGTTCCACCTTATCGTTAATGTGTTGTACACTCGACTACCACCATTTATTTCCCAATTTATTTCATATTATGATAATTTTCTTTTTTGGAAACACACAATTAAAAGATTAATTAATAAAATCAACACACAATTAAATGTTTAAAGAAAAGCAGAAAAGGATCAAAACTTATATAAACTTATACGTAAATTTATTTCTTGTTAGTTATTTACGAAACATTTTGACGTCAAGACAATCCCCAAAATTTTAAAGTAAGATATTTATAATGTGATATTAACAAGTTAACAACACTTTATGCTTGAGAATATAACAATTTGATAGTCCTAAAATTATGGCCATCTTCGCCACATTCTGTCTGTGAAAAGAAATATTATATTATGAGTGTTATTATTAATATTTTGAAATTTGGCTCTTATCTTTCTTATTCATAGTGTCCACTATTTAACCTAATTAAAGACCAAAGAATGAAAAGTAAGAATTACTTAAAAAACATATAAAAATATTAACCAAAGAAAAGGAGTGGACTCAAACCACCGAGTGTACTCAAAGGCATGAGTTCCAAAAAGCAACACGTCTTTGAAGCTGTAGCTCCAGTGTTAAGGGGGGCAAGCATACCTAGAAACCTAACGAGAGTGCTACTTTCCGCAAATCGGCATCGTCCGTTTAATCTTATCCTATGTTTAATTTTAATGTTTAAAGTTTTATTTTGAAATTGTCACGATATTAGAAACCCTATTTTCCTTAATTATTAGAAAGACATCAATAAACACTCTAATTTTGATTTTTTATTTTTAATGGAAACAAAAAAACAATACGATTATATGGAAAGAATTATGGAGGTTCTAAATTTCGATAGTATGATCACAGTAGCACCAATAGGAGCGAGTGGGGGTCTGGATTTACTCTTTAAGAACTATTATAATGTAATTTTATCTCATAAAGATAAAATATTATAGATATATCATTAGATTTACGAGGCAAAACAACATATATATCTTTTATCTATGGAGAACTTGTCTACAAGCTGAGAGATCAGGTGTGGGAACAATTAACAAAGATTGGTACCCAAAGGTCGTAACCTTGGTTTATCATAGGAGATTTTATTGAACTATCCGGACACCACGAAAAGAAAGGAGGAAGTTTGCAAAATTTAAGTTATTTTGTACCTTTCAATACAATGTTAAAAAACTGTGGTTTTCTGGAATTCCCATGCATTGGCGACACGTGGTCATGGTGGGGAGTCCGGCAAAACAAAATTATTCGTTGCAAACTAGACAAAACTTTTGGGAATGAGGAGTGGTATGCACTATTTCCACAATAAAAAAAGGAATATCTTAAGATGATCGGTTCGGATCACAAACCAATATTTACACAAATGAAATACTCTGAGACCATTCGTAGGCCAGGATTTCACTTCGATAAGAGATGGCTGGGTAGACCAGGATTTGATAAAATGGTCGCAAAGGGTTGGTCTTGATATGCGCACTTACGAGGCAACTAGGTTACCGACAAGATTTGAAATTGTCGACAAAAAATCGCAAGATGGCGGAAATGCCAGGTTCCATTTGGGAAGAAGAGGATCGAAGAACTCAAAGACAAATTAGAGAATATGAAGAATCTGGATTTTTGCTCTACTACGGAAATTCAGAAAGTGGTTTTTGATCTAAGTTTGGCTTATAAAGAAGAAGAAACGTACTGCAAACAAAAGGGCTGGAATCGTTGGCTTGTAGAAAGGGATAAAAATGCTAAATACTTCCATGCTCAAACAAAACAACGTAGAGCAAAAAACAAGATCATTGGTCTTTTTGATGATCATGGGAACTGGGTGGACCAAGAAGATAGTATGAGGCTACAGCAGTAAAGTGTTTTGATAAGTTATTTACCACAAGAGGGTCTAATGAATTTGAAGAGTCCCTAGCAGGAATTGAGTGTCTAGTAAAAGAGGAACAAAATCACTTATTACTAGGACCAACGACAATGGAGGAAGTAAGGCAAGCTTTCTTCTTGATGGATCCAGGGAAAGCACCGGGTTTGGACGGAATGACATCACTCTTTTTCCAACAATATTGGAATGTCATCAAGAATGACATAGTACGAGTAATTTTATAATGACCGGCGCGTTTGAATCGGAAGTTAATCAAACAAACATATGCTTGATCCCGAAGACAGCCATACCGACAACTATGGTGGAATTTCGCCCTATTAGTGTCTACAACGTTGTCTATAAAATCATATCAAAAGTCATGTGTTTAAGGATGAAAAGAATTCTTCCAAGATTAATCTCGGATACTCAGTCGGCTTTTGTGTCAGGGAGACTAATCTTGGATAATACTTTGATCGCCCATGAGATGTTCCATGCCCTTAAAACTAATAAAAGGATTAAGGGTAAATTTATGGCAGTCAAAACCGACATGAGTAAAGCATATCACCGCATATAATGGGATTTCCTGCGTCATCTCCTACTCAAACTCGGTTTCCACGCAAGGCGGGTAAGGGGTGTTAAGCATTGTGTGAGCTCGGTCACCTATTCAGTCTTGCTGAACGAGATTCCATGAGGACATGTCAAACCCAAACGGGGCCTCCGTCAAGGAGATCCTCTCTCACCATACCTTTTTATCCTTTGTACTGAAGCCTTAATTTCTCAACTAAAAAAGACGGAGTCTCAAAAGGACATGTCAGGGATTTCTATTGCACGATTAAGCCCTATAGTCTCCAACCTCATTTTTGTGGACGATAGCCTATTTTTCTGCAAGGCTAACCTCGAAGAGGCATATACTATTCTCTGCATCCTGACAAACTATGAGAAGGTGTATGGACAACAAATCAATTTTTCTAAATCCTCGATCCAATTTGGCAAAGTGTTGATCAGCTGGAAAGACTGGAAATTCAGGATCGTCTCGGAATTAACACTCTTGGAGATATGGATACTTACATGGGCCTTCCAGAGGGTCTAGAATGAGCCAAAACAAAGATTTTTGCTTTTGTCACGGAAAAAATAAATTCACGAATTAACTCATGGACGACAAAGTATTTAACGAAAGGGGGTAAGGAGGTACTGATCAAATCGGTACTCTCCGCTATTCCTTCCTATGTTATATCTTGTTATCGTCTTCCTAAAATGATAACCTCGAAGATCTCAGCAGCTATCACAAATTTCTGGTGGCATACTTCAGGCACTTCGAAAGGGATTCATTGGGCCCGCTGGGAGAAACTTTGTAAGCCTAAACCGGAAAGGGACTTAGGATTCAGGGGTTCACCAAACATCCTAGACCAGCTAGGGGTATGACCTCAGAAATTTACCCTAATTTATGAGTATCTGAGTTGATTGATTCGCACACGAGGTTATGGCATAAGACTCTAGTAAACCAACTTTTCTTCCCGAATGATGTGAAGCTTATTCTTGGGATTCATGTCCCACGAAGAGCGACGTCAAATCGATTTGGTTGGCATTATAACAAAAATGGTGTATATTCGGTGAAATCCGGCTACTAGACAGAAAGAAACCTCTCATTATGCTCGTTCCGCCAATAAGAACCTACTATATATGACTTCCAATCTCAGGTCTGGAAAGTGAAGGCACCACAAAAGATTAAGCATTTCATATGGAAAGCAGTATCAGGACAACTGGCGCCAAAATTAAACCTTATCAGGCGCGGTATTAACTGTGTTGAACGATGTGATTTATGTGGGGCTGAAACTGAGACTATCAATCATGTACTTTGTGAATGTCCACCGGCCCTTTAGGCCTGAACTTTGTCAAAAATCCCTGCAGGAATGAACTTTCTAAGGGAATCAAATTTTCTCCAATATGGACAATCTCCTATGGAGACTACCTAGTAAAGAGGATAATGTTTGCTTCCTATGGATCCTATGGCTGTTATGGAATGCGCGTAATGAGAAAACTTTCTCAAACAAGGACAGAAATCCATAGGATATTATCCAAATGGCAGAAACCAAGGCCATAATGTGGGCCGAGGCACATAGAGAAAGCACGGCTGCGTCTGGACATTATCTCCCGGCATCTCAGGTTCTCTCAGGATCCCTTTCATGACCTTTGACTATTAATCTTGTCTTTTCAGGATACAAATGCATGGTGGATGCATCCTGGAAGGAATCACACCTGTTTACATGTTTGGGATGGTATTCTTTCTCGGACGGGGTTGAGGGCATTAATTACGGAGTACAATGTATTAGGCGTAGCTTGTCCTCCTTGCATTCATAACTTGAGGCGCTCATCCGGACCATGATTTTCCTAGCCACTCTCCAGGTTGTGGAGATCGAGTTTCTGGTGGATTGTGCCGAACTTCTCCAGATGATAGAGGAGCCCCACAGTTGGCATGCGTTCCTTCCATAATTGGACGATTTTTCAAGACTTAGAAGCTCCTTTCGTTTGTGCTCCATCTTCCACATACCTCGCACTCTGAACCAAAAAGTTGATCACTTCACCCGCACATCCAGAAAGTTTTCGCGATCTCATATTTTCGTGCATAGTGTGCCTTTTATTGACACGTTGTAATGTTTTAACGAGTTAATTTGACAAAAAAGAAAAAAGAAAAGGCGGACAGTGATTTACATATAAAGAATAATTATGCTAATTATAACATCATAGGTGTTATAAAATTGAAGATAATAACAGCTTTTATCAGTATAATAAAAATCTGATTAGACAGGTGAGACTTCCATAATTCTACAAAGATGATTCTAGAGAGATATCAAAGAGAAACTTTTGTTATTCGATTTTGGTATGAATTCTAAATATTACATAACATTCATATATATAGTAGTTACAGTAGGGTCCACACGAATATAAAAAGTCGACACATAAGCATGACTGTTGTTTACATGATATTAATCTTCAACATTTGTCCAATTGGATGATGACTAATGCATTGGTGATGATTAGTGCATTTGAACATGTGAACTTCTTATCTCTTTTATAACACTCCCCCTTCGACACCTTTGTTACTACTGCTTCTTGTGTTATATCTTTATTATCTCTTGTTGCCTCGTTAAAATTTTTTTCGGGAAAACCCAATGGAAAAAACATAGAAAGGGAAAAAGAATGCAATGTGTAACACATGCGACATTGTCTTCATATAGTATGGTTGGCTCTATTTAGACTTAAATTCCACTGCTGGATCGAATGTGTTAACTTATTGATCGCAGCCACACACATTCTCTACTCGCTTCATGGAGTACAATAATTTCAGCATGATTAGAAGACGTGGCTACAAGTTTCTATTTTTGAGAATACCATAATATAGCAGTCCCTCCGATGGTAAACACATATCATGTTTGTGATCGACCTTTATGTAGATCTGATAAATATCTTGCATCTGCAAAACCAATTATTAGGCCATTTAAATTTTTAGAATAAAATAACCCTAAATGCGTAGTCCCTTGGAGATAGCAGAAAACATGCTTGATTTCATTCCAATGTTCCCGTAGGGGACGAACTGAATCTGGCCAAAAGGTTAACTGAAAACGATATATCAAGTCTTGTGCAATTTGCAAGATACACAAGTGCTTCAATCGCACTTAGATACAATATTTCAAAACCAAGTATCTCTGCGGTATCCTCAGCAGGTCGAAAAGGGTCACTCTCAATGTTTAGAGACCTAACAACAAATGGAGTACTGAGAGGTGTTGCCTTGTCCATGTTAAACCGTTTTAACACTCTCTTAATGTATATGGATTGATGTACAAATATGCCCCTTTCGGAATGCTCTATTTGTAGGCCCAGACAATACTTTGTCTGCCCGAAATCTTTCATCTCGAATTCTCCCTTTAGATATTTTGCTGCCTTTTGTATCTCATCTTGAGTTCCAATCATATTTAGATCATGAACATATACCGCAATTATCACAAATCCGGTATCTGTTTTCTTGATGAAAACACATGGGCATATAGGATTATTTACATATCCTTCTTTGCATATAACTCTTTTTGTTCAAATACAATGCCTGTGACATTTTGAATTCTTCTGGAATTCTCATGTAGATATCTGTATCTAATAACCCACATAAGTATGCTGTTACGACATCCATGAGTCGCATCTCAAGATTTTCATTGGCAGCTAAACACATCAGAAATCTGAATGTAATGACATCCACAACGAGAGAATATATTTCCTCATAATCAATCCCAAGTCTTTGAGAAACACCTTGAGCTACAAGCCGAACTTTGTATCTCACAATTTCATTTTTCTCATTTCGTTTCCTAACGAAAACCCATTTGTATCTGACCGATCTCACCTCTTTAGGTGTGATCTCCATAGGCCCGAATACATTTCTTTTGTTAAGAGATCAAGCTCAACTTGTATTACATCTTTCTATTTGATCCATTCATGTCTCTTTTGACATTCAAACCTAGAGGTTGGCTTTGGATTATCGTTTTCTTCATCAATATCTTTTTCCACAAGATATGAGAAAACATCATCAACTATTTCATTTTGATTCCATATTTTTCCACTATGGATGTAGTGGATAGAAATCTCATGAATTCTTTTTGGTTCTTGATGCTCGATGTCGTCATCAGACCCTTGAGTCGTTTCTTCCAAATGCTTTATGCTATTTTGGGTATACTATGCTCTTCAACTTATTTTCGTTTTCTAGGATTTTTATCACTAGAACCCACAAGTCTACCACACTTCAAGCGGGTTTTAGACTCTTGTGTATCATCTACTATTCCACTTTTTTGTGGTATTTCAATTCTAGCAGAAGAAATTTGCAAATAAATTAGGAAGCAGATTTGCAATACTTTGCAAATGCATAATCTGTCGAACTTCTAGTTTCGTCTATTTTGTAGGAGGGTCGAGATGTAGCATTGATGGTACATACCATTCAATACCCTTTCCTACATGGTTTTTGTCTCCCCTAGAACCGGTTATACTTTCTCATCAAAGTGACAGTTGGCAAAACGTGCTGTAAACATGTCACCAGTTAGTGGTTCTAGGTACTATATAATTGAGGGAGGATCATAACCAACATATATTCCTAACCTCCTTTGTGGTCACATATTTGTTCATTGTGGAGGTGCAATAGGCACATATACTTCACAACCAAAGATTCTTATACGGGAAACATTTGGTTCATGATGAAATGCTAACTCTAATGGAGAATATTTATGATGTGCACTTGGCCTTATCCAAATGAGTGCTTCTTCATGCAAAATAGCATGTCCCCATACAAAGGTTGGAAGTTTTGATCTCATGATCATTGGTTGTGCAATCCATTCAAGATGCTTAATTAATGATTTAGCCAAATCATTATGTGTATGAACATGTGCTATAGTATATATATATATATATATATTAAGCATAATATTAATTTAAAGTGATCGTGTTGATAACGTGTTATAAAACTGTAGGCCGGTGAGACTTCCAAAATTCTAGAGAATTGATTTTAGAGAGATATGAGATAAAAACTTTTGTTATTGGATTTTGATATGAGTTCTAACTATTACATAACGTTCCTATATATAGTAGTTTATAGTGGGGTCCATACGAATATAAAAAATCTACATATAGGCATGACTGTTGTTTACATGATATTAATAATCTTCAACACTTGTCAAATTGGATGATGACTAATGCTTTTGAACATGTGGACTTCTTATATCTTTTATAACAGTAAGATATTATCGATTTTGAGAGAATCACACAAAGTTATAAACTCATAAACTAATCATGAATCAGGTGATTTACGCGGTTAAAAGTTAGTGAAAGATAAACTGCACTTTCAGAGCTTGCCAAAGCTCTGCTAGGTCTTCTATGTGCGCATTGTCATGCATCACATTTTCATCCATATATTTTTCTCAGAAAAATTATCGCTTATGCCAAAGCTTTTATAGGTGTGATTTTTCATTATTTTATTGTATTCGATAATTCGTGAGACTCAAAATAGAGTTCAACATGGATGGCTCATGCAATATAATTTGCTCAAGTAATTTTGAGAGATGCAGATTTGGTTTCTCAATGTTTGCCATTTAATTTTCTGGTTTAAAATATAAAAATAGCATTTATTATAATTATATTAGCATGGGCTATACGGTGAGGTAGTCATCCGTATTTGAGATAGCCATAATAACAACGTATAAATTAAATTTGATTATTTTATATATATTCGAGGAGCGAATCACTCTGTGGCCAACCGCATTATATATATTAAACTTCATACCGATTAAAATTTATATATATATATATAGGGAGCGAATCACCCTGATGGCAAAGCCACTTTATATATATATATTAAGCATAATATTAAGTTAAAACGATCGTGTTGATAACGTGTTATAAAACTGTAGGTCGGTGAGACTTCCAAAATTCTAGAGAATTGATTTTAGAGAGATGAGAGAAAAATTTTTGTTATTGGATTTTGATATGAATTCTAACTATTACATAACGTTCCTATATATAATAGTTTATAGTGGGGTCCACACGAATATAAAAAATCTATATATAAGCATGACTATTGTTTATATGATATTAATCATCTTCAACATTTGTCAAATTGGATGATGACTAATGCTTTTGAACATGTGGACTTCTTATATCTTTTATATCAATAAGATATTATCGATTTTGAGAGAATCACACCAAATTATAAACTCTCATAAACTAATCAAGAATCAGGTGATTTACGTGGTTAAAAGTTAGTGAAAGATAAAGTGTCCAACAAAAAGTATTTTTTTAATCAAAAATTTGCTCAGACATCGAATCAATAGTTTCCGTAGATTAAAATTATTTTATCATAACACATGTGATAAATACACCAAACATTGTAAACACTTTATTTTCAAAGACTGAAAACTTACAAAGTTATTTGTAAGTATCATCACTACACCAAAAGTGCCTAGTCTCGTCGGTTAAATATATTACTTATGATAATTCTTCACCGACTCAAGATATCTGACATCTGTTCCAGTACTGACTCCATAAGCTTTGTCGCTAACTTTTTTAACTTCACTTGTTTAACCGACTCTGAATCTTAAGTCTGTTGTTTAACCGACTCTGAATCAGTTTCTTTTTGACACAAAACCTGTTCATTAAAGAGTTAAACAATTGACTTAAATCTATTTATTGTATGATACAAAAAGTGATATAACATTGCTCTTACTACAAAAGTAAAATCGTAGATTGAACAAAAGTGAAATAACATTTTGATTAGTCAAATGACCCTGTTTTACACAGCAAGAGTTTTATACAACAATAGCTATTAGAGAATCTACCAATGATCTTGATTTCTTCTTGTCCCTTTGAGTTCCAGATTGTGTCTGAAACAATGTACCAAAACAATCTCATCACAATCAGACCAAACTCAGAACAATGTACCAAAACAATCTCATGAAACTTAACTAATGTCAAAACCAAAAAATCAATCCTTAGTGAAGATGTAAAGTGAAAGTCACGCAGCACCCTCATCTCCTGATCTTATAGGAATCTACTCTACCAAACTCTTCTTTGTAACCCAAGTGATCTTGTCCTGTATACTACTACTACTACCAAATCCTAATCTCCTCATCCTGGTTAAGGACTATGTTACTAAAATGAGTAAATCACAGTCACCAGAATGATTTTGGTATCTTAAAATGAGATGATAGTTGTTCATATAAAGTAAAAAGAGCATTAGCAGTTGCAACACTCAAACTTCAAGGCTGTCTCATATGGATATGCCACACAAAACTGTAATGCTGAAACAACCAAGTGTGTGGTAAAGTACTAAGAAACAAGAGAGAAGTTCAATCTAAATCTACAGAACAACTCCATTTTTATCAAATTAATATTTGTGAAGTCACCACTAAATATAGAACTGATATAGGAATTTCCAATTCTTGAAATATATAGTATATATAGTTCAACTATGCAAGCTACTTAACACTTCTCGATTTTAGACGTCATACCCAAAAAAAAAAGTAATGGAAACAAATCTAATCATATGGTAGTATTTTCCAGAGAAATCCAAAAACCAAGAGTACATACAGACTAATCAAGAGTCTTGATTACAAACTCAATGGGACAAAAATCTGCCAAAAAAGAACTTTTGACATAGAGAAGATTAGCCTCACCCAAATAAATATATTAATCAACAACTTCTGCACATATCAATCCAACTAATAGAGAACACGATTCTAGATCTATCATGATTATAACACCTTTGAAATTGAGTATCCAAGAAAAGCCCAAACTCGAAAGTAAAAGATTACAGCACCATAACACATAATCAAAGTTAAAGAAGTCAAATTACTTTGACATAGCAGCAAAAACAATGCTTATTAAAGTATGGAAACAGAATCAAGCCCAAGAAGTTCAGTAAGAATAAGCAAAGACTAAAAACTCAATAAACTCAAAAGCTAAACAATCTAGATAAATTGTAACACCAGAAAGGAGAAAATGTAGAGATTATTACCCTCTTTGAGAGAATTCAAATGTAATTACAAACTAAATTTAACTACTAATTTTAACTACAAAAGTGTAAGTACAAGTAAGCATAGATTTCAGACAGAAACACGCGAAAATGTCTCAAACACCAGTACTAGTAATCGATTGAACTTCTACACCATTTACTAAACAATTTTCGCTTAAGAAGTAGAACAGACAATCACCAACAAGGAACAAACAGAGTGATCTAGCAACTTATAAGCAGATTTGGTGCAAGTTCTAAAAAAAATAAGCAGTAAAGTGAATAAACAACACACGACAACCTAACTTTGTTGGATCTATGATGCTCAGTTCAAGTAGATGAAGAGTCAAGTTCGATGGTTGCAGATCTGAAGGTAAAACTTGATGAATATGAAGAATCACACAAAGAAAAACAAAGTAAACACAAATTCAATGAAGGTCTAGAAAATAACATACTTTTTATGATTTTCTATTGAAGAACAGATTGATGGAAGATGAGAAGATGAATGAAGAAACGAAAAGACAGAGATGATAGAGGTTCGAATACTCATTTTCTAAAGTGGCTCTGATACCACTTGACACAGTCTTTGACAGATCGAACACTTTAGAAGGAGAAAAAGGATAGATTGTGCTCAAAAGAAATTGGCTGGGAGCTTCTAAGGTTGAGATGGATTGAATGGTCACATGAACGAGGTGAAAGGCGTTCAATATTCTGGTTTCCTTTGGATATGACACACCAAAGAAGATGAACAAGTTTCTAGAATAGTTTTTGATTAGAAAAGAGTTGAGTTTGCATAAGGGATTACAACAACTTAAATAGAAAGACATTCTAAACCCTAAAGAGAATGAATAGTAGGTCGAGGCTTTTATACAGCAATGGGCCTCTTGTCATGTGTAACCCATCTTGCCTCATTAAAAATCTTAGTGGAAAGCCCAATGGGATGAAACCACTAAGGGAAAAAGAGTAAAAATGGATTACACAGCCATTTGTTGAATGCAAGTCAAAACCATTGTGGTTAGACTTGGATGGTCTTCTTCTTGCATTTGAAGTCGAGTGATGAGTCCTCCAATGGCTTGGTTGAAGAACTTGGTCTTTGACCTCGTCATTGTTTCAGCAGATAAGTGCATGATCACTTCCTCTTTGAGCTCTGTGTCTTCACCCGATCTGCTTATGATCGAGTCAAGTGGTAGAGTGTTGTCTTCCTCCAACTTCTTAGCTTCACTCGATCTGCCACTGATCAAGTGTGTTGGTTGAGTGAGCTCTAATCCGTCCAATATCACATGACACCCTAAGTTGGCTTGAACACACTTTCTCATGTCAAAGTTACATTACATTTCCTTGAACTTAGCTAAAAGATATAACATATGTAGTAGTATGATATGAATATAGATAACTCCAAATATTAAGCTCGACTTCATAACTAAACCAAAGTAGTTCATGACGGGTTCACCAATAGACATAGCTTCTAGATTGAGGGGAGAATGACATTGTTGCAATATATGAGACCACTCTAAATTGGCTTAGCACACTTTATCATGTCAAAGTTGAAAGAATGAGAGGATTTAATGGAAGAATGGAAGAGGCATGAACTCGAAAATGGAGAAAGTAGAAGGAATGAAGTAGGCTGAGAGTTAGAGAAGAAGTGTTGCTTTTTTTCATTCACTTAACCTTTACAATAGAGTATTATACATATATATATAGACAAATAATAAGCTAAGAGAGAGACTATCCTAAAAGGTAAAAGAGTGTGGATCATTAACACAAGATGACGAATTATATAGACACAAGAGGACAAATTTTTCTATAAGAGGAAATAATTTTTTTGTTGGTTGAAAGCTAAGAGAGAGACTTACCAAAATGAGTTAAATGAGTTACATGTGGTCCTAGCTTATCAGCTGGTCTCCAATAATCATATTGACATCTTAAGTAACACATGTAACTTCTCCTAGTTACCAAATGCAACTAATACTTGCGGATCCATCAAATGCTATGTGATCCGATCTGATTCCTTAACTTCCTTACTTCACACTCTCCAATTTCTTGCTTTACAATTAATTGGTTGAGTTTAACACTCTCCCTCAAGCTTGAATCCGCAATGAGATCAATAAGGCCAAGCTTGAAAGTTGTGACTCTCCAACTCTTATAAAAAAAACTTAACATAGAAAACCTAATGAGACAAAACTATGGTTAAGGGTGAAAGAGTGTGGATCATTATCACAGCTTAGGTATGTCAATCAACCCAAGCTTTGAATACACAAACTCGCACAACATATATAAAATAATAAGAAAACCCTAGATAGTTACAATCCAAGATACTAGAGGACAAATTATTCTATAAGAGAAAATAATTCTTTTGTTGGTTAAAAGCTAAGAGAGGGACTTGCTTTACACACTTTTGTTTCTTACTTCATAATTAATTATTTGAGTTTAACACTCCCCCCTTAAGCTTTAATTCGTAACGAGATCATTAAGGTCAAGCTTGAAATTTGTAGAAGTATGATAAGCACATATATATCTCTAAGGATGAAGATCAACTTCAGAACTCAACCAAAGTAGTTCATGATGGGTTCACCAATACACATAGCTTCTAAATTGAAGGGATAATGACCGTTATGCAACATATGAGACCACTTTAAGTTGGCTTAGCACACTTTCTCCTGTTAAAGTGACATTATATTGCCTTTAACTTATCTAAAAGAGATCATATGTCTAGAAGTATGATATGAACATGGATAGCTCTAAGGATCGAGCTTGACCTTATATCTCAACCAATGTAGTTCATAATAAGTTCACCAATAGACATAGCTTCTATATTGAGGGGAGAATGACTGTGTTCCAACATATGAGACCACCCTAAGTTGGTTTAGCACACTTTTTCATGTCGAAGTGATATTATATTTTTTTGAACTAAGTGAAAAGAGATAAAATGTAAAGAAGTATGATATGAACAATAATATCTCTAAGGATCAAGCTCGATTTCATAACTCAACCAAAGTAGTTCATGACGGGTTCACCAATAGAAATAGCTTATAGATTCAGGGAATAATGACTATGTTGCAACATATGATACCACCCTAAGTTAGCTTAGCACACTTTCTCATGTCAATGTGACATTACATTGCCTTGAACTTAGCTAAAAGAGATTGTATGTGTAGAAGTATGATATCAACATGGATAACTCTAAAGATCGAGCTCGACTTCATAAGTTAACCAATGTAGTTTATGACGGGTTCACCAATAGACATATATTCTATATTTATGGAGAATGACCGTTTTGCAACATATGAAAACACTATAAGTTGGCTTAGTACTCTTTCCCATGCCGAAGTGACATTACTTTGACTTGAACTTATCTAAAAGGGATCATATGTATAGAATGATGATATGAATATAAATAGCTCTAAGGATGAAGCTTTACTACATAACTCAACCAGAGTAGTTCATGACGGGTTTACCAATACGTATAGCTTCTAGATTCACGGGATAATGACCGTGTAGCAACATATGAGACCACCCTAAGTTTGCGTAGCACACTTTCTCATGTCTAAGTGACATTACATTGCCTTGAACTTAGCTAAAAGAGATCACATGTGTAGAACTATGATATGAACATGGCTAACTCTAAGGAACATGACCACTAAATCTCCAAATCTCTCGGTTACTAAATCTCACAATCTCTCAATCTCTTTATTCTCCAAATCAAATCTCCATCCTTCTCAATCTTTATTCCCCAAATTCTAACATGGTATCAGAGAAAGATCCATGGTGACTTTGTGTTCTTGTTATTCTTGTTGTGTTTAAAATTGTTTTCCAAAATTGTTTCAGACCGATTTTTGCAAAATGTTATTTTTCTTCCTAAATTCAATTTCTTTGGAGACAATGAGGAGAATGAATATTTCTGAGGTAAAATATTTCTTATTTGAGTTCATATCATATCCAAGTCTCAAGTTTTCAAAAGAAATATTTTTCTTCTTTGTGTTCTTGCTTATTTCAAACCGATTTTCAAATCTGTTTTTGGAAAAATGTGTTGTTCTTCTTTCTCTGTATTAAAATGTTTTCTTTTATGTTGATTTAAAGATTTCAAAGTTGAATCTCTATGTTTAGTCTTTGATTTTAAAAGAAAGAATCATATTCTTTGTTTATTTGGTGGTTTCAAACCGTTTTCTCAAAATATGTTTTAAAAAATGTTTGATTTTAAATTTGTTTCTGAAAACATGTTGCTTGGTTGTTCTTCCATGGATTTAAAAGTTAAATCTATTTTTTTTGTGACCATGAAGAGAGGAGAAAGGTTGTTGTGGTGAAAAACCACAAGAGAGAGAAAGAAATAGATAGCCACATGCTTATATCCATTGGACAATAGAGGGATCTCCTTTGGAGTGACTTTGACCACAGCTTGCTTGGCTTATTCACTCTATTTTCTCTTCTTTTAAGCATCATTTTTACATCTAAGTCACTCCTTGCTTTGTTGATTGATTTACTTTCAATTTGAATTTCATAACGTTTTTGTTTTGTCTATTGGACAAAATTCTAGTCTCTTTCAAGAAAGTTATGTTGTCTTATTTTCTGAATCTTTGTGAGACCAAGCTAGCATTTAAGACTTTTTTTCATCAATTTCTTGAGTTCAAACCGTGTGCTTGAAAACTTTGAGTTGGTCTCTCTTTGTTGTGAAATGTAGAGCCATAAAATCCATTGTATTTTTGATTTATGTGTTGGCGGTTTGAATCAAGCATTAAAATTGTGTACCATGGTTAAATAACCTTTATTCTTATGAATTATAGTGTGTAAAATCATGTTGAATCCATTTCTCTCAAATGGAAAAATCTTGGACCAAGTTGTGTTTTCATAAAACTCTTGGTTTGTAGTTTTTGAAAAATGTTGAATCTTGTTGTGTTGTTTCTAATCCGTGTGTGAGTTTGGGTGTCTAACATCTTTGTAGTAGCTAGGTGAGCTCCATGAGGGAGTGAAGCCAGCCGTGATGGATGGGAAGGCAAACCAAAACCGCAACATGCTTTGTCTTGTTTGACACCTCACTTGCTTGGAGAGTTAGAACCAATGGTCTCAGCTCGTATGGAGTCTGATGGAAGGTATTGAATCAGCTAATAAGAAAAGGAGTGTGTCCATATTTGTGTGGTGAAAAGAAGTGCTCTTGTTCTTGCAAACCCGAGCCACTTATAGAGCAAATAAAGGCTATCTTTAAAACCTCCTATATTTATTCTCTTAATCTCTCCTGCTTGTATTTGCTAGTCTAGTTACTCATATTCATAGTTGGTTTCATTCATTTCTTGGACCCTTAATGTCAAATGCTTTAAAAATCTCCTATACTTTTGATGAAGGTGTAACTCGGAGCTTTGCTTGAGTATTCCCAAGAGGAGATGGATGGAAATGAGCAAGCTATTGGATATTAAAATAGTGTTAAGGAGGACAAGTATGGTAATGGTCTTGGTATGGAAAGGCCCAAGTTATTGCAACCGTGTGGAGGAGGAAGAAGAGTAAACCGAAAGAAGTTCCATAGTGTTGGCGGATTGATAGAATGGCTTCTAAAGATGGTGTTGATGAAGCATATCCAAATGTGTGGAGTTCAAATGAACTCAAGACATTCTTCATGAAGAGTCTCTACCAAAAGTGTGTGCCACAAGTTTGGTAGCCAAGGTATGGAGCTCAAATAATAAATCTCCTTTGGTATTGATATCTGGTTTCCTCTTGTCTTCCTAAGCTAGAAGTAGGTGCTAAATGCATTCAAAGTAGTTAAGGAATGAGAAACTTGGGATTGTACCAAAATTTGTGAAATCAGTGTTTAGAGAAGCAAGTGATTTCACTTCAAAACACTTGGTGATCTCCACTTAGGCTTGTAGAGACAAGTTATGGAGAGAAGTGGTTCACACTAGGACCTGTGAAAGAAGTCTAAGGTGTGATGGAAGTGTTGAGATGTGGCGTGTGCAAGAATGATTATATTTGCCTTAAGCCGCAAGTATGCAAGGCTCAAAGGAGCCAAACGTGTGGTGTTCATAAAGAACACTAAAGAGGTATACATTGTCCATGTGATTTATGTGATGCTAACCTATGTGAGCTCAATGAGCTCTTAGCTAGGAATAAGTGTTAGATACACCCAAAGAAGCTAAGAGAAATGAGAGATGGAGCCGAGGATTCACAATACCGAGGTAACTCCAAAGGAGGCTAGAAGACTCAAAAGAGGTCCAAGAAGTCACCAAGGCGAAGTAATGTCAAGAAAAGGCCAAAGGAAAGCTTTTTGGTTCATGTATGGAAAAGTAATCGGACGCTCCATAAAAGTCAATGGATGTAAGCCTTGTACCGCGGTTAGGCCCTCACGTCGAGAGGCATGTACCACGGGTAAGGATTTCATGTATCGCAGGAAAATCAACGACCGGATCAGGAAAGTCAATGGACGGTGGCCATGTACTGCGGGTAAGGTATTGGGTCAAGATGTCATGTACCGGCAGGTCAAGGTTTATGTACCGCAGGTCGAGGATCAGGACATACCGCAGATCGAGATCAGTACGTACAGTAGGACGGATCAGTATATACCGCAGAACGGATCAGTATGTACCGTAGAACGGATCAGTACGTACCATAAAACGGATCAATACGTACCATAGAACGGATCAGTACGTACCATAGAACGGATCAGTACGTACCATAGAACAGATCAGTACATACCACATGACGTATCAGTACGTACCGTAGGTCGGATCAGTGCATACCGTATGATGGATCAGTATGTATCGTAGAACGGATCAGTACGTACCGCATGACGTATCAGTACGTACCGCATGTCAGATCAGTGCATACCGCAGGACGAGAGACCACATAGCGTAGGTCGAGATTTTGTGTACCGTAGTACGGGTCAACAATCGAGGAAAAAGTCAAAATTTTGATTTTTCAAAAATTGGTCCTAGATCGTATTCAAGCTAGGATTTTGAGGGGAACTCAAGCCAAGGAAGAGCAACCCAACTATCTTTGACCATTGATGTGTGAACATCTCATAATTACATGATCCGATCCAATGTAAAGGACATGTAAAGGTTTGAAATTTAACATTTTTCAATTCCTTTACAACTAATGTTTATGTGCTACTTGTGAAGTGTTACACAGGGTAAAGTGATCCATGATACTCTAAAGAGCTGAAGCTAAAGGAGTGTCAAAGATGGATTTGTTGAAGATGGAGCCATTGAAGATGGTTCTCTAAGGAGTGTTGACCGAGAGGGGTAGCCTCTCAAAGTGTTGCTGCTTTCAAATTTGGCCTTTAATGTCCTTTGCAGTCCAAGATTGAGGGGGAGATTATAAGGAATGAAGCTAAGGCCGAAGCAAAACCGAAGGACTTTATGGTACAATGTAATTATTTGAAGAAAAGGTGCAACAAGCTCAAGTGTGTCAAACTTGTCTCATCCTCTTGAACTTGATATGTCCAAGCCGTAATCATGATCCATACTCTTTTTTCCTTAGTTGGGTTTATCCCAATAGGTTTTCCACTAAGGTTTTTAATGAGGTGGTGAGTTACAACTTTCAAGTTTGACCTTAATGATTCACATTGCAGATTCAAGCTTGAGGGGGAGTGTTAAACTCATGATCTTAAGTGTGAAGCAAAGAAGAAATAACTCAGCTTGCTTCTAACACAAGGAATCCGGACATAAAGAAAAATGAGATTCGGTTGTGTTAAACCTAAACAATTAAGTGTGAAGCTAGGAAGGACACTTAATTGTGTGCAACTCAAGGCACAAGAAAGAATTCGGTTTGTATTCCATTGAGTGAGAAGGTGTTCGGTTGGTATCAAACCATAAGGTCACATGTCTCAACTAGAAGAAAAAGAAAGCTTAAAGACCACATGTGACCCTTTGTAGTCGTTGGAGAGGATAGGGAAATCTCTCTCTCTTTCTCAGTTCCAACCAAAAGCATCAAGACTTTCCTCTTATAGATTTTCTATAGTTCTAGGATTTTCATCCCTTGTCTATATATTTGTTGTAAAGTCTCATTTGTAAAGTTAAGAGAAACTAAACTCACTTCTCTTCATATTCTCTCTAAATCTCGGCCTTATGGCCACCAAATCTTCAAATCTTTCGGTTGCTAAATCTCACAATCTCTCAATATCTTTATTCTCCAAATCAAATCTCCATCTTTCTCAATCTCTATTCTGCAAATTCTAACAGGTATGTCAATAAACCCAAACTTTGAATACACAAACTCACACACCTTTGAGCTTGCAGCCTTGGTGAAGATATCAGCTAGTTGATCCAAGCTCCTTGTGTAATATGGTAAGATTACTCCTTGCTCCACCTTCTATCGAACCTTATGAAAATCAACTTCAATATGATTTGTTCTCTCATGGAAAACTCAGTTTGATGCAATGTGAATGGCTGCTTGATTATCACTATGAATTGTGATTGGTTCTTGTGATTCAACTCCCAAATCTTTAAGAAGAGCCTTCAACCAAATGAGTCATTTGGAGCTTCCTCATAGCTTTATATTCAGCTTCTGCACTCGAACAAGACACATCATAGTATCTAACCAGAGTTATGTTCTCATTCCGTCTCATCCATATGCCTTGTTCCAGAGTTCCTTTGAGATACCTAAGGATGTGATCCATCATTCCCCAATGAGACATATCATGAGATATATCAATGAATCATTCTCTGGTATTGTTGAACATCTTGAAACGGTTCTTCTTCATTCTCCCCATTGCACGGTTCTTTGTAGGCATCCTCAAGTGGAGTCTTGGCTGTTCTTGCATCTATTACACTTGCCTCATTCAAAAGATCAAGTGTATACTTCCTTTGAGATAGAAAGATGCCTTCATTTGTACGACAAACTTCAATCCCAACGAAGTATTTCATTTCTCCTAAATCTTTACTGTCGAAAATAGATTTGAGATGTTCTTTGATACCTTCCTTGTTGCTTCCGGTGACAATGATATCATCCACATAGATGAGAATGACCACAATCCCATTCGAGCTTTGGAGAATGAAGATTGTGTGATCAGCTTCTAACCTTCTAAACCCACAGTCTCTCAAAGTAAGGCTCACTTTCTAATACCAAACTCTTGGAGACTGTTTAAGTCCATAGATAGCTTTTCGAAGTCTTAAGACATTCCCATGAGCCACAATGTGTTCAAGGCCCGGAAGAGGGAGCATGTACACCTCATCTTCAAGTTTGCCTTGTAGGAATGCATTCTTGACATCTATCTGCCATAATTCCCAATCAAGATTAGTAGCTAAGGATAATACAACACGTACCGTATGTAGTTTGTGATAAAAGGATTTTTACTCGTTTGTGCAATCAGAACAAATAAATCCTAGAACACTATCATGTCGATGTAGTATAATAGGTGTCAATCCAACTCAAGTGTGTTGCTAGTATTCAGAAATTATGCGGACCTACTTAATTCAAGCCATTATTCAGTTCATCAAAGTGTCACAGAACCGAACTAAGAGCGATATAAACATGAACGGAGACAGAACAAGTAGTGAAGAACGTGAACAACTCAGTAAGCAACAGAACTAAAGCAATGAACGATTAACGAAAGGCTGGGCGCTGAGGAGTGAGGTTATTGATTTAGCTTAGCTAGGGGGTTCTAGAATACTTAACAAACCAACTGGCAATGATCTCAGACCAAGGATTCGACGCAATCAATACCACTCCCGTGACTATTGAACGTTGTTCAGTTAGAACCAGACCTAACTCCCGTTAACGGTACCTAACCCAACAAGCATAAAGAAACAATCCACAACAGTCAATAAGCACTCTAGACATCTAATCCCTTAGGCTAGAAATGCAAATCACAGAATTTAACTCTTTCAAACATTTCATCGAACTCTTGGTAGGTGGATGAATGCAAAGATCATATTTCAAGTAGCTAGCAAGAAACAAGCATTAGGCTCATTAAATCTGATGAGAATCTACTAACATTAAGCTTAAGCAATCTGGATTCCCCTAGTTCCACATGAATCTACCTCATTTCCTCAACACCCATAAGAACATTACTCACTAATCATGGGCAGATGACGGAACTCAAAAACTAAAGTACATGACATGATTAGAGAGATGATGGGAAGATAAACAACAATGAAGAAGGAATCAAAGGCAAATTCTCAATTAACCATTACTAAATCAAGCATTCAATACATGAAAATCAGAGGAAAACTAGAGATAAAAAAAGGTGCCTTTCTTGTGGGTCTAAAATGGGTATTTATAGTCCACAACATAAAACCCTTAAAAGTCAAAACGCAGAATAAGTCAACAAAATAAAAGCTCAGAAAGGTGACTCGACCAGGTGTTGGTCGAGTCCTCGGGTCGAGTTGTGTGTTTCAGCACATAATCTTCATGTTCCAGCACCCAGAATGTGACTCGACCTAGGGTAGGTCGAGTTGAGGACTCGAGTTGTGTGTTTCAGCACATAATCTTCATGTTTCAGCACCCAGAAAGTGAACTCGACCTAGGGTAGGTCGAGTTGCTTGGTCGAGTCATATTTTCCAGCATGTAATCTTCAGCATTCCAGCAACTTGGGTGGAACTCGACCAAGGGTTGGTCGAGTGGTCAAGTCGAGTGGGCTTGATTCCAGCACTTTATCATTTCCTTTGATCGTGTTTGGCACTCCAATCCGGTCCAAGCTTTTCCTCATGTCCAATGTTGCTCCAAAATGATCCAAAGTGCTCCAAAGTACCTAAAAATCACTCCATATGCAATATGTATGCAATGCAAATACAAAGTGTGCAATATGATCTTAAAAGAACTCTAAAAAATTATGAGAATGTTGTGGATATGCATGCAAACTAAGCTAAGTGAGACACTAAAACATGGTAAAATTCATGCATATCAACTCCCCCAAACTTAGATCTTGCTTGCTCTCAAGCAAACAAACTGAACTAAGATGGAAGAGAGGGTGCAAGCGGGGATATAGAGCCAAAACGAGTTGAGACGAAATGCTAAACTCACAGTCCTAGATATAAATTCTAAGATGCACAACTAAACGAGCCGTACTCCAAAAACTTTAGCCATGTCAATCGCAATCTAGCATAAGTTCAGCCTTAACCTGCACATGCATTCACTTCAACTAATCCTTTTAACATTCATTTAGCACAGAACCGTGAACCGAGCATATGCAATAATTTAAAAGCTTGTTTGGCAAAGGGTAGGGCCTAGAGATTAGAATGATCTCTATATAGTAACTAGTCAATAAGTGCACAGGGATCACTCTATGAAATGGATTAAGCTTCAGCATAATGCTAAAGGTGAGAACCAATAGGCGCATATAAAAACATGACTTCATCTACCTGTATACCTACATCGGTTTCATCCTACTAATCTAAGCCCAGAATCTGATCCTAGACTACCCTTTTCATTCAAGGCATCTTTCTTTTTTAGCCACCAAGATCATACTCACAAGCTTTTCCATTCACAATTCTAAGGAGGGGGATTCACAAATTTGTAACTTCTAGCGGTTTGGGACTTAAACGATTACAGCACATGGTTCTTCTCATTTCTTTTTCTTCTTTTTCTTTACTTAGAACCTTTCTTTTTTTCTTTCTTTTTACTACCCAAAACCTTTACTAGAGCACATTAAACACTTTCCAGCCCCTTTCTCCTTTAGATGTAAACTCTTTACTTAGCCCTTTTCTTTCTTTGTTCATTCCTTTCCGCCACAGACTTAGACACTCCCATACCCAGAATCGAAACCACCTAGTCCTATCTGGTCCAAAGATCGTGGACCAGCATCTATATGAAGCCATGCTTTTGTCGGCTCTCACCTAACACTTTATGCCAAGATAAACCGAAAGTAGACCTCACGAAACACACATCAAGCAGCGGATGGTTTGAAATAAGGTACAATGCATGGTGGGAGTCTATTTGGATTAACATGATAGATTGCATGACGGTAAAGGAAATCCAAATATTCTGTGTAATCCACAAGCTTTAAAATCAATGCATATACTCGATAATTAACAGTCAAGATTACGGTTTTCACTTAAGCAAGGATTAGCATCAGGTCTCAACATGATTCGATTAGGCATGAATGCATATGCTAAACTTTCCTAACATGGTGCGGTTTTACATTTCGGACAGGAAAGCATGCAGCAAACAACTTATATCTAGGGCTGTGAATTTAGCACAAAGAATCAACAAGCTCAACAGGCGTAATCATCATAATCCCCTATGCGAAACTAAACTCGATTCTATATGAATGCAGCTACATGACACTCTTATATGATATCTAATGCTTAAAATAAAAAATTTGAATGGATTTTTATGCTATGTATGCAATGAATGAAAATCAAAACTAAGAAGAGAGCAAACATGGTTAATATCCTCTAGAACCCTCCCCCAAACTTAAATCACACAGTCCCTTGTGTGTATAAAAGCTTGAAAGAGAATTCTAGACCAACAACAAAATGAGAAATGCAATGGTAATTATAGTGAATGATAGGAGTTGGTACCTTGTTGGAGACTAGAAAACGAATTTGGGGCACATTTTGCACTAACTCGACCTCTGTTTGGTCAAGTTACATGCTCGAGTGAAGCTTAGCTGTTGGGTGCATGGTCAACTCGATTTAGTTTGATCGAGTGATGGTGTCGAGTTTAATGGATTTGTACCAAAATCTGGTCTACTCGACCTGTCCAGTCGAGTCTATCACTCGAGTTGGCTCTAGCTGCTGTGCACGACATAAACTCGACTTGAAGCTGATCGAGTGTGGTGGGTCGAGTGCAAATAGGTGACGTCCAGAATCAGCTTTACTCAACTTCATGATGCTCCACACACTTCCCCTGAGCTTAAAACACAAGAAACACCAAAGAAATAAAGAAAAATTGCAAATGAATATGTACAAGGATACCATGAGACTTCCTCCCAAGTGAGCTTGTTTATAGTCACTAAGCTTGACTTTTCACACGCGTTAGAGTTGGGATGGATCAGAGAGGGGAGGTGGAGTCCCCTTTGTTACAACGGCCATGTAAACCTTAACTTTCTGCCCATTTTTTGGAAGATCATCTCCTTCTTTGCTAACCAAATTGATGGCTCCGCAAGGCATAACCTCTTTGATGTTAAAAGGCCCTGACCAATCTGAATTTAGCTTTGATGGGAAGAGAAGTTGCTTGACCTTAGCGAATGGCTTGGGGCGATTGCTGCTCTTAACCTTGTACTCCATTACTCCATCCACATATCCAATTGGCTGCAAGACAATATCAGGTCCAAGGTCAAATGTTGGCAGCTTGCATAACTCCTTAGGAGGTGGCTGTGCAGTATCATCACAAGCAAACATAGATGCAAGGCTTTTCCCATCTATAATCTCTTCATACATTGGAACCTTGCTGCGGTAGTCACTAGCCTTTCTGCTCTTTATCAATACAACGCGGGGGAGTTTAATCGGTTTACCATCCAGCGGGTCAAATCCTTCAACTGAGAACGTTTGTCCTTCAATGGTTGGTTTCCTCTTTGCATCATTTATATCAAATGTCATTCTGAGGTTTTTCCCAAGGTTCAGCTTGATCGTTCCACTCCTCACATCAATTAATGCACCAGCTGAGGCTAAAAAGGGTCTACCAAGAAGCAGTGGGTCTTCTGGTTCCTCGTCCATGTCAATCACTACAAAGTATGTGGGTACTTCCACATTGCCAATCTTAATAGGCAAATCCTCCAATAGACCATATGGCAATCAAACAGACCTGTCAGCTAGGATCAAAGAGAGCTTACAGGACTTGTAATTGTGGAATCCTAACCGCTTTGCAACAGAGAGTGGCATTAGACTAATCAAAGCTCCGAGATCATAAAGGCATTTGCCGAAGGTTAAATGACCCAAAGAGCATGGCAAAGTGAATGTTCCGGGGTCTTCTAACTTCTTTTGCACTACCCTCATCTGTGTGATGGCGCTACACTCATGAATCTCTATTCCCATACCCTCTACTTCTCTGGTCCTATCTTTGACAGCTTCCTTGAGGAATTTCTGGTACTGAGGAACAAGAGTGAATGCGTCCAATATGGGAATCCGAAGTTCAATCCCCTTCATTTGATTTTCAAAGAGGCTATTGTATTTCTCAGCAAATTCCTTCTTGAACCGTCCAGGAAATGATAGCTAGGGTTTGTATGGGGGTGGAGCTGAAGATTTGCTCATATTCTTTGAAAATGCAGGTTTTTGGGAGTCAGAAGGCACAACTCGACCTGGAGGTCGAGTTGGAGACTCGAGTTGGGCTTTAATGGAGGTTTTGGGTAGATTTTTCTCCATAGAAAACTAAACTCGACCCCCTTCCAGTCGAGTAGGCTGGTCGAGTGCAGCTGCTGGAGGTTATTTTTCAGCCTTTTCACCCTTAGATTTGAAGAGGCTATCCTCCCCTCCTGGAGCCGTACTGTCCTCAGTAATAACAACATTCCCAACACATGGAGAAAGATCTGTTCCACTCCGTAGGGTAATAGATTGGGCGGTGTATTCCTTGGGGTTTGGAATAGCTTTTCCGTGTAGATTCCCACTAGGTGTCATAGAATAAGACGCTTGTTGACTCTCTAGATACTTCAACCTTGTATTCAATGTTTCAATCTTGCAATTTAAATCATTGTGGGAGACATCGATCTTACTATGCAATTCAGCTTGCATCTTTGACAACTCTTGAGCACTAGATGTCTGTCCCTGAAGGAGTTTCTGAAGCATACCCATTATATTCGGAGTTGGTGCCGTAGGAAGCTGTTGCGGCTGGTAGTTGGGAACATAATGTTTGGGTTGGTTTTGTTGCCGCTGAGGTGGGTAAACTTGGTCTTGTGGGTTTGTAACATTGGTGTTGCGGTAAGACAAGGATGGAGTCTGCGTGTAGGCATTATGGTTCTTGTAACCCCCTGGATTCTGCACAAAACTGACCTCCTCGATCTGACTGTCTTCGCCATCTGCAACCATTGCCTCACAAACCATATGAACCTGTTTCTGAGATGCAACCGAGATGAGCTTATCCAATTTCTCATTGAGAGCTTTAATCTCCTTCCTACTAACTGTATCAGAGTCAGCATTGCTTCTTATGTTTCGATCAAAATCCTCACCATATTGACCATCCGCAACTGCTAGATTCTCCACTAATTCCCAGCCATAATCTACATCTTTTTTGAGAAAGTTACCATTACTTGCGGTGTCCAAGAGCATGTGAATCTTTGGGAGAACACCCCTATATAGAGTGCTAAGTAAAGACTCTTCACTGAACCCGTGATGAGGGCATTGAGACTGGTAAGAAGTAAACCGTTCCCATGATTCGGAGAATGACTTAGAATTCTTTTGAACAAAGCTGGAGATGTTGTTGCGAAGTTGTGCTGTCCGAGAGTTTGAGAAGAATTTGGCAAGGAAAGCCCTCTTGCAGTCATCCCATGAAGTTATAGAGCCCAGAGGTAGATGCTTCTCCCATTGACGTGCTTTGTCAGTGAAAGAGAAGGGAAAGAGTCTCAGCTTGAAAGCATCCTCGCTAACACCGTGAATCGTAGTGAGGTCGTAGAGCCTTTCAAAGTCATTAAAATGATCAAGCGGATCCTCAACAGGGAGACCATGGAATTTTTTATTCTGGACCATGGTGATGAGTCCACTCGTGATCGAAGTTATTATTGGGGATGGCTGGGGGAACAATCCCATGACGTTGAATGTGAGTGCTCGGTGCGTCTCCAGAACTAATATATCTCGGCCTTCTCTGTTGAGCGGCGTGCACAAGTGGTGGTGCATTCTGGTTTTCCATACCTATGTGATCCGGTTGATCAGCTCGTAACCTATCATGTTGTTTTCTTAACTCACGGGGCAACTGATTAATGTTGTCTATGTAGCGGATAAGATGCTGATTTCCCCTTGATCTTGTCTGCATAAATGCATAAATTCAGCCCAGAAAACACAACTCGACCTAGTGTAGGTCGAGTAGGAGACTCGAGTGACAAAAACTGAGCAGCAAAATCACAACTCGACTCAGTTCCAGTCGAGTAGTAGACTCGAGTTGCAAATACTGAGCAACATAAAACTGAACTCGACCTGATTTGATCGAGTAGGCAACTCGAGGGACCCTGAAAGACACCAAAAACAGAGAAAACGAGTGATCAGTAACAAGAACTTGGTCTCAAGAGATCCAAAGTTCCGAATGTAGCAAGCAAACACTCAATTTGGCAACGGCGCCAATTTGATAAAAGGATTTTTACTCGTTTGTGCAATCAGATCAAATAAATCCTAGAACACTATCATGTCGATGTAGTATAATAGGTGTCAATCCAACTCAAGTGTGTTGCTAGCATTCAGAAATTATGCGGACCTACTTAATCCAAGCCAGTATTCAGTTCATCAAAGTGTCACAGAACCGAACTAAGAGCGATATAAACATGAACAGAGACAAAACAAGTTGTGAAGAACGTGAACAACTTAGTAAGCAACGGAACTAAAGCAATGAACGATTAACGAAAGGCTGGGCACTGAGGAGTGAGGTTATTAATTTAGCTTAGATAGGGGGTTCTATAATACTTAACAAACCAACTGGCAATGATCTCAGACCAAGGATTCGACACAATCAATAACACTCCCGTGACTATTGAACGTTGTTCAGTTAGAACCAAACCTAACTCCTGTTAAGGGTCCTAACCCAACAAGCATAAAGAAACAATCTACAACAGTCAATAAGCACTCTAGACATCTAATCCCTTAGGCTAGAAATGCAAATCACAAAATTTAACTCTTTCAAACATTTCATCGAACACTTGGTAGGTGGATGAATGCAAAGATCATATTTCAAGTAGCTAGCAAGAAACAAGCATTAGGCTCATTAAATCTGATGAGAATCTACTAACATTAAGCTTAAGCAATCTGGATTCCCCTAGTTCCACATGAATCTACCTCATTTCCTCAACACCCATAAGAACACTACTCACTAATCATGGGCAGATGACGGAACTCAAAAACTAAAGTACATGACATGATTAGAGAGATGATGGGAAGATAAACAACAATGAAGAAGGAATCAAAGGCAAATTCTCAATTAACCATTACTAAATCAAGCATTCAATACATGAAAATCAGAGGAAAACTAGAGATAAAAAAACGTGCCTTTCTTGTGGGTCTAAAATGGGTATTTATAGTCCACAACATAAAACCCTTAAAAGTCAAAACGCAGAATAAGTCAACAAAATAAAAGCTCAGAAAGGTGACTCGACCAGGTGTTGGTCGAGTTCTCGGGTCGAGTTGTGTGTTTCAGCACATAATCTTCATGTTCCAGCACCCAGAAGGTGACTCGACCTAGGGTAGGTCGAGTTGAGGACTCGAGTTGTGTGTTTCAGCACATAATCTTCATGTTCCAGCACCCAGAAAGTGAACTCGACCTAGGGTAGGTAGAGTTGCTTGGTCGAGTCATATTTTCCAGCATGTAATCTTCAGCATTCCAGCAGCTTGGGTGGAACTCGACCAAGTGTTGGTCGAGTGGTCAAGTCAAGTGGGCTTGATTCCAGCACTTTGTCATTTCCTTTGATCGTGTTTGGCACTCCAATCCGGTCCAAGCTTTTCCTCATGTCCAATGTTGCTCCAAAATGATCCAAAGTGCTCCAAAGTACCTAAAAATCACTCCATATGCAATATGTATGCAATGCAAATGCAAAGTGTGCAATATGAGCTTAAAATGAATCTAAAATTATGAGAATGCTGTGGATATGCATGCAAACTAAGCTAAGTGAGACACTAAAACATGGTAAAATTCATGCATATCAGTTTGGCCACCGGAGCAAACGCACCATGGTAATCTTCTCTATATATTTGAGTGAACTTTCTTGCCACAAGTCAAGCCTTATATCTCTCAATTTGACCATCACTTTTGTATTTGATTATGAAGATCAAACCGTCTTGCCCCAAGAGGTAGAGTGTTTTCATCCCAAGTATGGTTTCTATCCATTGCACCATGTTCTTCACCAACAACATCACACCAAACCATATGCTCTTTAGCCTCTTAATAGGTAACATGACACATGGTGTTGATCAAGTTGACTGATGAATGCTTGGTAGTCTTTTGGAACTTCCACCAGATTGCATATAACTTGGCTAGGATGAGCAATTGCATTGTTGTTGTAATACACTTATGTTGATCCAATTTGAGGGGTCCTTCCTCACTCTTTGCATGCGTTTTAGAGGTATAGGTGCAGATGGTGCTTGTAACACCCGTCTCACAACTTTTGAGACAACGTGTTATTTAGTGCCGAATAAATACTTTATTAACTTCATTCAAAAATGGTCCCAAAATCTTACATAAAACTTATTAAATTAAAATGTTTAAAACAAAGAAAAATAACTGAAAATGTCATTTAAAATAAAGGATATTAAACCAAAATAAATAACTTCAATAACCGGGAGACTCAAACCAGCTACTCAGGAACCTCAAACTAATCTGGAAAAGGGGAAAAGGAGTGGTGAGTATAAATATTCAGTGAAAAGATCACTACTGCCCACTGAGGCTTAAAGTTCTAGCCTAATTAGACAAGTCTATCCTAAGCACTGAAAACAAACATATACAACTCGTGTTTTTCAACGAGTTATACCAAACATGTCGGTCCACCGTAGCAGCCAACTCTACACACATTGGCTCAACCATCCTCTAGATGGCTTCAAAGACCTCATGAGCTTATGTCAACCTTCTCTTAAGAACATGTACCTGCTTACTCGTCTCCTGAGTGCTTGCAGGTTCCATGTCCTAACGCTCCCCCACTTCTGTCCAACAAAGTAGAGTGCGACAAGGTTGTCCATAAAGAGCCTCAAATGTTGGCATGGTTATACTTGCATGATAACTGTTATTATAAGCAAATTCTTCCAAAGGTAAGTGTCGTTCCCTACGACCTCCCCAATCCAGCATACAAGCTCTAAGCATATCCTCCAATGTCTGAATCGTCCGCTCTGACTAACCATCTTTCTGAGGACGATATGATGTGCTCAAGTACACATTAGTCCCTAAAGCCTTCTGAAATTCACCCCAAAACTCTGATGTAAATTTGGAGTCTGTATCATAAACAATGCTCATCGGAACACCATGCAGTCTACGATCTCGTCAGCATACCTTTGAGCTAAGCAATTTACTGTGTATGTTTTGCTAATCGTCAGAAAATGAGCAGACTTGGTAGGTCGATCTACAATTACCTAAATTGCATTTCGATTACTTAATGTTCTCGGAAGTTCAGTAACAAAGTCCATAGTTACCATATCCCATTTCCATTCCGGTAATGGTATCCTTTGAAGAAGTCCACTCGAAACTTGATGTTTTTCTTCACCAACTAACAAAGTGTGCACTTTGCTACCCAATATTCTACTTCTCACTTCATCTCACTCTAATGGTAATACCGCTTCAAATCCCTATACATCTTGGTAAAATACGGATGAATTGAGAACCACGATTGATATGCTTGCTTCAAGATCTCTTCTTTCAGATCTTTGTCATTAGGAACAGAAAATCGACCTCTGAAGATATGTGTCCCATTCTCCGTTGTCTCATATCCCACAACTTCAATCTCAATTGACTTCAAAAAAGTAGTATCCTTCTTTTGTGCCTCAAGAATCCTCCATAGTAAGTCCGCCTGATTTACTACTTTCAGGCCCATAACATCATCCTCAATATAAACTTCACAAATCTTGAGGCTAGATAACATTGCTGCCAGCTCTTGCACTTCCTTCGTGCTTGTTGCATTGCTTCTTCTCCGGTTAAATGCATCTACTACCAGATTATCTTTTCCCGGATGGTAAGCAATGTCTAAGTCATAGTCTGCTAGCAACACTACCCATCTCCTCTGTCTGAGATTCAAGTCAACCAATGTAGTCCATGACTGGTTAACCAATAGACATAGATTCTATATTTATGGGGAATGACCGTTTTACAACATATGAAACCACTTTAAGTTGCCTTAGCACTCTTTCTCATGTCGAAGTGACATTACTTTGCCTAGACCTTAGCTAAACGAGATCATATGTGTAGAAGTATGATATGAACATGGATAACTCTAAAGATCGAGATCGACTTCCTAACTTAACCAATGTAGTTCATGACGGGTTCACCAATAGACATAGCTTCTATATTGATGGGAGAATGACCGTGTTGCAATAAATGAGACCACTTTAAGTTGGCTTAGTACAATTTCTCATGTCGAAGTGACATTACTTTTACTTAAACTTAGCTAAAAGAGATTAAAAGTGACATTACTTTTACATGTCGAAGTGACAATAGCTCTAAGGATGAAGTTCGACTACATAACTCAACGAAAGTAGTTTATGACGGGTTTACCAATAGGTATAGCTTCTAGATTCACGGGATAATGACCGTATAGCAACATATGAGATAGCCCTAAGTTGGCGTAGCACACTTTCTCATATCTAAGTGACATTACATTGCCTTGAACTTAGCTAAAATAGATCACATGTTTATAAATATGATATGAAGTAGGATAACTCTAAGGATCAAGCTCGAGTTCATAACTCAACCAAAGTAAATCATGATTGGTTAACCAATAGACATAGCATCTATCTATATAGGGGAGAATGATTGTGTTGCAACATATAAGACCAACTTAAGTTGGCTTAGCAAATTTTCTCATGTCGAAGTGAAATTACATTGCCTTGAACATAGCTAAAAGATATCATATGTGTAGAAGTATGATACGCAAATAGGTATCACTAAGGATAAAAATCGACTACATAACTCAACCAAAGTAGTTCATAACGGGTCCACCAATACGCATAGCTTCTAAATTGAGGGGATAATGAACGTGTTGCAACATATGAGACCACCCTAAGTTGGCTTAGCACATTTGCTCATGTCAAAGTGACATTATATTGACTTGAACTTAGCTAAAAGAGATCATATGTGTAGAAGTATTATATGAAAAAGGATTGCTCAAAGGATCGAGCTCGACTTCATAAATCAACCAAAGTAGTTCATGACGGGTTCACCAATATACATAGCCTCTACATTGAGGGGAGAATGACCATGTTCCAACATATGAGACCACTTTAGGTTGGCTTAGTACTCTTTCTCATGTTGAAGTGACATTGCTTTGACTTGAACTTAGCTAAAAGAGATCATATGTGTAGAACTTTGATATAAACATAGATAGCTCTAAAGATGAAGCTCGACTTCATAAATCAACCAAAGTAGTTAATGGCGGGTTTACCAATAGGTATAGCTTCTAGATTCACGGGATAATGACCATGTAGCAACGTATGAGACCACCCTAAGTTGGCGTAGCACACTTTCTCATGTCGAAGTGAAATTACATTGGCTTGAGCATAGCTAAAAGATATCATATGTGTAGAACTATGATACGCACATATATATCTCTAAGGATGAAAATCGACTTCATAACTCAACCAAAATAGTTCATGATGGGTTGATCAATACACATAGCTTCTAAATTGAGGGGATAATGATCGTGTTGCAACATATGAGATTACCCTAAGTAGACTTAGCACACTTTCTCATGTCAAAGTGACATTACATTGCCTTGACCTTAACTAAAAGAGATCATATGTGTAAAAGTATGATATGAACATGGATTTTTCCAAGGATCGAGTTCGACTTCATAACTCAACCAAAGTAGTTCATGACGGGTTCACCAATAAATAGAGCTTCTATATTGAGGGGAGAATGACCATGTTCCAACATACGAGACCATCCTAAGCTGGTTTAGCACACTTTCTCATGTCAAAGTGATATTACTTTGCCTTGAACTTAGCTAAAAGAGATAACATATGTAGAAGTATGCTATGAACATGTATAGCTTTAAGGATCAAGATTGACTTTATAACTCAACCAAACTAGTTCATGACGGGTTCACCAATAGACATAGCTTCTATATTGAGGGGAGAAGGAATATGTAGCAAATTATGATACCACTTTAAGTTGGCTTAGTACTATTTCTCATGTGGAAGTGACATTACTTTTACTTGAACTTAACTAAAAGAGATTAGATGTGTAGAAGTATGATATGAATATAAATAGCTCTAAGGATCAAGCTCGATTTCATAACTCAACCAAAGTAGTTCATGACGAGTTCAACAATAGACATAACTTCTATATTGAGGGTAGAATGATCGTGTTGCAACATATAGGACCACCCTAACTTGGCTTAGCAACACTTTCTCATGTCGAAGTGACATTACATTACCTTGAACTTAGTTAAAAGATATCATATTTGTAGAAGTATGATACACACACACACATATATATATATATATATATATATATCTTAAGGATGAAGATCAACTTCATAACTCAACCAAACTAGTTCATGATGGGTTCACTAATACACATACCTTCTAAATTGAGGGGATAATGACCGTGTTGCAACATATGAGACAACCCTAAATTGGCTTAGCACACTTTCTCATGTCAAAGTGACATTACATTCCCTTGAACATAGCTAAAAGAGATCATATATCTAGAAGTATGATATGAACATGGATAGCTCTAACGATCGAGCTCGACCTTATAACTCTACCAATGTATTAATAATGCATTCACCAATACACATTGCTTATATATTGAGGGAGAATGACCGTGTTGCAACATATGAGACCACCCTAAGTTGGCTTAGCACACATTTTTATGTCAAAGTAATATCGTATTTCCTTGAACTTAGCGAAAAGAGATAAAATGTAAAGAAGTATGATATGAACATAAATATCTCTAAGGATCACGCTCGACTTCATAACTCAACCAAAGTACTTCATGACGGGTTCACCAATAGAAATAGTTTCTAGATTGAGGAGATAATGACTGTGTTGCAATATATGAGACCACCCTAAGTTAGCTTAGCACACTTTCTCATGTCAATCTGACATTACATTGCCTTGAACATAGCTAAAATAGATCATATGTGTAAAAGTATGACATCAACATGGATAACTCTAAAGATCGAGCTCGACTTCATAAGTCAACCAATGTAGTTCATGAGGGGTTCACCAATAGACATAGATTCTATATTGATGGAGAATAACTGTTTTGCATCATATAAAACCACTTTAAGTTGGCTTAGTACTCTTTTTCATGTCGAAGTGACATTACTTTGACTTGAACTTAGCTAAAAGAGATCTTATGTGTAGAAGTATGATATGAACATGAATTGCTCTAAGGATCGAGTTCGACTTCATAACTAAATTAAAGTAGTTCATGAGGAGTTCACCAATAAACATAGCTTCTATATTGAGGGGAGAATGACCATGTTCCAACATATGAGACCATCCTAAACTGGTATAGCACTCTTTCTTATATCGAAGTGACATTACTTTGCCTTGAACTTAGCTAAAAGAGATATAACATATGTAGAAGTATCATATGAACATATATTGCTTTAAGGATCAAGATCGACTTCATAACTCAACCAAACTAGTTCATGACGGGTTTACCAATAGACATAGCTTCTATATTGAGGGGAGAAGGAATGTGTTGCCAATTATAAGAACACTTTAAGTCTGCTTAATACTCTTTCTCATGTTCAAGTAACATTACTTTGACTTGAACTTCGCTAAAAGATATCATATATGTAGAAGTATGATATAAACATAGATAGCTCTAAGGATCGAGTTCGATTTCATAACTCAACCAAAATAGTTCATGACGAGTTCACCAATTGACATAGCTTTTATATTGAGGGTAGAACGATCGTGTTGCAACTTATGAGACCACCCTAAGTCGGCTTAGAACACTTTCTCATGTCGAAGTGACATTCCATTGTCTTGAACTTAGTTAAAAGATATCATATGTGTAGAAGTATGATAAGCACATATATATCTATGAGGATAAAAATCAACTTCATAACTCAATCAAAGTAGTTCATGATGGGTTGATCAATACACATAGCTTCTAAATTGAGGGGATAATGACTGTGTTGCAACATATGAGATTACCCTAAGTTGGCTTAGCACACTTTCTCATGTCAAAGTGACATTACATTGCCTTGAACTTAACTAAAAGAGATCATATGTGTAAAAGTATGATATGAACATGGATTTCTCCAAGGATCGAGTTCGACTTCATAACTCAACCAATGTAGTTCATGACGGGTTCACCAATAAATAGAGCTTCTATATTGAGGGGAGAATGACCATGTTCCAACATACGAGACCATCATAAGGTTGTTTAGCACTCTTTCTCATGTCAAAGTGACATTACTTTGCCTTGAACTTAGCTAAAAGAGATAAAATGTAAAGAAGTATGATATGAACAATACTGTTTCTAAGGATCAAGCTCGATTTCATAACTTAACCAAAGTAGTTTATAACGGGTTCACCAATAGAAATAGCTTCTAGATTGAGCGGATAATTTCTGTGTTGCAACATATGATACCACCCTAAGTTAGCTTAGCAAACTTTCTCATGTCAATGTGACATTACATTGCCTTGAACTTAGCTGAAAGAGATCGTCTATGTAGAAGAATGATATCAACCTGGATAACTCTAAAGATCGAGCTCGACTTCATAAGTTAACCAATGTAGTTCATGATGGGTTCACCAATATTGATGGAGAATGACCGTTTTGCAACATACGAAAACACTTTAAGTTGGCTTATTACTCTTTCTCATGTCGAAGTGACATTACTTTGACTTGAACTTATCTAAAAGAGATCATATGTGTAGAATGATGATATGAACATAAATAGCTCTAAGGATGAAGCTTGACTACATAACTCAACCAGAGTAGTTCATGACGGGTTTACCAATAAGTATAGCTTCTAGATTCCCGGGATAATGACCATGTAGCAAACTTTCTCATGTCTAAGTGACATTATATTGCCTTGAACTTAGCTAAAAAAGATCACATGTGTAGAACTATGATATGAACATGGCTAACTCTAAGGATCAAGCTCGAATTCATAACTCAACCAAAGTAGTTCATGTAGGTTAACCAATAGACATAGATTCTATATTATAGGGAGAATGACTATATTGCAACATATGAGACCACCTTAAGTTGGCTTAGGACACTTTCTCATGTCGAAGTGACATAACATTGCCTTGAACTTCCCTAAAAGATATCATATGTGTTGAAGTACGATATGCATATATATATATCTCTAATGATTAAGATCGACTTCATAACTCAACCAAAGAAGTTCATGATGGGTTACCAATAGACATAGCTTCTAAATATAGGGGATAATGACCGTGTTGCAACATATGAGACCACTTTAAGTTGGCATAATACTCTTTCTCTTGTCGAAGTGACATTACTTTGACTTGAAGTTAGCTAAAAGAGATCATATGTGTAGAAGTATGATACGCACATATATAGCTCTAAGGATGAAGCTCGACTACATAACTTAACCAAAGTAGTTCATGACGGGTTTACCAATAGGTATAGCTTCTAGATTCACGGGATAATGACCGTGTAGCAACATATGAGACTACCCTAAGTTGGCGTAATACACTTTCTCATGTCTAAGTGACATAACATTGCCTTGAACTTAGCTAAAAGAGATCACATGTGTAGAAGTATGATATGAACATAGCTAACTCTAAGGATCCAGCTCGAGTTCATAACTCAACCAAAGTAGTTCATGTTGCATTAACCAATAAACATAGATTCTATATATTAAGGGGAGAATGATTGTGTTGCAACATATGAGACCACCTTAAGTTGGCTTAGCACACTTTTTCCTGTCAAAGTGACATTACATTGTCTTGAACTTAGTTAAAAGAGATCATATGTCTAGAAGTATGATATGAACATGGATACCTCTAAAGATCGAGCTCGACTTCATAAGTTAACCAATGTAGTTCATGACAAGTTCGCCAATAGACATAGATTCTATATTGATAGAGAATGATCGTTTTGCAACATATTAAAACACTTTAAGTTGACTTAGTACTCTTTTTCATGTCGAAGTGACATTACTTTGACTTGAACTTATCTAAAAGAGATCATATGAGTAGAATGATTATATGAACATAAATAGCTCTAAGGATGAAGCTTGACTAAATAACTCTACCAGAGTAGTTCATAACGGGTTTACCAATAGGTATAGCTTCTAGATTCACGGGATAATAACCGTGTAGCAACATATGAGACCACCCTAAGTTAGCGTAGCACACTTTCTAATGCTAAGTGACATTACATTGTCTTGAACTTAGCTAAAAGAGATCATATGTGTAGAACTATTATATGAATGTGGCTAACTCTAAGGATTAAGTTCGAGTTCATAACTCAACCAAAGTAGTTCATGTCGGGTTAACCAATAGACATAGATTCTATATATTACAGGGAGAATGATTGTGTTGCAACATATGAGACCACCTAAAGTTGGCTTAGCACACTTTATCATGTTGAATTGACATTACATTGCCATGAACTTCGCTAAAAAATATCATATGTGTTGAAGTACGATATGAATATATATATATATATCTAATGATTAAAATCAACTTCATAACTCAACCAAAGAAGGTCATGATGGGTTACCAATACACATAGCTTCTAAATATAGGGGATAATGACCGTGTTGCAATATATGAGACCACCCTAAGTTGACTTAGTACACTTTCTTATGTCAAACTGATATGAACATGGATTGCTCTAAGGATCGAGCTCGACTTCATAACTCAACCAAACTAGTTCATGACGGGTTAACCAATAGACATAGCTTCTATATATTAAGGAGATAATGACCATATTGCAACATATAAGGCCACTTTAAGTTAGCTTAGTAGTATGATATGAACATAAATATCTCTAAGAATTAAGCTCGACTTCGTAACTCAACCAAAGTAGTTCATGAAGGGTTCACGAATAGAAATAACTTCTAGATTGAGAGGACAATGACTATGTTGCAACATATGAGACCACCCTAAGTTAGATTAGCACACTTTCTCATGTCAATGTGACATTACATTTCCTTTAACTTAGCTAAAAGAGATCATATGTGTAGAAGTATGATATCAACATGGATAACTCTAAAGATCGAGCTCGACTTCATAATTCAACCAATGTAGTTCATGACGGGTTCACCAATAGACATAGCTTCTATATTGAGGGGAGAATGACTGTGTTGCAACATATGAGACCACTCTAAGTTGGATTAGTACTCTTTCTCATGTCGAAGTGACATTACTTTGACTTGAACTTAGCTTAATGAGATCATATGTGTAGAAGTATGATATGAACATAAATAGCTCTAAGGATGAAGCTCAACAACATAACTCAATCAAAGTAGTTCATGACGGGTTTGCCAATAGGTATAGCTTCTAGATTCACGGGATAATGACCATGTAGCAATATATGAGATCACTCTAAGTTGGCGTAGCACACTTTCTCATGTCTAAGTGACATTACATTGCTTTGAACTTAGCTAAAAGAGATCACATGTGTAGAAGTATGATATGAACAGGCTAACTTTAAAGATCAAGCTCGAGTTCATTACTCAACCAAAGTAGTTCATGATGAGTTAACTAGTAGACATAGCTTCTATCTATTTAGGGGAAAATAATTGTGTTGCAACATATGAGACAAACCTAAGTTGGTTTAGCAGACTTTCTCAGGTTGAAGTGAAATTGCATTACCTTGAACCTAGCTAAAAGATATCATATGTGTAGAAGTATGATACGCACATATAGCTCTCTAAGGATGAAAATCGACTTCATAACTCAACCAAAGTAGTTCATAACGGGTTCACCAATAGACATAGCTTCTGGATTGAGGGGATAATGACTGTGTTGCAACATATGAAACTACCCTAAGTTAGATTAGCACACTTTCTCATGTCAATGTGACATTACATTGCCTTGAACTTAGCTAAAAGAGATCATATGTATAGAAGTATGATATCAACATGGATAACTCTAAAGATCGAGCTCGACTTTATAACTCTAACAAATGTAGTTCATGACGGTACCAATAGATATAGCTTCTATATTGAGGGGAGAATGACCGTGTTGCAACATATGAGACCACTTTAAGTTGGCATAGTACTCTTTCTAATGTCAAAGTGACATTACATTGACTTGAACTTAGATAAAAAAGATCATATGTGTAGAAGTATGATATGAACATAAATAGCTCTAAGGATGAAGCTCAACAACATAACTCAATCAAAGTAGTTCATGACAGGTTTGCCAATAGGTATAGCTTCTAGATTCACGGGATAATGACCATGTAGCAATATATGAGGCCACCCTAAGTTGGCGTAGCACACTTTATCATGTCTAAGTGACATTACATTGCCTTGAACTTAGCTAAAAGAGATCACATGTGTAGAAGTATGATATGAACATGGCTAATTCTAAGGATCAAGCACGAGTTCATAACTTAACCAAAGTAGTTCATGATGGGTTAACCAGTAGACATAGCTTTTATCAATTTAGGGGAGAATCACTGTGTTGCAACATATGAGACCAACCTAAGTTGGTTTAGCACACTTTCTGATGTCAAAGTGAAATTGCATTGCCTTGAACATAGCTAAAAGATATCATATGTGTAGAAGTATGATACGCACATATAGATCTAAATCGACTTCATAACTCAACCAAAATAGTTCATAACGGGTTCACCAATAGACATAGTTTCTATATTGAGGGGAGAATGATCGTGTTGTAACATATGAGACCACCCTAAGTTGGCTTAGCACACTTTTTCATGTCGAAGTGATATTATATTTCCTTGAACTTAGAGAAAAGAGATCATATGTGTAGAAGTATGATATGAACATGGAGTGCTCTGAGGATCGAGCTCGACTTCATAACTCAGCCAAAGTAGTTCATGATGGGTTCACCAATAGACATAGCTTCTATATTGAGGGGAGAATAACCATGTTCCAACATATGAGTCCACTTTAAGTTGGTTTAGTACTCTTTCTCATGTCGAAGTGACATTACTTCTACTTGAACTTAGCTAAAAAAGATCATATGTATATAAGTATAATATATACATAGATAACTTTAAGGATCGAGATCGATTTCATAAATCAACCAAAGTAGTTCATGACGAGTTCACCAATAGACATATCTTCTATATTGAGGGTAGAATGATTGTGCTGCAACATATGAGACCACCCTAAGTTGGCTTAGCACACTTTCTCATGTCGAAGTGACATTACATTGCCTTGAACTTAGCTAATAGATATGATATTTGTAGAAGTATGATACGATATATCTCTAAGGATGAACATCGACTTCATAACTCAGTAGTTCATGATGGGTTCACCAATACACATAGCTTCTAAATTGAGCGGATAATGACTGTGTTGCAACATATGAGACCACCCTAAGTTGACTTAGCACACTTTCTCATGTCAAAATGACATTATAGTGCCTTAAACTTAACTAAAAGAGATCATATGTGTAAAATTTTGATGTGAACATGAATTGTTCTAAGGACATTATCAAAAGTTCATTGAGAAATTTTATCTTGTTTTAGTAAATTTCCATTAACAAAAGAAATGTTTTAGTAAGTTTTATTCCAATTTGCTTTTACCATTTATATAATACAGATATTTAAAACCAAAAAATTAAAGTTTAAAGTTCAGTCTAACCACTATCAAAATAAAAAAGTATATATGAACACATCATTTCTTGATGAATCAAAAGAAGAAAGTGATTCTGAATTGTCAATTTTTTATTACATTCAACTGGTTTCGGCCGGCAAGGTTGAAGAAAACAGTACTATTGAGAGTACATGTAATGATCATATTGAGTCGACTGCAAAAGTTGTTTGGAAACAAGAATTATTCGATCCGAGTCTTGGATATCTGGATCCGAAAGTTTCCGGGTCGGGTAACTCCGGTGGACTAGATCTTGAGCTGAAGCTTGCCTCCATTCAATCTCCTGAATCGAATGTTAGACCTATTAGCGTTACGTGAAACAATATATAACACGTTGAAATCATGGCTTTGACTAGTATAAATCAAATGTATACATATATATATAATCATCGATCTTCTCTAATTTGATAGTTTTATCCATCTTACTTACATCTATAATTTGGTGAATATTGATTTTTTTTGCATTGTGAGATTTGGGTCTTTGTATCTACATTTCTTTCTAGATCTCTCTATTTGTTATAAGTGGACAAATATGACAATTTATACAGTACACTAGCTTGTTTGTGTTATAAACATATAGATAATAATTACCTATATTATAGGTATGTATTATTACTTGTAAAATATCTCAGATTTTCACAGCCATATACATCTATATATACTTGTGTATGGCTTTTGTACAATATGATTGGAGCAAGTAAAAGAAAAGAAGCAAATAAAAAACTCTCTCTATTATCTTTACAAAAATAATAATATAATAATAATATAATATATCAAAAATAGTTAATTTTATAACACGTTATCAGCACAATTTGCTCCCGCGCCGGAAAAAGGTAAAATTTATTTTTGTCAATTTTGATTTTATACTTTGATATAATGGGTGACTTGGGGCCCATACATATATACTATATATTTTAATTCAATTTAGAAACTATAATAATGCTTGAATTACAACATGAGGGATTTAGTCTCCATGTTTAAATATTAATTTCGGGCAGACAAGCGATGCCTTCCCCGAACCGATCGTTAGATGGCTCTGCTTTCACGATCATGATCATATGGTAGACTATGTCTCCTCATATCAATATTTTTATATGTCCAGAAGACATTTATAAAATGTTCCAGAAGAACATAAAAATCATAAATGTCCTGAAAACATTTACTAAAATGTTCCTGAAGAACAGTAAAAATAAAATGGATATACATATAAATTTGTTTCAGACGAAACAAATAAATTTGTCTAGCAGACAAATAAATAAAAAATAATTTTGTCCTGAAGATAAATAATGTATTTAAATTTACTGTTATTGCATCATATTCAATTGCGTAATTTATATCCTGAATATTTCGTGATTATGTTATTATTAATTTTGATAATTTTATTTTTGGATATATTTTTCTAACGGTTATGAAAAAAAAGATAATAATAATACATAATTCTCCAACGGCCATAAACACTATTTCCAACGGCTACATACAAAATTTTAATCTATAAATACACTCACCTTTCACTCATTTTCATCACTCAAAATCTTCTACCTTCTCTCAAATTTTTTCTCTCGAAATCGATTCATTTTTGTAAAATGGATTGGGTTTTAATCTTTTGCTTCGGTATAATTCTTTCCACTATTCCCGGATTTTTCATCGGTGATTTCACTCACACGGAATTTTGGGTGAATTGTTGGTTACTTATTGGTACTTTGTATCTTTTTGTAATCGCCTGCTTATTTCGTTTTTATGTGTTTAATTATTGACATGTTATTGCATTATATTTTATTTTAAATTTTTAATAACAAAATTATAATTATTATGCAGTAATTATGTCTAATTTGGCAAAACTCGAGATCGCTGCCCTGGATATATCAGGCAATAACTATATGAGATGGGCTGTCGAAACAAAAATGCACTTAAGGGGAAGAAAACTCTTTGACACAATTGATAAGTCAAAAACGACTTCCGAAGAACAAAAGGCTAACGCCATGATATTTTTGGTCCATCATATCCACGATGGCTTAAAAAATGAATATATAACAAAAGAAGATCCTGGAGATCTTTGGCAGTCACTGAAAGATAGATTTGATCACCAGAAATACGTGATCTTACCAAAGGCAAAACATGAGTGGCTGAACCTCCGTTTTCAGGATTATAAAAGCGTAAGCGAATATAATTCTGCGCTGTTTGGAATTACCTCCAGGATAATGTTATGCGGAGAAACGATCACTGATTATGATATGATCGAGAAAACTCTCCAAACATTTCATCCTGGAAATGTAGTCCTACAACAACAGTATAGGGCTAATGGATACAAGAAGTATTCAGAATTAATGCAAGTGCTTCTTGTAGCAGAGCAGAATAATGAACTCGTCATCCTGAACAATCAGTCACGCCCTACTGGATCAGTAGCATTCCCTGAAGCGAATGTTACGAATTATAATAATTACGGACGTGGACGCGGTCGAGGTAATTACCGCAGTCGTGGACGAGGAGGATACAAACGTGGATATAGACATGGGCAAAGGAAAAGATCTTGCCCTGCTGATTCCAACGATGAAAGGAATCACAAAAGACCAAAAGAAAAAGAAGTTGGAAAAAGGCAACATGAGGAAAGTTGCTATAGGTGTGGCATGAAAGGACATTGGTCACGTAGCTGCCGTACGCCAAAATATTTCGTTGAACTACACCAAGAGTCCCAAAAGAAAAAGGGAAAACAAAGAGAAACCAACTTTGTTCACGGTAATATCGGGCATCCTTTTGATTATGAAGCTGGTCCTTCTTTTGATCATGAAGTCGATCCGCAGCTCGATGATATAAACAATGATACGTATCTCGATGTGGCTGATTTCGCTATTGACTCCATAGAAATCAACGAAAGCCAAAAAGATTAAAATCTTCCTGAAGAAGAAAGTATAATATAATGTATAAAAGTATAATATAATGTATAATTAGTTATGATTGCGTAATGTTGTTTTCTGCCTTGTTTGTAAAATATTATCTTGTAATATACCGTTTGTGTTAATATTAACGCATCTTTTATAAATATTCTTAGATCAGAAAATGTTGAAATACGGAAACAAAGATGGAGATATGTGTCTGGCAGATAGTGCTACAACGCACACAATACTTAAAGATAAAAATTATTTCTCTTCCCTTAAGATGAACGATTCCGCCGGAAGCGTGAATACTATATCTGGTGATGCAAGAATTATTATAGGCTCTGGAAGAGCTTGTTTTTCAATGCCAAAGGGGACAAAATTTGAAATAGATAATGCATTATATTCCCCTAAATCATGTAGAAACCTACTGAGTTTCAAAGATATTCGAAGAAATGGATATCACGTAGAAACAATGAATAAAAATGGTGTTGAATATCTCTGCATCACATCAGTTAACTCGGAAAAGAAATGTATATTAGAAAAGCTGCCAGCTTTATCCTCCGGAATATATTTCACAAAAATAAATATGATTGAATCATATGTTACAGTAAACCCGAAGTTTACATGTACGTTCAAAATCTGGCATGAACGTTTAGGGCACCCTGGTTCAGTCATGATGCGAAAGATTATGGAAAACACAAATGGCCATTCGTTGAAAAACTAGAAGATTTTTCAAATAAAAGAATTTCCATGTAATGCATGTTCTCTTGGAAAACTAATAACTCGGCCATCACCAGCCAAGGTTAAGAATGAATCTCTGGTATTCTTGGAAAGAATACATAGTGATATATGTGGACCAATCCATCCACAATGCGGGCTATTTAGATATTTTATGGTATTGATTGATGCATCTAGTAGATGGTCACATGTGTGTCTATTGAGCACACGAAACATGGCTTTCGCAAAATTCATTGCCCAAATAATCAGATTAAGGGCACAATTTCCTGATTATACAATAAAAAAGGTAAGACTTAATAACGCTGGTGAATTCACTTCACAAGCCTTCAATGACTATTGTATGTCATTGGGAATAGATGTTGAACATCCAGTCCCACATGTTCACACACAAAATGGTATGGCTGAGTCTTTAATCAAACGGTTACAAATTATTGCTAGACCGTTAATTATGGGAACAAAACTCCCAATTTCAATATCGGGTCATGCAATTCTGCATGCTGCGGCACTAATCCAAATAAGGCCAAGTGCATATAATGAATACTCTCCGTTAGAATTAATATCTAGCCAGAAGCCAGATATATCTCATCTCCGTATTTTTGGGTGTGCGGTATATGTCCCCATTGCGCCACCACAAAGAACAAAAATGGGACCACAAAGGAGATTATGAATATATATTGGGTATACGTCACCAAGCATAATTCGATATCTAGAACCAAAAACTGGGGATATGTTTACGGCACGTTTTGCCGATTGCCATTTTAATGAAGTTGAATTCCCCGCGTTAGGGGGAGGAATTAAAGAAGTTCCAAAAGACATAACATGGTACACACCGTCGTTATGGCACCTTGATCCCCCTACGAAACAACATGAACTGGAAGTTCAGAAAATTGTACATTTACAAAATATGGCAAATCAGATACCAGATGCATTCACTGATACAAAAAGGGTGACAAAATCACATATACCCGCTGCGAATGTTCCATCAAGAGTTATTGTTCCGGAAGAACAAAATGATGGAAACATAAGAAGTAAACCCAATGTTCAGTTAAAAAGGGGGAGACCTATGGGATCAAAAGATAAAAATCCTCGAAAGAAAAAGATTTTGGGAAAAATAAATATAAATGGTCCAGAAGAACCAAATTATACAGAGAAAAGTCTTGAAGATGAAAATAGAGAAAAACATGAGATTTCCATCAACTATGCCCAAAACGGAAATATTTGGGTTAGAAGTGAGATAGAAGATGATGATGGAATTTTCTCATTCTCTGTATCAAAAGAAATTGACAATGAAAATGATGATCCAGAACCAAAGTCTATATTAGAATGCCAGAAAAGACCTGATTGGGAGAAATGGAAAATGGCCATGAAACTAAATTAAACTCCCTAAATAAAAGAAAGGTCTTTGGATCTATTGTCATAACTCCTGAACATGTAAAGCCTGTTGGATATAAATGGGTTTTCGTTCGAAAAAGGAATGAGAAAAATGAGGTAACAAGGTATAAAGCCCGACTTGTTGCCCAAGGATTTTCTCAAAGACCTGGGATTGATTATGAAGAAACATATTCCCCGGTAATGGATGCAATTACATTTAGATTTTTGATGAGTTTAACAGCATCTAAAAATCTAGAAATGCATCTAATGGATGTTGTGACAACATATCTATATGGATCACTTGATAGTGAGATATATATGAAAATCCCAGAAGGATTAAAGATGCCTGAAACATTGAACGCAAAATCTAAGGAAGTATGTTCAGTCAAATTACAGCGATCACTTTACGGATTAAAACAATCCGGACGCATGTGGTATAATCGTCTAAGTGAATATTTATTGAGTAAAGGATATACCAACAATGCAATATGTCCTTGTGTATTTATTAAGAAATCTGAATCTGGATTTGTGATCATAGCTGTATATGTTGATGACCTGAACATAATTGGAACTCAAAAGGAGATTGATGTTGCTAGAACTCATATGATAGAAGAGTTTGAAATGAAAGATCTTGGACAGATAAAGTTTTGTCTAGGACTCCAGATCGAGCATCTTCGGAATGGAATTTTCGTACATCAATCGAATTATATTAAAAGGATCTTAAAACGATTTTATATGGATAAAGCGACTCCTTTAAGTACTCCAATGGTTAATAGATCACTCAATATCGAGAAGGATCCATTCCGACCTTGTGAAGATAACGAAGAGGTATTAGGTCCTGAAGTACCTTATATGAGCGCTATTGGTGGACTCACGTATCTTGCAAATTGCACTAGACCAGATATAGCATTCGCTACAAATCTGCTTGCAAGATATAGTTCATCACCTACGTGCAGACACTAGAATGGAATAAAACATATATTTCGTTATCTCCAAGGAACAATTGATTTGGGATTATTTTATAATAGAAATTCTAGTCTCGATGTAGTTGGTTTTGCAGATGCAGGCTATTTATCAGATCCACATAAAGCCCGATCGCAAACCGGATATGTTTTCACAATTGGAGGCACTGCGATTTCTTGGCGTTCTCAAAAGCAGACTCTAGTTGCTACCTCCTCGAATCATGCAGAAACAATTGCACTTCATGAAGCATGTAGAGAATGTGTGTGGCTCAGGTCTATGACTCAACATATACAAGAAGCAAGTGGAATAACCATAAATAAAGTGCCAACGAAAGTGTTTGAAGACAATGCTGCTTGTGTCGCTCAACTTAAAGAAGGTTACATTAAAAGCGACCGAACAAAGCACATCCCCCCAAGATTTTTCTCTTACACACGAGAACTTGAGAAGAGTCAAGAAGTGAATATTCAATATATTCGTTCAACAGAAAATGCAGCAGATCTGTTCACTAAAGCGCTTCCCACTACAACGTTCAGAAAACATGTTCACAATATCGGGATGCGTCAATTACGAAATTTATGATATTCATCATTTCAGGGGGAGATTATGTCACTGTACTCTTTTTCCCTCATCATGGTTTTTATCCCACTGGGTTTTTCCATGATAAGGTTTTTAATGAGACAGTACATAATATAATAATAGGTAATTAAGGGGGAGTGTTATAAACATATAGGTAATAATTACCTATATTATAGGTATGTATTATTACTTGTAAAATATCTCAGATTTTCACCGCCATATACATTTATATATACTTGTGTATGGCTTTTGTACAATATGATTGGAGCAAGTAAAAGAAAAGAAGCAAATATAAAACTCTCTCTACATCTTTATTTCTATTATCTTTACAAAAATAATAATATAATATATCAAAAATAGTTAATTTTATAAGTTTGTAGCTTGTTGTTTTTTTGTTCATTAAGGTTTCAGTATTTGTTTTATATTTTTGAAAGTTTTTTACTTTTACATTGTAACATATATATGTTCTTTCAAAAATTTCGTATACTTTATAAACATATCTACATTCGATATTAGTTCTTTTTTTTTTGGGTCGCCACATTCGACAATACTTTTAATTTTAGGTTGGACTTTTTTAATTTATTTTTCTTTGTCAACCTCGCAATTGACTGGATCATATATATAGTGTTGTTTTTATTAGCTTTCTTTTTCTTTTTCAAGATTGCATGTAGGTGTGATCCATTTAAACAACAAAACCAAGACTTTGTTTTCTTTTGTTTTTTGATTAACAAGTCCGACTTATAATATAAAATCTTTTTTTAATATATTATATATAGTTTTCGATTATTTTTTTTTTGTCAACACTAGATCACTGGCTGGCCCAAGAGCCAAGTTTCTACATAATGTAAACAGTAGAACTCAATCTCTAGATATGCAAGTGCATCTGCTTTTAGTGGACTTACTACCTGCTACTAGATTAAAGACCAACTGAGATACTGTATTTTTTTTTGGTAACACGACTTAGATACTGTATATTATACATAAATAGTCAATTAGTAAACGAAAATAATGTGAAACAGAAATAAGGTAACTGATAATTACGTCCGAACATATTAAGTACTTACTGAATGACTCCGAACATAATATGTCGGCAATTAATGTAATCAATTTTGATTATTCTGATTTAAATCTTCTTTCAACTCATTTTCATAACATATATATAGATATATATGTACAAGGTTCGTGAAAATGTTGATGAAGTTAAGAAAACTATGATAGAACACGTTTTTAAATCATTATCAAGATTTAAGTTTCAATATGTGATTCATGTATAACGTTACAAAAAAAATCTTTATATTATACTCCTTTTGAATTAATTTTATTAACTTTAAAAATAAAAAATATGTGAATAGAAATACTTTTAAAGATGCCAGTTGTGATTGTTGTTCATCTACAAAAAAAAAACATTTCCACAAAAAAAAAAAAGATGAAGGAAATTGAAAAATCCCTACCTAAAACCCACCAAATTTGACAATCCAATATGAACTCGAGTCACATAATCTTAAGTAAATATAATCCCCTTTAGTATAAATTTTAAATATAAGTATATTTGTTTCTTCAAGGGGAACAATTGGTTGATATTGAAGAAGTATTATATAACAAATAATTATTGGTGTAAGTGGTCCCTTTGTTATTATGTCGATATACCAGTAATCACTTTTAAGTTACAAAGACGTTTCACCCAACTCGTTTTAGTGGGTCATATCCTTATCAATATCTATATATAAGACTTCTAATTATTCCATTTTTTCTCAGAAATATATATCTATAACTTTATATTATCTTTTCAAAGATCCAAATCATGTGGTCGGTTATGATGCCAATACAAATATGTAACTATAATATCCTCATCTAGATTTTTGTTTCATATATGTTTGGTTTTTACTGTACAAGTAATTAAATATATTATTTTGTTTAAGGTTTTTTAAAAAAAATGCCTCCAACTTGTATATTTTCCAATTTTGACATCTATTTCGAGAAAATACTAATTAACATACAAAATATAAATAATATGTAATATAACTTTCTGCCACTGCTATCTATTTTTCAAAATTTTGATAACTCATATATTATATCGAAGTATTCATAATAAGAAATTTGAATCTATTTTTAAAAATTTAGAAAATTAATATATTTGACCGTAAAAACTCTTTGAAAATCTGTATTTCGTCTGTATTTCGTATTATTTTTTTGATTTCGTAGATTGATTTGAATTATTTAGAGATAAATGTTAAAGTTGTGAAAAATGGAATTCGAGGTTTTCTTTGCACAAAACTCTTTTGTTTATATAAATGCTATTTACTTAGTCGTTTTGTATGGAATATATTATATACTTGTTTATGTTTCAAAGTTAAAAAAGTTGGGGACAATTTAATAAAAGAGTTGGATCTTTATAGATTTGGAGATAATGAAATAAATAGTTATAAGTCATCAAAATATATCGTAGGAATACCCAAAGAGACTTTTGAGAAAAAGAATCATGGAATGAGTCTCCAACAAGTGACTTATATTGAGAGAGAGAGTGAAAGATAATTATGGATCATGTCTCCCAGGAGAATGTATTAGTCTTTTTTCTGGTACGAGTTAGTTGTTGAATTCATTTTCAAATTCTTGTTTCTTTACCCTTATTTCACTAAACATTACTACTTATAGCATTGAATTTTGTCCTTACCAACCTCCGCATGTGACTAAGGAATAGTTTGTGTTCCTGCATCAATGTAAATGCTATATCCATATGTGTAGACTAAAGTATTTAACTGTATTAGCGATATAATAGGAAATATTTTGTATAGTTAGTTACGATATAGAATATCTAAAAGATTCACATAGATTTACCCTAATAGAAGTCTCAACTTGTATATAAATATTTTGGTTTGGGAAATCAATAAGATAAGTCGTTCAATATCTTATTTTACATGGTATCAGACTAACCTAAATTTTTCGCAAAAATAATTCTCGTGTTTTATCATGGCTGAATTTGAAGCTGTTGGTGGTGCAGTCATGCCACATGTTGCGATAGTGTCGCCTTAAAGTTTGTCAGAGCTCGGATAATCCTGGAGCTCTTATCTCACCAATCAAGTTGAATGGAGACAATTACGAGTGGTCGGTTGAGATGTTGAATGCGTCTCAAGCAAAGAAGAAATTGGGGTTCATCAATAAAGTCCTGAAGAAGCATGCTATGGATCATCCTGATTTTGAGAATTGGCAGACTGTCAACTCAATGATAGTGGGTTGGATTCGAGCAATTATTGAGCCAAAAGTGAAGTCCACTGTGACCTTTATCTTCAACGTCAATCAGCTGTGGAGCGAGTTGAAGGAGTGTTTCTCCGTGAGCAACACCGTGCGTGTTCATAAGATCAAAACTCAACTCGCATCATGTAGACATAATGGTTCTTCGGTGTTAGAGTACTATGGGCGTTTGTATTCGTTGTGGGAGGAGTTACAAATGTATAGATCTCTTCCAACATGTACTTGTGGGGCGTCGAAACAGATCTCTAAGGAATGAGAACAAGAAAAGCTGCATCAATTTGTCATGGGCTTAGATGATGCTAGATTTGGATATGTATGTACTACAATATTGGGTATGGATCATTTACCGTCACTCGGAGAAGCATACTTGCGTGTTATCCACAAAGAACAGAGAGTGTTGTCATATCTCGACCGTGAGAAACAAAGTGTAGTTGGGTTTTTTGCGCATGAAAACTCTCAGGATCGATCACAGACTGATCATGGTGCTGGAACCAATTCTGACTCATCAATACTAAAGAAAAACAACTCGGTTTGTTCTCACAGTGGTCGTAGTGGTCATCAAAAGGCCGGATACTATCAAATTATTGGTTTCCTGGATTAGTGGACAGAGAAAGCTGAGAAAAGTGATCACGGTAAGAGAGCTGCTCATGGACGAGGTTGAGGTTCATGACGAGAAAAAGTACACATGGTTGCCACTCACGTTGCACACGCCACAAGCTCCAATTCCTCTACTTTTCCGGAGCTGAGTCCATATCAATGGAAGCTGCTGCAACAGCTCCTCATCGATAAGTCATATCCTAGAACAAATTCTGGAACTACAAATAAATTTCCGGGTAACCACAGTCTTGGTGATGTGATTGTTGACACCAGAGCTTCACGTCACATGACTGGGAACCTCTCTTGTTTATATAATTTGAGAAATATTTCTCTATGTGTTGTGGACTTTGCTGATGGAAGTAAAACGTTTGTAATGAATATGGAACCTTTCAATTGTCTGATCCTATATCGTTAGCCAACATGTTATATGTGCCATCTATTAATTACACTCTGGTTTCAGTTGCTAAATTGTTGAAACACATGTCTTGTGTCGCCATGTTCATTGATGCGATTTGAAGTAAGTTTTTGCATCTTTTTAAGAACAAGTTGTTATTTTCTTTTCATAGCAACTTTTGTTTTCCCTCTGGAGCCTTTGAGCAAAATGGATTTCTGATATGTTCCTTGCAGCAAATTTTGGAGAAGATTTCTAAACTCACTCCCTATTTATTCAATTCAGTATTTTCATTATGATATTCAATTATGCTTTGTTTGTTCTTTTTATTATGTTTAAGTAGTTCCTCAATCAGGTTTAGGGTTTTCTAGAGATTTAGGGAATCATTGAATTAAGCTGAATAGGGTATTTATCATTAGAGTTCTTCATTTATAGTTGTTCCCAATGCTTAGATTAGATTAGCTACCTAATTTATGATCATAGGTTGTTTAACACACCAAAAGTACCTATTAGATGCCTGAAGGGCTTAGATGAGCAATTCGTCTATAACCAACGAGAGATGATGATAAGGAGAATTGCAAACTTATCAGACTTGATTGCTAACACGTGTTTAGAAATTTTAGAATCAAACGATAGTTTAGTTTTCTAGGTTTCTAGACATAGTAGTCAACGATACGACAATGGATTTGCTATAAATTTGTGTTATGTGTTCAAGAATCGCCCTTTAAATCGTGTCCTGAATAGCACCCTGGTTTAGGTTCCTTATTTCTCGATGAATCTCCTAAACTTGATATTTTAATTATTGAAATTTAAATAATTTGTTTGCTTAGTTTTGTTAAATTGCAATCACCATCCTTGTTTGATTTGTATTAGCAATCACAAATCTCGACGAGTGGCCAACTTTCCTCTCCTACCTAGTAAAACTGATTTCCTCACTCATAATATTAGAAGGAATCGTTTGAGATATAAACTCTTTTCAAGGTAAGTAGAGCTATTATATTAATGGATGTTTAGGAGGACTTATTGGAGGGTGATTTTAATGAATTTAAAATTTCATGCAAAATCATAAAACCAATAACACATGATTTTAAATAGAATTTAAAAATCATTGTCTAAATAATACATGATTTTATAAATCTATTAAAATACTACCTTAAATAAACTCCATGGCAAAGGTTTGAAATCCTTACCAAACCTTAAGGGTATATTGGAGGTGTCATATTAGTGGATTTGGAAATCTCTGTAATATTTAAAAATCTATGTCGACTTTTAGGATTTTAAAAAATCATAAAAAGTAAATTTTACAAATTCAATATTAGTATTTGGTTAGGATTTAAAGTCTTTATATTAAAAAAACCTAATCCATATTCATTAGGATTTACCCTTGCTCAAAATCTCGGCCAGGAAAATGCTACTCAGAGCTTCACTGTAGCGATTCTCTTCACATCGGCTAAAAAATCGGATATGTGAAAAAATTGAAGATTTTTGATATTTTGAAGTTAGAGATCAAGTATTATAATTAATTATGTAATTTTAATGTATAAATTATAAAGAAAGTTGAGGAAAACGAAGAAAAATGAGAAAACAATGAAATAAAATGCAGCCGCCGCATATATTAGGGTTTCAGAAGGAAGAAGATGATTTTGAAAAGTCTATTTTCTTTTCATTAAATGAAATGAATTAAATTACCTAAAATAACAACACGGAGATTGATGAAGTTAGAATTTGTGTATTATAATTAAATATGTAATTGTTATGCATAAACTATAAAGAAAATATTAAGGAAATGAAGAAAAAAGGAAAAAATGATGAAAAAAAATGGAGCCGCCACATGTATTAAGGTTTCAGAAGAAAGAAAATGATTTCAGGGTTCAAAACATGAGCAGCATACAATACACTATGTCCACTTTTACCATTACACCACAGTGATTTTTTACGATATATGTACAATAGATAATATATAATACTAAATAAAAATAAATATTTTAAAACTAATACCTGAATATTCTTCGATTTATTTCAACTTTCTTAATAAATCGCTAGACAGTACCCGAACGAACGCGTAACGCTTAGTAAAATTTTGAGCATAGGGATTTACAAATGAGACAACCAATATAAACATTGCTAGAAAACAATTGAAATTTGACCATAATTAGAATGTAATTTTTGTCAAAAAAATATTTTTTTGATTAAAGTTGGTCAAAAAATCGACAATAATCTAAAATTGGTCAAAAGTATTTGGTTGTAAACTGTAATGTTTTCTTGTAGTGAAAAGGTGATTTTAAGTAGGATTTACAAATGATTAATATTTTGGATTGATTTTGGAAAAAAATATACAAAAGTCAAACTCATACAAAAATCATTACAACACCAAACAAAAACAACACATTGATGTTTACATATAATTTATTATTTGTATTTGAAATAAGTGAGCTATGTTGAGTCTAATAGATCTCTATATAATGGGAGTAGTAATGGCGACTCACTGCGTGGATATCTTGCAGATGATAGCAAATCTCGACGAATGGTGTAGAAGACTTTGCAAGATTGAAGAGTTTATTTTCTTGCTTTTGTTCTTCATTTGATTCCTTGGTGTTTGGATTATAAAACTGATTTCCTCACTAATATTAGAGGGATTGCTTGTGATTTAAACTCTTTTCCACCTATGTGGAGTTATTATGTTTTTTAGTCACAATATATATATATATATATATATATATATATATATATATATATATTAATAGGGACCAAAAGATTGAGCATGAAGCTCGATGATACAAATCGAGATGTAGCTCACATTTGGAGTTTTTCAAAAGAGACGAAAACACATAAACTAAAGGAAATCGGAAACGTAAAGTTGATAATCCAAAAGACACAGGTATAATACATATACTAGGATCAAAGTGGAGTTCTTCTTAATAAGAGGAATTGTAAAATACTTCGGGAGTGTTTGTAAGATGAACTTGCATTGAAGTCCGAATACCTCTTCCATTTGGTAGACATGTTGTTGTGTAACTCGTTTTCATGCTGATTGAGAGATGTAATGGTGTTTGGTTCCACTTTTTCAGTACTTGTACTGATACCCTCCAAGGTATTGATATGATCCATTGCCTCATGTAGAGCTCGAGAGTGACTATTCAAGGGACATCTCCGAAATATATAGTAGGGGGGCACGCCGTGTAGTTGAACCCACACGTCCACCGTTGATTTGTCGGAGGATGGTCTTCCAAAATTTGTATAGCCACAAACCAATTGTTGTAAAGGATTAATTGTCTTCTAAGGACCGATAAAAGAGATGTAAAATGGTGGCCTAGCATTATGACTACATATCAAGGCCATAGAGCTAGTATATATTCGAAAGAAAGAGAATACAAAGGGACGAATAAATTTGAAATTCGGGTGAAATATAAGATTAGGGGTGGACATTTCGGTTTAGTTTCGAATATAGTTTAGTTTTGGTTCGGTTTGGTTATTTTGATACATAAAAACTCCACCCAAATTCAACCAAGCTTAGTGTGATTTGGTTTTAGTTCGGATTGGTTTATATTCAGTTTGAATCGGTTTGGTTTGGTTTAGTTCAGTTTGGTTTTACTTCGGTTTATAAAATTCAGTTAATAATTATTATATCATATTATCGTATAATACAATACAACGATACTCTGTTTAAAATTAAATTTATATATATATATATATATATATATTAGTGTTTTAAATATCTATGCGATAATTGATGAAAAAAAACTGAAAAGAAGAACAATAAACAGATAAAATGTAGAAAAGAAAAAATAATTGTGTTAAGCGTTAACGCTGTCAGAGGGTCTTTTCGATCTCATGCTTTTGTGCACAATATTCTTTTTCTTTAATCTCTGTATTTACAATATGAGCTAAATTTACAAAAAAATAAAAAAAAATACATTGGTTTATTGGTTTGGTTCGGTTTTAAGCTGAACTGAACCGAACCATTCGGGTTAAGAAGAATCATAACCAAATGATTCATGTATACCGTTTGGTCTTGTTCAGATCGGTTGAAATTTGATTGGCTCGATTTGGTACAGTCTAGTTTAGTTAAAATGTTCACCCTATATAAGATAGTAGATAATATAAGTGGTTATGTATTTATAGATATGCTTGTAAGTTGTAACGATGACGAAAAAACAGAAAAGTTAATGATATATACATTCGCGATGATAGGATTGCTAAGTAAAAGAAGCAAAAAGATTATAGATAAAATCAGGGGTTGTAAAGTTTTAATCCATGATCGGTATCAAGCCACTTTTGTGGTTGACAAAGGACTTGGTATATAATATTTCTTTCAATAGCAATATCCACTTGATAAATCCCTAATTCTATTAGGCCTTCAAGTGTCCATTGTAGTCTTAGAAATTCTAGTCTCATTTTGGATGCTGCTTGTAAAGGAATATCTAGAATGAAGCAGAACTTGATTCATCTGGTTCCTTATAATCCATGCTAGTGTCGAGCTATTATGTTAATGTAAGATTTTGTTATAGTTTGTATCAATTTTATATTCATACTATTTCAAGTTATTGAACAAAAATACGAAAATAATAAAGAAAACATATGAAATCAAAAATAATAGAAGAGACGAAATACACAATACAACAAATTGAGAACCGACATATGAGCCTAACACCAAGAATGAAGAAGACAAGTGGAGCTAGAAGACCAAGAGAGCACAAAACAACGATATTTAGGCCAACAATACTTCCCAAATTCCACTTATTGCCACTAACAAACCGGTCGAAGAGACAATCTTAATGCTCAGATTTAGAGACGCATTATTGACTGGGAGTAACCCACAGAGAAACCTGAGTGGAAATTACTAAGCAAAAGGGCCGATAGAAACCACCTGCTTTAAGAAAAATCACTGAGACGACACAGATCGTAGACATAATCGAACAAAACAACACCGAAAACACCGAGTCATTCTAACCAACACACTCAAACCAAGCAAAGCACCACTAAAGCTAAAAAGAGAAGGGGATTAAGAGTCACTACCCAGAAACCAGCCAAACTCCGGCGAAGAAGACCTCAACGGTAGGCGGCGTTGGTAACTATCCAAGTTGCAGAACCATAGCAATGGAGCCATGGCAGCAAAACAAAACTAAGGATCCACCATCGGACGAGATCTGCAGAACTAGGGTCCATATATGCGAATCTCCAGTGAATCACTAACGGCATTGTTCAGCTCCTCACGTCACCATCCTTAGGCAAAGGAGAAGAAGAAATCAACCATGGCGACCCTTGGCGCCACCGTGAAGCACGACGGAGGGAGGTCGAGGTAAGAAACTCAGAGTGAATCTAACCAAGCTTTGGGGTGCGTTGATACATGCGACTGCGGTGGAGAGCCGAAGGGAGGAAGAAACATACGAAAGAAAATCGGTGATGGATTTAGTTGCCTTCGAAGGTAGAGAGAAGAGAGCGGAATCTCAGGAAAGATAAGAAGTCATCATGTTTCATGTTAATATAAGTTTAGTTTAAGTTGACAAAAAAACATAAATATAATTTTTATTTTTCTTAGCATGTACACTATTGTTTTTATATTTTCTTAAATTAAATAAATTTAAAGTCTTTGATACAATTACGCATTCGACAATTTAAACAACGTTATTTATAAAATAAAAATAAAATCATAGAAATGATATACATAGATATATTATTCAAATGATATATTTTGAGAGTTTTGTTTTACTAAAAAAAAGTTTAAGAGCGATATTAGGGTTTTACCTATGGACGGTTCTAGTTCATCGGAGGTAAATGATCATGACGCCATCATGGTTGATTTGGCTGAGAAGGGACCTCCGACGACAGATCCGCCGGATCTGGCTATGTCTACGGTGGTGATAGAGATAAAGGTTTTGGAGAAGTACGCTGAGGACACTACCATGTTTGAGGTTGGGGATCAAACAAGTTTGCCTATTCCTCAGTGCTATTGGGATGTGATGGTGTCGTGTACTTGTGCACGAGATGGTTATATTCATGCATCTCGTATCTCGAGGAAATTTTTCAAAATGAGGGTTTGTATTGATTTTCCGCAAGGTAAGGATGGAGAAGTCGTGGTTTCTATCAATGACAATGTGATTAAGGCTATGAATGCCTTGTGGGAAAATTGTATATTTGTGAAGGTTTTGGGACGAAGTGTGAATATTGCCAATATGTTGAAGAGGCTCCACGAGCTATGGAAACCTTTTGGTGCAATGAAAGTTATTGACTTACCTCAAAATTACTTGTTGATATGTTTTGAGGCTGAAAAGGATTCTTTAGCTGCACTGACAGGAGGACCTTAGAGAATGTTTGGGAGCTACCTTCTGACACAAGCATGGACTCCGTAGTTTGCCCGATTTGGAGTGAGAGTTGTACTATGCCCATTTGGATTCGTATCGATAAATTGCTGGTGGACTATTATCATTTAGCTGTTATAGAAACCATTGCTTGCGTAATTGGTAAACCTATTCGGGTAGATGAATCTACTTTAATTTTTATGCGAGGATGTTTTGCGAGAATCTGCGCTGAGCTGAATCTTTCTCGACCTCTAAAGGGCTTAGTGTTGGTGAATGGTGATCGCTTCTTCGTTTCTTGTGAGGGTTTATCGAACACTTCTTTGGGCTGTAAAATTTATGGCCACTCTGGTTTCCATTTGGCCGCAGACCCCTCGAGAAGCTATTAGTGCTAAGATCCCAGTTGTTGCCTCTCCTTCGGTTTTGGATTCACCTATGCTAGGATATGATTTTACTATAGTCTGATGTCATGGTAAGGGTTCTTTGCCTTTTGCATCCGCTTCTGCTCCCTCGACGATAGTTGCAGGGAAAGAGAAATCATGAGTTCTACAGGAGATTCGTGGTTTAAAGTCTTAGGAGATCATTTGATTATCCAACAATTTTGGTGGCCTAGCGGTGAGTGAGAATAAGGTTGATTCAAATACTTTTGGTTCATAAAATCTGGAAAATAAGGAGGATAAGGAAAATAGGTAGAGAAGGTCAAGGAGGATGCTAACCCAAATAATGTTGTCAACTTGCGTCGTGTCTTTAATTTTTTTCAACATTGGTTGAAAGGTAACCTGAAAGGGAACCGTGTAAGTGGTAGTAAATCTATGAAGAAAGAGGTGTCAAAACAAGTTGTGGTTTAGGCTTCGAACATGCTATTGGAGAGCTTGAACTCTCGTCTTCTGGTAAGAGATTGCGAGTGGAATCTATAGATGAGGGGATACGAGGCGGTGCTTTCTGTTCTGGTGATGGTGGGATAGAGGGATCATCTAGCTCCACTGTGCTTATTCAGATCGACTCTATGATGATTGTTTCTCTTCCTTGTGAAGATACAAGCCTTAAGAAAGTGTTGGTTATAGATCTGCCCGGTGTTGTGCAGGGTGTGAAGCTACATAACAGCTTTCCTAGGTAGTTCTTCTCTTGAGCTGTTTAATCTTCACGATGAATTGCTTACATTGGAATTGTTGGTGGACCAATAAAGCCACTTTCTGCAGATCCCTTAGATATATTTTTTTTTTAAACCATGTTGATGTTCTTGCGTTATTTGAGAGTTATGATGTGGGGATCGAGCTCGAGTTATTTGTAGGGTTTAGATTTTGAGAATTCAGTTAGAGTGGATGCAGTTGGTCACATCGGAGGGATTTGGTTGTTATCGCATTCCTTTGTTGGTTCAGTTTCAGTGGTGGACTATGCGGATCAGTTTACCTATTTTAGAGTGTTTTTGGGTGTTAGAGTTTATCATTGGATTGTAGTGTATGTTGCTCATTCGGTTAGCCATCAAAGTGGTTTATGGAATGCACTTGGTGATATTATTAAGGTGATATCAGAACCGTTGCCCCCAAGCATGTCTTCAATGGCAAGAGGCTTCAGTTTTGCACCTTCATTTCTTATCGTCTGATCACACTCTGTTGTTTGTTCAGCTTACACCTTCTTTAGCGTGTAATCCTTGTTGTTCCCCATTCCACTTTGAGGCTACTTGGCTTCAACACCTGGGCTTTAAAGTTCTCCTTAAAACATCTTGGGATAGAGATGTTAGTACTCTGTTTGCCCTTGTTAGTCTTTGTGTGCAGTCAAATAAGTGGAATGGAGAGTTTTTGGTGATATTTAGAGGCGTAAGGATAAGCTAGCTTCCGATATTGAGGTGATCTAGCAGTTAATCTCTCATCAACCTTCAACGGCTAATTTGGAAGAAGAGGCTTGGTTATTAAAGGAGTTTCATGTGTTTCTAAAACAAGAGGATATACATTGGTTCCAGAAGTAAAGAGAGAAATGGGTGGCCTTGAGTAATATAAATACTCGTTTCTTTCACACCTCCATAGTCATACGACTCTTGGCTTTCATACCACATATATTGATATGTTACGAGACAACAATGGCGCTTGGCTTTCAGACCCAAAAGAGCTTGAAGCATCGGCGGTACTTTTTACTCTGATCTATATTCTTTGAATAATGTGGCGGAGGTGGCAGAAGCGTTACTGGCGGGAGGGTTTCCTCTTTTATCCCAAGAAGATTCATCGGGTCTTGCTAAACCCTTTATTGTGAGTGAGGTGGAGGGTTATATCAAGGCTATGGGTCGATACAAAGCTCCAAGCCATGATGCCTTTCAAGCCGTCTTATACCAAAGATGTTTGGATGTTGTGGGTGAATCTACTGTAAGGTTTATTCTTGAGTTTTTCGAATTAGGTGTATTGCCGAAGGGTGTAAACAATGGTCTTATCGTACTCATTGGCAAGGTTTCAAAACCGGAGTCTATTCGACATTTTTGTCCAATTAGTCTGTGTAACGTCTTGTTTAAAGCTATTACCAAGACTATGGTTTCTCGTTTGAAAGCTGTCATGCCTAAGTTTATAGGCCCGCCACAAGCGAGTTTCATTCGAGAAGAGTGAGTACGGACTATATTGGTTTTCTCCAGGAGGTAGATCATTTGATGAGGCGCAAGAAAGGAAGAAAATGTTTGATGTTGTGAAGATTGGACCTTGAGAAGGCATATGATAGGATCAAGTGGGATTATTTGGAGGATACTCTTATTTCAGCGGGGTTTAACGTGAATTGGGTACAATGGATAATGTAGTGTGTCTCAGGTCCTGCCATGAATATGGTTTAGAATGGTGAGAAAACGGCTGGCTTTGTTCCTCGTTGGGGCTTGAGGCAAGGTGATCCTTTCTCACCTTACCTTTTCGTCCTATGTATTAAACATTTGTGTCACCTTATTGAAAAAGTCATTGTGGATGGAGAGTGGAAGCCGATCAGGTTATTAAGAGATAGTCATCTACTTTTTCACATGTGTTTTGCGGATGACCTTATTCTCTTTACGGAGGCCTCAGTTAGTTATGTGTGGGTTGTTAAATCTATTGTAAACCGTTTTTGTGAACCTTCTGGTAAGCGAGTTGGCGTGGAGAGTTCAAAGATCTTTTTCTCTGATAATGTAGGACATACTATGGTCGATAGTATCAGCGCTGCAAGTGGAATTTATGCAACAAAAGATTTTGGAAAATACCTTAGAATGTCGGTTTCATAGAAAGTGATAAATAAGGATATGTTCAGTGTGCTTCTGAAACGTGCTTCTTCGTGATTAACTGGTTAGAGGAGTCGCTTTTTGAGTTTTGTTGGGCAGGTAACCTTAACCAAATCAGTTTTATCTTCTCCCCCAGTACATACAATGAATTATATTGTTCTACTAGTGTCTACTCTGACTCTATTAGATCAGATTTTACGTAACTTTGTGTGGGGAGAGAATGTTGATCTGCGTAACATTCACTTAGTTTCCATAACAGAGTGTGTAAAACGAAGGCAGAAGGAGGTTTGGGAATTTCCAAAGCTAAAGAGATGAATCTTTCTCTTATTGTGAAATTAGGATGGCTTTTGTTGCAAGGAAAGTCGGGTATTTGGTATAATATACTAAGGAGCAAGTATCGTGTCAAACCTTTACCAAGTACTTCTTAGTGTAAACCGCGAGACATGTACTCGTCAACTTGACGAAGCATCTGTATTGGCTTACGTGAGGTCGTCTTACCTTCTCTGCGGTGGATTGTTGGTGATGGGAATGGTGTTAAGTTTTGGCTTGATAAACGGATCCTCCTAGAGCCATTAACAGAAATTGCTACTACTGCAGTCCCGAGTGGTTTACTTCCGTCAAATGCTAGAGACTTATGAATAGAAGGCTCAGGTTAGAACTGGCATCTACTCAAACAATTTCTCTCCACGAATATGCATCTTCATTTATCGAAGGTTATTATCGATAATGTTACTGGAGCACATGATCGCATCTTGGGATGGATCGAAGGATGGTCAATTTTCTGTAATCTCAGCTTATAAAGTCTTGACCCTGGATATGGAACCTCTACAGTGTATGAGCAAATGTTTTGATCGTTTATGGAGTGTTTTGATATATGAGCGTGCGAGACTGTTCCTTTGGTTTGTTGCTCAGCAGGCTATTCTCACAAATGAAGAGCGTTATCGCAAACACTTGTGTTCATCGAATGGTTGTCAGGTTTGTCATTGTGGTGTTGAATCAGTCCTTCACGTGTTGAGAGATTGTCCCTCGATTAAAGGTGTTTGGTGGCGACTTGTATCGCCTCGTAATCAAGCTATGTTCATTTTTGAGTCGTTGCTTGAATGGATCTATGATAATGTTCACACACTTGATTCTCCGGTGGCCATTGCTTGGCTCTCTACTTTGTGGTAACAATTTGGTGGGCTTAGAAGTGACGGTGCAGTTATGTTTTTGGGGGCAGTGGGGAAGTGCCGAGATGAGTGCAATTTGTTAAAGATTTTGGGTCAGGAGGCTTATACCACACATATATGTTTACGAGCAGGGATTGGAGCTCCTTCTCGGGTTAAGAAGCGGATGGCTTAGACTCCTCCCTCGCTGGGTTAGTTCAAATTGAACATTGATAGAGCGTCTAAGGGTAATCTGGGAGTTGTAGCTGTGAGAAGAGTCTTACGTGATAGTGATGACTTGTGGTGTGGAAGTTTTTCGGTGAATTTTGGTATATGTATTGCTCCTTGGCATAGCTTTGGGGAGTTTGGCATGTATATTGCATGAGAAAAGAATGTTACTCGGTTGGAGCTGGATGTGGATTCAAAGGTTGTGGTTGATTTCTTGAACATAGGGATTGATGATTCTCATTTTTTTTTTCCTAGTATATTTGCATTATATTTTTCTATTTAAGACTGGACAAGATGTATTTCTCACATGTATATAGAAAAACTAATTCTTTTTTGTGGATAGATTAGCTAATTATGCATATTTTTTATTTTATTTTATCGCCAAAAGAAGTTGCTCCAGTTTTGTTGGACAGTGTTAGAGGACGCTCATCTCTTAGGAGTGTCATTGCTAAATTTTTTATGTTAGTTCAATAAACTTGTTGAGATTTTTTCCCCCGTTTTCCGACAAAAAATATATTATTCAAATTATGTGGAGAAGATGATATGTGGGTTATACTTTAATAAAATGGAAAGCTTTAATGGGCCGCTTTATCTTATACGGACCGAATCTTATGTTCTGATGTATAGGCTAAGCAGAACAGTATATATCTACGATCCTTGTTTATTGTATTAATTTACAAATAAGCTCTTACCATATGCGTTTCTCTCACAATTTACCAAAACTTTCTGTTTGATCGATTGACATCCAGAAGAACTGTACAACGAAAAGAAAATAATCACTCAACTATGTGTAATTAACAAAGATCCAATTATATTGACCCCCTATAAGATTATTATTGAAAATCATATTTTTGTGCAAAGATACACGTATAACAGTCTGGATTTAAAAGAATTGATCCAATTTTACAATCTCAAATGCAACTTTGGCTCATCTGCAGAAAAAATCAAACAATGAAATGAAATATCAGGGAAAGCTTATGGCACAAGAAACCTATTTCAAAAAGCTTTCATTTTTATGCAAAACACAAACCTGTTTAACTTCTTTGCCGTGTCATAAACACTAACCCTGCAAAACCCACCACGATCAACGCACGCATTACCTGAAAATTACGATAATGTGATGAAAATATTTTGGTTTGTCAAAGAGCCGTGAAACAAATGTGGTTGATAAATTCACCTGCCCAACAGGTCCTCTTGAACTATCTGAATCTGCAGAATTCTCAGACTTATGTTTTTCTGATCGCTCAATGTTCTTCCACTTGTTGTTTTTCACTTTCGCTATGCTTCTGCATCGTAATCCCCTCTGAAAATGTTTTGGGTAAACGCAAGAACTGTGATATATCAGACAAAGATTGTAAGAAAAGCACCAAGACCACTGCCTTTGTACCTCAACGATGTTTTCCCTTCTGGATTCTGCTGGCTTCTTTTGTATCAAATTTGCATCCTCCGAATCCAAATGTCTTGTTTTAAAATCTTTTTCGTGAGAGAAATCCTTTGCCTCATCTGGAAATATCCAGAGATGGGATCCTCTTGCATTCTCAAGTTGAGAATCCTTCAAACGCACAGATTTGTTTGGTTTCTTCTCATCATCTCTTACTTCTACCACCGAGTTTCTTTTTCGTCTCTGCTCATTTCTTCTCGTGCTTTGTTCAAGACTCTTCTCCTTTACACCTATTGCGCTTTCATCTCTTGTAACTATAACTAAATCATCACATCTCTCTTTGTTAACTCTACACACTGACTTCTCCATGTCCTCAATGCTTATCACTTTCCTTTCTTCTGGTTTCTCAAGATTCACAGCTCTCTTTAATTGTGACTGCGCCTTAGTTTTCTGCTCCGCATCTATACAAGAACCAGACTGAACTTTTGCTGTCCGAATTTTTGTATCCTGTCAAAAGATCTAGAATTTTTAATCCAAAATGTTTTTAAACATCTTGATCAGAGACTCATACTCAAAACCCTCTGAACATACCTGAGTAACTTTGACCTCAAAGGTACTAATCATTTTCCGCACATTGTTCAGATTTGTCTCTGACATACTCCGCCTCATTGACTTCCTTATAGGAATCTTGTTCAAATCTCTAGTTTCTTGCTTCGCTAATTGTACACTCTCGAGGTTTTTAACCTCCGAAGGTTTCTTGCTTGAAGAAGCATTTGAAGAAGATAGTTGAACTTTCGTCTTATCAATTGTATCCTTTACTTCAGGCTTCCACGTTATAAGATTAAACGAAACTGGATCTCTATCTGCATAAGTCTAGATCATATAATATAAAATCAGTTGCCAAAGACGAAATCTGTTGAAATTTGTATAAGTGAAAGTGGTATCAAAGTGACTATTACTCATACTTTAAGCTCGGTTTCTTGAGACAGACCAGGATTTGTCTCTGGATTAGCAACGGCAGCGATATCTCGATTTTGCATTGGACTCAAAGAAGACAGATCTCTCATCACATTAAGAGCAAGAAAAGGCAAGCAAACATTTAGAAACACAATGTAACAGTGTAAACAAAAAAATGAAGAGAAATTCTTATTTCCTTCCATATTAAACCTGAAGCAATGCTTTTAGATTTGGTAAGAGAACTGCCATTGATGAGTTCCTCATGCTTCTTTTTCAATGCAGATTGTCTCTTTCAAAGAAATGAAGACACAGTACCAATTGGACACATCAAGATTGGAACTTAGCAGAGCTCAGTAAACAAAACATATGAAAAAGATAATGAATTTGGATTACCAGGAAGCGTATGCGATTTCTATCTTCTTCACTGAGAACAAACTGCATTTTCAAGTAGAGATTTCCATAGCCATTAAATGAAAGTTTCTCTTCCAAGAAGCCACTCTCTATTATCATTCTGGTCTCTATCTCTACGTCCAAACAATCCCAAAAATAAAATAAAAAATATCAAATTTGTCTAATGAAACTACCAATTTGGTCTCTAGGATTTACGAAGAAGATACCTTTCTGGAATATTTGGTTTCCATTGACATCTAACAGAGTAACAATCAAATTTTCTCGGAGCCTCGTAACTGGACTGTTCCACATTGAGTCAAAGAAACATGAAAGTTTCAATATTTCTTAAAAGTTTCTAAATTTGGAAACTTGAAATTCAAAAGGATCAGTAGAGAAATTACAAAATGTAGTCTCCTGAATCGGAAGTAAGATACTCTAGCTTCCCCATAGCAACTGATACAAGACGATAAGTATATTAAATATCTAAACTTTTCGTATTTCGTTGATTAAAGGGGATTTAAAAGCAATTAAAGGAACAGAGTAAAGTTAAGACCTTTAATGGAAGCGACTGAAGAAGATGTCTGAACATCAAGAAGACCCAGAACTGAGGATTTTGAACAAAACAGGATTCAGTTATTGGTAAATGTGTTAACTAGGATTCTGTCCGAAATCTAAAGTTGCTTACCTGAAACTTGTATAGTTCCTGGCATTTCTCGGAAATTTGGATTCTAAGGATTTAAAAACCAAAAGAAATTGAATTTGATTGTTACGGAAGTAGAGAAAGAGAGATAGAAGAAAGAAAAAAAAAAGGAGGATTAGATGGAAATATAAGTTTGTGGTTGAAATTAGATTTTTTGAATGAAGAGGGAAATCTCCTTGACAAAAAAAAAAAAGAAGAATGAAGAGGGAAATAAGAGGTACCCACTATTGTTTCTCTTATGATCGTCAATACTCTAAACAAACATTCTCTAAACGCCAATTTTATGCTTTTAGTCTCATCTCATTCCGCCATCAAATACTTAATAGTTTAGGTTCTTCTTTATTTTATTTTTTGAAATTAACTTTTACAGTATCTGTTAACGGTTTTTAATACTACATTACAAGATACAATATTTAGCACGACTTGAGGTGGAGATTGACTCAAGGTTAGTGGTGAGTTTTTTTTACCGCAGGGATTAATGATGAGCACCCATTATTCTAATTGTCTACCTGATAGATTAACGATTATGCATTTTCTTTGTATTTAGGTTATCATTCTTATTATTTGCTTCCGGAATGTGTCCAAGATATTTTCACTAATGATGATCTTGGTTTTTCGACTATGCGTAAAAAACTTTTGTAACTTGACATTCTAGTTTAAATAAAGTTAGGCTTGTTTTCTGTTTTTCGACCAAAAAAAATACAATATTTAGCATTTAAGAAAGTCTCATTGAAAACTCTTCTAAGTGATATCATTTCTATTATACAATATTTAGCATTTAAGAAAATCTCATTGAAAACTGTTCTAAGTTAACTTCTTGATTAGAATTGTTAAGGAAAATGAACAATTGTACTAGAAAGTTCTTGTTTTGAGTAATAAAGCAGCCGACAGAAAAATTTAATATTTCCAGACACAAATTCTGAAAGATTAATAAAAACAAGTATGAACATATAAGAAAACCTAAGAAGATAAACACGAAAATAAATAATTTGGGTGAAGCTTCTCAAGAAAACAATTTGTCAAAATTTACTACCAATATGTGACAATTTGATTTTTAATTATCGTTTAATGTATTATTTTGTTTCATGACTTTTTATGCAGTACAACAGATCAGTCAGGAAACGAAATAATACATTAAACTGATATTTAAAAATCAAAGTATATATTATACTACTTAGATCCTAAAGTAAAAATGTATAGTGGAAAAGAAAAAACAAAGCTTTTCTGGATGCATGGATTCAGACTTAGGTCAACCCCATAAAGGTGTAACAAAGAAGAAAAATAAATTAAATAATAAGATAATTTCATGATGAAAAGGAAAGAAGACAAAGAATATGTGGGCTTACAAAGTTTTGGAGATCCTCTTCTTTTAACTTGATGTCGTAGCCTAAAATGCAACACAAACTTATTATCTTCTTCACACATGATCTCTTGTCTTTTATACACATGATCCCTCATCCTCTTTTTATATCTTGTGATCAGTATATTTTCACAAGGGATTAAATCTAATAATAGAATTCAATTGTTAAGAAAAATGTCTAAGAAAATTCACATTATTAGTATTTAAATTTAAATGATACAAAGTATATATGTACAAACTAATAGACATACATTTTAAAGCCGCTCATCCATTTGTGATTGATATAAATTGCAAGAGATAAATAGATGAATAAATTACTCTTAATTATATTATTTCTCAAATCTCGTTACACAATATGAAGATGTAAATAAGCAAGAATACCCATTATCAGGTGATTAATGCTCCATCGAAAAGAAAAGAAAAGAAAAGGGAAATACAACCAAACTCTAAAGCAAAATCTCCATAAACATATTTATAGAGCTATAAACCATCATATTAAACTCTCAAACACTCTTATTATTATCAACTGCAAAAACTAAATTAATAAAGCCAAGATTTAACAATTAATCATCATACTATAAGTATATATAACTATAGAAATAAAACCTTTTTGTTGTAATCAGGATTTTGTAATTATCTGATCAACCATGAACCATTCCGTAGGAAAGAGCCATGAGCAAAATGGCAGCCTCCTTTTCATCTTGTGGGAACATTTGTTGATAAGCTGAGCTTTTGCTTAACATTATCGTCAAATCATCAAAGCAAACTTTGTTCGATGAACTCGAAGAATTAGAAGAAGTTGTTGATTTGCTGATCTCTGAATCTCTGGCAACTGTTTCTGCTTCCATGTCTTCATCCTCTTCCTCTTTGATCTTGCACTTTTTGGCCTTTACAGGAGGAGCTGAGAGATTGTATTTTTCCCCAAAGTTTGATCTCTTTTTCTTGTTTTGCAACTTCTTTTTTAGCGGTAATTGTTGTCGTCTGGCCGCTACCGACACTTCTTGGTCGCCTGCAGCTGCGGCCGCGGCCATTGCTGCTCGCCTAGCCTTTCTTTGTCTTATGCCACATGCGTTACAAAGAGACTGCAATAATAAAATGAAAATTAATATAAGTTTGATTTCATAGAATATTAGACTCGTGTGTATCATTGATTAAAGTGTTAATGTCTTAATTAAGGATGCATCAAAGTTAAATAAATCAAAGTAATACCTTGGGACCTCGAGGTCCACTTCGCCAAAGAGGAGTCTTGGTGGTGTTACAATCGGAGCAAACCCTAATCACTCCATTGTTATTACCATAACCATTCTCGTTGATTGTATTGTAGCGATTCTCCATGGTCGTCCTAGTCAAGACTTTCTTAAGATTGAGATCTTCATCATGATCTTTGTCGAGATTAGTCTTGTGATTCAATGGATAGTGATCATTTGCTTTATAATTATTGTTAATAGTTTGATCAGTCGGCGCCTGTTTATTATTGTTGATGATTGATTTCTTGATCAACCGCATCTTTGGGGACATCAACCACTTGTCGGAGGCTGCTTCGGGTTTTGTCGGGTTTTGATAAAGAGGATCGGTTTGGTCTTCGTGATCCTTTTTCCTTATCGTTAGTTTCAGTCTTGTCTCCTTCTTTGGCACCATGTGATCGTATGTTAATGATGATGATCCACCGTTTGCCACAATCATCTTGGCCTGATATATATCAACGATCAAGGTTTTTAATCAACAAGCGGTGAAAATCTAATACAGAAATTATTTTTTTTTAAAAAGAAAAACAATTTTGGTTTCTTAAGCTTCACTCTTTTTATTTGGTAAACTAAATTTTGTATATATAAACTTTTTAATATACAAATATAAAAAACTAATACTAGTTGTCTGAAAGTTACATGATCAGGCATAATTTTAACAGCTAAACGAAATAAAAAGAAGAATACTTATGCAGAGACAATTAAGTAATTAAAAAGATGCCTTGAGGGGTTGAGAAAGATGGAGATGATCAGTATGATAAGTAGT